>JAQPPZ010017198.1:0-2400000 GCA_028583015.1 Wollemia nobilis
AGTTATATTTTTCCACTTTCCATTTTGAAATCTTATGTGATTTCTTTTGCATGATGTCACTCTTACCATGCATGTGGGAATAATTTTGAATTTGAATTTAAAATCAAATGAATTTGTGTTCCACATTAAATATCTAGTTATAAATTTGATGTATGCAGGTGGTAGATACTTTGTCATCAAGATATTCAATAGTCTCCTAGATGGTGAGTGGATTTAAACAACATTATGGCCATTACCACCAAAAATGTGGGATCAATATACAAGCTTTTCACCTTCAAAGTAGCACGTAAGTAGGATAAATGCATAAATGATTCAAACTAAAATATAAGGGTCAACACAAATGATGCATGCTCTTCCTACACAATAATTTACTAGCTATTAAATATCCATATGCTAGATGGGATTGCCACTACCTTTCACTTTATGCTATAGTAAATCCTATAATTGATAGATTTAAGGTGCAAAACCAAAATGATGGTACAAGAATTAGGTAGTTTCAAGGTAGTGGAGGAAGCGATCAAACATCCAACACCTAGGTATCAAACATCCAACACCTAGGTATCAAACATCCATAGCCTTGGCTAGATTAGATCTTTACCACTATACTTTGGGTGCTCCAAATAATTTTACATAACACTTGCATTTTATGCACAAAAATTTATAGGTACTCTTAGTAGTGTCTTGTTTTAAAATAAAGGGAAATATGAGTCTTGCTTTCTTTTCAAATGTATTGAAAGTAAGTGGTGCCTCATGGGACCTCCTAATATGAAAGTAACTATTACAATGTTTTACTCCCAAATTACATGTGAAGAGATGAGGCTATAATTGTCTTGATAGACATGATTTCAATATTGATAATATGATAACTAATTTGGAAACCCAAATACCAAAATAATATCCTCTCAAATATAACTCAAACAAAAAAACTAATGCATGTGGTGGAAATAATCATGTAGGGCCACAAGTGCTTGCAATTAATTATGAACAGAAACTAGGGCCAAAATTAGAAGACGTAGAAGGAGAAATATTTCTTATACAAATATTAATTTGATATATATTTTGGTTGTGTTCCTTACAATCCACTCTTTTAAAGGTGTTGTTGGATGTTGGTATTTAAAGGGCATAAAAAACAATAGACAAATCAAGAGAGCAACAATCATGTATAAGAGAGAGATGATCACGTACTCTAGTTGACATCAATAGGATCTTTAGTAATGACTAATGATATTTTACCAAAGTAATCTATATGAATGTGTGGGTGAGATAGAGATAGAGGTGGAATAATGTGGTGGTTTTATAGGACAAATGAATAGATTGGTTATTGTTGATAGTTTCATAGTGTGAAGGAGATATTTCTTTTAGACCACTTTGATATACAATGACTCAAAACAAGACCTATTTTTATTTAATAGAAATAAAGGATTGTCTTGATTTGTTTTTGTTGGAATTAAGAAATGATAGAAAACATGATGAAACTATGTTGCATGGCATGATTTGAGTGGATAGATGCCATCATATATGACAATGTCCCTAACACTTCTAAATTTCCTACCATCAAGTATCTCTTTTCTTAGTTATAAAATGACATACAAGTTCTCCAAGTTAAAATGGTATAGTCAGCATGGCATGAAATTCATGCATTCCAAGAATTATACCAAGCTTGAGAGCATTAGGATGGATGACTACTTTTATTGCTTTGATTACAAGGCCATCATGGATTCATTCATGCCCCATCAAGTTACTATGTTATACAAGTGTGATGTTCTATATAAACTCTATAATTTGACTTCATTTTAAGATGACTTTACACGTGCTTTGGATGGATAGTAATGATTAAACAAGTTTTGAATCTAAATTGGTTAGAATCATGATTTGTTCATCATGGATTTAGTGCATTATCACAATTTATTAATGAAGTGATTCAGATACCCTTTGTGTTGATGTAAGAGAAAGTGTTGGTGTTCTTCCTCACAAAGGTATTAATATCTAATGGATCAAAATAAGAGTTGGTTCTTCCTTGAATTTCCTACTCTTTTACCACTATTGGAAAAATTCTTCGATGAAATATTCATTTATTTGTTAGAATATATTACATCATTTGGTTATTATAGATTACTTTAGGGGGAAGTTATCTAGTTGTTCCATACAATGTAGTAAATGCACAAGTGTCAATGTGCAAGTTATCTCTCGTACAACTAGATAGAGTGTTGGCTAAGGAATCAATCTTCCTATATAAATGGCCTCATACCTCTACTTGGATGTATAACTTCATTCTCAATAATATATTTTGCTTTTCTCTCTCTCTTATGATATGATGGAATGGTGCTAAAACCATCAATGGTATTAGAGCCATAGTGAATCTAGAGAGAAATAGAGAAAGTTACCATTGTTACTGTTTGCCTATATCTTTACAAATAGGACCTGCCATTGTGCACTGCTTCATGCAAATTATACTTGCAAATAATATTCTATTAGAAAAGGAGTTGGAATAATTGTCTCCATATGACAAAAAGCCCAAAAGGATAAGGATTTGGCAAGCAGTTTGTAAAATCATAGAGAAAATCTCAAGACATTCAAAATATTGAGAAGAAAGCCCTGTTTGAAGCTAGAAGCATTAGGGAGTTGCAGCTTAGGTGAAGGAGAAAGCTATTCAGGATAGCCAACAAAGGATTTGTGTATCCATCTACTACAAGGAAAAAATTTGATAAATCAAAAGCACCAAGATCTACATATTCTACTTCATAAGCCATTAAAGTAGGAAAGAGGGTAAATTTTAAAGTGTCTCAAAGGCACAATATCTATAGGATAAACTAGCCAAAGCTAATAGAACACTAGAACTATACAAGAATAGCAAAAGAAGCCACTCTAAGGGCTCATACTACTCATATCTTGGATGGCTAAACATATGAAAGATAAGGAAAAAAACAAAGGGAGAAACAACATTATATTCAAGAGCATCGTATACAAAAGGAGGATATATAATAGGTATAAAAAGAAGAAGAATAAGGTACCATTGGAGTGTTTCAATATCCATATTTGCATTGCTCAAAATTGGTGCTCAAGCCTTCAAATCGTTGCTCCTCATTCTAGCTAAAAATAACTCACAAGCAAGTGCCATTGAACGAAGGAGCTGGAAATTTTATAGGGTTTAAATAACCTCCAAAGGGTACATTTAAGAAGCATTAGAGAAGACATCCATGCATAAGGAGGAAGTGAAACTTATCACTTGAGGCAAAACCCTAATGCTCCTCATGCGAGTGCTCATTTTGACCAAGAAAGGAGTTACTAACAATAGGTTGGTGCGTTGAGAATATGAGAGACACTTGTCCATAAAGAGACCAAGTGCTTCACCAAAGAATATAGCATTCATACATTACTCAAAGGAAGATACAAGAATTTTATAACACTCAAGCACTCAAGAAGAAAATGGATGTTCCACTTAGAACTTAATACAGGATTCTCCTCCATTTTAAGGATGCCAAAGACCAAGCATTCAGAAGCATTCATGATCGACATTCAATACTTCAGAGTCTTAGCGCACAGGGTTGTGTTGCAGTATGGAAGCAAGGTGGAAGAGCCTTTAATGCTCTGATGAAGGAAGGTCAAAGGTAGAAATTAAAGATGTCATATTTGGAGCATTAAATACAAGGAATGTTCCAAGCATTCTATTGGATGGAATAGCCAAAGTAGAGATGTTAATACTGCAATGCTTGCACACTTGAAATCAACATAATTTATTGTTTTTATTGTATGGTACAAGGTAAGATTTATTTCTATTTTAAAAGTGCTTTCATTTCTTGGGAGTTATAATATTGATAAATCAAGAGTAAACTTCGAAGAATTTAACCATATTGAAAGCCATACCTCAAAGGGAATAATTTATTAAATAAATATAATATTTGTAATATTAAACTTAGAAGTAATAAGGGTTTCTACTAGAATTTGTTTTTAAATATTTGCAAATATTATTGTGTTCTAATTTTCCAAACATAGGAGTTATAAGGGTTACTACATAAAATTAATTTATTGGAAATTAGATACAATAAAAATAAATCCTAAAGGGGATATTAAAAAGGGGTTTATTAAAGTTGGAATATTAGAAAAATATTTGTCTCAATTTTTCACAAAAAGGGACAAGGGGAACTCCAAAATTTAACCTCTTCAATCTAGAAAAGTGCATATTTCAATAGAAGTAATAAGGAGAACTACATGTTGATTTTTGGATTCTCAAAACTTTACAAAATCAATCTAGAACTAAACTATATTTCACAAAAGCACTTTCAAAATCACTATGGAGATAAGATATTCCACAAATCCTGATAATAAAAACATCATGGATTATTGGTATATAGATTCAGGTGCAAGTAAGTATATGATAGGAAACATACATTGGTTTAGTTCTTTGAAGAAGATAAATGAAAAGCTAGTTGTTGTAGAAGATATCAAAACATATGAATTATAAGGAATTGGAAATATTCAATTAAATCTTAAGGATGAAAGAGGTATAATAAAAAAATTATTGTATGTTCTAGGATTAACTACTATTCTTATTTCTATTTCTTAACTCATGTATCAAGACTTAACTATTGAGTTCAAGGTTCTCATTGGCAAAACAAAATGTCACTTTTTTAAACAAGGAGGAATGATAGCATCAAGATCATATAAAATGGTTTGTTTATTCTAGACACTACTATTCACTCAACTCTTTTAGTTAATACTTCAAAACTATGACATAAACTACTAAGACATACCAATGAGACACCAATGAAGAAATTATTTAGATATCAAATGGTAGAAGGACTACCCAAATTATCTCCAAAAACTTCTATATGTCTAGAATTCTTAGAAAGAAAACAACATATATATAAATTATATATATATATATATGGACCAATGAAAGTTGATAGTTTTTGAGGATATAAATACTTTCAATTATTTGTTGATGATCACACTAGAAAAATGTTGGTATATTTCATGAAGTATAAATCATAAGCATTCAATCATTTCAAACAATTCAAACTTCAAGTGGAAAAAGAATCAGGGAAGACCATAAAAGCACTTCGTTCAGATAGAGGAGTATAATTTATTTCCAAATAATTTGACTCATTTATTGAATAAAATGAAATTAAAATATAGCTTACTACAACATATTTGCCTCAACAAAATGGAATTGCATAAGTAAGAAATATATTAATAATGGAAATGGTAAGATGTATGTTAAAAGAAGCATAACTTGATCACAAATACTAGGCTGAAGTAGTACAAACAATAGTATACATACAAAATAGATTACCAACAAGATTACTCAAACATATTACACCATAAGAAGCATGTTAAGGACAAAATCCAAATATAGAAAAACTAAAGATCTTCATATGCAAAGACTACATGCATGTTCCAAAAAAAGAGAGGACAAAACTAGACGAAAAACTATAACATGGATATTCGTTGGCTATGACAATGAATATGTAGGATACAAAATACTAGATCCATCTACAAAGAAAGTATACACTAGTAGAGATGTGATTTTTGATGAAACAGTTATAATCGACATAGATGAATCCAATAGAGACACATAAGTCCTCCTAAAAATATTTGAATAAGACTTAGAATCAAAATCTCAAGAACAAGACATAGAAGCATCAATATTTTTTCCTAGAAAAGAATCAATATGGGTCAGAGATACTATTAGAGAATAAAATCTAGAAAGAATTCCAGATCATACCTCTACAAGACCTCAAACTCATAGTATGACCAAAATGAACAGAGAAATGCTAAGTAACATAGTAGAACCAACATCAAATTCTCAAGCACTGAAAGACACACTAGAAAGTAGCTATGGAATCTAAATATGCATCACTCAAAAAGAATAAGATATGGGATCTAGTAAATCTACCTTAAGGAAATAAAATAGTTGGATGCAAGTGGGTTTAAAAAATTAAATACAAAGCAGATGGAACACTTGACAAATACAAATCTCTACTACTAGCCAAAGGATATACTCAGACATAGGGAATTGACTATGAAGAAACATTTGCACCAATAGCTCGAATGACTACTATCCAAAAAATTTGTGCATTGATAGCACATCAAGGGTGGAAAATTTATTAGATGGATGTAAAAAGTGCATTCCTTAATGGTGATTTAGAAGAAGTCTATATGATACAACTTGAAGGCTTTGTCATTTAAGGATAGGAAAGTAGGGTATGCAAATTGAATAAATATATATATGGATTAAAAAAATATCCCATAGCATGGAATATAAAGATCAATAATCACCTATTACATCATGATTTCAAAAGGAGTTCATCAGATCCTAGTCTATATACCAAGAAAATTGGAAATGATATATTGATCCTCATAGTATATGTTGATGACATAGTGATTATTGGAAGTTTAGAAAATTTAATAAGTGGCATAAAAAAGGATCTAGAAAAAGTATTTGAAATGATAGATCTAGGACTAATGAACTACTGCCTTGGTCTAGATATTTATCAAGGAAAGGATAAAATAGTTATCACTCAATAAAAATATACAAAAGCTCTTCTTGAAAAATATAAAATGACAGAGTGTAAGCCCAAAGATACACCAATGGAACAAGGGATTCAACTATCCAAAAATGATAAAAAACCATTGGTTTCAACAACAATGTGTCTTTAGTTTATTGGAATTCTTCTATACTAAAAAAAAAAAGACCAAAAAGCATTTGCAGTAAATTATCTTTCATGGTTCATGCAAGAAATAAGAGAAAGTCATTGGAAATCTACAAAAATAATATTACAATATATAAAGAAGACTACGGACTATGGATTAACCTATATGAAGGATTTCAAAGAATTTTTTCTGTAGGGATACTCAGATTCAGATTATGCTAGATCTATTGATGACAAGAAATCTACCTCAGGTTATGTCTTCTATCTTGGATCAGGACCCATATCTTGGCACATCAAGAAATAGCATACAATAGCACAATCATCAACTGAAGTAGAATATCAAGCAGTAAGAGATACAACCTGTGAAGCTCTATGGTTACAATATATACTATCTAACATGGGAATTAAATGAAATCCCACTATGATATTCCATGATAATCAAGAAGTACTGAATCTAATCAAGAATCCAATCATACATGAAAGAACAAAGCATATTGAATCTCAATATCATTTTATTAGGGAACATTTTTAGAACAAGGGTATCATCATCAAGTATGTTCCTACATAAGATCAATGGCAAACATTTTTACAAAATCACTTGGAAAAATTAAGTTTCAAACATTCAGAGATCATCTATGTGATTCAAGAGAACTTCATACCAAATCATGTAATACATGAGGGTGTTAGAATATATTACATCATTTGGTTATGATAGATTACTTTAGGGGAAGTTATCTAGTTGTTCCATACAATAAATTACTTTAGGGTAAGTTATGTAGTTGTTCCATACAATGTAGTAAATTCACAAGTGTTAATGTTCAAGTTATATCTTGTACAACTAGGTAGAGTGTTGGCCAAGGAATCCATATTCCTATATAAAGGGTCTCATACCTCAACTCGGATGTATCACTCAATTCTCAATAATATATGTTGCTTTTATCTCTCTCATGACATGATGGAATGGTGCTAAAACCATCATGATTATGGTTGTTTAAATACATAAAAAAAATTCCAATATGGTGTAACAACTTATAATTTTATAACAACTACTTGTAACCACTCACAACTAACAACTAACTCATGAATCCTACATGAGTGATTATAACCACTCAACTTATTATGATGCTAATAAGCTATGATGATAATAATTTCCTAACAAATTTAACCAAGTAATGAAATCATTGGCCTAACCTTTGCTCCTTTTTAAAATATATTCAAAAAAATAATGCATGTAAACATGCAACGAGTTTGGAATCATAAATTAAAAAATTTGAATTCAAAATTCCAAAACACTCTCTCCAAAAATTTAAAAAATATATCTTCATTTTAATCCTTATGTTATGGAATGAAGAGCATCATTTTGTATGATGAGATAAGTAATGTCACTTTGTATTTTCTTTTATATGATATTATATTTCACAATATTTTCTAAAATTGTTCAATAACATAGATTTAACCACATATCATATGTGAAAAAACAAAGGAGCAACTTGACCAATAGGAAGAACATCACAAAATATTGACCTTGATCAATAAGGTTATTTTGCTTGTATTTCAACAAACATGGGGTCTTATGACTACACTATGTTAATTCAAAAATTATATTGAATAAAAAACAAGGGTGAAGTGGGTTAGTTATAGCAAGTCATATTGGTATGAGGGTTCTAGGGGCACATAACACACTTATAGATTAGTCCATGCTACCAACTAGAGGTGGGGTAAAGGGTGAGGAGGAGGATGTGCCATTGGTGACAAGTCAAAGGAAGAGGATAGGTAAATGAACTAGCTTTAAGTGAGATGGATGTAGTGAGTCACCACCTATATGGGATAGGATAGAGAAGGATACTTCAACTAAGATTGATATTAATGAGGGAACCTTAGTGGATATCCAAGTTTAGGAGGAAGATGTAGTTCCTCTAAATGGTGTCATAAATACTACAAGAGTGGACATGACTAAGTTGGTAGACACTCTTATAGATAGGATTAAAGAGGATGGTGATCCTAGTAGGTATTTGTAGCACCCAACTTATGGTTCTGACTCATGTATATATGTGTGTGTGTGTGTGTGTGTGAGAGAGAGAGAGAGAGAGAGAGAGAGAGAGAGAAATGAAATGAAAATGCTATGAAATGAATTGAAATAAATAAATTAATTAAATGATATATGTAGGTACTCATAATTGACTATGATACCTCATTGCTCAATTTTATCTATTCCAGATACATAGATTCCATATTCAATTGTTATCAATCATCATATTCTAATTTTTTCCAATTTGTGGATATATATGTGTGTGTTATATCTAGCCTATCATGTGAGTGAGATCTTAAAATCTTTGAGTAGCAACAATGTGACAAGTAGGATAGTAAATTTACTAGAGGTAATTCTAGTATGAGAAGATGATAGAGATAAAATAGTGGAGGATCATATGAGAGATATGGATGAAATTATAGAGATAAAAATTATAGAAGTGGTCTCCATTAGGGAGTACCTTGGTTATGCATAGGGATATGTGTCAAGAATTGGGACTTGATCAACTCAACACAGGATAGAGATAGAGGGTTGAAGACTACTTCTTAGAGGATGGAAAATGCGTGTAATAACTTTCTAATAGGGATATTTGACTCATTTGTATATATATATATATATAGAGAGAGAGAGAGAGAGATAGAGAGAGATAAATATATAACTTTGTATATGTCCTATCAATAGTTGTATATCTTACATCATTTTGAGCTATATTGATGTTTTTCCTTAGGGTCATGTGCTTTGTCTTTCCATGCACTTTGTATTTCTTTTTTATTATGCATCCTATTTTTCAATGTTGTTAGAGTTAGATTCTATTGCATCATTTGGGTCATGAAAATGTACCTTCTTAGGTACATACTTAGGATATTAGATCACTTTAGGGGGAATTTATCTAGTTACTTTATGCAATGTAGTAAATGCACAAGTGTTAATGTGCAAGTTGTCCCTTGTAAAACTAGGTAGAATTTTGGCCAAGGAATCTATCTTCCATTATAAAAAGGCCTCATTGTAAGATATTGAAAAGATAGTAGGTAGGAGTAGTATTACTGTGTAACTCCATTAGTTATGGAGTACAATGTAGTCATGTAGCTTCTTGCATGGAGTTTTCATTTCCTCCATAGCAATATTCTATTCATTTTTATAATTTCTATTTATAGCATATTTCTATAATCTCATGAACTTACTTTCTCTCATATTTTTGCATCTTGTGATTGCCATATTCCATTAAAATCTACCTAAAAATCTAACAGTGGTATTAGAGCCATGATAGATCTAGTCACAGTAGAACTAGCTATTGTAGATTGAGAGGAGAACCACCATTATTATTGAGCCTGAATTTTTGTGAACCTGATTTTCCATAGTGCACAGGCTATTAAAAAAATATTTAGAAGAATCAAGGTGGTAGGGAGAGCTTCGAGAAATTACTATTGTTAAAAATTGGGTCAGTCACCATAGCTTCAATGTTTGTAAATTGGATGTTTCCTTGGACCCGTTGCATGTAAATCTCGTTGCCTTAAGATTGTTTGGTAGAATAGACTAGTGAGATAATTTGTGAAATTAATTTATCTCAAAGTCTTTCCATAGAGTTATAGAAAAACTTATGAAGATAAGGACTCAACATTTGATCCACTAGTTTGATGAATCAACTAGTGAATCTCATCTAAGAGATCTAAAAATTTTACTATTGTTTGAAGTTTCTTTTATTGTAGGGAACTAACTCTCAGATTATTGGGGCACCTACTACAATAGAAAGCTAGGATATTTCAACTTTGTTGCTTGAAGACCAAAGTGCCTTCATAGTGCAGTTGTTACCAGAGAAGAATACTATAGAAGATACTCTAGGAGAAAGAGTTGTGGTGAAGTTTGGAGATTGAAGATCTCAATCGATAGATTCAACTTCACAACTAAAAAAGGCCACAAAAACCTTGATCTGAAAAAAAACCATAGAAACCTTGATCTAAAAAAGGCAACATAAGCCTTGATTTGAAAAAAAATCCATAGAAGCCTTGATCTAAAAAATGCCACAAAAGCCTTGATCTAAAAGAAAAGGCCACAAAAGCCTTTATCTAGAAAAAAATGCCATAGAAACCTTGATCTAAAAAATGCCATGGAAGCCTTGATCTAAAAAATGCTACAAAATCCTTGGTCCTAAAGAAGAGAGTATCTGATCTAGAAGAAGATTCATATTTTAATACTAATAACATATTGCAGGGAAAGGAGATTCAATGAGTTGGGAAGAGTATCATATTCAAAATCAATCCAGCTCCTAAAGAAAACTTGAAGGTGAAGATATCAGGTGAAGATCTCATTGAAGAAACTTCCATTCTTGGAAGGACATGAAGGACTAGGAGAGTCCTATCCAAATATAGAAGTAACAGAATCAAGAGATCTAGGAAGGTGATCTCAATTCTAGAAGTTGAAGAAGAAGGTATCAAGGAAGACCAAAAAAGTTGTAAAATTGAAGACCTAGGAGAGGTCTCAAGGAAAAAGGATTGGAGAGCCTTGTTGCTTAATCAAGATCATAAAAAGAGTTCTTAGAAGAACTCATTGGAGAAATTATCCATCAATGAGAAAGCTTATGATAAGATAATTGGGATAATTAGCGTCATCCAACAAGCATCCCAATAAGAATAAGAAGAATTGGCAAGGAGTGCCAAAGAAGATATTAAAGACCTCAAGACATTCGTAGTCTTGAGAAGATCCTACTTGAAGTTAGAATTTAGAAAGAAGACTTGAATATAGAAGAAGCTTACCAAATCTAAGAGATTAGAATATTGCCTCTCACGACAAGAAGGCATAAATATTTCTTTAAATCTACAACAAAAAGGATAAGAATACTAGAGAAGAAAAAGCCACCAAATCCCAGGCTCATGAAATAAAGTTCAAGACCTCTTTTTGGTGAAGGAAGATCCTTTTGAAAAAGATAAAAAAAGTTGTAGAAATCTAAAGCAACAAGATTGATCTACATCCTCTACAAAAAGAATTCAAAAAGGTAAACAACTATTGGTACAAGTAGATTTATTAATTGGATTACTTATTAGTTTTGTTAAAGCATCTTATATTGGATCAAAGTTGCAAATTGAATTACAGTCTTCAAAAGTGCAAAAGAGAAAAACTATTTTTAAGGATTATTTGTACATTAGGAGTTTATTAGATTTCAGAGTTACGATTAAATACCTATTTTATATTTTTGAAAAATAAGACTAGATCCTACAATTGTGTTTGTAGTGAAATTTGCAAGAGTTCATTCTAGATTATGCTTTAAAGATTGCAGTGAAATTGTTAAGTGCATTTTTGAGAAATTAGTGGAGCAATAAGGAGAGATTGTTGTTACCATAAAAAATGTGTCTATTAAGCACTATACTAGTTGATTTTTTAACTAGTTATTCTCAATTAGTCTGTGTTGTTAAAAGCACAAAAACTATAAAAAAAATCTACAACACTTTAGTGGCCAAAAGAAGTCACCATTACAAGCAAAAACGTGGAGTAGAAAGCCACCATTGAAGTCCTTGAAGGAAGCCTCAAATCGAGACCTTGAAAATCTCAAGATTCAAAGAGAAAGGAAGGGTTTAATTTCAGTACAGAGTGTAGGAATCCTTATTCAAAAATAGCATTTCATCAGCTTGGATTTATTATCATCCAAGGAAGAAGAAGCAAGAAGGATTACATAAAAATTCCTCTCTTGGTGCAAGATCTATCTATTAAAAAAAGGCATCACTTTTGTTCCTTGGAAAGGATAAAAGTATTACTATTATAGGGGGGTATTAAGGACATTATATCCAATAGATTTCTAGCAAGAGGAAGAAGCCACAAAATAATCTCACACGATCATTAGAGGGAGTCATCGAAGAGATCACACGATCTCTATATCAAACAAATTTTTGACAAAAGGAAGGAGCCACCGAAGAGCTCACACGTCCAATATTTGAGGTGTTTAAAAACACCATTTTCATCCATCAAATCCAACCCTAAAAGTAGCATGTCACCTGCAACAGTGGAGCAAATGAAAGAAGGTATTATATACTGTGTTTACATAAAAATAAGGGCAACATTTAGTGATAATTTATCTATGTAAAATGCCAAGAAAAATAGCCACCTCTTGGCTATTAAAGACATCACTATATTTCAAGCACTAAATAAGGGTGCAAATTGACATTAGAACAAGCTACGAAACCAAAAAATAGATAAAGTTAAAGGACCTATACCTAAGGTATCCATTGAAGCAAACATCCACGAAAAATAGAGCTCAATAGTGTGCCATAGAAATATGGAGAAATCCAGTTATAGCCATTCGTCATCCTTACCAAGATAGCGTGTGAAAGGAAACTTGCATCTCAAGATACATAGCAAGATCACCAAGGATGCAAAGATAAAGGAATAATTAGGGTTGCAAGCTCATATTTGAAGCATTAGAAAGAAGGATTGAATGCACAAGCTTTGAGTGCCACTTGGCACAAATTCTCTAAGCTTCTCAATGTTCATGAAGACCTAAGTGCTCACCTAAAAGGAGTTACATATGTTTGGAGGGAGTTAAGGATATTTTGAGGTTACCACCGACCTCATCATTGTTAAAGGTACATTGAAGACACCTACCTTGTAATACCTCAAGTGACACTTGTCACAAAGACTTAAATGGTTCTATGTTTGAATAAGAGGAAAACAAGAGACTTGGCATCTGCACTAAACCCAAACCAAAAAATCCAAATGGAGGGATGGAATTTATGGAAGGAGTGAGTAACCAAGAATAAAGATCATCTTTTTGTTAAACCAAATTAGCCTTCACGTTTAGAGCATACTTGAGGACTTTATGCTTGGATTCCACTCATGGGAGAAACACTAGTATCACATGATCCCCTTTTTCTTTAACCTGATTAGCCTTCAATTTTAGAGAATACTTAGGGACTCTATGCTTGGATACCACTAATGGTAGAAACAATAGTCTCACATAACATTAACGAAAAATAATACATGGATATGTAGACATATGTGCCTATAATAAAGACAAACAACTATCACCTCCCTTATCCTTTTCTTGAAATGAGTACCATTGGGATCCATACAATATAAAGGTGAATTATTGAAGACATGAAATAATATAATAACTATATTCCAAACATCATCCATAGTAGAAATCAACTTCTCGTTCCCTATCATATAGTTGGAATAACCAAAATAAAGATACGAAGTCTCTTGAAGAGTCTTTTTAGCCATGTCATAGAATAAGTTTCTTGAAACTTCCTCATTCTCATTTACATAATTTACTATTTATTCCTTCATTTGCATATTTTACTCTACATTATTTTTCAAAATATCCATACCTTTTACAGTGGTAGCATTGAAAATTTCTCTTATCAAGCATTTCTCTTCCTCTAGCAATAGGTTTACCTCTTCTTCATTCTACCCTCTGCCTTGTCCCTTTTCTTGTCATTGGTTGCTTGTACTAGTACCATAATGCTTTTATACTCTTACCTTTGAGGTGAAATACTTCTCTTCATATTCACCAAAGGTATCTCTTAGTATTTCTTCATATGATATAAGAGAACCACCAATATGATCAAACTCCAATGTTGTCAAATATTTAATGTCTTCAATAATGATGGCAACATGGTTCTATCTTGGTGTTAGAGTTCTTAGTACCTTCTTCACAACAACTTCATTCTCCATTGTTTCTCCAAGAGTGATTGTTTCATTAACCACATATTTTACTCTAACATAATGTACACATACACTTTCAGATTCTTTCATCCTCAAGTTCTTAAACTCTCTCTTCAAGGTATATAACTTGACCACTTTCACTTGGTCATTGCCTTGGTAAGCCTCTTGCAGAGCATTCTAAGCATATTTGGAAATAAGCTCTTGTCTACAACTGCCTGAGTATGGTACAAAACCAAAGAATTATTCTTCTTGATCTCCTTTTTTGCTTTTATATAATCATGTGAGATAATAGATCAATCTATTGGCTCATCATAACCAGACTTAGTAATATCTCAAAGATATTTCCTAGTAAAAAACATCCTCATCAGAATGCTCTATTAGTCATAATCTTGCCCACTAAACTCTAGAATAGGAAGGGAGTTATTGTTAGCCATGATCAATGGTTAAAATGATCAAGTACTCAACCTCACTCTAACCCAAGACTAGAATGGTCTGATACCAAATGTGAAATCAGATTTTTGACATAGCATAAAGAAATTTTAAACAATTTACATAGATAAAAAAATGAAACCAAATACTCACTTATGCTATAGTCATTACAACATTTTTTAATGAATATGCATAACTACAATTTTTAATTCCCTTCAATTAATAACTCCACTACCTAATTGAATGAAGTGAATTCTCACTACACTCGAATGCTACCTTAAGAAAATCTTAAGTGGAGGGGAAACAAGAATAAAGTAGAAAATTGAGCATTGAACAAAGTGTAAACAAAATTTTTTATCAAAAACAATTTGAGAATCAAAATGTAAAAAGTCCTAAAATACAGAAGTAGGTAGAGCATCCAAAAATTAAAAGTTATAAAATATTTGATAAAAGACACAAGGAAAAAATTCCAATGCAATAAGGTTCGAGGTCAAATAATAAAATTTCTAATATTGGAAGATGATAGAAGCATTGGAGTTGAAAGGTGATAAAGCTAAAACCACCCATTCTCCAAATAAATAGAAAATCAAGATTTGCTTCAAGAGATACCACTCTTGAACCCCTATATGAAGTGTTGTTATCCCCCCATACCCCCTAATAGGAATTGCAACCCTATGCCCTTCACATTTTGCTAAGGCATTCAATATTATGATGAGTAAAGTTTTCCACGTACAAAGAAAATATGGCAAACCAAATAAGAGGTTGGCACAATAAATACAGTGGCATGGAAGCTAAAACAAAAGCAATATCAAACCTAGCATATTAATTGTAAATATATTCTATACTTAGACTCTAGGGATACCCAAAATGGGTAGCTAGAAATGTGAGAAGTAGTTGAACATCCAAGGGCTCAGAAAACCCAACATTAATGGCTCTAAATATAGAAAAAATAAAGGAATGCAACAAATTCAATCACCCAACACTAGGAGTAGCAATCACCTTGAAATATCTACATATTTTTAGAGGGTAATTGTAACATATGTATACTAGTAGTTTTAGCATTTTAAAGGACCAACAAGCTTTGTAATGTTTTCCTTTCATTTCTTCTTGTATAGAGTTAGCAAAATCCTAAGCGGCTTGTGGTAAATTGAACCCCTACTTCTAGCCTAACATTTTTAATTTTATTTGCACACACACACACACACACACCACACACACACACACACACACACACATATATATATATATATATATATATATATATATATATATATATATATATATATATATATATATTGGAGTCCTATACATCTATTTTGGGTATCCATATATGGTTCTCATGATCTAACCCATCTCTATATGTGTGTGTGTTTGTAGTTTTTACCTATTTTAAGTTTTACATGCATGTGTGTATATGGGAGGCCTAAACATCTATTTTGAGTATCCATCTATATTTTTAATGCTTGGACCCATATCTTTATGCATGTGTATGCTTGTAACTCTCATATGGGTATATATTTCAAGGATAGGAAGTGTTCACACTGGCATATAGAAGTCAGGCTTTTTGTGCAAGAAGATCTTATTTGGTCCTTGGCCAATCACCACCCTTTTTAACTTAAGTTTTTTGATCTTTTTTAGTTTCTATTTCATCTCTCACATCCATTTCCACATAATTTTAAAGTGCACCTAGATATCACATCTCAATAGGGAGCTACCCTTGTACAAATCTCTTAGAGGCCCTCTTTGAGCTAAGCCAAATATTTTTGGGAGAGGTATTGTTGTGTCACTTTGTGCGAGGAGTGATTGTCCTAAATACCTTATATAAGAAAATTAGAGAGGACAATAGTTTAATGGAATGCTTTGTCGGACCACAATGACATATCATTGGTCCTATTATTGCAACAAAAAGTTAGTCTTATATTTGGTGAGGGTTTCTTCCTATTCCACTTGTGGAAGCATCTCAAACTTACTTGGTGACTCTAGTCTAGCATGATCATGCAAAAGAAACCATCAAGAAGGATATCAAGTTGAGGATTTAGTGAATTCCTTAATATATCTACTCGTAGAAAACATGTAACATTCACCTGCTAAATTTTCTCGAAACAAAGAATCTAAAGTCCCAACCATGGTTTCTCTATCCCCTACCTAGAATGACAGGAGCCCTCTATGGCATCTAGAGCCACTAGTTGTATGGGGAAATATTCCAAGCTCAGTAATGGTGATTCTACTAGAATACACCAACAAAGTTCTAGTAATCCCACTAAAGCACTCATAGGAGATGGTATTACTATACTAGGTACATAATGTTACAGAGCATGATGTGGCTCTTAAACTATTGATGGCTTAATTCAAAGGAAAATCTAGTGAGGAATACAACTCTTTGCCTCCACACTCAATAATATAATGAGACCAACTTTCTACCCTGATCATGAATATAATCAAATAAAAGGTAGATGGAGTATCCCTCTTAAAGGAGCAAGAAGAGACCAATCAAGTGGGTTTTAGAACCTAAAGCAAGACAATAGAGCTTGAGTCAAGCACTCTTCCTCTGGTCACACCTGATTAGAATATATAAAACATCTTAGTGGATATTAAAGGGGATCTCTATGAGGCCCCTAAAAAATAAAATATAATTCCAAGAGAGTATTTCCACATCTATCAAGAGGATCATCGGCCTTTGTTCAATTTGGAAATTGATTAGACCCCTATTGTAGAAGCAAGATAGTTTGGGTTAGTCCCCATCAATAAATAGGTGGGCCAATGGGTAGCCAAAATAAGGGGTGCAAATACCTATGGAATTGTTGATCTAATAGGCAGAGGCAGCTATATGATCCAAGAAAATATTCTCTTCATACCTGAGGGTATAAAATAGTAAAAGGCTTAAGTAATGAATGGGGACCATACTTTAAGGGTGCCAAAAGCAAAAATTAAATTAGTGTTTGAACTTGTGCATATATACCAAGAAAATTGTTCATACCTGGTACCTATCTACCTACACCATAGGGATTGTTTGAGAATCCCAATTCTTTAAGGGCAAAGGTATTTTACACAAGAAACTAGAGAACAATAAAGATAGATGACTTGAACTGCTAGTGGGTGGCCCTTTTGAATACACACCTAATGGATAAGGCCATACACTACCCTTTTAAATATGTATTATATGTAACCTATGTTTTATTTTGTTGTAGGCACTATTGAGTATTAGTATTCCTAGTTTTAAGAAAATTATAGGATCTAAAGACTGATCCAGTTTTCCCTTACATATTATTGTCTTTGTGCTCAATGGATAAGACAATTTTCTTTGTAGGTTCTTTATCTTCATAAAGATGAATATCCCTTGTGAGCCACCAAAACTATAGTGAATTCTCACTACACTCAAATGTTGTCTTACCAAAATCTTAAGTGAAGGGAAAACAAGCAGGAAGAAAAAACAGGTGTTGAACAAAGTGTAAACAAAAAGTTCAATCAAATAAGATCCAAGAATCAAAATGTAAAAATTATTGAAAGACAAGGGAGCATCCAAAAGTTGAAATTTATAAAAAAATTGACCAAAGACCCAAGGTAAAATTTTTGATGCAATGATATCAGAGGTCAAATAATAAAAGTTCTAAGATTGAAAAATGATAGAAACATTGGAGTTAGAAGGTTATAATAAAGGCTAAAACCACCCATGCTCCAAAATTTTAGGAAATATAAATTTGCTTTAGGGGGTCCCACACTTTAACCCCTACATGGAGGGTTGTTGGCCTCCCATACCCCAAGTCTAGGGTCATGATATTGCACCTTGCACATTGTGTTGAGGTGTAGGTCTTATGAGTACAGTTTACCACCTGCAAAGAAAATATGGTAAAAAATCTACAACAAAAGCAACCTCGAACTTGGCACATTAATTACAAAGATGTTTTATACTTAGTATTTGGGGATCCCCAAAATGGGTAGGTATTAATGAGAGTATTTGAACATTTAGGCACTTAGAAAACCCAACATTAGTGGTTCTAGATCTAGAGAAATTAAAGGAATACAAAAAATTCAATCAAGATATGACCCAACACCAAGAGAAGTAGTCACATTGAAATATCTACACAGTTTTGGAGGACACTCTCTCTAATTTTAACCTATATATAGTAGTAGTATTAGCATTGTAAAGGATAGGCAAGGTTTGTAAAATTTTCCTTTTATTTCTTCCTATATAGCCGTTAGCATAATCCTGAGTGGCTTGTGGGCAATAAAACCCCTCCTTTTGGCATAATCTTTGCAATTTTATATGCACACATATATATTGGAGGCCTAAACATTTATTTTTGGTATTCATATGTGGTTCTCATGCTCTAAATATCTTTGTATGTATGTGTGCTCTAACCTGTCTTTGTATGTATGTGTGTGTTTGCATTGTTTTACCTATTTTGAGTTTTACATGCATATGTGTGTATATGGGAGGTCTACACATATAATTTGAGTATTAATATATGGTTCTCATTATTTGACACATCTCTTTATGCATGTGTATGTTTACAACTCTCATCTGAGCCTATATATCTAGGAGAATAAGTGTTCACACTGACATTTATCATTTAGGCTCGTTCTACAGGAAGATTTTATTTGGTATTTGGTGCATCACCATCCCTTTTAGATTACATTTTTTCTTTCTCAGTTGTTTTTATTTTATTTCTCGCATCCCTTTTCCCCTTGATTTCAAAGTGCACCTAAAGGTCATATCTCAACAGGGAGTCAGTCTTGTAAGAAAATTCCAAAGGCCCCTAATTGAGCCAAACCCCACACTCTCAGGAGAGGCTTGCTATGTCACTCCATGCAATGTGTGATTTTTCCAACTTTGCTCCTCAAAAAAATTAGAGAGGACAATACTGCCATGATAGAAAATATGTACAATTATAAATTTTACTTCCTTCAGTTTCAAATTCAACTACCTAACTAATATGAAAGAGACTATACATAGCTAAAATATTTACTTCCCTTTAGTTATAAATTCCACTACCTAATTGACATGACAAAGAATATGCACAGCTTAGTTTTTGCTCAACATTATAATTCCAACAAATAACCTAAGCCTTTTAAACATGAAGAGTATTTTTTCATATGAATATCTAGTAGACTAAGAAGGAATAATAAACTATGTAGAGGCATACAAATTGTAATGAAGATACATGCTTACAAAAGAGGAAATTACACTCAATATCCTTACAATGCACCATGGGTGCTATACCAACATTTGTATTCATACAATGATAATTAACTAAATATAAATTATGTTCTTGAAAGAAATGATGAAAAGGTGAACATAGGTAACTTTTAAAATAGTGTTGGACATTTTGAGTGATAAGTTGTAATTAATGTCAAGATTGAGTGGTCATTGATGTTGAACTTTTAGCACCAGTCAGTGGCAGTTTTAGTTGGAAACATTGGTTCCAGTTTCAGTTTCAAGACCCGGTTCTAGGAATTCAGATGAGGTCCAAAGTGGAAGAAAAAGCCCAAATAAATAATATTATAATATTATTTTATAATATTATGCAAAGGAAGTTTAAAATTAATTATAAATTAATTTATTAGTTAATTTACTTATAAAGTTATTTAAATTAATTTAAGCTAAGGTTAAATAACCCTAAGGTGGGTTATCAAAATTAAAATTCAAAATTTGATTTCGAATAACAAAGCACCGACATGAGGAGAAATTAAAATGTGTATATAAGGGGGGAAATCCCACCCTACAAAACCTTACCATGCCTTTGAATATTAATGCGAGGTTTAAGAATTGTGAGCCTTACAAATTGTGTTGTGTCCAAAGCGAAGGAATAGTATGCAAGTTTCATGAGAAATAGACGGTGAGTGGAGGAATACGAGGAAGGGGCTCTACCGTCCTTCACGTGGGCATTAGTAGCCCATGCGGTGGGCTCCCAAGCGCTAAGGCACTTAGGCTAGAGGAGACGGCAGATCGAATCTCACCGAATATCCTTTTGGGGAAGAAAGAGGTATGCTTGAATATTGGTCGCCAAAAATTTTGGGAATATAGTTTGGGCATTTAAAAAATAATTTTTGCATATTTTAAATTGGTTCTAAGGTTGCTAAAGGAGTTATAAGGTTTTTTGCAAAATTAAATTTTTAATGTTGCTTGCTCAATTTTTTTGAAAATATTGTAAGGTGCTTGGTTGATATTTTCATGGTGTTGGCTATTATTTTAAGTTGGATTTTCTAAGGTGTATCAAAGAAATTATCTTTATGTATGGTATGACGAGTGTTATTTTAAAAGGGAGCAATAAGGCATAAATTGAGTTGTGATGTTTTTATGTCTAAGGAATATTTTGGAAAGTGAAGTAATATTGTTGTGTCTAACCATTGGAATTGGAAAGAAGAAAATTGTTATTAAGAAAGGTTTTCTAGAGGCACTTATACATCCAAAAAAAGGTATGGGCATATTATTCCTAGTGAGTGATTGTTGAAAATTGTGAATGGAAAGTCGGAGTGAAAAGGATTGTTTGATTTGCATTGTTGAGAGTGTTTTGAATTAATGCTTCAAGGTTTTCTAGAATTAAGAGTTGATAAAACCTTGTTTTATAAGCATTGTTGTTGAAGTGTTTGAGTTGAGTGAAGAACTAGGGTTTGCAAAGAATATGAGTATCATTGTTATGTGAAGATTGTTTTATAAGAATTGTTGTTGAAGTATTTGAGTTGAATGAAGAACTTGAACTAGGATTTGCAAAGAACATTGGTATCATTGTTATGTGAAGATTGTCTTATAAGCATTGTTGTTGAAGTGAGTTTTTTAGTGAAGAACTTGAACTAGGGCTTGGAAAGAACATGAGTATCATTGTTATGTGAAATTGGTTGATAAAGCATTTTTGGAAATATTTGAGTGAGTATTCATATGCTTGTACTAGATTTTGTGAACAAGGATCATTTCATTGAGTGATTGGTTGAGTAAAGTTGGTTGAGACTAGTCAAGTGAATGTGTAAAGTGATTGTTCAATTTCTATGAAACAAATTATTCTATATTCTAAATTGATTTGAGAAAGAGGTTGAGAGTTGATGAGTGTGAAACATATTGAGTCTCTAAAAATTCTCTATATATTTTTGTGATAAAAGAGTGATTGAAAGTGATTGAGTATTGAGGTGAATGTGAAGCATATTGAGTCTCTAACAATTCTTTATATGTTTATAAGAGAGTGATTGAAAGTGATTGAGTATTGAGGTGAATGTGAAGCATATTGAGTCTCTAACAATTCTCTATATGTTTCTAAGAGAGTGATTGAGCATTGTGATGAATGTGAAGCATATTGAGTCTATAACAATTCTCTTTATGTTTCTATGGTATTGGAAAATTTCTAGTGTGGACTTGTTGAGCAGATTTGAGGTAAGTCTTTGAGAAGAATTATGGACAAATTTTGGTAAGATTTTATGGAAGCTTAAAATACAAATTGAGAGCAGATTTGGATAATTTCTAGTGAGGACTTATTGAGTAGATTGGATAAGTTATAGAGAGGAATTGTGGACATATTGGTGTGAGCTTTTGTGGAAGATTACAAGGCATAATTGAGATAAGTCTTTGAGAAGACTTGAGTGTAGATTTGATTGATTGATTTTTTCAAATATTGAGTTAAGGTTTGGGACAGATCTAGTAGATTTGATTTGAGATTGAGTCAAGCTTTGTGTTAATGCTTGAGGATAGAGATTGAGGATAGATTTGTGCTAGATCGAAGGACTATGTTAAGCGCAAGATTATAGGACAAATATTGAGGAAATATTTGTGCTAGATCGAAGGACTGTTTTTAGTGCAAATCAAAGGACAAATATTGAATACATATTTGTGTTGGACCAAAGGACTATGTTTAGTGCATATCAGAGGACAAATATTGAGGATAGATTTGTGCTAGACCGAAGGACTGAGTTTAGTATAAATATGAGATAGATATTTGAAGGTGATAGAGTATAGAGGATGACAATCTCCAATAGATAGAGATCCATTAGCCAGGGCAGTGAGGACAGGTGTATTTAGTGGATATATATCCATTAGCCTAAGTAGTGGGGGAAGAAGTTCTTATAGAAGATCACCAATTAGATCTAAGGAGAAAGGAGTTCTCATGTGGATAGAGATCCATAAAATTTATTAGGGAATTGGTGTCTCCTTTGGACAAAGGTCCATAAACATTGTAATAGGGAAAGGATTCCCAAGAGATTTATTGAGAAAATATTAGTGAAATATTTTCTTCGTGGAGTAGCCCACATTGGGTAAACCACGTCAAATTGATGTCTCCATTGCGTGTGATGATTTGTGCATTGATTTCGTTACTTCTATTGATATTGCCATTGATTATATTCGATAATACTATTTGGGAAAGAAAAGGAAAAAGTGGTCTTATATTGTTCACGCTCCCTCTTAGTATAAGCTTGTGTTCTTAAAATAGTTTCTATTTAGAGTACAAACATAAATATTTAAATAGACATATCAGTTCATGCTATAATAAAGCACATTATAAAATATGCATCCAAGGTAGAGAGGATGTCAAAATTCTATTATCATATGCTTACTAGAATATCAAATAATGGAAATCTAAAGAATCACAAACTATCAACATATAAGAACATCCTTATAAAAACTATTATTGAGCATGAATTGGAGGTCCAAGAGGTATGCCATATTATACAAAAGTTACAACTTATAATTGTGTGTGTTTGTGTCTATAAAAATAGGTATATCAATAAGATATTACAAAATATGATGATCATACTACAATACTATCTGGTTAAATTATGTAAAGCATGTCCAACCCCTTGAGTTGTTTATATTTCTATAAGTAGCAATAAGTTTATCATATAGTAATAAAGAAAAATAAAGAAATGTAGAGAAAGAGAATAAACTAGTTTATGTCAACCTCTTTTCTATTCCATCACTAAATATTATACAAATGCTTTGAATTGTTTGATTGGAGTGAATTTTTCTATAGAAGTCATTCCTTAATATAAATGATGAAATTTAGAGCTAAAATGAAGAAATCATAAATATTTAGAAGTGATAAATTACTACAATACATGGCACATTGATTGAGAACTTGTTAATAAATAGCAAAGAAAAGGATATAAAATAAGAAGATATAAATGAATAAAATAACATAAAAATGGAAATGGTAGTTTGTATAACAATTTAATCTTTATGTAAATATAGAAATCATTGACATAGAAATTTTAGCACAAAAGGACTTTGACACCATCCATAGTTTAGAATCTTAGATCATAATTAAGTTCCCAAATAAGTATATGAGTTAGCAATAAAATTCATAGAGCTCAATTATCTCATCAACTAAGGCCCATTATCTAACCAATTACCATTCACATCTATAAATTCATTTTTCCAAATAAAGGATAATATTTGACATAATACACCAACACTTCACAAATAGATTCATGCAACATCTCAAAAAATATGGAAATCATGCCTAATAAATTGCTTGAAAGATATATTCTCATCAAGGTGGTGTCAACAATCTATCTCCTTTACTCTTGCTTTCTCTAATTGGTATGGCTATATTTAACAACAAATAATTAACCTTTCATAATGCTCTCAAAATCCTAATAAATAATATTAATATTTAAATTTTTAAGAACTAGCCAATATTCAAGAACAAATAAAATATATAAAATACATTTTAATTGACTAGATGAACCTCGTAAGTTCAAAATTATTACAAAATTTAAACAAGAAATTATACTAAGCATTCTTGATCCATCATACATCTTCATTTGGTTTATTAATCATTCTTGTAATAGATTTAGAATAATTTACCCCAATTAAAAACATTTTAGTATATGTAGGTAATACATTTATATGATCATTACGGTAGGATCTCAAGATCATCATAGCTTTGTATACAAATTTTTGACAATAGGGAATGATCCATCATACATTTATTTAGAGAACTTCTAAATACCATAAAAAATTCAAAGCCTACATGATAATATAAAATATTCTAATTACTATAATAGATATGTATTTGATGGAGGATAAATAGAGAGCATTTGACGACTCTATACATTTATAAGCAACAAAGGATGGGGATATAATAAAAAATAAGAATTTGTGTCCTAAAATTATTTTAGATTCCAATTACATACAATACTATAAAGCAATATAAAAGAATCCCCAAAATAAATGTTAAAGAATAACAATTGGATAAAAAGGTTCCACTATACAAATGCCAACAAGTTATGTTATAATTGAACTTATGAGTATCACAAGACTAGTAAATGAAGCTATAGGAACTATTATAAATAGTATCTACAAAGGTTTATCAAAACTGTGAGAGTTATCTATGTATAATATAGTTGCATTGACATGTTTGAATATCCTAGGATGACAATAATAAACTAGATGTTCCCATTGTTTCAATAAGTAGAGGAAATAGAAGATAAGTTTGACTTAAAATCACATGGGAATTATAGATAAATCCTAAGGGCTAACATTATAAAAAGTTAGAATTGACATTGGTATAATTAAACAACAATTTCTCAATTTTAGAATAATCTCTAGAGTCATAATTGTAAAAGGTATGCATATCATATTCTTTCTCATTCCAATAATATGAAATGATATAAGATACATATGTGATAGTAAAAAAAAAAATTAATAATAGCTTGAATACATAGAAAGTAAATATCTACAAAAATTAATGGTGGAGACTTTGGAACTATAAATTGAGATCCAAGGTTTGAATCATACAGGGGGTAGGGTTTTACAACATTCCTTGGAAACTGGAGGATGGTTAGAAAACCATATATTAGGTAAAAAAAATTCTCCATGAGGTTGTCTCATATGGCCTATGGTATCATAGATGTTAAAAACTATTTTACCCTTTTACCCTTTATAAAAATATCAATGCATGTTTCAAATATCAATGTAAGTACTTAGTAAGTTAAATACTATTTATATTAAAAATACTTAATCACTTACTAGCTACAATTCCTCATGAAATATGTTTTATATTTTATAGAATACCTTCAACATTCAATGCAATAAAGAAAACAACAAAGGTATTAATTTCTAATCAATAGTACGAATTGTTATTTATTTTTATTTGTGGAAAACATCCCAAAAGGGATGCCACTTTTGGGTAAGACCCAAGGAGGTAGGGGTATCCATTCCGCCAAAAATGCCTAGGACTCGGACCTGGCCTACCACATTTGACATACTCAAGGAGCAAACAAAAACACAAAACCAAGTTAAAAAATAAGTAAATAACAACAAAAATAATAAAATAAAATAAAAAACATGCTCCTTGAGTGTGTCAAAAACAAAAGCACAACCAAACATGCACAATAAGATAAAAGAAACCACAACACAAAACACAGAAAAAAACAAGAACCACATAACAAAACACAAACAAGACAAAAACAACAGAACACTACAAAGACATAACCCAAAAAAAAACATGAAAAATAAACACAACCAAAACCTAAAAAATTGAAATAAAATAAAATAAAAATAAAAATAAAAAACAACCAACAATAGACAATAAACAAAAACAAAAAACATAGAAAACACTCACACATAAAAACACGAATTAACACAAACAAAGAGAAACCCAAGAACAAGAATGAAAAAAACACAAGAACAATAAAAAAAAAAACACAAAACAACAAAAACACATGAAAAACAAAAAACAACACAAAGAACACAAAAACAAAACAAAACAAAAGAACCCACCCACCTTAAAAAACTAAACAAAAACAAAAAACAAAAAAGAAAAAAGAAAAAAGAAAAAAGAAAAAAAGAAAAAAAATTGAGCATAACAATGACTTATCTAGACCAGAAGACTAATAAGGCAAGAATCAACAGAGGAAACAAAATAAAGAATAGAATGAGCTAGGGAACTAAAAAAAATGAATGAACCAAAGAGAAGCTAAAAAAAAGCAAGAAGAAACTAGGTACCTTCAGAACTGGAGCCATCCAAAGAAATTATAGAAAGAAGAGCTTCCCTAATTTGAGAAGCCCACCATATAGGAGGGTGGCCATAACAAGTAAGATCACCTTTATCCAAATCCAAATTAGCTAAAGCATCAACACTCTTGTTTTGATCTCTGACCACATGATTGTAATAAACTTTCAAAAATCCCATCTAGATTAACTGAATCTTCTCAATAATTCTTTTTATTCTCCAATCCACCTTATGATTCTTCAAGAAATTAATCATAAGTTGAGAGTTAGAATCAACTAACACCTTTTCCCATCCAACCTTAGTAGCCTCTTGAAGGCCTCTAAGGATACCATACCCCTCAGCAAGTTTATTGGAAAGAATACCCAAATTCTCAATAAAATTAAAAACCAGGGAGCCATCTGAAAGTCTACTAATTCCTCCCACACTGGCTTTTCCAGGGTTCCCTCTAGAGGCTCCATTAGTATTGAATTTTCCAAAATCCTTAGGAGGAGTTTGCCAATTTCTAGTCCTATCCATCTTACTACTACTCACATTCCCTTTAAGTTGGTTGCCCTTAGAAGATTTAATCTTCAATATTTGCATCACTTGATCCCATATTTGGTGGGAGTTTTGGGGGTGATTAAGGATTTGATGGACTGATTCAACTAAGTTGGCTATGGTCTTTTGCAAAATATAGTGAATTTCCTTCCTATCTTGATTAAAAATTTGATTATTCCTTTCATTCCAAATATTCCAAATAAGAATGGTAGAACCCATCCAAACTAACTACCTAATAAAATGATCAACACCCTCTTGATTAGGCCAATCCCTCCAAAGCTGTTCAAAAGTAAAAAAATTGGACCATTGTAAGCCAAGTAAAGTGGCCATTCTCCTCCATATCTCAGAGGCTAAAGTACACTCAATAAAAATATGGTTGAGAGTTTCTATATTCTCTTCACACATTTCACATCTAAAAGGGCCATGAAAACCACACTTCATAAGTTGCTCACCAGTAAGCACCCTACGATGCAATAAAATCCAATTAAAGAACCTCACCTTAGGCCAGAGATTTTGAGCCCACAATCAAGAAAATATGTTAGAATAATGGCTGGGATTATTATGGCATAAGGTCAAATAACCTTGAGCAACTGAATACTCACTCTTAGTAGTGTTGTTCCATCCAAAACAATCTTCTTCATGGGACCAAGAAAGGGATCTCATATGAAGGATGCCTTGGATATCTTGTCTTTGCCTTTCTGGGATTTTAATAGGCGAGTCCTCAATAGGGATCCAATAGCTACCAACCTTTGAATTACCAGTATGGTACTGACAGTAATTAGCCACCTTTATCCAATTAGCTCGGTGAAGCTCCTCCATCCAAGGCCTCCAATCGAGAAACTGGGTTACCAAAGGCTGGTGACCATCCCAAGAATCTATCCAAAAATTTACCTATTGACCATTATGAATGATCCAAAATAATTTTTTCTTTATCAAATCCTCACTAATCTTAAGAACTGCTAAAATGGGAGAACCTTTGGTAGGAAGTTGATAGCAAACAAGGTCTTCAGGACTTTTGTTCTCAGCATATTTAGCACGAAGATTATTGGCCCAAAGAGCATTGGGGTTATGCAACATCCTCAAATATAATTTAGCAGCTAAAGATTTGTTTTTATTAATAGAATATCAGAATCCTAACCCCCCTTCACTCTTAGGAAGACATAAAGTATCCCATTTCACCAAGACCCATTTTATTTTCTCCTAAGTACCACTCCAAAGGAAAAGATGACTTATTTGATCCAATTCTCGAAGAACAACCTTTGGGATATTCAAAACGAAAGAAACATAAATAGGAATAGCTTGAAGTAATGATTTTACCAAGGTGATTCTACCCCCAGAAGAAAGCCACATGTTTGTCCACTTTCCAATTTTCTTCTTGACTTTGTCCAACAACCAATTCCAATATTTATTTTTCTGCCTTTGAATATTTATGGGAATACCTAAATAAGTGATTGGAAGGAAAGTCTTCTTATATCTTAATTTATCCAAGACCATGGATTCCTCGTCTAGCAGAGCGATGAAAGAAAATAACTTTAAATTTTTCTTCATTGATCAACTGCCCAGTAGCCTTAGAAAAATAGCTAATGATTTGCTTAATGTTAGAAGCTTCCTTAACTGTAGCTTTACCTAAAAGAGTAGAGTCATCCACAAATTGAATATGAGAGATGGGTCTAGCTCCATGAGCAATGTTAACTCCCTCAAGGGTTTTGTTTTCCCTCATTTTTGTTATAGTCCTACCCAAGCATTCAACAAGAATGATGAATAAATAAGGGGATAGTGGGTCACCTTGGCTAATACCTTTGGAAGCTGGGAATGACTAAGAAGGCCTGCCATTGATAAGAACTAAGTAGGAAACTGAATAGATACATCCCATAATCCAATCCATCCAATCCTTAGAGAAACCAAATTGCCTCAAAACTTTGATAAGGAAGTGCCAATCCACTCTGTCATAAGCTTTGGATAAGTCTAACCGAATGAACATGGAAGGAGATTTTTTGATATCCATGGAATGGATGGCTTCCTAAGCAAGAACTATCTCACCTACTATTTGACGTCCTTCCACATAACCCCCTTGCTCTGGGAAATAATCTTATGTAAAAGAGTCTTCAACATTTCTGCCATTATTTTAGTAATGATTTTGAGAAGAACATTACATAAAACAATAGGTCTAAAAGCTGATATATGATCAACCTCTTGAGATTTTGGAATAAGAGTAATATAAGTTTTATTGATAACCTTCAAAATTTCTTTGGCTTTCCTGGCTTATTCAACCACCTCTAATAAATCAACATGAAGGATATCCCAGAACTCTTGATAGAACTAAATGGGAAAACCATCAAGACCTGGGGTTTTCCATTTTTGCATTTAAAAAACTACTTTTTGAAGCTCATTGATAGTAACAGGAGCAGTCAAAATAGAGTTCTCCTTAGAAGTGATAAGAGAAGGGATTGCTTGAAGAACATTTTGTTGTGAAGATGAGTCAAGAGGAGTAGCAACAAAAATATTGGAAAAATAATCAACAACAATAGAGTTCATGCCATCCCAAGTATAAACAACATATCCAGAATCTAATTTTAAGGAAGAAATAAAGTTATGAGATCTTTGATCTAGAAGATATTTGTGGAAGAAATTTGTGTTTCGATCTCCTTCTTTGAGCCATTGAATTCTAGATTTTTGCTTCCATAAGATTTCTTCTCTTTTTTCCCATTCCTCTAACTGAGTTGTGAGTTTAATTTCATCTGCACTTCTCTTCTCTGTGAGGCCATCTAAACAAATTTTCTTATTCAAATTTTCAAGATGAGCAATAACTTCATGTTTTTTTTATGAACATCCCCAAACTCTTTCCAGTTCCAAGTCTTGATTTTGGATTTAATGTATTGCAGTATTTTATGAACATCCCCATGCCTAGGTTTACCTTCCTTCCACCATTGTTGCACATGAGGCCTGAAGGAAATATCTCTAAGCCACATTAATTGAAAACAAAAAGGAGAGAAACTCACATTGGTTTTCCACATTTCCACCATGATTGGCCAATGATCTGAACCAACATTATTAAGAGTCTTCACTTTAGGAATGTGACCATGGATTAAGAAATTTTTAGAGAGAAAAAACTTATCCAGTCTCTCCATTATACAAGCTAAGCCTTGCCTTCTCTTATACCAAGTCATAAGGCCATTATCTGGTTGGATATCCACAAGATGGAGGTTTCCAATATATTCACTCATGAGGTCAGTGCTTTGTCCAAATTTCTATTTCCGCCCATTTTCTCATCCAGAGATAGGATGGTATTGAAATCTGCTCTAATCAATATCCAAGATTTAGTAAAATGAGATATAATATGAGTAATATCATTCCACTGTCTTCTTTTTTCCTCCAAAGAAGTCAGAGCATAAACATTAATGCAGAACATAATCCGGTTGGAATGTCTACTTTGAATAGCTATAGCCAACAAACCCCAAATGCCAACCATATGGTGAATAACTACCTCTTTTGGGTTCCAAAGATAAGCAATTCCATGAAAAGTCCCTTGGGAACCGAGGGAAACCACTTTTCTAGATGGTCAAATTTTACTGGAAATTGAGTCCATATCCTCCATTGACATCTTTGTTTCTTGAAGTAAAACAAGATGTGGATGATTTATTTGAATCATTCTTCTAATTTCATTTTGTTTTGAAATACTCCCTTTGAGTCCTCTAATATTCCAAGTGACGATCTTCATTAATACCAAGGCTCACGCTTCGAGCAACTACATACCTTTGATAGGTTTCTTTTCTTCTCTTATTCTTATTTCTTTTCTTTTCCCTTCTTCCTTAATTATTTTCTTCATTTATTTCACCCATCACTCTTTTTCTCACTCCATAACCCCATTTTATTTTCTCTAATACTGGGGCAATGTTGCACATAAATTCTCGCTTTTTGCACCCATACATGCATCTATACATAATCATTGTAAATACTGTGCTTGGGGAATTAAACATGCACATGCTAGCATACCAGTGTGATGCCCAAACCCATTTTCATGAGACAAGATTATTGAAATGTTTTGAGTGCTTCACCCATAAATAGTTATATAATCAACCACCATCCAAAGTTGGCATATTTCAACAACATTTCTAGACTTCCCTTGGTTACCTTGCTCTCATTCCTGTATTTACTCGCACGTATTATACACTAATAAAATTTTGGAAATAGGACTGGCTACACTGCATTTCGACCGATGCTTAGCAAAAATAACTCTGCTCATCATATCATTCATATGATTTCTCTTGAACCTAAGGATTGATAAAAGGACAAGTTACAAAAGAGAGATAAAAATAGCAGAAAACAAAATCCAACACCCACACAAAAAAAACATAGAGAAAAGAGAACGGTAAAAAAAAGAAAATCATCATGCAAGGGTAGAAAACAAAAGCAAAAGACTCGAGACTACTATCAAAAATATTGAATCCCTACATTCCTTAGGTATTTATCTATGAGCTAGCTTAAAGGCTAAGTTACCATACAGTTATAAACCACCCTCTTCCATAATGGTAAAATGAACATCACTTTACACACAAATACAAGATTGAGGTCTTGTTTACCAAGATAGCCTAGAACTTGTTCAATAAGTTTTCTCAGTTAGTCAATGGGTTTGATAACTTACAAACTATAGTGTTCAAATATCCTCACTACAACATTCATATCCAATTTCCTTAGAAAAACTGAATGGATTACATCATCTAACTATTGCAATGATGCAAATGTTGTCCCTAAGAAACTTGTTTACATCTTTTGGATTATCATCCTATGCATACCCATTTTATGTTATTTTATAATGTCATTTCATATTTATTTATGCATATTACCATTCCATTCATATGTAATTATCTACCACCACATCTACACTAATCATGCATCACCATAAGCATAAACAAACAAACACACAAATGCAAGTAGACACAAGTACCACAGAATATCATATGTATATATATATATATATATATATATATATATATAATGATGCCATCAGACTATAATAATGTGTGTGCCCTTTCGGGCCTATCATCATCATTCCATGTACATACACCACCATCAAAATTTCCATATGACTACAATAAGGAGTGTACCCTCATAGGTACATCACCACAAAAAGAATTTGCTCATCCTCAGTGCCCTACAAAAATAATAGAATCACCAATCACTATGCCCCCCGCAACCCCAACATGATTACTACCCTACATGAGTCTCACCACTCCCCTCATCCATAGGAACCCGTCTAGCTACCACCTGTAATGCCTCTACTCATTTTACAACCACACCACCTCCCTTTGTGCCACCTCTAGCTATGGCACTACCTCCCCCAGGCTAGCAATCTCCTACTCAACCCACTCCCTAGCATGTTGTATCTCCTATATGGTCTGCTCAAGCTCTACCACCCTTACTATATTACTTGCCCTCATGGCCTCAGTCTCATATTTGGTCGCATATAATAGCCCCTGGAGCTACTTCATGGATTCAATCATCTTATTCCACTCCCCTCGGGTTGTATCTTGTTCTCTCATAAAAATTGCAACCTCTCCTAGGGTAGCATCTCACTCACCCCTCAAGATATCCACCTCCTCTCAGGTAGAATCTTGCTAACCCCTCATCCTATCTCGCTCCACTCTTAGTGCATCCCACTCCTCCACTACACGTTGCGCTCTCACTCTAGCCTCATCTCTCTCCTCTAGGGTGTCCCACAAGTCAGCCTCTATATATCATACCTCCCCCTCCAAAAGTGAGTGATCACTCACCCAATCCATCTCCATGTCAATAATATTATCCCTAAGCCTCTTGACCTTTGCATGCAAATGGTGTACCTCTTTCTCCATGCCCAGCTCATAATCCAGCTTAGCATTAATTCTCTCCTCCTCCATCATCATTGACTCATTTGATGAATCATCCATGACATACATCATGGTTGCCTCCCCCATCATGGCCATGCCCTCCCCAATATCTCTACCTCCCTTTGTCGATGGCCCTACACCTCGACCAGTCATCAATCAATCATGCTCATCACGGTGTGGCCTCATGTACCAAATAATCCTATCCAGCTTGATCTCATCCTCCTCCCCCAGCTTGGATGACCTCTTATCCTACTATTCTCTCCCATGTACCGATGATGCTACCCTTACCCCATCTGGTAGATCCCTATCAGGTAGCACACCTACTACCTTTGTCCATCCATCAACCACCTCGAGCACTGGCTCCCATACCTGCCTCACCCATCACACATCAAAATTAGGTATTGTATCGATGTCATCCACATCCATGATCACCATGGTCTCATCAGGTGTTAGATATAGTGGAGGCACCACTGGCTCAGGCCTTGTATCCCCCTCCACTCTATAAATAACCATAGCTAGCTCTGGTCTACCCTACCATAATCCAAACTACCATTGCACTCTAGAAAATAGGAAGTACTCCACCTACCATAAATATTTCCCCACTACCCATCGCCCTCATTAGATGCACACTAGCTACTCCACATCCTCAGCCTAATCAGGTGCCCTTCTCCATGGCCTCTACCTCACTACGCTCGCCATTAGGTCACCCAACTACTCTTGATAAAATATCAGGTCTCCCTCCCTCACCCTCATCGTTCGTCCCTCCGTGTCTACCTCCATTGAATGGCATATGGCACGTCCTGCCCATATAATGTATGTGCCTCACATGACAAGTTTATCGATCACAAAATCAGGATATGCTCCCATGCCCAAATTTGTAGTAGTGGGCTTACACTAATACCCATCCTCACAACTACATGGAGCTCTCTATATACCTGCACCAGCAACGCAAGTGTCCATGTATACACAATGCTCCTCTCCACCATATCACACACAATACCCATCATGTTCCATGGGAATCTCACCCCTGAAGTATCTAGTAGTGCATGACTAGCTATCAGCAACATCGCCATCGCATGGCAATTTGACAATAGCTCCATTTTCCAATAGCTCATGTAATCCACCCTCTTCTTCACCTCCACCTACTACCATCAACATCCAAACACCCTCTCCAAAATACCATCCCTTAGGTCCTTGTCTGTGGTCATCACCGTAATATCCTCTATCGGTTGCCGATAAATGTGATAGATGTTCTTCAACATCATGGTCATCTCTCCCATTGGAAAATGAAAGGTTCTCCTATCAGGATCCCATCTTTCACACAATACTGATATATACACATGGTTCACATGAACCTCATGCATAACCCATATACCATACAGGTCAACCTTCTGTAACCACTCGCCATCTTCTGGCCGCCATACATCTTGCAACTACTTTTGATATTTGTATAGCTGATGGCGTGCAAATATCTTCTTCACCTACCAAAAACACATGCCACAAATCAGCACTCATGTACATAAATTCCATCCATTTTATTTTTACCTGTACATATAAAAAAAAAAACCAAAAACAAGTGGTTTGCACAACCCCGTGCGAACCACCCGGTTCACATGACCCCATGTGAACCTTAATAAATTGATATTTTTTGCACATGTGGGTACGCACTCTCATACCTATTCCATACATGCCATGAACACACCTTGAAAACGATAAACAAGTGTCGAAAAACATAAAAAATAATACAAAACCCTCCCCATGCATGCAAACCAAAGCAATTAAAACAAGGTCAAAATAGTCAAACAAAGATAGATATGGACACCCATTTGGCCTATTAGACACCCCCACTTGTTCGATTTCACACGCATTCAATTTTCACATCCCATTTCACACATCACATAACACACGCTTTCCCATAATCACAATCATCACATGCAAAAACAAAAAAAAAAACACATCGGGATACTCATTTGTCCCTTTTTACACAAAGTGCACGTATTTTTCTTGCCCCATGCATACACATCAAATTTATGGTAGTTAAAGCAAAAATACACATTGTCTAAACCCTAGGTAAGCACACATTAATTGAGAAAGATGCTTACCTCTGGCATTTTCGGCCCCGTGCTCGTACTCGTTGATGCACTCACCATTCGTCTTGTCCAACACGCAATCTAGCATCACCCCATTTCATTTTCTCCTCTTCCACTCCTCTTCTATTTTTTGCATGCAAATGATGTTTAAAACATCTTTTTCAGCTTAAAAACCCTAATTTTTGTAATTTTGTACCCCACCCATGCGAACCGATAGGTTTGCACGACCTCGTGCGAACCTATCATCCATGCTCAAAATCGCTCCATCCAAGCCAAATTCCCTTGCAATTTCCTCCACTTCTTCCATTTTTATTGATTTTCACGCAAAATTTTACATTTTCCTCGAACATCATCATCAACTATTTCATTTCCGATTTTCATATCCTCCATCGCAAATTCATCGCTTGAGGGGGTATTCATACAAAAATATAAAAAAACTACTTTGCATAGGATCAAAAAACCAAAATCTAATCATGGATTCAACATCTGCCTAAGAAATTTTTTGCTAAACTATTATCTCAAGACCAAAATCCTAATCTAAAAATAAAGCAATGTTTGATAAATCTCAAAATGCCTCTCCTTGTAGACACCTCATGGATTCCAATCTTCATAGTGGTAGTCATAAGACCACTTGTGAATAAAGCTCCTGAAAGTTCTACCTTATGGATCCAACGATTTGTCAAATATTGTCAAACAAGCTCATCAATAAATCAAAAAATAATAGCAAAGGTATTTATTTCTTCCAAAATTGAAACATCTCCAATTGATCATAAAACAAGGTAATCTTACACCTCCTCTTAAAAGCAATCAATCACAAACCATTTTTATTAATGTGTCTCTCTCACAATCATCCACAAGTCATCAATCGTAAATTCTTTGCCTTCCAAATCATTCCATCAATTCTCATCATCAATTTTTGTACTAAATCGTGTTTCACACAATCCTGTACAAAAAGGGGAAAAATGTAAACAGCCAAAAGTTGCACAGTGTCCCTCTCCCCACTTCCGTGGTCAATCAATTTGTAAAATCCTTGAAAATTGCATAAATTGGTTAAAACTCACTATTCATCATCCTTAGCCCCTTTGGGCTAGCTAAGCCCCTTCCTACACTTAACCATAGGTCCTCATGCGACCTCATTCTAACTCAACCAAGGTTGAATTCTCCACCAGGGTCAAAAAGCACTTTATGCTCAAAAGTCAACATTTTGGTCAAACCATGCTTTATGGCTAAACACATGCTTAATTAAATCTAATATTATTTTATTTGAGCCTTCCACCTGACCTAGTCTACTTTGACTAGCCTAGCCTTCCACCTCACCTATTCTAGCCTATCCTAGCCCTGCCACCTCTCACCCAGATATTTCTTCGCCTCACACTCCCCCGAGTCATAAATGAAAGATGGAGACTTTTGTACATAAAAGGCAATTTTTAATAAAAAGATATTTCCAAAAATGTGTTCATTAATGCCTAATAGATATTTTTAGCAAGTCATCATTATTTGTGGATGGGTGAGGGATTATCTCACCCAACCTCATTTATGAGCCAGGACACCCTAGGGGACACCTCTTAGGTAGACACCTCACCATTGCCACCTCGTAGGGGACACCTCATCCCCTCCCTCTCACCTTGGCCAAGTTTATAAATAGAAGGTCATTTTCACCTTTTAACAACACCCAAATTTTACTTATCGAAACTCTACCAAAATCACTACAACCATTGCATCCAACACTCATCCATCACACAACCATTGTTCACCTATTGCAATTGATTTGTCACTTTCATAATATTCCTTTGTGATTGAGATAGGTCAATAATATCCCAAAAAGTGCACTTTATGAAGGTGAACCGCACAAAAATTAAAGAAGTAGCTGCTCTAGGACAACTAGGAAAGTCATCTTGCAGATTCGGTAAAAAAAGGATAGGTTCACATGACCCCGTGCAAACCACCCGATCCACTACCGATTCGTACGACCCCGTGCGAACCTATGCTACAGGTACCAGAATCATCGAAAAAGGTAAGTTTAGCTTAATTTAAAGTTTTTATGTTGTTTTCAACAATTATTTTTATGTTTTAATATTATTTAGTGAGTCTTTTGTCTTCATAACCATGGGGTTTGACTGAGGCAGACCCCCCAACACACTAACAAGATTTTGCAGGTTAACAGGTCTAGCAAGTACAAGAACACATCCAACAAGTGGTGGCCCATGAGCAAGAAGCCCACCTAGACTAAGGAATAGAAAAGGATGAATCTTGTTGCTTTTGTACCAATCCAAAAAGGCTTCCTTCGGGAAGACCCCATTGTAGTCTTCAAGGCAAAATTTGTAAAAGGATATCAAGCTTTGTAACCCTTTTATGATTTCAATACAAAATACAATAGATTCTATGATATTGAATGAGTGTTATAGCATCTTTTTGCTCATTTTAGTTAGTGCTAAGCAATGGGCTCACCTCCATAAGAGAGCATATATCATTCTCAATGGGATTTATACTATGATAATTAGGATGGTGTTATCTTACAATGTTTTAAACAAGCCAAGGTATCCAAAAACCTATTTGATGTCCATAGTGGTAATTGTGGTGAACACATTCCATTATGCATAAATTATTAAGAATGGATTACTTCTAGAAAACAATGAAATCTAATACTAATAACTATATCAAATCATATGGCAAATATTAGTTTTATAAAGATGAAATTCATGCCTCTAACTAGGTTCATCATCCAATTAAGTCTCTTTGGTATTTTCAACTTGGGGTTTTGGCCTTGTAGGACCTATTTCCCTTATGTATTGGAATATGCACATATTTATCATCACAACCATAAAATATTTTATCAAATATATGGAAGCTATGCCACCTGCAAATTAGAATCCCTCACTAACTCCAAATTTATCTTTTATCATATGGTGTGTCACTTTGGCGCCCCATCTACTCTCATTTTAGATATTGGTAATCCTTTCAAAAATAAGAAAATGTAAGAATAAACTTCTTAGTTAGGGATTCGACATTGTTTTTCCATGCCTTACTATCCATAAAAAAGTGGTCAAGCTAAATCTAGCAATAAGATTTTGGTAAATATTTTGAAAAATATAGTTAAAGAATCACAGAAGATTAGTACTTAAAGTTATATCCCATATTTTGGGCATACAACACTAGTATTTAAACATCCACATGGGAAATCCCATTTCTTTATTTTATGGTACTAAAGTTGTTTTCTTACTTGAAATTGAATTCCCTTCTTTGCATATTTCTCTAAAAAAAAATTCAGTCAGGATGAGTACCATAAAGAGTATTGGGAAGCCCATCTTGTCAAACTGACTACTCTTGATGAGAGGTGTCTACATACTCTTGAGCATAATGGAGCCTATAAGAGTCATGTTTTTAGGTAATACAATAAGAAATTTTATCATCATGATTTCAAAGTCAAGGTCCTTATCCTCAAGCTCGATAGTATGCACAAGAAGCACAAGGGCATGTTTTTACATAATATATTGGTCCATATATTTTCAAATAGTTATTTGGATTTGGGGTAATAAAATTATAAATAATGGATAGAGTTGAGTTGGATGCATCCACCAATACCGTGCATCTCAAATAATTTTATGTGTAGTTTCTTTTGACTATTTTAAATAGTCTTTATGTTTTCTTGGTTTACCTAATAACTTTGGTGCTTTATATTTCACTTTGAGTGCTTTGATTGTCTATTTATGAGTTTCATTCCTATGCATGCTTTAGTTTGGTACATCTTGGTGTGTTATGTGCTAGTTTATCTCTTCTGACTAATATCACCACTTTTAATGATGATCTCAATCATCCTAATATTTTAATTATTTTCTTCTAGTTTGGATCTAATTTTCCCTCTGCTTACTCATGTCACATGATTTGCATTTAGTTTTACTTGTTTCTTGGTGTTTATTATTCATTTTATTGGTATTTATTGCTATTAAATTTCTTTATAATTTATTTTTTCCTTTCATCATGGTGTTTCTCTTGCTATTATGGGGTATCATGATGTATTCAAGGTCTTAAATGTTTATGTTAGTACCTTGCTTTAAGTTCCATAAAGTAACTGCCTTAGTTCAACCCATACCATCATCTATATGGTATGTGGTTGAAACACCAATGTAACATTCCTTTAAATTTGTATGCAACACACACCATTTAGTTCACCAATAAGTTTTGGCATCCTACTGTAGTGACAAGTGTGCCTTATTGAACAACATGCTTGATCAAATATTGTAGTGGATGGTTTCCATTGTAGTAGGGAAATGGTGACTTTCCCTTTCATGGGATCTCCCTTCCCTAGGATACATTGCAATGTGTACCTAGCATATTTCTATTCACTTCCTTTTATGTTCACCCACTATAGTGTTAAGCATGCCTTGTTGAACAATGTGCTTGGACAAATACTATAGTGTGTGGTCCATTTTAATAGGGGCATTGTAATAGGGGTATGGTGAGTTTCCTTTCCATGGATCTCCCTCCCCTAGCGTGTACTATAAAATGTATCTAGCCCATTTTTGTTCACTTATTTGTATCTTCATCCATTGTAGTGATAAGAATACCTTATTAAATAATGTGTTTAACCAAATATTGTAGTGTGTGAACTATTATAGTAGGGGTATGGTGACTTTCCCTTCTATGGAATCTCCTAACTTGGGCATGTTGTGACATATATCTAGCCCATTTGAGCTTTGCTTCTATATTTATTCTTCCCTATCATGGTGGGTGTGCCTTGTTGAACAACATACTATTATAAATGATATGCATAAGTTGGTCATAGGGACATATATTTGTGTCTATTTATGGTATAGGTTAACTTCCCTTGGGCCACCACACTTTTGTGGTTTGATATGATTGATTTCGATATTGTTTATCTATGTCTATCTAGTAATTTCTTTTAGGATTAAGGAACATGTACTTGCATCCATGTGTGGCATAAGTTGGATTCTCGTGGTTTATCCCATTGTAATGATGAATGTATTTGTAGGTACTTGGAATGTGACAAATACTACATGAGGTCTACCTACTAAAATAGTATGTCTATTTGGATTAAAACATTAGGCATGACCAATACTAGGAGGAAATTTATGATGAGCATATCCTTGAATTCTACCCAAATCATTTGTTCTCTACAAAATCATACTCATAAAGCATGTCATGAAATGCTACTCAAAGTATATGTGCTCTCTTAAAATATGAAATGCATGTCACTTAATATTACTCAAATCATAATTACAACCAAAAACCTAAAAATAGAAATGGTGAGTGGGCAACCAAGTTGGTGTGAGGTGGCTAGCTGAGGTCTATGATCTATACCGTGGGTCTATTCAACTTATATTTAAATCACACTGGCTACGATAAGCCCTTTTATTGTAACCAAGGTTGTATAGTTAAAGGATTTTGAAAATGAAGGCAGATGAAAAGAGGAGTAATCTCTATATGTGCAATGTGAAGCTTAAAGGAGATGTTCAGTCTATGATATTTGGTTCATATCCTTTGCAAGAGTGGTACATCCCTTTTTATCCGAGTGCTTCATATTTTACCAATATTATAGGGGGTCATGGACTTTTTTTCCTAGTGGTTGGGGAGTTTGAGCATTTTTAGAGCACAACACTCTTTCTATTCTAATGGATCTGATTTTCTCCTCCTTGGACAAAGGTGCATTCTCTCTCATTGGAAAATTTGTGAGATCTCATCCTAATATTGACCTAATCAAGAAATAATCTTTTTTGAGGTGGAATCCATGTGGTGGTATGGAGATTGTTACCCTTCCAAATGATTTTTCCTTATCCAATTATCTGAAGAATAAGACATGCTTCAAATTTTGAGTGGAATTCCTTAGTTCTTTGGTTGAAGGAACCTATTTCTAAGAAGGTGGGGTATGTACTTTGACCTTGCTATCCAAAAAAATAACTCAGCTTCGATGTAGATAAAGCTTCCTAGCCTTCCTTTGCATTTTTAGCATTTGGATATTTTAAGAGGGATTGCTAAAATCTTTGGTGATCTTATCATGGTGGATAACCCAACATGTACTAAATCCAAAATGGTGGTAGCTAGAATGTGTATCAATATCATTCTAGACTCAGATATACCAGATTTGATTGACATAATCTTAGATTTGGGAGTCAAAAGCAATTTGTGGAATATGAAAATTTACCCCCATTTGCTTCAAGCTCAATATCTAAGGATTGGTTTGGCATTTCCTCAAATATAAATGCTTTCAAAAAAATGGGTTCACAAGGAGGTTTTGGTGAACCTTGTAGCAGTTCAATCTCTTAAAGAGCCAAAATACTTTTCTTTGAAAATTAGTGGTCTAGGTGCAATTTCTAAAGCTACTATTCAGTTGAATGAAGGAGGAGCTCTAGATAGTGAAAGACTTGAAAAAATAGTGGTGAATGCCTAGGTATGTTCTAAATCAAAACCATTTATTTTAAATTTGATTTCTTCAGAGAGTATCCAATTGAATAAGGCAGATAAAAAATTGGACTTGAATGATCAACCAAATTCTCTTGGGAAAAGAGTATTGAAGGATAGGAACTCTCACGGTTCTCTAAAAATGGTAATAAATTAGGTGGTAGGCCTAGCCCACATAATAAATTCATTCCTCTGTCATATGTGGGACAAAAAAATGTGGAAAGACCAACTAAGCAAGAATCTCTACATAATACCAATAAGGATGGCATTGTTGAAGGAAAGCAATCTACTCTGGATTATATGAGATATAAATTGTTGGATTTCTCTCTAAGTGTAGGAATGCATGGCTCCCTCCCCATGGTTTTGATGGAGAACCTCTCTCCAAACATTATCAAATGAATATTTTGTCCTAGAATGTTAGATATATTAATGGCCTCCCCAATCAGAGAATTATGGCATCATTGAAGAAATATATTTCTCCTTCAAATGTGGCACTTTAGGAAACCAAGATAGATTCATCTATCTTTAATACAATGAAATATATTATATGGAAGGATGTTGAATTTATTATCAGACATATTGTAGGATCTTTTGGAGGTCTTCTACGTTTATGGGATCCTAATATTTTGGAAGGTGCTATGATCTCTACTTCAGATAGGATTTTAAATGTTCTTTTTCATTGTAATACTTCACATAGAATATGGCTTCTCTCTAATGTTTATGCACCAAACTCTATAATTGAGAGGGAAAATCTATTGACTATCCTAAGCCAAATTATAGAGCAATTTAAAAATAAATGTTGAGTGGTTGTTGGAGAATTCAACACTCCTCTTTATCATTCTAACAAAAATGGAGGCATCAATATTTGGTCTAAAGGCATGGAGGATTTTGTAGACTTTGCTAACCACAATGAACTCTTAGACTTGGTGGAACAAAAACTTTTCTCGACCTCTTTTATCCCAAATTGCTAAAAATTTGATGTCTATAAAACTTAATCTGAAAAGCTAGAATAAGGAGGTATTTGGTAATATTTTTAATCAAAATTCAGAGATCCAATCCCAATTGAAGAGGTAGAATTGGCTTTGGAATATGACAATAATAGTGTTGATTGGAGGGAGAAATAAAAGTTTCTTTTGGCCAGTTTTCATAATATCCTTGCTAAAGAAGAAATCTTTTGGTGTCAAAGGTCTAGAGTTTTTTGGTTAAAATAAAGAGATAGAAATACAAAAATATTTCATGTCACAACTATGCAACACAAAAGTAATAATAGAATCAAGGAACTTATTAGATAGGATGGCTCTAAAATTGATAATCCAGATGCAATTAGATTGGAAGTTGTTAATTTTTTTACAATATCCTGTGTCAGAAATTAGGGCAATGATTATGCCGAATCTCAACTTTTAAATTACATTCCTGTTGGTCACGAATCTGCCACAGGAAAGGATTTTTACAATTGCGCCCTAGACCCGGCCAACATTGAAAGGCTGGAAGCAAGAAATGGCTCCCAGACCAATCTCCAGAGTGGGCTGGTTCCCTTCACTACTCTAAAAATGGGTTTAAGATAGGGTTGCTGGAAAGAGATTTAAAAGGTTGCAGAAAGAAATGGGAAATATGGCCACAGGCCAAAGTGATGGGATCGAAAAATAACAGCAGGAAATTTAAAGTGCAGTAACAGCAAGCAATAAAAGTTATCAACCTAACTTTCGCACGATGTACGCAGAGAAACCCTCCAAAATCACATTCCAGGAATCATACTCTCACGGAAGTGCATAAATCCAATATGCAGAATTTAAATGCAACAGCCATGAAGACATACAAATGCTATTAGAAATGCAACATAAACAGAAAGGAAATCACTCATGCAAACGCTTGAAACATAGAAGCCAATCCTTTATTCCTGCAAATGCACTTCAGTTTCTAGCAGCAAGTTTTTCCAACCTTTGCAAATGAAAATTACATTGGTTTTTATAGAGGTCCGTCCTCTTTGCAGCATTAAATAATTAAAACCAACTTCCTCGTGATCTACAATCATGCGAAGGAAACGAGGAAGATGATCCCCTTAATCGCAGTCTCGAAGAAATAAAAATTAAATACCATTAAACGTTCGCGGCCCTTCATTAAATTCGTTTTTTCAAACATGTGCATGAAGCCGTTAAAATAATCCACGAACCAATACTTCGAACCAATAAATCTTTTAATTTTGGTGGCCTTGGGCACTCCTTTGACCTTAACCGCATTGGAAATCCGCAAAATATTTAATTCGGGTTATCATTAAATCCTCGAAAATCGAAAAAACCCTTTCGGCCGTTCATATTGCACTTGGCGGGAAAACTGCGCAGGTCGCGAAAATGCGACGGGTCGCGAAATCGCGACGGGTAGCGAAATCGCGACGTCTTATCATTCGAATACGCTTTGACCACCGTTGACCCGCGAAAATGGAACATGTAGCGATTTCGCTACATGTTTCCGCCGTTGGCTCCTCCCTGCGCTCTGCCCCGCGAAATCGGAACATGTCGCGATTTCGCTACATGTTTCCGTCGCCGTACAAAACGCCATTTTTGGTCGCGATTCGCTGACATGTCAGCGACGCGCTGCAAGTTTTCACCTTTTGCCTTCGACGTCTGCCGGGTCGCGATTCGCCGACATGTCGGCGAATCGCTGCATATTTTCGGACTTAGTGCTTTTTCTCGCCCGCCGACCCGCGATTTCGGAACACGTCGCGATATCGCGACGGTTCCGCCAACCTCGCCTCGCGTTGGATCGCGTTGGACCGCGATTCCGCAACATGTCGCCGCGTCGCTGCAATTTTCGGACTTAGCCACTTTTTTGCTCAATTTTTCTCCTTTTTTCGCCCAAGCTGCATCAATCAAAGGTCAGATCCCCAACAATACATCAATGCATTCATCAATGAGAATCAATGTGGCAAAAATGCCAACATTCTTGGCGGCTCGCGGGGTATACAGCTCCACGTATGCAAGAATCCAAGCCTTAGTCCATTGGGCACGTAGTCATATTGAACCGTAAACAAGCCGCCGCAAAACATGTCGGGGACTCGTCGCAAATCATCTTCTCATTCGGAAAACTAGAACTGGAAGAACCTGCATAGAAGCGGTTATAAACTGAAGAAATGGAAGGTGATGGTGGAGTGAGCTCTTGCGATTGCGCAAGCGGTGAATGCAATGGAGTGATGACAATAATGAAATGATAGATTGACAAAGCAATGTGGTAGACACAATAGCAGAATGTTGTTGTACTACCATCTACAATGGATGGAATGAAAGTGAATGAACGGATGGAATGGAAATGGAAATATGAATGCTGTGGAATGAGAATGAACTGAACTGTAAATAAATGCGTAAAATGACAGAACTTAGAAGAAAGCGATAAGAAGGAACGGGGAAAAACAGAAAAGGGAAAAGAAACAACAGCTGTGGCTCATTTTGTTTTAATGCAGAAGAAACAGAAGGAAGAAGATGAAGAAAGGAAAGAGAGGAAATGGGGAAGGGAAAAGAAGAAAGTGCTAGAAAGCCACCAAACTGTTGGGAGGAGAAAAACAAAGGAAAAAAAACAAGCATCTACGGCTCGCAGGCAACAAGAACCGAGATGAACAAATAAAAACAATACCACTCTTTTTTTTTTTTTTCTCTTCTTTTTCTATTTTTTTTGTGTTTTTTCAAAATACTATATACAATAAGTCACGACATGATTGGCATGTCGTCACCAGACACCCAATCTCAGAATGTTATCCGGTAAATCTGCAATGTCCCGACCAGATCTGATCATACTTAAGTCGGTCCTTGAAATTGGGCTGGCTCCTTCCTGAAGTTCTCCATGGTGCTGATACTGGCAAGTTATCATACATGCCAAGACCTACACAACTGACAAATAATGCGGAAAAGAAACCCCACCATCTTGAAAAGTTCTCTGACTGTGGACTGAAAACAGGTTCCTCCAACTCCTGGATCCGATCACAGGAATTGTCCAAAGAATCAGTTCCTTCTTCAGGATCTCTTCAGACTCTACCTGTTGATCTGACATATTTAACAGGTTCTGACTAAATGCTTGCATGTCATGCACAGCTATGCCTTCTTGGTGCTCAGGTTCTTCTTCTTTGCTTATATCCTCTGGATCCATCTCCTTATGAAAACTGCAAGCAACCATATTGTTCATTGCCAATCCTTGGCTTTGGATGAGATCTGTCCCTTGAGCTCCACACAACGACATCTCAGGTTTCTGTACAGTATAAGGGAGCTGGCATGAATGTGCAGGGTAAACAGGAGCAGCAACCATCGGAGAAGGTAATGGAGTTTCCCCCCACGGTAACTTTCCTGATAAGTGCAACATCTGCTTTCGCTTCGCACTGCTTCCTCAAAGATTTGTGGGAAGCGTTGTTCACCTGACTGCAGCAAAAAGAGACCTATGTCAGAATTAAAAGCGCGAACATAAAAGAGGTGGGCCTGGGTGGGTGATGGACGGATCTTCTCTGGAATTCTCTTCCGACTTCTCAAGAATCGGACATTGAAGTCCGTGATGCTCTCTTGAGGTGCTCTCTTGATGTACATGAAAAATTGGTAGAGATCCAAAGAACTATAGAAAGGATCTTCATCAAATCTTTTGATCAGTGCTCCCGCGAGATCATCCCATGAGCTGATGCTTTGACGTTTGAGCAGTCTGTACCATTGCAATGCTCTTCCTTCCAAAGACTGAACCAGAAGTCGGATCATAACATCCTCGTGTTCTATGACATGGATCATGGACATAATAGCAATATCTTCAACATGTGTCAGAGCCATGCCTTCGGTACCATCATATTTTGCCAGGTTCTTCAGGGCACCTTCGGGAATTTCATGCCGAACTTGCAGATTCAGAGGGCCAGGATCATCCCATCTAGAAAAAACCCTCGCCTTTGTGGCAGTGGTCTGCATGGAATCACGGCCATCGCCATTAAGTCGTAGTCGCCAGATGAACATTCTTTGAAATTTTTTTTTTTTTTTTTTTTAAAAAACAATAGGCGTCCACGAACGTATCTTCAACTCAAGGAAAGTCGCCAGATGAACTTACAAATCTCCGCTGTGAGGCCAAGACAGCTCATCAAATCTTGAGACCTCCGGGTGTTAAAAACGTGCCAAAACTATTGGCACCGGTGGGGTTATCACTTTGGAAAATTATGCGTATCCCACCGATTATGAATTCTTGGAGACAGAAAAAGTCTGTCCCACCGGACGTGCCAAAAACTGTTGGTCACGAATCTGCCACAGGAAAGGATTTTTACAATTGCGCCCTAGACCCGGCCAACATTGAAAGGCTGGAAGCAAGAAATGGCTCCCAGCACCAATCTCCGGAGTGGGTCGGTTCCCTTCACTACTCTAAAAATGGGTTTAAGATAGGGTTGCTGGAAAGAGATTTAAAAGGTTGCAGAAAGAAATGGGAAATATGGCCACAAAGCCAAAGTGATGGGATCGAAAAATAACAGCAGGAAATTTAAAGTGCAAGAACAGCAAGCAATAAAAGTTATCAACCTAACTTTCGCACGATGTACGCAGAGAAACCCTCCAAAATCACATTCCAGGAATCATACTCTCACGAAAGTGCATAAATCCAATATGCAGAATTTAAATGCAACAGCCATGAAGACATACAAATGCTATTAGAAATGCAACATAAACAGAAAGGAAATCACTCATGCAAACGCTTGAAAAATAGAAGCCAATCCTTTATTCCTGCAAATGCACTTCGGTTTCTAGCAGCAAGTTTTTCCAACCTTTGCAAATGAAAATTACATTGGTTTTTATAGAGGTCCGTCCTCTTTGCAAAGCATTAAATAATTAAAACCAACTTCCTCGTGATCTACAATCATGCGAAGGAAACGAGGAAGATGATCCCCTTAATAGCAGTCTCGAAGAAATACAAATTAAATACCATGAAACGTTCGCGGCCCTTCATTAAATTCGTTTTTTCAAACATGTGCATGAAGCCGTTAAAATAATCCACGAACCAATACTTCGAACCAATAAATCTTTTAATTTTGGTGGCCTGGGCGCTTCTTCGACCTTAACCGCATTGGAAATCCGCAAAATATTTAATTCGGGTTAGCATTAAATCCTCGAAAATCGAAAAAACCCTTTCGGCCGTTCATATTGCACTTGGCGGGAAAACTGCGCAGGTCGCGAAAATGCGACGGGTCGCGAAATCGCGACGGGTAGCGAAATCGCGACGTCTTATCATTCGAATACGCTTTGACCACCGTTGACCCGCGAAAATGGAACATGTAGCGATTTCGCTACATGTTTCCGCCGTTGGCTCCTCCCTGCGCTCTGCCCCGCGAAATCGGAACATGTCGCGATTTCGCTACATGTTTCCGTCGCCGTACAAAACGCCATTTTTGGTCGCGATTCGCTGACATGTCAGCGACGCGCTGCAAGTTTTCACCTTTTGCCTTCGACGCTCACCGGGTCGCGATTCGCTGACATGTCAGCGCGTCGCTGCAATTTTCAGACTTAGTGCTTTTTCTGCCCGCCGACCCGCGATTTCGGAACACGTCGCGATATCGCGACGGTTCCGCCAACCTGGCTCGCGTTGGATCGCGTTGGACCGCGATTCTCGCAACATGTCGGCGCGTCGCTGCAATTTTCGGACTTAGCCATTTTTTGCTCAATTTTTCTCCTTTTTTCGCCCAAGCTGCATCAATCAAAGGTCAGATCACCAACAATACATCAATGCATTCATCAATGAGAATCAATGTGGCAAAAATGCCAACATTCTTCAAAAAAGATGGCCAAGATCACCAACAATACATCAATGCATTCAGAATTTAAATGCAACAGCCATGAAGACATACAAATGCTATTAGAAATGCAACATAAACAGAAAGGAAATCACTCATGCAAACGCTTGAAACATAGAAGCCAATCCTTTATTCCTGCAAATGCACTTCAGTTTCTAGCAGCAAGTTTTTCCAACCTTTGCAAATGAAAATTACATTGGTTTTTATAGAGGTCCGTCCTCTTTGCAGCATTAAATAATTAAAACCAACTTCCTCGTGATCTACAATCATGCGAAGGAAACGAGGAAGATGATCCCCTTAATCGCAGTCTCGAAGAAATACAAATTAAATACCATGAAACGTTCGCGGCCCTTCATTAAATTCATTTTTTCAAACATGTGCATGAAGCCGTTAAAATAATCCACGAACCAATACTTCGAACCAATAAATCTTTTAATTTTGGTAGCCTGGGCACCCTTTGACCTTAACCGCATTGGAAATCCGCAATTTATTTAATTCGGGTTATCATTAAATCCTCGAAAATCGAAAAAACCCTTTCGGCCGTTCATATTGCACTTGGCGGGAAAACTGCGCAGGTCGCGAAAATGCGACGGGTCGCGAAATCGCGACGGGTAGCGAAATCGCGACGTCTTATCATTCAGTACGCTTTGACCACCGTTGACCCACGAAAATGGAACATGTAGCGATTTCGCTACATGTTTCCGCCGTTGGCTCCTCCTCGCGCTCGCCCACGAAATCGGAACATGTCGCGATTTCGCTACATGTTTCCGTCGCCGTACAAAACGCCATTTTTGGTCGCGATTCGCTGACATGTCAGCGACGCGCTGCAAGTTTTCACCTTTTGCCTTCGACGCTGCCCGGGTCGCGATTCGCTGACATGTCAGCGAATCGCTGCAATTTTCAGACTTAGTGCTTTTTCTGCCCGCCGACCCGCGATTTCGGAACACGTCGCGATATCGCGACAGTTCCGCCAACCTGCCTGCGTTGACTGCGTTGACCGCGATTCTGAAACATGTCAGCGCGTCGCTGCAATTTTCAGACTTAGCCATCTTTTTTGCTCAATTTTTCTCCTTTTTTCGCCCAAGCTGCATCAATCAAAGGTCAGATCACCAACAATACATCAATGCATTCATCAATGAGAATCAATGTGGCAAAAATGCCAACAATTCCTTATATTATTCCTTAAGAATATAATGACTTTTTTATTTCTTCATTTAATAGCCAATAAATTGAATATGTGTTTTCTATGGCCAAGGATAAAGCCTCGAGTCCTGATGGTTTTATAACAATTTTATTTCAAAACATTTGGCACATAGTAGGCAAAGATGTTGAGGAGGCTATTTATGAAGCTCAACGGAGGTGTTTCTTACCTTCAAATATAAATTCCAATTTCATTTATCTTATCTCTAAGGTGGTGAGGGCCAAAGATCTTAAATAATTTAGACCAATAAACTTGTGCAATATAATATATAATATATTTTCTAAAGTTCTGGTAAATAGACTTAACAAGATATTTTCTAAAGTTTTGGTAAATAGACTTAACAAGATTTTTCTAATATAATTGACCCGAATCGGGGAGGTTTTGTACCAGGAAGATAGATCCTTATTGGTATTATTACATTTCATGAGCTTATTCACTCCACAAAAAAAAAGTGGTAATGCAGGTATGCTTATCAAGTTGTACATGAATACGATATATGATAGAGTCTCTTGGATTTTCCTAGAAAAGATTTTGATAAAATTTGGATTTCATATGAGATGGGTGAACCTATTGAAACAATGCTTCATTTCATATGATATGGGTGAACCACTTGTTGTTGTCCTTGAGTGTTCCATTGCTTCTCTTCCTACTTCTTATTTAGGAATATCATTATTCAAGGGTTGTGCTAAAGGGAATTTATGGTTCTTTGTTTTAGAAAGTATTCATAAGAAACTTGCAAGGTGGAAGGGATCCTTATTAAGCCAAGTTGGTAAAGCTATGCTAGTTTTGGCAACTCTTTAGAGCCTTCCTATTTATTTTATGTCTATGTTTAAAATACCAGCTAAATTTATTTATAAAATAGAACATATTCAAAAAGGATTTTTAAGGATTGGCTATGAAAATAAACAAATATTTCATTTAGTCTCTTGGGATCAAGTTTTCTCTAACAAAAATAAAGGTGGGATTGGGTTGAAGATTTTAGGCCTTATGAATCTTACTCTCCTGGCTAAGCAAGGATGGAGACTTATATCATCTAAATTCTCTATATGGATCAAAATTATTAAGGCTAAATACCTTAATAGAGGCCTCTCCCTATTCGATTAGCAAGATTTTCCTTCAGGTTTGGTCTTTTGAAAAAGAATTATTTTAGATAGAGATACTATTCAAAAAGGATTAAGATGAAAATTGGGAAATGGTAGAGCCATTGATTTTTGGAATTATGTTTGGCTTTTTTATGATTCTATCTCTAGAATTCCTAACTTTTCTCCTCTTAAAGAGTTGTTGGAGCCCCTATTAGGTTCTAAAGGTGTATATTTTTTGTAGAAGTGGATGGAAGAAAGTGTTGGAAGGAGTTGGTTCTTCCTATTTCTAATGTTATTATTAATTATGCTCTGTAGATATTGTGTGATAAATTGAAGTGGCATGTCATTCCTCAAGGGAATAGTAAGTATTCTATGGTTTGGGCTTTGGCAAGCAATGGAGTCTTCATGGTTATTAAGGATCAATTTTCCTTAGCTCCTTTTAGGGCTCAAATATTATTTAAGGAGATTCTTTAAATATTATCAATATTCTTCTTGTCAAAAATTCTACTAGTTGGGACATTAATAATATGATGTGTGAATTAATTATATTATTAAGGAATATTGAATATTTAAATGTAGAACATATTTTTAGATAAGGTAATAAGGCAACTTAATTTTTGTCTACCTTAGGAGTGATGTAGACTGGTTTATTGGTCTGGAAAAGGGATTTTTCCTAGGAGCTTTTGCAAATTGTTCAGAATGAATGACCTTCATAGATTCTCTAGTTTTATATTAATATTTGTTGATGTTCATTCTTTTGGAGTTTTGGGTTTTTATTTGATTTGCAAGATTGGCAAAGATTCTAAGACAGGTTATTGCTTAGTCTTCCTTCCTGAGCCTTGAATTTCAACTTTTTTTATGGTATCTATTTTAAGTGGGATCTTCTTTGTTTCGGGTAGGAGATTTTTGCCTCCTCGTATTTGGTCTCTAGGAGAATTGGTCTTAGTGCCTAAAATTAGAAATTGGATGTTGATTGCCTTACCCCAAAGCTCTTTTTTTTAATCTAATTTCAAGGAATTTGTGCCTGCCTTTGTGGAATATTTTCTTGAACTAGGATCACATTCTTCATTTTGTTCAGAGCTATCCTTATTACATGAAAAGAAACACTAGAAAATATCGACACATTTTTTATTGTACTTTGAATTGGTGTCGCTTTTGTAAGACTTGGCATCCCCTGTTGCTCATGCATGGGTTTTGACTATGTGTTCTTTATTTGTTGGTTTGGGAGACCATAATGGGTGATACTATTTTTGGCTTACATCATTTACTAGTGCATACCAATAAGCTCCATTATGTTTGGAGTCAATCCATTTTGCAAGGTAGATTAGGTTTTTCTATAAGGTTATCCATGGTTTCACATGTGAGGGATTGCCATTGATATTACAATCTTCACAGATATTTTTAGGCTATTCATTTTTTAATTTATTTTTTCTTAAGGTATTTTAAGGTGAAGTGTGATGGTTCAAATTATGTAATTCTTCAGGAACCTTCTCTCTTATTCCATATGTCTTGTTCAATCTTCTCTGAGTTGAAGTGATGGTCATTCATATAGGAGGTGGCCAAATAAATAGAACCTTCTAACATGGTGGCTGATAAGAAGGTTCTTTATATTTTGGAAAATGTGGTATCTTACGCTTTTAAAAAAAATTTAATAGGCATTACTTAGATTTGGCCAGATAAATAGCATTCTCTTGAAATAGAGGGAGGGTTTCTGTTAAGGGAGTCAATCTCACTATCACCATCCCCCTACTGGATGAAATTACTAGGGTCTCAACTCATGGAGACTATGTGGATAGAAAGAAGCATTATTTAGCTAAATAATTGGAAGTGTTTGGAAGTAAAGTGGGCCGACCAAAGAATACCAAAATGGGTATAAAAAAAACACCTTCAAGTCACCTTAGGATACAGGTCTCTTTATGATAATGGACTTCTTTATTCATAATGCAACAAATATGTTCATAGCTTCCATTTGGCTATAGTGAATCACATCAGGGGAAAGAAGCACATGCACATCCTAGTCTTCCTTTTCAAAGAGCTAGAGAATATGAAATTTGATATTCAAGATGTTAACATTTCCCTTCCTAACCATAAAGGTCTCTTCACTTTGATTTTTAAGTTTATTTCCTTAAATAATAATTCTATTTCTCTGGATAAAAGTGGCATAGTCCCCTTTGTTCCTATGGGCATTGTTGTTTTTTGGAAAGATGCTAAAATCCCTTGTTCACCTTCTAGGAATGACTACTTTGCGCCTCTTATTGAGGATAATGTTGTCCATGGTGGTTTTTTTAACCTTGTATGGAACCAATGACAGATAAAATGGAGTTGGAAAATATTGTTGACAAGATTGCGGGAGATGTGATTCAGGGCCCATAATTAGGGGGGATGACCCTCATGAAAAGGTTGATTGTCTGAATTCAAAAGAAAACCTTACTCCTATCTTGAATAATTTTGAGAATAATGACTCATTTTCTCTCAAGGAGAACAAGCCGAATAGAAAAAGAAGGTCTTATCACTTGAATAAGTTGAACGTGGAAGCTAAAGTCACAAGGAGGTCAGTGTGTATTCACTCCAAGGTAGCAAAGAGGTTAAATAGTCATTGTTCTATTGACTCAGATGATTCTAAAGATTTCCCTATCTTCAAGTAGAAGCCTAGGATTCCTCATCTTGTATTCCTGATGAAATATTATGGTTGACTCTATGGCTATGCCAAGCTCCTATTCTGATCCTGTCAAGGAGCTTGTGAGATCCATCAAGCATTATGTTAAGTAGACTACTTACTTTGTTAATGAGCTAGCTTGGAAGTTAAAACAAAATATTAATGCTCTGAAGATGAATATCTCCATATCTAATGATTCCTCCCAAGATTAGTGTTGGTTATGCTTTTTTGAGTAGTCTCTTTTGGTGGTTCTCTTATATCCTCACTAAAGTTTGGTGGTTTGGGTTGGGCTAGCTCTCTATTGTTTATTGGTGTTTTATTGATTCTCGAGTGTTTATTTTATTTGGTTGTTTTTGGGTTCCAAATGTAAAATATTTGGGAAAGCCTTTTAAAACCTCTATTCTTTTATCTAATATAAAAAACCTAAAAATAGTATGTCATTGAATGCTACAAAAGTTATAGGTACATGTCATTGAATGCTATACAAATCATAAGTATATTTTATCACATTATCATGAAAGTAATAGAAAATTATTGAATGTTATATATATCATACACTACCAAATAATATCATATATATGTTTGTGTGTGAGTGAGAGATATAAGGTGGGTAAATTTTGGTACATGGGGTACCGAGTGCCATCATCCTATATTTTTAAATATTTTACTACAAAAATAGTTTTTTTGGTTTAATATTCTATTGAGTTTTGTAGAGATAGTGCTTCTAAGGTTTTTATCGCTCTAAACTCATCTATGCACTCTATTTTTGCTCATTTTATACCCAACTAGTGTTTTTTTAGGGCTTTGGCATTTTTATAAGTAAGTTTCTTTGAAGCTCTCTAGGGCAAGTATAATTTAATTTATTTGGCAAAAATATATTTCAGTTGAGGGAAATTCCCAAGCTATTATTAATATTATCATAAAAAATGGATGTGAAGATTAGATAAAAAATAATATTATTTGTAATGTATAGCAACTGTTATTCAAGATAGTATATTGGAAATGTCAACAGGTCCATAAACAAGGAAATTGAGTAGAAAAAAATTTACTCAATTATAATGTTAACTTTCATCTAAGTGAGATTCAAAATTTAGAAGGCAACTGATTATGTGAGATTTTATCTCTTAATATAAAATGTCAAGGATCTCATTGTGGAAATAAAGAAGATGAAGAAAATCTTTGATAAAAAGGAAAATGAAGAATATATTTTATAAAAATACATACTGGATATGGTTTAATTGACCTAACAACAATTTAATTATTTTTTTTGTGGAAAACACCCCAAATGGGATGCCACTTTTGGGTAAGTCCCAAGGAGGCAGAGGTATCTATTCCACCAAAAATACCCAGGGCTCGCACCTAGCCTGCCCCCTTTGGCACACTCAACGAGCATGCCTAAAACAACAAAAACAATAACAAACAAACACAAAACACAAACAAACACAAAAAACACAACATCAAAAAACAAAGACAATCAAACAAACAAAAAAATAAAAACCACAAAACAAACAAAAACAACATAAAAGCATAAAAACAACAAAAAACAAAAAACAAACAAACAAATAAATAAAATAAAATAAAATAAAAAATAACAACAAAACACATAAGAAAACCATAAAAACAACAAAACAACACACAAACACTTAAAAAAACCAAAAACACAAAACCCAAAAAACAAAAACATGAAAAACAACAAAAACACAAAAAAAAAAAAAAAACAAAAAAAAAAAAAAACAACTAAAACAACACAAAAACAAAACAGTACAAAAAAACACACACCCTCGAAAAACTAAAAAAAAAAAAAAAAAAAAACACAACTACGACCTTTCTAGGCCAAAAGACTATTAAGGCAAGATTCAACAGAGGAAACATAGGAAAGATATGTCTAAGCTAGGGAACTAAAATACCCTGACCGAACCAAAGAGAAGCAAAAACAAAGCAAAAAGGAACTAGGTACCTCTAGTACTGGAGCCATCCAAAGAAAGGATAAAAAGTAGAGCTTCCCTTATTTGTGAAGCCCACCATCTGGGAGGGTGGTCGTAGCAAGTAAGATCACCTTTGTCCAATGCCCAATTAGCTAAAGCATCAACACTCATGTTCTGTTCTCTGACCACATGATTGTAATCCACTTTCAAAAAGCCCATCTGGATTAATTGAATCTTCTCAACAATTCTTTTTATTCTCCAATCAACCTTATGATTCTTAGGAGTCTTCAGAAGATTAATCATGAGTTGGGAGTCAGATTCAACCAACACCTTTTCCCATCCAACCTTAGCAGCCTCTTGAAGGCCTTTGAGGATACCATACCCCTCAACAAGGTTATTGGAAAGGATACCCAAATTCTCAACAAAAGTGAAAACCAGGGAGCCATCTGAAAGTCTACCAATTCCTCTTGCACTAGCTTTTCTAGGGTTCCCCCTAGAGGCTCCATCGGTATTGAATTTTCCATAATCCTTAGGAGGAGGTTGCCAATTCCTTGTTCTTTCCATCTTGCAATTACTCACATTCCCTTTAAGTTGGTTGCCCTTAGAAGAGTTAATCTTCAATATTTGCATCACTTGATCCCATTTTTGGTGGGAGTTTTGGGGGTGATTAAGGAGTTGTTGGATTGATTCAACTAAGTTGGCAATGGTCTTTTGCTAGATATAGTGAATATCCTTTATTTCTTGATTGAAAATCTGGTTGTTCCTTTCATTCTAGATATTCCAAGGTAGAATGGTAGAACCCATCCAAACTAACTGCCTAATGAAATGATCAACACCCTCCTGTTTAGGCCAATCCCTCCAAAGTTATTCAAAAGTAGAAAAATTGGACCACTGTAAGCCAAGTAAGATGGCCATTCTCCTCCATAGCTCAGAGGCTAAGGTACACTCAATAAAAATATGGCTAAGAGTTTCCACATTCTCTCCACACATTTCGCATCTAAAAGGGCCATGAAAACCATGTTTCATAAGTTGCTCACCAGTTAGCACCCTACGATGCAATAAAAGCCAAATAAAGAACCTCACCTTAGGCCAGAGCTTTTGAGCCCACAACTAAGAAAATATGTCATAAAATTGGTTGGGATTATTATGGCATAAGGTCAAATAACCTTGAGCAACTGAATACTCACCCTTAGTAGTGTTGTTCCATCCAAAACAATCTTTATCATGGGACCAAGAGAGAGATCTCATATGCAAGATGCATTGGATGTCTTGTCTTTGAATTTCTAGAATTTGAATAGGCCAGTCCTCAATAGGGATCCAATATCTACCAACCTCTGAATTACCAGTATGGTATCGATAATAATTAGCCACCTTTATCCAATTAGCTCGGTGAAGCTCCTCCATCCAAGGCCTCCAATCAAGAAACTGAGTTATCAAAGGTTGGTGACCATCCCAAGAATCTATCCAAAAATTTGCCTGCTGACCATTATGAATGATCCAAAATAACTTTTTCTTAATCAAATCCTCACCAATCTTAAGAACCGCTAAAATGGGAGAACCTTTGGTAGGCAATTGATAGCGAACAAGGTCTTCAAGACTTTTGTTCTCAACATATTTAGCATGAAGATTATTGGCCCAAAGGGCATTGGGGTTATGTAAAATCCTCCAATACAATTTAGCAGCTAAAGCTTTGTTGTTATTAATAGCAGATCGGAATCCTAACCCCCTTCATTCTTAGGAAGACATAAAGTGTCCCATTTCACCAAGGCCCATTTTATTTTCTCCTTAGTACCACTCCAGAGGAACCGATGATTAATTTGATCCAATTCTCGAAGAACAACCTTTGGGATATTCAACATGGTAGAAACATAAATAGGTATAGCTTGAAGGATAGACTTTACCAAGGTAATTCTACCCCCAAAAGAAAGCCACCTATTGGTCCACTTTCCAATTTTCTTCTTAACTTTGTCCAACAACCAATTCCAATATTTATTTTTCTATCTTTGAGTATTGATAGGGATGCCTAAATAAGTGATCGGAAGGGAGGTCTTCTTATATATTAATTTATCCAAGACCATGGATTCCTGTCTAGTAGAGCAGTGAAAGAAAATGACTTTAGACTTGTCTTCATTGATCAATTTCCTGGTAGCCTTAGAAAAATAGCTAATGATTTGCTTAATTTTAGAAGCTTCCTTAACTGTAGCTTTACCTAACAGAGTAGAGTCATCAAAAAATTGAAGATGAGAGATAGGCCTAGCTCCATGAGCAATGGTAACTCCCTCAAGGGTTTTCTTGTCTCTATTTTTGGTTATAGTCCTACCCAAGCATTCAACAAGAATGATGAATAAATAAGGGGAGAGGGGGTCACCTTGCCTAATACCTCTAGAAGCTGGGAAAAGTTGTGAAGGCCTACCATTGATAAGAACTGAGTAGGATACTGAAGAGATACAACCCATAATCCAGTCCATCCAATCTTGAGAGAAACCAAATTGCCTCAAAACTTTGATAAGGAAGTGCCAATCCACTCTATCATAAGCTTTGGATAAGTCTAAACGAATGAACATAGAAGGAGATTTTTGCATTTCCATGGAATGGATGGCTTCCTGAGCAAGAACTATCTCATCCACTATTTGATGCCCTTCCACATAACCTCCTTGTTCAGGGGAAATAATCTTATGCAAAAGAGGCTTCAACCTTTCTGCCATGATCTTAGTAATGATTTTGAGAAGAACATTACATAAAGCAATAGGTCTAAAAGTTGAGATATGATAAGCCTCTTGAGATTTTGGGACAAGAGTTATATAAGTTTTATTGATAACCTTCAAAATCTCTTTGGCTTTCCTAGCTTCTTCCACCACCTCTAATAAATCAACATGAAGGATATCCTAGAACTCTTGGTAGAACTCAATGGGAAAACCATCAAGACCTAGGGTTTTTCCTTTTTGCATTTTAAAAACCACTTGTTGAAGCTCATTAATAGTAACAGGAGTAGTCAAAATAGAGTTCTCCTCAGAAGTGATAAGAGAAGGGATCACTTGAAGAACATTTTGTTGAGAAGTCGAGTCAAGAGGAGTAGCAACAAAAATATTGGAAAAGTAATTCACAACAATAGAGTTCATGCCATCCCAAGTGTAGACAACCTCTCCAGAATCTGAATTTAGGGAAGAAATAAAGTTGTGAGATCTTCGAGCTAGAAGAGATTTGTGGAAGAAATTTGTGTTTCGATCTCCTTCTTTGAGCCATTGAATTCTAGATTTTTGCTTCCATAAGAGTTCTCTTTTTTTCCATTCCTCTAACTGAGTTGTGAGTCTAATTTCATCTGTACTTCTGCTCTCTGTGAGGCCATCTAAATGGATTTTCTTATTCAAATTTTCAAGTTGAGCAATAACTTCATGTTTTTTTTGTTGAACATCCCCAAACTCCTTCCAGTTCCAAGTCTTGATTTTGGATTTAATATATTGCAACCTTTTGGCAAAATAGTACATCTTAGTCCCATATCTTGGTTTACCTTCCTTCCACCATTGTTGCACTCGAGGTCTGAAGGAACTGTCTCTAAGCCACATTAACTAAAAATGAAAAGGAGAGAAACTCACATTGGTTTTCCAAATTTCCACCATGATTGGCCAGTGATCTGAACCAACATTGTTAAGAGTCTTCACTTTAGGAATGTGACCATGGATTAAGAAATGATCAGAGAGCAGGAACCTATCCAATCTCTCCATGATACAAGCTAAGCCTTGCCTTCTGTTAGACCAAGTCATAAGGCCATTATCTAGTTGGATGTCCACAAGATGAAGGTTTGCAATATATTCATTCATGAGGTCAATGCTCCTATCCCCCAATTTTTTTCCCCCTTTTCCCCCCCTTCCCCCCCCCCCCCCATATCCCCCCCCCCCCCCCCCCTCTCTCGTTATGCAAAGCATAATTTGGTTGGAATGTCTACTTTGAATAGCAATAGCCAAAAGACCCCAACTGCCAACCATATGGTGAATAACTACCTCTTTTGGGTCCCAAAGGTAAGCAATGCCACCAGAAGTCCCTTGGGAACTGAGGGAAACAACTTTTCTAGCTGGCCATATTTTACTAGCAATTGAATCCATTTCCTCTATTGACATCTTCGTTTCTTGAAGGAAAACAAGATGAGGATGGTTTATCTGAATCATTCTTCTAATTTCATTTTGTTTTGAAAGACTCCCTTTGAGTCCTCTAATATTCCAAGTGATGATCTTCATTAATACCAGGGCTAAAATAGTTGGTAAGGGAATTAATATTACCTTCCTCTACAAGCTTTTCACCTTCTTTTACCATATATTGTTGATTGGTCTTGCGACCTACCTTTTGATTAGAATCCATCTTCAATTTTTTTCCCTGTTTCTTGACTTACTCCAATTGAATCTGGGATGTCTTCTAACCTTGAAGAATGTATGTACAAAGTCAAACTATTGCTGGAAGGTTCAACAGAGTCTATCTTGGGACCTGTATTATTTGAAGTCTCACCATTTAAAAGATTGTTTTTCTTGTGTATATTTTCTCCTTTTTTTGTTGAAAACTTTTGATTTGTTGGTTTGTATTTGAGTTATTCCTTTCATCTCTAAATTGTGTTTCTAAGATTTATATTTCCATTATTTCCTCTTCCTCACCTAGGGCATCATTTGTGGAAAGAATTTCAAACATATTAGCTGATAACTTTGATTGATCCTTCATAACTAGTTTTTTTGAGTGTTCTTCTTCTTAGGCATTTGGAAACTTGTTGAATTTGTATCTTCTTTCTTTTGATCTGGAATTTTATTTGGGAAAACACTAGCCAAATGACCATATTCATGGTAAATTCTACAATGAAAAGGAATGTTCTCATAGTCCACTACTTGCTCCCAAGTGTCCTCCCCAAATTGTAAAGTGATATTTTTAGGTAGGGGTTTGTCAAAATCCATTAAAACACAAATCCGAGCATAAATAATATGTTCAAATTTTTTAGTACAATCAACAGTCATCATAAAAGTTCCCAAAGAGTTTCCAATTGAAGAAAAAATAGCCGAATTCCAGAATTCAATTGGGAGGCCAAAGAGTCTAACCCACACAGGACCTGTAGAAGGCATCTCTTCTTCGACTTTAAATTTAGTATGCCAGGGCTTCATAAAAAGCCCTGCCCTTCCAAAGAACCAGGGACCCCCTTGAAATGTTTTCTCTCTATCTTCATTATTAGCAAATAAAACAAGAAAATAACCATTTGGATAAATAGAGATTTGTAACTCACCTTTAGTTTTCCAGCTTTTTGTAGCCCAGACTTTGAAAGCAGATAGGCTCGGATGAAAACCCAAGAAATGACAAATTAGTCCTCTTTTTTCTAGATCTTCAATGCTAGTCTGAATGTCACCCATATCAAGCTTAACAATAGGAGTTCCATCAACTGCTCTAAGACATCCTGACTCAGTTTTCCTCGGATCAATCTTAGGCATTCTTAGAGGTTTACGGGAAGCCCTAAGATTAATGTTAGCATTAGGCTGAGGCTGTCCACCATGGAGGACATCCCTAAAATTCATTTTTGGGGCCGAGTCTTGGGAATCCTTGCCCTTGAAAGGGGTTTCCATTGTGGATTTATTTTGGGGGTGCACCTTAGCACCAGATTCGCTTGAGATCTGAACCATTTTTTGATCAGTTGCTTGAAACTTGTTTCGTGATCTCTTTAATCCATGCCCTAGACGTCGAGGAAAGGTATGCTTTTCACTTTTGTTTTGTGCAACAAATTGGAAGCCATTGTCAATCAAGTTCACCGCATGATCTATTGAAAGATAAATTTCTAACCCATCTTGGGTCCCCTGCAACATATCCTACTAAAATATTGAGCAAAAACCACAAATATGTTGGCCACTAGGGCCCGAAGGCCCCGAAAAACAACCTCTGGAGCTGCTTGCACTCAACCCAGATGAAACCCTCGCATAGTCGCTTGCCAAAAATCTTGTTCACACATAGGGATGCGCTAGGATCTGTGTTGCTCCAAATGATCTAAAAATTGGTGGAGATGTTCTAGGGTTTGTCAGGCATCTACCCTCAAAATTTTAGCTCAATCCGAGTCCGGATGAGTGAAATATGGCCAAAACAAGTTCAGTAGTTTGGGTAGTCCTACAAAAAACGTCTTTTCCTTAATAATAATCTTCCTAATTTAATGTCTTTTGACTTTGATGAAAGTGACCACAATAGAATCCACACATAACTTATTAGAAAACACTCATTATGTAAAAGTTTGGTCCTCCTATTATTTATTGAAATCTATGATTTGAGAAAAGTAATTAGTTTTTCGAATAAATCCCAAACTACATCCAAATTTGGATTCACATTACCTCTCTTACAAAGTGTATATAGAAATATTACTTATCTTTGAATATATAAACAAGAACATTAATAATAGTTTGACAAATGTGGACCACCCTCACATGTATATTCAAATCATACAAAATGAATGTAATTAACTTTGGACCATCATACATTAACTTTTTTTTTTTTTAATGAAAAGAACATATGACATGAGTAGATTCCAATTAGGTTTTTTTAAGGTGTATTAGTAGATTCGAACAACCACTACTTTAACCTAAAGCTTATTTTTTTCTCTTTTATTTTATATATTTTAATATATGTTCTCATACTTTACTAAATTGAACCTAATCTCTTACATAAAAACTAAAACCATACCAAAATTTATATAAAAATATACATCTTTTAAATATTTTTATATTATTTATTAGAAAATTTGTATCCTCTCGTACAGAGGATCCAAATCATGCGCACTGACTGTTACAAATAAAGCTTATTTGTCTTTAATGAGAAGTGCTCCTCATACTATATAAAACATTGAACATGCGCTAAACTTTGAATTAAAACCTTTTGTTACTTTGACCTTCGGACCATTTCCCTATATTTCCACACATAAAAAGCTAATACATTATCAGCTGGGTTATTTCACCAATTGGAATTTTCTTAGCAAAGTGCCACCTAATCAAGGGGTCCCTGTGAGTGAGAATCATTTGCTCGTCATCTTAAAATTGTTTCCATTAGAAGTATAAAAGGTAACACAATGAAACTGTTGTTCTTTTATTATAACTGTTTCCATGTTCCATGAAAATTTTATTTTAAAGTAAGGAAAAATACAAAAGTAACACAATTGAATTTATAATTTTTTATTTTCCAGGTTCAATGTTATAAGAAAATTTTATTTTATATTTTTAAAAAGTTAAACAAAGTAATACAATTAAAATCATACTCTAACTCTCAAGTATAACAAGGAGGAATATTCCTCTTATGATTCTAACTAAAATCACCCATATAAAACGACAATGATTCCTCTTATGTACATCTCAAGACCTGATTAATTTGCTCACGTTGCAGATGGTGTGGAAAAAGGTGATGGTCCCTCTTGCGTACACATGCATGTGCAAAGCAGCTTTATTCTCCTCCCCTTTATCTAGGTCCTGTGAGTCCAACCAAATCACCAGCTGTGAGAAAATCTCGAAGTTGGGGATTCAGAGGGCAGAGTTCCAACATGGCGGGTCGGAATTTCTTGTGTCCTAATTCTCGCAGGAGCGCAGCGTTTGTTCTTCATTTTGCATTACTATTTGTTGGGGTTTTCCCCAACTCCGTGCTCTCTCTCCTGCGGTATTACGTCTGCACAAATGTAACCGTGAACGACAGCAGATATTCGTACAATTTGAATAGGGTTGTGGATGATCTCTTTCGAAATACACCTCCGACGGGGTTTAACACTTCTTCCCGTGGCCATGGTTCCAACCAGGTTTACGGCCTGCTGCAGTGCTGGGGCAACGTATCCCCAGCAGGGTGCGCAAGTTGTTCACAGGAGGCAAATGATAGAGCTCGTGAGCTTTGCCCCAACAACATGGGTGCGCAAGTGTGGACAGACAGATGCTACTTGCGTTATGGTAACTCCAATTTCATCTCAAAGCTCGATACGAGCGGAGGCACCGTTTCGAACTCACAGGAAATCACAACCCATCTGAGTGCTTTCGAGAAGGCCGCCGCTACTCTTATGTCGAATCTCTGCCACAAGGCTTCCGATCCTGCAACTAAGGGTTTCGCCATGGGATCGCTGAACTACACTGCTACCAACAAGGTTTACACTCGAGTGCAATGTTTGAGAGATATTTCCTTACAAGATTGCAGATCATGCTTGTCCATTGCATTGAAAAATGTGGAGCAGTGTTGTTATACAAAACAGGGAGCTCAAATCCTGTTAGGGAGCTGCACAGTCCGATATGAGATTTACCCCTTTTATAACTCTTCAGGGTCGTCGTCCTCTCCGGGAATCACTTCAGCAGTAAATCCACTCGGGGCGCCACCGTCAAATAGTATGCACGGCACTTTTCTTGTGACAATGTTGTCAAATTTTCCTTTCAATAGGTTAAGCTACAGAGTAGATATTAAGAATAAATGTGTACTACGATACAGGGAAGCATCCAAAGCATTTGCCCCTAATATTGGGGGTTTTGGGAGCCGTGGTTCTGGTGTTAGCAGCCTCTCTGTTTGCTGTTCACAGAGAAGTGAGATCCGCCATTTCTCGACGGCTAATAACCCTTTTTAGGCAGAATGAAGGTACCGTTCTTTTGTTTATTTTGAGGGTTTGTACCATATAAACATTCAAGCCAGCATTTTCAATGTCATGTTTCGTTGTGCTACAGAAATATGTTCACCGGATCGAGAATCGCTTAAACACGAGCGAAGTCATATTTTTAGATTAAAAGCCTTGAGAGAAGCAACCGAAAATTTTCACGATAGAAACAAGCTTGGACAAGGGGGTTTCGGCCCTGTATATAAGGTAACAGCCTAGCTTATGAGTAAATTCCCGAATATATCAAGAGATCCGTCTAGAGGATTTTGAATCTATGTGTTTTTTATGTCTCAGGGAAACCTCAACGGAAACGAGGTAGCAGTCAAGAAGCTGTCTGCAATATCCAAACAAGGTAAAATTGAGTTTATGAACGAAGTGAAGCTTGTGGCAAATATTCAACATCGAAACCTTGTGAGGCTGCTAGGATGCTGTGCCGAGGGAGCAGAAAGGTTGCTCGTTTACGAGTATTTGCAAAACAATAGCCTTGATGCTTTCATATTTGGTAAGTTTTTTCAAAGATTTATTTAAGAATAATTTGAAAATAGGTTAACTATGAATCAATTTGAAAGTGGTAGGATATAACCACACCCTTACTAGATATGAATTGAGTAAAATTTGGGGAGTGGGAGTACAGATCCAGACCCGGAAAAGCTAGGACATCTAGATTGGCAAAAACGTTATAACATTATTAGGAGTTGCTCGAGGACTTCTTTATCTGCACGAGGATTCGCAACTGCGAATCATTCACAGAGACATTAAAGCAAACAATATTTTGTTGGATGAGAATCTCAATCCCAAGATATCTGACTTTGGCTTGGCGCGACTTTTCCCGGACAATGAGACTTTTGTCCAAACAAGAGTTGCTGGAACATAGTAAGTATGATAACCTTGTAACCCTTCCAAGTAGATTTGATTATTCCTTGAATCTGATAGTTTGATTATATGGTGTGCAGTGGCTACATGGCTCCAGAATATGCAATGCTAGGTCACCTGTCCTTAAAAGCGGACATTTATAGTTTTGGAGTGCTGCTTCTTGAAATTGTGAGTGGAAGAAGAAACACTGATACCAATCTTCCCTTAGAGGGGCAAAGCCTGTTAGAATGGGTAAGCGATCAGACTTTCAAAAAACATTTAAAATATGGTGATGGGAATAGGCATCGCTAAGTTAAGTTATGTGAATGGGTGTATGATGCAGGCATGGGGACTATACAAGGCAGGAAATATTCTGAATATAGTGGATGCTACAGCAAGGGAAAGTTGCTCTGAGGAGGAAGCCATAAGATGCATTTACGTTGGGCTTTTGTGCGTACAATCTGACGCAACACTCCGTCCAAATATCTCTAATGTCATTACGATGATGTCCAGCGATTCAGTTGTATTGCCAAATCCAACAAAGCCTGCATTTGTAAGCGTTAGAAAGAAGCATGGTTCAACTTCAAAGTCGAGTTCAACATCCAGGCTTCAAGAGTACAAGTATGAGAAAGAGGCAACATCTGCAACCACGTGCACAACCACAGGCTCATCTACTTTGTCATATGACAATGTCAATATGAGTCTTTCACTAGATGGAGATCCGATTACTGAACTGCAACCCAGGTAATTGGGGAGCAAAGTCTTGTTATATTTTGGACTACAAGATACCTGATGTTGGATGGAGTTCCTGTTGTGTGCTTTTTTACAGTCATTGTATGCGTGTACTTTGTAAGGTTAATCATCAAATTTGATGTGAACGCTGATGGCGGCTCATCATCAAATTCCCTTATTTTTGGCGAAAAAATAAGTGAAAGTTAAATTGTCTTGTACTCATTTAAATAAGAGAGTTCAAATGTCCATGTTACTTCAAGCAATATGAAGTTCAAATCCTTTGAAAATAGGTACTTGTCTTCAAATGTAATTTATATGTACATAGTGAAAGAAATTGCAAAATTTCATGGTAGTTTAATATATATACGACTTTTTTATACAAGTTTATTTATATGCATACACTACCCCTTTACGGTGGTTTAAATTTAAATTTTCATTAAAAAAGCCTGTTTAAATTTAAATCTTCATTAAAAAAAACCTAAAATCTTAATTATATGATGTCCATTAAAAATATTTGATTTGTTTTAAGAAACTTTTATGAATTTTGATACGTTAAATAAAAATAAAATTAATGAAATTTAATTTTCACATGAGATCATGAGATAACTTAGCCATAAATGCTTGAACATTATTAACAAACCTATCTTTTAAAATTACTTTAATGAGATTTTCAGGTGACAGCCAAAGCAAGTGTCAAACATGACGTTAGAAAGAAAATGCATAGAATAGGACTTCGATATATTTGTATCAGCTTAAAAAATTAGGGCCAAAAAGAAAAATAAACATAAGGATTTGGTTTTTCCTTTTCAATCTTTCAAGATAAAAATGGGGATAACTTATTCACAAACACATATCCTTTAAAATTGGTTTAGTTAGATTTTCAGGTGACAGGCAGAGTAGCGTCTTAGGTAGATTTTCAGGTGACAGGCAGAGCAGCGTCAAACATCACGTTAGGAAGAAAATGCATGGAATAGGACTTTGGATATGTTTGCATCATCTTAAAAATTAGCGCCAAAAAGAAAAAAAAGACAAGGATTTTTTCGAAATTAATAAAACCTAACCTTTCGAACAACTTATTGACAAACCCATATTCTTTAAAATTACTTTACTTAGATTTTCAGTTGACAGGCAGAGCAGCGTCAAACATCACGTTAGGAAGAAAATGAATTGAATAGGACTTTTGATATGTTTGCATCAGCTTAAAAAAATAGGGCCAAAAAGAAAAAAGGACAGGGATTTGGTTTTTCCTTTTCAATAAAAAGAAATTACTAAAACCTAACTTTCTAACAAAATTAATAAAACCTATCTTTTGGGACAACTTATTGACAAATCCATATTCTTTAAAATTTCTTTAGTTAAATTTTCAGGTGACAGGCAGAGCAGCGTCAAACATCACGTTAGGAAGAAAATGCATGGAATAGGACTTTTCATATGTTTGCATCAGCTTAAAAAATTAGGGCCAAAAATTAATAAAACCTAACCTTCTAACAAAATTAATAAAACCTAACTTTTGGGACAACTTATTGATAAACCCATATTCTTTAAAATTTCTTTAGTCAGATTTTCAGGTGACAGGCAGAGCAACGTCAAACATCACGTTAGGAAGAAAATGCATGGAATAGGACTCTTGATATGCTTGCATCAGCTTAAAAAATTAGGGCCAAAAATTAATAAAACCTAACCTTCTAACAAAATTAATAAAACCTATCTTTTGGGACAACTTATTGACAAACCCATATTCTTTAAAATTACTTTGGTTAGATTTTCAGGTGACAGGCAGAGCAGCGTCAAACATCACGTTACGAAGAAAATGTATGGAATAGGACTTTGATATGTTTGCATCAGCTTAAAAAATTAGGGCGAGAAGGGAAAAAAGACAAGGCGGTCTCTCCCTCTCAAACTTTAACTCGGTGTATGGAATAGGACTTTGATATGTTTGCATCAGGTTAAAAAAATAGGGCGAGAAGGCAAAAAAGACAAGGCAGTCTCTCCCTTTCAAACTTTAACTCGGTGTATGGAATAGGACTTTGATATGTTTGCATCAGCTTAAAAAATTAGGGCGAAAGGGGAAAAAAGACAAGGCGGTCTCTCCCTCTCAAACTTTAACTCCGGTACATAGTCAACGTCACTTAAGTTTACAACTTTGCAATAAAAATTAGGGCGAAAGGGGAAAAAAGACAAGGCGGTCTCCCCCTCTCAAACTTTAACTCCGGTATATAGTCAACGTCACTAAGTGTAAAACTTTGCAAAAGATTTGTGAATCAATATCTCAAAGCAAGTTTTCTGAAAATCCAAGAGCTTACTCCTATTAGTGTAGAATTTAAAGTGTAATTTAGTTTGGATTAAATTAGATTTTTTCAGTTTGTTTATAAATAAATTATAAATATAAAATATAAAATTTATAAATATATTAATTTTAAATTTAATTTTTAAATTATATATATTTAAAATAAAATAAAGATTGAATTTAAATAAATATGTTTGCTTGTTTAAGGTGCCAACTCTTTCACTATTTCAATATGGGTAGTTTAGTGCTCCTTTGGTTTAAGCCTTTAGTAGGTGCGATGATTTCTAAAAGGGATATTTTTAGGGGTCTTTTATCCATTGCAGGAGTTTTGAGGTGTTGTCAAAATCTTTTGGTTGTTGTAGGAGTCTCAGAGACGAGATCGATATCTTCTCATAGCTTGGTTGATGTCAGCATTTAGAAATCCTGGAATCAAGTTTTCTTGGGACTAAGATTTTAAAACGCTTTATGTGACACACCGTTAAAAGAATCTTAAGATTGTTCTTATTCTAGTCTTATTTTCCTTCGAGTTTGATTTCATTCAGGCTTGCTTTCCTAGAATTTTATAGGACTTACTTGACATAAACACTTAAAATTTTTGGGATTGATCTCTTTTAGGTTTTGCTTTACCAGAACCTTAGCAATATTACCCAACAAAACGCATCTTGTTTTTTGGTTGCTTTTGTGAATCCGATCATTCTAAGAAGACTTAGCCATTTTGAAACTTGAACTTGAACATATACATTTAAACCCTTGATAACCTACTTATGTAAAAATGACAAGCACAAACTTACTTTTGAACTTTGCCTTAGCAAAACCTAAAACAAAATAATTTGCCATTGCTTGGAAGGATAAAGTGTGTGGGTAGTTACTTTGTCCCACATTATTAGCACCTCATGAGGATTTTTTCTTGTAAAAAGAAGAAACGATCCAGCCTTATCCATTGGGCAAGGAGTCAGAAGAAGTAAGAGGAACACTAAGAAGGAGAAACAGTTTAGGAATTTTTGTAATAGAAAGAGGGGGGAAAGAACAAGAGTGGGTGGGAACAATTGGAGCTTACTCTGGGTATGGGATAACCAAATTGGATTACCGGGTAATGAGAAATTGGAGGAAAGAGAATGATCTGAGGGAAATAAAAGTAAAATGGACACCAAATATGGTGGAGAGAAGAAAGGAGAGATTGAAAAGGAAGGAATTGATTATATTTGAGAGTATATATCCTTTGAATAATTGGATTTTACAATGTTTCCTTTTTCTTTTAGCCTTGCCTTTCTATCCTATATTGATGTTTGCTATTTTAAAACATTAAGCAACAAAAAAGCAAAAAAAGGTTAAGCCTCCTCCTTCTTAATTGAGAGGTAAACTTGAAATGCTCGACCCTTTTGCACGTCTATCATAGGTGAAATTATTAGAAGATCATGCACACCATAACACTTTATGTCATGATTGAGAAGACCTCTACAATTTACACAATTTTGATATTTAGAATTCATGCGCTTCTATAGACTATAAAGTCCTAGGTTATTTTTGTAATTTCCACAAATTTAAGAGAAACTTTTGTTTGGCAAGCTTACTTGATATGATTATCGACCTCTCAAAAATGTTCTCTTTTTTTTTTTTAGTCATTGCTCTTATTGATGTTATCATTTTAAAAGAGTAAATCCCAAGTTCCAAAAGAGTGCGGTTGTATTTTTTAGCCCTCATTACAGGTTGAGGGGTATGCCAACAACTATAATTTAGATGCAAACGTTGTCAATGGAGGAACCCCTTTAGCTAACATTGGGATGGTTATTGGGCTCCTACATATGACAATGCCTATTTTAGCTACCAATCGAAAGGCTAAAAATCATTATTATTTAGTTTTGGTGGATCAAGAGGTCCTCATGGCATAGGGATTTTCAAGCCTATTTGCAATATTTGTTTAATGTCATTCTTTGTGTGCATCCTTGTTGTCTTAATGACAGAAGATACTTGGACGCATGATGGAGCCTCTAACTTTTCATTAATTCTCAACTTCAAGCAAAAATATGGAACTTATGAATGATTATACTAAGGAACTATTCAATGCCTAGAGGAGGGGTATATTTATATAGACTCCATCTTGAAAGGTCATATATTGGGTTTATCTTATTTTTCTTCAACTCTTCCTTTGCCAACTCATGTGAAAGAGCATTTCCAATATAGTTGAGTGAGCAATCAACATGGTTATTTGCCTTAATATTCCCAATTTGCATGTGATATGTGTCCGATGTATTTTTCAAAACTTTGTTTTTGAGGATATTATATTGCTACTTATTTGGCCAATGACTTTATTCCACTTAGTTGTAACCATTTTTATTTACATGTCATCTATGTACCCAAAATGTTGATGTGCCTACCCACGTCAACTTTGTAGAACTTTACCACTTCATCAAAATCTACAATGACCTGATCATATAGTCCAAAACTTTCACTTTTCTTGTTCATTATTTATTCGGAACATGTGGCTTGTTTTAGCGAAGAGCTACCAAGAGGTTGGCTTTAAGCAAGAATGAGTTCCAAAGCCTATGTTACATACAATATTGGAACTTAGCATAGGAAATCTCTCTTCAACATGTGATTCCTTGGCTGCATTTCTCATGTGTTTTGGTCCTTGTGCCAAATCGATACCTTGTATTTTATGATTTTGAAGGCTTGTGAGAATTATTGCCCTAAAATGGAGCGCAAAATATTATTTTGCTATCTTCTCCATTTTTTTGGGTGTGCTTGTTGGAACATGTGACCTACCATTCCTTGAAACTAATTACAAATGGACCTTAGATTTCATTGAGTCTCCATGTTTGACCAATTCACCGCATAAAAATTAATCATGGGAAACATGTATGTCAGTTCCTCTTTTCCATCTAGCCAATTTTTTATCTCCACCTTGGGATACTCTAATATATTCTTAGCCATATTCTTCTTTTGCTCCTCATATATTTCTATGTGATAAGAGTTGAGCCTTTCACCATAGATCTAGATCATCTTTTATATGTAGGGAATTATCATGTAGTGTGATCATGTGCTAGGTATCCCATGAACTGCTACATGGACTTATTTAAAAGACACATTCTAAATAATAATGAAAAGTCAACCACTACCACTTTTTGGATCATGGAAATATCTAGCAATTTGTGTAGCAATACTAAAATATCTTTCACAACTCCCATTGTCTATACCGGTATTCCATTCCAATGTAGTATTCCAAAACTAGTCTCAACATATTCTAAACCCATGGCATCCCATACTACCTGAGGCATGATTGTAATAGCAACTCTCGGATCCATTGTACAATTAAGTACTACCCAACCTTCCATGCATAAAGAAAAATATAATGGAGGAGGTTTAGTATTACCCATTCCAAGGGATGGTTGCTTAAGTATTATCTTGAAGTCCAGAGAGGTAATTACTCCAGCTATTGAGCTTTTGATATCTACTTCTATCAAGTCAAATTTTCTAGAAATCAATAACGTTTCCTTCGTATTCTTCACTTCTTTCACAATGTTATCCCCATTATTATCTGACATCTTCATTTTATTTTGAGCTAGTTTCTTGAACTATTTTTGATAATTCTCAATCACTTGTCTATTTTTTGGTTACAAAAAAGTAGCATGACTCTAGATAAATTTATTCCTTCTGGTGACATACTTGCAGTTCTTTTGGCTTGGCTTGTTAAAAAAAATTGGATCCTGCTCTTTCAACTATTTTGTTTGAGTATGTAAGTTTATCCTTGACTTCATTAGCTTAACTTATTCCTTTGGTTACTCCATTTGCTTTGTAATTCCTATATCTTCCCTCTTTTTGGATGTAATAAGACAAAATATTTTGTTTGTATCCAACATCTATGTTGGTCGGGCTAGTTGTAGAGTGTTCCTCAATTATTAGATATTGTTCTAGATTCATCACCAAGACCATGATTTCTTCTAATTCCTAAGCTAAAGCCTATCGATATTGAAGTTGATAGGCTTAACAAGTATCACCATTATGATGAATATTAAATAATGAATATTGGTAGTTATTTGGAGCTATTGATGCTTCTTGTTGCTGACTCTTGACAACAACAATATGTTCATCAATTTCACCAATTGTAAAAAAATTTTCCTCTAAGTCATGGGGGACTCCTTTTGATTGTATTTTTTAATCTCTCTTGAACATTTTTTTGTTTCATAATATCAAGTTCCTTTGTCAAGTTCTAGACCACAACCCTTAGCTCTTACAACTCCTTTGATTTTGGGATGGGCATGATGGGTGAAGAATATATGGGAGTAAGATACTAAGGATATGTTTTAGGCGATGTGTCAAGTGAAGGAGAAGGTAGGGTGGGTACTAGAAAGGGAACTTGTGGATTTTGTTTTATAGATTTGAGGTATTTTTGACATAGTAATCCTAGGAGGGATATTTCTAATTGAGATGAGTGTATTCTCTGTCATGATAGCGACTTTAAATATTTATGGGAATCTTGCATTATTGGATTGTCAAATATAAAGACTAAGGCCTAGGATGAAAGCATGAAGATAATGGATGTAAGCTTGGGCATTTTATGGCTTTATATCTTGGGGAATTCTCCTCTATGTTCTTCTAAATCGAATATTAAAATCAATGATGCTATTTTGGAGGTGACTTTGAATAAATAAAAAATAAATGAGAAGCATGAAATGATCTCTATTGTCATCGAACTCTAATATTAAAGTTTCATCTATTTCAACTCAAGTCCCAATATTGTTATCTTCTAATGACCTATACCATACCAACACTTTGCCCTTAAAATGCAATGAAAGGAGTCTTACCATTATATCTTCATGGACAATATTCTAGATAGTGGTCAAAGCAACAACATCCTAATTTTGTGTGTAAGTTGTTTTTTAACTACTATCATAAGAGAGCAAGGCTTTTAGTGTAGATTGAGGAATTTCATCAGTATCAGGGAGGCTTAGGGGTCTAGTACTATTTTAAGTTGGATATATACATGCGATAATAGTTTTGGATAAGATGTATTATGGTGAGTGAGACATCATTGATATACCTAAAATTTTGTGAGCTATCTCAGCCTTTGGTCTTGTCACCATGTAGTTATGGAGCTCTTTCACTAGTAGAGTCACCAATATTTATGGTTCTTCAATAGTGGAGTCCCTAAGTGAACATATTTGTTGATATTGAAGAGTAGAACTTCACCAAGGTTCTACTCAATCAATATTTTCTAAATTCTAATCAAGGGATATGGGACATGCATCTGTGTGCTTTTTTATGGAATAGATCGGATTGGGTTTGTCCCATCGAGTGTGCCAAAAAATCTTGGTTGACTAGAATTTATTATAAGTCAACCTCTGGAGTGTTGAAGTATATTACATTATTTAATACATGCTAATGTACCCCCATAGCACCTTCATGGTACCTATGTAAATATTATATTAGGTGTGAGTCATAGTTTAAAGTTTGAGTAATATTTCCCTTTATGTAAAAGTGAATATGCAGGATATGCACAAGTGTCATGTAAAGTAGTAATGTGTAGGAAATACACAAGTGTCATGTAAAGTTGTAATGTACAGGAAATGCATAAGCATCATGTGAGTTAGTGTGCAAGTGTAAGTTGAGTTCGTGTGCACAAGTGTCTTATATGTAAGAGTGCAAATATGTAATGTAAATATGTGTAAAAGTGTCTTAGATTAGAGTGTGCAAGTTATAGAAGTGCAAGAGTCATGTTTAGGTGTGCATACAATATAGAGTCAAGTGTTCAAGTATATGCAAGTGTCAAGTAGAGAAGCCAAGAATCATGAGACTTGGTCCTTGGAAAGGAATAAAGTATCGAAAGAGTCATTCTACTATGGATGTATAGTACTCCATAAAAGAAGAATATAGTATCAGATTATAAATATCATCATATCATATTTGTAAGAGAAATTGGAGTAATAAAGATTGCATATATTTTGAGAAATTAAAATTGTAAGTTGTTCTACATGCTTAGTACATGTATTATTTAGGCTATTTACATTCATATTGCTGCTTATTATTGAATGTTATTTGATATTATTATTAGCTTAGATTTATATATTAATTTTCTCATATTACTGTACTCATATAATTATTTTGACCTTATTGTATTGTGGCTATTTATATAAGATCCTATGAATTTTATCCTGTGATATTTATGGTAGTATTAAGGCTTAAAAATTTCATCATGGAGAAGGTCGATTCCTTGATATGCTAAAGAAAATAAAGTAAGGGTGTAAGGCTAAAGACATAAATGCAAGGGTTAGATAGGGAGAAAAAGGGTAGAATATAATTAAAAAATGGTTGGGATATAGCTTAGCAACAAAGAAATATATTGGAAAACTTCCCTTACATTCAAGCTAAGACCAAGCCTAATAGACCAACCATTAAACAGAGTATTAAAAAATTCATTAAGCTTAGATTATGCATATTTAATATTCCAAGAGCTCTAAGGGAGATAATTCAAATAATATACAAATTAGAGTAGAATTTGATTAACATAATTTATCAACCATAAAGCATTAGTAGAAATGTATAGAGCTACACAATGCACATTCATGTAAAAATTTGAAATGATATCTTCAGTGGAGGTCAAACAATTTCTTGCTTACATTGATCACAAAGCAGAATATACAACATATAACAGGAAAATTGCTAAAGAGATGATCCTTGTACGAAGAAATTCTCAACTATTTATACAACTAAATAATACTTTATGTTATTCTTTATCATTACAATGAAAACCCTTTTAGACCTAACATGGATAGGCACAATATGGTTAACATGCTTGAGGAGCAAGGTTGGCACTTTTTCTCTTAGCCTAGTTCAACTACCTTGATTCTGGTGAAGATGTGGCCAGTCTTGATCTCCTCCCAAAACTTGGTATTCCTCACATCTTTAGGGGGCCTGAGCATCTTTGGCAGTTTCAACTTTTCATCACTATACCTTATTGCTATGTCGACTTGTCAGAGGTGCTAGCTCAACCTAACTGTTTCAATATGGGCGATTGAGTGCTCCTTTGGTTTAGGTCTCTATCACATGCAATGATTGTTGAAAGGGACATGTTTGGGAGCCTTTATCCATTACAGTAGCTTTGAGATGTTGTCAGGATCTTTTGGTTGTTGCACGGACCTTAGAGACAAGACTAGAATTTTTTGGTAACTTGGCTAATGTCAGTATTTAAAAATCTCAAGATCAAGTTTTCTCAATCCTAGTATGTTGGAAATATCTAAGTGACATCACCACTAAAAAAACCCCATATTATTCCTGTTTTGACTTTGTTTTCCTCCATGTTTGATTTCTTCTAAGATTGCTTTCCCAAACTTTTATATAACAAGAGCTAACGTCAATGCTTGAAAAATATAGGATTTCTTGATCTTGGCCCTTTCGCTTCCTAGGGTCTGGGATTGATTTCTTCCAGGTTTTTCTTTATCAAAACCTTAGCAAATATTTGACCCAGCCAAGTGCATCTTGCTTTTTGGCTACTTTTTTGAATTCAGTCATTCTGAGAAGACTTAGCCACTCTAAAACTTAGACCTAGATACATGCACTTGGACCCCTAACAACTTGCTTATGCAAAAATGATGAGCCCATATTTTATTTTGGAATTTATCTAGGAATATTAGAGCAAAAATTAGAATTTGCTATTGCTTGCAAGGACAAAGTGTGTGGACAGTTACTTTGTCCCACAATAACTAATTTAAAAAAATATTAAAAATTAATAAAGTATAATAATACAATATATACTTTGTTAGCTGACGATAGTTTAAACTTTATATCAAATATGAAATAGATTTTTACAATTATTACCCTTAAAAGAAAGAACTTTCATGGATGATATCTCCTCCATATTATCTTTAAGAGTGGAGACATAAAAAATACTTACAACCACTATACCACTATGGTCAATCCTTTATTTACAAAGCTATTTGGAAGCATGGTTGAGACTAGAATAAACAAGTGATAAAATAACAAAGAAAGAGGGCAAAAGGACAAGCAAGTTTCAGACCAAAACACTTAAAAATAGATCATGATATTATCTTCAGATATATAATTAAAAATATGGAATAAAAAGAAGAAGCCAATTTATGGACATCAACAAAGCTTTTGTTATAGTTCCTAGACGTAAACTATCTATTAGAATGAAGGGCCTAAGTATACTAAAATAATATAGAATATTAGTTTATAGACTTTATGAGGAGGTCCAAGCTAAAATTAAAACTTGAGGTGGTCTTTCATAATGCTTCAAAAGTGAAACATGGGTTAAACAAGGATGGCCACCATCTCCTACATTATTTGGTTTATATATCAACAAATTAGAAAAATGGCTACCTAGAAAACTTTTGTAAGGAGGTAGACATACAAGTAAATACCAATAAAATCAAGATTTTGATCTTCTCCAATAAAAAGAAAAATAATTAGTTAAATTTTTACTTTGAAGGGAGTCTCTTTGCTAAAAGAGTACAAATATATTGGGATAAACTTTAATAATAAGCTAAATTTGTAAACATGTATAAGGAAGAGAATCTTGGAAAGATGGAGACCACTTTTTGCATTGCGAAATAGAAGTAGAGAGGCTAAATTATGAGATTGAAAAATTATATGGGTTTTATAATATCCACTTCCCTCACCTTATTTTGACTATTGATAATATGATATGTTGAATTTACTCATGATGGAAATTTATTCCTTTTTTCTCAATAAGGTGATTAAATTATAATGGTTTTATGAATTATTATTGGAATTATTGATATTATGTATAAATAGTTATTTATGTTATGGAGCATATCTAAAAATATGATTAATAAAATTCATCGTATATATTAGTTAAAAGATAAAATATAACATTGTATATGACGTTCAATTTTAACAATGTGATTCAATAGAATTAATGGTATTTCAAAATAATATATCCTTCATGTTGATTTTGCAGGTAGCTGAAGTCCACTTCAAGGGGAGGATGAGTAGAGTGTTTGAATAAGAAATGATGTGAAGAGTCAGTATTATTTTCTATTGTGTATGATAATTTTTTTATCCATTTAAAATTTTAATAATTGGATTGAGCATTAAATAAGAACAATAAATAACTAACAAAAAATAAAAATGCAAAAAAGGGAGGTAGAGGGATGATGGGTTACATGATGGTGAAGGAGGGAGGAAGTGGAATAAAGGTTTTTATGAGAAGAGGTGATTAGGATTTGGTGGGGGATTCATAGAGGAAGATTATACAAATGCTATAGGTTGTACAAGGGGAAGTGTAGATCTATGCATTGCATGGAAGGAGGGTTGTACGAAGGAATATTGTACAATCACTATAGGTTAAACAAGGGGAGGGATAAATCTATGCATTGGTTGAAAGGTACAAATGCATGGAGGAAGATTGTGAAAATACCACAGGATACAATATTGAGCCTCATGGGATTGAAGGCTTGTCCCTTTCTTGGTGATTTCAGCAGTGCAAAAGGTTTAAAATGGTTGTGGAATGGTGGTTATAGGGGCAGACTATGTGAAGAACTGTGTGACGGATTTCGGGGTGAACATCACAGAATACTGTGGTGGCCATAAAATCTGAATAACTTGCTCAGATTCGTGGTGGCTACTCATTCCACCATGTAAAAAAAAAAAAAAAACATAGGATACATAATGGGATATGCAAATATATACATTGGTTAGGAGGAATTGCATAGAGAAAGATTATGCAAATGCTACAGACTGCATGAGGGGAGGTATATGTTTTATGTATTGGCTAGAAGGAGGAATTGCATGGAGAACAACAAAAGTTGAGGCCTTGAAGCTAAGAGGATTTTATTGCATTAAGCGACACATGAAACCACATACTCCCTATATTAATATTTAAAAAAATAAAACGAAAAAACAGATAAAATTTTCTATTTGTGATTTATTTGTATATGTTGTATGATTCCTTCTTTTTTTTTGGAAAATAAATTAATTTTGTGCTTTGGATGGTTCTAGATGGTCGGTGATTGTTTAGAATGTTTTAGCACTTATATAATAAGATATTAGATGTCAATGTATGTCTTATATAACTTACAACCACTAATCGAAGGTCATGTATATATAGTTACAATTGGACAACATTGTTACAATAAACTTTTTTGGTTATTCCTCATAGTCCAATTTTTTGTGTGCAATTTCTTTTATTTTTATTCATGGTATCGAATCCCATGAATGTTTGGGCATGGGTATTTATGTGTTCAATTGATTTTGGCCTATGGGACTATTTTTTGATACTCAGGTAAGTGGTTATGGCCTTCCTTTGAGGAGATTATCTTGGTGAGGAGTCTGATAACGAGTCCCATAAAATATGATGTTGGTAGCCTATTGTTTTATTCTTTAAGGGTCACTTATGGATTTTTTGTGAGTCTCAATATTGGGTGTAGGTGTGTTGTGATGAATTTGTAAGTGCAGTCTACTGTAGTTGCAATGGAAGCTATTTCAAGTGCAAGGAGGAGTGACTAGAAGAAAAGAGTTTGTACATTTGTAGAAATCGTAGGATTAAACATGTTGAGCTAAGTGGTATTACTGGCAGTAGTGATGATGATATCATAAATAATGTTGGTGAATGTAGTAGACATAGATGCAACCAATCCTTTCATGATGGACAACATAACTTCCACGACAAGGGTTCCTCTATTGCAATGAATTTCATCGGATCATTGCATTTATCGCATTTAATACCATTGAGAATTCAGACAATTTGATGATTACATATTTTACTTTTGCAAGTACATAGTATTACAGGCTCTTACCATTTACTTTCCTATGGCCATGATAGGTTGATTGTATAGTGGTTTTGTTCCTGAGGGCTTGTTGATTGATGTTATTATTTAACCATGAAATAACAAGATCATGTCGAGTTCTTTGTTGTGTAGACATGTTGGTGTGTTAACGACAATATTAAGAATATTGAGTCTTACCAATAATTGAGGGGATTTGAATCCAAGATCTTGTAGACCTAGGTTTCATATGATTGGTCTAAGGATTGTGTTTTAACCTAGTTGTAGTGTAAGAATGATGAGTTTTATGAGTCTGTCAATGTTGATGTTGTTAGGAATAATATTAATAATTACTCGATAAGTGGTATTTCTTTTATTGTATTCTGATAATTATTCCTACATTGGGTATGCTTTTAGAGAATATTTGAATAAATGTTAGGATTACCACTTGTGATCTTCCTACATAGGGGCTTCATAGGAGGAAAATAAATTTTGATGTATTGATTGAAGCTTTGTGTGGTTTTGGTAAATAGTTGAGAAGCTTTGTATTTTGGGTGCTTGATCGATGGTACTATTGGAGGAAAATCTGCCTTTAGTTATGTTTGCATACAAGACTTTGCCAACATTGAAAGACCAGGTTAGAACAAAGTCTACTTGGTTCAATATCCAGAGGAGGCTAGTTCCTTGCTTTGTTTAGAAAAAGGGAGAGAGAGAAATGCATAAAGAGAGGGAAATATAGCTATGACTAGAGGATTAAAATGATACAGATTAAGCAACAACAAAGCAACTATCACAACCTTTCACAGAGAAGCATAATAGAGAACCAAAACATAGCAACTAAAACTCCTGGTGAATGTCTTATTTAAACACAACTTATTTGTGAAGTTAATTGTAGATCTAACCGAATGTTAATGCAAGAATTTAGAGTAAAAATTAATGCAGAATACATTCAACCTTAGATTTAATTAGCAATAGACAACACATACATACTTGATTTGAAACACCAATGAGCCAAGAACCAGAATGGATGATCTTTATTAAGCTTTCAGAAGTCTGTATACATAGCCTTCTAAACGCCTAAGAGCTGACCATTTGTTTGGGTCACTCATTCTATATATAAGAGTTTTATATAACAAAAAAATAAAAATTCTTTCAATAGTATGCCCGTAGGCTCATTCTAGTGGAGAAACAGTTCAGAGAGTATGGAACTTGTAACTGGAAGTGGTTGGGATATTCTTGTTGGGGTGATCTTCCTCAACCCCTTTAGAGATGTCATGGCCCACTTGCCTCCAAAATATCATGCTATCATGACTTTCCACCTTAGTCTCCTCTTCGGCTTCCAAAATGTCATGCTATCATGACTTTTCGCCTTAGTCTCCTCTTTGGCTTCCAAAATGTCACGCTATCACAACTTTTCGCTTTAGTCTCCTCTTCGACTTCCAAAATGTTATGCTATCATGAATTTTTGCCTTAGTCTCCTCTTTGGCTTTCAAAATATCATGCTATCATGAATTTTTGCTTTAGTCTCCTCTTCGGCTTCCAAAATGTCATGCTATCACGACCTTTTGCCTTAGTATCCTCTTCGGCTTCCAAAATGTTGCGCTATCATGACTTTTTGCCTTAGTCTTCTCTTCAGCTTTCAAAATGTCGTGCTATCATGACTTTCCACCTTAGTCTCCTCTTCGGCTTCCAAAATGTCATGCTATTGTGACTTTTTGCCTTAGTCTCCTCTTCGGCTTCCAAAATGTCACGCTATCACGAATTTTCACCTTAGTCTCCTCTTCGGCTTCCAAAATATTGTGCTATCATGACTTTCCACTTTAGTCTCATCTTTGGCTTCCAAAATTTTGCGCTATCATGACTTTTTACCTTAGTCTCCTCTTCGACTTCCAAAATATTATGCTTTTGCAACTTTCTTATATACTTAGCAAAAATCTTGAGAGTACTCCTTATTTCCCTGGATGTGGTCATTTTGACCAACATTCTTGGTGCCTCCTGGGATTGTTTTGTCAACAGAATGTTAGAAACTAGAGCCTTTATACATTGGGAAAAAAAGTCGAAAAAAGAGAATAATAATAAAAACAAAGGGAAATAAGGGAGATGGTACCAAGCACAAAAAATTTATTGCTTTGGGACGGTCACTCTTATGGAGTATCTTCATTCTTCTTGACCAGGAGGTGTTGTGCTACTTTATGAAGCTTTCTTGACATTTTATTATTTTTCCTTATCTTGTTTTTCCTTTTCTAGAACAACCTCATTGTAAGTGGTGCATGCCCTATTCTAGGTCTCTTCATATGTATCTGTATTTTCTCTGAAAGTGATGTACAAATACTCCAACTCTTCAATTTTATCATATGATAAAGCTTTTGACTTTATATATAGTTCATGCAGATAAGAGTTGATTTGGGTGATATCTTGAGCCATGGAGAATATTTATTCTTCTTGAATTGGTTCTTCCCAACTATCAAGTTCTGATTCATCTTCCATGAATTTCGTCTAGGTGGCTTTCAATTCATCTTATGTTAGGAGGTTTGAATTTTTGTCTCCAGAAGCTAGGCATGCTAAAAATTTAATCTATGTTCACATGTTTTATAATTTCTTTAGCTTCTATTCTTAGCTCTTGCATGATCTTGACACTTTTTATCACTAGCTTGTGCCTCTTGAAGAAATTCCTGACAACCAATTTGTCCTGGGACCAATTCTTATCATGTACTCTGTATCCAACTATTGCCTATGTACTATTCACCAAGACTTGAATTTTTTTAGCTACTAACACCCTTGTTGCCAGGAGCTTGATAGATGCTTTGAAATCTTCTACCTGACCCAACATATCTTTGATTTTTAGAAGGTATGCTAGTGTGGGCCTAGCCTTCAGGATAATATTGCCAATGTTTCCAAGCATATCTCTCTTGACTATCCTTGCTTTTTCTTTGGACGACCCATGGGTTTTATCAGCGCTGTTGGATAACTGCTTCTTAAGATCCTCAACCTACTACTGTAGTACTTGAATTTGTTCTCCAACATTTACTACTTTCTCTTTGTATGGGGAATCCTAATTGAACATCTGCTCCTATTTTTTAGTTTTATTTTTTAAAGCCTTCTTCGTTGTTTTTTGTTGATGACAGGCTTCTTCTAAATATTTCCTTGCCTGTTCGGATCGAAGAAACTTCTGATTGTAGTACTCTACATTTAGGTAAATGGTCCTCATGTGATCTGAGCTTTGCTCCAATCTTCATCCATTGGTAGCTGATTCATATCCTCCATGGTTACCTCAACTTGGTAGTCTTCTAGAGTCATTTATTTCTTTGGCTTCTGTACGAGTGGGGTCATATTCATGGTGGAACGCTGCATGCTGATGGGATCTAGCACCGATCCTTCTCTAACATGGGCCATATATATATATAACTTTGGGAGCTCTACGACTTCAGCCATGTAGCAGTGTTCAAGGTGGCTTTATTCATTTTCTTAAATTTAGTAACAATAGGTTTGCTTGAGGGAGAAGCGGTACACATGGCTTGGAAGCTTAGTAGGTTGGTGGAGTAAGGGAAAGGAGTGGTGGACAGGGAGGCTTCCATACTAAATTGTTCATTGGGGGAACCTGTGTGAACATAGGGGATGTTGGTGGAGTTTTCTGAGTTGGTGGTGAAGTAGGTGGAGTTTGATGAGTAGATGGTGGAGGTTGATGGGAATATGATGGTGATGGATTACCCTCATCTTCAGAATGGGGAGGGGAATTTTTTTAGGAATGAGAAGAAGGAGTATCAAGATCAATAGGAGACATAACTAAGGCCTTTGGTGGGGTGGTGTCTTCGGTTCCCTATGACTTCTTAGTGTAGGTTTTTGTAATGTGCTTTAGGCTTGAGTCGTCGATACTAGTTGTTGCCTTCATCAATGTTTGCTCCCCACTAGAGGTTTCCTTTGGAGGAGGATCCTCAGTTGTTTTGACCATCTATTCATTTGTATTATGTTGCTCAAAAGTTCACTCTAAACTCTCTCTTGTTCCTTCTTGGTCCTCGAAATCCTCCTGTTCCAATTCTTCATGTTCTTATGATTCTTCAGAGGATGTTTCTTCTCTTACCCTCTTATTTTGGTCCCCTCCCTTCTCTAATTTTTCTTTTCTTTTCCTTGATTATGTTGTCCTTCTCCTATGTTCAAACTGAGCACTATCATCAGACTCTGTATCTGTTCCATAAGGGGGAATGAACTCTCGACATTTTATTTTTAGGACCTCCATTTTTTCAGTGGTGATTGCTTTCCCATTGTCTTTCTCTGTAGTGTCTTCAACTTGTTTTAGGGGAATGTCATTGATCCCTATGGGAATTTTATCTTCCAAATTCTTGGACAAATTATCATGATTTTTGTCATATTTTGTAGAGAATTCTTTGTCAATTTTTTGCCCATATCTGATGAATGTTTGAATGTGGTGTCTCATTTGCCACCACATAAATATTCTAGCATGATCCCAATATTTTCATTTTTTATTCATTTTATTGATAGTCTTGTTACTGAGCTTGTGGGATGAGTTTGAACTCGAGCTCCAATCTGCCAATTTTTCATAGAAATCATGCCATGAAGGTAGTAGCTACCCTGCTTGTCAATTTACTTGTTATATGAGTGAAATTGCTTGAAAGGAGCTTTATTCAAGGTGGCTTGCCTCTGAGTGAATTTTTTCTCAAGGTCATATCTCTATATTTATGGTAGCTCTACTAATTTTAGCCTTCTCAAGGCTTGAATAATTCGCTCGTGATATCCCTTTTTGACACTGTTACTCCCTCTTATTGGAAAGGCATGAGGCAAGTATGTGTCCTCTGAATTCTTGTACCAAACCTGCTATTGACAAATTCCATTTGCCTTACGTACTATAGGGAAAAAAGTCACTTGGTAACGTAGTCAGGAAATAGGAAAGGCTTATCTATGAAGTCGTAGAGCCTAATGACTACCCCTTATGTCAAAAAAAACTAGTCTCCTTCCTCTGCATGGGGGTGTCTTAAGGTTTCATGCATTTATTTGGGGATTATTGGTATGTTTTCATACATGAGCTTTAGAGCAGGGCCCAAAAATTTCATGTTGAAATGATAATATGAACCCGCATTCGACAGAAGCGACGTTCATTCGTATGAAGGCAGGTGATCCCCCTTTGGGTCCTTTGCAGTGGTATAAATAAAACTTAAAACCTTGGCCTAAGAAAATAAGAAGATCCATACCAGGTATGAATAGAAAATGAAGGCATATGGGATATCCTTATGTATCTTAAAGAGGCCCAAATGCAGGTTTTGGGCCAGGTATGCTGGCCAATCAAAATATATCGACACTCTACTTGGGTCTACATGCACCTTGTCATAGAATTTGGGATTGGAAATGCACTATGCTACTGTAATTTGCCAATCGTATACCTGAGTATCATATTCTAATCCTACCACCATGGAAAACATGAAAAAGAGTTCCTTATTTTTGAATCTAGATAAGGGAATCAGGGATTTTGGCAGGTGTTCTTGTAGGAATGACCTGATGTTTGGGGCATTGATGTAATACTTTCAAGAATTTGTAGGGTCAAACTTAATGGGGGACCGTAGGTTTTCTACCATAGATGAAGATGAATCTGATTGTATCGGGGTCAAGTGTGAACATAACCTCCCTTTTAGAATTTCTTACTTCTTTTTTTTACATTGTAAAATTCTACCATGGCTCTGATTAGCTTGGGACAGGGGTGGACTTGGGGGCAGATGTACCAGTAGAGTAAATAATGGTAAGAAAATATGCTTGAGCTCGACGGAGAGACATCTGTAGCTAGCTTGGCACCTATATCCTTTCAAATATTCCCAAGGTATTTCCATGTTAGCTTTGTATCTGTGATATGGTTTTCTGGGTCCACAAAACTGCTTCCTCTTTTGCTTGACCTTCGCTTTTTATTTTTAGCAATAACTGGAGGTGTGGTCATTGAAGCACCGACTGGAGGTGTGGCCATCATGATTGTATTCTATAGATTGATATAGGGACCAGTCGAGGGTGTGCTTAGCAGTGTAGTTAAAATTTCTAAGGGAATAGGGAACACAGTGATCCAAGAAAAGAAACAACATGAAATATGGAAAGGGTACCGAAAAAATGTGATATAACTGGTTGTGCATGCTCATTCCAAAATTGCATGTAATAACTGCCAAGGTGACATGGAGTAGCTATGGTTGGTGGTACACATCCCAATACCAAGATTGAACATTGTTGGAAGTCTTGGTTAGTGTGCCATCATTAAGGGACAAACTACCTTGTGTTACCCTTTTTTGGCTCAGATTAATAATATTACTTTATTGCTGTCCTAGGAAAATAAAGTGGCAGCACCTCTGTCTCGTGCTAATGAGTGAGTATGGCGATACCTTGAATGGAGGCCCTTTTAATGATCTTGAGACAACTGATTTTACTGCCAAAAGTTCTCAATCAGTCTGAGGTGGCCACTCAACTGCCCAAAAGTCACAAAATCATGATAAGTTTCTTTGAAGGGGCCATTGCACATCAAAAAGTCATGAAATCATGATATTTTACCTTGGAGTGGTGCTCAGCTACCCAAAAGTTGTGAAATCACAAAAAATTTCTTTTAAGGGGCCATTGCATGCCAAAAAGTCACAAATTCATGATATTTCACCTTGGAGTGGCACTCAGCTACCAAAACTCATGAAATCGTGAAAAATTTATCTAAAGGGGACATTGCATGCCAAAAATTCACACTATCACAACATTTTACCTTGGAGGTTCTGAAAGAAAATATTTTTACATAAAAATACATACAATGGTAGAGATGAACTATTTATTTGTAGTACTACTTCAGATGGGAGTTGTTGATGGGGATGGGCTGAACTTGGCCTTGTTCATATTTCAACTAGAAGGAGTTGTGCTACTTCTCTTATATTACTTCAAAAGGACCTTCCCATAACTAGTCAAATTTATCATGGTTTATAGGTTTAGATTTATTTTCATTCCATCTCAAGACCAAGTCTCCTACCTTAAAATTCCTCAAGGTGGTATTTTTATCGAACCATATCTTCGTGGCAACTATACTTTTGGTAGTGGTCATAGGTTTGTTCCTTTTGTTCTTATAGCTACATGAGTTGGATCAACCTATTCTCCATTGGTTCTGTCTCTTCAATGCCAGTTCGATTGAGTAGCTTTAGGGCTAGTATTTCTATGTGTATTGGAAGAACAACTTCTTTTCCATAGACTAGAGAGTAGGGAGATGTGTTGATGAACTTATTCATGGTGATTCTATCAGCCCACGGTGCTTGATTTATCAGAGAGTGCCAAATTATCTTATTATCCTTTAAGGTTTGCTTCAAAATCTTGAGTAGGTTTTTGTTTGTGGATTCAGCTAGTCCATTCCCCTAAGGATAATAGTTCGAGGATGTCTTTAAGTAGATCTCGTATTTGCATGCGAAATAAATCATCTTAGCACCTATGAAGGATGAGATATTATCTGTGACTAACGCATCTGGGATGCCAAATATTGTGATCAGACTTTCCATAAATTCCATCACAACCTCTTGGTATACCATTTTGGTGGGTATTACTTCTGACCATTTTGTGAAATAGTTGGTGGCTGTGAGGATGTACTTATGGCCAATGGATGAGTTGGTTTCTATTATCCCAATGAAGTCCAATCCTAATTTATGAAAGAACTCTTCAACTTGGATGGAATTTAGGTGTAATTAAGCATTCCTATTTCTCCCAATGTATCTCTAGAATTATTCACAGTTTCTTGTTATTTTAAAGACATCTACAAAAATAAGAGTGATCTTGCATCATCCAAAATTTGTATTTGTTTTTATTCTATTGTAAGTCTATTTAGTTGTTTAGGGTATGGAAAAGTAGTCCTAATGGTGAAATAATCACCCAAATATCCTAAGCAGTTTGGGAGATATGTAATTTTTAAGGTGAAGACCCTACTAAAATGGTGAAAATCCTACCACTAAAACTTAAAGGTGAATTTTGAAGGCCTTAGAGGCCTCGTAGAGGGATGCAAATTGCATTTAGGACATTAAGACACTGTAGGTATTTTCAAGAGCATTCCAAAAACATGCACTAATAGTCTTTTACTTAAAGTTGTGAACCTTAGATTAACAAGGGAAAGAAATTATAATTATCATTTACTTAATGTTGTGAACTTTAGAATTAATTGGGCAAAGAAGCTAAGATTATATTTTACTTAAATTTGTGAACTTTAGATTAATGGGGGAAATAACATATGATTGTATTTTACATAAATTTGTGAACTTTATATTAACGGGAGAAAGAAAATATGATTATATTTTACTTAAAGTTGTGAACTTTAGATTGACGAGGGAAAGAAATTATGATTATCGTTTACTTAAAGATAAGAACTTTAGATAAATGGAGGAAAGAAGCTATGATTGTATTTTACTTAAAGTTGTGAACTTTATATTAACGGGGCAAAGAAACTATGATTGTATTTTACTTAAAGTTGTGAAATTTAGATTAACGGGAGAAAGAATCTATGATTGTGATGCGGGAGCATCTAGTGGTGTAAGAGTGATCTTGCATCATCCAAAATTTGTATTTGTTTTTATTATATTGTAAGTCTATTTAGTTTTTTAGGGGATGGAAAATAGTCCTAATGGAAAGAATCTCCCCAATATCCTGAGCGATTTGGGAGATATGTAATTTTTTAGGTCAAGACATTGCCAAAATTGTTGGACATTTTGAGTCCCTAAGTCAAAGTTGTCATTGATGTCAAGATGCCAGTGATAGCTCTTCTCCAGTTCGAGTGCAAAGTTTAATGGAAGTCATAATGGGTCAAAATATCTTTAGTGAACACCCAAGAGCATGGGTCAGAAAGTGGTTTTACTTCTTCCAAAGAAGCATTTATCCGAGATAGCGAAAAGGTATAATATTATAATTATTATTATAATATTATTAAAGTGACTTTGAGAAAACCCAAATAAAATATTTATAATTTCGATTATAATATTTTATAAATAAAAGGGTTTAAGTATTCTTTATAAAACCCAAGGTTGGGTTTAAGGCAAACGTTTCAAAGCTTGATGGCAATTTTATTTACCCAAACCTAAAGTTGGGTTGGTTTTAATTAAAGGCATTCGAAGCCTTTACCGTCAATGTCTTATTCCATGCTCGTGCGCCGACGTTGAAAGCCATGAAGGCTTGTGTATATATACACCAAAGTTTGCATTCAAAAAATGATAATCGCTCCTAATATTTTTGAAATAGCTCTACACCTGGTTTATTCATTCGTGCATGTGATTTGAGGAGAGGACAAAGCGTTTTGTCCTTTAGCGCCAAGTGGAAGGTTACACGTGGAAGTTGAAAGCTCATTCTCATTGGGCATGGTGGCTTGGTGGTAGCGCTTGGCTTGCGAAAGCGTGGAGGTAGGAAGGTCCTATGTTCGATCCATGTGAGGCATGGTTCATGCTTGGTTTTTGAGTGCCAAAGGAGGTGCCATTTTGTTCATCGAACATTATGCATGGAGGAAGTTTTGGAGCACGTGGTGCTCGTGGGTTTCAAACGTGTGCCTAGTGCACATGGATGGTAGCCGTGGCTAGGGCACGCGAAGGGAGGTTGACGTGGGTTCAAGCCCCACTTGAGGCTAAGGTACTTAGAATTAAATTAAATTTTTATTTTCCCTAAGTTTATTTCCTAAGGTGAAAAGGGTAGAAAGAGGGGCATTTGTGATATTTACTTGCATAGTAAAAGTGTCTTAATTGTGGGAGAAATAAGGATTGTTAAGTTATTTTTCTGAAGTACCTTATGCCATTAATTAATTTTGGAGGTATTGATATTTGAGATTTATTATTTTAGGAGTAATAAGGAGTTTGAGTAAAGTCTTAGTTAAATTTCTATTAAGACTTTTAAGCATTATTTTTGTATAAGGGTTTTTCTATTAAAAGAAGACTATGGTGAATGTTATTTTTGAGTTGGAGTAATAAGGTGTATTTTGGGTCATCATTTTGCATTGTGTTATTATTAAAGTCTTCTAACCCTTATTGAGATTGGAAAAGAGAAATTTGTGAGTGTGGCAGATTTGTGAGATCAACTCCTTGTCAAGAAAAAAGGTATGAGCAAATTCTTCTTTGGTTGTGTTGGTTGATTGGATTTCTTGAAAATTAAGTTTGGAGTGAAAAGGATTTGATTAGGGTTTCCTTTTTGAAAGTGTATGAGTTAATGCTTCAAGGTTTTCTGAAATTAAGAGTTGTGGTTAAAACCTTGTTTGATAAGCATGGTTGTTGAAGTGAGTTGTTATGCAAAGAACTTGAACTAGGGTTTGAAAATATCATGAGTATCATTGTTATGTGAGATTTGTTGTTGAGCATTGTTGGAAATATTTTGAGTTGGATGATACATGCTTGGACTAGGGTTTGTGAGCAAGAGTTGTTTCTTGAGTGATTGGTTGAGTAGAGTTGATTGAACCTAGTCAAGTGGATGTATGAAGTGATTGTTCAAGTTCCATAAAATAAACTATTCTATATTATGATTTGAGTTGTGAAAGAAATTAAGTTGTGAGAATAGAACATATTGAGTCTCTAACAATTCTCTTTATGCTTCTATGATATTGATTTGAGTTGAGAAAGTGATTGAGCATTGAGTATAGAACATATTGAGTCTCTAACAATTCTCTCTATGTTTCTATGAGATTGGACAAGTTCTATGTGGACTTGTTAAGCTGATTTGAGGTAAGTCTTTGAGAAGACTTGTGGACTGATTTTGTGTGAGATTTTGTGGAAGATTACAATATAGATTTGGTTAAGTCCTAGAGAGGACTTATTGAGCAGATTTGGACAAGTTCTGAGTGGACCTATTGAGAAGATTTGAGCAGGTTCTGAGTGGACCTATTGAGCATATTTGAGCAGGTTTTGAGTGGACCTATTGAGCATATTTGAGCAGGTTCTGAGTGGACCTATTGAGCATATTTGAGCAGGTTCTGAGTGGACCTATTGAGCAGTTTACGTTTGGCTTGGGATTTGGGGGGGGGGGGTAAGGATTTGTGCTAGATCGATTAGACTATGTTTAGTACAAGAGTTGAGTAGAGTTGTGCTAGACCGATTGGACTATGTTTAGTACAAAATTGAGATAGAGCTTTGGAGGTGATAGAGCAGAGAGGATAATAGTCTCTAGTGGATAGAGATCCATTAACCAGGGTAGTGAGGATAGGTCTTCTGAGTGGGGACAAGAGTCTTCAATGGAGAGAGATCCACAAGCCAATGTAGTGGAGGCAGTAGTCTTCTAGAGGATCACCAACCAGAGTAGAGGAAGGAGTTCTCCTATGGATAGAGATCCACAAACTAGATTTAGGGGATCAATATCTCCTTTGGACAGAGGTCCATAAACATTGTAATAGGGAAAGGATTCCCAAGAGATTAACTGAGAAAGTTTTAGTAAAATATTTTCTCCGTGGAGTAGCTCGCATTGGGTGAACCATGTAAATTATGGTGTCTCTATTGTGTGTGGTGTTGTGTACATTGCTTTGATTACTATTATTGATATTGCTATCTTTACATTGCATATATTGGTTTGAGAGAAAAAGTAAAAAGTGGTCTTATACTATTCACCCCCCTCTCAGTATAAGCTTGTGTTCTTCAATTGGTATTAGAGTGGGTTCCTTCAGAAGAGTTTGATAACTTGAAGGAAAAGTGGTCAAGAACACAATGGATCAAAAGGATCAAAGGGATGGGTCCTCATATAATACAACACCAGTATTTGATGGAAGTGACTTCTTGTATTGGTGTATGTTGATGAGATTTCACCTGATGGCACTTGGAAATGAAGTTTGGGATGTAGTGGAATTTGGATATGATCCAACAATCAATCCTCTTGTAGATAAGGAAGGTAAGCTTCTAATGCATGCAAATTCAAGAGCTATGAATGCAATTATAAAAGGGTTGTGTAGATCAGAATCTATGAAGGTTATGGATTGTAAAACAACAAAAGAAATGTGGGAACTACTACATAACATATATGAAGGAGATAAAGGTGTCAAGAAAGCTAAGATCAGAAATCTCAAAGGAGAATTTGAAAACTTAAGAATGTGGGATGATGAAAACATTCGTGACTATCTCAGTAAGATTGATGAACTTGTACATGAGATGAGAGGACTTGGAATGAAGGTCGATGAATCTGATGCTTGTGATAAGATCTTGAGAACTCTTCCAAAAAGGTACAGTGAAAAAGTCTCTACTATAGAAACATCAATTGATAGTGATTGTCTGACAAGAAATTCTTTGCTTGGCATGCTTACAACCTTTGAGATAAGAACAAAATATCCTATCCCTCCAAAGGAGGTTGCATTCAAAGCAAACAAGGAAACAAAGGGTAAGAAGTCAGAATCAAGCAATGAGTCTTCTAGTGATGAAGAAGCCAATTATGGTAGAAGAGATAAAGGTTCCAGAAGACCCATAGATCTAAGATCTGTTAAGTGTTTCAATTGTGGAAAGTATGGATATTTTGCAACAGATTGTAAAGAACCAAAGAACAACAATGGTGAAGAAAAATAGGATCACAGGTATAGGGAATCAGAAAGATATAGGCATCAAAATAAAAGCAAGGATGGACAAAACAGACAAGGAAAGAAGTTCTTCCAAAGACAAAAGAGGAGCTACTATGTGGATAATGCAAGTAAGTACTCAAATGATAGTGATGCTAGTTCTTCAGAAAATGATAGAGATGAAGTCCTATTTATGATTGAAGAAAAAGAACCAGTTAAGAAAAAGACTCCAGTTATTCTCAAATATTTTAGATGTGGTAACTTTGGACATCTTGAAGATGATTGTACAAGGGATGGTTATAGTTTCAGTGATGATGAATATGAGAATGCACTTGAAGGACCAGATGAAAATCTTCTAATGGCTTTAGAAGAAGAAGTAAGTGATCCTATAGAAGACAAGCCAAAAGAAATTAATGATGTGGACAAAGGCAAACAAATAGAAGAATATTCAGAAGAGAATGGATATGATCTCAAGGGAGAACTTATCTATGCCCTTGACATGGTAAAGAAGGTAAGGAAGCAACACTCTAAACTTGAAATTCAGTTTCAAGAATGTGATGAAGAGAGAAGATTGCTCATAGAGGATTTAGAAAAATCAAAGGCTAAGGCAAAAAGGTTCAAAGATAAGTTAGAAGCAAAGATCTTGGAATGTGAGAAGTTAGCACAAGAAGTGGCACTACTAAAAGAAGATTTAGAGGACTCCAAGATCAAGATGAAAGGATTCAAGAATAGCTCAAATATTATGGATAAGATAGTCAAGGTACAAAGAAGGTCAACAAACAAAATAGGTCTTGGTTTTGAACAAACTCAAAAGAAATAGGAAGGAGAGTCAACTTCAAGTTCTGAAGAGGAAACTTTAGATGAAGATACTTCAGAAGAAGACAGTGTAAAAGAAATTCAGACATCAGAGGAAGAGTTGGACAATAGAGAGTTCAACGAAGATAGGAACAATGCACAGAGAAGATACAGATGGAACAACAATCAGAACAGGAGACCAATGAGGTCAAAACAAGGAAGCTTCAATGGAAGATGTTTTTCATGTCACAGGTTTGGGCACATGGCTTCACAATGCAGGACACATGAAAGACAGGAATATGGGAATGGACAACTTTTCCATGGGTATTGCTACTCATGTAATCAGTTTGGTCACAAGGCAATGAATTGCAGGGTTCATGAAAGAAGAGGATATGACTTCACTAGGAAAAATCCTAAGACATTTGCACCTCCAAGGAATAATATCATTAAGTGTTATAAGTGCAATAATAATGGTCACACAACAAAGTGGTGTAGAGCAGACATTCCAAAAATAGGTATGAGCAGGAATAGGAACATGAACATGAACAGGAACAGGAACAAAAATAGAAACATGGATATGAACAGGAATAGGAATAGGAATATGGATGTGAATAGGAACAAGAATAGGAACAAGAATATGGATGTGAACAAGAATAGGAATAGGAACAAGAACATGGATGTGAACAGGAATAGGAACAAGAATGATAACATAGATAGAAATAGTCAGAGGAATCAAAAAATTTAGAAAATAAGGGAAGAGGATAAAGGTAAAGAACAATGCCTTTTGGGAGTAGAAATACTCCCACCCCAGAATTAACCACCTCAAAAGGAGGTGGGGGAGGGGCTAAGCTAAGAGGCTCATTCTTAGCCTCGAGCCCCAAAGGTGACCCTTTGCCATTGATGTCAAAGGGGGAGAGATTTGTGTAATGGGGAGAGATTTGATATTTGAGAGAGCATTGAGCCAGGGGGAGCAATGTCCCAGGGGGAGCAGAATAAAAAGAAAGGTCAAAGTTTTAGTAAAAATAATATGGGTTGCCATCAATGACAAAGGGGGAGATTGTTGGACATTTTGAGTCCCTAAGTCAAAGTTGTCATTGATGTCAAGATGCCAGTGATAGCTCTTCTCCAGTTCGAGTGCAAAGTTTAATGGAAGTCATAATGGGTCAAAATATCTTCAATGAACACCCAAGAGCATGGGTCAGAAAGTGGTTTTACTTCTTCCAAAGAAGCATTTATCCGAGATAGCGAAAAGGTATAATATTATAATTATTATTATAATATTATTAAAGTGACTTTGAGAAAACCCAAATAAAATATTTATAATTTCGATTATAATATTTTATAAATAAAAGGGTTTAAGTATTCTTTATAAAACCCAAGGTTGGGTTTAAGGCAAACGTTTCAAAGCTTGATGGCAATTTTATTTACCCAAACCTAAAGTTGGGTTGGTTTTAATTAAAGGTATTCAAAGCCTTTACCATCGACGTCTTATTCCATGCTCGTGCACCGACGTTGAAAGCCATGAAGGCTTGTGTATATATACACCAAAGTTTGCATTCAAAAAATGATAATCGCTCCTAATGTTTTTGAAATAGCTCTGCGCCCAGTTTATTCATTCATGCATGCGATTTGAGGAGAGGACAAAGCATTTTGTCCTTTAGCGCCAAGTGGAAGGTTACACGTGGAAGTTGAAAGCTCATTCTCATTGGGCACGGTGGCTCGGTGGTAGCGCTTGGCTTGCGAAAGCGTGGAGGCAGGAAGGTCCTACGTTCGATCCATGTGAGGCATGGTTCATGCTTGGTTTTTGAGCACCAAAGGAGGCACCATTTTGTTCATCGAACATTGCGCATGGAGGAAGTTTTGGAGCACGTGGTGCTCATGGGTTTCAAACGTGTGCCTAGCGCACACGGCTGGCAGCCATGGCTAGGGCACGCGAAGGGAGGTTGACGTGGGTTCAAGCCCCACTTGAGGCTAAGGTACTTAGAATTAAATTAAATTTTTATTTGCCCTAAGTTTATTTCCTAAGGTGAAAAGGGTAGAAAGAGGGGCATTTGTGATATTTACTTGCATAGTAAAAGTGTCTTAATTGTGGGAGAAATAAGGATTGTTAAGTTATTTTTCTGAAGTACCTTATGCCATTAATTAATTTTGGAGGTATTGATATTTGAGATTTATTATTTTAGGAGTAATAAGGAGTTTGAGTAAAGTCTTAGTTAAATTTCTATTAAGACTTTTAAGCATTATTTTTGTATAAGGGTTTTTCTATTAAAAGAAGACTATGGTGAATGTTATTTTTGAGTTGGAGTAATAAGGTGTATTTTGGGTCATCATTTTGCATTGTGTTATTATTAAAGTCTTCTAACCCTTATTGAGATTGGAAAAGAGAAATTTGTGAGTGTGGCAGATTTGTGAGATCAACTCCTTGTCAAGCAAAAAGGTATGAGCAAATTCTTCTTTGGTTGTGTTGGTTGATTGGATTTCTTGAAAATTAAGTTTGGAGTGAAAAGGATTTGATTAGGGTTTCCTTTTCAAAAGTGTATGAGTTAATGCTTCAAGGTTTTCTAAAATTAAGAGTTGTGGTTAAAACATTGTTTGATAAGCATGGTTGTTGAAGTGAGTTGTTATGCAAAGAACTTGAACTAGGGTTTGAAAAGATCATGAGTATCATTGTTATGTGAGATTTGTTGTTGAGCATTGTTGGAAATATTTTGAGTTGGATGATACATGCTTGGACTAGGGTTTGTGAGCAAGAGTTGTTTCTTGAGTGATTGGTTGAGTAGAGTTGATTGAACCTAGTCAAGTGGATGTATGAAGTGATTGTTCAAGTTCCATAAAATAAACTATTCTATATTCTGATTTGAGTTGTGAAAGAGATTGAGTTGTGAGAATAGAACATATTGAGTCTCTAAAAATTATCTTTATGCTTCTATGAGATTGATTTGAGAAAGTGATTGAGCATTGAGTATAGAACATATTGAGTCTCTAACAATTCTCTTTATGTTTCTATGAGATTGGACAAGTTCTGTGTGGACTTGTTGAGCATATTTGAGTAGGTTTTGAGTGGACCTATTGAGCAGATTTGAGCAGGTTATGAGTGGACCTATTGAGAAGATTTGAGCAGGTTCTGAGTGGACCTATTGAGCATATTTGAGCAGGTTATGAGTGGACCTATTGAGCATATTTGAGCAGGTTCTGAGTGGACCTATTGAGCAGACTTGTGCTAGACCGACTGGACTATGTTTAGTACAAGAGTTGAGCAGAGTTGTGCTAGACCGACTAGACTGTGTTTAGTACAGAATTGAGATAGAGCTTTGGAGGTGATAGAGAAGAGAGGACAGTAGTCTCCAGTGGATAGAGATCCATCAGCCAGGGTAGTGAGGATAGGTCTTCTGAGTGGGGACAAGAGTCTTCAGTGGAGAGAGATCCACAAGCCAGTGTAGTGGAGGCAGTAGTCTTCTAGAGGATCACCAACCAGAGTAGAGGAGAAGGAGTTCTCCTATGGATAGAGATCCACAAACCAGATTTAGGGGATCAACATCTCCTTTGGATAGAGGTCCATAAACATTGTAATAGGGAAAGGATTCCCAAGAGATTAACTGAGAAAGTTTTAGTAAAATATTTTCTCCGTGGAGTAGCCCGCATTGGGTGAACCACGTAAATTGTGGTGTCTCTATTGTGTGTGGTGTTGTGTACATTGCTTTGATTACTGTTGTTGATATTGCTATCTTTACATTGCATATATTGGTTTGAGAGAAAAAGTAAAAAGTGGTCTTATACTATTCACCCCCCCTCTCAGTATAAGCTTGTGTTCTTCAAAAAAGGTGAAAATTCTACCACTTAAACTTAAAGGTGAATTTTTAAGGCCTTAGAGGCCTCATAGAGGGATGAAAATTGGGCGGCAAGAATATCTAGTGGTGTAAGAGTGATCTTGCATCATCCAAAATTTGTATTTCTTTTTATTCTATTATAAGTCTATTTAGTTGTTTAGGAGATAGAAAAATAGTCCTAATGGTAAAAGAATCTCCCCAATATCCTAAGCGGTTTGGGAGATATGTAATTTTTTAGGTGAAGACCCTGCCAAAACGGTGAAAATCCTACCACTTAAACTTAAAGATGAATTTTTAAGGCCTAGGAGGCCTCGTAGAGGGATGCAAATTGGTGAATTTTAAAGGACTTAGAGGCATCGTAGAGGAATGAAAATTGGGTGGCAAGAGCATCCAGTGGTGTAAGAGTGATCTTGCATCATCCAAGGCCTCTAAGGCATTCAAAATTCACCTTTAAGTTTAAGTGGTAGGATTTTCACCATTTTGGTAGGGTCTTCACCTAAAAAAATACATATCTCCCAAACCGGTCGAGATATTGGGGAGATTATTTTACCATTAGGACTATTTTTCCATCCCCTAAACAACTAAATAAACTTACAATAGAATAAAAAGAAATACTAATTTTGGATGATGCAAGATCACTCTTACACCACTGGATGCTCCTACCACCCAATTTTCATCCCTCTACGAGGCCTCTAAGGCCTTCAAAATTCACCTTTAAGTTTAAGTGGCAATATTTTCACCATTTTTGCAAGGTCTTCACCTAAAAATTACATATCTCCCAAACCGCTCAGGATATTGGGGAGATTATTTCACCATTAAGACTATTTTTCCATCCCCTAAACAACTAAATAGACTTACAATAGAATAAAAACAAATACAAATTTTGGATGATGCAAGATCACTCTTACACCACTGGATGCTCCTGCATCACAATCATAGATTCTTTCCCCCGTCAATCTAAAGTTCACAACTTTAAGTAAAAGACAATCATAGCTTCTTTCCCCTGTTAATATAAAGTTCACAACTTTAAGTAAAAGATAATCATAGCTTCTTTCCTCCGTTTATCTAAAGTTCTTATCTTTAAGTAAATGATAATCATAATTTTTGTTCCCTGTCAATATAAAGTTCACAACTTTAAGTAAACTATAAAATATAATCATAGCTTCTTTCTCCCGTTAATCTAAAGTTCACAACTTTATGTAAAATACAATCATAGATTATTTCCCCCTTTAATATAAAGTTTACAACTTTAAGTAAAATATAATCATAGCTTCTTTGCCCTGTTAATTCTAAAGTTCACAACATTAAGTAAATAACAATTATAATTTCTTTCCCCTGTTAATCTAAAGTTCACAACTTTAAGTAAAATACTATTAGTGCATGTTTTTGGAATGCTCTTGAAAAGACCTACAATGTCGTGATGTCCTAAGGGATATTACACTCAATTTTCATCCCTCTACGAGGCCTCTAAGGCCTTCAAAATTTACCTTTAAGTTTTAGTGGTAGGATTTTCACCATTTTAGTAGGGTCTCACCTTAAAATTACATATATCCCAAACCGCTTAGGATATTGGGGTGATTATTTCACCATTAGGACTATTTTTCCATCCCCTAAAAAACTAAATAGACTTATAATAGAATAAAAACAAATACAAATTTTTGATGATTTTTAGGATAGTGGTCCTCCCTGAGTAGTGTTCTCCTGATAAACCTCCATGGAATTCTTCCAAGATTTTCTATTTTTGCTCTTCTATTACACATCAAAGCACTACTCCATCCAAGCTTTTCCTATATAGTCCTTCAAGTAGCAAAGTGTATTTTAAAGCTTAGATTCAATGCCTCATATATTGTGAGGATTTCAAGCCTACTGGGCACTTCCAATTTTGAAAATAATTGGTTAACTCATCTGCCCAGTCAAGCTGCTCTGAAGGTTGATTATCATTTGATGCCACTTCTTGAGTCTGACAAGTTATGTACTATGATGAAGCTTGCTTTGCAAGTTCCTAGAACAATGCTCTACCTCTCACTAGCTTGGTCGGGTGTATTTCTATGTCATACTCTTGTATTTTTTTCACATAACCAGCTCTTGTATCACCGAGCTCCCCTTGTATGATGAAGCTTCGTACATCGGGGTGAATCGTATAAATGATAACCCTGATTTGTGATAAGAAATACCTAAACTTTTTTAAAGACTTCATTATTGCATAAATTTGTTTCTCAATGAAGTTATATTTTTCTTCATGTTCCTGCATAGTCTAACTCAAAAAAGCTATGGGTTTTTCTTCATTGTTAGTTCCCTTCTATGTGAGCACTACAACGTAGCTTCCTTATTTGCCTATAGCATATAAGATGAAATCCCTAGAGTAGTTTGGGTTTACCAAAATAGGGGCTTGAGCTATTTTTTCTTTGATCTGTGGAAGGCTTATTTCCTTACATCTGTCCACTTGAATACAAAATATTTTTTTAGCAACTCTGTCATGGGTTTTATGATTTATGCAAAATCAACTATGAATTTGTGCACAAAATTGATCTGGTCGAAGAATGACTACAAGCCCTTTGTTTTGGGGGGGAGGAGGATATCTAACAGTGCTTTCACTTTGTTAGGGTCTAGAGCTAAACCAAACTTAGAGACAACATGGTTAAGAAGTCCTTCCATAGCAAAGATAGATTTTTTGGGATTTATGGAGATGCCAAACTCCCTATATTTATAGAACACACTCCTGAGATGTGCTATGTGATCTCCTTTATGGTGAGAGAACACTGTCATGTTTGAAGAACACAAGCTTATACTGAGAGGGGGGTGAACAGTATAAGACCTCTTTTTACTTTTTCCTTTATACTTCAAAATAGTAAAGCAATATACCCAAAGCAATATCAAAGCAATGCACAAAATCATCCACAAAGTGACACCAATTTTAACGTGGTTCACCCAGAATGCCTGGGCTACGTCCACAAAACTTTTCTCTAAAAGTTATCTCAAAGTTCTTTGGGAAACCTTCCCAATTACAATGTTTATGAGCCTCGGCCCAAAGGAGACACCTTCCCCCAATCTGAATTTATGAGCCTCTGCTCAAAGGAGATACCTTCCCCTCTACTCTGGAAATGATCCCTTAGAAGATCAACTGCCTCTACCTCTTGCCAGCACGTGGAACTCCTTTCCACCGAAGACCTCCTGTCCTCAATGCTTAGCCTAAGAGACCTCTGCCTTCTATGATCACGTCCATAGAAAGACTCAGCTACCTGTACCAAACACAATCAGTTGGTCTAGTACAAGTCTTCCTCTGTCTGTTAGATCTGTCCAACTCTTTGAACAAATCAATCCTCTGCACACAAGCCTTCTCAAAGACTTACCAAATATGTCCTCGGAGTTCTTCTCAAAGAACCAATGCACCTCTGTCCTCAAGTTCTCCGATAGAACTCTCAAAAACTCAGCTCACAAGTCCTCTGCTAGGACCTGTCCAAATCTGCTCACAAGTCCCCACCGAAACCTGTCAACCCTCCAGTCCCCCCCGGTCCAAAACCTGGCTCACAAGTCCCCACCGAAACCTGTCCAAAACCTCAGCAAGCTCACCAAGAAAAACTTGCTTAGCATGAACCCACAAAGAGAATTGTTAGAGACCCAATGTGATTCATAAACCTCATAGAAGCATAAAGAGAATTGTTAGAGACTCAATATGTTCTATACTTAACTCCCAATCTCAATCTCAAATCTCATAGAAACATAAAGAGAATTGTTAGAGACCCAATATGTTCTATACTTAACTCCCAATCTCAATCTCAAATCTCATAGAAACATAAAGAGAATTGTTAGAGACCCAATATGTTCTATACTTAACTCCCAATCTCAATCTCAACTCAATCTCAATCTCAAAAGAATAAGATAGATGTAGTATGCTTTTCTCAAGAATATGAAACACAACCCAACAATTGCCAACCATGCAATATCTCATATAACAATGATACTTATATTCTTTTCACCAACAACTAGGGTTTCATCATCTCAATGCAAGTAGCAAGACTTACTAACATAAACCCTAGTGCAAAAATGCTTCCTCTTCCTCAACCAGAATTATGCATTCACCCAAAAATTCATCAATGACTTTAATGCATAAACAATCTTCAATATCCAGAAAATAAGATTTACACCAAAAATACCTAGTAGACAACCTTTTCACTCCAAACTCAATTTCAGAAAATATACCATAAACAACATACATGGAAGAAGTTGCCCATACCTTTACTTTGATGAAGAAGGAGAACTCAAAATCTGTCACAACACTAACTCTCAATTTGCCACCAATTAGAGTTAGCAACTATACAATAATACACAATAATAAAGATCCAAAATAACACCTTATTTCTCCAACTTAGTAAAAACCACCAGAAGTATAATATACATACAAAGTAAAACCTCTTTACACCTTATTACTCCACATAAACATTAAACATCAATAAAACAATGTCAAAGCAAATATGATACCTTAACCTTATACCTCCCGCGCATTCACAGCCACTATCCTTTGCACACCGCGACCAAAAGAAAAATTACCAACGAAGAGAATCGAACTCGGCACCTCTGCCTTCTAGCGCTTTCGCTTAAACGCCACCATCGTTGGGTCACAAGTGCCCAACGAAGTAATACAATGCTGCCCTCTCTTTTATCTTCCTTTGATGCCAAGAATCTGGAAAACGTAAACGTCTTCCACAAGCCACATGCAAACTGGTGAGCGCTGTCCAAAACGTAAGTCACTGAATGCTTGCATTAATCATCTCACAACACAGTCTGAAAAACGCAGTTCAGGTGCAATTGCCAATCCACTACCGTCAAGCAAAAAGGTAAGGATGCAGCCCAAGCTCAAATCCGAATATGCCAAGCATGGTTTCCAAGACACAGAACAAGCACGATTTCAAAGACGTCAATCGGAGATTCGAAGACACAGAGCAAATGCAAATCGCAGACGCCAAGTGCAAATCGAAAGATATAGAGCAAATGCAAATCGTAGATGCCAAGCGCAAATCGAAAGATACAGAGCAAATGCAAATCGCAGACGCCAAGCGCAAATCGAAAGATACAGAGTAAACACAAATCGCAGATGACAAAATTAATCGGAGGTGCTCACTTTAGAAAATCATCCCCACTTATATAGCCATTTTTCCTTAACTGTTTGACGTCGGCGCTCCTCCAACGATGGCAACATATCGGCGAAAGAATTCTTTTTTCTTCCGTCGCTTAAGGGTTGAAAGACCCTTTAATAATAATTAAAATAATAATAATTATTATTTTATTAATAATAAATTAAACTTGGACCTTTGACAAAGGTTTGAGTTAATTTAATTATTAATAATAAACATGGACCTTTGCATTAAGTTAAGCTTGGTTTTAATAAAAACCCTTAATGAGTCCAAATGGTTTTAAGAAAAACCTTTAACCTTGTCACCATGGTTTTAATAAAAACCCTTTAACATAATGAAGCTTCTCAAGATATTCTTGACATCACACTCTTTTGATATCAACACAAAAATGCCTTTTGACATCAATGACAACTTATCCATTTGAGCAAAGGCAATGTACCCAAAGTACCCAAAATTGCCAACAATCTCCCCCTTTGTCATTGATGGCAAACCTTTACTGAAAACACTTCTCAAGAGCCAAAACTGAAACCAACTGAAACCAACTGTGCTAACAACTGAGAATCTTCCTTTGAAGTTTTGCTCCCCCGAACTTGAAGCTTTCCTCTTCACTTTGAAGCTCTCCCCCTTACTCATATCTCTCCCCCTTTGTCATCAATGGCAAAGGGCCACCTTTGGGGCTCGGGACTAAGAATTAGCCTCTTAGCTTAGTCCCTCCCCCACCTCCTGATGAGGTGATTAATTTCGGGGTGGGAGTAAAACTCCCATTAGGCATCGATCATCATCAGCGTCTATAACTTCCTTGTCGGGCCTTCTCTTGAACTCTTTGTCCATATTCCTATTCCTCATCATTGTTCTTGTTCTTGTTCTCATCCCTGTTTTTATCCATGCCTTGATCCTTGGACCTGATCATGCCACTGTTCCTATTCCTGTATTCTGGAATTTCAGCTCTACACTGTCTGACTGTGTGACCTTCATTGTTGCACTTATAACAAGTAACAATGTTATTTCTTTTAGGCATACCTATTCTTTGGATCCACCAGTTCTGACCAAACCTATTCTGACCAAACTTGTTTTGACCAAACCTACAGCAATATACGACCAAACCTGATTACGATCAAACCTGTTCCTCGATATTTGCCTTGCAATAAACTGCCTTGTGCCCAAACTGTTGACAAGAGTAGCAATACCCTTGAAAGAAATTACCACCTCTGAAACTGTCATTTACCTTCTTCACTTGAGCCATGCAATGTGAAGCTATGTGACCAAACCTGTGACAAGCAAAACATCTGCCTTGAAACTTTCCTTTATTTGACCTCTTAGGTTCTGAAAACTTCTTCTTCTCATTCTGAATTCTGTTTTCTGTTTCTGTGCATCTATCATTTAAGGACTCATGATCTGAAATACTTTCCCCATCAGAACTCTCTTCCTTTTGGAGTCTCTTACTAGACTCTCCAACTTGTTCCTTGTGAGGCTTAACAAAACCAAGGCCTGTTTTATCTGTTGTCTTTCTTTGACCTTTGATGAGAGACTTAACCTTTTTGGAGCTATCTTGAAACCTGTGAAGCTTATCCTTGTACCCTTTAGTTTCCTCTTTCAAAGAAGCCATTTTCTGTTCTAACTCACTATACTCAAGAACCTTAGACTCTAATTCATCCTTGAGTTCTTGTGTCTTAGCTATAGAGAAGTCAAGACTTTCTATAAGATCATCTCTCTCCATACAACATTCATCCAACTTATCCTTGAGTCTAGCATTCTTCTTTCTTTCCTTTTTCAAAGCACTAAGAGCACTAATAAGTTCACCTTTAAGATCTACTTCACCTTCCTCTATATGTTTGCTTTTAGAATCATCAAAGCCTTTTTCAGATTTCTTATCACTAGAGGTGCTACCCTTTTCAAAAACCATACATGCATCTTCCTTATAGTTTTCTGAAGCATCCTCATACATACTAGAAACCAAATCATTATTTGTGCAATCATCCTCAAGGTGACCAAAATTTCCACATCTAAGACATTTCATGATAATGAATCTATGTTTTGGTTCTTCCTCTTTTTCGGATATGAACAACATCTCATTTTCATTATCACTTGAAGAACTTTCACTATCACTACTAGAACACTTACTTGCTTTGTCTAGGTAGAAACTCTTCTTGTGTTTGTGAGAATACCTCTTTCCTTGATTGTTGTGCTCATATTTGTTTTTCCTATGATGCTTGTGCTTTTTAGAATCCTTGCTCTTACAGTCCTGTTTATCTTCATCACTTTCATCCTTGGCAACAGTACAGTCAGTAGCATAATGACCAAACTTTCCACAATTGAAACATCTTACGTTTTTCATATTTTTGTGCTTTCTAGAGAACTTGCCTTTCTTGTTGTAATATGCCTCTTCATCACTAGAAGACTCATCACTCTCTTGAAGCTGTTTACCTTTGGATTTCTTGGTAGCCTTGAAAGCTGCCTCCTTCTTGACATCAACCTTCACTTGAGTTCTTAACTCAAATGCTGCAAGTATACTATGGAGCTCATCCTTTTTCAACTTATCCAAATCTTTAGCTTCCTCAATAGCAGAAATATTTTCACTAAATCTATTAGGAAGAGATCTTAAAATCTTATCACAAACATCATTTTCAGCAAGCTCAAGACCTAAGTCTTTCATGGAGTTAACAACCTCATCCATACGAAGCATGTAGTCACTAATATTTTCATCATCATTCATCTTGAGTTGTTCAAACATACCTTTGAAGTGTCTCAACTTTGCCTTTCTGACATTTGTATCACCTGTATGAACCACCTTCAATTGATTCCACATTTCACTAGTTGTCTTGCAGTGAATCACTTTGGTGAGATCTGCTTTCTGTAAGCCTTTCAGGATTGCATTCATTGCTTTTGAATTGCTGTGATGTAGGAGTCTTTCTTCTTTAGTATAAGGACCATGTTCAGGAATAGTGTACTCATCTTCAATCACTTCCCAAACCTCATTCCCAAGTGCCATTAGATGAACCTTCATCCTTGCACTCCAAAGACCAAAATCGACCCATCAAGAATAGGTGTTGCATTGCCACTTGAATGATCCATTGTGTTCTTTACTAGCTTTTCCTTCAAGCTGTTAAACTTTTCGAAGGCACCCGCTCTGATACCAATTGAAGAACACAAGCTTATACTAGAGAGGGGGTGAACAGTATAAGACCTCTTTTTACTTTTTCCTTTATACTTCAAAACAGTAAAGCAATATACCCAAAGCAATATCAAAGCAATGCACAAAATCATCCACAAAGTGACACCAATTTTAACGTGGTTCACCCAGAATGCCTGGGCTACGTCCACAAAACTTTTCTCTAAAAGTTATCTCAAAGTTCTTTGGGAAACCTTCCCAATTACAATGTTTATGAGCCTCGGCCCAAAGGAGACACCTTCCCCCAATCTGAATTTATGAGCCTCTGCTCAAAGGAGATACCTTCCCCTCTGCTCTGGAAATGATCCCTCGGAAGATCAACTACCTCTACCTCTTGCCGGACACGTGGAACTCCTTTCCATCGAAGACCTCCTGTCCTCAATGCTTAGCCTAAGAGACCTCTGCCTTCTATGATCACGTCCACAGCAGCTCGGCTACCTGTACCAAACATAGTCAGTCGGTCTAGTACAAGTCTTCCTCTGTCTGTCAGATCTGTCCAACTCTTTGAACAAATCAATCCTCTGCACACAAGCCTTCTCAAAGACTTGCCAAATCTGTCCTCAGGTTCTTCTCAAAGAACCAATGCACCTCTGTCCTCAAGTTCTCTGATAGAACTCTCAAAAACTCAGCTCACAAGTCCTCTGCTAGGACCTGTCCAAATCTGCTCACAAGTCCCCACCGAAACCTGTCCAAAACCTGCTCACAAGTCCCCACCGGAACCTGTCCAAAACCTCAGCAAGCTCACCAAGAAAAACTTGCTTAGCATGAACCCACAAAGAGAATTGTTAGAGACCCAATGTGATTCATAAACCTCATAGAAGCATAAAGAGAATTGTTAGAGACTCAATATGTTCTATACTTAACTCCCAATCTCAATCTCAAATCTCATAGAAACATAAAGAGAATTGTTAGAGACCCAATATGTTCTATACTTAACTCCCAATCTCAAATCTCAAATCTCATAGAAACATAAAGAGAATTGTTAGAGACCCAATATGTTCTATACTTAACTCCCAATCTCAATCTCAACTCAATCTCAATCTCAAAAGAATAAGATAGATGTAGTATGCTTTTCTCAAGAATATGAAACACAACCCAACAATTGCCAACCATGCAATATCTCATATAACAATGATACTTATATTCTTTTCACCAACAACTAGGGTTTCATCATCTCAATGCAAGTAGCAAGACTTACTAACATAAACCCTAGTGCAAAAATGCTTCCTCTTCCTCAACCAGAATTATGCATTCACCCAAAAATTCATCAATGACTTTAATGCATAAACAATCTTCAATATCCAGAAAATAAGATTTACACCAAAAATACCTAGTAGACAACCTTTTCACTCCAAACTCAATTTCAGAAAATATACCATAAACAACATACATGGAAGAAGTTGCCCATACCTTTACTTTGATGAAGAAGGAGAACTCAAAATCTGTCACAACACTAACTCTCAATTTGCCACCAATTAGAGTTAGCAACTATACAATAATACACAATAATAAAGATCCAAAATAACACCTTATTTCTCCAACTTAGTAAAAACCACCAGAAGTATAATATACATACAAAGTAAAACCTCTTTACACCTTATTACTCCACATAAACATTAAACATCAATAAAACAATGTCAAAGCAAATATGATACCTTAACCTTATACCTCCCGCGCATTCACAACCACTATCCTTTGCACACCGTGACCAAAAGAAAAATTACCAACGAAGAGAATCGAACTCGGCACCTCTGCCTTCTAGCGCTTTCGCTTAAACGCCACCGTCGTTGGGTCACAAGTGCCCAACGAAGTAATACAACGCTGCCCTCTCTTTTATCTTCCTTTGATGCCAAGAATCTGGAAAACGTAAACGTCTTCCACAAGCCACATGCAAACTGGTGAGCGCTGTCCAAAACGTAAGTCACTGAATGCTTGCATTAATCATCTCACAACACAGTCTAAAAAACGCAGTTCAGGTGCAATTGCCAATCCACTACCGTCAAGCAAAAAGGTAAGGATGCAGCCCAAGCTCAAATCCGAGTATGCCAAGCACGGTTTCCAAGACACAGAACAAGCACGATTTCAAAGACGTCAATCGGAGATTCGAAGACACAGAGCAAATGCAAATCGCAGACGCCAAGCGCAAATCGAAAGATATAGAGCAAATGCAAATCGTAGATGCCAAGCGCAAATCGAAAGATACAGAGCAAATGCAAATCGCAGACGCCAAGCGCAAATCGAAAGATATAGAGTAAACACAAATCGCAGATGTCAAAATTAATCGGAGGTGCTCACTTTAGAAAATCATCCCCACTTATATAGCCATTTTTCCTTAACTGTTTGACGTCGGCGCTCCTCCAACGATGGCAACATATCGGTGAAAGAATTCTTTTTTCTTCCGTCGCTTAAGGGTTGAAAGACCCTTTAATAATAATTAAAATAATAATAATTATTATTTTATTAATAATAAATTAAACTTGGACCTTTGACAAAGGTTTGAGTTAATTTAATTATTAATAATAAACATGGACCTTTGCATTAAGTTAAGCTTGGTTTTAATAAAAACCCTTAATGAGTCCAAATGGTTTTAAGAAAAACCTTTAACCTTGTCACCATGGTTTTAATAAAAACCCTTTAACATAATGAAGCTTCTCAAGATATTCTTGACATCACACTCTTTTGATATCAACACAAAAATGCCTTTTGACATCAATGACAACTTATCCATTTGAGCAAAGGCAATGTACCCAAAGTACCCAAAATTGCCAACAATGTCATCTAGGTATATCACTATTATTTTATTGATGAGTTCTCTAAAAGCCACATCCATAGATCTTTGAAAAGTTGCTCCGGCGTTGGATAAACCAAATGGCATTATCTAGTAAGTGAACATTCCCCGCTTGGTTGTGAATGTGGTATTGAATTGATCTTCATATTTAAACCATACTTTATTGTACCTAGAGAAGCCATCTAGGAGTGAGAAACTTTCTACTCCTGATATTGTGTGTAGGATTTGGTCTATCTATGGGAGAGGGTAATGGTCCTTGAGTGAAGCTTTGTTCAAGTTGTGGAAGTTGATGCACAGTCAGATATATCCATTCTTATTTCTAACTAAAACTAGGTTAGCAACCCAATTTGAATGCTTGATTGGATAAATAATTTTAACTTCAAGAAATTTTAGTAGCTCTTGCTTCATCAAAGCTTTGATTTTAGGATTCACTGATCGTTGCTTTTCTCGAAAAAAATTTATGCCTTCCTCAAGTTTTAACGTATGCTGGATCATCTCTTTGGAATAGAATTTCAGGTCACCATAAGTCCAAGCGATTATGTCTAGAAATTCTTTGCATAATTCCCTAACCTTGTCTAGTTCTACTTTTGTAGTGTTCACTCCTACTTTTATCGCTTTATCAGGTCCCATCTGAGTTTATTTGTATCTGTGCTTGTCAAATTTCATTTTATGTCTAGTTGACTTGTCATTGTTATCGAATAAGCTTTCAAGGGTGACCAAACCTTTTGGGATGTGATTATTCTTTAACTAAATTATGTTTCTATCCTCTTCATCATTGGTTGTCATGTTGTTATAGAAGTTCATCTCATGGATGAGGATGTCCACTATCTGTTTGTCATTATCAAAAACTTGCTAGAAGGTATCTCTATCTGGTATATAAGGTCTGTAGATTACTCTAAATATTTTTTATTTTTGAATGACATTATTGATAGGGAAAAAATTTGCCCCTACCGAACCTAACATGTCTGCATGAGTATTTTTCTCTCTCAGAATTACTTTGAGGTTGAGAGACTCAAACTATTTTAACAAGTCCCAAAATTTATTTCTATAAGCCTTAAGGTAATGTTGCTTACTTACACATTTATCAGTTACCTGGTTTAATATCAGTTTGAAGTCTTAGAAGATATGTAGCTACTTGATACCCATATTTTTAGCTTTCTTGAGTCCTAAGCAGAATGCTTTATATTCTACAACATTGTTGGTGCAACTCTAGGTTAACCGGTAAAAGAAAAAAATTTCTTCACCTATGGGAGAGATTAGGATGATACGTACTCCAGCTCCATTTTTACATCTAGCCCCATCAAAGAAAATCTTCCACAGCTGATCGATGGGTTGATTAACCAGAGGGGAGAAATATGATCATTTTTTTAGGTTTTACAATTGTGTAACTCCTAATTTTAGTTTCAAACATGGCATTGAAGTCTTGGAGAGAGAAATGGTCTTCTCCTGTAATACATTTAGAGATTATTCCATCAAGTTTGGGTACCCTAGTTCCTCTGTCATCATGTTCATAGTGGTGGACTGCTTGTCTTCTTCTTCAATTCTCTCGATATGGAAAGTTGATGGCTTATCATTGAATATTTTCACTCTTTTTCTCTTTAACAAGATTTCCAAATGTGAGAAATCTAGTGACAAATATCCTCCTATATTAGTTGTAAACTCACTGGAGAGACAAATACCAAAATAGGGCTCCAAGTCTACTACTACCACTTCTTGTATGACGGTGAGCTGAGGTAGTCTGTGGAGCACTATGGGGATATATTTGATTACCCCTATAGTTTTCACAAGGGTTCCATATAGCTGTAAGACACGAGGACTGCGTCTCATATATTTCATGTCCATGATATCACATACTGCTTTGGGCATCATAGTGGTTGTAGCTCCAGAGTCTATCATATGGTTGTGAACTACCCACATTCCATCTAGAGGGATAGATAAAAAGGGGAGGTCTATTTTTTCCTGAAGTGGATGTCAGACTAGCTTGTGTAGAATCCATCTGAGTTGGGGTCCTATTCTTATTTTCATAGACCTTAAGGATTCTTGCAATAATTTGATCTATCCTGGAATCTATAAAGCTTAATACATAGTTGCCTTGGATGGGGTTTTCTTCATCTCCTTGACTGTTAAATGGAAGGGGTTCAACACTCTTCTCCTTCACTGTTGCATCATAATTTTTCCTGTACATCTGAGTAGCGTCAATCCTTTGATGCTTAGTAAGTGAGGTATATCTTAGTTTATCCCTAGATTGTTCATGCATTTTTGCTTCTTTCTACCAAGGTGCTTCCTTACGAGTTTCTACATATTTCTAGCTTGAAATTGGGGGATATTTCTCATAAGAGGTCCATTTCTCAATAGGGTTCCTTATGGGCAAATGTAACTTCAGGGGGTTGAGATCTTGGGGATAAACCTATAAGGGTTTCTTTCCCGATCTAGTAAGAACAACTACTTGTTCAACATAAGGCATCATGAAATTTTGATTTTTTCTCTGATCATATTCACCTGACCCTTGAGACTTGTTTCGACCTTATCAATGGCTATCTTTTGTACCTGATGTTGGTGAATTATGCAAGAAGTTTCACCATGGGGATCATTACAAGTGGAGCACAAAAAATTTAACTCTGTTGAAGCGTTACTGGGTTCACTATATTCATTGGCATAAATAGTGCTATATTTGTTGTAACTTTTGCCACTCGTGGAGGCTTGATACTTTGTTATTTGTGGGAATATCCTTGGGGTGAATTTTTTTTTTGCTTCTCTTCATTCCATTGATGTAAATTTATTAGCCAAATTTTTGAATGATGGTTGCAGATCTTGTAGGATGATAAGTTGAGGATCTGGAGTTGATGAAACTATTATCATAGGGAGTGCAAGAATAGTAGGGAGCATTGGAGGGATAAGGGATGCCTGTATTACCAAAATATTAGGCTGTCCAGTGCACTTGGGAAGACTAGGGTTAGAAGCTAAAGTAGGGATTTGAAAAGTAGCACTTGATGCTTGGGGTAGATATGGAAAAATGGGCATCATCATTTTGGCTGGGAATCTCCTGATGGCGATCAAGTCTTTCTCTGCCTTCTGTGCTTCTTGATAAATCTCGGGGAAGGTAAAGATGTGGGACTGCCTAATGGCCATGCTTATATTTGAGTTGAAAGCTCTTAGATAGTAATACATTTCTTGCTCATGTATTGGTCTCAACCTGTCAGGTACTCTCTACCAAGTTCGACTAAAAATGATGTTAAAATATATAATTTTCTCTTGAGTGTGTTTCTGGATAATAGTAAATTGATTCAATATAAATAAGGGGTATGTTTGCTCATTGAATTCCTCCACTAATTTACTAGAAATCTGAGCCCAGGTGGATATAGTTTAATTTTCAAGACATCTGTACCATTAGAGCATTTTTCCTTTCAAGTAAATTACCAATAATATTATCATGACATAATCTTCATGGATGTTATGTATCAGGGCTAGTGTGGCTACATATTGATAGTGTTCATAAGCTATCTTTCCAGTATCATCATACTGGGGTAGTGCTTTTAAGGCTGCCATAGGAATCAAATGCTGAGCTACCAGGTTTTAAGGGACCTATGTGGTTCCATACAGGGTAAGGCATGATTGGCTAATTTGTGGCCATTGTGATTATATGGGTAGTTGGAGTTAAAGTTCCGCTAGCAATAATACTAGGGAGGGCTACAGGGGAAGGATTTATATATCCTGTATAATGGGTGTATGCAAATGTTGTTATGGCCATCAAAACAAGATTATATCAGAGGCTACAAAGGTGTAACTCAAAGAACTCTATGGGTTCTTCTAAATTTTTTGCTTTAGATCTGGTTATCACAAAAGATAGTGCATTAACCATAAGTTGGGTAAAGGTTTTTATAGGGTTCCTTTTCGGTGCGGAGCCACCAGGTGTTTTTAAAAATATTGACAGGGCAAAGCTATTCACCAGGTATTTGATTTATATACTATGTGGGATTTATGTCCTACTGGGTGTGCCAAAAACTATTGGAGAAAAATCTACCTTTGGTTACGTTTGTACCAAAACTTTGCCAAAATGAAAGACCATGTTAGAACAGAGTCTACCTGGTTCAATCTCTAGAGGAGGCTGGTTCCTTGCTTCTTTTAGAAAAAGGGAGAGAGGGAAATGCATAAAGAGAAGGAAATATAGCTATAGCTAGAGGATTAAAATGGTACATATTAAGCAATAGCAAAGCAACTATCACAACCTTTCACAAAGAAGCATAACAAAGAACCAAAACATAATAGCTAAAACTCCTGGTGAATATCTTATTTAAAAATAACTTATTCATGAAGTTAATTTTAGATCTAACCGAACATTAATGTAGGAATTTAGAGTAAGAATTAATGCAAAATACATTCAACATTATATTTAATTAGCAATAGATAACACATACATACTTGATTTGAAACACCAATAAGCCAAGAAACAGAATGAATGATATTTATTAAGCTTTTAGAAGTCTATATACATAGCCTTATAAAAGCCTAAGAGTCAACCATTTGTTTGGGTCACTCATTCTATATATAAGAGTTTTACATATTAGAAAACTGAAAGTTGTTACAATAGTATGCCCGCAATCTCATTCTAATGGAGAAATAGTTTGGAGAGTATGGAACTTGTAACTGGAAGTGGTTGGGATCTTCTTGTTGGGGCAAACTTCCTCGACCCCTTTAGAGATGTCGTGGCCCACTTACCTCCAAAATGTCACGCTATCATGAATTTTTGCCTTAGTATCCTCTCCAGCTTCCAAAATTTTGTGCTATCACAACTTTCTACCTTAGTCTCCTCTTAGGATTCTAAAATGTCATGCTATAAGGAATTTCCACCTTAGTCTTCTATTCGAATTCCAAAATATTATGCTATCATGAATTTCTGCCTTAGTCTCCTCTTCAGCTTCTAAAATGTCATGCTATCATGACTTTCTGCCTTAGTCTCCTCTTTGACTTTTGAAATGTCATGCTATCATGAATTTTTGTCTTAGTATCCTCTTTGACCTTCAAAATGTTGCGCTATTGCAACTTTCCACCTTAGTCTCCTCTTCGGATTCCAAAATGTCACACTATCATGAGTTTTCACCTTAGTCTCCTCTTTGGCTTCCAAAATGTCGTGCTATTGTGACTTTCTGCCTTAGTCTCCTCTTCAGATTCCAAAATGTCACACTCTCATGAATTTCCATCTTAGTCTCCTCTTCGACTTCCAAAATGTTGTGCTATCATGATTTTCAACTTTAGTCTCCTCTTCGGCTTCCAAAATGTCATGCTATTGCAACTTTCCACCTTAGTCTCCTCTTCAGCTTCCAAAATGTCGTGCTATCATGACTTTATTATACACTTAGCACAAATCTTGAGAGTACTTATTATTTCCTTGGATGTGGTCATTTTGATCAATAGGTACCTAACATCCCTCACCATTGCATTGAGGAAGACTAGTTTCAAATATAATAAATTTTCATATTTCTTGATTAAATTGGAAAGGCAAGGAGGAAACAAGACAAGAAGTAAACCAGATTTCAAAAGAGTGTGATGACAAATAATTTTTTTTTTTTCCAGTAGCAAGTGAAGATGAAGAATTATTAGCACTTAGGTGCAACCTACAAAAGATCCCCAAAGAAGCTAAAATTTATGAATATCACTTTGAAAATGGTATTACATTACCTATTGATATTTTTAAGACCATATACAAGACATTAACCAATCTTCATATACCTAAGGAGGAGTGTAAAAGGCTAAAGGAAATAAATGAAAGATTGAAGGTCAAGCTTACAATGATAAATGTTTGTTGTGACACAATCAACCTTATCCAAAGGAGGGATTTCACATGTGAATTTTTTTGATGATAGTGTTATTTGTATTGCAGATAGTTATCATGATGGAAATACAATGGATGCTCATTATTATGTAGGCCATGATAAAGACCATGTTGTTGAAGATGATGTTGATGATTAAAAGTTTGGGTGCTTTGAAAAGCACACAAAAGGTATTAAAAACAAAGTAATGAAATGAATGGGATACGATGGAAAATTTTTGGGAAGGAATGGGTAAGGCATAATAAATCCCATAGAGACAAAAAAAAGGCCAAAGAATGAAGGCCTTTGGTTATGTTGGTCAAATAGGAAATGGAGAAACCAAATTTGTGAAAGGAGAAACCTATGTAGAAAATGCAAATTTTATAATAATTCATTGCAATCATTATGGTCGATCAGGACATGTGATAAATAATGTTGGGATCTGCACCCATGTGAGATTTATGGTGAAAACAATAATTGTAAGAAATATTGTTGACATAAAGATAAAATGACCAACAAAATACATGTTGATTGTGGATATATATGATAGAATGAAGAAAGATGAGAAATTTTGAGTGTATTTTAGAGGAGGATGCCTTGTTCTAAAAAGGGCAATATGAGATGTAAAAGCAACATTGCATTGTAAGTGATTTTTGATGACTATTAAGTCTCATGTGTGTCCTAGGTTAGGTGGTTGAGAGAGACCACAATGATGGTTATAGTTTATTTATATAAAATCCTTGTTGTAAATGGGTACCTAATCAACCATAAGATCTAAAGAAGCAGACGGGACCCATATTCCCTTATGATGTTTTAGAGGAATTAGACAAAATTAATTTATGAGGGTGTGTGGGAAAATAAATTAATATTATGCTTTAGGAGATTCTAGATGGTCAGTTATTGTCTAGAAATTTGGGCACAACACAAGGAGATATTAGAATATGTCAATGTATGTCTTCTAGAACTTACAACCATCAACAAAAGGTTATGTGTATATAGTTGTAGTTAGACGACATTGTTGCAACAAATATTTAAGTTCCTCCTCATAGTCTAGTTTTATGTGTAAATAATTTCTTTTATTTTTCTTCACTTTTCTCCTTAAAAAATTATGTAAAAGATAAAAAACTTTTTCCCTTTATGGGTTGAATTTTTTTTCAAAGGTTTCCTAGGTACTTTACTTTTATAATCTAGTTTGCTGGGTACCCATGTTTCTTTTTCTTATTTTTTCTTATATTACCCCTTTTGTATCCCTTTTCTAGCATAACATGCTTTGTGTATTTAGGTTATGATATTCCTTGACACTAGAATTATTATTCATTATGTTTATTGTGTGTTGTTGAACTCATATATGTTTCTAGTATCATCCAAAACTACAAAGATAACTAAAAACGAAATCCCAAGGGTAATAGTTTTATCTAGATCCTAAAAAATTGGGGCTACCTTGTATATAAGAGAGAAGCTCAAGCCTTCTTTTGTATGTTGGTATATGATTGTATGTAGTGGAAATGAATGATAATTTGTATGTAGGGAAACTGGAGGATGTTTGTTTGTAGCAGAGAAGCCTAAGACTTCTTCTATATGTAGGGATTGTTGATTGTAGTAGAGAAGGATGTGGAAGAGAAAATGAGACTAGTAGGAGTTGGCTAGAGGATTTTCATCAAGTTGTATACCCTCATGATCATAAAACAAATATATTTAAAAATTATCTTTATTTAATGATTAATGATTTTACCTTTTTTATTTTTTGACCTCTTCCATAGTATTTGGTTTGGATTTGAAATTGATTTCCTATGTAATGTAATTTTGGCCTATTTTTGGGTTAGTTACAATGTGTTTATGGTTATGGAATTACTTGAACTTAGTCAGTTGAAAATCATTTTGATAGGGCTTAGTAGGTGGAAGGGAGGCCCAAGTCCCTTTCCCAGAGGTGGTTTCCACTAAATCCAACACACTATTAGCAAGGAGTAGACCAAAATATATGTGCACCAATAAAATTTTAAAGATGATGCTATGGGTATTTTCCTTGTTAAAAAGAAAATTGTTGGGAAGTATTACATTTTGTATAGGTTGTGTTCAATGTAAATGTGGAAAGATGAATTTATTGAATTTAGCTTGTGTATTTATTCTTTGTACACAACAAAATATAGTAGGGTGCATTTATTTATAAAAATATAAAATTAAACAATTAAACAATTTATACTTGTTAGCCATAGGTTTAAGCACTTGATCACAATTGTGAGGTGAAAATATGACACTAAAGCAAATATTAGATTAAAAAATCAAAAAATTACACAAATATGATCTTTTTATTGAAAAAGAAGGGGGGGAGCTGAAAAAATCCTTTTTTACAATAGATCTTTTCCACAGAGTTATTTGATACAAAGTTACAACTGCTAGGGTTCTCCGAAACCCTAGCTACAAAGAATGTAGTGTCTTCATTGTATTTTACCTCCAACAGGCTAAGTGGGATTCTTTCTATCCATAACCAGGCCACTCCAGATTCAATAGCTATTAAAATATCCTTGGTTAGTGTTACCTGATACTGCACACAAATCAAACTAGAGCAATTAGTGATAAAAATGAGGGTTCCACTATGTGAACCCTTAGAAATGTAAGATAAAAAACCATAGATCTAGTTAAGAAAAACATATAGAATTCAAAGCAACACTAAGTAAATGCAAAAAATAAGTTACCTTTCTATAGTGGATGATATATTTTGTCGCTCCATTACAGATTGATGGATGGATCTGTTACAACCTAGTGATGCGACCATGCCCTAGCTCATGTCCAAAGATAAGATTATTTTGAGATATTTGTTGCTACAATAATTTTAAAATTTCAACTCAATACAACTCCAGATAATGAGACATTCTAGAGATCATTAGGAACCTACCCTCAAAATTTCAACTCAATACAACTCCAGATGAGTGAGATATAGCCAAACTAGTATGAGGGTATGCGGGAATAACAACAAGACATTTTTGGAGGGAAATCAGAAAAGACCTAGGAGACTTAGGACACTCAAAAGCTTAGGGAAAAGACTTCTCAGGGACTTAGGGGTTGAGCCATAAAAATGGCCTTTACTTATAATCCAACTTAGGGCACACTTAGGGTTTCAACGACACTAATCATGTGGCTGAGATTAAAGCACATCCAAGGGTGGATAATAAGTTTAGGGTGTGAAATGGATCAATGTGGATGGATGGATGAGGTTAAATGAAATATGATGGCTGTGGTTTATTTATTCATATAAATATATATTTATTAAATATATATCAAATATAATATTAAAATATTATTATTAAAATATATATATTATAAATATATATAAAATATATAAATAAATAGGTGGAAATGGCGAGAAAGCTATGATGAAGGGCAAATGGCTAGATTTTTGTGTCTTCAAATGTCCCTTTTTATACCATGTTGTGTGAAGCATAATATGGTGTAAAAATACAAGAAACCTTCTCGGGCTTGGCACAGATGCAACTTCTCTTTCCTATTGGAATGCGGAATGAACTTGAAGGCAAAAAGAATAAAGAATTTTGGAGTTGTTGCATAGCTTACCCCCTCAATTGGTGAATGAGTTGTGGATGAATCTCACAAGCCAATTGAAAATAATTTATGGAAGAAATGTTGTGCAAATAATGGAATGGGAATGATGGAATGTGTGTCTATTTTTGCCCCAACAGATGAAGGGTTGTGGGAGAAAATGGTGATGATGATTGTGTCTATTTTTGCCCCAACAGCTGCAAGGTTTTTGTGCTAAATTTCATGATCATGTAAGATGTATCCCATCATGGAAAAATCATAATCAAATTTTGGTTACCCCATATTTGGGGTGATTCCATGATTTGGAATAAATTTCATCGTATGACATCATTGACATGCAATTGAAGATGCAGAAGAAAAATAAAGAAGTCATCATCAGAGGGCCTGCTAGTGATTATAGAATAATTCCTCTCAAATGGAACCAATCATCCTAGCTAGTGCCTATCTCTATGATGATTTTCAAGGATATTGGGAATGATGTGATTTTATTTTTGTCCATGTTTTAAGCCCCATGAACTAGGCCATCAATGATAGCTTTTTAGAAAGATTCATCTTTGTCAAAGGTTTCACTTAGAATGTGAGGAACCAAATTTGATTGTGCTTTTTGAACTAGGAGATATGGAATGATGATGATGATCAAGTGTTATTATGGTAATTCATTCATCTTACCGAATTGCATGGATGCAAATCATTGTAATCACCAAGTATATAGAACAAACCACTAAATACAAGATTCACTTGAAATTTGGCACATGAACTTGGAAAATATTGAATGTAAATGCAATTGTTTATGGATTTGATGATGATATGAGGATGTGATGATGAGAAATATATTTTTGGATACAATGTGGAGTGATTTTGTGGAGGTAAGATACCTTTTTGAATATATGGATTCAAGTGACTCAGTCTATTTTTGCCCCAATAGATGAAAAGGATTTTTGACATGGAAAATTATAATGTAATGATTGTGTCTATTCTTTGCCCCAGTAGATGAAGGGTTTTTTGAAGTGTCCTTATGGAGATCTATACATCCTATCAGATTACATGGATAACCAGTCACTAAAACCACCAGGTGACTAGGATAAATCACTAAATACGAGGTTCACTTGTACTTGTATCTGTTCTTTTCTCTAAAATATTAAAGGGTTTTCAAAATGGGGAAAATGCAATGAATGTGTCTATTATTTTCCCCGAAATATTAAGGGATTTTTGAATTGGGAAAATGTGATGAAATGTATCTTTTATTTTCCCTAATAGATAAAGGAATTTTTAAAATGAGAAAATGTGATGAAATGTGTCTGTTATTTGTCCTAACAGATGAAGGGATTTTGATAAGGTTTAAGTGTCCTTATGGTGATCTACCAATCCTACAATATTGTATGGATAACCAGTCACTGCAACCACCAAGTGACTAGGATAAACCACTAAATATAAGGTTCACTTATACTTTTATCTATTCTTTGCCCTAATAGATGAAGGGGTTTTTGAAATGGGGAAATGCAATGAATGTGTCTGTTCTTTGCCCCAACAGATGAAGGGATTTTTAAAATGAGGAAACTATAATGAAATGTGTCTATTATTTTCCCTAACAGATGAAGGGATTTTTGATATGGTGTAAGTGTCCTTATGGTGATCTACCCATCCTACCGAATTGCATGGATAACTAGTCATTGCAACCACTAGGTTAATAGGGTAAACCACTAAATACAAGGCTCACTTGTACTTGAAAATGAATGGTGTAATGAAATAGATGATATATGTGAATGTGATATATTTTTGCCCCAAAATATGAAGGGATTGTTGAAAATGAGGGAATGGTGTGAATGCAAGGCAAAGGGCATAACCTTTGATAAAAGAATGCAATATTTTTAACCTAGCAATTGATTGGAATGATGTGATGTGATTGAATTGTTTGTTGAATTGGTGGGGAAGGTGTGATACCTTTAAGACCCCCAAGTTGTGATCTTGTTTTATTGATTGAGGAAAATGTGTGAAACCTTGAACACCCCCAAATTGTAATGATGTTTGGTTAATTGGGTGAAATGTTTGAAACCTTGAACACCTACAAGTTATGTGCTACCTTGAACATACCCAAATTGTGATGATGTTTGGTTGATTGGGGGAAAGGTTTGAAACATTGAACACCCCCAAGTTTTGATGATGTTTGCTTTATTGGGGGAAAAATGTGAAACCTTGAACACCACCAAGTTTTGATGTTGTTTGCACTTTCTAGAGATATTTGCATATGCGAGTTATATATATATATACATGGCTTTTACTTTTGTGTTATGCCTATGTGGATGCTTTTGTGTGAATGCATGTGTATATGGATGATGAATGCATATGATATGTTATAGATGATTAATGCAAGGTGAAATGTATGGATGATTAATGCAAGGTGGAGTGCTAATGATCATTTATGATTTAGATCTTTGCTTGGTCATGTTTAGCATTGTTATTTAATCAGGGGCACCAAACTTGGTGGCATATGGGATGAATGACTCATGAAGTAACATGGATGTTGATATGGAAGAAGATATGTATGTTGATATGAAAGACAACCTGCTTTGCAGAGACTCAAACATCCTAGTGGCATCAAACAAACACACTAAAATTACCTAATCCTTATAGGACCAAATGTGTGTATAGTGAATTCATTTACCAAATAAAGAGCAAGGTAATGACACGAGACAATCAACAACCAATGTATGCAAGTGAGTTCATTAACTTATCTTGAGTAAATTGGGTAAAACTATTCTAGTTGAAACTAAGAGGCTAGCTTGTCTGTATGAGCAGTTAGAAGTCTCTTTTAAAAAAGACATGTTGCCACGCATGAGCATACTCCACTGCCGGTCAAGCATCTATAGCTTCGATGGAGGCTAACTCTATAGTCCATGATTTTGTTTTTGATTTCTTAAATTTTGGAGATGACTACTTACCCGTCTAACTGGAAAGGTAGTATGATCCTTACAACCCAATGATCAGTGGTGTGTGATGTAAAATATTTAGAGCTTTGGGAAATCGTATTCTCAACCTAAGTGTGATGAGAATTGTACCCTATCCTTACTACTATGTCTTTTGAATTTGAAGCAACTATGATAGTGGTGCAAACCACTATTCTTATGGACTATGTTGCATGATGGGACTAGCAAGGATGACCCTTTTTGCTTCAAGGTTCTTACCAAGGATGGTGTTATCCCTCTTTGACACAAGATATTTTTAAGATGTGAGAATTGTGCTTGGTTCAAGAATATTTTTGGAATAAATTCCATAAATCAAGATTTTCTTAGTGTCAGATGTGCAATGGTCCTAAGAAGAACTCAACATGTATTTTAAAGTTTTCTTAAAACACTAGGGGTGGCTGAGTTACCGAAAACACCTAGGAATTTGTGAATATGGCTTGTATGTAAGGAAATTTGGCTTTGTGAAATTGTGAGTATGACATTGTGAAGGTGCCCCTGATTAAGGTAACATGATATTTTTTGGACCAATTAAGATCTTGAATAAATGATCCCTATATGAAATATGGAATGTGGATGTTAATGCAATGTATGAAAAGCAATTGAAATGTGAAATGCAATATGTGATGCAGGTGAATACATTGTTTTGAATGAAATGTAAATGCAAGTGAAATGCAATGTTATGAATGCAATGTTTACAAATGTTTTTTTTTGTATTAGCCATGTATACATATACATATATAGTAATCACAATAAGTATGGAATGCTTTCAAGTGTACGATGTTAATTGGCTCGGGTTTTCTACTCCCCCTAGCCTAGTAAGCTTATGACCAAAGGGATTAGGACCTTTGGGGATTTTATTGAAATTGAGATATGACCAAAGGAATTAAGTACCTTTGGGGATTTTTTGAAATTGAAATGTGACCAAAGGGATTAGGACCTTTGGGGATTTTTGAAAATTGAAATGTGACCAAAGGGATTAAGTACCTTTGGGGATTTTTGAAATTGAAATGTGACCAAAGGGATTAGGACCTTTGGGGATTTTTGAAATTGAGATGTGACCAAAGGGATTAAGTACCTTTGGGGATTTTTGAAATTGATATGTTTGTATCGCTCCAAATTTTTTGCATCCTTACCTTCAGGCTATAGGATCCACGCCCGGAAGGAGGATGCGAGAAGGATGGGACAATACCTCGGACTGAGAGGCCCTTTGAAGGTCCCGCCTCTTGGGGGAGGGGTATAAGGGTGAATTTTTGATGGATGGTGGGTTCACCAGGAAACTTTTAAGTGGCAGTTTCCATGCCTAGGTTGATGACAGGTTTGATGTGTTCATTTTATGTTCAATCATTCAATTCCTAGGTTTGGCCAAAATGAATCTAAGCTAATCTATATGCCGATGCTGATTTTTTGTGGATACAAAAAACATAAATAAATGTTGAACACAGAGAATGCGCTAAATAAGATAGAATATACCTGATTTCGGATGTCTGAATGAAGATTCTACGGTTTGTAGCAGTCCAAATCATCTCGAATCATACATAATCATCTGATATTTCATAGAATCATCTCAGATCATAGTCGGCCATCTGAGATCAGATGGGATCATCTGAGATCTGACGAATTCGTCAGAAACCTGCAATCACAAAAACAGATACAAAATACCAAAAATGCAACTACAAAAGCAAGGGGAAATGATAGAAGTAATAATGAATTTGCCTAAATGGTAGATCTAGATAGCAATTAAAAGGAAATGCATCAATTTGACAATTTATTTTGACTTTATCATATATCTATGCTAAATGAGGTGAACTCCAGGATGCAGAAATAAAATAAACCAAGCTAATGCATAAGAAAATGAAGAGAAATGATAAGTAAATGCAAACTTTGGGCTCTGATTGCCCCCAATCTGGACTGCAGTCAAGATCGCCTCCAATCGTACGAGATCATCGTCGATCTATGATAGGATCATCCATAATTGTCTGGAATCGTCAGAGATGATCCGAGCCTGCTTCGACTGAAAAATAATAAGATTCCTACAAGAAGACTTGAAATATCAAATACAAACAATAGTACGAGGATGCACAAGGAGCTAACTCTGTAGATAAATCTATCAACTAGGGGTTCAAGGGGGTTCAGGGGGATAAACTGAGAAAATCCTAGTTTATATAGGATTAGGGAGAGGTTAGGAGGTTGGAAATCATCCCAATTTGGGAGATCTCCAACGGGGGAGACTCTAACTACGCAGACACGCTTTCTGCCCAAGTTAGAGAAGCTGTTGAAATAGAAGCTAATTATGAAAATTTTGTTTTGGGACGAAATCGTCTGGACGTTCTGTTCCAGACGAATTCGTCAGATCTGGGATGATTTCGTCTGATCTACGATGATATCATCCAACGGTCAAAACAAATCCTAAAAATGGCATGAAAAACGAGGAAAGCGGGTAACAGGCGGTTTAACGGGCGGTTTGGGTTAAAATTCAAATTTTAATCTTTTACTAAGGTTTAACTGTGCCAATTTTAGGGTGCTACATTTTGCCCCCTCTTTAGCGAATTTTTTGAAGAAAATGCGTTAAAGACGAGTTTTTCCCATTTTACGAGAAAGCAAAAATTTACTCAATTTTTTAGATGACGATTCTAGGTCGAATCGTACGACTGCTTACTATGGTGCCCCCTCCGTGTTTTTACCCAAATCGAACGTTTGAGGTAAAAAAATGCGAAAAAGCAAAATTAAAAATGTTGTTGGTTTTGAATAAAATTAAGAAAAATAGGGTAAAACCCTAATTCATTTTTACTGTTCATTTCTACTGTTCTAGAGTTCTGCAGAGAGAAAAATGGTGGAGACAGCGCACAGAGCGACAGAGGTCCGGCGCGGGCTACGGGTAAGGATCTAATCCTAGTAAATTAGGTTTGAATTTAATTTGTGCAATTTTTTGTTTTAAATTTTGATTGTTTTGGGGCATCGCGGCCATTTTTAGGCCATCGACGACGTCGGGATGAAATCGTCCCTATTTTTGAAATCATCCCTAAATCGTCGATTTCGTCGAAGGGCAAAATAGGCGATCTAGGGGCGATCCCGTCCAACAAGGGGCGATCCCCAAGTTATGAAATAGTAGATGATTTCGTCCTAACAAAGGACGATTTTTCCCAATTTGGGACGATATCATCCAATGGTGGACGATATCATCATTTTTAAGAAATTAAGCTTGATTAAAATGTGTTTAATTTTATTTTAATGATTGGTTTATTAATGAATTTTATTGTTTTATTGTTTGTTTTGTAGAAGGGATTACTAAAGAGTCGGGAATGGAAATATGGCGGGCTGCGAGATGACATAGCCACGCTTGATCAGGCAGAGTGCGATCGACTAGCTCAGGTCGGTTTACAGCATGTGGCAGAGATGCCACAAGTACCGACAGACATGGGGCTACTGACAACCCTAGCAGAGAGATGGTATCCGGGGTCATCCTACTTTCGGTTATCGATAGGGGAGATGGCTCCCACACTAGAGGACGTATGGAGGATCATGAGGATCCCCATACAAGGACGGTTGATGACGCCTACGGCCAATCAGGGCCAGGCGATGATGAGATTGATCGAGGACCCGAGCTTTGCCCTGGAGAAGGGCGGAGTGAACATCGAGTCTCTAAGGCAGATGCCTGGGGCATCTAGGCTAACTCGGGTTTTGGTAGGGGTGGTAGGTGGCTTACTGTTGTGCCACCAGAGTAGGTGCAGACTACCATGGCTCCTCTCAGATGTGGTCTGCGACATGAGAGACCATGGTTACAGGTTTGCTTGGGGTAGTTTTGTACTATGTCGCTTGTATAGGATCCTACATGGGGTCGTATACAAGGGAGGCCGATGTCTGGTCTTGACATCATTACTATAGGTTTGGTGCTGGGAGCACATCGCGGTGCGGAGGCCGGTAGGGCTCCCACTGATAGGGGTTGACCGGGAGAGGCCCCGGGTTTTCTACTGGTGGTTACAGAGGGGGTCACAGTGGTGGATAGATCTGTCGATGTCATGGAGGTTGTTGGACGACCTCATCCTGGACCAGATCACCTGGAGGCCATGGTGAGAGCACCCCGGGTGGGCAGAGGATGGGCAGGAGCTGGCTCACATCAGGTGAGTCTGCTGGCTGAGGATGGAGCAGGGAGAGGTAGAGCTCCACCGCTATGATCGGGTTCTACGATAGTTCGGTCTACAATAGGGGATCCCTTCTCTCAGGGATTACGAGTACTCCTAGACTATTCAAGATAGTACTATGTTGAGCGGGGCTCCAGACATGCAGTGATTCTGGAGTCAGGATGTGGATGATGCCCCCATCTAGCTAGTGGATGGCGATGATGCTAGGGTCGTAGATGGGTACGATGCCTGGTACATAGGCATCCACCCTCCTCGGATGATGAGGGCGTAGGGTCCAGTGCACGCCGTGGTGCGATAGATGGGGAGGCGATGCCAGGATGCTATTGATAAAATGCAGGGTCGCGATGGGAGAGAGCAGCGATGGTCTCCATAGGAGAGATGCCAGAGGATGGGTCAGGCTCCATAGAGACCTCAAGAGACAGGGAGGAGGGAGAGGGGAGTCCCTTCTCAATAGGGGGAGAGACCATCATCACCCGATAAGGGCAAGGGTGTCGAGGTAGGGGAGAGCAACGAGACGATGGCTCTTCGGGCTGAGGTTGCCCGTCTTCGGGCTCAGGTGCAGACACTATAGGACGAGGCTACACGGCTCAGGGCTCGGAGTGGAGGGGTGAGCACTCAGGATCTGGCGTGATCTATTGCTCAGACCACATTCTATCAGGGGTTGTACTATCACGTGGTTCCAGAGAACCAGAGGGTACCACTGCTAGCCCCTATTGTGGAGCCGATCATGATGGGATCATCGAGGACATCCTCATGATCGACGACGAGGACCCGAGACACAGCCCGGACCTCTATGGGACCACCTCCTCCACGTCAGGGTAGGGGAGGAGATGAGGCTGAGAGCTCGAGGGCTTCTCGAGGCTAGCTGCTACAGAGGGCAGATTGTATTATTATCACTTTTTGATGGGATTGAGTATGCCAGGGTATGATTGTGGCATACCAATCCAGATGATGTACATAATTGATTGAGATATATAGATTATATTTTTTTTGATGATATGACTTGTGTATATGTTGTATGATGCTTTAATTTTGAATTTTGTGATTAATTGATGATTCATGTAATTATGTCGTTGGAAATAATTATAATTTTTATGTCATGGCATAAAATTGTAAATGAAATAATCTGATGTGCATAAATTGGTTGTTTTTGTGGTGTGATTGGATGAAAATAAAAGGGACTTCTAACAATAATTTCAAAGGACATTGTCGCTGGTATAGACCATTTCATGGAGTCGCCACTCACTAGGTCATCAAGCTAGTCCCAATATAGAAATATTGCAAAAAGTAAAAGGGTGCTTAAGAGACTTTCTTAAGACTTTTGTGTTGTGATGATGGAAATGATGATGGTTTGTGATTTGTTTTCAGATTTTCATAAAAAATATTATGTATGACATATTTAAAGAAAATATGATTTTTGCTAGGCATAAATTCCTAAGTGTGATAAATTTTTTTGAATAAGTCCCTAGGAACTATACCATCATTGCAAAATTGAATGTTGACATAATGACATGAAATAGAATAAGTGTTCGTTCATTTTAAAGCTCAAATGTGTAACATAATGATGTAAGTCATATGTTTTTATGAATTTGTTTAAAATGAATGGAAAATAAAATTAGAACAATGGTTTGCGCTAGGCATAGAATTATAGGTATAGACTTATGCCATCATCGCGAAATCCGAAGAAGAAATTGATATTGTAGTTTTATTGCATGATTGATTTTTTGGTTTTTGATAAACAGAAAATAATAATATGAACATGACTTTATTGATTATATGTGTGTCATATGTTGTTTGAAAGCTTTTTGTGATTTTTGAAAACAATAATTGTTTTTATACTAAACAGATGTTCTGAAATAAGAAGATAAAATTATTCCAAAAAGTTGCAGAAATATTTTACATTATCTCAAAGACAAATGTAGATTTATAAGGAACCCTCATGTGCAAATGTGAGTTCATTACCGATCTTGCTTTATCATAATGATACATAATCTCTCAAATACAAATGTGTGTGCAATTGTATTGTTCATTCACCAATTTTGAGCAAGAAAATTTGATACAAGTAATTTTGACTTAACCAAATGAGTGTTCCTTGACCATGATTTATATGCATGTAACCGTACCAGACTACTATGTAAGTCGGGTTATCAAGAGCTAGCTGATCCATAAGCAGACATAGGTCTGTACAAAAGAAGGTCGCTAATGTGACAGACATATCACCATGCTAGGAATTACCCAAGGCCAAGCGGGTTGGGCACAAACCACTTGTTATGGGGCTTACCTCACAGTTTTCGAATAATTGAGAATTCCAGGGATTCAAGCTCATTCACCCTTCTTTTATTTTCAAGGGGTAGGGAAAGGATTTTGTTGCTTTTGCTTTTGCTTTTCTCTTTTCTTTTTTTTTTTTTGTATTTTTTCTTGATATTGAGATAATGCTGAAATATTGCTGTGATGATACAAAATAATATTTTTCTTTTTCTCTTTTGCTTTGAATTTTTCTTTTGCTTCCTATACTAGGGATACTTGCTCGGATTGGCTGTAGAGCAAGGGATTTTTATTTTGGGTAGGGGTGAGCTTGTCCTTTTGTCAATTCTCAAAGATTCTAGACCATGTGCATGATAGGATAGCAGGGGAAACTTTTCGCTCAAGAAACCACTTCTACTATGTAGCATCATATTGAATTTGCAATGAAATCATTTTAATGTGAAGAGATGTACTTGGTTCAAGTAAATAACAAGATCAGTTCTCTATGCTCAAAACTTTATTTAATTCAACTGTGGACTTTGATATATGAGAGATTAATAATCATATCAAATAAAATCAAGACATTTATGCATGTGAGTGTGAAAGTGCGGGATTCCAAATAAATGCTAATTTATCCAAAATAACTGAAAATATAACTACAATACTTCACGATTTGACAAGTACGAAAATAAAAGATGTTTTTGAAGATTTTGATGTTTTTATATTTTGATTTTGAGTGATGAAAAGAAAGAATAAAGACTGTTACTATTTTTTTGGTGAAAAATATTTTGATATAAATGGCTAAAATGAAACAATATACAAAATACAATATATACAAATGATGAAATGACCCAATGTTATGCATAATAACATTTAAGATGCATAATGTTCATAGGTTCTTTAAGATATTTACCATCTAAGGTAGCTAATCGATATGCGCCCGATCCAAATTTAGCAGTGATGACATATGGTCCAAGCCAGTTGGGCTCAAATTTACCTTTAAGGTCTTTAGTTGCATTAGTATTTTTTTTATTTTCTTTTAAGACAAGGTCACCGATCTCAAAGGATCGATGATGAACTTTCTTGAGGTATGCTCTCTTAAGCTTGTTTTGGTAGGCATGAAGATGCTCCAAAGCATTGATGCACTTTTCATCTAGAAGTTCCAGCTGACTAAATCTGCCAGCATGATATTCATCTCCTACTTCAGTATCTTGAAGTAGTAGAGCTAAAGAAGGAACTTCTAATTCAAAGGGAAAAACGACTTCAACACCATAAACCAAAACAAAAGGTGAAGTGCCTATGGGGGTATGAACGCTAGTTCGATAAGCCCACAAAGCCGGATATAATTGGATGTGCCAATCTTGACCAGATTTATTGACCAATATTTTGAGGATTTTAATTAATGTTTTATTAGATGCTTCTGCTTGGCCATTACCCTGAGGATAATAGGGAGTGGACCAACGATGTTGAATTTTATATTTTTGACATAATTTTTTGACATCTTTATTTTTGAAACAAGTGCCATTATCTGAGATGAGATTTGTAGGAATGCCAAACCTACAAATAATTTGGTTAAAAATAAACTCGGAAACTTGGGTTCCAGTGCAAGAAGCTAAAGGCATAGCTTCAACCCACTTCGTGAAATACTTAGTGGCGGTTATGATGAATTTGTGTCCATCGGATGACACAGGGTTGATTTTTCCAATGATGTCTAAGCCCCATTTTGAAAAGGGCCAAGGAGATAAAATAGCTTGCAGTTCTTGTGCAGGTGCATGGACAAGGTCAGCGTGTTTTTGGCACTTGTCGCAATGTCGCACATAATCATGTGCATCATTTTCCATGGTAGGCCAAAAATATCCTATCCTAAGGAGCTTCTTAGCAATGGTGCTACCACTAAAATGCCCCCCACAAGATCCATTGTGGGCTTCACTCAAAGCTGATCTAGATTCTGCTAGGTTCAAACATCTCAGTAAGATGCCTTCAAAATATCTCCTATACAAGGTATTACCAATAATTACGAAGTGACTTGCTCATCTACATAATAACCGACGCTGGTTGCGATTACAATCTTCAAGAAAGGTCCCATTTTGAAGAAAATTAAATATATCAGTGTACCATGGTTCTAGAGTAGTTTCATTGATTAGAAACACATCCAAAGGTTCTAAGCATGATTTTCTTGAAGAGGGTTCCTGGAGTCAATGAATAATGATGGTAGCATATTCGTCATCTAACTCCAAGGGCAAAAGAGATGTAGCTACAGCCATAGCGTCAGCCACACGATTGCTAGTTCGAGGAATAGCTTCCAAGGTAACTTGATCAAATAAAGATAATAATTGTAAGACATATGCTTTATATGGGCATAATTTATAATCTCTGGTCTGATAAAAATCATTGATTTTATTTATGACAAGTTGAGAATCACCGAAAACCAATAAATTTTTAATTTTTAGTGCCAAGGCAGCTCGTAATCCAAGGATGAGAGCTTCATATTCAACAGTGTTATTGGTGCAAGCAAATGTTAGTTTGAAGGATAGAGGTATAAGATGTTTTTACAAATATATTAAAATAATACCTGCACCAGCCCCACTCATGCATCGGGCTCCGTCAAAGTATAGGGACCATTGCTCAGGATGGTTTGCCTCTAATTTAAGGCATTCATCAGGAAACTCAATGATGAGGGGATGGGTAGACTCTAAGGGTGTAGCAGCTAATTGATCTGCTATGATTTGACCTTTAACAGACTTCTATCCTATAAACATGAGTTCAAACTTGCTTAGCGCAAGAACCCACTTGGTTGTGAGACCAGATAAGTACGGTCGACTCATGAGATATCACAAAGGGTCGAATTTAGCAATAACATATGTTTTCTGACTGAGCATATAATGGCGTAGTTTCTGTGTAGAAAATACGACTACTAGACATAGTTTCTCTAATTTTGTGTAGTGAGTTTCATAACTGATTAAGGTTTTGCTAATGTAATAATTAGCACGTTCTTTCTTCTCATCGTCAAGTTGAGCTAACATAGCTCCTAAGGAAAAATCTGAAGCAGAAATGTACAAGATAAATGGATGATTAGATCTAGGTGGGGAAAGCATCGATGGTTTAAGGAGATATTGCTTAAGGAGTTCAAATGCATCCTGGCATTCTTTGTCCTAATGAAAAGAGACATCTTTCTTAAGAAGCTTAAGAAAGGGTTCGGTTTTGTCTGCCAACTTATCGATGAAGCAACGAATAGCTTGAAGCTTACCTTGTAAACTTTGTAATTCAGATATATTTGTGGGTGCGGGCATATCAGTGATAGCCACGATATTGAGAGGGTCAATTTCAATGCCACGAAAAGAAACGATAACCCCCAATAATTTATTAGACTTAACTTCGAATATACATTTGGCTGGATTTAATCGGATAAGATATTCCCTCAACCGATCAAATACTTTTCTCAAGTCATCTAAATGATCATCTTCTTTGATGGAACAAGCTATAATATCATCTACATAATAATGTAGAATATCATGCATCATATCGTGAAAGATATAAGTCATGGCTCATTGATATGTTGCACCTACATTCTTTAAACCGAATGGCATCACTTTCCAACAAAAGGTTCCCCAAGGGGTAATAAAGGCTATTTTAGTCTGATCTTCAGGAGCTATCCTGATTTGATTATAACCATAGAATCCATCCATTAGGGATATCATTCTTCTCCCAACAGTAAAATCAATGATCTGATCCATTTTGGGAAGAGGAAAATTGTCTTTAGGGCATGCATAATTAATATCTCTAAAGTCTGTGCAAACCCTAACTTTGGTAGCTTCTTTCTTAGTTACTGGAACTACATTTGAGATCCATTCAGCATAATCAATGGCTTGTATAAAAATAACCTTCAAGATTTTTTCTAATTATCCTTTGACTACTAAGGCCACTTTAGGATGCATTTTTCTAAGTTTCTGTTTAACAGGTTTAGCATCCAAATGGACTACTAGGTGATGCATAACTACAGAAGGGTCTAAACCTGGCATATCTTCATATGTCCAAGCAAAAATGTCTTCATATTCTTTAAGAAATGCAATGTATGCATCTTGTTTTTCTTGACTCAATTCTGATCCAATGTTGATGATGTGAGGGTTATTTTTGGTTCCAATGTTGATTTTTATAACGTTTTCAACTTCCATATGTAGATCTCTCTCAAAATTAGATGGGACGGGTGAAACACCTAATTCTTGTAATTCTTCCAAGGTTAGCTTGGATAATTCATCTTGAGGAGTCATGGCCTCAAGCTGGGCTATACTAGGTATAGAGCCATCGAAATAAAATCCGTTATGTAACAATTCCTCAACGGAGACATCATGGAAGATGTCCCCTTCCAACTCATCGTTGTATTCAGCAATCATCTTAGGGTAATCTATGGATAGCATATTTCATGTAAATGGATTATCCCTTAAACACAAAGCATCACATTTATCCAAATAATCTTGGTAACATATAAGATGGTCATCATCCTTAAATGGGAAGGGCTGATCTTTACTAGGAAATAGGCCCACACCACATCGGGCAGGCCATGGTTCTACCTCAAAAGGTTCTTTCATACCATTTTGGGAAGGTCCCAAACCTTTCCCTTTATAGCCCAATCTAAGCATTATAGGTTTAGCTTTAACATACTCATTAGCAAAATAACAACGAGCATACCTGTCATAATGAGTCTTGATGTTTCTAGGTATTCTTCCCCAATCATATCCCTTATAAATAAAAGCACAACTCCTAAATTAGTAGATAATTCCCATAGGTTGTGGGAGGCCCAAGGTACGAGGAGAGGGTGGCAATTTATTTAAAATATGGGAATCTTGCATAGAAACGTTTGTTTTTTCTGATACAAGAATTTTAGATAAATCAGGTAAGAGCTCGTCAATAAGAGCTGTTGAGAAGCAACACACCCCCACTAAAAAATGAAATTCCATCCTTTGAAAATGTTTAATTTTCATTTGTTCCGCAGGGACCCTCTTGATGTTTTTCGGGTTTTAATTCCAAATTTTTCTTGCATCCTTTTTCAAACTTCGCCTACATCAAAGTGACCAAGTAGAATTGCATATGGCATTAATTTCAATTTAGAAATAGCAGTTTCTATTTATGGCCTAGAAAACTTCTAAATGCATATTCTATTAATCCATGATGATTTTTTAAGTTCCGTTTGTAGATTGGGATACCCTTTGGGCTCTTTTAGATACTTGTAAAGTTTCATAAAATTTTGAGCACTTTGATTTTTCATCATTTTTCTACACCATGTGAAGCTGATCATTCTTGAGCAATTTAAAATTAATTTTTCAAATGTTAAAATAATTTCTGAGTAAGGAATATCCTTCACCAATATGTAAAAATGCAAAATACAGATGGACAAAGTCATTGGAATCAACCTACAATTTTTGGAGAATTTGCAAAGTGAAGGAAGAGCTTGAGGGAAATGTCGCGATATCGCGACATGTTCCATTTTCGGACTTGTCTCATTTTCGTGAGGATACAAGCTAGGAAGAAAAGCTTGAGGGAAGTGTCGCGATATCGCGACATGTTCCATTTTCGGACTTGTCTCATTTTTGCGAGGATACAAGCTAGGAAGAAAAGCTTGAGGGAAATGTCGCGATATCGTGACATGTTCCATTTTTGGACATGTCTCATTTTCACGAAGGCAAAACCTTGGAAGCAATGACTTGTAGGAAATGTCACGATATCGCGACATGTTCCATTTTCAGACTTGTCAGAATTTTGCTCAAATTTAATTGTACCCTAAAATATTTTAAATTTCAATGTCACGATATCACGACATGTCGTGATATCGCGACATGTTCCATTTTTGCGAAGGCGACAGCGTGAAAGAAGTGAAGTGAAGGAAATGTCATGATTTCGCGACATGTTCCATTTTCATGAAGGCGACAACGTGAAGAGATGAAGTGAAGGAAATGTCATGATTTTGTGACATGTTCCATTTTCGTGAGGGCGAAAGCTGAAAAGAGACAAGGTGAAGGAAATGTCATGATATCATGACATGTTCCATTTTCGTGAGGGGCAAAGCCAAAGAAAGAAGAGAAGTGAAGGAAACGTCGCGATTTCGTGACATGTTCCATTTTCACGAGGACGGAAGCTTGAGAGAGATAAAGTGAAGGAAATTTTGTGATATCACGACATGTTCCATTTTTGGAAGGCACAAGCAAGGAAGAAGTAACTTGAGGAAAATGTCACGATATCGCGACATGTTTGGACTTATATTCATTTTGCAAAATTTGGCCGTTCTTTAAATTTTTCATCACCTATCCAAAAGGAAGTGGAAGCTTTTCAACACAGTCCAAATCAATTAATTAAGTAAAATGAAAAACATTAAAAATCTAACCTTTGCTTTTCTTTTTGCAGAAGCAGATCCGACAGTTGCATAATGGCAAAAGTAATTGCGGACAGAGAATCTCGACTCGAACCAAACAAAGACAGTTGTGCGAAGATGGAAGGCCTCATAAGTCAGTGACTCATCCAGATGTTGCAGAGGAGTTAATGAGATGCTCTGACAGCTTATCTAAGGATAAAGATACATTTACACTCGGTGCCCATTTTATGAGGATAAAACCAAGTCTTATCTTCTCCATTTATAGCAAGATCCACACGAAGATTTTTAGAGTGATTAGGGTTTATCGAAACTCTATATAAAAAATACCTTATATTGGAAAGCCTCGGTGGTGGGATTTTTATGATAAGATTTAGATATTTGGAAGAAGATATTTTGAAAAGATCAGGGTCTGTCTTGAGTCTATATATACTTCTTTTGAATGTAAATTTCGGGGACAAAAACTTGGAATAAAAGACATTTTAGCAATTTCCTACAAATCTTGTTTGAATTCTTTGTTCTGGACCCGGGGTTGGTGTGAAATCGTTCTTCTGTGATAGCATGGCCAGGATCCTAATCTCTTTCGGATTTTGATAAGTGCATCTTATTCTATTTTTGTCTCACTAAAGTGCTATTTATTTTGGTTGTAAATCTGTGTTGTCAAGATTGAATATGCTGCTAGGCTTCATTTTGTTTGTTATATGCTAGGGAAAGTTAGGGATTTAAGGTTTGGGTCTATTCTAATTGATCTATCCTCACTGTGCAAGCTAAGATGCTGGTGAGAGATACCAGTTGACACCGAATTCCCTTCTATTTATGATTTTATTTCAGATCTATGTTATTTCTGTCTTATGCTCTCAGTAGAAGGTGATCTTAGAAAGCTGGAAACCTTCCTCTTTGATTGGTTTTATTGTGAAGCTAAATAGTATAACTGAAATTGGTAGTTTTGATTTTGCAGCTAAGTTAGATAAGCTTCTCTTTTCTACCCTACTCTACTCTCTCTGTTCCACTGTTAAATGATTCATTTTTATTTTCTTTCAAATTTGTATTTTATTTAATCTGCTAAAACATAAAGAGCTATATCAAAGAACTCATTGTAAATATGATAGTCAACAAAGATAACAATCGCTAAACATTATTGAACAAAGGTCGAGCCCGTTGTAAGGTAACAGATAGTCCACTTGAAACTATTCCAAAAGCGGAAAAGAGTGAATAGACATTCGACCCAACTCTGTAACTCACACCTTGGATAACCAGCAAGATCCTAAAGTGAGTGGGATTTATCCCGTATAAGTGTTATCAGTATTTTATGCTCATTCTTCATGGGGTGTGTATGAAAGACGAACCAAAAAGAGCATAAGAGGTAGAAGGATCATTTCCTATGTTTTTGGATGAGAAAAAAATGCCTTTGATAGGCGTAGACGTTGTAGAGATGTCGATGGATGGGTCTAAAGGTATGGAAGTTATAGGAGTAAAACAAAAATTATTGGTTGTGGGTTTAGGATCTTTTTGAGGTCCTAATGTGGTTTTTTCGGAAGATGGTTGAACTATATGTAGAGGTGTGGTTGATGAGGAGAAAGGAGATGATGTTATGAGTGTGTGTTTCACACGTTTGGGTGGATGATGAGAATTAGGATGTGTGATTGACAAAGCAGGGCAAAATTGAACTCCAATAGGTTCTGCCAAAGCACACATATCAAAGGGTCTAGGATCACCATGAATGGTAACCAACTAATTTTTAAATTTGAATTTGACACACTGATGTAAAGTTGATGGAACAAGTTGCATTGTGTTGATCCAAGAGTGACCCAAAAGTATATTGTACGATGCAGGGAAATGCACAATAAGCATGGTCGTGTCTAAGGTTCTAGGACCAAATTGCAATGGAATAGTAATAACTCCACACGTTTCTTGTGTTTCGTCATTGAATGCTTTTATAATCATATTAGTTCTTTTCATTTCATCACTTCTAAACCCAAATCTTTGGTAGAAGTCAAAAGTGCATATGTTTAAAGATGAACCATTATCAATCAAGACTCGTTTAACTGCTACATCTCCAATTAGGGAAGTAATATATAAGGGGTTATCCTTATGTAGACTATGTTGCGGTATATCTCTATCCCGAAAGTCAATACAATTGACTTCTCAAGTTATGATAGTATTGGACATGGCTTCAGGTTGAATATTCTGTGGTACCATCATTTGGATTAATGTGAGCATTAATTCATCCCTATGGGTAGGAGAAGACCTTAAAATATCCAAAAGGGAAATTATAGCTGTAGTATTTGATAATTGTTCATTAATATTATAAGGATCTTATGTTGAACATTAGGTGCATGATTCCCTTTATTGGGATTTTTCAAAACAAATGGAGCTGATCCATCGTTCTGAGTTTGATTTTTTTGAGAGTTTTGAGCCTGTTGTCGAGTAACAACTCCGATGGTACCTACAATATTATTTTGCGGATGATGAATAGGTCTTGGTCTAGTGTTTATGACTTGTTCATTAGAAAGTATTTTGTGAGAAGATGGTCGAGTAGTGACTCTTATAGGAAATAATTCTTCCAGAACCATAGAATTTGTGATGGGTTGAACAACATATAATTCATCTTCAAAACTATTCAATTTATTTGAAGTGATTTCCATGTCACTTTCAGTCTCATATTCGGTATCACTAAGATCAAGTGTTCGAATATTATGTAGAGGTCTGGCCATAACCATGGATAAATTTGTGTCAAAGAGTTGTGGATCGTGAACAGGTAATTGTCCACTAATAGTTCCTACATATTGGGTAGGAGGGGGAACATTATGATGCTCAATTTGATTAGCCACCTATTTATCATGCTTTGGTAAAGGATGTTGAAATATGTCCAATGACTGATTGGCATTATGATTCTGATTTTGGGGAATGTTCTTTTGAGCATTATTAGGAGGATTTTGTTTAGGTTGAAAGGCTTGCACCTCCATCTCATTGTTATCAATCAGGTCTTGTATTTTATGTTTTAATATTTTACAAGAGTTGATAGCGTGTCCAGTCCCTCTATGGAAATCATAGTGTAAATCATCTCTGTATCCGGGTATAGTTGGATCAGGTTCTCGGATATTTGGTAATTGGATCAATCCTCGTGCTAGTAATTGTGGGAGAATGGTTGATAAAGGTTGATTTAACCTAGTAAATTCTCGGGGTGGTTTATCGAGAGGTTTCAGTATAAATTTATCTATTGTTTTTGCAACATTAACAGTAGCGATATTTCTACTATCAATGACTCCGTCACCCACAACTTGTTTATTTTTATATTGATTTCTAGATGTTTTCTCATCATCTTTATTTTTGAGCTGACCTCTCCTAATGAGAGCATCTTCCACCCTTTGAGCTAAATCTATAGCTTGATCGAAGGTGGTCAAGGTAGCAATTGATAACTCATAGGATAGTTGTTATTGTAAATTATAGATAAAAATATCCAGCATTTCCCGATAAGGTAACACTAAGTGCAATTTTCCTATCAACTGTCTCCATCGAGCTAGGAAATCAGCAAAACATTCATCTTTGTCTTGTTTTAGGTTGTACAAATCTTTAATGGTTACATGCCTTTCAATGTAGGCACTAAATTGATGCACAAAAGACTCGGCGGTTTCTTCGAAATTTCTCAAAGAATGAGTGGGTAGTTGATAATACCATTCTAATGCCATCCCTCCTAAACTATTTGGGAACATTTTTAGTAATAACAAGTCATCATGTGATCTATCATGACATGCTATCCTAAACATATGAAGATGCTCTATGGGATCTTCAGTTCCTTTGTATATTGGTAGGACAGGCATAGGAAAGTGTTTAGGATATGATTGTGCTACAACTACAAGATCTAGAGGCTGACTATACATCTCTCGATAATTGTACGAGGGACGGTAGGGATCTATTTTGTCCATGCGGGAGACTAACTATTTCACCATGGCTTCTAGATTACCAGTTTGTCCACCATATTGGTTTGGTGGTACATGAGTATGGGATTTATGAGCGTAGGATGGTGTGATGTAAGGATTAGATGCTATATTGTTGTTATGCAAATGGTTGGTAGGAAGAGTATTATGAAGAAGATTTGTTGTAGCATTATGTTGTACCCTAGATTGTTGGAAATTGATATTTGGTTTTGTTTTAGGATTTTGTTGATTTGAGGTATGTTGATCAATAATTTGGCAAAATAGAGCAGTGAATGATGGTTTCTTTTGTGTGGGAATAACTCTAGGCTTGGTAACAGGTACTCTAGATGGTTGGGTAACCTGTTGTTGTTGCATGTTTTGACTTATAGCAGCTATATCCAAATTGGATGGTCCAACTTGATCACTTTCTAGGGATTAGTGCATGTGTGATATATGTCTTCTAGGGTTGCTTGATTGTCACTAATTTGATCCTTGTCCATATGGATTGCTCTATTAAGAGTTCTAATATTGGTATTGAGGAACTTCCAGAAATGTTCCATGTTCTCAAAAGTAACTGTTCCTTTCGGAGACATTTTAGGGGATGAGGATCCTTCCTCTCTAACAGTTTCTCTTTGTTCATTTGCATCAAAAAACTCTTCTTCTTGTTGGTCTAGGGTTCCTTCTTCCTGAATTGGGTCTTCAGGAAGAACATCTAGTTTATTTACGGTTTTTCCTAACCAATCTTCTTCTACTTCAATCCGTTTTCCATTCCTGAGTCTAGTCATTATGTTCAAATTTAGATTTTAGCAAATATATATTAATATATTTGCAACAAATTTGGGAGGTATATATTTTAATTATATACCTACTATGATGCTTAAAAGAAAATGTTTTGATTCTTGTTTTTGCTATGATTTTGTTTTGTTTTTATTTTTATTTTTATTTTTATTATTTTTGTTTTGTTTTTATGATTATAAAGACAACAAACAACACACTAAACGCAAGAAACAATAATAATAAAAGAATGGCTTAGTTTTCTATAAATAGTTTATAGATGTCATTGATAGGATCAAGTTCATCGAGAGTCATGAAATGCTCCTCTTCAAATTGGAAATGGTTTTTCAAGAACTTAACAAAGTGTGCTATGGTGATGTTATCTACTTATGACTCTGACTTGTAAAAATAGAGCTCATGGCAATACTCTCGATATAACACGGCTCTAGGAACTCTATTCCATCTCTTTCTATCCATAAGAACAACCTCTTGATCCTCTATACGAGATAGAAATTTATGTACTACAACTGCATTGTCGAGGTATTCCTCAAAGGTGTACAATTCAGAAGACACAAGTGCTCTTTTATCTCCTAACCACCTATGGCAAGCTCTCTGAAGCTCATGATACAAGGTCACTTGATCAGGATCCAGGATTCTATCTAGGATAAACCTCTTGATTTGCTTAAGTTCGGTTGATCTAGATGAAATGAGATTCAATCTCCTATTAAGCTCATACCATAAATGTGGGACTCTATATGTTTGAGATACTCTAAGCAAAGAAGTAATCTCTATAGCTGCTAATTGATTCTCAACATTAATGGTGATAGCTCGTCTTTTATTATAATCTACCATCTAAATATGATATGCAATCATTGATTCTAAATGCATTTATGTTTTTTTTTTTTGGATTGTTTTCAAAAGGTTTTTAGTTTTCACGTCGGGTTCACCAAAATGTATTGCTCCAAATTTTTTGCATCCTTACCTTTAGGCTATAGGATCCGCGCCCGAAAGGAGGATGCAAGAAGGATGGGACAATACCTCGGACTGAGAGGCCCTTTGAAGGTCCCGCCTCTCGGGGGAGGGGTATAAGGGTGAATTTTTGACGGATGGTGGGTTCACCAGGAAACTTTTAAGTGGCAGTTTCCATGCCTAGGTTGATGACAGGTTTGATGTGTTCATTTTATGTTCAATCATTCAATTCCTAGGTTTGGCCAAAATGAAACTAAGCTAATCTATATGCCGATGCTGATTTTTTTGGATACAGAAAACATAAATAAATGTTGAACATAGAGAATGCGCTAAATAAGATAGAATATACTTTATTTCGGATGTCTGAATGAATATTCTATGGTTTGTAGCAATCCAAATCATCTCGAATCGTACATAATCATCTAAAATTTCATAGAATCATATCATATCACAGTCGGTTGTCTGATATCAGACGGGATCATCTGAGATCTAACAAATTTGTCAAACGAATTTGTTAGAAACCTGCAATCACAAAAACAGATACAAAATACCAAAAATGCAACTATAAAAGCAAGGGGAAATGATAGAAGTAATAATGAATTTGCCTAATTAGTAGATCTAGATAGCAATTAAAAGGAAATGCATTAATTTGACAATTTATTTTGACTTTATCATATATCTATGCTAAATGAGGTGAACTCCAGGATGCAGAAATAAAACAAACCAAGCTAATGCATAAGAAAATGAATAGAAATGATAAGTAAATGCAAACTTTGGGCTCTGATTACCCCCAATCTGGACTGCAGTCAATATCACCTCCAATCATATGATATCATCATTGATCTACGATAGGATTGTTCATAATTGTCTGGGATCATCAAAGACGATCCGAGCCTGCTTCGACTGAAAAACAATAAGATTCTTGCAAGAAGACTTGAAATATGCAATGCAAACAAAGTATAAAGGTATTCTATGGCATAAGGAACCAAATTTGTAGGGAAATCCATCATCTAGGGGTTACAAGGGGGTTCAGGGGGATAAACTAAGAAAATCCCAGTTTATATAGGATTAGGGAGAGGTTAGGAGGTTGGAAATCATCCCAATTTGGGAGATCTCCAACGAGGGAGACTCTAACTGCGCAGACATGCTTTCTGCCCAAGTTAGAGAAGCTGTTGAAACAAAAGCTAATTATGAAAATTTGGTTTTGGGACGAAATCGTCTGGATGTTTTGTTCCAGATGAATTCGTCAGATCTGGGATGATTTCATTTGATTTGTGATATCATCTAACAGTCAAAACAAATCCTAAAAATGGCATGGAAAATGAGGAAAACAGGTAACAGGCGGTTTAACGGGCGGTTTGGGTTAAAATTCAAATTTTAATATTTTACTAAGGTTTAACTACGCCAATTTTAGGGTGCTACAATGTGACCAAAGGGATTAGTACCTTTGGGGGTTTTATTGAAATTGAAATGTGACCAAAGGGATTAAGTACCTTTGGGGATTTTTAAAATTGAAATGTGACCAAAAGGGTTAGGACCTATGGGGATTTTTAAAAATTGAGATGTGACCAAAGGGATTAAGTACCTTTGGGTCTTTTTGAAATTGAAATGCGACCAAGAGGATTAGGACCTTTGGGATTTTTTGAAAATTGAAATGTGACCAAAGGAATTAAGTACCTTTGGGGATTTTTGAAATTGAAATGTGACCAAAGGGATTAGGACCTTTGGGGCTTTTTAAAAATTGAAATGTGACCAAAGGGATTAAGTACCTTTGGGGCTTTTTGAAATTGAAATATGACCAAAGGGATTAGGACCTTTGGGACTTTTTTTTTAAAATTGAAATGTGACCAAAGGGATTAAGACCTTTTCGGGATTTTTTGAAAGTTAAAATGTGACCAAAGGGATTAAGTACCTTTGGGGCTTTTTGAAATTGAAATGTGACCAAAGGGATTATGAACCTTTGGGGATTTTGATTTAGAGAATGAAATGATTATGGATGAAAGTGAATGTGATTGTGATGAACTGATTGTGGAACTATAATGAATGATGGAGTAATTATGAAAATGCAAGTGATGAGTTCTAGTTTCTGCCTCAAAAAAAGAGGGAATGGTGTGGAACCATGTTAATGATGGAATGGATGGGATGAAGCCATGTGAATGATGGATTGGCTGAGATGAAGCCATATTGATGATGGAATAGCTGAGATAAAGCCATATTGATGATGGAATGGCTAGGATGAAGCCATGTGAATGATGAAATGGCTGAGATAAAGCCATGTTTGAATGGTTGTGATGAAGCCATGTTAATGATGAATGGCTAAGATGAAGCCATGTCAATGATGAATGGTTTTTGTGGAGACATGTTAATGGTGAATAGCTAATATGAAGCCATGTTAATGGTAAATAGATGATATGAAGCCATGTTAATGGTGAAATGGATTATATGAAGCCATGTTAATGGTTAAATGTTTGTGATGAAGCCATGTTAATGGTGAAATGGCTGATATGAAGCCATGTTAATGGTGGAATGGCTGAGATGAAGCCATGTTAATGGTGGAATGGCTGTGATGAAGCCATGTTAATGGTAAAATGGCTGAGATGAAACCATGTTAATGGTTGAATGGTTGTGGTGAAGCCATGTTAAAATGTGACCAAAGGGATTAGGTACCTTTGGAGCTTTTTGATTGGTGATGTGAGTGACTAGGAGGATGTGATATCCTGAGAGTCCCCACTTTGCTTGGTGATTGAGTTGGTACCATTGTCCTGATCAGAGGGTTTGGATGGATTGTTGGTGGAAAAGACTTTTAGATCAATAAGATATTGGACAACATATTTAAATACACAATAATTGTTGATGTCATGGCCCACTTTTTTATGGTAAGGACAGTACAAGTACTTCTTATAATTTTTTCCATGTGGCTTGTTAAGATCACTTGATTTTGTTTCTGGAAGTATAATCTTTTGTGCTTCATAAATCCTTTGGAACATGGCTGAATAATATTCCAAAAGCACTGTGTAGTTGTGATTGGGATTTGTGGGATGTTTGGTGTGTTTGCCAAATTATGTTGGACTTTGAAATTGTGGTACAGGTATAAAAACTTGAGATGTGGATTGTGAGCTTGGATGTTTTGTTACAACCCTAACATAGCCGACTATGTTAGGTTTCCAATTGAATATTTTGATTTCATTATTTAATAGTCTAGGTTTGATTTAAAATATCATATTATCATTATCTCATTCATCTATGATTTTGTAAGAGGAATTCCCTCTTAGTGGCGAGGACCAACCCTCCTAAAGTGGTAAGATTTCAATTAATAATTGTTCATTTTCATCATCATGATCTTTCTCTCGATTGTTCTTAATCATTGGTTTACTGCATGAATATATAACTAAAGAATAAATTTAATAATAAAGTGATTGAGAAGACATTGTTTGCCTTACAAGTGGTATCAAGAGGTCAGGCGAGTGAGACGTGCTTGGGTCTTCCATATGATTGCAATAAATTACGCATCCACCAATGTGTTCACAATGAGTGAGAAACTATAACTTGGCATTTTGTAACACTCAAAAAAATGGAGCAACGTGTTAATTGCACCTCAGAGAAAATAAGGCTCGACATTAGACATGGTAGCACTGATTCACAAATTTTATAGCTTACATGTGTTATAGAGACATCGTAACAAAGGCACTTACTAGGTGGAGAGAATCCAACTTCATGGAACATCTAAATCTACACTATCAATAGTTGATCACCCAAAAAATAGTGTCAAATACTACATTCGAAGAAAACCCAACGATCATAGAAGAACAAATCACAAAAATGGAAAAAATTCATGCACTGTGAGCCTCAGATAATAACAATCATCATCATCCAATCAAAACATGCAAAAATCAATAAATTAATCACTTTGCTAAGGTACTAAAGACTTTATTTTTTTTTAAAAGCCACGTGTTTTATCCCACATGCATTGTATATGCAAGCTTGAGGGATTTATAAGTAAAGGAGCTCCCTAAGTTTATTGTTACTATGGTCACATTCTTCTATTTCCATTTCTTGCATAACCATGCTCATTTATAAAAGAACTTAGATATGAAAGCACAGGCGCACCGGGTGCGATGCAAACAAAAGCAGATGTAACGCTAAGTCCTATGAATGAACAAAGAACAAGTGCATGAAAAGGGAAAGCGAAGCATGAATGAAATGAGATGTAAAGGAAAAGTAAAGTGTAGTCTCTTTTATTAATTTTTCTTGTGATTAGGTTACAATACGTCTCCCCATTTTTGAGGGGATCAGAGCGTTAGATATAGTTTTTGTTACACCAATGGATGGTACGCTTCCCTTCGGGATCTTTCGCATGCCCACATTTGAAATGGGTGGGCCAAACGTCACCGTAGCTTATGTGAATGCATCTATAGTTCCTTGCTACCCCTCTAGTGTTGAGATCCTACATTCATAGAAACATCAAATGATTAATAGCACATGCGGATGGAGGGAAACATGCAATCCCCAAGGCCTTCGATTAATGCATACATGAAATAATTAAAATAGTGATAAAAAAATATCAGAATAAGATGAAAATTGAATAGAAGCATGTAAACACTATCAGGGAAACACTGCAAAAAGAAAAGTCAAGAAATATACTGTAGATTTCTAATCTCTCCGGGATGGGACGATTAGGACTACATAAAATGCCGGAAAGTGACCTCCCAAATGTCCCATCTAGAGGCCTCAAAAACACCTAAAAACTTAGGGTTAGGCAAAATGGGGAATTTTGAGATGACCCAGAAGGTCGGATTTGGCAGATTCTACCTTGATCGTCCTGTATCTGAAGGCACTCCCTGTATGTTAGTAAAAGCATAAAACAATGAAAACACAGTCAAAACAAGTCAGAATGCTTTGAAATTTGAACTACAGAATATATGAAACACACAAAACATGATGAAAAATACATATTAAGAAAATATACTATATATTTCTAATCACTTTGGGGTGGGGTGATTAGGACTACAACAGTACAGGGGGCACGCAGGGGTAGGATGCCCATCGTTTTGGGCTTGGTTTTGACACCAATCCACTTGGGATGGGTCCAAAACCTCCTACGGGGTTGTGTCAAAAAATTAGGTGTGGTATTGTGGCAAATTTTTTGGGTTTTGGGTCTGAATTGCGCTCATAATGTTCACTCGATGATCTCCCTTCCAAAAGAGAGATCAAGGATGTAGGAAGCACAATGAGGATGAGGGTATAATTCGACAGCACTCCATTGCTATAAATGCTCCTGCTCTATTTTTCTTTTTGGTTGAGAAGACTCACCATTTTATAGACCTAAAGGTCTACTTTGAATGTGCATGCAGGGGCACCACTTGACCATCATGCCTTGTCAGGGGAGAGAAGATTCCTCCCTGATTAAGGGCTCCATGACTGCCTCTTTGAGATTTGAAACGCTCACTCACACTCCCATGCATTGAAGGTGGAGTTGAGTGGAGGATCTGGGCTGCCATTTGTCAAGGTTTGAGTTTTTTTCCATCAAACCTACTATTCACCCCACCCTAGAGTGATTGTTGCTAATCGTCCTGGGGTGGGATGAATAGCATTCTAATCACCCCAGGGTGGAACGAGTAAGGAGCAGGGTGCTTGAAAGGTTCCAAATTGACCTCTGACCTTCCAAAACTACTTTGGGAGTGGTTAGCACCACTTTTTAACCTTTGGGGGCTACCCTAGGGGCTATGTATGCCAATTCAGTTCGTGCAGGTAGTCACATGATCAGATTGGTGTTGTTTTGGTTTCTACAAATGCCCCTTTTTGGGATGCGCTATGCATGGTGTAGTGCTAAGAAAAAATAGATAACCAAAGAACTTAATGATTAGGGTTTCTCAGTAACCTAACCAAATTTTGATGTCCCAGGTATGGAAAGGGGCACGCATTCTTGAATCTTTGCTTTTGATGAGCTAAGGAGCTTAATTCAAGTGTTAACCTTTTTCGGTGAGGTGTTACTTGATCTTGGACATTGTTCAATCATGAATAGGCAAAGGGCGCAACATTTTGTATATGGGAACCTTGAGTTCATGATTCTAGAATTCCAAGTGTTTGATCAGCTTGTGATTATTGCTTGTTTTTTGCCCCAAGAAGGAGCATGACTGTCTTTGTCAATGATTCTTTGAATGCATGTCATTTCCTTGATTGGGTGTGTATTTTTTGATTGGTGACTAAGTGTGACTACCCCCTCAAGTGACGAATTGATGAGGGAATGACCAACATGAGAAAAGAGACGAGTCGCTTGACCCAAGATGACTTTTGTAAGGATGCCTTCAATTTTTTTCCATTGAATTCTTATGCAATTTCCCAACAATCGGGCCTATTTTTGGTGGGTTTTAACCCTTTTTTGTGATGCTTATTGGGGTTGAAATTGTCAACAATTCGTCCTCCCGTGGAGCGGTCCAGCTATGGTATCCTTCTTAGGGAGTAAGATATTTATAATTTGTGTCCCTGACATCGGTTTTGTATGCCATGAATCGTAGGTGCAAAGGTGCCTTTGTTTGGTAGTTTTATTGTTGTTTTTGGGTGGGTTTTGACCCTTTTTTGTGACGCTTATTGGGGCTAAAATTGTCAAAAATTTGTCCTCCCGTGGAGCGGTCCAGCTATGGTAGCCTTATTAGGGAGTAGGATATTGATAATTTGTTGCCCTAGCATCAGTTTTGTATGCCATGAATCACAGGCACAAAGATGCCTTTTTTTGGTAGTTTTATTGCTGTTTTTGGGTGGGTTTTGACCCTTTTTTGTGATGCTTATTGGGGATGAAATTGTCAAAAATCCATCCTCCCGTGGAGCAGTCCGGATATGGTAGCATTATTAGGGAGTAGGATAGTGAAAATTTGTGACCCAACATCAGTTTTGGATGCCATGAATCGCAGGCACAAATGTGCCTTTGTTTGGCAGTTTTATTGTTGTTTTTGGGTGGGTTTTGACCCTTTTTTGTGACGCTTATTGGGGATGAAATTGTCAAAAATCCATCCTCCCATGGAGTGGTCCAGATATGGTAACATTATTAGGAAGTAGGATAGTGAGAATTTGTGACCCCAATGTCAATTTTGGATGCCATGAATCGTAGGCACAAAGGTGCCTTTGTTTGGCAGTTTTATTACTGTTTCCGGGTGGGTTTTGACCCTTTTTTGTGATGCTTATTGGGGATGAAATTATCAAAAATCTATCATCCTGTGGAGTGGTCCGGATATGGTAACCTTCTTCAGGAGTAGGATAGTGAGAATTTGTGACCCCAATGTAAATTTTGGATGCCATGAATCGCAGGCGCAAAGGTGCCTTTGTTTGGCAATTTTATTGCTATTTTTGGTGCATTTTGGATGCAGTTTTGGTTGTTTTTGATTTTCTTGCTCTGTAATCATCCTAGGGTGGGATGAATACCAGTTTTGTAATCATCCCAGTGTGGGATGAGTGATAACTAGAGTGGTCATCCCAGGGTGGAACGATTACAGGCCTAAGAGCCTATATAAGGGCCAAAACTAGGTTTTGGGCTCATTTGGAATTGTTTTTTTCTGGCGAGTTGGAGCTGTGAGGAGGAGTTAGAGTTTACGAAGTGGAGTGCTGTCAAATTTTTGCAAACACCATGAGTTCAAGGACCAGATCCTCGAGTGGCAGAGCCAAGGCGAGACCGGTAGGTGCTCCTTCCTTCTTGTTTTTTGTTTGTTTTTATATGAATTTTTAAAACTCGCATTTTACCTTTGTTCTTTGTCATATTAAGGTTAAGATCCTAAATGAATGTTGTGGTTTTATTTATTTTATTTTGTGCATCATAAGGTTTTAAAAACCCTAAATGATTTTTTTTTTTTGATATGTTTTTTGTTCATCATTAAGGTTAAAAACCCTAGATGATTTTTTGCGGTTTATTTTGGTTTTTTTTTTGTATTCATAATAAGGTTAAGAACCCTAGTATAGTTTTAATGTTTTTGTTTTTGATTTTTTGTCCACACATAAGGTTAATAAAAACCCTAGTATGTTTTTTTTTTTTTTGATGTTTTTGTTTACACTTAAGGTTAAAAACCCTAGTGTGATTTTGTTGTTGTTTTGATTTTTTTGTTCGTTTAGACTATGATTAAACCCTAGGTTAAACTTGTTTGTTTTTGTTTGCTTTTAGCCTAAGGTTAAACCCTAGTAATTTTGTTATTTTTGTTTAAACCTAGGTTAAAATTTGTTTTGTTTTGTTTTTTGTATTTTGTTCGCTTTTAGACTAAGATGAAAAACCCTAGTTTAAAATTTGTATTTTTTTGTGTTGTTTATTTGATTTTTTGAATGTTTTTGCTGTACATTGTGTTAATGTTTGTTATTTTTGCTGTGCATTTTGAAATTAAGGTAGAAACCCTAAAATGTAGTTTTGTTATTGTGTAGTTTTTTTATATTATTATTATTTTTTGTTTATATACATTGTTGTACATTCGTGTTACATGCTGTATAATTTTTTTTGTCATGTTTTAATGTTTTTGTGTTGTTTTTGTTTTTCAGGTTGTGAAGAGTCGGTACCGTCAGCCGACGGTATTCTATGATGCGCGGGATGTGCTGACTGTGGCGGACTGGGAGTGGCTTGCTCAAGAAAGTAACGCAATTGGAGCCTATGGTGGGGGATCGGGCATATCTGACTGCCCTGATCAATTTTTGGAATCCCCTCACCAACACCTTTCATCTCCCAATAGGGGATATGACGGTGACTCTAGAGGACATGTATCGGATTCTACGGATTTCGATAGACGGGTTGCCCATTCGGATGACTCATGATCAGCGGACGACGGTGCTGACACGGTGCTTTGGGCATGCGACGGAGATGGGGGTGGATGGGGCGGTGGAGAGGGCAGAGGGGGACTACCTAATTGGTAGGATTCTGGTGCAGTTGTGGTTTGAGAAGGGCATGCTGGGGGTGAGGCATGCGTTGCTTATGGCCCTCATCTCCAACATGCTGTTTCCCGACTCCTCAGGTGCGAGGTTCCTTTGGAACTTGATTGAGGTAGTGTTAAGACTTGTGGAGTGTCCGATGATAGCACCACTTATTATGAGGTGGGGTCAGATGCTACTGGCACAACTATATGACGAGTTGTACGAGGTCCACTATCGGAGGCAGAAGGGGATTGGGTGCAGCTACCTGTTATAGTGTTGGGGGTGGCAACACATAGTTGTGGAGTGGCCATAGGGGTTACCTTGGACCACTCGAGGGAAGATGATGGAAAGGGATATTTGCTATGCTACTCTGTGGTGGAGGTCAGAGGAGCAGGGGCAGAGTCAATGGTGGGCAGGTGCCGTAGGGCACTATGCTGATGCATTCTCACGTCTTACTCCAGGGGAGGTGTTTTGGTGGCCATACGAAGACTATCTAGCTTGGCCTGAGGCTGGGGAGTGGCTCTTTTGGGTGCACAGGGGGAGGTGGTTGATCGGATGACATGGGACCGAGTAGAAGTACTTCTTATACATTCGATGACTCAATAGTTTGGGGTTCGCCAGGGATTTCCTGGTGAGCCCTTGATCTATCAGTGTTGATGCGATGAGAGGACTCTAGCTTGGCCGATTATTGAGCCATTGGGCAAGGAGTCGGATGTAGTGATTGATGTCCCCAATGTGGACAATGTCAGGGTGACTGTAGAGTATGACCAGTGGTGGATGATATTGTGATGGCAGGGTGAGGGGCCTCTAGGAGGTTTGGATGCAGCAGTAGCAAGCGGTGGAGTTACGAAGGCATTGAGGGAGGGTTGGGGGGCTCCACTCGACAATGCGGATATGGTGGATGTGGATGAATTGACTGGGGATGACTTAGGGGTTCCAGAGTAGCTGGATATACAAGACATCCTGGAGCAGTGGGTGTCAGAGTAGCATGCCATATCGAAGATGCCCATGCCTCAGGCAGTACCAAGGGATATGGAGGCTAGGTTTCATGCTGAGATAGCATGATTGGAGGACCTACTACGAAGACAAGATGAGGAGCACAGTGCTGAGAGGGGTCGCCTACGGACTCAGTTGGCATAGCAGGATGAAGCATTGGCTGCATACCACCGGTGAGATGTGGAGTGGGGTTAGTTTCGAGTGGATTTGGAGGCCGAGATTATCTACTTCGATGGATAGTTACCTGAGCTCACTAGCAGTGGATCGTCACACCATACCAGAGGTAGCGAGACTGAGTAATTGGCATCCTCTTATCGCAGGTAGTTGGGTGAGGGTAGCGCTAGTGGGCATGATGTGAGGGCTGGCAGCAGCCACCCTGAGAGGTCCCATAGGACCCACACCACGAGGGGTAGTTTCAGTTGCACCGATCCTACGTGATCATGGTGGCCAACTCCCTAGGCTTGGGTTTTTTGAGTTTTGATTTTTTTGTGAGGTCAGAGGACCGACTTATTGTAGCCTGCGGGCATTTTTGGTGATATATATACATGACTTTATTTTTTATTATACACTTGTCATGATTTATTGTTACTTGTATGCACATTTATTTATGTTGATGTATGCATAGGTTATTATAAATGCAATTTTTTCTAATTATATGATGTATGCATATGGAATGGATTAAATGATTTTTTGATAACTTGGCGGTGGCACCATAGACTGTACAGGATTTATGGCTTTCTGTACTATGTGATTGCTTTGTGGAGTGACTTTGCATGTGTGAATTTTTTTGTTTTGTATTTTTTGATGGTGATGTAATAATGGAATGTGCTACAGTTGTGTTAAAATGTAGTTAAGGTTTTTTTGAGACTCAGATGTTTTAACTAGATAGCCAAGACTGTACATTTATCTCCCAAGACTTTTGAACAAGGTACAAATCAGACTTGAGTTTGACCAAGTTATTTCACATCCCTATGTGTGCGATTGAATTTTTTATGTGGTGGTTTTCAGGATACCGCCAGTGCGAGATAGGCTGTCAACCAAACCTGTACTAAGGATCACCTAATTAGCTCCACTAACTCCTTTGTTGTGTTTAGTAAGATTAATTTGTGGTGCAATCTAGGATACCATAAGTTAGCTCATCCACATGAAAACATTGATCTATACATAGTGTAATGCGACAGATATATCGTCATGCAGGAGGTTTACTACCAGTGACCAGCAGGCTATCCACAAAATCGGTACTGAGGATCGCCTCATGACCTTTCGAATGCTGAGAGTTCCAGGGATTCAAGTTCGACTCCCTTATTTTCTTTACTTTTATTGGGATACTTGCTCTCATATATAAGTGATAAAAATAACTGTTTATTTTTATTTTTTTCTTTTGAGCAAGGGATGGGAATTTTGAATGATGAAATCACTATTTCTTGTGCTTTTTGATGTATGCACTGTGTGGGTTTTGATGTCAAACTTTGGAGTTTGTACTTTGACATTTTTTTTTGCAATTTTTTTTGGATATTTGCAACTTTTTGAGAATTTGGGATTCTTGGGGAATTGTGTAGGGAAGATGATTGTCCTTTTGACAACTCTCAACATTCTGGGGGTCATTCGCATAGGGGGATGAGCAAGATAACCTTTTCACTGTATGGTATCCTAGATTGCTTTGCAGGTTTCATCTTTCTTTCACACAAATTGGGAAATTTTTATGTGTTTAACTTGTTTTGGGATGCGACATAACAAGGTGTGATCCAAGTAAAACTCTACCTTTGTAAAATTCTATCTGACTTTGTACAGTTTTGGGCTAGAAATCTAAAGACAACTAAATGACAAAAGCCTTGGATACATTAGAAGACAATGTATTATGATATGGTGAAAAATGTGGATGGTGTTTATTTTTTTTGGACTATTTACAAAGTGGAAAAATGCAGAAAATGATGGAATTGTTGAGTAATTATAGTCTATTGTGCATTTGAACTGTATGACCAAAAAATATGTAATGTATGTTTGCGATGCCTAATGCAACTTATTGTTTTTTGTGTTTTGATTTTTAAGAGTATGCATGAAAGTGAGATGCAATTTTTTTTGTTATTTTTTATGATTTTATCATTTTTTGAAATTTTTTTATGGTTGGTTTATCCCAAGTGGGTGCGGACCAAGTGATCTTTTCAGATCCTTAGAGGTTTTGACCAAAGGTATTATAGATACCTTTGGGGCATTTTGGGTGACCAAGAGGTTGTGGGAACCCTTGGGGCTTTTGGTTTGACCAAAGGGTTTATAGATACCTTTGGGACGTTTTGGGGTGACCAAGCAATTGCGGGAATCCTTGGAGTTTTTAGTTTGACCAAAGGAATTATGGGCACCTTTGGGGCATTTTTGGGTTGACCAAGCGATTGCGAGAATCCTTGGAGATTTTTGGGGTGACCAAAGGGATTATGGGCACCTTTGGGGCATTTTTGGGTTGACCAAGTGATTGCGGGAATCCTTGGAGCTTTTGGTTTGACCAAAGGGATTATGGGAACCTTTGGGGCATTTTTGGGTTGACCAAGTGATTGCAGGAATCCTTGGAGATTTTTGGGGTGACCAAAGGGATTATGGGCACCTTTGGGGCATTTTTGGATTGACCAAGTGATTGTGGGAATTCTTGGAGCTTTTTGGGGTGGGCCATGGCTCTTTTAAATGTGGAATGGCCTCAAATGACTGATGTTCAAGGGTTCTAGTTCCTTGATTCCATAAAGAGAGACTAGCTAGTATGTTCAAGGTCCTATTTTACTATCAATTACATAAGGACCTAACCAATTTGCCACACACTTGTCCCTTAAATGGGGCAAAAAGTTAGAATTTTGTTGGTTCTCTTTTAAGACTAGGTCACCAACCTGAAAGTCCCTCAGGTGAACTTTCATGTTATATGCTTTCTTAAGTCGCTCTTGATAGATACGTAAATGCTCGAGAGCATTGATGTATCATTTGTCAAGAAACGTAATCTGGTCTAATCGGGCCTGCTACACAGTGTCATCATCAATGAACTCTTGAATTGATATGCGCAGGGAAGGTATTTCCAACTCAAGAGGCATGACTGCCTCGAAGCCATACACCAACAAAAATGGAGTGGCCCAAGTGGACGTCCAAATGCTAGTGTGATAAGACCAAAGAGCAAGTGGTATTTGAATGTTCCAATCGTTATGACTATCTGTGACCATCATTTTAAGGATGGCAACTAGCATTTTGTTTGATGCCTCTGCTTGCCCATTTGCCTGCGGATAATAGGGTGTCGAAAAATTGTGCTGAATTTTGTACTTTGTTGTCAAAGCATGCACATATTTGTTCTTAAATTATGTCCCATTATCCGAGATGATCTTGGATGGAATACTAAAATGACATATGATATTATGTAAAATAAACTCTGCAATGTGGGGCCCAGTCGTAGAGGTTAGCAAAATTGCTTCCACCCACTTGGTGAAGTACTCTGTGGTCGTTATGATGAACATGTGATGGCCTGACGACGCAGGGGAGATATTTTTGATTAGATCTAAGCCCCACTATGAAAATGGCCAAGCCGATTGGATCGGCTACAAGGCCTGAGAAGGTACGTGTGTCAAGTTAGCATGGTGTTGACACTTTGTGCACTTCCTCACATACGCACAACAATATCGCTCTAAGGATGGCCAATAATAGCCCATGCAAAGAATGCGCTTTGCGATGGCCATACCGTTGAAGTGGCCACCACATGTACCATCGTGTACTTGGGTGATCATCCAAGTGGACTCTTGCTGGTCCAAGCAACGGAGGAGGATCCCTTCATAGCTTCGACGGTACAAAATGTCTCCTAGCAGGACATGTTTTGCCACTTTTTATTTGAATGATATTTTTGTGGCATGCAAAAATCCAAGTGGGAGGCTACCTAACTTGAGATAGTCTCTTATGGGTGTGTACCAATCCTGCTGATCAGAAACTTCGATGGTATGAATGACTAATCCCTCTTGAAGTTCATCCCTAGCAAAATTTGAGCGGGAAATAACTTGTAAGAATAGTGTTGTGTTGCTATTAAGAGGGGTCAGGGAGAACAAGGACCCCCAGTTGTCATGATTCAAATTATCATGGATTCGAGAGAACATATCCTAAGATGGTTCAATCTAGATCAGGTGGATTCGTGGCATGAGGTCATAGCTTGCACGTTCCATCATGGATTGCGATAATGTTTTGACTTGAATGGTTGTCATTTCACTAGAAGGATCTTGCGGGATTAGTGACCCCAAGGAGGTCATAGTGTCCGCAAAATGATTCGATGATCAAGGGAGTGCCTCGATGTCGTACCATTCAAGATTTGCCAAGAATTTATCCACAAGGGCTTTGTAGGCCTATAGAACTGGGCATTTGTATTGGAATACCCCTTTCACTTGGTTGACAATTAACAGTGAATCACCAAAGATATTCAAGCGTTTGATGTTCATGGTGATGGTTGTCTGAAGACCTATGAGCAAGGCTTCGTATTCAGCATTGTTATTGGTGCACGAGAAATAAATTTTAAATGATAGAGGCATTGGAGCCCCTTGAGGTCTAAAAAATATGATTCCTGTGCCACCCCCTTGCTCACATTTAGAACCATCAAATAATAAGGTTATGTCGGCCTGTGACTCAGGCTCATCAGAATCTGGCAATTTTGAGACATGGAAGACCCCATCATCGGGCAGCTCTACGGTCAGAGGCTGATCATCTTCGAGAGGAGCCTCTGCTAGTTGATCGATGATGACTTGACCTTTTATGGACTTATGTCCAATGAATTTGATGTCAAACTTCATCAACAACATGATCCATTTTATCGTGCGACTACTATGATAAGTATGACTCATCATGTACCACAATGGATTTTCCTTAGACACAACATACGTCATATTGCTCAACATGTAATCGCATAGCTTTTTGGTGGCAAATACCACTGCTAAGCATAGCTTCTCGATGTATGCATAGTTAAGTTCATAACTGACCAGGGTATGAGTAAGATAATAATTAGCATATTATTTATGTAGTTCATTTTTCTAGGCTAGCATGGCACCCAGTGCCACCTCAGTAGATGATATGTATAAGTAGAATGACACTCCTAGTCTAGGTGGTGCCAATACCGGCAAAAAATCCAAGTATTGTTTGATGTCATCGAAGGCTGACTGACACTCGTCATCCCAGTGAAATGCTACCCCTTTGTGTAATAATTTATTCATGGGTTGACACTTGTCAGATAGCTGCGCTATGAAGCGCTTGATCGATGTGACCTTTCCCTGTAAGCTTCTGAGCTGCTTGATGGTGGTTGGGGGAAGCATTTCAAGGATTGCCTTGAATTTATGTGGATCTACCTCGATGCCTCATTTTGAGACTATGAAACCCAAGAGTTTTCTAGATGTGATGCCAAATACGCACTTCTTGGGGTTTAGTTTGACTTTGTGTTCGAGGAGGCGATCAAGGATCTTGCTTAAGTCATCAAGATGATGTGGGCACAAAAGAGATTTGGCCAACAAATCATCCATATAATATTCCAAAGTTTTATGCATGTGATCGTGGAAGATGTATGTCATAGCGCATTGGTAGGTGGCGCCAACGTTTTTAAGGCCAAAGGGCATGACCTTATAACAAAATTTCCCCCAAGGCATTGTGAATGCCATTTTGAGTTGATCATCGGGATTGATACGAATCTGGTTATATTCCTAAGAAACCATCCATGAGGGAGAGCATTTTGTGGCCTACTGTAGCATCCACCAATGCGTCGATGCTAGGCAAGGGGAAATCGTCCTTGGTACTCGCTTTGTTTAGATCTCAAAAATTGGTGCATATGTGAATCCTCCCGTCCGGCTTCTTGACAGGTACCATGTTGGACAACCATGGTGGGTAATCCACACAGATGACAAACTATGCATCCAACAACTTTTGTAATTCATATTTTACCATTAAGGCCACTGTTGGGTGCATCTTACATAGTTTTTCTTGACTGGCTTGACTATCGGATCAAGCGTTAGATTATGCATGACTAGTTTTGGGTCTAGCCCTGGCATGTATTTGTAGGACCATGCAAAAACCTCCTCCTTATCTTTGATAAGGGCAATGTAATTGGCTTGCTATTCGAGGAATAGACTTACCCCTAGATTGATGAATTACGGATTCATTGGATCAGAGCCGATGTCTACGTCAGTCGTCTCTTCGACTGACATGTGGGACACGTCCTCCAACTGGTGTGGAGTTGGGATTAGGTGGATATCATTTTCTGAATTTAGATCTATGTTTAGAATGTCGGGTCCCTCTTCAGCGTGGAAGATATCCTGAGTTGGTCCTAGGGTGAAATGAAGCATCTCACTGCAAGGCCAGTACTCTGATGGGGATGGTGGTGAGTTGTGTGATCCCAGTATATGGCATCTAGGTTTAGATACAATGGTCGTGTTGTATTGGTTGGATTGCATATGGGGGTAGTTAAGTCAATGGAGATCATGTTGATGAAATGAATTTGGTCTCCATTACCCCACGGGTGGTGACTCGGACATCCTTGGTGATCTTTGTGCTCCGGATTTGGCTCTATGGGTATTGGCACAAATGGATTGGGCCTATGTGTGGATAAAAGGACAGGGTCTGCCCTTGGAACTGATGGATTTATAGGGTCTCTAGTTGGATGGTGCTCTTTGCATGCCTAAAGTGGCGGGTGCAGTACTTGGTCCAACTATGCTTGGTTTAGGTGCCACCTATGCCTTGGCCCCATGTTTAGCTATTCAAACATGTCATCAATGTCCATGGGGTATTGTTGTTGCTACCACATATGGTTGAGATATGCCATCTAAATCTCATATTCATAATCACTATTAGATATCCATAGGCCTTCATTGGCTTTGACAACTATTTACAACATGTGAGGCTCATTCTGTTCGAGCAAGTTGATTTGGTCCCATCGGGGTTGTTCCGCTCTCTACAGGAGGACCTGATTCTCTTGAGGTGGAAATTGCTCAATTGGAGCATTCATGGGGAACATCGCCATGAAGTTCTCCTAATAGTCATCTATGGGTGTCACTTGCGAGTGATTGCTATCGGACTCAAAAGGGTCCCAAGGTGCTACCTCATACTCTGAATCATCTTCTAAAGATCCTTCTTGGCCTTGTCTATATCCCTTTTGGAGGCAAGTTCTTGAAATTTCCCCTTTCTCAATCGAAGGGGAGGAGTTGTTGAGGCCCACAAGGTTGGTTGTTAGCAATGGGAGATAATCCCCCAATGTGTATGTTGTGTTAGGATTGGCATATGGATCTTGTTCCAACCTATCTATGTTGCCTAGCCCTAGGCATTGCATATTTTATACCAAGATGTCAAGGGGCATAGGATGGTTGAACCCTACTCCTAATTTTTTGTATGGAATTTGATATCTTGGTTGACAAAGAATGCGCACTCCTTGTTCATATCTGCCCAGCAATATCCATGCCAATTACATTAGCCAAGATATTTCAAAGCAAAGTCTGGATTGGACAGATAGTTGACATTCTCAACAAAGGGCTCTTTGTCCTCTTCCTCTTGTAGGTAAGGTTCAATGTCGTTGTTGAGGTCCCCATATACAATTTTTTTTTATTTGGTGGGTAGCCCAAAGGGACGATAGTGCCGATGGGGAGGTGAGGTCTCCCCATGTCTTGCATGGACTCAAGTGCGGGTTTTGCTACAATGTTCCATGCTAGATACTTCCCTAGGCCCATATTGGCCATCTCAATGGTGATCCTTTAAAATTGAGGGGGAGGGAATGGGAGTTCTTCTTGAGTCCACTCCATGTTGGGTGAACCAGGTGTCTCAAATTCCATTCAATTGGGCACCTCTTCGATAGATATGGTTGATACTAGTGGTGGTATCTCTTCCAGGGGCTTCTTCTCATTGTCCTTCAGTGTGGCCATCGTAGGTGGTGTCATTGGTGAAGTACCAGATAATGAAGATGGGCTCGGTTGGTGATTTGAGGGACTTAACAATGGGGATGTATGCAAAATTGGACACTGTTTGTATGGATTCAACTGGAAGTCCAAATGTGTCGATAGGAGGGTCGACTGTGGCATCAGTTGCAACACATTGCAATACTTGAAGGGCTCTAAGTCTGCTGGGACCACATGCACTTGCCCTTTGTATGTGTACTTTAGGCATTGATATGCTATCGAAGGGACACACTTCATGTCCCTAATCCAAGGCCATCCCAACAAAATATTGTAGGCCATCTCACCTTCCAGGATGTGGCACAATGTAGGAATAGTATTTTGTCCCACTTGGATGGGCAAGATAATTGTGCCAACCGTCGAGCATATCACGTCATTGAATGCTTGAAGAGTATAGGTGGAGGCCACAATGTGAGATGCTAGAAACTTGAGGTGTTTCAATGCTACTGTTGTGATTATATTGCTGGACGAGCCAATGTCCACCAACATCTTCTTAAATGGAATCTCGTTGACCCACACAATGATGTGCAAGGGTGGATCCACCATATCACCAGTCATCGATTTTAGTTCATCTTCTCTAAAGGTGATGACTAGTTTTGTACATCATTTTACATGTCCCACAAAGTTGTTGAAAGAGCTTGCTTCGTCAGGCTGTAGCTCGATGTCTTTGAGTATCTCCATTAGAGCCTCCCAATGGGGCGGTGATTGTTGGATGAGCTCATAGATGGAGAGCCTAGCCGACATGGTCCTTAAACTTTGGGTAAGTTTAGTCTGAATCATGGCCACTGGTCTAGGTAGGGGTGGTTGCGTAGGGTGTTGTTGAGGTTGTGACATTGATGAAACCTCTCCTGTAGCTACAGCGGGGGCAGCTGTGCTTAGGTACCTCTTGTTCTGTGTCACTATGCTTATCATCCCTACATAACCCTACATGGGGCAGTTTTGTGTCACCTCATTGACTTGTAGAGTCTTTGCCTGTGCATCATGGGTAGGCAAGGGGTCTTTAAAGACCTCCATCTATTGGTTGCTTGGTGCTACGGGATTATCCACCGCTAGCATTTTGTTGTCTATTAGGTCCTGCACTAAGCTTTTGAACTTCCAACATGCATAAAGGTCATGTCCTTTTTGCCGATGAAATATACAATATAGGTCTTCCCTATAGCCATTGGGTTTTGGTGTGTTGGGGTCTACGAGTCTAGTTTCTAGCAGGTTTATCAAGTTTTCCACGGACAAGCAGTCAAACAAGGAGTCTTTAGACTTTGTGAAGGGTGTGAATTGTCACCTAGGGCGATGATTTTAATTTTGATCTTGCCTATGATTTTCCTTCTCATAGTTGTCAAGAGGAACTACCTGATAATTAGCCTTTGGGGGTTGTGTCGTCTGTGTAGGCTTTGGTATGTTTATGGCAACCTGATTGACCGTAACGGGTTTTGGTTGTGTAGACCCAATTTTGGCATTCTTGGGACACTCTTTCTTGCGTGGCTTGGCAATCTTGCCATCCTGTATCTTGATCTCCTCAATGATTCTGGCTTACACCAAGGCTTCCTCGAGAGTGGCATATTGTTGCAACTGCAATAGCATGGAGATCAACCTTAGGAAACTCTTTGAGAACATTTGGGTTAGGTCATCCATGGGAGGTAGGTAAGGAAGCCTTGAAAGCAACGTCCTCCATCGATTTCCATAAGCTTCCATGGTCTCTTCCTCATACTTCCTGAGACTAGCTAGGTCACTTAATGATGCCTTCTTCTTGGTGTTGAAAGCAAAACGTTCAAGGAACGCGTCCACTAGCTGGTCCAGGTTACTGATGCTATGCTCGAAAACTGGGTAAACAATCCCAGGCAGGGCCTGTGAACATGGTTATAAATTTTCTTAGAAGCAAAGCATCATTGTCCTGAATGCCAAAGCATTGACTCAGGAATCTTGTCACATGCTCTTGGGCATCTTCATCCCCTCTAAAGATTACCAATTGGGGAATTTTGAAGTGTTCAGGGTATGGGGGTGATAGAAATGAAGGATGCATAGGGTGACTGTGGAGTTGGCATAAAGTGGGCTTTTGGGGCCCAAAAGTCCTGGTCTCTATAGAATCTAAGCGCTCTAGCAGTGCTTTGTATGCATCAAAAGATTTGATCTCTTCCTCCTTGGTTTGTTCTCGTTGTGAATTGCGAGGAACTTGATGCCTATGGAGGGGTAGTCAGATAACACCCCCCTACCTTGGTAGGGCATTTCAGTCCACTCTTCTTCTTGCTTGAATTCCTCATAGGCTTATTGAGGAGTTCCTGGACATGACCTATAAACATGGGTGGGTGTCTACGAAGGGTGCCCATCATTGGCTATAGGGATGACCTCCCGCTCAGGTCTAGGAGGTCTTGGAGGCAACTCTTGATAAGGTCATGGAGACCTATCTTGTATCAAGGGGTTAGGCCTCTCATAAAGCTCTGTATTATGTGTATGAGGGATTGGAATCCTCTCATGCACATGTTGAGAAGGTGCAGCAATAGTATTGTCATTGTTGTCAACACAGTCAGATGGATCTGTTGATGCAGTGGACAGGAAGTTCAAAAGCTATTAAGATGCAAAATATAGGAGTTCAAAGGTTATTCAGAGTATGTACAATGATTTTCCAAAAAGACCGAAGTGGCCCATATGTAGAAAATCAAAGAAAAATACAAGTAAGAAAAGTGTCGCGATATCGCAACATATACAGCAGGCAAGAAAAACTGTCGCAATTTTGCGACATGTTGGAAGAGAAAAAGGCAAGTGGAAAAACTGTCATGATTTCGCGACATGTTGGAAGAGAGATAAAAATCAAGAAAAACTATCATGATTTCGCGACATGTTGGAAGAGAAAAAGGCAAGTGGAAAAACTGTCGTGATTTCATGACATGTTGGAAGAGAAAAAGGCAAGTGGAAAAACTGTCGCGATTTCATGACATGTTGGAAGAGAAAAAGGCAAGTGGAAAAATTGTCACAATTTCGTGACATGTTGGAAGAGAAAGAGAAAGCAGGAAAAAGTGTCGTGATTTCATGACAAGTTCGAAGAAAGAGAACAAGTAATAAAAGTGTCGTGATTTCGCGACATGTCGCATTTTCATGACTAAAATAGAAGAGAAAAAGTAAGTTGGAAAAGTGTCACGATTTTGCGACATGTCGCATTTTCGTGACTAAAATAGGAGAGAGAAATTAAGTTGGAAAAGTGTCATGATTTTGTGACATGTCGAATTTTCACAACTAAAAGGAGAGAGAAAGTAAGTTTGAATAGTGTCACGATTTCATGACATGTTGCATTTTTGCGACTAAAATTGGAGAGAGAAAGTAAGTTTGAAAAGTGTCGGGATTTCATGACATGTCGCATTTTCATGACTAAAACAGGAGAAAGAAAGTAAGTTTGAAAAGTGTCACGATATCGTGACATGTCACATTTTCACGATAAAAGAAAGAGAGGAAGCGTATGGAAGCAGAACTGTCACGATTTCACGAAAATAGCAAAAAGCAAGACTTCAGAAGTAGAAGTGTCACGATTTCATGACAAAATTAGAGAAGAAGACTTCGAAGGCAGAAGTGTCATGATTTCACGACAAAAGAAAAGAAGTAAAGTACGAAAGTAGAAGTGTCATGATTTCATGACAAAAGTAGAGAAGAAGACTTTGAAGGCAGAAGTGTCATGATTTCATGACAAAAGTAAAGAAGCTAAGTACGAAAGCAGAAGTGTCATGATTTTATGACAAAAGCTAAGTTGAAGACTATGGAGGCAAAAGTGTCGCGATATCGCGACATGTATTTTCGTAGGCCAAAGCAAAGAAAAAGAGGAGAGAGAAAAAAGTGTCACGATATCGCGACATGTTGTATTTTCGTGGGCCAAAGCAAAGAGAAAGAGGAGAGAGAAAAAAGTGTCACGATATCGCGACATGTATTTTTGTGGCAACAACAACAAAAGAAGCTACAGAGGTAGAAATGTCATGATTTTGCGACAGGTCGTAAATGCGCAAGTCAAGAAGGAGAACCCGACTGAAATGAGAAGTATGACAACCGACTAAAATTAGGGTTTACAGTTGTTATGAAAGCCGACCAAGATTAGGGTTTACAACCGACTAAGATTAGGATCTTCATCATAAAAAATATTGTTATAAAAGGAGGGCTATTTGGAGAATTGAGGGTAAGGTTGAAAGTATGTGAAATACGGTCGTTGTGCATAAAGAGCAAGTCATGTTGAATCATGCTAAGTGCGAAACTCACAAAGAGAGCAGAGTGGGCAAAAGGGAGAAGACGATCATGAAGTTCAATTGTAACGAAGCAGAGTGTGCAAAGTGATTGCACAAAGAGAGCAGAGTGCAAAAAGAATGCAAAGGTGAAGAAAACCAGTTAGGGTCTTGCAAAAGCAAAGGTATCTTACTGTCAAACTTATAGTTTCAAAATTGAAGTCCAAGTTGGTGCTTGGCGTCAAAAGTTGGTGCTCCTTCCAGTTGGTGTTGGTAAATCAAGGGTTGGTGCTCCTTCCAGTTGGTGCTGGTAAATCAGGGGTTGGTGCTCCTTTCTGTTGGTGCAGATAAATCAGGGGTTGGTGCTCCTTTCTTTTGGTGCAGATAAATAAGGGGTTGGTGCTCCTTCCAGTTGGTGCTGGTAAATTGATTGTAAAGTTGGTGCTTTGCAAAGGCTGGATTTGGATGGTAGTCCAAGAAATCAATTTTTGAGGAGTAGCCACATTGGTGAACCTCATTAAAATCTTGTGTTGTGTGATGCTCTTTTGTTATACTTGTTGTATCTAGTAATAAGTTTTAATTGCTACGATATTAAGAGCTATAAATTCAAGTTTAAAGAGCTACATTGATTCACCCCCCCTCTCAGTGTCATTGTAAGACTAACAATTGATATCAGAGCTAAGTTATTGTACAAGCTTAACCGGCTAGGGTGATATTAGAAGTAACACAATGGCAGGTGGTGAAGCTCTTTTCATGGCATTTGAAGGAGTGAACTCTGAAGTATGTGGTGAAAACCCTGAGGCTAAAGTAGATCTAGAAGATGAGTTGATCTTTGCACTTGAAGAGTGGAAAATAGAGGAAAAAAAATAAGAAAATTTCAAAAAAGCTTGAGGATGCAAATGAAATCATAACTAGTTTGAAATTACAAATAGAAGAATACAAGAAAATATCTGAAGATCTCGAAGTACAAATTACCATGAAAACAGATTATTGCTGCAAAATTGAAGAAGAGAATGTTGGTTTACGGACACAGATAGAAGAGATGAATCACAAAATTAGTTGCTATCACAAACGCGAAGAAAGTTCTATGAAGCTGGATAAGATTATAAATGACCAAAGGCTTGCAGGCATCAAATTTGGTATGGGTTTCATCGAAGGAGAATCATAAAATGAATCAAAGGCCAAAAATGTAGAATCCATAAAGAATGAAGATAAGAAATAGGTTGATCAAGGAAAAACGTCTCATGCAAAATAAAACAATAATGCCAGGCATGAAAGGAGAATTGACAATGATGGATTCACCAATGTCACACATCAAAGAATAAGAAGACCTATGGCTCCTACGACAACATGGCAAAGACCATCACCTAGGTTCAATTATCCTTTTTCTAGTTTCTATTTTAAATGCAATGGCTATGGACATAAAATCTCAGTCTGCAAATATAATGTAAGACCAAGGAATTTCACTAGTATAAATGCTTTTTCTCCTCTAATGAATTATACATTAGAATGTTATAACTGTCATAATTTTGGGCACATTGCAAGAAAATGCAGAAGTACACTTGCATCAAATCAGTTTTAGGGAAGAAAAGTTCAACCAAATAGGATGAGACAAAATAGAAAACTTCTCAAAAAACATGCACAAGCTATTGATAAGGGAAAGGCAAAACAAGAGCCCAAAACGGTAATAAAACCATAGTGGAGAAAGAAAGAATAATGGAAATCGTGTCTCCTTGGACTGAAGGAGACTACTCCTCCATTGCACTAAGCAACTCCAGGCAACACATCCTCAAAGGGAGCAATCTTAAAGTTTTATTTTAATGCTCCTATGCATTTGTTTGGTTATCTGAGGATGAAAGGCAAGTAGTCAGAGGGAGTTGTCGTATAGTTGTCAAAGTGTGTTTCAGTTCATGTAGTTGTTTGTGGAGGTACCATGAAGGGTGGTGATTAAATTGAGATTTTTCACCATTGGTAGTATTGCTATATGTCAATGTTGTACTTTTGATGATTCTTACTGCCATTGTTCAAAGTTGTGGATTATAACAGTTCTGATAATTTGGTTTAGTGAAATAATGTTGCCCTAGATGCATATATGTGGTTCGGTAAAAAGGCAACAGTAAGATACTTTAAAGTTTTTGGCAGCAAGTGTTACATCAAAAGAACTGAAGAAAACCTTGGTAAGTTTGAAGATAGATCTGATGAAGGTAGGGAACGAGTAATTAGATATGAAGAGAACTACCGAATTTATGAAGAGGTTATTGAAGGAGATGAGGAAAAGGAAACAGAAAAGAAACAAAAATTGACTTAGATAATTCAAACAATGTTTCAGAGGTGGATAGTAATTTGTATGCCAAAATAGAAAATGGCCATCTTATTGTTCTTATTGTATATGTTGATGATATCATATGTGGCAGCAACAAATATGAGTGGTGTAAAGATTTAACAAATATGATGCAGAAAGAATTTGAAATGTCAATGACTAGTGAAATTTCATATTTCCTCGAGTTGCATGTTAATCAAAATAAGAAGGGCATATTTATTTCTCAAGTTAAATATGTGGAAGAGATGTTTAAAAAGTTCACAATGGAGGATTGTAATCCAGTTAGCACTCCCATGACAACAGGTTGCAAGTTGAGCAAGGATGAAAAATCTCCACCTGTTGATCAAACCATGTACAGATCTATGATTGGGAGCTTATTGTACCTGACAGCTACCAAACCAGATATTTTGCAGGCAGTATGCATGGTAGCATGATTTCAGGCTAATCCCAAGGAGACTCATGTGACAGCAGTGAAGAGGATTCTTCGATATCTCAAGGGTGCTATGGAGTATGGGTTATGGTATCTGAAAGGTAAAGACTTCACCCTTATTTCGTATTCAGATGTAGATTGGGCAAGATGTGTCGATGACAGAAAGAGTACCAGTGGAGGTCCATTCTATCTTGGAGACAGATTGGTCGCGTGGAACAGTAAGAAACAAGAGTCAGTTTCTTTATCGACAGCAGAGGCAGAATATATCGCAATGATAACATGTTGTATGCAGGTATTGTGGATGAAACAAACCATGAAAGATATTGGTATTAGCTTTAGTGAGTCAATATCAGTTAAGTGTGATAACACCAGTGCCATTAACATCTCCAAGAATCTGGTTATGCATTCACGCACAAAACACATTGCTATCCGGTATCACTTTTTGAAGGAGAAAGTTGTGGAAGGTGAGGTTAAGTTGGATTTTGTTCCAACTATAGAGCAAGTAGTAGATATCTTCACAAAACCATTGCCCAAGGAAGTTTTTGAGTACCTTCACAATAAATTAGGAGTGGTCACACTTCCCAAGAATAGACTAGCTACAGGGATCATATTCTCAGGGGGAGAATTTAAGTATTTGATTATATTTTTGCTCATGTTCATGATTTTTTCTAAGTGTAATAAATTTTTCTTGAGAATGTTGTGCATGGACTCAGGGGGAGTCTGTAGTAGCCCTTTGGTATTATTGTCAAAGGGGGAGAAGAGTTATAGGAAATTGCACATGTGTTGCCAACAATTCCAAAGGGGGAGATTGTTGAGCAAGGTGCAAGCAACAATATTGTCATTGTTGTCAACACGATCAGATGGATCTATTGATGCGAGTGGATAGGAAGTTCAAAAGCTATTCGGATGCAAAAGACGAGGAGTTCAAAGGTTATTCAGAGTATGTACAGTGATTTTCCAAGAAGATCGAAGTGGCCCATATGCAGAAAATCAAAGAAAAAGACAAGTAAGAAAAGTGTCGTGATATCGCGACATATACAGCAGGCAAGAAAAACTATCATGATTTCGTGACATGTTGGAAGAGAGAAAAAAAGCAGGAAAAACTATCGTGATTTCATGACATTTTGGAAGAGAAAAATGCAACTGGAAAAACTGTCACGATTTCGTGACATGTTGGAAGAGAAAAAGGCAAGTGGAAAAATTGTCACGATTTTGCGACATGTTGGAAGAGAAAAAGGCAAGTGGAAAAACTATCATGATTTCATGACATGTTGGAAGAGAAAAAGGCAAGTGGAAAAACTGTCGCGATTTCACAACATGTTGGAAGAGAAAAATGCAAGTGGAAAAACTGTCGCGATTTCGCAACATGTTGGAAGAGAAAGAGAAAGCAGGAAAAAGTGTCACGATTTCGCGACAAGTTTGAAGAAAGAGAAAAAGTAAGAAAAGTGTCACGTTTTCGTGACATGTCGCATTTTCGCGACTAAAATAGGAGAGAGAAAGTAAGTTGAAAAAGTGTCGCGATTTCATGACATGTCGCATTTTCACGACTAAAATAGGAGAGAGAAAGTAAGTTGGAAAAGTGTCACGATTTCGTGACATGTCACATTTTCACGACTAAAATAGGAGAGAGAAAGTAAGTTTGAAAAGTGTCACGATTTCACGACATGTCGCATTTTCGCGACTAAAATAGGAGAGAGAAAGTAAGTTTGAAAAGTGTCACGATTTCGTGTCATGTCGCATTTTCGCGACTAAAATAGGAGAAAGAAAGTAAGTTTGAAAAGTGTCACGATTTCGAGACATGTCGCATTTTCATGACAAAAGAAATAGAGGAAGCGTATGGAAGCAGAACTAACATGATTTTGTGACAATAGCAGAAAGCAAGACTTCGAAAGCAGAAGTGTCACGATTTCACGATAAAAGCAAAGAAGAAGACTTCGAAGGCAGAAGTGTCACGATTTCATGACAAAAGCAAAGAAGTAAAGTATGAAAGCAGAAGTGTTGTGATTTCATGACAAAAGTAGAGAAGAAGACTTCGAAGGCAGAAGTGTCACGATTTCACGACAAAAGCAAAGAAGCTAAGTACAGAAGCAGAAGTGTCACGATTTCACGACAAAAGCTAAGGTGAAGACTACGGAGGCAGAAGTGTCATGATATCACAACATGTATTTTCACGGGCCAAAGAAAAGAGAAAGAGGAGAGATAAAAAAGTGTCACGATATCGTGACATGTTGCATTTTCATGGGCCAAAGCAAAGAGAAAGAGGAGAGAGAAAAAAGTGTCGCGATATCGTGACATGTTGTATTTTCATGGCAACAGCAACAAAAGAAGCTACAGAGGCAGAAATGTCGTGATTTCACGATAGGTCGTAAATGCGCAAGTCAAGAAGGAGAACCCGACTGAAATGAGAAGTATGACAACCGACTAAAATTAGGGTTTATAGTTGTTATGAAAGCCGACCAAGATTAGGGTTTACAGTCGACTAAGATTAGGATCTTCATCATAAAAAATATTGTTATAAAAGGAGGGCTGTTTGGAGAATTGAGGGTAAGGTTGAAAGTGTGTGAAATACGGTCGTTGTGCACAGAGAGCAAGTCGTGTTGAATCGTGCTAAGTGCAAAATTTGCAAAGAGAGAAAAGTGCACAAAAGGGAGAAGACGATCGTGAAGTTTTACTGTAATGAAGTAGAGTGTGCGAAGTGATTGCATAGAGAGAGCATAGTGCACAGAGAATGCAAAGGCGAAGAAGACCAGCTAGGGTCTTACAAAAGCAAAGGTATCTTAATGTCAAACTTATAGTTTCAGAATTGAAGTCCAAGTTGGTGCTTGGCATCAGAAGTTGGTGCTCCTTCCAGTTGGTGCTGGTAAATCAGGGGTTGGTGCTCCTTCCAATTGGTGCTGGTAAATCAGGGGTTGGTGCTCCTTTCTTTTGGTGCAGATAAATTAGAGGTTGGTGCTCCTTTCTGTTGGTGCAAATAAATAAGGGGTTGGTGCTCCTTCCAATTGGTGCTAGTAAATTTATTGTAAAGTTGGTGCTTTGCAAAGGCTAGATTTGGATGGTAGTCCAAGCAGTCAATTTTTGAGGAGTAGCCACATTGGTGAACCTTGTTAAAATCTTGTGTTGTGTGATGCTCTTTTGTTATACTTGCTATATCTAGTAATAAGTTTTAATTGTTGTGGTATTAAGAGCTATAAATTCAAGTTTAAAGAGCTACACTGATTCACCCCCCCTCTCAGTGTCATTGTAAGACTAACAACACAATGTTCTGGAGTAACTCATCCGTCTGACGCTAAATGTGCTCTTTTCTAAGATGGTACAGGTGCTCTAACTATTGTTGATCTTGCTTAAGCTGCATGATTTGTGCTTGGTGGATGGCATGTTTGGCAAATGCCAAGTTGATTTGTTCCACTGTATTTGGTCTAGGGGGTCTAGATGCTTCCCCTACATGTCTATTTTGGTCATGGTTATCCAAGATGTCTATAGGTTGCTTCCATCTGTCGAGGTTAAAAACATTCACTCGAGGCTCTGACCTCAGTAGGTGATCCTGATAAATAGCAGGTGCAGAGGCGCATTGCTCCCATGCTGTGTATTGAGGAATATAGTGGTTTTCCTTATGCTCTCTTTCATATGTGTGAAGGGGCTGGGTAGAGTTGGCTTGCCCTGTCTGAAGAGCCTTGCAATCTGGATCTGGCCTATTGTTTTTTATAGTAATAAGGGGTAGAGGAGGGATGATGTAATCATGTGGCCCCTCCTTATGGACCCTATGTTGTTCATGCACTTCAGTGCACAGTGGCCACTCATAATGAGTGTCTAAGGGGGCCTTCCTATGTATGTACTCCTCCTAAAACGGTCTGTGTTGGATGGGAGTGTCCCTCAAAGGGGTGCCTCTATAGTCTTGTTCCATCATGGTATGATGTGGACTATTTTGTGGGTCAGGCCACCAAGGTGGTATGACCAAGTCCTTGGAGCTATAACGGAGGTGACTTGTGCCTCCTTGTACACTTTCCACCGCTACTGCCCGTGATTGGGATTGGCTATGGTGTACATCATGGCGGTGGTTCTCTAAAATATATGTATGTTTTTATCTTCTTTACGATTTTTTATGCTACACTAAACCAAAAGGGGCCACACAAACAAATAAGTGATTATCTCATTTACAGATTAAATGCATTCCCTAAATCTGGTTCAGTGTGTTTTGATTTTTGTTTTGAAAGCCTTGTAAAGAAAATTTTGTTGTACATGCAATATGAGGGCTCTTATATCTACCAAAATGGTCGCCCCTTCAATATACCACTACCAGGCCATTATACCGAACCTATCAATATAATCACCATTATGTGAGGGAAACTATTGGTACACGAGAGCAGAACGGTATGTGGAACATAGGCGGTACGAAAGGGGAATCGCTTTATTTTTTACACCTACCATAGAAAACTTATCCTAATGCATTGGGAATCACCCCAGCTACACTTGGTCAGCTTTTGTCAGGATTTATGTCTAGCAACAATCATGATTGGGGTTATGTATGCAAAATTCAAGCCAAGGTGGTGATGAAATCCACCGTTGGTCTTGATCAAGTGTTGGGGTTTTACGACCAACTCCTTGATGTTTATATTATCACATGGTGTGTGTGGTTATTTTTACTTATGAAAATAAATAAAACATGCAATAAATGTTTCCATGCAAACAAAGAAAACAAAAAAATCATAGAAACAGAGAAAAAAAATTATAGAGGATGTTCAGAAAACCTACCTCTTCTCTGCCCACACCAGATGCCCCTGAGTTTCTGCTTAGAAAATGCATAGAGATCTAATCGTCCTAGGGTGGGATGAATAGTAGATATGTATTCATCATAAGGTGGGATGAATGCCAATTCATCCCTAGGTGAAATGAATACCAGCTCTGTATTCATCACAGGGTGGCACGAGCAGCAGTCCAGTGCTTGAAGGATTAACACCTGCAAGCAAAAACACAAAGTTTTGATCAGAAAATTGATCCCAAAATTAGGTTACAAGGTCCCACCGTGATCACCACTAAAAGCACTTAGATACGGAAGCATAGGTGCACTGGGTGCGATGCAAACAAAAGTAGATGTAATGCTAAGTCCTATGAATGAACAACGAACAAGTGCATGAAAAGGGAAAGCGAAGCATGAATGAAATAAGATGTAAAGCAAAAGTAAAGTGCAGTCTCTTTTATTAATTTTTCTTGTGATCAGGTTACAATATGTCTCCCCCATTTTTAAGGGCTCAGAGCATTAGATATAGTTTTTGTTACACCAACGAATGATACGCTTCCCTTTGGGATCTTTCGCGTGCCCAAATTTGAAATGGGTGGACCAAAAGTCACCACTGCTTGCATGAATGTCTATAGTTTCTTGTTACCCCTCCGGTTTCGAGATCCTATGTTCAAAGAAATAGCAATCAATTAATAGCACATGCGGATGGAGGGAAACATGCAATCCCCAAGGCCTCCTGTTAATGCATACATGAAATAATTAAAACAATGATCAAAACATATCATAATAAGATGAAAATTGAATAGAAGCATGTAAAAAATATCAAGGGCACACTACAAAAAGAACATTCAAGAAATCTACTGTATATTTCTAATCGCTCTTGGGTGGGACGATTAGGACTGTCATAAATGCCCAAAAGTGACCTCCCAAATGTCCCATCTATAGGCATCCAAAACACCTAAAAAATTGGGGTTAGGAAAAATGGGGCATTTTGAGACAACCTAGAAGGTTGGATTTGGCTGATTTTGCCCTGATCACCCTGTATCCGAAGGTGCTCCCTGTATGTTAGTAAAAGCGTAAAACAATGAAAACATAGTCAAAACAAGTCAGAATGCTTTGAAATTTGAACTGTAGCATATATGAAACACACAAAACATGATGCAAAATAAATAGTGAGGAAATCTGCTATATATTTATAATCATTCTGGGGTGGGGAAATTAGGACTGCAACAGTGCGGGGGGTGCCCGGGGGTAGGACGCCCATCGTTTAGGGCTTGGTTTTGACACCAATCCACTTGGGATGGGTCCAAAACTTCCTAAGGGGTTGTGTAAAAAAATTGGGTGTGGTATTGTGGCCAATTTTTTAGGTTTTGGGTCCGGATTGCACTCCTAATGTTCACCCGATGACCTCCCTTCCAAAAGAGAGATCAAAGATGTAGGAAGCACAATGAGGGTGAGGGTATAATTTGGCAGCACTCCATTGCTCCAAATGCTCCTGCTCTATTTTTTTTTGGGTGAGAAGACTCAAAATTTTATAGACCTAAAGGTCTTCTTTGAATGTGCATGCAGGGGCGCCACTTGGCCATCATGCCTTGTCAGGGGAGAGAAGATTCCTCCCTGATTAAGGGCTCCATGACTGCCTCTATGACTGCCTATTTGAGCTTTGAAATGCTCACTCGCACTCCCATGCATTGAAGGTGGAGTTGAGTGGTGGATCTAGGCTGCCATTTGTCAAGGTTTGACTTTTTTCCTGTCAAACCTGCTATTCGTCCCACCCTGGAGTGATTGCTGCTAATCATCCTGGGGTGGGGCGAATAGCATTCTAATCACCCCAGGGTGGAACGAGTAAGGATTAGGGTGCTTTAAAGGTGCCAAATTGACCTCTGACCTTCAAAAACTACTTTGGGAGTGGTTAGGACCATTTTTTAACCTCAAGGGGCTACCCTAGGGGCTATGTATGCCAATTCAGTCAGTGCTTGTAGCCACCTGATCATATTGGTGCTATTTTGGTGTCTACAATTTCCTTCTATGCATCATTTCCTATCTCTTCCTAGTCAACGTGTTCTTAATGTCACATATCCTTGATAGTGTGACCAACTATCCTCATCGGTCCTATCTGTCATGTTATCATGTCAGTGTTCATAGTCACATATGGTTTTGTTTCCTCTCTAGCATTGTAATTTTGATCTCCCTATCATTTCAGTGCTCTATCATGTTGTCGTGTTAGGGCAGTCATTTCAGTATTCTGTTGTGTTGTCCTCCATGTTGTCTTCCTAGTTTTTTGTCATGTTCACCCTACATCCTCCTTTGGTCTGTAGCCAACATCATTATTCGTTCCTTGTATCTTTCTTAGTATAAGTTGGTCATTGGCACCACAGATGGTTATCTAGGTCATTTGTTCCTTACATGTAGTATGTTGTAAAGCATTGATGATTCAAAATATAGTCATTGTAAAGTACTAAATCTACTCGCTTCTTAAGCCATTTAGTCGACCGTTAAGGAACTAGTTATTGAAACTCGAGGGAAAGTAGCTATTGAAAACTCAAATTTCAAATTTTGCATCGTAGTTGGAGTGAAAATTGAAGTCGATAAATTTTTTTTTGCCAAAATTAATCAATTTTTTGTAGAAATTGGGGATAAAGTTTTTTTTAAATAGGATTTTTTGACAAGTGTATGAGCAAAAGGTGGACCAAAGGACCAAAAAACTGGTAAACCAGCTCAAAGAACTCAAACAAAGGGATATTCAAGTCACAAAGAAGACCTCAAAGGAACAAAGGTACACATTATTTTTATCCTTTACGAATTAATAGTTTTGATATCTGCCATCCATTATTCAATACCATGGCATCCAATACTTCTCCTACTTCTTCCCAAGAGAACCTCACACAAGAGGAAATAGGGAACCCTAATACCAACCCCTCGACCATGCAAACATTAGTAGACAACATGAACCAATTGACCAAATTGGTGCACCAACTAGTGGACAAACAAAGCCAACCAATCCCTCCTAACCCAAATCGCTACCATAGACAATGGAACAATGAGAATCAGGATGGAGAAGAAGTTTTTGCACAACAAAGAGGTCATAATGGTAGTCCCAAAAATCACTTCAATGGATAGAGGAATGATGAGGATATTGACAATGAAGAAGTTTACGAACAACAAAGAGGTCATACTCAAAATCGCTTTCATAGACATAGGCATAATGAGGACCAAGATAGATATGACGTTTACCAACAACCAAGAGGTCCTAATGGTGTCAATTTTACATGCATTGATATGCCCACATTTTAAGGTCATGATCCACATGTATGGATAGCTAAAATAGAAGGAATTTTAGACCTATACCAAATTTGAGATTCAAAAAAAGTTTCTTTTACTACTTCCAAACTGGGTACTGAAACTTATAAATGGGTTGTGTGGCTCAAACATGAGAAGAGAAATACCATCTACTGGGATCATTTCACCAAATATTTTCCTAATATATTTGAGGAAGGATCCTCATATTCATACATGGTGTGGTTGTTATCACTTAAGAAAATAGGATCAGTAGTGGATTATATCTCAAAATTCACTAGCCTGCTTTCCTATGCAAGAAACTTACAATCCGATGTGGTGGTATCTACTTTTAAAAATGGATTGAAAGAGAATATTCAATTCGAAGTTGACATACAAGATCCATCCTCTTTGGATTCCTATATAAGGATTTCCAAGTTGCTGGAGAAAAAGGTACAAATGGGGACATCTATACAACGTGATTCATATGGTCGACCTAAATACCACAAAAAATATTTTCACAAAAATGATCAACCATCAAGATATTTTTGCTATAAATATCATAATCACAATTCAAAATATTAGGTATGTGTACCATTACTGAAATTTCAAATCAAATATGATGACAAGGAAGATGAGGAAACAGAGGAGACCAACCCACTTAACTGTCCCATGGATGAAGATAAAATTGAACACAAAGAGGCCATAGTTGAGGAAGATACTATGGCAATATCAATACATGCTCTTATGGGTTTATCAGCTCACCATACAATCAAGATATCAAGGTTCATTTGATAAATGAAGGTAACCGTATTAATTGATTCATGAAGTACTGATAAATTTATTAACACAAATATTGCTAGGGAATTAAACTTGCACATCCACTCCTCCAACCAAGACAAATTTCCAATTCTATGTGCAAATAGGGGAAGTGCTCAATGTATGGGTAGAACATCTTCAATTTAATTGTAAATGGGAAGTTATACTTGGCATGGTCCTATTTTTGTTATGAATTTAGAAATTCAGAAGTTATCTTGGGAGTCACATGGTTAGAAAAAATGGAAACCACGATCGGTTTTAATTACAAGCAACGCTTTTTTGAATGGAAATAAAATGGGAAGACCATTCACCTCCAAGGAATTCCAACTCCCCCATAAAATATAGTAATTTTGCACAACATTGTAAAAATATTAATAAAAGGTAGTTATGGATTCATTGCTCAAATTAATTGTATGGAAATACAAGCACAAGATACTCCAGAAATCTAATTGGAAGATCTACAACACATTGTGGCAAACTATGATGAGGTATTCCAAGAACCAAAGGGACTACCTCCCAAAATATCACATGACCATGCCATACACCTTGTTCCAGGAAGTCTTCCTCCTAATGATCTTCCTTATCAGTATCCCCAACCTCAAAAAATAGAAATTGAGAAGATTGTCCAAGAACTATTAGAACATGGTGTCATTTGTCACAACACTAGCCCCTATTCTTCACTAGTAGTTTTAGCCCGTCGTAAAGATAATTCTTGGCGTATGTGTCCGAATTTTTATCCTCTTAACAAAATAACCATCAAAGATAAATTTCCTATACCTATCATTGATCATTTAATAGATGAGCTACATGGTGCAAATATTTTTACAAAATTGGACTTACATTCGAGGTTTCACCAAATTAGATTTAGGGAATAAGATATTACCAAAATAGCTTTTTGTACCCATGAAGGTCATTATGAATTCCTGGTCATGCCTTCTGGTCTCACTAATACTCCATACACATTTCAAAGTCTCATGAACCATGTGTTTCATACTTTCCTTCATAAATTTATCCTAGTATTCTTTGATGACATACTCATATATAGTAAATCATAGAATGATCATCTGTTGCATGTGGGAAGGGTTCTTCATATACTACACAGGGAAAAATTGTTTGTCAAGAGCTCTAAATGCTCCTTTGGTGTTCAATAAGTGGAGTACCTAGGTCATATAGTTTCTTAGGAAGGTGTTAAAGTGGATCCTAATAAGATAAATGTAAGTTAGGATTGGCCTTTACCTAAAACCATCAAGAAACTTTATGGTTTTTTGGATCTCATTCGATACTATAGAAAATTTATGCGTAACTATGGTAAAATTGTAGCTCCTATCATAGCTCTAACAAAAAAGTATACTTTTCATTGGTCAAAAGCAGCCACTCAAGCCTTCGAGGCTCTCAAATAAGTAATGTGTAATACTCCAATTTTGGCAACTCTAGATTTTCACAAACCATTCGTAATTGAATGTGATACTTCAAGAATAGATATTGGGGCAATATTAATGCAGGAAGGTCATCCCTTGGAATTTGAAAATAAATAAATTTCAGAATTTTTTTGGGAAGATCCACATATGAGAAAGAAATATTGATTGTTCTACATGTAGTGGAAAAATGAAGACACTACTTAATCAGTAGCCACTTCATTATTAAAACTGATCATAGTAGTCTAAGCACTTTCTAGAACAATGATTTTCTTATCTAGAACAAAACAAGTTGTTAAAAAAATTATTGGAATATGATTTTGTTATTGAGTAAAATAAACTAAAGGAAAACATGGTAGAAGATGCATTATCATGAAAATATGAAGATGAAGTTATTAATGCTATTTCATGTCCTTGTTCTCAATGGGTATCTCAGCTACAGGAAGAATGGTTGTCCAATACATAAATTGCTCAAATAATTTACGATTTATCATTGGGTTCAACCAAGCATCCTCTTTTTTTATATGAAGACAAGGTGTTAAGAAGGAAGAATCACATTTACATTCCACCCACTTCTACAATAAAATCGAGGATTCTAGAGGAGTCACATGCTTCTACATCAATAAGACATTCAGGTTTTTTGAAAACTTATATGCGGGTCAAACAATCCTTTTGTTGGAAATGATTAAAAGTAAAGGTCAAACAATGGATGGTTGAATGTGAAGTATGCCAATGCAATAAGGGAAAAATAGTCAAATCTCTAGGGTTGCTTCAACCATTACCCATTTCAAATCATCAATGGGAACATATCTCAATGGATTTTATTGAAGGTATTCCTAAATTAGAAGGCAAAATGATAATTTTTGTGGTAGTAGATCGCCTCTCCAAATATTCTCACTTCTAGGCTCTACAACATCCCTTTTCAGCAAGAAAAGTGGCTAAGGTATTTATGGAATCAATTTTCAAATTGCATTAAGTGATCGCGATCCCATATTTACTAGTAATTTATGGAAAGAATTATTTCGACTTAGTGGTACCAAATTAAATATGTCCTCTACATACCATCCAAAAATGGATGGCTAAACCAAGGTAGTTAACAAATTCTTGGGTACATACCTAAGATTTTTTGTTCAGGATAAACAATATCAATAGTCATTGACTTTCTTTGGCAGAATGGTGGTACAACACTTCGTATCATTATTCCATTAATATTTCTACCTTTGAAGCACTGTATGGAATTAAGCCACCAACAATAGTAGATTATGTACCAGGATCTTCCAAAGTGGCCCAAATAGATGATTGGTTTCAACATCAATAATAAATGCTCACCATTCTCAAAGATAATTTGGCCCAAGCACAAAATTGTATGAAGCAACAACAAGACACACACCGTTTGAAAAGATAATTCAATACTAGTGATATGGTGTTCCTGCATTTGTAACCCTACAAACAAGTGTCATTGAAGATCAAGACCAGTCAAAAGTTGACTCCATGCTTTTATGGCCCTTACAAAATAGTGCATCACATTGGAGAAGTGGCATATCAAATAGAGCTACCTCCCTAATCTCGTATACATCCAATATTTCATGTTTCTTATCTCAAGAAGGTGATCGGCCAAAAATTACAATCTTAGTCAAAATTACCGGTACTCGATGAATAAAGACATATATATCTCCAGCCTGAAGCAAATTTAAAAAGAAGAACACGCATGTTGAGATCTCGTCACATCCAATAATTTCTCATCAAATGGTAGGACCTACCTGAAGAAGATGCTACATGGGTGGTAATATTCAACAAGAAGGCAAAAGTTCAAGTGAAACAGTGCAAAAGACAGAAGTTAGAAAGGAGTGATAATATTTATTTTATAAATTATTTAAATTTAGGATGAATTTAAATTTTATAAATAAATAAAGTTGAAATATTATAATGGTTAGAAGTGCCATAGTGAAAACTCAAATAAAATAATTGTAATTTTTATTACAATATTTTATATTGCAAAAGTGGGTTTATAAAGTCTAAAAATATCTAAACCCAAAGGTTGGGTTTAAAGGTTTAAGACCAAATATTAATTTAATAAATCCAAAGGTTGGATTTAGAGTTTTAAACAAGGCAAAGTTTATTTCCAAGACGTCATAAAAGCCAAAAATCCCAACGTCATAACAAAAAGCTAACATCTTTAATTTAATTGGAATGCATATTAATACCATGCCAAAGTTAAGTTTAGAATTATCCTTTCTTGATTTGAAAGAGAATGATATCGAATTTAATGCAGAGCTCGTGAGATAAAGTTGCAAAATTCATGGTTTGATTTGATGGTGAAAGGGAAACAAACAAAAGTGCATTATGATTAGTTGGAAGCCAACAAGGCACTTTGGCCTAGTGGCAAGAGGTCTTACGTTTTTGGTGTGCATGGTGGTTAGTGTTCGAATCTTTGGCAAAAGCATTTTTGTGGATGTGTTGAAGGCACCAAGCAACTTTAGGTGCATACATTTTTGCAAGGCTTGGAAGGAGGGTGTTGAAGCACGTGGTGCTTCTTCCTTCCCAATGAGCTTGTAAGCTCGTGTGGTGCTTGCGTCATGGGCAAAGACATTGTGAGGGCTGCATTGAGAGTTCAAAACTCTCCAAAGGCAAAGGTACATTTTTAATGTTTTATTTTATTAATGCCTAAGTTGGAGGTATAAGGTATTTGGTGGTTAAAGTCTTTGCATTGTGATAAAGGTTGGTAGTTGAGAAATATTATTAGGAGGTATAAGGAGAATTCTATTTTTATTTTCAAGTCTTAAATTTTGCTATTGTGGAATATTGAAAGGTTAAGACTTTGTGGGTGTTATTTTCGAATAAAGGGTTTTGTGATTATTGTGAGGATATTGCTTATTGTTTAAGTTGGAGTGATAAGGTGTAATTGTGATATTATTTTTGTGATATAAAAATTATCCTCTAACCCTTATTGAGTTTGTCAAAGAAGTAATTGTGAGTGTGGCAGATTTGTAAGGACAATTACTCTTCAAGAAAAGGTATGGGTAAAATTCTTCTTTGTTGAGTTAGATGGTTGGCTTGATTGAAAATTAAGTTTGGAGTGAAAAGGATTTGATTAGGGTTTCCTTTTCGAAAGTGGTTGAGTTAATGCTTCAAGGTTTTCTAGATTGTGAGTTGTGATTAAACCTTGTTTGATAAGCATTGTTGTTTAGACCATTGGTTGAGTGAAGTACTTTGAGTTTATGCTTCAAGGTTTTTAAATTGAAAGTTGTGATTAAAACCTTGTCTTATTAGCATTGTTGTTGAAGCCAATGGGTGATGCAAAGAACTTGAACTTGAGTTAGAAAAGAACATGAGTATCATTGTTATGTGAGATTTGTTGTTGAGCATTGTTGGAAACATTTTGAGTTGGATGATACATGCTTGGACTAGGGTTTGTGAGAAAGGGTTGTTCCTTGAGGTGATTGGTTGAGTAGAGTTGATTAAGCCTAGTCAAGTGAATGCATGAAGTGGTTGTTCAAGTTCCATGAAACAAACTATTCTATATTATAATTTGAGTTGAGATTGAGATTTGAGAATAGAACATATTGAGTCTCTAACAATTCTCTTTATGATTCTATGAGATTAGACAAGTTCTAGTGAACTTGTTGAGCAGATTTGAGCAAGTTCTGAGTGAGCTTGTTGAGAATATTTGAGCAAGTTTTGAGTGAACATATTGAGCATATTTGGACAAGTTCTAAGTGGACCTATTGAGCAGATTTGAGTAGGTTCTAAGTGGACCTATTGAGAAGATTTGAGAAGGTTCTGAGTGAACCTATTGAGCAGATCTTTGGAGGTGATAGAGAAGAGAGGATAGAGTCTCCAATGGATAGAGATCCATCAACCAGGACATTGAGGATAGGTCTTCTGAGTGAGGACAAGAGTCTTCAAGTGGAGAGAGATCCATAGTCAATGTAGTGGAGGCATGTCTTCTAGAGGATCACCAGCCAGAGCATAGGAGAAGGAGTTCTCCTGTGGATAGAGATCCACAAACCAGATTTAGGGGATCAACATCTCCTTTGGACAGAGGTCCATAAACATTGTAATTGGGAAGGATTCCCAAAATATTATTTGAGAAATATTTAGAAGAAATATTTTTCTATGGAGGTAGCCCACATTGGGTGAACCATGTTAAAATGATGTCTCTCATGTGTGTGATGCTTTGTGTGATGTTTACTAGTTTATTAATGTTGATGCTACTATTTGGATTAAAAGGGAAAAATTTTATTGTATATTGTTCACCCCCTCTTAGTATAAGCACATGTTCTTCAATTGGTATCAGAGCGGGTCTCTCCGTGAAGAGTCTAACAACTTGGAAGAGGATCCTTCGATAGCACACATGACTTCAGAAAGTGAAGAAGAGACTATGTTTGATATAAAAGAAGAATTCTTTGCTGCTCTCAGAAAATTGGAAAGACTTAGAGAGAAAAATTCAAGCTTGAAAGAACAAATTCAGGAAGATGAAGAAGCAAGAGTGGAAGTTATATAGAATCTCACAGAACTCAAGATTAAGGTAGAAGAAGGAAAGAATATTGAGCAAGATATGACAGATCTATTGAGAGCCAGGGAAATAAAATGTGAAATATTGGAAGCAAAAATTGTTCTCCTAAGGAATAAACTGGAAGGGACCAAGATACTACAAGATACAGAATATGAGAAACAAAAAGAGGAATCAAGCTTCCAAAAGGCAAAAACTTCAAACAAAGAAAAGCAAGCAAAGGACATCAGAAAGGAAGAAAGCAAAGAAGAACCCTGGATAAGGGTTAATCACAAGAAGAAGATGACTTCTTCACAACATCCAAGACCTCCAAACAGGTTACATAATTTCTTCCATGGTCATTATTTTTCTTGCAATAAATATGGTCATAGAGCTACACACTGTATTCATCATGCAAGATACAATAGAAATTTCAATTCCTTTGCACCTCTCATGGATGATGATGTTATATGTTACAAATGCAATAATTTTGGGCACAAGGCTAGATGGTGTAAAATGATATTTCCTGAGTCTAGAAAAATAATTCCAACAACTAGGAAGGATGAAAGAAAGAATGTTAGGGCCAGATCTATGTTAGTACAAACAGCCCTGCATGCTCAAGATAAAGAAGAACAATGGTATCTGGATAGTGGTTGCTCTAGTCACATGACAGGAGACAAAGACAAGTTCATTGTACTAAAGGAAACAAATAGAGGATCAGTAAGTTTTGGTGATAATGGATCAACAAGGATTGTTGGGAGAGGTACTCTAAGTCTAGACAATGGAAAAACAAAAATAGAGAATGTTTTGTATGTCAAAGGGTTAAAACACAATCTACTGAGTATAAGTCAACTTTGTGATCAAGGATACATGGTCACCTTCCATCCAGATAGATGTGAGATAAGAAAAATAGAAACAGGAAGAATTATTGCAAATGCAAGAAGGACCCCAAACAACTTATATATGCTCAATGAGATCAAAGGGGAAAAGTGCTTTCTATCACAAGAAGATGAGAGTTGGTTATGGCATAGAATATTGGGTCATTTGAATTTTGACAACATAGTCAGCATAAGCAATAAACAGGCAGTTAGAGATTTACCCAAAATAAGAAGACCTCAAAACACAATTTGTGCACCTTGTCAACATGGAAAGCAAACTAGGACAACTTATAAACCAAAAGGCTATATGTCATCTGAGCCTTTGAGTCTAATACATACTGATTTGTGTGGTCCTACCAGAACACAAAGTATTCAGGGTGAGAGTTACTTCATGTTGTTTGTAGATGATTATTCCAGAATGGTTTGGGTAACTTTCCTAAAAGAGAAGTCAGAGGCCTTTAAAAAATTTAAAGCATTCAAGAAATTGGTTGAAAATAAAACAGGCAAAAGGATTAAGTGTCTACGATCCGATAGAGGAGGAGAATTTACTTCAAATGAGTTTGTAGAATTTTGTGAACAACATGGAATCAAGAGAGAGTACTCAATAGCAAGAACCCCCCAACAAAATGGAGTAGTTGAAAGGAAGAACAGGACTATTGAAAACATGGCTAGAGCTATGTTAAATGAATCTAAGTTATCAGATGGTTTTTGGAAAGAAGTAGTATCTATAGCTATATACATAATTACTAGGGCTCAATTAAGGGTAAATCATCATAAGACTCCTTATGAGCTTTGGAAAGGAAGACCTGCTACTATAAAACATTTCAAAATTTTTGGAAGCAAATGTTACATAAGATGGGAAGATCAGAATTTGGGCAAATTTGATCCAAGATGTGATGAGGGAATTTTTCTTGGTTATTCTACAAAGAGCAAGGCTTACAGATGTTACAACAAAAGAACACGCACTATGGTGGAAAGTATGAATGTAACAATTGATGAGAAGATAGATTCCAGAGAACCAGTTCAACAAACTGTGTACCAAGAAGATGGATGTTGTCAAGAAGAATTTTGTGAGGAATCAGATAATGATGAAGAAGAAACACAAAGGCTTCTTCCTAAGACTCCTTCCAGGTATGTACAGAAACATCACCCAAAATATCAGATCATCGGGAATCCAGATGAAAGACAGACAAGGAGAAGAATAATAAAACCATCTCAACAAGCAAATTTTTCTTTGCTATCTAAGATTGAGCCAAAATATTTCACTCAGGCTAGTGAAGATGAATTTTGGGTTAAAGCAATGAATGAGGAATTGGATCAGATAGAGAAGAGCAAAACTTGGGAACTTGTTCCATGACCAAAGGACAAAAATGTGATTGGCACAAAATGGGTATTCAAAAATAAGTTGAATGAAGATGGACAAGTGGTCAGAAATAAAGCAAGGTTAGTATGCAAAGGTTATGCACAAGTAGAAGGAATTGATTTTGATGAAACCTTTGCTCCAGTTGCATGACTTGAAGCTATAAGGATATTTTTAGCTTTCGCAAGTTTCAAGAACTTCAAGGTATATCAGATGGATGTCAAGTCAGCATTTCTAAATGGGGTTCTAGAAGAAGAGGTCTACATTGAACAGCTAGAGGGATTCATACTAGCAGATACACCAGATCAGGTATGCAGATTGAAAAAGGCATTGTATGGTTTAAAGTAGGCTCCCAGAGCATGGTACTCAAGATTGGATAAGTATCTATAGGAATAGGGATTCAAGAAAGGAATAGCAGATAGTAATTTGTATATCAAAAATGAAGGAAATGATCTTCTAATAGTGGTTGTTTATGTTGATGACATAATTTTTGGGGGAAACAATGACAAGATGTGCAAAGAATTTGCTAAGAATATGCAAAGTGAATTTGAGATGTCTATGCTTGGTGAATTATCCTTCTTTCTTGGTCTTCAGATTTCACAATCAAGAAAGGGAGTGTTTCTTTCTCAAGCCAAGTACATCAAGGAGATGTTGAAGAAATTTAGGTTAGAAGATTGCAAACCAGTAAGTACTCCTATGGTCACAGGGTGCAAGTTGAGTAAGGATGATGAATCTCCAGAGGTAGATCAGAGATTATACAGATCCATGATTGGTAGCTTATTATATGTCACAGCTACAAGACCAGACATAGTACAGTCAGTGGGATTAGTGGCAAGGTTTCAAGCAACACCTAAGGAAACACATGTGGCAGCAGTAAAAATAATTTTTAGGTATCTAAAAGGGACTATGGATTTTGGGCTTTGGTATCCCAAAAGTGACAGTTTCACACTAACAACATATACAGATGCAGATTTGGCCGACAACATTGATGATAGAAAAAGCACAAGTGGAGGAGCTTTCTTTCTTGGAGAAAGTCTAGTCTCCTGGTTAAGTAAGAAGTAGGTTTCAGTATCACTATCTACAATAGAGGCAGAATATATTACAGTAGTAGCCAGTTGTACACAGGTGTTATGGATGAAGAGAACTTTAGAAGACTTCAAGATAAAGCATGATCAGCCCATTCCTATACTATGTGATAATACCAGTGCCATATGTATCTCAAAAAATCTGGTAATGCACTCCAAGACAAAGCACATTCTGATTAAGTATCATTTTTTGAGAGAACAGGTGTCAGATAAATAGGTCATATTGGAGTATGTCACTACAAAGGAACAGATAGCAGATATTTTCACTAAGCCACTCTCAAAGGAAACTTTTGAGTATCTTCGAGGAAAATTGGGAGTGAGACTCCCACCCCAAAATTAACCACATCATGTGAAGGTGGGGGAGGGGCTAAGCTAAGAGGCTCATTCTTAGCCCCGAGCCCCAAAGGTGACCCTTTGCCATTGATGTCAAAGGGGGAGAGATTTGTGTATTGGGGAGAGATTTGATATTTGAGAGAGCATTGAGCCAGGGGGAGCAATGTCCCAGGGGGAGCAGAAGAAAAAGAAAGGTCAGGTTTCAGTAAAAGGATATGGGTTGCCATCAATGACAAAGGGGGAGATTGTTGGACATTTTGAGTCCCTAAGTCAAAGTTGTCATTGATGTCACCATTGATGCCACCAGATGGAGTCATCATTAATACCAAGATTTCAGTAGAAAATAAAGGCAACAAAGATGGTCATTTGATATTCAACAAGAAGGCAGAAGTTCAAGTGAAACAATGCAAAAGATAGAAGTTAAAAAGGAGTGATAATATTTATTTTATAAATTATTTAAATTCAGGATGAATTTAAATTTTATAAATAATTTTAAATATTATAATGGTTAGAAGTGCCATAGTGAAAACCCAAATAAAATAATTGTAATTTTTATTACAATATTTTATATTGCAAAAGTGGGTTTATAAAGTCTAAAAATATCTAAATCCAAAGGTTGGGTTTAAAGGTTTAAGACCAAATATTATTTTAAATAAATCCAAAGGTTGGATTTAGAGTTTTAAACAAGGCAAAGTTTATTTCCAAAGGGAAGCATCAACGTCATAGAAGACAAAGGGAAGTATCAACATCATAAGACAAAGAAGCATCGACGTCATTTTTATTTAATTGGAATGCATATTAATACCATGCCAAAGTTAATTTTCAAATTACCCTTGCTCGATTTGAATAAATGTGATACATGAATTTAATGCAGAGCTCATGAGATAAAGTTGTGAAAATCATGTTTGATTTGATGGTGAAAGGGAAACAAACAAAAGGCATTAAAGTGATTAGTTGGAAGCCAACAAGGTGCTTTGGCCTAGTGGCAAGAGGGCTTAAGTTTTTGGTGTGCATGGTGGTTAGTGTTCGAACTTCCATGGAAGCATTTGGTGGACGTGTTGAAGGCACCAAAACTTTAGGCGCATCCATTTTACAAGGCAAGAAATGACAAGGGTGTTGAAGCATGTGGTGCTTCTTCCTTTCCAACGAGCTTGTAGCTCATGTGGTGGTTTGCACCATGGGCAAAGACATTTGTGAGGGCTGCATTGAGAGTTCAAAACTCTCCAAAGGCAAAGGTACATTTTGTGTTTTATTTTATTAATGCCTAAGTTGGAGGTATAAGGTATTTGGTGGTTAAAGTCTTTGCATTGTGATAAAGGTTGGTAGTTGAGAAATATTATTAGGAGGTATAAGGAGAATTCTATTTTTATTTTCAAGTCTTAAATTTTGCTATTGTGGAATATTGAAAGGTTAAGACTTTGTGGGTGTTATTTCGAATAAAGGGTTTTTTGATTATTGTGAGGATATTGCTTATTGTTTAAGTTGGAGTGATAAGGTGTAATTGTGATATTATTTTTGTGATATAAAAATTATCCTCTAACCCTTATTGAGTTTGTCAAAGAAGTAATTGTGAGTGTGGCAGATTTGTAAGGACAACTACTCTTCAAGAAAAGGTATGGGCAAAATTCTTCTTTGTTGAGTTAGATGGTTGGCTTGATTGAAAATTAAGTTTGGAGTGAAAAGGATTTGATTAGGGTTTCCTTTTCAAAAGTGGTTGAGTTAATGCTTCAAGGTTTTCTAGATTGTGAGTTGTGATTAAATTTTTATTATTTTAATTGAGAGTTGTGATTAAAACCTTGTCTTATTAGCATTGTTGTTGAAGCCAATGGGTGATGCAAAGAACTTGAACTTGAGTTAGAAAAGAACATGAGTATCATTGTTATGTGAGATTTATTGTTGAGCATTGTTGGAAACATTTTGAGTTGGTTGATACATGCTTGGACTAGGGTTTGTGAGAAAGGGTTGTTCCTTGAGGTGATTGGTTGAGTAGAGTTGATTAAGCCTAGTCAAGTGAATGTATGAAGTGGTTGTTCAAGTTCCATGAAACAAACTATTCTATATTCTGATTTGAGTTGAGATTGAGTTTTGAGAATAGAACATATTGAGTCTCTAACAATTCTCTTTATGATTCTATGAGATTAGACAAGTTCTATGTGAGCTTGTTGAGCAGATTTGAGCAAGTTTTGAGTGAGCTTGTTGAGCATATTTGAGCAAGTTCTGAGTGAGCTTGTTGAGCAGATTTGGGTAGGTTCTGAGTGGACCTATTGAGCAGATTTGGACAGGTTCTGAGTGGACCTGTTGAGAAGATTTGAGAAGGTTTTGAGTGAACCTATTGAGAAGAGCTTTGGAGGTGATAGAGCAGAGAGGACAGAGTCTCCAGTGGATAGAGATCCATCAGCCAGGACATTGAGGATAGGTCTTCTGAGTGAGGACAAGAGTCTTCAAGTGGAGAGAGATCCACAATCAAGTGCAGTGGAGGAAGGTCTTCTAGAGGATCACCAGCCAGAGCAGAGGAGAAGGAGTTCTCCTATGGATAGAGATCCACAAACCAGATTTAGGGGATCAACATCTCCTTTGGATAGAGGTCCATAAACATTGTAATTGGGAAGGATTCCCAAAATATTATTTGAGAAATATTTAGAAGAAATATTTTTCTATGGAGGTAGCCCACATTGGGTGAACCACGTTAAAATGATGTCTCTCATGTGTGTGATGCTTTGTGTGATGTTTACTGGTTTATTAATGTTGATGCTACTATTTGGATTAAAAGGGAAAAAGTTTTATTGTATATTGTTCACCCCCCCTCTCAGTATAAGCACATGTTCTTCAATCTGTTGCTCTCGATTGTTCTTAATAATTGGTTTATTTCATGAATGTATAACTAAGGAAAATATTTAATAATAAAGTGACAGAGAAGGCAGGTGTTGCCTTCCATGTTTTAACTGTTGTGGTTGCTGACACTGAAGATGACTCAACTGTAACTCAATGTTAGTGAGTCGAGTTAAAATTTGTTGTAGAATTTTAGTGTGTTGACAATTTGATTGTAAGCCTTGGTTGGCTTATTGAGTGACTTGAGATGTGGTGAATGGATTAATGAATGGATGAGATTGAGTGTGTTGTTGGAGGTGTGATGAATTGGGGGGCATGGAGTGAATTTGATGATGATGAGATTGGTGAAGAAATTATTATGAATGAAGAAGAGAATATGATGTATGAGGACTATGGATGGGTAGACTCATAGGAATGGAATGGGTTGATGGAGGTATAGGAATGGAAACCATAGAATATTGTGGTACCCAAGAGGGGATTTGGGTAATGAATATGGGCAGAGTGGAAATTGGTTGAGGTATAAGGTTCACTTGAACTTGTTGTTGAGCTATCTGTCGTTTCTTGAGCAATTTGTTCAAATGTTCCCATGTATCATGAAACTCTTTTTTAGACACGGATGAGATAGAAGAAATAGGTAAGTATGTGGATGGACTAGAAGACATGGGCATGAGGCAAGTTGCACTTGATGTGGTAACTTGGGTGGCTAACACTTGTGAGGCAGCATTGACTTGCTCCACATAAAAAGGGTCAAAGAAACCATAGGTATAACTATGTGGGAGGGAAGTGTTAGAAACACTTGGGTATTGGTGAGATGGAATAGAGGAAGAAGGTACCATATTTCTCATGAGAAGAACTAGTATACACTTGGGTGAGGTTGGATAGCTGGGAAATAGCCAATTCCTATTGTGAAGTAGTATCTTGGCTAAGGGGTTCAAGAAAATAGTTAGAGGATCTATAAAGAGCCTCTACCTTGTCCATATCTATGTGGGTGGAAGGTTGTTCAATTTTATGAGGAAGGGATCCCTCTTATGGTAGGTATGGGTAAGGAGGCCTAGACAAACTAGTTTGTGCCACATTGGAAGGATTTGCCATCAAAGTAGCAGGTGAATTGGATGTATTTTCCATTAAGTTATTTTAATTTAGTACTTTCTTCTGATTATGTGTTAATACCATAAAGTCAATAAATCAAAACTTAACACTATAAAAAAACATAAAAACTAAAACTTTCATAGAATTTAAAATGGAAGAAACAATCAATGCTAATTTTTCACCTTGTGTGGCTTACCTCATACATTAATTATTTTCTTCATTATTGTGTATTCCTTTTAGAGTGATAGTTTTGTGTGTTTGATGTATCCTAATCTTGCTTAATGAAAAATAAAGGTGAAAAACTATGGTTGGATGGGGCAACAAGATTCTTGTTGATGATGAAATCCAACAAGTTTGCTCGGGGGTGTTCCTAAGGTATCTAAGGGTAGATATTTGGTGGATGGATATGAATGCCACCATCACCAAACCTCAAGCAACAACCGATGATGAAATCCAGTTACTACTATTTAGAATGAATTGTTCTTATGTATGATTAATTTTAAATTTTTTGTTCTTCATGGTGTACAAACAATGTCAAATACAAACAAATTTTACAAATATAAATCAAAATCTAGAAGCTAAGATGTGAATTTCTTCAATAGAGTGTGGATTACACTGCTCAAAACACCCTGCCAAAATTACAACTAGAGGGTTCATCCACCTCTTTTCCAAAGGAGTCACCCAAGGGCAGGAATACTATTTGCACTTAAGCACTGTTCCTCCTTAGATAATAAAAATTAGTAGTCCTCAACCCTAAGATGTAAATTTTAGTGAATGAATTTTACTTTCAGATGTAAACAAGAAATGCAAGAATTCATTCAAATTGTAACTTGTAGTAAAAAAAATATAAAATATGTTATGGATGAATGCAAGTGACCTAGGTGAAATCTATGATGAGTTTATTTCTAGATTACTTAATGTGTTAATTTTATGCTTAAAATATGAAAAAAAAAATTAGTGAAATAATGAAATATGTAAAACAAAAATTGAAATAGAATGGTTTTAGGGCTTACCGGTAAGCCTAATATCTACTCCAAATCACTTCTAAGAATAGTTTGGCACCTCTGTAGGTGTATAAGGGTGCCTATTGGGATCAACAAGTGCCACAGAGCACCTGCACACCTTTTGCAGCTATCACAAGACCTTCCAAAAACTCTAACTAGCGATTTCAATTGGTTTTTTGCTCCAAAAAACCTTGTAAAATGGAACAACAGAGTGGAATTAGTACACCAAAGTAAATCATAAAGTAGAAACCTTGTGGGGTCCCACCATGATCACCATTTGTGAGGTGAAAATATGACACTAAAGCAGATATTAGATTAACAACTCAAAAAGAACAAATAAATTGCACAAAGATGATATTTTTATTGAAAAAGTAGGGGGGGACTAAAAAACTCCTTTGTTATAATAGATCTATTCCACATAGTTATTTGATACAAAGTTATAACTACTAGGGTTCTTCAAAACCCTAGCTACAAAGAATGTAGTGTCTTCATTGTATTTTACCTCCAACAAGTTGAGTGGGCTTCTTGCTATCCATAATTGGGCCACTCCAGCTTCAATAACTATTCAAATATCCTTGGTTAGTGTTACCTGATCCTACACACAAATCAAACCAAAGAAATTAGTGACAAAAATGAGGGTTCCACTATGTGAACCCTCAAAATTGTAAGCTAAAAACCCTAGATCTAGTTAAGAAAAACTTATAAAATTCAAAGCAACACTAAGTAAATATAAAAAATAAGTTACCTAGCTATAGTGGATGATATATTTTGTCACTCCGTTGCAGATTGATGGATGGATCTATTGCAGCCTGGTGATGCGACCGTGCCCTAGATCATGTTAAAATATAAGGTTATTTTGAGATCATTGTTTCTCGAATAATTTTAAAATTTTGTGGAGGAATTCCAGAGCTCATCGGGAACCCACCCTCAAAATTTTGGCTCAATCCAACTCTAGATGAGTGAGATATGGCCAAAACAGTCTGAGGGTATGCGAGAATAACTATAGGATGTTTTTTGAGGGAAATCAGAAAATACCTAGGAGACTTAGGACACTCAAAATATTAGGGAAAATACTTCTTAGGGACTTAGGGGTTGAGCCATAAAATTGCCTTTACTTATAATCCAACTTAGGGCACACTTAGGGTTTCAACGACACTAATCATGTGGTTGATAATAAAGCACATCCAAGGGTGGATAATAAGTTTAGGGTGTGAAATGGATCAAGGTGGATGGACAGATGAGATTAAATGAAATATGATGGTTGTGGTTTATTTATTCATATAAATATATATTTATTAAATATATATCAAATATAATATTAAAATATTATTATTTAAATATATATTATATATATATATATATATAATATTTAAATAAATAGGCAGAAATGGCAAGAAAGCTATGATGAAGGGTAAATGACTAGATTTTGGTGGTGGAAATGGAGGGAAGACATGGATGGAAGACGAGTGGCTAGATTTTGGTGTCTACAACAATGAAATTGTTTAACTAAACTATGGTATTAGTAACATAGGTTTGATGAACTCATTGTAGATTTATGTAAATACTGATTAGTAGGTGGTGTAAACTTTTGGGGGTTTTATATTCAATCAAGGAATGCACACTATTTAATATTCTATAAATATATAAGAAAAAAGTAAACACAACTTTATAAACAATGAATATATATATATATATATATAAGAAAAATAGGAAGATAGAAAGATAAAAAGATAAATAGAAGAAAAAGTATATTAGGTATATATACAATAAAAAATTAATTACATAAATTTAGTAGATGGTGAATAATGAATGAATTATAGGCCCCTTAAAATAGAAGTAGATTGAAAAAAATGTTTGAGACTACGTGTAAATAATATATGTCCATTAAATGTTTAGGAAGGGAATGAGATGGAAACTTGGCTATGGTAATTTTATCAAGTTCTAGAAAGATGTTGTAGAGGTGAAAAACTTCTTATTATTCAATGAAAGAGACCTTGTTTAAATAGCAAAGGTGTACAGTATGATCCATTGAATCATAGCAAATTGAGTTGATCTCAACCACACAAAACTATCTTAAATATCCTAGTAACAACTTAGGATATACTCTAACACCCCCCCTTAAGTGGTACTAGGATATACTCTAACACCCCCTTAAGTGGTACTAGGAGGTAGTGAAAAACAACAAAATAAAACAAGTGGTATATCCACAGATATGAGTCCCGAAAACAAGGCCTGATAAGGTACTCATGTACAATATATCCATAAAGAAAACTCTACTGAAAGATGAAGAATAAACCACATGGGAAAAAACATCTGCCATAATAGAAAGAAGAAGAAGAAGGAAGATGTGGAAAGAGGATGGAGAGGAAGATGTCCTCTTTAACACCCCTAGGACAACTTCCATCAAGAAAGGCCTGCAAAAGATCCATGCGATGTCCCAAAATGAATAAATACCTCATTGATAAACTAAATGTCTTCCCACTTCAAGAAGGTATGAGGAACAACATGAAATATGGTGCTTGTGATTATGAGCAAGGTTGGAAACCAAAACCAAAGTGTCTCACAAAAGAGTTTGTGAAGATAAGATGGAGAAATAAGCACCACAATTATAAGGGTAGTACAAAATAACTCCACAAGCACAAGTATGTAGTTTTCACCCATACAAACATAATGGGCTGATAACAAGGTCCAAAAACATGTGAACAAGCAACTAAACAAGGGGATAAAAAAGAAATGGCACCAAGGTAACTATCGAACAATGAAAAATCACCAAAGAAGCCAAACAAGGATCAAAGGGACTTTATAAATTTAGTTCATAGTAGCCACACAAAACATTTCAATCGAGAGAGCACTCTAAGATACAACAATCATCGAGCCATAAAAAAATATATAAAATAGTTTTAAAACTAAAAATGGACACCACCATTGTGTCTAGATCTTAAAAATATTTCCAATGAGTATATATAAAGGTATACTCCTGTTGGCATTTTTGCCACATTGATTCTCATTGATTAATGCATTAGTGTATTGTTGGAAATCTGACCTTTGATATCAGCTTTGATGCAGCTTGGGCGAAAAAAGGAGAAAATTTGAGCAAAAAATGGTTAAGTCAAAAAACTAGCAGCGACGCGCTGACATGTTGCAGAATCGCGGTCAAAGCAGTCAACGCAGGCAGGTTGGGCGGAACCGTCGCGATATCGCGACGTGTTTCGGAATCGCGGGTCGGGCGGCTTCAAAAGCATGAAGTTGAAAACTTGCAGCGCGTCGCTGACATGTCAGCGAATCGTGACACTGGCGGCTTCCAAGGCACGAAGTTGAAAACTTGCAGTGCGTCACTGACATGTCAGCGAATCGCGATAGAAAATGGTGATTGGTATGGAGAGAAGAGGCAGTAGCGATATCGCTACATGTCTTAAAATCACGGTCGCTACGGTCTAAAGGGCAGTAACATAAAGGTGACCAAGCAAGACAATATGCAGCAAAATTACGACAAGGAAAAGTCGAAGGCATGCGAAAAACAAAAAGGCATCGCATTTTCGTGACCCATCCATAAGGCCGTACAAGGTGCCAGAAACATGTAGCGATATCGCTACATGTTCCGTTTTCGCAAGGCGGAGCGTAGGGAAGAGCCAATGACAGAAACATGTAGCGAAATCGCTACATGTTCCGTTTTCGCGGAACAAGCTTGCGATGGAGAAAGCGAAGCCGAAGACGTAGCGATATCGCTACATGTGCCGTTTTCGTGGGTCAAAAGCGGCTAGGGTGTACGGCGTAAAAGATGTCACGATTTCGTGACCCGTCGTGATTTCGCGACCCGTCACGTTTTCGCGACCTGCAACTGTTTTCCCGCCAAGTGCAGTATGAACGGTCGAGGAGATATTTTTGGTTTTCGATGATTTAATGCTGCCCCGAATTAAATGATTCACGGATTTCCAAGGTAGTCAAGGTCGAAGAAGCACCCAGGCCACCAAAATTGAAGGATTTATTGGTTCAAAGCTGCTGTTCGTGGATTAATTCAACGGTTTTCATGCACATGTTCGAAGAATCAAATTTAATGAAGGGCCGTGAACGTTTCATGGCATTTAATTTTTATTTCTTCGAGACTACAATTAAGGGGATCATGTTCCTCGTTTCCTTCGCATAATTGTAGATCTCAAGAAGGTCGGTTTAAAATATTTAATGCTGCAAAGAGGACGGACCTCTATAAAAACCAATGTAATTCGCATTTCGAAAGGTTGGAAGTTTTTCTAAAAACTGGAAGTGCATTTGCGAGAATAAAGTATTGGCTTCGGATTTTTCAAGCAGTTGTTTGGGTGATTGTCTTTTCTGTTCTTTTGCATTTCTAATCGAATTTATATTCCTTGAGTGCTGTTACATTCAAATTCTGCATATTGGATTTGAATCCTGCTTGTAAGGATATGATTCCTAGAGTGTAATCTTGGAGAGATTTTCTGCATACAGTTGTGTGAGAGTTGAGTCATTATCTTTTGTTGCTTGCTATTGCTGCACTTTAAGTTTTCTGCTGTTGTTCTTCCGATCCCATCACTCCGGCCTGCGGCCATATTTCCATTTCTTTCTCGCAACTTTTAATTTCTTTCCAAGGAACCCTTATCTTCAAACAGAAATTTAGATTATTAAAGGGAACCAGCCCACTCGGAGATTGGTCCGGGAGCCATTTCTTGCTTCCGACCTTTCAATGTTGGCCAGGTCTAGGTTGTATTTGTAAAATCCTTTCCTGTGGCAGATTTTGGACCAACAGTTTTTGGCACGCCCGGTGGGACAGATTTTATTTGTCTCTAAAAGATCCCATAGGGTCGAAGGTTTAATGTTCGCCTTCAGACTGTAAATTAGAGCATTTGGTGACTTTGTTGTTTTGGTAACCTGCTGAACCCAGAAATACTTCATGATCACAAGATCACAGTCAAAGAAATTTGGCGATCTTGTTCAGTTTTTTGAACTTGATAGTTCGAGAAGTGGTGAGCATTCTAGATTAGTTTCCTCGTCTCTTCCATCTTCTGCTGTACAAATACCCAGTATTGTTGCTAGTGTTGCACCCCTACAAGTTCCACCAATGGCACAATTTCCTCCACCCAAAAAATTCTTGGCATGGAACAGCACTGGAGCCTTGAATTTGCAGGCTCAGAATCCAGTACCACAGGCTGCACTGAAGGCTTTTCCCACTTACGATGGTACTGGTAAAACAACCTATGATCACATAAATGATGTGGCTTCTCTGGCTGCTATCCATGACATTACTGATGAAGATGTAATGATCAAATTGTTAGTGTGTTCTTTGAGAGGTAAACTGCTGTTTTGGTACAGAACTCTGCCTCCCGGCACCATAACATCATGGGATCAGTTTGGTGATTTGCTGGTGAAAAATTTTCATGAACAGGCTGACCCTTTCTCATTGTTAAATCAGTTTAATGTCATACAGAGACATCCACAAGAAGAGATACCTGATTTTAATGTCAGGTTTACCAGAACTTGGCAAAGGATTCCTGATGGTATTCGGCCTGCTGATGAATTAGCTACGATGTACTACCTCAGAGCGTTTCACTCAGATATCGGTTGGGCGGTTCGGTAGTCTAATGTGGTAATGTTTCTAGAAATCTTTGAACAAGCAATTAAAGCAGAAGCTGATCTGGTTGCTGTAGGAAGACTACCTCCAAAGGTAACTATGCCTCTTATTCCGAATTTGCCTCAATATTTATATGGTTCACAACCACACCCCATGCCAGCTATGTATCCTACACCATCATGGAGTTCTAAAGCACCTCAGGTTGCAACTGTTCCAGCTCCTCAATTGCCTGCTTTAACTCCTTTACCGCTCCTTGCACCCAGCATTCAACCATCTCCCGTTTCCACTGCATTTCCAGCTTTGCCAGCACCACCAGCTCCTTTGCCCTTACCAGCACTTCCTGCACCTGCAAACCCTGATCCATATACAACATTATTGCAAGAGGTTAAGTCTGCAAATTTTGCCATTAGAGCCATGGGAAACAAGATCACACTCATTGAGAGGAAGCAGGCTGAGAGAGATTTCCAGCCAAGGAGATTTCAACCTCCTCAAATTACTAGAGATCAAGTTGCCTCCACAAGCAAAGCACCTGAAAAGGGCTTAGCTGTTCTAGCAAATGAAGATGCAACCCATGCAGATGGAGTATATTGGTGCTCGACTTGTAATGATCCTCACAGAGAGGATACATGTATGGTTCACTTAAATTATGTGCAGACCTTGGCGGCCAGCTCCTCAGGTGACCATGTTAATATGATCTCAGAAGCTGGTTATAATTTGATGACTGCAGTGGAAGATCAAGTTTCAGTTCTAACAAGGACTGGAAAGAAGCCTATGAATGTTGATCCTGCTGACTTAGAGCCGTTAAGAGTACCGACTGAAGTGAAAAGGCCAGTGAAAGCTCCTGTGCTAGCTCCAAAGCCTTTGCCCAAAGATCCAACTTTTAACAGAGTTCAAGAAAAGGCAGCAGCTACACCAGTAAGGTCAGAAGCAGAGGAGCAGGTACGTGAAAAATTGAAGTATCCATCACTGACCAAGAGGTTAAGAGTGGAAGCTACACAACAGTACAGAACCAGATTTGAGCAACCTGCTGAGATGAAAAATTCTGTTGTAGTTTCATACAACATTGTTGATGATCTTAAAAAGACCCCTGCTAAGGTAAGCCTTTATGACGCTTTGCAATTACCTGGTCAAGTAGATTTATTACAAGATTCATTGAAATCTGTGAAGGAGAGTGAAAAAGGGCCTACCCAGACCGTCTATGCCCAAACTTTAACCACCTCTGTTACTGGCAAGAATAGACCTCCTCCTTTTTACTTGTCATTACAAATAGAAGGTTGGGTTGTACACAATTGTATGATTGATTCTGGAGCTGCAACCACTGTCATGCCCAAGGGAGTCTATGAAGCTATGGGAATGGAGTATACCCGGAGTAGTCCTGGAGTTCTGCAATTGGATGGTACGCCTGTAAAAATAGTAGGTGTCATTAAAGATGTACCCATTGTCCTGCATACAATGCCCCAAATCACTGTTATTCAAGAAATTGTTGTAGTAGATTTAGAGCCCTATTTTAGCATGTGTTTATCCAGGGAATTTACCGCAAAATTAGGGGGTTATCTAGCATTAGATTATTCCCATCTGGAAATTCCTTTTAAGAATATATGTCTCAGAATACAGAATGAAAAGCCTTCCCCTTTTCACATTGAGAAGTTGGAAGATGTTGGAAAAGACATGCAGTCGGTCCATATGCTCACTGAAGAGTCTGAAGATGCTATTTTAATGAGTGAAGTTTTAAACAATATTCAGTTGGAAGACCAATTTTCAATGCTTAACTTCAATGCCATGATGGAGACAGAGATTTGCTGCTATGCCATTCGAAAACCTGAGACTGAGACAAAGCAGGAATTGTCTAACCTAGTTGATCAGACTGAGGTTACAGATCAGTTATGGCAACTATATTTCGATGGAGCTAGATGCAGGAATGGTGCCGGAGTAGGTATTGTGTTAATTTCTCCTTCTGGTGTACAGAGAACTTATTCATATCGACTTACATGGAGTTGTACTAATAATGCCACTGAATATGAAGCATTGTGCTTAGGTCTGAAGAAAGCAAAGAAGTTAGGAATAGAACAGCTCAATATTTTTGGTGATTCCAAGATTATTGTAAATCAGGTCACAAATAGATGCATCTCAAAGCAGCATTATCTGAAAGCATATCGTAATCAGGTTTGGGATTTGTTTGAACTTTTCACTGCGCTTAATATTCAAGCTGTTTCCAGAGAGATGAATAAACATGCTGACTTATTAGCATCTCTTGGAGCGAACTTTTCTCCTGCTGATCAAGTTGTGAACAAGCCCAAGACAGTGAGAATGGTATACAGACCCAGTGTGCCAGATAAGGAAACTTTCTAGCAGGTCTTTGAAACCGATGAGCAGATTGTCAATTTCCTGATACATGAAGCTGCAGCTGTTGAAGGCAGAACTTTGGAAGATGAGGAAGTCGAAGGTCTTATTCAATTAAGGAATAACCATATTCCAAAGGGTCTAATAACTCGGAGAGCTTGTTTGACCAACATGATCATTCCAAAAGCCTCGAATGGAGATTGATAGAAAGGAATTCATGGAGTTAGAGCTTCAGCCTGACAAAGTGATTAAGGTTGGCACTGACTCAACCCCAGAAGAACTGCAGAAAATTAGGCAGCTCTGTAAAGAGTTTTCTGATATTATAGCTTGGAGCTATAAAGACTTGAAGGGTTACAACAAGCAGATTATACAGCATACAATTGAACTGGAAGAAGGAGTTAGGCCTTTTCGGCAGAAACAGAGACCTGTAAACCCAAAGATTGAGGCGTTGATGAAGGCTGAACTCGTTAAAATGCTGCAAGCTAAGATCATCTATCCGGTCAAGCACTCCACATGGGTCGCCAATCTGGTCCCCGTCCGTAAGAAGAATGGAGATATTATATTATGTGTTGATTTCAGGAATTTGAACCGTGCTTCATTAAAGGATCATTATCCTTTGTCGAGAATAGATCAAATATTGCATGTTGTGGCTGGTGCACAACGTTTTTCTTTGCTGGATGGATTTTCTGGGTATAACCAGATCTGGGTAAAATATGAAGATCAGTTTAAGACAGCATTCACCACGAAGTGGGGTACTTTTGCATATCAGCGAATGCCCTTTGGACTGTCAAATGCTGGAGCTACCTTCCAAAGAGCTATGGACATTGCTTTCAAGGATTTGTTGAACAAGATCATTGTAATATACCTTGACGACATGACAGTCTTTTCACATAGAAGGGAAGACCATTGTTCTCACCTGAGGCTGATTTTTGAGAAATGCAGAGAATTCGGAATCTCCATTAATCCAAAGAAGTCTGTGTTTGCTGTAAAAGAGGGTAAGCTTCTGGGTCATGTGATTTCTAAAGATGGATTAGCAATTGATCCAGCCCGTGTTGAAGCCCTGAAGAAATTGTCACTCCCTGCAAACAAGAAGGAACTTCAATCTTTATTTGGACAGATAAATTTCATTAGAAAATTCATTGCTGATTTTGCTCAGGTTGTTAAACCAATGACTGAATTGTTGAAGAAAGATGCAGTTTTCCAATGGACAGCTCAAAGAAAGGAAGCATTTCAGGAGATCAAGGAAAGAATAGTGCAGGCCCCTATCCTGATTAATCCTGACTACTCCAAGGATTTCATCTTATATGCAGTTGGAGAAGATGACAGTTATGTTGCAGTTTTGACGCAAAAGGGAGATGATGGGAATGAAAGGCCCATTGCTTTTCTGAGCCAAGTCATTTTACCTCACGAAGCAAAGTACAATTTTATTGAGAAACAGGTATATGCTGTGATGAAATACCTGAAGAAATTCAAACATTTTATTTCCCAGAGCAGGACATTTGTTTATGTGCTTCACCCAAATGTGAGAAATTTCATTCTTTAAGGAGAGTTGGGTGATAAACGTCTTTGGCTGGGTCACCAAGATCCAGGAATTTGATGTAGAAATTCACCCAACTAAATTAGTGCGTGGTAAAGCTCTGTGCCAGCAGTTAGCAAAGATGGCAGCATTTGATGTATGCGAAGATCAGGGAGAGGCTCTTGCTGGTAATGACAATTTAATGAATTTCTTAATTCTGGAAAAAGATTGGACAGAGGACCTGATTGATTACTTCACAACTGGAAGATGTCCATCATAGTTGACTGCTTCTCAGAGGAGGAGATTTCGGTTGCAAGCTCTGCGATATGTTTTGTTTTCAGATGGTTTATTTTTTAAAAATATTGATGGTGTTCTTTTGAAGTGTGTTAAACAAGCAGACAAGGATAGGATCTTGGAAGAGTTCCATTCCGGTCTATCAGGAGGACATTTTGCAGGAAGACCGATGGCCTTGAAAATCATTCGAGCTGGTTACTACTGGCCGACCCTGTTCTCAGATTATTTCAAGATTGCACAAGCCTGTGATAAGTGTCAAAGATATGCAGGAAGAGTAAGGAATGCAGCTCTGCCGTTGCATCCAGTTCAGGTTGAAGCACCCTTTCAAGCAATGGGGGTTGGATTTTATTGGAATAATTGATCCTAATTCCTCAGTTGGTCACAGATACATTTTAACAGCTACAGATTATTTCACCAGGTGGTCTGAAGCTATACCTACAAAGATGGCCAATCAATATGTAGTGATTTCTTTCGTTGAAAGTTTAATTACACGTTTTGGTGTTCCAGACGCCATCATTACAGATAATGGAACTCCATTCATTGGAGCTGAACTGGCTGAGTTTGCTAACAAGTTTGGCATTTTCCTTAAGATGTCTTCCAATTACTATCCACAGGGAAATGGCTTGGCAGAGTCAACGAACAAAAATTTGCTCAAAATTCTGAAGAGGTCATTAGGAGAGAACAAAAGATCATGGCACTTGTTATTGAATCAGGCGTTATGGGCAGACAGGATTTTCATCAAGAAGTCCATTAAAACCTCACCATATGCCCTAGTCTATGGCAAAGAAGCAAGGTTGCTGGTTCATCTTGAGTTGCCAGTATTACAGCAGTTGCAGTCTTTTCAAGATGATGAGACAGACCTGAGTTCCTTGGATCTACGAATAGCACAGTTGTTGGAATTAGAGGAGCAGAGTTCCAAAGCGTACAATGAATTTGATAAGCACATACAAGGGATTTTGAAGTGGTTTTATAAGAATTCTGTAGCCCGTCCATTCAAGACAGGAGATTTGGTGCTGAAATGGAATGAGAATAAAGCTAAACCTGGCAATCATAAGAAGTTTGATGCATTCTGGGAGGGTCCGTTCCGTATTTCCAGCACTGGTGCAGCTAATTCTTTCTATTTGGAAGCTATGGATGGTAGCCCACTTCCAATTTCAGTTAATGGCTTTCATTTGAAAGCCTACTTTTCATGACTTCGCAAGTTCAATTTGAGTTTGTATATAAAAAAAAAAAAACAAAAAAAAAATATATATATATATATAAAAAGGAAGTGAAGAAGAAGAAAAGAGTATGTATATATGTGTTGCCCTTTGTTGTCACCTTGGCTCTTGTTGCTTGTGGGCTGTAGGTGTTTGTTTCCCTTTTGTCCTTCCTTTCCCGGCAGTTTGTGGCTTCCAAAGAATTCTTCTTTTCCCTTCCCTGCTTTCTATTTCCTTTCTTCATCTTCCTCTTCCTTCTTTTGTTTCTTTCTTCCTGCAATATATAAAAAAAAATAAAATAAGTCACAGCTGTTGTTTCTTCTCCCCTTTTCTATTTTTCCCATTTCTTCTTATCCCTTTCCTCTCAGTTGGTTTTTGTTTAAAAAAAAAAAAAGGCATTTATTTTCTAGCTTAGTTCATTTTCATTTCACGCTTCAAAACCTTCCATTTCTGTTCCATCCATTCGTTCATTCCATCTATTGCCGCTGATAGTGTATCAACATGATGTTGTTATGTCTATCACATCACTTGCTTACTTCCACATCACTCCATTGCAGTCACCGCCTGCGCAATCGCAGGAGCTCACTCCACCATCACATTCCATTTCTTCAGTTTATAACCGCTTCTATGCAGGTTCTTCCGGTTCTAGTTTTCAGCAGCAGAAGAAGTTTTGCAGCAGTCCCCTGACATGTACCACCGCAGCTAGTTTACAGTTCCAATATGACTCTGTGCCCAATGGACTAAGGCCTGGATTCTTGCATACAGCGAGCTGTATACCCCGCGAGCCACCAAGAATGTTGGCATTTTTGCCACATTGATTCTCATTGATTAATGCATTAGTGTATTGTTGGAAATCTGACCTTTGATATCAGCTTTGATGCAGCTTGGGCAAAAAAAGGAGAAAATTTGAGCAAAAAATGGTTAAGTCAAAAAACTGCAGCGACGCGTTGACATGTTGCAGAATCGCGGTCAAAGCAGTCAACGCAGGCAGGTTGGGCGGAACCGTCGCGATATCACGACGTGTTTCGGAATCGCGGGTCGGGCGGCTTCAAAAGCATGAAGTTGAAAACTTACAGCGCGTCGCCGACATGTCAGTGAATCGCGACACTGGTGGCTTCCAAGGCACGAAGTTGAAAACTTGCAGCGCGTCACTGACATGTCAGCGAATCGCAACAGAAAATGGCGATTGGTACGGAGAGAAGAGGCAGTAGCGATATCGCTACATGTCTTAAAATCACGGTCGCTACGGTCTAAAGGGCAGTAACATAAAGGTGACCAAGCAAGACAATATGCAGCAAAATTGCGACAAGGAAAAGTCGAAGGCATGCAAAAAACAAAAAAAGGCGTCGCATTTTTGTGACCCATCCATAAGGCCGTACAAGGTGCCAGAAACATGTAGCGATATCGCTACATGTTTCGTTTTCGCGAGGCGAAGCGCAGGGAAGAGCTAACGACAGAAACATGTAGCGAAATCGCTACATGTTCCGTTTTCACGGAACAAGCTTGCGATGGAGAAAGCGAAGCCGAAGACGTAGCGATATCGCTACATGTGCCGTTTTCGCGGGTCAAAAGTGGCCAGGGTGTACGGCATAAAAGATGTCGCGATTTCGTGACCCGTTGCGATTTTGCGACCCGTCGCGTTTTCGCGACCTGCAACTGTTTTCCCGCCAAGTGCAGTATGAACGGTCGAGGAGATATTTTTGGTTTCCGATGATTTAATGCTGCCCCGAATTAAATGATTCATGGATTTCCAAGGCAGTCAAGGTCGAAGAAGCGCCCAAGCCACCAAAATTGAAGGATTTATTGGTTCAAAGCTACTGTTCGTGGATTAATTCAACGGTTTTCATGCACATGTTCGAAGAATCGAATTTAATGAAGGGCCGCGAACGTTTCATGGCATTTAATTTTTATTTCTTCGAGACTGCAATTAAGGGGATCATGTTCCTCGTTTCCTTCGCATAATTGTAGATCTCAAGAAGGTCGGTTTAAAATATTTAATGCTGCAAAGAGGAGGGACCTCTATAAAAACCAATGTAATTCGCATTTTGAAAGGTTGGAAGTTTTGCTAAAAATTGGAAGTGCATTTGCGAGAATAAAGTATTGGCTTCAGATTTTTCAAGAAATTGTTTGGGTGATTGTCTTTTCTGTTCTTTTTCATTTCTAATCGAATTTATATTCCTTGAGTGCTGTTACATTCAAATTCTGCATATTGGATTTGAATCCTACTTGTAAGGATATAATTCTTGGAGTGTAATCTTGGAGAGATTTTCTGCATACAGTTGTGTGAGAGTTGAGTCATTATCTTTTGTTGCTTGCTGTTGCTGCACTTTAAGTTTTCTGCTATTTTTCTTCCGATCCCATCACTCCGGCCTGCGGCCATATTTCCATTTCTTTCTGCAACTTTTAATTTCTTTCCAGCAACCCTTATCTTCAAACAAAAATTTAGATTAGTAAAGGGAACCAGCCCACTCTGGAGATTGGTCTGGGAGCCATTTCTTGCTTCCAGCCTTTCAATGTTGGCCAGGTCTAGGGTGCATTTGTAAAATCCTTTCCTATGGCAGATTTTGGAACAACAACTCCTAAAAATAAAGGTTCTAAAAAATGCAAAGAAAAGATGTCCCTCTGAGTGCAGCTCCGAGACTTCCCAAGTGGTCACCCATTCGAGTGGTAATCTGGGACAAAATGCTTAACTTAGGAGTTTTTAAAAGTGTTCCTACCAAGAAAGAGAACCTCCAATTTTGAAATTAAATACAAGAAAAATGCCTTTTTAAATAAGATGTTCCCTCCTCTTTAAAAAGTCCCTCTATGAAAAAAAACTATCCCCATTTTATTGATTAAAAAATGCCCATGCTTTTTCTTTTACATCCACAAATAAAAAATTAAATATTTAAAGTGACATTATGGATAGGAAAGTCCATGCACTCAAATAAAGACCACCAAGGTGCCAAAGAATTAGGTGTGCACTAAGGTGGAATTGACGAGGGCTATTTGAGTAAATTCGGGTATGTGGCAGGAAAAAAGAAGGGAGGAACATGAGTATCAATGGATATTTATGCATTCATTGTTTCAAACCAAAAACACCATTAAATCCACTTTATTTCAATGGCCCAATTGTATGTAATAGCTTGGGCAGGATAGCCCCCATCGTTTGACGCCCATGATTGCACTTGCTGGGCAGAACTATCACTATGCACTGAAGAAGAACCCAAAGTTGAACTGATCTCCTATAACATGGCAGAATCCCCTCTCCATGTATGAAAAAATGTGTAATTACATCGCTCAAACTCTGCGTTGACTAGTAGTTATGGAGGCCGCATAAAATACCTATCAGGATGACTGCCCTAAAAAAAATGGAATACATGCTGAAGATCTCCATATGGTTCCTCTTTAGAAGCATCAGAGCCAAAACTGGGTTAATTTCATGAACAAGTTCTCCACCATGTCCAGGCAATGAAAACATAAACTCTAGAAAATTTGCTTCAAACACGGATGTGATCCATCGTTGCAAAATTTTAAGCTCTCAATTTGTTAACTCAGCATAATCTCAAGATCTGCAATCTACCTCTCCAAGTATACGGGAGTTGTATGAGTGACTGACAGTATAGAAATCACAATCCATGACTCTTGTTGCTCAGCTAACAATCACCCGCCCTAGCAACACTATAACATCACTAGCTATCTTAGTGGTTTGACACGTGCGTGATGGTGTCCTATGTGATGTGTGGGCACCTCTTATGTGATGTGGGAACTTGTGTGCTTGAGGAGCATAGTGGCACTTTTACACAACAAAAGAGCAAATCACAAACACAAAAAAAATCACTATCGAACACAAGCAGTAACATATTTAGAAGCCACAATGGATAGACTACAAAATGATGGGACCATCAGGTTTGTTACTAGGTAGTTAGCTTCATCACGGACTGCACTATGCACCAAGAACGAATTTGCATGGCTAAAGAATACGAGAACACACTTGACGCAGCCACATCGAACGTAGGCTTCCCTCCGCTTATTCCACCCCTTTGTTTATAGATCTAAAAGTGCAAAAAATAGTAAGAGTGCAGGAAACATATGGGTAGTGTGCAGTAAAAAGTGGACTGCTCTTTAGCTATGTTCTTGTAGGAAGCTTGCAATTAGCCCACATCTGCATTGAGGATGACCTTGAAATCATCGAATGCAGTGATGGTGGTTTACAAACTAAAAAATATAAATGAGAGTTGTGTTTGATAGTAGTAGATACGAATGCAATAAGATGCTAGAGCTGTGAAGCCTCCAACTATGCTTTAATGCCCATCATTAGATCTATTTTCTCTCGCTCTCTAAGTCTGCCTTGTAGTTCTGAACATATTGAACAAATTACTAGATGCAGCTATTTTGATGTTCGAGCATGCGAAACCACTGCACCAGAACACAAATGAATATTGTGGAAGGAGAAACTATTTTTCTTTTGTTAAACTTTTGGTTTTTGATCTATCAAATTATGGAGAGCATACTCCCTCAGTATTAAAAAATAAGGAAAAAACAGAGGGAGGAAAATCCTCCCATGAGGGAAATCCCCTCTCAAAATTATAGGGTAGGGAAAGCCCGCTATGATACCATGTAGATGTTGAAAACTTCTTATTATTCAATGAAATAGACCTTGTTTATATAGCAAAGATGTACAATATGATCCACATCATAACAAACTGATTTGATCTCAGCCAGATAAAACTATCTTAAATATCCTAGTAACAACTTAGGATATACTCTAATAGATATTTGGCTTAAGGATCACCCTCTCATATCTAAGTCAAACCTAGAAATTCTCAAGCCCTTCATGGACCAAACTTTTGGAAGTAGATTGATTAACTTCACTTCTCAGTCTCCTAACTGATATCTCTAGAAATCGATTCCCACCAATGATCTGGATGTCAATTCCACAAATACTATTAGAATCCTTCAAAATTTACTGCAAGTCTTTGTTATTTCGAACTACCACTCAAAATATAGCCTCATATGGAAGCTTAGTAAGGATGGTAAGTTCACGGTTAAGTCTACGTACTATATTCAAGATACCCCTCACCTAGATGGACCCCTACTAAGTATGTCTTGCTTAAAAAACTGATTCCAAAAATCAACTTCTATTCCTGGTTTGCTTCTTAAAATCAAATTTTAACTATGGATAATTTAATCATCAGAGGTATTTTTATCCCCAACTGTTACCCTCTTTACAAGTCCAATTGGGAATCAACTACCCATATTTTATTGTAATACCCTTTTTCTCTTTTCATTCTGAATTCCCTATTTGATTTGGTCAACATTTCCTAGGTTCAACTGTATTCTATTGTCCTTTTGTTTGAGTAATGGCCTAACCCTTTATTTAATTTCTAGTTAAAATTCTTGTGGTCCACATACCTACATCACTTCATTTTGCATATTTGGTTGGATAACAAATTTTTTAAAGGAGTTACCAAATACTCTCAATTCATCTTCCTTTGCATCACCATATTTACCTCTGAAAATGCCTACCTTGTCTCTTTGAATGGGCCCCCAAACCTTGTCTTGAATCTTACCTGTTTGCAATTTTCTATCTAACAAATTGTGTTGCAGGAACTCCTCGACCTGTTGTTGATATATCAGGTATTACTTGGACCCCTCCTCCTATAGGGTGGATAAAGATCAACTTTTATGGAATGACTAAAGGAAATTCTGGAAGGGTTGGGAGTAGAGGCATAATCAAGAACGATAAGGAGAAAATCATTGTAGCCTATGCATAAAATATTGGTTGAGGTGAGAGATATTTATCAAGGCCTGCTTGTCCTAGAAGGCTTTCGCTCCAGCAACTTAATCATTGAAGGAGATTCCCTACTGATCATCAACTATATCAAAGCTTCTCAATACCCTTCGTGGAGCCTTTCCAATATCATTTATGAATGCATGAGGCTTGTTAGCAGGTACTCTAATGTCTTTATCTAGCATGTGTTAAGAGAATGAAATAAAGCTACTAACTTGCTAATAGATGCATTGAGGAAGAGACCCTTCGGGTTTGGCATGTTAATTTCCCTCAGAGCCTCAGGTCTACCAATCAGGATGATATTTGTTTACTCTAAATTTTATTTTGGTCTTTTTGCAGTTCTTGGAACTGGTTGTGCTTAGGTTTATTTGGGTTTCTTTCCTCTCTCCATTTGGTTTGAGATGTTTTAGTTGCTCCATTTTTTGTTTCTTCTTGGGTTAATCTTGTCGATTTACCCGGTTTCACTTTTATGCTTTGTAAAAGGTTCAGGGTCCCTTTCAAAACCCTTTCCCATCAATAAAAAATATATATGTCCATTAAATAAAATAAGACATAGCTATTAATTCTCTATAACCAATTAAATTATAGACTTCAATGAATCTAATATGTAACAAGCTAACCTTTGGAAATTATCCATGCTTGCATTATTGAGAATAGACAATACTTTAGGAGTAAAAATCCATAAATAGAGAAAAATTCAATAGAGCTAAATCATATGTAAGCAAATTATGAATTTATTCAGTGTACAACAAAGTTACTAAAACCTAGTTTAACCAAACTAAGAACCTAGAAACCCAACCTAATTATATATGAGAAATTTTGTGTATTATTTTTAGTAAATAATAATTTTGAATATAGTACATGTTGTACACAAAACTTTGTGATTTTAATAAAATAGTGTTGTTTAAAAAATATTAGGGTGGTATATTCATGGGTTATAGGATGTCACAAAATGGTATCAAAACTAGGTTTCTACACACAGGCCTAAATGGGTAAACTATAAATTGGATATATAGATATGGGATTGTTGTTTTCTTAATTGATAAATACTTTAAAGATGAGTTGAATAAGTTTTGAACTAGAGTGGAAACTTCCAAGCCAAAATAAATAAATATGAAGACTAAATTGAGTAGAAAAATCAAGTTGAAATCTAAGAATATAAAATCAAATATAATTCTATTATACTTGGATAGTATTCATAATGGTATATAAAATAAAAATACTTTTCAGTGAAGGTAATATTCCAACTTGATCCTAAATCCTTCAAGGGAAGTACTACCATTGCAAGTAGCCAAGCAAACTCTTGTAGATCACCTACACAACAACAATTCTCAAAAGGATTACCTTCCTTAACTAATAGTTGATTTCTATTTATAACTACTTACCACTTAATATTTTGTTGTATATAGGTGGGATTGTTAATTTTGTAATGTAATGATAAAAATTAATTTGGCCCATGCATCCCCAAATATTTTTTAAATTAAATATTTGATAGATCTATTAATTAAAGGGTAGGATTAAGGACCCACAAGTAAAATCAAAGAGAAACATACTATATTTTGGTAATTATTCAAGACATATTTAAATCTATATTGAATATCATAGAATCTAAACACATGCAACAAATTCCATATACGATATGAAGGCTTCCTACATCAAACCATTTCATCATTCTATACTTTCTAGCTAAGCATAATTTCAAATAAAATTATCATTTTTTTGTGTTTTAGGTGTTTCTATGGGGATGGACTTTATTAAGGTATCCAATCATATTATTATGTTGGCCCATAGGTGGTTGGTATTTTTTTTTAGATTTCATCATAGGAAGATCTTTGGTGATTTCTCAAATTTTATGTCATTAAAGCCTTTTTTGGGCTTCAAACAATTTTCACATTCAAGGGATTTATGTCCTTGTCCTAATTCTATATACTCAAATTCCTCCAATGCAAAACAAAATATGACTACTTTATTTTATAGTGATTTGACATTACCCTAATATATATTTAGTCATTTACATGGCAGGGATAACTATTACTCAAGCCCGATTAAGAAGCGTATAAGTAATATGCATCTTTCCTTTTGTGTTTCTCAATTATTTTTACTCAAATTAGAACTAGGATATTTTCTTTCCCTTATTTCATCACTCTAAACTCTACATGATTTAAATAATAAATCTAAAAAATATTTAATTTAAAAAATATATCAAGTATGCATGCACCACATTGGAATATACTAAGCATGTATGTACAAGTACATGTAAAAATTTAAGAATATTATGTGATATTATGCAATATTATTATGCTTCATTTTTTGCATATTAGTTTGATTCCATCATTTGGTATCAAAGTAAGTGATTTTTTGTGAGATTACAACTAAGAGAGGAATTGTGAGTGTTATTCAAATAAGGGACAATTATAGTCATCTGATAATATACCCTATGTCTATCAAAGTGAATATCAATCTTGGGGATGCCAATACATTGACAAAGAAGTTGAGTAACATAACCAAAAAAATGTTAATGGGAAAATGAAAATAAGTTTGATGTTATTGAAGGCCATATGGATAAATCATGTCATTTGGACATAACCAGTTTTAAGTTTGATGTTGTTGAAGGTCATGTGGAGAGATCATGTCATCTAGACATAACTAGTTGTCTAAAAATAAATAATCTGAAGTTGCTTGTTGTAGTGAACATGTGGAAATTCTAAAGAGACTCATCCAAATGGAAGGACCCATTAAAGTTTAATCCCGATTAATTAGGTTAATTTATGGAGGATCACATTGATGTAATGCATGACCAATATTTTGGAGTAATTTCTTTCGAATCCACCAGAAGGATTTACCCTAGCAAGAATTTGGGGTTTTGTATGGTGGAATTGGTGGTTGCAAGTTTAATCCATGCATTTGAGTGGTGTATTTTGTATGTAGAGAACCCATAGAATTTGGATGTTCCTAAGATGTTTGGATATTTTCTGGAGTTCAAAAGCATCCACAATTTAGAAAAATATTTTTGAATGTTACCAAGACCCTCTCAAGATCATGAGCTTGCATAAGCATAGGATGTTAATCCTGGAAGCCATGGTAGAAGTGCATTAAGAGTGGTGGTATTTGAAATAGATGTGGGTGTGAAAGCATGTGGTTATAGGTTGAACTGTGTATGTGATCCATACACTAAATCTATGTCATGGTCATATGCATGCACCACATCCTCTATTGTAGAAAATTATTCTTGGAAAGAGAAACCAACCTAGCGAAGACTATCACGTATACCTCACCATTGTTATTTTTAATTTTCATGACATAAATGAATAATGGGCATGATGACAATTAGCAACAAGAATATTTTTTTGAACAAGTCACAATTTTTGAAGATTTTTTAAGTCAAAATACCAAGTATCCTACATTTATTGTGTGAAAAGGTCATTAACACTTATAATGTGATTTATTGAGGGTAATTTCATGCTTAAGGGTTATGAAGAAAATGTGAGCCATTATATTTATAAAGGAAGGATGATTTGTGCTCTCACAAGAAAATAACAAGGGAAAGCATACAAGGAAGGAACCAGAAGGATTTATTGTGTGGAAAGGTCATTGGCACTTATAATGTGATTTGTTGAATTACCTTTATAGGGGGATGCCACAAGTTGTCTTAATTTTTCTTTGAAATTGCATTATTTAGAAGGGGTTACTAGTCAAATAATTTCTTCATAATAGAATATTTGGTACTTTGAAAAAGAATAATATTTTTTTTGCAATAGAGGTTGAATGTTCAAGTCTCACCAAGGGCATTATTACTAACATAGGAAACTTTTTTTTGTGAGTAAATAGATGCAAAAAGTATTTTTATGAAAAGGCATATTTATTTCAATTTTGCAAAAGCAATTTTATACTTTATATATCACTTACACATGCTTACGTATATAAGTAGTATTTTGTATCAACGATACATCTAGTTCACATTTACAAGTAAAGTTGTCACATTGAGCTATTATGTCTAAAGTGTAACATAACTGCCATAACGATGTCTAGGCATCATGCCTATAAATTATTGGAGAGAAATAAGGATGTTATTTTATTGTGTGATTATTTTCACTCTATTTTTATTTTATTTATCACTATCATTAGATGTAAATCCTAAAATTAAGAAAAACAAAGTATATAGGGAAGTTACTCCCATGTATAAGGATTTATCTTTAACAACGTGTTATTGATAAGGCAAATACCTTTCTATACTATCTTGGTACTACATATATTTCTTATTCATGTACCTTAACATATTTGTCATGTATGATCATGTCTATAGAGAGGACTAGTTTCTTCCAGATACCAAAAGGTTTATAAGAAGGGCAAGTATATATAAAGGGTTGGTATAATGAATAGGTGGTATATAGAAATAAGGGCCTTTTTGGAGATAAGGAACCTCACTATTGTGCTGAAGAAAAAAATTTGAAACACTTAACAAAATGGAAAAGGCAAAGAAATACAAACCAAGAAGCAAGTAAAAGTTCAAAAATATATAACACCAGATAATGATTTCCAAGAAGCTAGTGGATAGAAGCAAGTTGAAGATCAAACCCATGTAATACCAGAACTCCAAGAAGGTTATGAAGATAAATAATTTTTTCACTTCGGTATTGTTTACATACAATTATCAAAGAAGCCAATCATTTTGAAGATGGTGTTACAATCACTATTGGCATCGTGAAGAAAATATATGTGGTATTAATAAATTTTGACATCCTTGAGGTGAAACATAAAAGGAAATAAGAAATAATTGAAAAGGTAAAGGACAAAACTATGGTATATAATATTTTTTAACTTTAACACAACTGACCTTATCACAAGGATATATTTCACTTGTGGTACTAGTGATTTGAAGTCTATAGTGGTATATGTTTATTGTGACACAAGTGATCTTATCCAAAGAACATATTTTGCTTATAATACTAGTGATTTGAACATTGTTAATGATAGTACATTTTGTTTTGAAGGTGAGTATTATGATTTCATGCTCAATATTGTTGATTATGATGGTCATAATAAAGGCTATGTTATTGAAAACCATAATGCTGGTGAAGAGATTAGTTGTTTAAAAACTATTGGTGATAGCGGTGATAAAAGCCATGTTGATGAAGAACATAGTGATGATGAAGAAATTGGGTGTTTTGAAAAGCACACCAAAGGAATTGGCTCAAAATTAATGAAAATAATGGGTTATAATGGCACAAGATTGGAAAGGAATGGGCAAGGCATGAAAAATTCCATAGAATCAAATGTAAGGCTAAATAATGAAGGCCTTGGTTATGATGGTCAAATAGGAAGTAGTGAAACTACATTTATGAAAAGTAGTGAGACTAAATTTATGAAAAGAGAAACCTATGCAGAAGAAAAAACTCCTAGAACAAGTTGCAATCATTATGGATGATTTGGATATGTATAAACTAGGTGTTGAACTCTACATTCTTGTTAAATTTGTAGAGATAATAATTAATATCAAATATATTATCAACACAAAGAAAGAATGAACAATGAAATTCATGTTGATTGTGGATGGACAAATGTGATAGAATGAAAAATGTTGAATGGGTTTTGTAAGAGAAGGTTTTGTCCTCAAAATAGAGAAAAAATAAGAAAAGTTTTGGTCATTGAGAAAGACTACAATAATAGTTTTCCAATAGAGAAATGCAATCTGGGAATTATTTAGATACATGACTTTTACATCTAAATTCATAGATGTAACTTGGGATATGCTCAAAATCCTGCAATGACACAACCTATAGTAAACATCCATTGGAAGACTTCTATTAAGTGGTGGATGATCCAAATATAATGATCCAAATGCAATGAACTAAAGGAATACCTAGAGGCGATGATCTAGAGGTGGTAATAAAGGTAGACCCAAAGGCTAATCCAAATGAGATGATCCAAAGGTAGATCTAGAGGCATACCCAAAGGTAGACCCAGAGGTGATTACTCTAGAGCCAAAGTCAAAGATAGATCCCAAGCTAGAGCAAGATATAGATCCAAAGCTAGTGGTAGAAGCTAGTGCAAGAGCTAGAGCCAAACCACAATTTTATTTTACTACACTAGGAAGTCAAAATTAAGGGGGCTAGTAATTTTTGTAAAAGATGCATTTTTTGGCTGTGATCGACACCTTCAAATATTTTTTATACCAAATAATAATATAAGGAGGGATGTTAGATTTATTATATTATTTAGGTGGTAGATAATTATTATACACCTCATGGGAGGTTGAGAAAAGTTAAATTTTTGTGAAGAAACTAAATCACCAAGAGTCTCTTGAGATACCAAGATACTTCTTTGTATGTACAAATACATGCACAAATTTTAGAATGTTATGTGATGTTATTATGCAATGTTTTTATACTTCATTTTATGCATATTATTTTGATTCTATAAAAATGTATTCATAGGTTGGTGGAGCCAATTGAAAAAAATAGGATGTAGAATACTTTCTAGCAAAAATAAACTAAATCCCTTTATGTGAGGTATTTATAGGAAAAAAAAGGAAACCTAAATGACTTGAGCCATAAGGGATACTCTACAAAGGAAATTAAATGTTATAAAATTATATATACATATTTATTTTATAGCCTTTTATGATTTCTCACTTTGAGTGACCTAATTAATTTAAGAAAGCATCCTTGGATTTTTTCCTTCACTTTTACCTCATCAATATTTCATTCCGTGGAGAGGTTATGAAGCTTCCTTTCTCAAAATTCTTCTAGAGATATAACTTGTCAATGCTTTACAATGTTAAGAAACTACTATTTATAGATTACACAAGGGGATATTTTCCCTCCAAAATTGTGCAAATATTTCAAGGATGACTGCTCTTTTGTGTGTCAGGTCATGTCTTCATTCAAGTCATTGATTCCTTTAGGATCTATGGATTTGTGCTCATTAACACTTAATGGTTTTTGGTCTTTGGATGTGCCACTTCTGCTATTATTGCCATCCATTATTTTTTGGATTCATAAAGTCTAGATGCAGATGATATTCTATAATTGATGTATTAGATATGAGGTTGTCCTTGTTGTTGCTCCCATGCATTAGCCTTCAATACACCAATCACTTATGTCATGGAAGTAGGCGAGATTAGAATTTTTCTACCATTGTTGATTTTATAAGTTAAGTTGTTAGCTTTGTTAGATGTATTCAAAAAATTTAGGCATTTTACAACTATAAAAAAATTTCTTCTTTCTTTTGATTTGAAACTTTTAAACTTCCAATTTTTAAACATTTGTTACTTTTGCACATTTTTGAGCTTTTGTCAACTTTTGACTTTCTAGGTTTTTAGACATTGCAAGTTGTCGGGCCTTTTATTTTCCCTTTCTTGTTGGAATACTTAGAAAGTTGGCATGATTTTTTTACCAGAGCTTTTCATAACCTAAGAAGATTCATTCCTTGGGACGTTTCTCTACCTTACACCTTCCAAAAAAATTTATTGCAATATTTTACCCACACTTGTCTACTTCTCATCTTCTTCTCCTCTACTTAGGCCACCTCTAAAGATTTTTTAATGCAATGCTTGAGTGTAGTGAGAATTCACTATAGTACCATCATGGTCCTTTCCATAGAGGGGTGATGTTAGCCGTAACATATGATCTTAACAAAAATTAATGACCATAGTTAAACAAATATTATTTTTTATAGATTGAGATTCCTTTGAGAATGGCTTAGCAGGGTAAAAGCTGGAAGAGGTAGATTATAAGGTTGGAAATGTGACTAATATCGACATGATGTTAAGATGAGCACTAGAATAACATCCAATATGATCAGGACAAGGTTTAACCATCTATGGCAACATATAGAGCCACCTAAGATGTAGGATTACCTCTAATAAGGTATGTCACCTCATATACAAGAAGAGCTACACTAGGCTAGTCTAGACCAAGTAATTGACATGAATTACATCCAGTAGCATCAATAATTCCTTATATTTAGTCCCATTGGTCATTGTGTTATGAGTTTATGCTCTTTTAGAACACAATGACAAATATATTTCTATGGAGGTGAACACCTAAAGAGGTGATTGAGATGATAATGATTCTTGAGGGCATGTATTTCCTCATATAGTTATTGATCATTTGATAAATACCCCATGATTATGACCACTCAAGATACCTACCTGATGCTAGCAAAGTGAACAACCAAGGAGAGGTTATTAAATAAGTAGTAGCCCATTTTTATAGAGAATAACTAGAATCCCATAACTATATCATATGAACAATGTGCAAGGATCATCCTATTCATTTGTGTTCTATCACTTATCTACTATTTCATCTATCCCTAGAGGAGTATTACACCAGACTAGAGAGGAGGTTTACCTAGGATAGGGTATTATTAGCTTTGTTATACCATATCTTGCATTATATTTGGGGCCATTCAACACACCATTAGCTTGGTCTTCTTATTATAGTCATGGATATATAATTATTTTGTAATGTATAATCCCTAATGCTTACCCTAGGATATAGAACCAATTGATATTTAGGAAAGGGATAGGAATATATTATAGAATCAACACAATTAAAAACCCCACCAATCAATTGGATTTGTTAAGATAGACCATTTGGACCCCTTATCACCACTACTAAAAACTAAACTAAACAACTCATATGGGTAAGGTAGGTGGTCATAGTATGATATCATTGACCTAAGGTCATAGAGCCTCATAATATGGAGCAAGTCCTCAAATAGTTTTGAGACCCTCATCCAAATACCATGCTTTTGATTCTAAATACACAATGTAGACATAAGAGGTAGTAGGTAGTAGATAGGGTAAGCAACCCACCACTAGAGTAAATCCACTACCAACAACATATTAAAGTACAAGAGGGACTCCTACCATAGAGACTTAAGGGACTTGGATAGGTTATCCTTGTTAAATTGTTATAATTTCCTAGTTAGAGGACACCCATGGACATAGATGTGTCAACTCTTGTACCAACATGGGAGAGGGGTAAGCCATCTAAAGTTGTGCAAGTAGTGAGCAATGATGAATCTCCATAAGATGCAAAGGATGCAAATGAGGTAACACCAAAGAAGGGGGAAGCAAAGGATACTACCCTAAAGGCGAAAGAGGACTCTAAGAAGGAAATTGATATAGAGGAGCTCTATGTATTCAAGGTTAGAGTGGACACTACCCAGCTAGAGATCTCATATTTAGAGGAGAATAACCTCACCAAACAACTAAGCAACCCAGGTAAAAAATCTCTTTAGGTATATTAGTGCTATTTTTATTATATTTTATATGTATAGCTATATTAGATTAGAATTATAGTATATGATTTTTATTGACATCATTATTCTAACACTTATTATTTATTATGCAATTATAGAGATGTCCTAGGAGTGGAGTTAACTAATCCCAACTATAGAGAGCTACCTTAGGGAAAATTTTGGATTTGAATATTTTGTTATTGGTTCCATCTACTTTAGCCATCCCATTAGAGTAGTTAGCCAACCCATACAGTTGGACCCTCTAGTTGTACACCATTTTGGTATAAGTACCAAGAGGATACCATACAACTTACCACTATATGAGAGGAGCTAGAGTTATGATTATAATAGGAGGTCATGTAAAGAGTTTGGATTACAATAATAGTTGACCTAGATGCATCTAGATCTACCATGATTCCATGGATATTTAGTGGGGCTATGGATATTTATGTCACTATAATCCTTCTCTAGCATCTTCTAGATGACAACTCATGTGCCTGACACATAGTTTGAGGCACATGAGGGCTGATTTTACAACCATAGCCCCTGCATGTATATATCATATGATTATTTATATCTACCATGACATCATTAGTAGTATATATAATTTTTTGGTGATGGGGCTATGTACTCAAGACATAGGGTAGTGTAGGATGATACCACTCAGTTTACCATGTACCTTATTGTACCACTATGTACCATATATTATATATATGAGATTATTTTTTGTGTATCATTTGATTTATTTTGTACTCAATTATTTTTCTACTACTTTCATGAGAATTTGTACTTATGATTTGTGTAGCAGTCAATAACATGCCATTTCTAATTTACTAGGTGCATGTATTATTTGAGTAGCATTCCATGACATGCATTGTGTATTTGAGCTTCTAATAGTATGTATAATTTGAGTACATTTAGTGATATGCATTTTTTATTTTTTTATAGAATGTATATATTGAGTAGAATTTAGTGATGTGCATATCAAAGAGATATTTAGGAACTTCAATCTCTATAAGTCATCATACAAAAACACTATCAATATTATGGTGAAATAGGACCCCATTAAGAGTAACATATCAAAAATCTATCTTAAAAATGTGATCCCATAGCTTAGTAGTAGTCATAGTTGGGTAGGTTTAATTATTGAGGAAACATAAAAGGTCTCTATACCAAGGATCATCATGAGGGATTTAGTAACCAATACCATTGAACTCAATTATGTGTATATCTACAAGATTATTGGTGATAGAGATAATAGGTTTATCATGAACTTTTACTACAAAATTTATTTAATATTTTCATGTGATATGAGTTTACTATTTGAAGTGGCTAGATATTCAACTTTAATATTTTTTCCACTTGGGGAATACCTAATGGAAAAGGAATCAAATTCATTATGTAAATTTGTATCCACTTAATTGTAAGGGATCAAATGGGAACATTTATAAAATACACATCATATATCTAATGAAGCATAATTTAGCAGTCTCCTAGCTCTCTGATGTGTTTAACATTCATATGTTAGAAAATTAGGATCACTAAAATCAAAGCCTCATATTTTGCAACATTATTAGTGATGCCACCAAAATTTAAGAAAAATACCTTGGTAACTGCCAATTGATTAGCAATCACCTAAGCTTTAATAAATTTTTGTGTGATAATACAAATATAAAATTCTTGCATCATAGTGATCCATTTGTTATATTAGGTGTCATTAAGGATGCAATATTTTTATAGTAAGTGTCTTAGGGGTTTAGTTTTAATGACTATAAAAGTTTTCTAATACATGTAAGCCTTATTTTGTTAGATACAAAGTAGATGGCTAGGTAGTATTTCTTCATAGAAGTGTATCAAGTTTCTATCAAAAGTATTTTTTGACTAATACTGTACATGACATACTCGTTATTATCATCTTGTTGAGTAAGGACCGCTCCTAAGAAAACCTGAGAAGCAAAGGTACAAAATAAATAGTTTATTGAGGTTGGGTGAGAAAACATTTGGGGGCCATAAAAAGAAAAAATGGTCAAAGAAATAAATATTGAATTAGGGAGTTAAAAGGCTTTCTACTTGATAATTTTTAAACTTACCATCATCCAAGAAAACTCTAGAAGAATTAACATTAATTAATGAATTCTACGTTTGAAGGAATTGAAAAACATGATGGCTTTTTTATCTTTAATACTACCACAAAATATCACAAGTTATATATCATAGGATCAAATATAAAATAACCACAATATAATAAGGTAAATATAATGATATGAGTAGAAATATGAGCAAATTAATATGTATATCAAGGCTTATAATAAATCAAATAACATTCAATAATATGTTGAAATATGAATGTAAATAGCTTGAATCATACATGTACTATGCATGTAGAACAACTTACAATATTAATTTCTCAAAATGTATACAAGATTTATTACTCTACTTTATCTTACAATTGTATATGATAACAATTATCTTGATACTTGGTATGGGTCACTATCTTCATGATATAGCCATAATGATATAACTCTTTGGATACTTGACTATTGCTCTCCATATGCCAAGTCTCATAACTCTTGGTTTATATACTTGTCACTTGCATACTTGATGAACACTTGACTCTATAACATATGCACACCTATACATTACTCTTACACTTCTAATTGCACTCTCTAATATAGATAATTGTGCACATGTTTACATTACATATTTGCACTCTTATATATAAGACACTTGTGCACATAGACTCAACTTACACTTGCACTCTAACTCACATGACACTTGTGTATTTCTTACACATTCACACTTATATAAAGGATAAATATAACTCACACTCTAAACTATGACTCAATCCTAATATAATATTTATAAATGTACCATGAAGGTACCATGGGGGTATATTAGCATGTGCCAAATAATGTAATATACTCCAACATCCCATGTATTAAATTATTTGGTTTTTTAAGACTTTAATCTTCAATCATGGTCTTCGTATTTGTCCTCAATATTCAAGTGCATTTGGAATGCATATGAGCCTCTAATTTTATCATATATGTTTCATAATCTTGAACCTTGAATTCACCCAATACCTGTGTTGATAGGAGGACTATTGAATCCAATTTGTTGTACTCTATCTTTAAAAACATTGAAAAGCAATTTATCATCAATTTTATATTGAGACAAATATTTAAAAAGCTCTTCAAAAAACCAATTGAATCTAAAGAATGTATTCTATTTTTTATTGGTCTTGTAGCTTCTATTATTTTTTATTCTTGATGATGCATTTATTATGTTCATTTATACATTTGAATTTAATTGATCATCAATTTTCAATCAATTGAGTAATTAGAATAAGATTGGTTGATAATCCTAGAACATACATAACATCCTCTAGTAAAAAATCTAAAAATGGTATACTAGGTATTACTCTACCAGTCCCATGAAATAGCTATCTCTTATCATCTGCAATCTCTAAATATAAAATATCCTTGACTTATAAAGATTCAAACCAATGTAAATTACTAGTCATATGATGACTAGCTCCTAAATCTATATACCAAATATTTTTTCATGTTTGAACTATTTGATTAGATTCACTTGATACTATCTTGCATATTTGATAAGATTTTTGAAGAGTATTCTTATGATGTTTCCCATTGAATTCAAAAAAATATCTTTATATATATATTTTTTTGAACTTTTCCTTTTATAAAATATGGCTTTGCATTTTGATAATGTCTCAAATATTTAAAAGTTCCTCTTGACAACTTATCCATTCTTGTGCCTTTAACTCAAATTTGATTTTTATGAAGTAGAAGACCTTATAACTCCTAGGTTTAAAATAATTCAAAATTTCTAATTTAATTCCTATGGAGTAGTAAACCTTATGTCTCCATAGTTTAGAAAATAATATGAAATATTATGAAATTTGCAAATTTCTATGTTTCTAATCTTTGAAATTTACAAAATTTGAAAAAATCTCCAAGCATTAAATTTCAAAATTTCTTTTCCTTTTTAAGAAACTTCAAATACTTAAAAAAATTTAATATTCTATAAGAAACTTAAAGTACCTTTAAAAAAAAAATTACTTAAATTTCTTATCACTCCAAACTTTAAAAAAATCTTCTAATTCCTTTAATATTTTAAATAATAAAAATTTAACTAAGTAGGTATCCTTATTACTCCATATCTAAAAATAATTAAAATATAACTCACTAAATATTTTAAAACAGTAACCTTATACCTCCTTTATCAACTTAATAAATGATTTAATATTAAAACCTGTTGAGGATCAAATCCTTAATGCTTATTTTATTAAACTAGCAAACTTATATAGGCATAGTATTTTCTATTTTACAATATTCACAATAACTTGAATAGGCTCATAATAGCTTAAATAAAACTAAATTTGAGCATAACAAATAACTAAACTTAATATAGGTTTCTAGAAATTGAACATGAGGTAATTAGATGCTCGTGTGTGTACATAGGAATAAAATCATATTAAACTAATCCTATGCTAACCCTTATCATTCCTACCCACTTAAGAAGCATTGGACTCCAATGCTTGTACAAGAAAGTGGGAGATCCAATGTAATTGCCCAAAAATATAGTCCTCAAATGCAAAGAAGAGACCCCTGTGTAAGATATTCTCATGTTAAAATAGCCAATAAGTTGATGCATAAGCTCATAGTAGAAGCATGGTGGGTGCCCGTGATGTTGCCACTTGGTAAATTAACACTATTGATCATTGATTTTCATGAGTTGACTTCTTGCATGGTTGATTTCTCTATTATTGATGGTTGACTTTTAATGCTTGGTGTTGTTGTTGAGCAAGGTACAACGACAGTATTGTCATTGTTGTCAACACACTCAGATGGACAGGTTGATGCAGTGGATAGTTGTTCGGAGGTTGTTCAAAGTATGTACAATGATTTTCAATGCTTATGAGGATGTTTTTGATGTTCAGGTGAAGTTGTTACAAGTTGTTCGTGCAAATTTGCAAAAGTTGAAAAAATCGTCAAGAAGTTGTCAAAATTGCAAAAGTCATCATGGGCACAGTTGGACAGGATGCATCAGTTTGGAACATTCCAACATGTCAGGAAACAATCCAAAAAAATGTTGGAGGTGTCAGCACAGTGTTTGGATTGATCGGTAATGTTTTTGGTATTTTGGTGGATGATTTTGCAAGTGGTTGTACAGGCCGAAAAATGGCAGTTTTATCAGAAGCACTATGAGCAAACTGAGAAAAAATTGATAGTGAAATTTGAACTGGAGGTGTTCGTTATCTTCAAGAACATGTGTTCCGAAGGTTGGGTTTTTTGCATGGTTGGACATCCAAAATAAGATCCTCACCATGGATAACTTAATAAAAAGAGGTGTGATTGTTGTTAATAGGTGTTATCTCTGTATGTCTGAGTGGGAGTCTATTGATCATTTGTTTCTGTATTGTAATTTTTCTGTCTCAATCTTGTTAGGTCCGTTACAAGTGTTTCATATTTATTGGGTCCATCCTCGATCCATTTTTGACTTATTTTTCCAAGTGGCCTTCTCCCTTTTTGAATATGCGTCTTAGGTATATGTGGAAGATCCGCCTTCATCACTACTTGTGGAAGATATGGTTGGAAAGGAATCGTCGGGCCTTCTTGGATAAGGTTTCTCACTCATCCTCTCGTCTCGTCAAAAATTTTAGTATATGCTAATGAGAATGCTTGTTTAGTGCTTGCAGCATCTAGACCTCCAAATCCTTTTGAAGCTTCATTAGGCCAATCATTAAACTTACCTCTCACTGATGGCCTCAATCATCCTCAAGTCTATCCTAGAACCATGATCACATGGACCCCACCCCCCCTAGGGTGGATTAAGTTAAATTTTTATGGGGCATCTAGGGGCAGCCCAGGTGAAGCTGGGGCTGGTGGCTTACTTAGAGACCACAAGGGTGAGGTGCTTGTAGCTTTTGCTGAACATCTTGGAGCTCAAACTAACAATGTGGCTGAAGCGAGGGCAGTTTGGAGGAGCCTCAAGGTGGTAGAGAATTATCCAGGGAAAATGTTGGTGGAAGGTGATTCTCTTATTATTATAAATCTTCTAAAGAACACTAAGAGAGCTCCTTGGAGATTTGATGACTACATCCACGAAGCAAGGGCTCTAATTCATGATCGACCTGAGGCCATAATTTTGCATACCTTCCGGGAAGCAAACATGGCAGCTGATAGGCTAGCAAATGAAGGCATTGTAGCAGAAAATTTGATCACGTGGACTGAAAATCTTCCTCATGCAGTCTCAATGGTGATAGATAATGAAAAATTTTAGATTGGAAGGCTCAAAGTGGATCAATGACAAAAAATGGGGGCATTTTTAAAAATATTTTTTGAACCTTATAATGGCTTTTGTCATATTTGTTTTTTTTGTTCATGTGACTAGTGTTTTTTGCAGCTGGTGGGGCAATGATATAGGTTTTTTATCTACAAATTCATGCATGGGAAACATCCGCTTTGGCCTCAAGTATTTCCCAAGGTGTGTTTGGATTCGATGTCGCAAAAAGGCCCTAGCAAGAAATAACAAAGTGTTGGAGATCCCTGACAATGAGGTACCAGACCCCACCATAATAGTCTTGGAGAAGATGACAATTTCATCAGCCTCCAATAGTATCAACCAGTTGAAGAGTCTGTCTGGCCTCATCAATGTAGCTGTTGATTTGTGTGATTCTCTAAATCTTCTGTTTTATAGCTAGCAGTTCCAAGGGAACAAGGAGTCGAAGGAAAAATCTAAAGATGATGGCAAGGAGGATGATAAGAAGTTATATGAGGACTACAAGGAAGACTGCTTGGCCTCTTGGCTATCCATTCTATGGGATGTTTTTTTTGACCATATTCTATTATTTTATATGGGCACAAGCTACTCTGCATGGTGCTTGCATGATTAGTTTTTGTCTTTGTTAGTTCTATTTTGCGTCTTTCTTTTCTGATGGCCATAATATTAGGCTTCCATAGTTTAGTTTGGCTGTATTCTGATGGAAGAGTAGGTCTTGGCCCTTTTTGTTGTCAGTTTAAACTTTTAGGGCTTGGCCTTTGTCCAGTTGGTCAGTGGACCCTATTTTGTAAAATGGTTTTGGGTCAACCAGTTAAAACCCGGTGTTAATTATAATATTATCTTACTTACAAAAAAAAATTTTACACAAAATGGAGAAACAATGCGAATGTTACAAGCGTTACAATACTATCACAAAAATGCTCTTTTTGGAAAAAGTGTGTCAATAGCAGTTTTCATTGAGGTACAGGTGAACCATAAGGATTTATACAACAATATTCGAACTGGATGTAGTCAGCATTGTAAATATTCTACATTTCAAATTTAAGAGAAAATAGAGTTACAAAGTGAGAGTTATGATTGTTGTAAAAATGGTACAGGTCACTTTTATGTCAATTTGTTCCACTTGTGCAAAATCCTTTGGTTGGTTGTTTTGACCTTGCAGAGTCGCCAGAGTTTTGGTTTCAATGTTGTTACATCTTCAAGGCATCAAATAGATCATCTTTAATTTTTTGTTTGAGGTGTCACATGGCTCTGAAGTAAGAGAACGAGTAAGGTGTCAATTCTTTGCATGTGACATGTTTGACGAAATGCCTTCTCAAAATAAAAAAAGGAAGTTATATTGTTTTAAGAAGCTTTATTAAAGAAAATATTTTAAAATTGAAAAGGGAAAAATAATTCAAGTGTGTGATTTTTAAGTGACAAGGGATTTTATTGAAATGTGGGGACTTTATTTTGTAAAGAGAGAAGTGTGTGTGGAGAAAAATAAAGAGTGAAAATCGGTGATTTTTGAAGGGTGGTGAAAATATCACTTCAGTATTTTGGGCATAACTTTCTCATATGATATCCATTTTAGATAAAATTTTGAGAGGATTTCAAAAACAAAGTGTTGCACAATACCCAAAAAGCGTTTACCAATTGGCAGAACGAGCTAAGAGAACAATTAGTTTTTGTTTTTTGAGAAGAGAAGATTCAAATTCTGAGTAATGCAGAGAGAGGGATGTTATACTGGGTGAAATAGAAAGTTTTATATTTTGAGCTTACAGACCATAGAGGGTTCTAGTTTTAGTGAAGACATTCATATATGTCATTTTATTATCAATATCAAAATAAAGTGGGTGTTTGGTAGAGGGGTTGGTACTCCTTTCTGTTGATGCAGATAAATCAGGGGTTGGTGCTCCTTTCTATTGGTGCAGATAAATCAGGGGTTGGTGCTCCTTTCTGTTGGTACAAATAAATCAAGGGTTGGTGCTCCTTCCAATGGGTGCTGGTAAATTGATTGTAAATTTGGTGCTTTGCAAAGGTTGGATTTGTATGGGAGTCCAAACAGTTATTTTTGAGGATGTAGCCAAATCGGTGAACCTCGATACATCTTGTGTTGTGTGATGTTATCTTGTTAAACTTACTTTATTTGATTTTATGTTTTCATTGTTTTGGCTTTGAGTTTTGAAGATTTATGTTTTAAAGAGATACACTGATTCAACCCCCTCTCAGTGTCATTGTGAGACTAATAATTGGTATTAGAGCGAGGTTCCTAAATAGGCTTAACCGACTAGGGTGATCTTGGAAGTGACACAATGGAAGGTGGTGAAGGATTCTCATCAAATAAAGCACCATTTTTTGATGTAACTAATTATGCATTTTGGAGGCTCAGGAAGCAGAAATATCTTTGTGCTTTGGGATATGATATTTAGGATTCAGTAGATAGTGGATACGTAATATCCACCACTTCTTCAATCGATGTTACCGATAAGAAAATATTTGAGAATGACTCAAAAGCAAAGAATGCTATCATGTGTGGATTAGTGCACAACAAACTGGTAAATATTATGGGTTGTAAAATGGTAAAAGAAATATGGGATAAACTGAAGAGCATTCATGAAGGAGACGTTAAGATCAAGAAGGCCAAGTTACAAACACATCGAGCTCAGTTCAAAGTATTAAATATGAATGACGATGAAAATATAGAGGCATATGTGCTGAGAGTTAATGAAGTCATTAATGCGATTAGAGGACTCGACAAGGAAATCAAAGATTTCATCATCGTGAAAAAGGCATTAAGATCCCTTCCCCAAAGATTTGATTCTAAAGTTTCAATTATAGAAGAAGCTAAAGATCTAAATTCTTTTAGTATGGATGAGATGCATGGTTCTTTGACTACATATGAGATGAGAATAGGAAAATCTAAATCGATAGACAAAGAAGTTGGTTTTTAAGCCCATAAAAATATGAAACCAAAACAAGAATCTGAGGAAGAAGATACATTGAATGAAATGGAAGCAAAATTTGTTTGAAAACTAAAAAGAGGAAAAGGAAAATACAGAGGAAAGTTACCGTTTAAATGTTTCAACTATGGAGGTGTTGGGCATTTTGTAGCTAAATGTCCACTTAATGAGAAGAACAGAAGTGATGAAGGATCGCACGAAGAAAGAAGTGACTGGAAGAAAAAAAAATTAGAAAAGGCAACTTCAAGAAGAAAAGTTTCATCTCCAAGAATGTCAGTCATTAGAAGATAGCTCTAGTGAGGATTCTAAAAAGGAAACATGTGAAGCTCTTTTCATGGCACTCTAAGAAGAAAAAACAGAAAAAGAATAGGAATGTGATGAAGAAGAAATTAACACGAAAGTGAATTTGGAAGAGGAACTAATTGCATCTCTAGATGAATTGAAGATATAAAAAAAAAAAATTCAAGAAATCTTGAGGATGCAAATGAAATCATAACAAATTTGAAAGTACAAATAGAAGAATCCAAGAAAATCTACGAAGATCTCAAAGTGCAAATAACCATGAAAATAGATTATTGTAGCAATCTAGAAGAAGAGATTGTTGGTTTAAAAATGCAGCTAGAAGAGATGAATCAGAAAATTAGTTGTTATCACAAACGTGAAGAAAGTTCTATGAAGCTAGATAATATCATAAATAACCAAAAGACTACAGAAATCAAATTTGGTTTGGGTTTTGATGAAGGAGAATCATCAAATGGATCAAAGTCCATAAATGAAGAATCCACAAAGAATGAAGAGAAGAAACAGGTTGATAAAGTAAAAATCAATCATGCAAAGGAAAGCAATAATGCAAGGCACGAAAGGAGAATTGACAATGATGGATTCACCAATGTCACACATCAAAGAAGAAGAAGATTTATGTCTCCTATGACAACATGGAAAATACCACCACCCAGGTTCAATCATCTCTTTTCTGGTTATTGTTTTAAATGCAATGGTTATGGACATAAGATCTTAGATTGCAAGTATAATGTAGGACCAAGGAATTTTACCAGTTGAAATGCTTTTTCACCTTTGATGGATTATGCAGTAGAATGTTATTTTGGGCATATTGCAAGAAATTGTCAAAGTAAATTTGCATCAAATCAATTTTAGAGAAGAAAATCTCAACCAAATGGAATAAGACAAAATAGAAAATTTCCTTAAAAACATGCACAAGCTACTGAAAAATAAAAGCCAAAACAAGAGCCCAAAATTGTAATTAAACCCGAGTGCAAAGAAAAAGAGCGATCTAAGGAAGAAAATGAATCCTTGATCATATAGAGGACATTTAAAGCGTAGAATAAATCTACACCATGAATACTTGATAGTGGATGCTCCAGTTATATGATAGGTGACAAACAAAAATTTGAGAAGTTGCAGCAATATGAAGGTGGTTCAGTAAAGTTTAGAAACAATGATGGAGCTAAGATAGTTGGCAAAGGTTTAGTTAAGATTAGTGACAAAAAAATCAGGTCAAAATAAGTCTTGTTTGTGGTTGGTCTGAAGCATAACTTGTTGAGCATAAGTCATATTTGTGATAGAGGTCATGAAGTGATCTTTAAGAAGTAAGGTTGTGAAGTCAAAAAGGCAAACAATGGGAAGTTGATAGCAACTGGATCAAGGACATCTGGAAACTTGTACACTCTCTTAGAGACTTCAGAAGGAGCTTGCTTTATTGGATAGGAAGAAGATAATTGGTTGTGGCACAAGAGGCTCGGTCATATCATTTTTGATAATCTAGTAAAAATCAACTCAAAGAAAGTAGTGAAAGATATTCCCACCATTGGTAAACCATCAAATAGCATTTGTGCTTCATGTCAAAAGGGGAAGCAAACTAGAGTCTCATTTAAAACAAAAGAGTACTACACAAGCAAACCTTTGGAACTAGTACATACTAATTTATGTGGACCCATGAGAACACAAAGCATAAATGGTGATAAATATTTCATGTTGTGTATAGATGACTATTCCAGGATGACATGGGTACTGTTTTTAAAGCATAAATCAGAAGCTTTTGAGATGTTCAAGGTTTTAAAAAACCAATTTGATAATCAAACAAGAAAAATAATTAAATGTTTAAGTTCATACAAATGAGGAGAGTTAATTTCAAAGGATTTCACAGAGTATTGTGAAAAATATGGCATTAGGAGACTGTTTTCAGTAGCCAGGACACCTCAGAGTAGAATGGTGTGGTAGAAAGAAAGAACATGGCAGTGTAGGAAATGGCATAGACTATGTTGACTAAGAGCAAAGTAGTAGATAAATTTTGGAAAGAGGCAGTCCATACTTCGGTATACATCTAAAATAGGTGAATGTTAAGGATTCATGAAAGAAAAACTCCTTATGAGTTGTGGTTCGGTAAAACGACAATAACAAGATACTTTAAAGTTTTTGGCAGCAAGTGTTACATCAAAAGAACTGAAGAAAACCTTGGTAAGTTTGAAGATAGAACGGATGAAGGTATTTTTCTTGGCTATTCGTCAAAAAACAAAGCTTACAAATGCTACAACAAGAGGCTAAGGAAAATTGTGGATAGTGTTGATGTTAAAGTTGATGAAGGAAGGGAACGAGTAATTAGCTATGAAGAGATTACCTAATTTATGAATAGGTCATTGAATGAGATGATGAGAAGGAAATGAAAAAGAAACAAAAAGTTGACTCAGAGGATTCAAACAGTGATTTAGAAGTGGAAGAAAACAAGAAATTTAAAATAGGCAGCTAGCAGAAAGATCATCCTAGAGAGCAAATAATTGGAGACCCCATAGTTGGTGTTCAAACAAGAAGAATATTAGTAAGTAACTACTCTTTATTATCCAACATTGAGCCCAAAAATATTGCTGATGCAAGCAAATATGAAAGTTGGGTAAAGGCAATAAATGAAGAATTAGATAAGATTGATAAAAACAAGACTTGGGAGTTAGTACCAAGACCCACAAATAAAAATGTAATCAATACTAAATGGGTATTTCGAAATAAATTGAATGAAGACGGATAGGTAGTCAAGAACAAAGTAATATTGGTATGCAAAGGCTATGCACAAGTTGAAGGTATTGACTTTGAGGAAATCTTTGCACCTATGGCCAGACTAGAGGCAATTAGAATGTTTCTAGTTTTAGCAGTTTACAAGAATTTCAAAGTTTATCAAATGGATGTGAAATCAGCATTTTTGAATGGGAAACTTGAAGAAGAGGTTTATATTGAACAGTCAGATGGTTTCCAGCTTGGTGATGATCCCAACTTGGTTTGCAAGTTGAAGAAAGAGTTATATGGCTTAAAACAGGTACCCCGAGCATGGTATGCAAGGCTAGAGAATTATCTTACTCAGCAAGGGTTCAAGAAAGGTATGGTGGATAGTAATTTGTATGTCAAAATAGAAAATTGTCATCATATTATTCTTGTTGTATACGTAGATGATATCATATTTGGTAGTAGCAAATATGAGTTGTGTAAATATTTAGCAAATAAGATGCAAAAAGAATTTGAAATGTCAATGATTGGTGAAATTTCGTATTTCCTCGGATTGCAAGTTAATAAAAAGGAGAAGGGCATATTTATTTCTCAAATTAAATATGTGAAAGAGATGTTGAAAAAGTTCACAATGGAGGATTGTAAGCCAATTAGCACTCCCATGACGACAGGTTGCAAGTTGAGCAAGGATGACAAATCTCCACATGTTGATCAAACTATGTATAGATCTATGATTGGGAGATTACTGTACTTGACATCTACCAAACCAGATATTTTTTAGGCAATATGCATGGTAGCACAATTTCAGGCTAGTCCCAAGGAGACTCATGTGACAACAATGAAGAGGATTCTTCGGTACCTCAAGGGTACTATGGAGTATGGGTTATGGTATCCAAAAGGTAAGGACTTCACCCTTATTGTGTATTCACATGCAAATTGGGTAGGATGTGTAGATGAAAGGAAGAGTACCAGTGGAGGTGCATTCTATCTTGGAGACAAGTTGGTTGCATGGCACAGTAAGAAACAGGATTTAGTCTTCTTATCCACAGTAAAGGTAGAATATATTGCAACGACAACATGTTGTACACAGATGTTATGGATGAAACAAACTCTAAAGGATCTTGGCATTAATTTTTGTGAGCCGGTTTTAGTTAAGTGCGATAACACCAGTGCCATTAACATCTCAAAGAATTTGGTTATGCATTCTCGCACAAAACATATTGCTATCCGATATCACTTTTTGAAGGAGAAAGTTACGGAAGGTGAGGTTAAGTTGGATTTTGTTCCAACAATAAAGCAAGTAGTGGATATCTTCACCAAACCATTTCCCAAGGAATTATTTGAGTACCTTCATAAGAAATTAGGAGTGGTCACACTTCCCAAGAATTGACTAGCTATTGGGGCCACATTCTCACGAGGAGCATTTGTGTATTTGTTTATCTTTTTGCTCAAGTTTGTGATTTTTGCTAAGTGTAAAATTTTTTGCCTGAGAATGTTGTGTATGGACTCAGTGGGATTTTGTAGTAGCCCTTTGGTCTTGTTGTTAAAGTGGGAGAAGAGTTACAGGAAATTATGCGTGTGTTGCCAACAATTCCAAAGGGGGAGATTGTTGAGTAAGGTGCAACGACAGTATTGTCATTGTTGTCAACACACTCAGATGGACAGGTTGATGTAGTGGATAGTTTTTTAGAGGTTTTTTGGAGTATATACAGTTATGTTCAATGCTTATTAGGATGTTTTTTATGTTTGGGTGAAGTTGTTACAGGTTGTTCGTGCAAATTTGCAAAAGTTGAAAAAATCGTCAAGAAGTTGTCAAAAAAATGCAAAAGTCATCACGGGTGCAGTTGGATAGGATGGATCAGTTTGGAACATGCCAACATGTCAAGAAATAGTCTAGAACAATGTTGGAGGTTTCAGCACAGTGTTTGGATTGATTGGTGACGTTTTAGGTATCTTGGCAAATGATTTGGCAAGTGGTTGTACAGGCCGAAAAGGGTAGTTTTGTCAAAATCACTACGAGAAAACAAAGAATAATTTGATAGAAAAATTCAAATTGGATGTTTTCGTTATATTCAATAACATGTGTTCCAAATTTCCACCAAAACGGAGAAACGAGGTGAATTTTACAAGCGTTGCAATATTGTCACAAAAACGCTCTTTTTGGAAAAAGTGTCAACAACAGTTTTTGTGGAGGAGGTACAGATGACCCGTAAGGATTTATATAGCAATATTCAGACTAGATGTATTAAATATTGCATAGATTATTTTTTTCAAATTTTAGAGAAAATGGAGTTACGAGGTGATAGTTATGATTGTTGCAAAAACGGTACAGGTCACTTTTATGTCAATTTGTTCCACTTGTGCAAAATCCTTTAGTTGGCCGTTTCGACCTTGCAGAGTCACCAGAGTTTCGGTTTCAGTTTTGTTACACCTTAAAGGCATCAAATAGAGTATCTTTAATTATTTTTTTTGAGGTGTCACGTGGCTCCAAAGTAAGAGAACGAGTAAGGTGTCAATTCTTTACATGTGACGTGTTTGATGAAATGCCTTCTCAAAAAAAAAAAAAAAAGGAAGTTATATTGTTTTAAGAAGCTTTATTAAAGAAAATATTTTTAAAATTGAAAAGGGAAAAAGAATGCAATTGTGTGCTTTTTAAGTGACAAGGGATTTTATTGAAATGTGGGGACTTTATTTTGTAAAGAGAGAAGTGTGTGTGGAGAAAAATAAAGAGTGAAAACCCATGATTTTTGGAGAGTAGTGAAAAATGTCACTTCAGTATTTTGGGCATAACTTTCTCATATGATATCCATTTTTATTGAAATTTTGAGAGGAGTTTGCAGATAAAGTGCTGCACAATACCCAGAAATTATTTAGCAATTCAAATAATGAGCTAAGAGATCAATCAATTTTTTTTAGAAGAGAAGATTCAAATTTTGAGTAATGCAGAGAGAGGGATGTTATACTGGGTGAAATAGAAAGTTTTATGTTTTGTTCTTACAGACCATAGAAGGTTCTGGTTTTAGTGAATACATTCATATATGTCATTTTATTATCAATATCAAAATCAAGTGAGTGTTTGGTAGAGGGGTTGGTGCTCCTTTCTATTGGTGCAGATAAATCAGAGGTTGGTGCTCCTTCCAGTGGGCACTGGTAAATTGATTGTAAAGTTGGTGCTTTGCAAAGGTTGTATTTGGATGGGTCCAAATAGTAATTTTTGAGGATGTAGCCAAATCGGTGAACCTCGATACATCTTGTGTTGTGTGATGTTCTCTTGTTATACTTGCTTTATTTGGTTTTATGTTTTCATTATTTTAGCTGAGTGTTGAAGATTTAAGTTTTAAAGAGCTACATTGATTCACCCCCCCACCCTCTTAGTGTCATTGTGAGACTAACAGTTGTTGATTTTAGATCATATATTTTCTTTTAAATATGTCACATATTCTATCAAATATTCTTGAGAATATTCTCCTTTTACATTATCAAGGGCATCCTGCACTATTTCTTTTGCTACTAGTGACCCCTTGAGGTTTTATGAAACTTCATTACACCATTAAAATATCCTTATTTATAGTCATTGAAAATCTCTTTTCAAGCCAATATTTTATGGAACTATTATTTTATAATTTTGTAAAGGTCTTTCTTGATCTATGGTGCTTCAAAATTTAGGTTTCCAATATTATTATAATTTGGAATGCATTTTTGGTTGAAATTGACACTCCTTACATTCACTTTTATCTTTAGAGACTACTTTGGAACATAGATTTTATTCACAACCATAGCCCTTTTGAGATTCCCTCTTGATTTTGGTGCTCCTAAAAAATGACGTATTTTTTTCAATCATGGAAATCTTTTAGGTACTCTAGTTTGGGAGTTGTCATTATTTCTTCCTTCACACGACCATCACCCTTTTTATGTGATCATGGATATCACATGGGTACTTCTCCTGTTGGAGTTGTATTTTAACCTTGCAACTTGTATCTCAGTGGATTTCAATTTTTAAACTTGGCTCATGTCTTCACTAGTAAGACTTGTAACACTCCTTCGGGTAGCACCACATGAAGCTTCCACAAAACTTTTGCATCAAGCTTCTACATCAGCTTCTTGGTTATTTTCCAAAGGTGAGCATCTAATTTCCATTACTCTAGACCAATCCTTCATCCTAGGATTCACAAGGTATTAAATTTTCTGCTAGCCTTGTTGTCATCCACATGATCGATCTGATCCAATGAGCCCCTACTACAGCCTTGTACTAGACATGGAAAGGGCATTTATTGATTTAATTCTTCATCTCCATATTTTTTCTTGCACTATGAGGTGATAATCTAGGGGGAATAAGTAGATGGTTTGTTAAATTTCTTGCATATGAGTAGTAGATCAATCAGGTGAAGCGTTAACTGATGGTAATGCTCAAGTGACATGTAGGATGGATGTTTGTGTCCTCCACCTTGATGGCCCATATCTTAGGCTTATATATTCTCTCTCCTTCATTAGAAAGTACGTATTGCATGTATTATATGATGGAAGAGCTCACATCAGTATTTCCACTTATGCAAAAGTAGGATGATTTAGCCACTCCAAATACCCAACAGCAAACCCTACATGTCCCACCTATAAAATCCTACCATGTGGCTATACCGTGGCTTTATTATAATAATTGTTGTTATCCAATCCATGATGGACAATTGGTAGCATCCAATTGGTATTTATGATGTTTGAGCATTGTTTCCAGGGTTATTTTACCTATTCTACCAAGGAAATAATCCTACATTTATAGTGAAATGGTGCATTAAGTGTATTAATAGAGTGATGGAAACAATAGAAACAAGGAAAATTGAAGAGAAAATCACACATAGGTATTGAGTGCAATAAATAGACCATGCAGATCCACTTATCACAAATTCTATTAGTACCAACCAAACTATGCTAATGAGACCAAAATTTGGGGTGGCAAATACCACAGCCCTAGTTACAGGTAAAAAATATGATGAAGGACTCTAGATTTATGGGAATACAATCACTCATGTTAAATCACTACACATGGATAAGGAAAATATTACCTAGAGAGATGTTTACAAAAATACGTAAAACTAGCCCTTGCCATCAGTGATCATGGATGTCTCAAAAATACACCATGATCTTGATGATGATTCAACAAATACATAGACCTCCATTGTGTATCTTTGCACACATCATCCAAATTTCTAGTACAAGTTTTATGATCATACAAAGAATAACATGCAAGTGCAAGTTAAAACAGGGTTTGACTATGAGCCAAACATAGAAAAACCATAATATCCTAAAACAGGAAAGTGAACCAGAATCCAAAAGACAAATAGGGACAAGGATAAATGCAAAAGGAAAAAGGGATGGGGAATTTCCATGAGGGAAACTTCCCCTCATAGGTCATGATCCAAGAGGCTCTGATACCAATGTTGAGGATCAAATCATCAATGCTTATTTTATTAAATTAGTAAAATTATATAGACATAGTATTGCCTATTTTATAATATTTGTAACATATTTAATAGACTCATAAGAGCTTAACTGAAGTTAATTTTAGCATAAAAAATATCTTAAGCATACTTAAGATAGGTTTCTAGAAACTTAATGTGAGGTAATTAGATTCTCGCATATATACATATGAATAAAAAGCATATTAAAATAATCGTATGCTAACACTTATCAAAACCTTAGAATACCTTCTAAAATGTGTAACCTCTGATTTGTTCATGATTCTAGGTTATGTTGGCACTTCAGTATCTATGCTTGCTATTGTTAGGCAACTTAGGGTTCTTTATTATGTTGGTGCTTTGATCACTACACATTGTTGTTGGGCATCTTAGGATGCTCGGGACTATGCTTTAAAAATACTTTGAAGAGAATGATGTGTTGATTAGAACCTACCAAATTTTTGATGCATGCAATCTATTACTTCGTTCACTTGTTGAAGGGATGTTTCATATATTGCTCAAACATTTCATCTCCTATTTGAAACATTAGAATAATTCAATGATTGCTCAATGTGTTACATATATTCCTTGGGTTATGCACCATTTCAACAAGCAATAAAATGTTGGATTGCTTTGTATTCTCTTATATGTGCCTTTATGACTTTTCATAAATTATGTATCTATCTTTGTGACCTCTTGCAAACATTGTATTCATTGTTGTGACTTCTCACAAACATTGTATGTATCTCTATGACTTCTCATGAATGTTTCCAATTATTTGTTCACATGAATCCTTCATTGTTGCTAGGCTTGGCCTCACTACAATGTTTTGTAGTGGTAGTGCTATGTTCTTCTATGTTATAATGCTATGTTATGCTTTGTTGTAATGTTGTGTTTTTCTCTATTATAGATAGTGCCAAAACTTAGATTATTATAGTATTTGAAAGATTTATATCACTTGCTACCTTTAATTTCACTTTGTTACTAATGCTTCTCTTGCTATATATTCTTAGGTTCAAGTGATATGCTTATTCAACTATCTTGGTCATGTGATTAGCACAACCAACTATTCTCTTTTGTAGCTCGACCAAATGACTAACTATGCTCTATATACATAGCTCTTTTCTTTTTTAGAATAGCTCTTTCTCTTCTTCCTTTTGAACTTGTCTAAATAGCCCTTTCCTCTTCAATATATCGTATGGATATTATTCTTGCTACTCTCTACAATATAATAGTATAGATCCATTATTTACCTTCTTTGCTTCTTGAGTTGAATCTTCAGGTGAACTCTTTATGTTTCTATAAGGCTTCTTTATATAAAGAATTTTTTTCTCTATTCTTTGTAAGAACCTCTATTTCTTTTCTATACATGCCTATTTCTCTATTCTCCATATGAACCTCTATTTATTATCTATACGGGTATATTTATCTTCTTTATATGGATCTCTTTATTTATGGGCCTATTTTTCTTCTTTGCAATGGCCTTTTATCTCTATATTGGCTTGCAAATATTAACAATTATAGATTCTAATACAATTATTGAAGCTATATAAAGTAAGATAGGTGCTTCTTTATCTTTCTTCAAGACTGATATATCAGATATTGATATATCTATATTCTTTCTTTCTACTAAAATTCTATCTTTTTTAGGAAGCTCTGAATGCTCCTCAATCCATTGTTATCTTTCTTCTTTCTTATGTATTATTTTCTTTCTTATACTATCTTTCTTATTTCTTCTGTACTACTTTTTTTATTATGCTATCTTTCTTATTCCTTTAATTCTTTGCCCTTAGAAGTTAAAACTCTTCTCTATTTTTTGTAGGAATATTCTCACACTTTTTTGGCTTAAATTTTGCTGCAACTCTTTTTTGAAATCAATAATGTCTTAGGCTGCACCTAAGAGCTCAATATGATTCTCCTCCTTAGAGAATCCAATATATTTTTAAGGTGATTTTTAATGTCCCTAAATATTCATCTTTCTTCTAAGTTTGCAATAATCAATGTCAAGGGATATGTCCCTGAATATTTAACTTTCTTCTAAGTTAGAAATAGTCAATGTAAATAGATATATTTATCTTTGAATCTCAAAGTTTCAATATCAAGGGATATCTATGTCCCTGAATCTCAAATATCCAATTTCAAGTTGATTACAACCCTAAAAAAATATGGTTGTGTCCTAGTATTCACTGGTTATTCTTCAAACATGGAAATATTCTAGCCTTTCTACTCAATATGACCTTTAAAATTGGAGTTCAATTCTCACTGCCTTCAAAGTGGACAGACTCTTAATCAACTTTATCAAATTGGATAAAATAAATTTATAATAGTGGCTAAAATGAACTCTATAAATATGGATAGATTCCAATGGTATCTCTGATACCACTGATAGCTTTTTAAGCCTTAATACTACCACAAAATATCATAGGTTATATATCATAGGATCAAATATAAAATAGCCACAATATAATAAGGTCAAGATAATGATATGAGTAGAATAATATGAGCAAATTAATATGTATATCAAGGTTTATAATAAATCAAATAACATTCAATAATATGTTGAAATATGAATGTAAATAGCCTAAATTATACATGTACTATGCATGTAGAACAACTTACAATATTAATTGTTCAAAATGTATACAATCTTTATTACTCCACTTTCTCTTATAATTGTATATGATAATAATGATCTTGATACTTGCGACGAAGCACTATCTCCATAATATAGCCATAGTAATATGACTCTTTGGATACTTGACTATTTCTCTCCATATTCCAAGTCTTGTGAAAATTGGCTTACTTCTTACCACTTGCATACTTGATGAACACTTGACTCTATAACACATTCACACATATACATGACTCTTACACTTCTACTTGCACTCTCTAATCTAAGATACTTGTGCACATCTTTATATTACATATTTGCACTCTTATTTATAATACACTTGTGCACATAGACTCAACATACACTTGCACTCTAACTCACATGAAACTTATGCATTTCCTACACATTACAAATTTACATGACACTTGTGTATTTCCTACATATTCACATTTATATAAAACATAAATATAACTCACACTCTAAACTATGACTCAACCCTAATATATTATTTACAAATGTACCATGAAGGTACCATGGGGGTACATTAACATGTATTAAATAATGTAATATACTCCAACAAAACTATTGAAAGAATTTGTGTACAAGAAATCTTAATTATGTCTTCATCAAAAATCCCTCTTAAAAAATTTCATGTGTTTGAAGAACTAAATTTTATTAGAAGAGGGACTCAAAAACATAGAAAATATATTCTTAAAGAATTACATGGTCAAATAGGTCAAACTGCCACATTCTTTCAACGGAAAATGGAGAACAAAATATGGTACATGGCATAGAAAAGTCAAAGGATTATTATTGGTATATTGATTTAGGGTCAAGTAATCACATGACTGGTAATCTGCATTCATTTGATTCTCTTCAAGTTAAACAAAGTATACCTATCAAAATTTTAGATGATAAAATCTACTAGGTTCAAGGAGGAGGCAATTCTTCACTCAACCTACAATGCATATTAGAAAATATATTATATATGATTAGATTAGCCAATAACTTGATATTAGTATCACAATTGTTAGATAAGAGTAGAATAATTGAATTTAGGGTGGTCAATGGAAATAGATAAATATTTAATAAAAAAATAGAGATTGAAGCCTTTGGTTCTACAAAGAATGGCATATTTTCTCTTAGATATTATATCATTTTCTCATAAACACTTGTACCAACTACTTCCACGAGAGAAATATAAATCACAAATGCAATATCAAATAAATATAAATAATAAAGGAGATAATATAGTACATATGACTTACATGATGAAAGAAATAAATGAATATCGTAAGGCAACAAAGGATAGTGTTGGATTTTTAAGCCTTACTACCACAAAATATCATAGATTCTAATATAAAATAACCATAATATTAAAGGCTAAAATAATAATATAATTAGTAGAATAATATATGAGCAAATTAATATGTATATCAAGGCCTATATAATACTAAAAATAAAATTAATATATATAATCAAATATAAATGTAAATAACCTAAGTCATTCATGAACTATGCATGAAGAAAACTTACAATATTAATTGCTCAAATTTGTATATAAGCTTTATTCCTTTTTTTCTTGTTACAACTCTATAATCTGATATGGAATTGATTCTCAATTATCTATTCTTATGGAATATTGTCTCCATAATATATCCATAACAATATGACTCCTTAAGGATTACTTTTCTATTGCTCTCTATATGACAATTTCCATGACCTTTGGCTTATCATCTTGCCACTTGCATACTAGATTCTTCACTTTCTTCTTGCATGGATATTTGACTCTAAGACACTTGCATACATCTACATAACTCATACACTTCTACATGCACTCATAATCTAAGATACTTGTGCACATCCTCACATTCATATTTGCATACTTATATACATGACACTTGCACATTCTCTCAATCTACACTTGCACTCTAACTTGCATGACACTTGTGCATTTCCTGCATATTACACTTTTACATGACACTTGTGCATTTTCTGCTCATTGTATTATTATATGAAAGGTAAATATAAATCACACTCTCAAACTATAGACTCAACCCTAATCTATTACATATTTACAAATGTACCCTAAAGGTACCATGGGGGTATATTTACATGTACCAAATAATGTAATATTCCTCAACACCCCCTATATTACATTATTTGGTTATTGAAGACTTTAGTCTTCAACCTCGGTCTTCATCTTCAATCTTCAATATTTAATTCTTTATCAGGATCTTTAGCATCAGATTCTTTTTCTAGAACTTGCTTTGGATTTGTATCTCTTTTTTATTTTCTTTTTTATTATTATATTATTTTTAGTCCTCGTATTGATCTTACTATGTCACCTCTATGTAGTGTCTCTTCATGTATCTTGATGTTCTATAGCATTTGAAATATTAGTATCCTCATAATAAATTGAAAAAATAACATTTTAACCAAAAGTTTAATTGTAAGAGATTTGAAGTCATTTCCTTCAGATGTTTCTTCTAATTATTGAATTTCATAACTTTCCTTAACTAAAATTCCTTTATGATTTTCTTCTTTAAATTGTAGTTGAGGTTGTTGTTGATGACCATAGTGAAAATGAGGATGATATTGACATTGTTTATATTGAGATTGAAATTGCTATTATCATTGATAATGATACTAAGATTGATATTATCTTTGTTGTACTAGTTTATATTTGACTTCCTTGATTCATATTCATTCAATTTCACTGATTATATCTATAAAAATCATAATACTATGACCCTTTCTCTTACATATATGACAGAATATTTAATTCCATTTAGATCTATATTTGGAAGTCATAGCTATATTACTTGATATATTCTCTTTAGATACCAAGGCATTATTAGTCATTTCATCCTTGACTAAGTTCTCTACTTCATATTCTTGAAGAATATTGACTAAGTCATCAAATGTAGTTTCTTTGCTTAGAACTTGCAAAGAAGTAACTAAATATTTATAACTTTTTGGAAGTGCTCTTAGTGTTACTTAGACAAGAAATTTATCTTCTACCTTTTCTCCTAGAGTTAATAGTTTCTTTTTATATCTTCTACTTTTCGAAGAAAGAGTTCTATACTTTCTCCACTATTCACCTTTAAGGAATACAACTAGAATTGTAAGTTCAAAATTGTAACTTTAGTTTTTCCTTTAAACATTTTGTATTATGTATTCCACACATCTATAGAATTTTCTACTCAAATTAAGTAATGGTTTGTATTTCATCAATTATTTCAAATGTTATCAACATGAGAGCCTTTGCATCTCCTTCGAATTTTTGTATTTCTCTTTCATCTTCACTAGGTTTTTTCTTTGCCCCATTTACTATATCTCATAGTTTTCTATAGTAAGAATTGATTTCATTTTATTCTTCCACGATGTAAAATTTGGTCCTTTCAAAAGTTGAGATTCAAAAAGGAAGATTTTATTGTTTGACATGATGGAACTCATTCAAAATGAAATCCTTTGAAGTAGTAATCCTTATAACTCCCTAGTTAAGAAATAATTACTCAAAAATGAAATTTGTAAATTTTAAACTTTCTAATATTTTGATGTTGAAAACCTTTTAACTCCCAAATGTATTAAATTTGCTAAATTTCAAATTTAAAAAATAAAAATAAAAATTAAATCACTTCAAACTAAAGACTTCACCTTATAAAATTTAAAATCTTCAAAATATTTTAAAAATAACTCCACTCTTAAAAACCTTTCATAAAAAAATTTAAAACTAAACCCTTTTAACTCCAATAGGATATGGATTGGAGGAATGCTACGATGGCGTCAGGAATATCATAGAGCATGCATGCTAGTGACATTTTTTCATCTAAAAATGATTGTAAGGAATAAGATTTCCCAATGCATGTCAAAAAATCATTTGTTAAATAATAATGGTTATTTGGAATGATGTGAAGCTAAGCTAGTTCTAGTTGTTCAACCAGACTCGGTGGTGGAAGATGTGAATTATTTAACAAAGCAAGCGCTTACTGGCAAATTTATGGGTATCCAAATTTCTCTTCCTTTTGTGGAGGCTTGGGTTAGGAAGACTTGGAACCCTGACGGGGATGTGGAGGTGATGTTGAGTGAGAATAGCTATTTTATGGTGGTTTTCTCTTATCTTATGGATCGTAACAAAGCATTTGAAGGGAGTACCTATTTTTATAACCAATTTGGAATCTTTCTTAAACCTTGGCATGTGGGTTTCATCCCATCAGAAGAGCGACTATCATGGGTTCCAATGTGGGTTCGGCTCCCATGGCTCCCATTGAAATTCTAGAGAAATAACATCTTGCATATGATTGCCCTTCTTATTGGGAATTCGATTGGACCATCACAACAGATGATGGATAAAAAGGTAATTTTTGTTGCTCGTATCTGCGTCAAAATTGATTTAAAAAATCCTATTCCAAATTTTTTGAAATATAGTTTGGATCGTCTACATGGGTTCAAGAACTTGACTATGAAGCTCTTCCATTTTATTTCCAGATCTATCATGAATATGATCACTTGCAAAGAAAATATTCTAATTTTGTCTTGCCTATGGCTTCAAATCTTGGGCCCTCTCGATCTGCACAAAATATGGATAAATAAAAAGCATCAATAAAGGAAGGGGATCAGGATAAGGAAGAATTTGTTCTTGTAAAACCTTGAAACATAGGAAGAAGGGTAAAAAGAGCCCTTAAGGATAGCCAGCTAGATGCTCTACTCAACTGTTTTGAGATATTGGATGATCTTTATTAGTTCATGGAGTTACCTGAAACATCGCTACCTAATGCAAATATAATAGGTCTGAATTATGTCTCTTCTTGAGGTGGAACCTAAAAAATTAGATCTATTGGTTTTAAATGAAGAATAGATGGCTTTGGATCTGAGTACAGGTGATATGGTTAGCTCTAGCCCTGGAAGGAAAACTATTTTGGAAAGTGGTAAAAATATAGTTGTGCTCTCTCTTACTAAAGCAATGATGCAGTCATCCTTATACTGCAAAACTCTTGTGGTACTGGGATTGTAGCAAAAAATAATTAAAAAGGTGCTTCAGATAAGAATATGAAAGTGGGTCAAAAAAAAGACCAGGATAAAATTAAGTTAATGGGGGAGACTTTGGTGGAGTCAGGTTTGGTGAGAACATTGGACTCTCATTTTTCTAAAACCCAAAAATGATTATATTCTCATGGAATGTAAGGGGTTGAACAACATCCTAAAAAAAAAATTGGTCGTGATTTGATTCGTGTACATTCTCCGAATGTGGTGTTTATTCAGGAGACTAAATTGGATACTGATAGTATATTCAATATTACTCCTACATTGTGGAGAAGGGATCAATGCCAGTGTATTGGTACATGTGGATATGATGGTGGCATTGCTTATTTATGGCATCTGATTAAGATCTCTCCTCATACTTGGATTTCTAGCAGATGTTTTATTTTGATGGTCGGGCATGACAATGAATCTGGTGAAACCATCCTACTTACAAATGTGTATGCTCCTATTGATTATAATGGTAAAGTAAATTTTTGGGGGCACATTGGCTTTATGAGAAGTCTGGCTCCCATGTAACCATGGATTTTGGTTGGAGATTTCAATTCTATCACTTTTCTGGAGGAGAAACACGATGGAGTTAATCATCTTGAGCCTTTTTCTTCTATATTTAGTGCTCATATTTGGGCCCTAAACTTGGTTGAAATCAAGCCAAATAATGGGATATTTACCTAGCACAATATAATATGTTGGGAAGAGTCCATATCAGAGATACTGGATAGGTTTCTGATCTCTAGTTTTTGGATTGGTAATAACAGAAGCTCTAGTTCTATGATTTTGGAGGGTAGGGGATCTGATCATTGGTCTATCAAAATATTTACTCTTGATTTTGTGCTATATAATAATCCTTCATTTAAATTTTAACTTATGTGGCTTTGGGATCCTAAGATTCATGATTTCATGCAAGGCTGGTGGAAAAATGACAAACCTTCTCATTGCACTGCTATGTATTCCTTTATGAAGTGACTACAATTTTTTAAGCATAAATTGAAGAGGTGGAATAGTCTAAATTTTAGGAATATTTCCTTGGCTAAGTTGGTGGCTCTTAAGAGGGTGGAATAAGCTTCAAGTAATATTAGAGATAATGGACTCACAGAGGAGCTTATCTTTGAGGAATATGAGGCTACAAAAGAACTTGTTGAATGGGAGTTGAGGGAAGATTTTTTTTGGAAATAAAAAGTTCGAGTGGATTGGCTTCAAGAAGGTGTTAGAATATTGAAAAAACAATATTATAAACCCAAGATAAGACAATAGATATGCAAAGCATCACAAGAAAAATTGAGAGAAGCTTGAACTGATTGATTATTCCATGGGATAAATTATGCATAAATAACAAAGTTGATCTCTTGTGAGTTGTTGTATTACAACCCAATAGATATGATCTAATCATAATTAGGAGTTTATCAATATCAACAAGAGTGATAACTCCAAAAAAATATCCTAGTAGAACTTAAAATATACTCTAACACCCCCCTTAAGTGATACTAGGGATAAGTGCAAAAAAAAGCTAAATAAAATATGGTATATCCACATAAATGAGTCCCGACAACAAGTCTTGATAAGGTACTCATATAAAAAAGAGGTGGCATATCCACAAAAATGAATCCCAACAACAAGCCCTGATGAGGTACTCATGTACAATATTTATTTCAAAAATAAGAAGAAAAGAAGAAGAGATAAGAGAGAGGAAGGTGATCTCTTCAATAATCCCCTCTATTATATCTTCGTTATCCCAAGTCTTTCACGTAGTTGAAGGTAGCGTAGAGAAGTGAAGGGTTTTGTGAAGATATCTGCAATCTGATCCTGAGTAGGAATGTATTCCAAGCTATCTCCATCCTGAATGTGTTGTCTAATGAAGAGTATGTAGATCTCAATGTGCTTGGTATGCTGATGCTCAATAGGATTGTAAGAAATATGTATGGTACTCTGGTTGTCACACCAAATTATAATAGGTTGATTATGAAAGAAACCAAACTCTGCCAAAATTTTATGAAGCCAAAGAGCCTCTTGATTGGCTAAAACTACTAATATGTACTCTACCTTTGTAGATGATAAGGCAATGGATTGTTGATTTTTGCATGACCAAGAAATAAGAGATGAGCCAAGTCAAAAAACATATCCGGAGGTGGAACACCTATCATCAATTGACCCTGCCCAATATGAATTTATGTACCATACTAGCTTGGTAGATCCTCTACCATAGAATAATCCAAAATAAGTAGTGCCCTTTAAATAGCAAAGAATTTGTTTGATTGTCTTCTAATGAGTCTCATGAGGTGTTTGAGAAAAATGAGAGAGTAGGCCAATAGCATATGAAATGTCAGGTCGAGTATGAGTAAGATACAATAGACTTACTATCAACTATCTATACAGTGTAGCATCACAAAGAGGTGAAGTGCAGGAAGAAGTTAAAGTGATATTATACTGAAAGGGCATAGGAGAAGGTTTACAATCAACCATCCAAAACTACTAAATAAGGTCAAGAGCATACTTTTGTTGACACAATGAAACCTTGAATTGGTCTGATTTACATGAAAGCCAAGGAAGTAATGAGCCAATCCTAAATTAGCCATCTCAAATTTCTAAGAAAGGGAGCATCAAATAATTTGAATATGAGAAGTAGAACTTTGAATGAGAAGTAAATCATCAACATAAAGGATAAGAATGGTTATGTTTCCTCTATCCCTCCAAATTTAGACTATATTATCAGAATCACATGAAGCAAACCCGATGGAGAGGAGAAAATAATCTATTTTATCATACCAAGATTGAGGAGCTTGTTTGAGACCATAGAGAGATTTTTTTAGTCTACAAATAAGAAAAGAATCCTTACAAAAACTAGCAGGTTGCTCCATATATATCTCTTCTTGTAGTTCACCATGCAAGAAGGCACTTTTGACATCCATTTGGTAAATAGGTCACTTTTGTGATGCAACAAGTGTAAGTACAAGCCTAACATAATCCATCTTGGCAATGTGGGAAAATGTCTCTGTGTAATCAATACCCTAAACCTGTGAGAAACCCTTATCCACCAAGAAAGATTTGTATTTGCCAATGGATCCATCTGTTGCATATTTGGTTCGGTAAACCCATTTACAACGAACCAATTTTCTTCCTTTAGGAAGAGGAACTAGATCCCAAGTTTGATTTTTTATCAAAGAGGAATATTCATTTGTCATTGCATCATCCCACTCTTTTATTCCATGTGCCATAATGAAGGATTGAGAATCATTTGAAACTGATTGATAGACTAACCTAGAACCCAATGAATGACCAAGTCTAGAGGGTGGAAGATCTTAGATGTAAGGAGTTGCCTCTTGGATAGTAGTGCGGGCCCATTTTGGCATAGTATTAGAGGTACTAATTGGAGTAGAAATAAGAGAGTTTTGAGTAGGACTATTAAGAATAGGCTCCTCAGTTGTGGTAGAATATTCAAGTATATTTTCATCATCATATTGAGGCTCAAAATATGAGGAAGGCTCAATGGAATCAATGTTGGTAGAGGAAGAAGTATTAGGAACTAGAGAAGGGTTATCTTCATCAAATTATAGATTTCTATGAAAGAAAATTTCATGAGTTGTGGGGTCAAGTAGCCTGTAGGCTTTCATATCCTCACAGTAGCCAATAAAGATACATTTTTTACTCTTTTTATCTAGGGATTTTATTTTTTTCTTTGTAATGTGGGCCCAAGCAGTGCTCCCAAAAACTCGAAAGAATGAGACATCAGGTTTGGAACCATACCATGCCTCCTCTGGAGTCAAATGTTGAAGAGCTTTGTGAGGTGTGCGATTTTGAATGAAATTTGTACAATTGATTGCCTCTACCCAGAAATTTGGTGAAAGATCCCTTGGGTGGAGCATACAATTTGTCATTTCTTTTAAAGATCTATTTTTTTTGCCACCCCATTTTGTTGGGGGTTATGTGGTATTGAAGGTTGATGAATAATTCCATGATTAGAGAGGAAATATGAAAACTCGTTGCTAAAGTACTCCCCTCAATTATCTGTTCGAATCTTTTTGATGAGACAAGATGTTTGATTTTCAACCAAGAACTTAAATATTTTAAAGTGATAGAAGACATCACTTTTATGCTTGAGAAAATATACCCAAGTACATCTTGAAAATTCATCAATGAATGTCAAAGCATATTTTTCTCCATTGAAAGAACAATTAGGAAAGCTCATCAAATCACTATGCACAAGTTCCAAAGGTTTGGATGTTCTTTGGGATTTACTTGAGGAAAAAGGATTTTGATGTTGTTTTCCAAGAGCACAACCATGACAAATATTATCAATGGGAGTTACTTTGGGCAAACCAACTACCATATTATGATTACTTAACTCCTTTAATTATTGATAGTTTAGATGACCAAATATTTCATGCCAAAGTTTGCTTTCAAGTTTTGCATGAGCAACAAAACAAGATGCCACAGTGGTGCTATGAAAACCTGCAAAGCTATACAATCAGGTATTATGATCAATTTTCTCTTGTGCTATAAAATTGTGTGGCTCTTTAAAATTTCTTATTTCCACCCATATGGGTGTGAATAAAATTATTTTTCCCATTCCAGATTTATAGATTTGGTAGACAGAAATAATATTGGTGGATATATCTAGAACATAAAGCACATCATCGATGCATCCACCATTTAAAAGTATGTCTCATTTTCCTTTGACGGGAATGAAGGATGAATCCCCTACTTCAATGCTGAAAGTGGAACTTGAGGATAGAGAACTAAATGATTTGTTTGATGAACTCATGTGATGAGTGGCTCTTGAATCTAGTACCCAATGATCTGAATAAGATTTGATTGATTTTCCTTTTACATTTAATGCCTTACCCTATTTTTTCATATCAATTTTATGATCCTTCATTGCTTTTTCCAAATCTTGTAACTGTCTGCAACATTTATTGATTGAATGACCATCTCTTTTGCAATAATTATAGGTGACAGATTCTTTTCCCTTTTGCTTGTATTTATTCTTTGATGAATTTGAAGCTACAAAGGCTTTAGATGAAGAGGGATAAGATTTATATGTAGAGAGCTTCATTTCTTCTCCGGTAAGCCTATTACAAAATTCTTCTAGTGTAGCCATTGTAAAATTTGTGCCAAGTGCATCCATTGTAGAGAGAAATGTTGTTGCAAATATTTGAAATGCCCCCCTCAGTTTTGCCAATATAAGATAGTTGCATTCTTCCTCTGTTTTTGTTTTTCCACTGCCCTTTAATTGAGTTAGAAGCTCCTTAAATTTTGTGAGGAAGTCCACAATTGTGCTGAAGTCATCAGGTAATAAAGCAATTAATTCTGCTTCAAGCTGCATTGACCTTATTTGATCCACCTTACCAAATAGTTTCTTTAATTTTTCCCAACTCTCAAATCGATTTTTACATTCAGAAATGTGAAACCATAAGCTCTCACTTACATTCATGCTTATAATGCCCATTGTTTCATACATTTTACCTTTATGAACAAATTTTTCATATTCCTTTTCAAACTTAGATTGCTTTTCTTCTAGCAGGTGAAAGAGACCCCTTTGGGCAATGAGATTTAGGATTCTTGGTTTCCAAGTATGAAAATTATGCGAAGTTAGTGGGTCTATTGCATATGATGTGTTCATACTTGGAACAAAAGATAAAGCAGCTGAAGTATCACTTATTTAACAAGAACACTTAAAAAACTGCAAGAAAGTGGAAAAAATAGTGAGACACCCCCCTAAACCAGTGTAGTAAAATGGTGCTTGAAAATGGCACCAATAATCCCTCACCCCAAAAGAAACTTTTATTGATCAAAGTAAAAATCTCGCCTAGATGCCCTTTCAGAATAAGCAAAAAAGGAGAGATTAGAAGAGAGGTTACAATGTTTGCACAAGCAGAGGTATAAATCTCTCTCAGATGTTTTCTTAGAATAGGTTAAAAAAGGAGAGAAATATAAGCAGTTACAATGAAGCACAAGCATATAATTTTACCAAATCTCTCTTCTTCTTCTTTTTGCTTCAGCTAGAGTAGACTGCGCTTGTTGCAAATGAGTACACTTCTTCCCAGACTGGTCGTGGATACCGCGAGCGCAGACAGAATATGAACAGTAACACTATTTGTCGGCTACAGAGGCTTCATTTCGTAGCAGCTTTCGTCACGCTTGGGAGAAACTCATGATAAGACTCAGCAGACTCTGTGCGGCTGCTTCACCTCTTGAAAATAACAATGGGAGTCCATTTTTAGAAAATTGTGCACGGTGATCAAATAGCTGAAAGAACCACATTTTTAAAAAAAATGTTATAAGGTCCAACAGATACTGCACTCGGGACAGGTGAGCGGCAGGCGAATCGAATCAAATAAAAATTTCTGGGAGCTCTGTAAATTCTGTGCTCGCCCTCCTTTTTAGCACCACAAAACAACTGAAAGAAACATGTTAAACAAACACGTGATAAGATTTAGTAGGCACTACACTCAGGAAACTTTGCACTCGAGACAGGTGAGCGGTAGGCGAATTGAGTCTAAGAAAAAATCTGTAAGCTCTTTAAACTCTGCACCCCAGAGAAAACACACGATCGCCCTACGAGAGACCTGCACACAATAGATTGATATTTAAACAAGGACTGGGGTATGATTTTTATACCTATGGTGGGCATGAAGAATACCAGGTTTACGCCATGTGTAACAAGAGATGACGGTTGGTGTGGCGCAGTCTCCGTTAGAGGCCATAATAACGGGCACGCCTGTTGAAAAAAATATTTATGTTGGTGCCTACGGCCAGACCCATTGGAGATCAAAAACAGGATGATAACTGTCGTTTATTTTTTTGTTAAATTTTCAATAATGCTTTTGATGGTAGAAACATACAGCACACTCCAAAAGATACGCATATATATTTTAAATCAAAGCTAATCAAAACAAAACAGGGAGTTCACCCAACTTTGCATGCAATAGAATTGTCATAAAAATACTTTGAAAGCCTTATTTCTAGAATGACACGCTATAGGTCGTTGTGGATGCTACCAGAAACTTCTTTGGCTCATCACTGGTTCCTACGCTCTAGATGTTACGCGTCCATGATTGCTTTTTTTGACAATGGCCCATCCACGTGTAAAAAGCCAATATTAGGACTAAATCAAAGACCCATGTGGGCAGTAACTCACCAATTCACAGGTCAAAAAATGCAGTACATAAATATGTCTGCTGACTAGCCAAAAATTATCAAAGAAGGCTGAATGATTTAAATATTTCCCAAAAAAATTAGTCTCACGTTCATATAAAATTATATGATAAAAAGGAGACTATAAATCATCCAAAAAATTTGACAGAATGATAACAATCCAGAATTGTCAAGGAAAGTTGAATGATCTAGATATTTGAAAGAGATCTAAAAAAAATTAGTCTCACATTCATATAAAATTAGATGAGACTATGAATCATCCAAAAAAATTTACAAAATGAACAAGATCTAAACTTTAAGAGATAAGAATTATTGAATGCATGCATCTATCAAAGGTTCTGGTACCATATTACAATATTGAAAAAGCAATATTATAAACCCAAGATAAAATAGATATGTGAAGCATCACAAGAAACTTTGAGAGAAGCTTAAACTGATTGATTATTCCATGAGATCAGTTGTGCATAAATAGCAAAGCTGATCTCTTGTGAGCTGTTGGATTACAACAACCCAATAGATCTGATCTAATCACAACTAGGATTTTATCAATCTCAAAAGGAGTGATAACTCCAAACAGAATGTCCTAATAAAACTTAAAAGATACTCTAACAGAAAGGGATAGGAACACGACCTTATTTTTTAACTCAGTTAAGGCTCACCGTAATGGTAACCTGATTTCCTCTCATATGAATTCTTAGGGTGTCCTTCTCTCTTCTTTCAAGGAGATTTCAAAAGAGACAAGGAGATATGTTTCCTCTCTCTTCGAGGATGACTCCCTCTCAGATGACGAGGATGAAAATCTTATTCTAAAATGTATTCCCTCGATTGTTTCTAGAGAGATGAATGAGCATTTGATGGGCTCAATTTCCCTTGAGGAGTTGGAAAATGTTGTATTCAAGATGAAAAAATGGAAAGCCCTAGACCCGGATGGATTCCCGATTGATTTTTATCAAGAGTTTTGGGAGTTAATCAAATTTGATCTTCGAGAGGTGGTCCATGAGTCCCAAAAGAAAAATAGATGATAAGGGCCCTAAATGCTACCTTTGTGGTGCTTATTCCTAAAAAAGAGAGAGCAAATTCTCTGGATATGTTTAGGCCTATTTCTCTCTACAATGTTGTGTATAAGATCATTACAAAAATTATTGCTGAGAGGCTGAAGATATGGTTGAGAAAAATCATCTCTGAGGAGCAAGGTGGGTTTGTTGTTGGCTAATAAATCCTAGATGGGATTGTTATTGCTACGAAATCTATTCACTCGATGGAAACTTCTAAGGAGAATTCTATGTTCATTAAGTTGGACATGGCCAAAGCCTATGATAGGGTCAAATGGTCATTTTTTTAGAAAATTCTTGTTGCTTTTGTCTTTGAGGAGGAATGGATTAGATGGGTGATGAGTTGTGTTTCTTCTTCCTCGTTCTCTATTCTTGTTAATAATGAGTCATCGAAGTTGTTTGAGGCCTCGATGAGATTAAGGCATGGAGATTCTCTATATTCTTATTTGTTTATCATTATGGTGAAATGGTTGGGAAGACTGCTCAAGTCTCAAGTTAGGCATGGTCTCATTCAAGGTTGGAAGTGGGATAGCAGTTTACCACCTCTTTCCCACCTTCAATTTGTTGATGATACAACTTTGCTTGGATTTGCCACTACCAGGGAAGTTGGAAATATTAGACGGTCTCTTGACATTTATCTTGGTGCATCTGGGTAGTTCATTAATGAGGACAACTATTCTATTTTCTTCTTCACTACCCCTCCTCTTATTCAAGCCAGTATTTCTAGAATTCTAATATTCCAGGTCGGGACTCCCCCATTCATTTATCTTGGTATGCTTATTTTGTCTCATCCTCTGTTTGGATCTTATTGGTAGCCAATACTTGATAAGTTTAGAGGGAAGGTGAATCCCTGGACCATCATATGGCTCTCCTTTGCAAGTAGAGTGTTGCTTTTAAAATATGTTGTTCAAGATTTACCCATTTACAGGTGTTTTGTGCAAACAACTCCCTCTCATTTTATCAAGGACATGGATTCTTTGTTAAGATAATTTTTGTGGTCTAGAAAAATTGCTCAATCTAAATGGATTTTGGTTAGGTGGTATTCTATTTTTAGGCTGGTTCAAGAGGGAGGCCTTGGGTTGCGATAGGTAGCTCTTTTTGGGTAAGCTTTGACTACGAAACTCTACTGGAGATGGTGTGCTTCTCAAGATCATATTTGGGCTAAAATATTATGTTGTAAGTACTTGAGAGGTAATTATGAGGCTGAGGTCCCTAGAGTCAGCTTAGTTGGGAAAGGTTCGGTTATCTAGGACACTCTAAAAAGAGGGGCTAATTTAATTAAGTAGGGTTTGTTCTAGATTTGAAATCAGAGATCGGATGCTCTTTTCTGGGAGGATTCTTGGGATTGCCACCCTCCTATCTTGACTCAATATTCTAAGTTATATTCCCTAATTTTTTATTTATTGTAAGTGAGCTAGTCTCGTGTGGAGGACTTTAAAAGAATATAATATTTTGGTAATACAGATATGTACAAGTGGAAAGATATCTAGGGATGGCCACAGGGGGGATTGGTTGAGGATAGAGATGTGCTTGCTCTTATTCTTACGGGGATACCCTACTCTTCATTGAGGGATAAATATATTTTGGCTTAGAATTTTGATCCCAAGGGAACCTACTCTATAGCCTATGGTTATCAGGTTCTTGATATGCAAAATTTTGGGAGCCTCCCTATCACATGGTGGAAAAATATGTGGAACAAATTTTCTTGGCCTAAATGTAACTTATTTCTCTGGTTGGTCACTTGTAATAAATACCTCACTTGGAATAACGTGAGGAAGAGGGAATTTTAGGGTCCCTCATTTTGTGTCCTTTGTGGTAATAATGACGATGACTTTTCTCATATATTTTTCCAATGCTCCCTTGCTAGAGACATTTGGCACCTTGGTGGAGTTCTTGGAACCATCCTTGTTTTCATGTGCTCTCCCTGGTGGAGTTTTGGAGCAGTCTGGGTAGACCTATGACCAATGCCCCCTTCCTCCAGGTGGTTTGGAATTAGGGCCCTTCTTGCATCATCTGGTAAATTTGGCTCGAATGGAACCATCGCATATTTCAGGGTAACATTTGGCTATTCAAAAGATCTGGCAAAGGATCTTGTGTATGGTTCAGGAAACTATCCATAGCAAATGTGATGTGGATCCTCTTTTAGACTCTAGGGAGGATAAGGTATGATAGGTCCTTGGTCTCTTTGGGGTTGGTGTGAACTCTTCTCACCCTAGTAGGGTTCCCCAGCTCAGTAAAAAAGTTTGAAGAGATGGTAGGTGGAGTTAGCTCCCTAGAGGAGTTTTAAAATAAAATAGTGATGGGTTGTCTAGGGGTAATCCTAGACATGATGGAATTGGTGGTGTTGGTAGAGACTCTGCTAGTGTGGTCAATTTTTTATTTTCCAATTATAAAGGTGTTCACTCCAACAATATTATGTAAGCTCTTGTGATTCTCAAGGACTTGTAGAGGGGGTTTTCTCTTGGCTGTCATAGGATCATATGTGAGTTTGACTCTCAAATTTTGGTTAATATTTTAAACAGCAAAAGGTTCAAGGATGTTAATTGGCAGTTGGTATCTATGGCCATTTAGATTCTCAGAATTAGTGAAGAGTTTGAATTTATCTCCTTTGTGTGTATACCAAGGGAATGGAATGGGGTTGCTTATTATTTTTCCAAAAGGGCTTCTAAGCGTTTGATTCCTTGGATTATGGATAACCGGGAGAGTCTCTTGGCTGGGGACTCTCAACGCCTCTAGGAGTTGATCCACAAGGATATCTAGACTTAATATGGTTTTTTCTTGTTTTCTTTGGTTTTTTATCTTGTTTGGTGGTTTTAGCCTATTTTGTTTTTTATTTGAGTCCTGGTTTGGGGCTTCGATGTACTCTGTAATCTTGTCTTCTTAATAAATATCTGTCTACCCTTTATTTAAAAAAAACTCCAATAATATTTTAATTTTTCTAATATTCAATGTTTTAAAATATTAAACTATTCAAACCTTATTATTCCATAAACAAATTCAAATTAAGATTGATTTTTGAAAAACCTTAATTAATAATACCTAACCCTTATTACTTTGTCTAGGTTTTCAAAAAAATAATTGTGCATCTATTTCCTTCCAAATATTCACTGTGTTAGGAATCGAATGTAACATTAAATAATGTTACCTAGGCTTGTCAGTGTAGATTCCACTATTGTATAAGAAGCATTAATATTGTATGATTCTTATCAATGGATGTTTATTCTCCTTGAATGCCTTTCTATTGTGTCACCTCAAAATCTTGTCTTTCCTCAAATGTTCTTTCCATGTCTCACCTTGAATGCCTTTCTCTTGATGAAGGTCGATCATTACTTGTTGTGAGAGTCTAAACATGTGTCAAAATTCTCTTCAATGGAGGTCAAACATATCTTGATATTATATTTATTGGAGGTCAAACATCTCTCAATATTATCTTCATTGGAGGTCAAATGTCTCTCGATATTCTCTTCATTGGAGGTCAAATGTCTCTCGATATTCTCTTCATTGGAGGTTGAATGTCTCTCAATATTATCTTCGATTGAGGTTGAACATATCTCAATATTATCATAGTTGAAATTTGAACGTCTCCCAATATTCTCTTTTCTAGAGGATACCACTTTCTTCTTCTGATGGTGGCTGAATAGCTAGGCAACTTGATTCTTCTAATGATGGTCAAAAGGCCAGTGAACTTGCTCCTTCTAATAGTGGTCAAATTATTATTCAACTTGCTCCTTCTGATGGCTAAGTATATTTTTTCTCAATGATAATTAGGTATCACTTCTTTGGACATTACTAGATGTATTTCATTTTTAGATATCATATGTTGCTCACTTACTATTCATGTTTCTCTCTGTTATACCTTTAGATCTTTGTTATTTCCTTTAGCTCTCTATCTTGCTTTTAGATCTCTATTTTTTTTATTTAGCTCTTTTTTATACCTTTATATCTCTATTATTTATCTTCTTGCAGTATCTGAACTATAGCTTATATATTATATTATTTCTTGAAGAGCAGGTATATTTCATGAGCTAAAAAATATCTTCTTCTATAACCTAAAGACTAGCACTTAACAACGCTTTAAACTTGACAATGATTCACTATATAATAGTACTTTAATATTATATACTAGTTCCTAAATAGTTATACTCTTAGATAGATTTAATATTATGGACTCTTCTATGATGTAGACCTCTTTCATTTATTGTTGTAATAAGTATTTATATTGAACAACTTGCTTCAAAAAGTGACAAGTGGCCAAGACTAAAATGATATGAAGATATATTTAGTCAGTCTATCCTAGGAAGATGATTCCCTCTTCTATTATTTATGCTTACTAATGCTTCAAATATATCAAGGTCAATTTAGTATTCACTTGATCCTTCACCATTCGTTTATCTTAGAAATCTTACAATGCTTTCTTCTCCTTCTTCTCTATGCTTATTGCTTTCTTCTTTGCTTCAAATATCTGTACTTAAGAAGATAAAATTATTCTCTATCTCTGTAGTTAGCTTCTCAACCTCTATAGCAATGCTTCTCCTCTATCAATTTGGAATATTTTGCAACTTTGACAATGTCTTTGGTTGCACCTAAGATACCAAAATGATTCTCCTCCTTACTAGAGAACCCAATATCAATGTCAGGGTGGCTTTGAATGTCCCTAAATGAACAAATTTCTTCTGAGTTGGTTCTTTCCCAATCTTCAATAGTGATTCTCCTCTTCTTCTCTATAGAATCCAAAATTTATATAAGGGTGACTTTGTATATCCTCGAAATTTCTAACTATCTTTTGAGTTGGTTATCCTCGATCTTCAATATCCAATTTTTTTTCTAAGTTGGTTTCCTCTATCAATATTTTCAAAATTTCTCTTAAGTTGGCACTTTTTATCAATATAGTTGAGTACTAGCCTGCATTGGTTTTACTTCAACCAAATGGAAAGACTAGCATTCAAATTAGGGTGACTAGTCTTTGTCCCCTCAATCTTCTACTCAATCAAAGCTTTAAAATTAGAGTCCAAGTCTGCACTTATTTCAAAGTGGAAAAAATCTAAATTAAATTTATCAATAGTGGACAAAGTTAATTAATAATGGTGGATTAATAAACTCTATCAAAATAGATAGAGTTATGTGGTAGCTCTGATAGCACTATTGCCTTTTTAAGCCATACTACCACAAAATATCATAGGTCCTATATAAAATAGCACCACTATAAAAGGTCAAAATAATATAATGAGTAGAATAATATATGAGTAAATTATTATGTATATCAAGGCCTATATAATACTAAAAATAACATTCATTTATATAATTAAATATAAATATAAATGTCCTAAGTCATTCATGAACTATGCATGAAGAAAACTTACAATATTAATTGCTCAAATTTGTATACAAGCTTTATTCCTTTTCTTCCTATTACAACTCTGTAATATGATATGAATTGATTCTCAATTATATTTATTTATGGAGTATTATCTTCATAATATAGCCATAGTAATATGACTCTTCAAGTACTTATCTATTATTTTCCATATGACAAGTTCCATGAAATTTGGCTTATCATATTGCCACTTGCATACTAGACTCTTCACATTCTTCTTGCATGGATACACTCACCCATGTACATGACTCTTACACTTCTACATGCACTCCTAATCAACACTACATCAAAAAAGGCTCTTAAGGATGGCTAAAATATGATGGCTATTTACGATGGTAAAAAACCATCCTAATAAATCCTAAGAGAGTGGTTTAAAACCACCCTGGATTTTAAGGGTAGCTAAAATATGATGATTTTTTATGGTAGTAAAAAACCACCCTAATAAACCTAAGAGGGTGGTTGAGAATTACCCTTAAAACACTACACCAAAAGAAAATTACAATATTAACTACACTAATAGACCTAATAGGGCAGTTTAAAATTACCTTAAAACACTACACCAAAAAAATTATGGTGGTTTTAAACCACCCTCATAGACCCTAAGAGGGCAGTTTAAAAATGTCCTTAAAAATCACCCTAATATATATGTGTGTGTGTGTGGATTCTTGTGTGAGGGAGGTAAAAAGAGAGGCTTTTAGAAGTGAGTAAGCCATATGACCAAGAGATCAATTCACTATTCTTAATTTATCGAGCCTTATGAAAAAAGAGAGCCTTTACCAGTTGACCCTTTCCAATCTCACGGACCAGTTGAAAGCACCCATATGGAAAAAAGAGAGGGGAAATGATAGATGGGAACAAGGGGCTTCTTGTACAAGGGAGGAAAAAATAGAGGTGGGCCCTGAGTGGCCATTGGGAGAGGTGTGCTCAAGGTGGCTCATAGGAGGTAAGGCCACGTGGTCGATCCATCACAATATCTATTCAAGGGTGATATTTGGTAAGAACCCATTTAATAGATTTTTATTCAATTGTTTTGATTCTTGTTTGTTTAATATCGATCATTTAACTACCTGGATTTTACTATGTTATGTTTACCCCTTTCATTTTAATCCCTAAAAGGCTAATCTATGGTAGCCCAATTACACCTAGGGTTTATTCCATATTTTCTGCCCATGGGGTAACTTGTTCTGTTATATAGATCAAATTCTGGGATAATTTATAGCTAATAATTTAAAAAAGTTAAAAGAAGATGGAATCCCTAGAAAGAACATGGAAATTCTGCTAACAATCATTTATATAGGAAACTCATTTGCAAGACTTAAATGTTGTGAGTCCCTCTATGTACCCAATTTTATTTTGGACTTTCTTTCTTATAGAAAATTCACACCAACTTTGTTTGCATTGAGTTCTTTAGATTTACCGTATTGGGTGCCAATATTTTTAAAATTTTGGGTGACTCTTCAATGTTATAATCTAGATATTTTTGTGCAATTCCTTTAAAATTCGAATAAAAAATCAGGTGGGCAATGTTGTCCTCTATGCTTATTCTTTGTTGGTCAAATTTAGAGACAACATAATAAGAGTGGGTATTTAGTTGGAATTTTGCTTGTAGTGGTGTGCTTATGCATTAGACACAGGTCTAAGAGACATAACCATTGAGATAGACATGAAGTTAGAAATTGGAGACCAACTATCTTATGAAATGATAGGTGTACTTTTTTTCCTTTGGAGCCAAACTCATGGCAGTGAGACTAGAACCCTTACTTCAAGTAATAGGTAATAAGGTGATTTTTTAGATCTTACTCTAGATAGGACGTCTACCTAGTGTATGAGACTCGTTGGTTGGAATAAGGGATCTTTCATTTTATGTAATTTCATGTTCCAAATTAGATGTATCTATTGGTGAATTTGAAGATCTCAGTCTAACCAACAAGCCTACTGGGGCTATGAGATTCTTTTGTCGCAATGATGGATATTTCACTTTACATTTTATATTGTTTCAATTTATATACTTTCTAGGCTATGTTTTTCGATCTTATTCTAAATACCTTTGGTCTAACCAAGGATCATTTGCCTTACCTCCTTAATATTTTAGTTCTTAATTTAACAAGCACACCTACTTTTAGGTCTTAATTTAGCAAACACACTTACTTTGGATATATATACCATATATGGGATGGAACTAGGATCCATTATATGATGACTACAAAGGATTTGATCTTGGATCGCACACATACAATCACATCATTTACCATTTTATCCATAATACCATAGACTATAATGTTTAATGTTATTAAGGAATTTTCTTTTCACCTTGTTACCCATTTTAGTGAGTATAGCGCTAGAGTAAGTGAGTGAAATAATCTCGTGCATTACATCATGACTGCAAAGAATTTGGTCTTGGGTCACATACATACAATCACATCATTTACCATTTGCTTCACAATACCTTGGACTGTAATGTTTAATGTTATCAAGGAAATATATTTCCACATTGTTGCCTCCTTTTTTGGAGAAACAAAAACATAGTCACCTAAAGACTTGTCTTTCCCATACTTGGTACCTATTACTCATATTATATAGTGGTACTCATCACAATATCTATTCAGGGATGATTTTTGTAAGCACTCATTTAGCAAATTTTTATTCATTTGTTTTGGTTTTTATTATTTTAATATCGACCATTTTTTTTATAAGTAACTAGAATTTTATATACAAATTGGGTTTTTTAAGAGGATCCCAAAACCTTATAACAAAAAGGGTCGTAGCATCGATATTTAAAGCAATTTCTAAGTACATGAAAACAAACACAAACTGAAAGGGAAAGGGCCAGAAACAACCCTTGATCTAGTAGAAAGACTAGATTATAGAAACCATTAGTGAGACTTGTTGAGTGTTAATTTGTCATATTACAAATAATAACACGCAACTTAGAGTCTCGAACAAAAGACTCTTTCTTGCAAAGAAATAATTTATTTTATTTTCCTTCCTTTTATTATTTCTCCAAGCTTCTTTGTGAAACAACTTTTACGTATATAAAAATGAATTTCAATTTAATACATACAAGCGATATATCCCAGAATAACTCAAATCCTACGAGATAGCTGTTAACAAGGGGCCTTTGTTGATTCTCAATGAACTTTATAATCTTGACTTGTTTGATTAATCAAAAATAAACAAAAATCCTTTTGATGTTCTAATATTCACAATTTATTCTAAGGTTAACCTGTTCGTTTTATCTCTATTCAATAGTTATGTTATTTCAATGTTAGTCTATGACATGAAATTAAGCATATCAAGGAATAAAACAGAAGCTGTTATTTTTGAGTCAAGTTGGAAAATAATGAAGGATATTAAAATGGTTAACGATCTCCTCCCTGCAAAATCCCAAGTTAAGAGATGAAGTCCCCAAAACAACCCAACCGATCAGATCTGTACTAACACACAATCTAATCAGATCAGATGCAAGACTCTAAGGAAAAGAATATAAGCTGCATCATTCTACCATTCACCTATCGTAACCCATCCCATGGCGTAAACGAAATAGATACAAGACAAAATGATGCAACGGAAAGATTGACAGTAAAACAATAGTTTTGGCTTCGATCTCCTTTTGATTTTACACACAAAAGTCGTGTTACCAAAGAAAAATCCTTTATTTCAATAAATAATGCTTTTTGTTACGAGTCTCCAGCCCAGTATCCATCTACATTTCTGCTATTTAACCTTTACGTCGCGCGTTCTCGGCTGTTCCATGGCGCTTCGTTTCGACTCCCGGGACCCTTCGCTTCAATTCCCGCCTTTTGGTATTCTAACCTTTGCGTGCATTCGTAACGCTCGATCTCTGCGGCCAGTAACTGTTGTTATGAAACGTTACTCTGGTTCTGTCATTTCCGCCACGTGTCCTGCGTCTCCTGCACCTTTCGTAACGCTTTCCCGTGGAAATCCCGGCAGAATTTGCATTTGGCCTCTTCCGTTTCCTAGCCGCGATAACGCGACATGTCACGATATCGTGACATGTTCTTGGTCCGTACGCCCGCAGTAGCTCGTTGTAGCGATATCGCTACCGACTTTGCTTTGCCTTCTTTTCAAAAAGTGGTAGCGATATCGCTACCACTTTGGTTCCGAGCCTTCCTTCGATGAAGTGGTAGCGATATCGCTACCACTTTGGTTCGAGCCTTCCTTCGATGAAGTGGTAGCGATATCGCTACCACTTTGGTCTCGAGCCTTTGCTTCACAAAGTGGTAGCGATATCGCTACCACTTTTCTTTCGAGCCTCTGCTTCACGAAGTGGTAGCGATTCGCTACCACTTTTCTTTCGAGCCTCCGCTTCACGAAAAAGTAGTGAAATGATTACCACTTTCAACCTTGTGCTTCCTCTCGGCAACTTGTAGCGAAATCGCTACCATTCTCAACTTTTCGTACGCTTCCAAAAAATGCGTCGCGATTTCAATTTTTCGCAGCGATGGAGAGACAGGTCGCGATTTCGCGACATGTCGCGATATCGCGACATGTCGCGATTTCGTGACCCTTTCAACACTTAGGCATTTTTCTTCTTTTCTTCATTTTTAGCATCCGGGTCTTTGAGATCTTCCCTAAAACCTACAAAAACAAAGGTGGGTCCCCACTTTTGGGGTGTGTTGTGGATGAACCACAACAAATGGCGACTCTGCTGTCAAATGCTCTTGAGCATTTTAGTAAGAACCCAACCTAACACAAATCACAAATTTGAAAACATGGGTTAGCCCATAATCAATATAACTAATGCCCAAAATCAGAAGTACATGAATTATCAGAATCATCAAGTACTAGCTCGGTGTGTGCAATGAATTCCTTTCCTTATCATTTGAATTTGATCCACATTCCATCATCGGTTTTGCATGAATGCATATGCGAAATTGTGAATGATTTGTGTATCCTACTTAATATGCCATGAGAAAATGCATAGTCACTCTTGTAGTATTATGTGCAAACATTCAAGGCTGCCAAACCCTCTTAGGATCCACTAGTGAACGGTTCATTATATCCCAAAGTTGGTTATGAGTCCCTACTATCTTGAACCCATGTGCAAGTGGATGTGAAATCGGAACTTTGGGGAATCAGACTCCCAACCAACCGAGATGAGAGTTTAACCCTATCCTTACTATTCTGATTTAGAATTCTTTACCTCACTTTGAGCAAAATAACTAAACCAATTATGGAAGAAATGGTCATGCTAGTCTAACCCTCTAGACAATCGGTGGTCTTATTTTTTAGGCAAGACATGATGCCATGCATGGGCCTATCTAACCCCATAATCCAAAACTTATCTTCATTTCTTTGGACCTTGGGGATGACTACCCATCCCTTGCGAGAGGACAAGTAGTACGATCCTTACAATCCAATATAAGGATGAGATGGGAAAAATTTATTTATTTTACTTCTTGGACCTTGGGGATGACTACCCATCCTGGTTAGGGACAAATAGTACGATCCTTACAACCCAAGATTTTAAATGTAAATGGAAAATATTAATCTTGTTACTTAGACCTTGGGGATGACTACCCATCCTTTGCAGAGGACAAATAGTACGATCCTTACAATCTAAGACTTAATACGAAATGAAACATAAGAGCTTTGGGGAATCGGATTCTCAACCAACCGAGATGAGAATTTATGCCCTATCCTTACTACTCCATGTGGGTCCAATCAAAGCTTTGGGGAATTAGATTCTCAACCAACCGAGATGAGAATTTAACCCTATCCTTACTACTACGATTTTAGGCTTTAAGCTCTATGGAAGTGGTCAAAACCACTATTTTTAGGATCATGTTGCATAATAGGATAGACATGAAAACCATTTTCGCCCAACCTTTTCCTCCAAGTTAGGTTTTGATCATTTTGCTCAAGATCCCTTTTAATGTATGAAACGTGCTTGGTCCTAGATACTTCAAGACTCGGTTTCCAACCTTAGGATTTACTTAGATTTATGTTATAACATAACCCTAAGAGGATTCAACATACTCAAATGAATTGCACCTAAGATGCATATGCCACTACGGTGAAATGTATGAAAAGTGAGATGGAACATGAATGCATTATTTCTTGAATTGCAAATGAGATGATTTGTCATGCAAAACTGACTTTTTCATGCATCACAAGCTTCAAATGATCTAAATTAACTGTTTGTATTACATGTGGAGCTTTTACAACATGATTCCAATGTTTCATATTCTCCCAATCTTAGGCATGCGTTCAACATCAAGCTTTTATTCCCTTTTTTTTTTTTTTTAAGGCAATGAAAAGGAAATCAAAGGAACACCACCGCCTAAATGTCCAACCTGCACACAAACGCAAAAACCCAACATTAATACAAGAAAAACCTGAAATAAAAAAATGAATACATACTAACATATCAAATCTGCACATCAAGAAACTAAATTACAGCATTGACACAAAACTAGATATCTCCTGAAACACACACTTAAGTATCAAATCTGCACACAAAGAAACAGATCACAACATTAATACAAAGCTTAGACATGTCAAAAAAAAAATAATACACACCTAAACATGAAAAATGAAAGCAAGAAATTACAGCGTTATTACATATAATACAAAGCCCAACCACCTCATGCTTGAAAGTAATGCTTCAAGTGCAACCCATTGATAGGTAGTGCCAAATCCTTTCCATCCAAGGTTTTTAGTCTAAAACTATTTTCCCCTAGGATCTATGAAATCTGGTAGGGACCTAACCAAAGGTAATCAAATTTATCATGTTCCCCCTTCTTCTCATGTCTTTTGTCCCATAACGACACTAAATCTGAAATTTTAAACGCCTTGGCCTTAGACCTTTTGTCAAACCATATTTTTACAATGTCTTGGTGTTTACTAAAATGAAGCATAGCTTCATCCCTTTTTTCATCCAAGCGCATTAATTGCGTTAGTCTAGACTCAAGTTTATCATTAGTTCCAAAATAATCTTTCATGAAGTGCAGCGTTTGTAATCTGAGATTTGCGGGAAAAATGGGATCTTGTCCATAAACCGGATGGTAAGGAGATGTCCCTATTGCTTCTTTGACTCCGATTCTGTCAGCCCAAAGGGCCAACTTAAGCTTATTGTGCCGGTCCAGCGGATTCCTTTCCAACAATTTTTTTATGACGAGTCAACAGATTCTTATTGGATGACTCGGCCAATCCGTTACCTTGAGGGTAATAATTGGAGGAGAACTTTAAACTCACGCTGTTATCAAATGCCCAATTAGCAAACTCTAGAGAGGAAAAGGCCGAACCATTATCACTTACGATGGAGTTAGGCATCCCGAATCTAGTGACAATGTTATCTTCTAAAAATTTAATGACCACCTCTGCAGTAGCATTCTTTGTGGGGATAGCTTCGGTCCATCTCGTGCAATAATCCGTAGCCGTCAGAATATATTTGTGAGCATCGGATGAATTGGGGCTGATAATCCCAATAAAATCCAGGCCCCATTGCGTGAAAGGTCTGGACTCGATTACGGACTGTAAAGGCATGGAAGCGTTTCTGTCTCTATTGGCTACAGTTTGACATATGTGACATGACCTCACATGAGAATGGGCATCCTTGAATAGTTGAGGCCAATAATAACCGGCTCTGAGGATTTGATGGGCTGTGGCATTAGCAGACCCATGCCCTGTCCCATGTTTACCATGAAACTCTTCGAGTATTCGCACTGCCTCCTCTTGATCAACGCAACGAAGGTAAATACCTTCATGGTTCTTTTTGTATAATGTGCCAGATCTAACTAGAAAATTAGCAGACTTCAAACGCAAGGCTATGTACTAAGTAGCATTCAAAAATGATGGACACCTACCATTTAGTAGATAGTGCACCACATCTGCATACCACTCCTCCTTGGTTACATCAGCGACTTCATAATGTTGACAAGGAATTGCGAGATCCTGTTCTGCGATTGCCTTAGCTAACCCTTGCCCCCGCACTATCTTCATCGATTGAATCTCCAGATCAAATTCCTGCAAAGTTGAAACCCACTTACCACGCTTCTCACCTAATTCATTATGAACGAACATGGCTTTGACAGCGGGATGCGGGACGATAGCAAAGACCCTACTGTGGACTATGTAGTGCCTGAATTTTTTACGAGTCTTAACCGGCGCATACATTTGCTTGTCTAGGGTAGAATATCTCGGCTTCGCATCTTTGAGAGGACTACTCGGGAAAGCAATGGGATTTTCAATGCTTGCCTTCACTCTTTCGAGTTAAAACACTCGCAAAGGAGTGATCTGAAGCAAATGTGTAGATATAGAAAGGCTTCGTATAATCGGGACTCACCAAAATCGGGGCTTTAGAAATCGCATCCTTGATATTATCAAAAGCCTCTATCCTTTCATCTGTCCAAATGATCTGGACCTCTTTCTTTAGCATGTCGTTCAAAGGTCCTGCTATCTCTGCAAAATCTGCGATAAATTTTTTGACAAAATTGATCTTTCCGAAAAATGATCTCAACCCCTTCTTGCTATTGGGACGAGGAATTTGTTGTATGGCTTCTATTCTCTCAGGGTCAATGGAAATTCCATCCTTAGATATTATATGCCCCAACAGTTTTCCTTCTGTTACCCCGAAGATGCACTTCTTTGGGTTGAGAGATATACCATGTTCCATGCATCTTTGAAAGACTTTCTTAAGATCCATGACATGGTTTTCCCTGTTCTTAGAAAATACGGGAATGTCATCGACGTAAACAATGATGCACTTACCAATAAGCCCTTTAAAAGCAAAATCCATAGCTCGCTTGGAAAGTGGCACCTGCGTTCAATAGTCCGAAGGGCATTCTCCTGTATGCAAAGGTGCCCCATTTTGTCGTAAAAGCAGTCTTCATCCTATCACTAGGATGGATAAGGACCTGATTATATCCCGAATAACCATCCAGGGAATGACATCATCTCCGACCCGTTTACCTTTTGGAGTATTTCATCGATGGTGGGTAACGGGTAGTTGTCCTTTTGGGATGCCTTATTGAGATTTCTGAAATCAATGCACAACCTTATTTCTCCACTCTTTTTCCTCACAGGGACTAGGTTAGCAACCCACGTGGAATGCCTAACGGGAAAGATGATCTTAGCTTCTAACAGTCGCTTCACCTCTTTCTCTATCAAGGGTTCTAATAATGGATTAACTCGCCTTTGTCTTTGCCTGAAGGGCTTGGACTCTGGCTTCAGTGGAATCGTGTGCATTATGACATTCTGATCATAGGTTTTCAACTCCTTATAACTCCAAGCAATGCAATCTATGTATTCTTTTAATGCATTTGCTATGGAATCCTTCTCCTGCTTGGTACATGCTTTTGCTATGAATACCTCCAGGGGATTTTCTGCACTTCCAATGTTAACCAAATCACAGGCCTCTCCAAGAGATGGAACCCTTTTACCTTTTCTTGGTTTGCATCCGATATCAAAGATTTTTTCTAATGAAGCTATCTCATCAGGCATCCTGTTGTTTTTTACAGGATTTTTATCTTTCGAAACTACCTCCTCTACGTCCCTTTCTTCTTCATCTATGTATTGCTTTTCAAATATACCAGAATTAGTGACAAAATGAAATATGTGCCTGTCACTATCAAATACTTGGAAGTTCGTAACATTATATGGTATCGAGGGACAAGGGACCAACTCTATAGAGAACTTCTTGCATTTCTTATGGTCCACTGGCTTCAACATACTCGCTGCTACAGCTAGGGAGTCTGCCAGACGATTGCCCTTTCTCGAGATCAGAGAAATGTTAAAGGCGTCAAACTCATCTATTAAATCTCTGACCCTAGTTCGGTAAAGCCTGAGCCGCTTGTCCTTGCATATGTATTGTCCCCTCACTTGTTTCACCACCAGTTCCGAATCACCAAGGACTTTGATATATTTAATTTTCTTCCGAATGGCCAGCTGTAGTCCAAGAATCAAAGCCTCATATTCTGCCATATTGTTGGTGGCAGGGAACTGTAGTCTGTATGCAGCGAATATAGGCTCCTGGTCCGAACATGACAATTCAACACCGGCTCCTGCTCCTTGTCTGGACCTGGATCCATCAAATCTTAAGGTCCAAATGTCTTGATGTCCTTCAGTAAAGTTGCGCCCAATCCTTTCATCATGGGTATTTTCGAGTGCTTCTATGTCCAAACAGTATGCTCCCAACTCAGCTTCAATGTCTTGGATCTCGTTCGGCTTGTTGTAATCTGTGATCATCTCTTTGAGTCGGGGTTCACTTTCAATTCGAATTTGATTGGCCACTCCCCTCCAAGGCAGCCACATGTGTGAAGAGTCTGTCACAATGTAACCGTTTAGGTTCTTACTCCAATCTCTTCCCAATACCATGCCATATTTGATAGGAATATCGAGCACCAATATGTCTATGCGTTGTTGAACTACGGGTTACTGAATTGACTTGAATATGCACATCACCCAGCTCTCCTATTGCCTCCATGGTTGACCTGTCCAACTGCACCACCCTGCTCCTAGAAGGCTTTGGTGTAAGTCCCAATATTTTATAGATTTCTAAGGGCATGATAGTAGCCGAGGCCCCTGAGTCTATTAAACAATTGTGCAAGTTTTTACCTGCAATTCTAATGGTTACCAAAAAGGGAGGTATATCTCATTTTTCTTTTTGTACAACCACTTGGGACTCAGCACTTTTAGCTTCATGAACTTGTGCGAATGGATTTAATCCTTTTGGTGAACTCACTTCTTGGCCTAATAATCGGGCCATGTCATACATCGATACATTGGCCCTATTCTTCTTCATATCTTCCACCAAATCGTAAGTGAGCTTTTCTGGATTTGGCAAGTTTTGCATCATCTTAGACTTTTCGACCTTCGATGGAGGAGGGGGATTGACATCTCCTTTAGGGTCAGGGAGGGAGTAATTGATTATTAGGAGGAGCGGAGGAAGTTTTGGGCTCTTTAGAACTCCTAGTGTAATATTTGTGATTTGCTTTCCCAAAACGTTTGTTTGCATGAACTTCCAAAGCTTCTTCATCTTCGCTTCCAAAAAATTCTACATCCTCCTCTTCTTCACTTTCATGGGAATGTATGACCTCCGTTAGCATAGACTCCGGTTTCACGTGGCCACAGTGCGGGCAATCATTATCACAAGATCCTGCATCTCCACGGTCTTCCGAAATGTCTACACTGGTTGGCAACGGGATTGGGTACCCGCCCGTTGTTAGGCTGCGTGTTATACATTCCTTTTCCTCTATGATTGTGAGGTCAGTTATGGCCCATGGCCTGATCAACTTTTTTATTGACATTCCCCACTTTTACCAACACCTTGGCCAACGTTTCTTTCATATTTTCTATGGCTGCTTCGGACCCTTGTGGTTGAGGCACTTGCAATTGCGAGTCCGGTTGTGTTGGCTGCATTAGCCACCTCCGGACTGGGTACAATGGCTTGGGTTTGGGCGGGTGGATTCCATCCTGGATTCCCATTTTGAATGGCTTGAGTTTGGGCAGGGGACCAACACGGACCATTTTGAATGGCGAGTTTGGGCGGTGGATTCCATCCTGGATTCCCATTTTGAATGGCTTGAGTTTGGGCGGGTGGATTCCATCCTGGATTCACACTTTGAATGGGAGTGATTGTTGGATAAGTCAGCTGAGCTTGGCGTGTTAATTGGAGCAAACCCCGACATGGTCAACAGATTATTGCCCATACCGAACCCATGCAAACCCATCGAGTTATTTTGAATCAAACTCCGTGTTTGAACAGCGGCATTCGGATAACTTGACAATGGCGTAACTTGGGTGGGTGTTTGGAAGTTGTTCAACATCGGAGCCTGTGGTGCTACTACCTGGTTCATCATGGCAAATTGGCTGTATGGGCCATATTGTCCCATCCCAGTCAATTGAGACAATCCTGCGCCTGGCAGGTTCATCTGCTGTTCGAGAGTCATTGTTTCTGCATAAGCCAAAGGAAGGGTTGTAACCTGAGGGTTCCTTCTAGTCAACAAAGATGTTAAAGGATCTAAGGCTCCGAAGTATAGCTGCAAGGCAATTGCAGGGTCTACCGCAAAGTGACGAGTCACATTCGTATATAGCTTTTGAAATCTCTGATTGAACGTTCGAATGGGTTCATTGGTTTGTCTTTTGCAAGATACGAAGAAATTGTATGTCATGGAGGGATCTACTAACTGTATCGAATTGACCTATGAACGCGAGTTTCTAGCTGGGCCCATGAATTTATGGACCCTATTGGCAAATTTCGATACCATTCGTTAGAAATGTGGTCTAGACTAGTAGGGAAAACTCGACAGGAAACATCCTCGTGAGTAACCCCCTGCCTAAACATGTAATCTTTATAGATTTGGACATGATCTTCTGCAGTTGTTGGACCATCATGAATGAATTTGGGTAATCCCCTTTCAATGTTTCTAGGCAAGTCGTGGACTACCCCGGGAATATCTAAAGGGGAACTCTGAGCACCATACCAAAGGTTCGGTGGCTGTTGTTGTTGTTGTTGTTGGGCCATGTTATTCAAAGGTGTCAACCCTGTGGGAACAATTGGAACTCCTGGAGCTGTGGAGACAGATACAAGCTGGTGTTACTATCCCACTTGAACTTAAGGGTTCGGGCCCACTAGAGGTACTTGAGTCCAAAGAAATCCCTAACTCAAGTATCCTTGGGTGGTATTTCAACTTCTAATGTTTTGTTTTTCGGCCTCCTAGCAGTGGGAGAAAGGCTTTGGAAGATAGTTTCCCCTGTGGTTTTAGACCTAGTAGCAATGTACTCAGGTTGGGCCAGCTTGGAAACTCTAGGACTCTAAAAGATTTCTCAACTCTGTTGCCAGATAAAATGTCTAAATGTTACACCTGCAAGCACAATAGGTGGAAACAAAACTACCCACGTTAATTGTTAGAACAAATCAAAATTGCAAAGCAATACAGAAGGCCCTCCTTCTAGCGCCAAAATGTTGAGTGTTAATTTGTCATATTACAAATAATAACACGCAACTTAGAGTCTCGAACAAAAGACTCTTTCTTGCAAAGAAATAATTTATTTTATTTTCCTTCCTTTTATTATTTCTCCAAGCTTCTTTGTGAAACGGCTTTTACGTATATAAAAATGAATTTTAATTTAATACATACAACTGATATATCCCAGAATAACTCAAATCCTACAGATAGTTGTTAACAAGGGGCCTTTGTTGATTCTCAATGAACTTTATAATCTTGACTTGTTTGATTAATCAAAAATAAACAAAAATCCTTTTGATGTTCTAATATTCACAATTTATTCTAAGGTTAACATGTTCGTTTTATCTCTATTCAATAGTTCTGTTATTTCAATGTTAGTCTATGACATGAAATTAAGCATATCAAGGAATAAAATAGAAAGCTGTTATTTTTGAGTTAGTTAAAAAATAATGAAGGATATTAAAATGGTTAACGATATCCTCCCTGCAAAATCCCAAGTTAAGAGATGAAGTCCCCAAAACAACCCAACCGATCAGATCTGTACTAACACACAATCTAATCAGATCAGATGCAAGACTCTAAGGAAAAGAATATAACTGCATCATTCTACCATTCACCTATCGTAACCCATCCCATGGCGTAAACGAAATAGATACAAGACAAAATGATGCAACGGAAAGATTGACAGTAAAACAATAGTTTTGGCTTCGATCTCCTTTTGATTTTACACACAAAAGTCGTGTTACCAAAGAAAAATCCTTTATTTCAATAAATAATGCTTTTTGTTACAGTCTCCAACCCAGTATCCATCTACATTTCTGCTATTTAACCTTTATGTCGCGCGTTCTCGGTTGTTCCATGACGCTTCGTTTCGACTCCCGGGACCCTTCGCTTCAATTCCCGCCTTTTGGTATTCTAACCTTTGCGTGCATTCGTAACGCTCGATCTCTGCGGCCAGTAACTGTTGTTATGAAACGTTACTCTGGTTCTATCATTTCTGCCACGTGTCCTGCGTCTCCTGCACCTTTCGTAACGCTTTCCGCGGAAATCCCGACAGAATTTGCATTTGGCCTCTTCCGTTTCCTAGCCGCGATAACGCGACATGTCGCGAAATCGTGACATGTCGCGATATCGCGACATGTTCTTGGTCCGTACGCCCGTGGTAGCTCGTTGTAGCGATATCGCTATCGACTTTGCTTTGCCTTCTTTTCAAAAAGTGGTAGCGATATCGCTACCACTTTGGTTCTGAGCCTTCCTTCGATGAAGTGGTAGCGATATCGCTACCACTTTGGTTCCGAGCCTTCCTTCGATGAAGTGGTAGCGATATCGCTACCACTTTGGTTTCGAGCCTTTGCTTCATGAAGTGGTAGCGATATCGCTACCACTTTGGTCTCGAGCCTTTGCTTCACGAAGTGGTAGCGATATCGCTACCACTTTTCTTTTGAACCTCAGCTTCGCGAAGTGGTAGCGATTCGCTACCACTTTTCTTTCGAGCCTCCACTTCACAAAAAGTAGTGAAATGATTACCACTTTCAACCTTGTGCTTCCTCTCGGCAACTTGTAGAAATCGCTACCATTCTCAACTTCTTCCCGTGCGTTTCAATTTTCGGCGATGGAGAGGCAGTCGCGATTTGGACATGTCGCGATATGCGACATGTCGCGATTTTGTGACCCTTTCAACACTTAGGCATTTTTCTTCTTTTCTTCATTTTTAGCATCCGGGTCTTTGAGATCTTCCCTAAAACCTGCAAAAACAAAGGTGGGTCCCCACTTTTGGGGTGTGTTGTGGATGAACCACAACAAGACCCTCTTAGCCAAGGTATCATCCTCCCATTGCAGGAAGACTGGGATCCTCCCAGGGGTGGATACAATAGTCTGGGATCCACCCAAGGGTGGATACAGTATTCTAGGATCCTTCTAGGGGTGGAAATAGAACATCTGCCTAGACCTACATAGGGAGAGCAGGAAGGCCAAGGATAGCCTGCAACTAGAAATCCTGCCCAAAAATTTGAAGCAAGGAACTTTAGAAAATTGGAGAGGATCCTCATCTATGGATGCCACGAGATGCAATATTAGGTGCAGCGGGGCAGCAATCAGTCGCGTGAGCAAAGCAATAAGCAACACCGGGATACAGACCAGGGACCAACAGTGGGACATCCTAGGAAATGGCATCAGGGTCCTAAAATAAAAAAACAAGATGCCTCTACTTGAGCCTAAAAAGAGGAATAACACTATTGGGGATATCTACAGGCCAATATATCCTTGTGCACAATAAGGAGAAATATGAGGAAGCCATAAGGATCCAGGAAAAATAGCAACAAGTGCAAATACAGGATCTCAAAAGCCAAAATTGAAGGATGAAGGAGGGACAACAGCTATAAACTCATTGATCTCCCCCTAGACCAGAGAATATAGAAGGAAGCCCTCACAACTCTAGTAGAAAGGCCCAAGAACCATCATCCTTGCTCATGGATAGATCCAAGTAACTGGGACCAGAAGCCCTTAAGCAGGAATTGAAATGAATAACTTGAGGATCCCAGGCGGGGAGTGGAAATAGGCATAAATATGGGATCCTCAAAAGCCTAACCTAGGGGAACCAGGATCTGCATGCACTTATCATGGGACCCCAAATATCCAGACATGAAACAGAAACCCTAAGAACCCTATAAAAAGGGACTAAGAGCCCCCATCCTTGATCATGGAATCTTCAGGGAACTGGGACTAGGGCTGGGAATAACCCAGGAAGAGGAAGAGGCCCACCTCAAAGACCAACCAATGCCCTTGGTGTCCACCAAAAAATAGATCCAGCAAGAAGAAGCCTCCAAATAAGAAATCAAAAAGGACCCTACCCAAAGGGATGGGACTAACAGCAACCACGGGCATCCCAAAGAGGAGTCACTAGTAGAAGAGGAAATTGGCCCCCCCAGACCAACCTCAAAGTAGAGAGGACCTCACGGGATGCACCAAGAAGCAGTCGAAAACCCAACCTGCCACCACCATCGATCGAGGAAGCCCTGGGAATCGGATCCAAGCAAAAACCTACAAAAAACCCTAGGGGGAATCCTAATGGAGATCAATGAAGGGATCCCTGAAGCAATAAAGGAACCCTAGGAGACCCTTGGGATGCACCAAACCCCAGGCTCATGTAGGGAAACCCTGAAACTGCTGGGAAAGGATCAAAAAGTGGAGAAGGATCTCCCTCCAAGGATATCATCTATTGCAAAGGGATGAGCCATGGATTGGGCAAGAACCAAGGGAGGGGTAGTAGGGAGAGAGAGCATGACCCTCCAAATATCGACCATTTAACTACCTGGAGTTTATTTTAATCTCTGAAAGGCTATTATATGGTAGCCCAATTACACATAAGATTTATTTCAATTTTCTTCCCATGGGATAACTTGTTCTATTATATAGATCAAATTCTAGAATAATTTGTAGCTAATAATTTAAAAAAGTTAAAATAAGATGGAATCCTTAGAAAGAACATATAAATTTTGCTAAATATCATTTACAAAGATCGTGTATTTTCATCCCCTAGAATCGAGAACATAGTACTGTTCCTATCATATATAATCCATCAAATTTTGAATTCAGACATCATATAGCAACAATTGTCCTTTGTCACCCATTTTGTAAAATAAAATCCTAATAATACACTCACTCTTTCAGTCCATAACAATATAAAGGTAAAAGGTTAAATGATACAATGCAACATGTCAAATATTAATTTTCAGTTATATTTGCACAAGGGAACACAAAGTATGTGTTACAGTTGGATCAAATGTCCATAAAGAACTTGTGATTTATTCTTGTGAGATAGTTGGATACAATGTAATGACAACATTGTTAGAGCAAATCTATACAAGCTCTTTGAATTGCAAGTATACCTCTTTCTATTTAGAAATCCATTCTCAAATTTGAGAGATGTCCATTGAGGTCCTTATTCACATGGATTAATTCAATAGCAATATTGAACAACATAACTTAGAAAGAACTTATATATATATATATATATATATATATATATATATATATATATATATATATATATATATATATATGTATATACATATATGTATATAATATACATACATATATACATATATGTATATATATATACATAGATCCTTATTCTCATGAATTAATTCAATAGCAATATTGAAAAACATAACTTGGAAAGAACTTATCTATATATATATATATAGATAAGTTCTTTCCAAGTTATGTTTTTCAATATTTCTATTGAATTAATTCATGAGAATAATGAATTATCTCGTGCAGCTTGAAAAGAGACTATTTCATATATCTATATATATATTTATATAATATATATATAGATATATGAAATAGTCTCTTTTCAAGTTGCACAGATAATTCATGCACAAAGATCCTTATTCTCATGAATTAATTCAATAGCAATATTGAACAACATAACTTAGAAAGAACTTATATCTATATATATATATATATATGTCTATGAAATAGTCTCTTTTCAAGCTGCACAGGATAATTCATGTACAAAGATCCTTATTCTCATGAATTAATTCAATAGCAATATTGAAAAACATAACTTAAAAAGAACTTATTTATATATGTATATATGTATATATATATATGTATGTATATATATATGTATACATATATATATATATATATATATATATATATATATATATATATATGAAATAGTCTCTTTTCAAGCTGCACAGGATAATTCATGCACAAAGAGATAACACAACTCACTTTTACATGTTGTCATAACAGGTTTGAAAGATGGTTTCTAGTACATCCTTTTGTTATTTCCAAACACTACTTAAAAGCATACTTATTCAGCCAAAATTGCACAAGGTCTGCAAATGGAAACAAGCTAACTCGTTTACAAGGTTTGAATCGAGCCATTAAGGTTATCTTGACATATTTTAATAAATGACTAAAAGATTTACACATATATTCCTTACTGCATAATGTTTTAGATTATGCAAGAGGTATGGTCTACATTAATTATAAATACAGACAATATCCGATATCACTTCCATTCAATCATTCCTTAATGTTTACAACCATACACAATAGGAACATTTTGCATGCTTATGCCTTGTGACCACCACACCTAAGACTATCACCCCACATGAAAGCTCTCAACTAGGGTGATAAAAGGACACAAACACTTTCACTGCATGAATTCATTATCATAAATTGATTTTAATGAATTCAATATCATAAATTGATTGTGAAACATCATCAAAAATGAGAAATGTATATACATATATATGTATATATATATACATATATATACATATATATATATATATATATATATATATATGTATATATATACATATATATATGTATATATATATATATGTATATATATACATACATACATATATATATATATATATATATATATATATATATATATATATATATATATATATATATATAAAAGTTCTTTCAAGTTATGTTTTTCAATATTGCTATTGAATTAATTCATGAGAATAATGAATTATCCTATGCAGCTTGAAAAGAGACTATGCCATATATATATATATATATTTATATATTTATATATAGATATATGAAATAGTCTCTTTTCAAACCGCACGAGATAATTCATGCACAAAGATCCTTATTCACATGGATTAATTCAATAGCAATATTGAACAACATAACTTAGAAAGAACTTATATATATATATATGAAATAGTCTCTTTTCAAGTTGTACAGGATAATTCATGCACAAAGATCCTTATTCTCATGAATTAATTCAATAGCAATATTGAAAAACATAACTTAAAAATAACTTATTTATATATGTATATATATATATATATAGATATATATATATATATATATATATATATATGTATGTATGTATATATATATATATATATATATATATATATATATATGTATGTATGTATATATATATATATATATATATATATATATATATATATTATGTATGTATATATATATATGTATGTATGTATGTATATATATATATATATATATATGTATATATATATATATATATATATATATATATATATATATATATATATATATGTATGTATATGTATATACATATATGTATATATACATATATGTATATACATATATGTATATATATATGTATGTATATATATATGTATACCTATATATACATATATGTATATACATACATATATATATATATATACATATATGTATATATATATATATGAAATAGTCTCTTTTCAAGCTGCACAGGATAATTCATGAACAAAGAGATAACACAACTCACTTTTACATGTTGTTATAACAGGTTTGAAAGATGTTTTCTAGTACATCCTTTTGTTATTTCCAAACATTACTTAAAAGAATACTTATTCAGCTAAAATTGCACAAGGTCTGCAAATGGAAACAATCTAACTCGTTTACAAGGTTTGAATCGAACCATTAAGTTTATCTTGACATATTTTAATAAATGACTAAAATATTTACACATATGTTCTATACTGCATAATCTTTTAGATTATGTAATAGGTATGGTTTACATTAATTATAAGTATAGACAATATTCAATATCACTTCTATTCAATTATTCCTTAATGTTTACAACCATACACAATAGGAACATTTTGCATGCTTATGCCTTGTGACCACCACACCTGAGACTATCACCCCACATGAAAGCTCTCAACTAGGGTGATAAAAGGACATAAACACTTTTATTGCATGAATTCATTATCATAAATTGATTTTAATGAATTCAATATCATAAATTGATTGTGAAACATCATCAAAAATGAGAAATGTATATGCATTATGGCTTCTATATGTTGATTAAAAATAAATCCTAAACCTTTATGAGATGGAGATAATTTAGTTTGTAACCATGGTTTAGAAAACAAATCAGTGCACCATAAATATGGGAAGGTATATGCATAGTAGTTGCATTTCCCCAAAGTGTAATTGATTACTGCACTAAAATTGAGTACTAGTCATGGGTATATACCCATGTAATAATGGAAGTATGCACAAAGCATTTTACATGTGATATATCTAGTTGGTTGGTTTAGCCTATTTGTCCCTTCTTGAAGGATCAAAACTTCAAATGTGAAGCTAAGAAGGGAAGACTCACTGAATGTCACTTAGTTGGGTGATAAAATTCCATAATGATGTCTTAGCTCCTCCAACCAATAACTTAGTGGGGATAAAAGCAATTTGTTACATGAAATCTGAAATGAAAATTGTAACATTAAAATTGTTTTGAAAAGTTGAACAATTCATTGAATTGTATACAATATGCTTATTTGATTTACTTAAAATATTATCCTTTATGGTTGCATATGAATAAATTGTATAAAAAGTTGTACTATTACATTGTTTGGAAGGAATAAGGTGCATATTTTAATGTTGTATTTTTTCTTAATGAATGTATACTTTAGTTGCTCGTTTATAAATATTGATTCAACTATCACCTTCATTACTCATACAATAACACACCAATTCATATTCATAAATATAACTATGTAACTATTATCAATTTATTCCTACTAAATGTTTTGATTCAATTGTTATTGAATTTTTAGCAATCTATTTTGAATGAGTAAATTATATGTAAAAATTAAATAATGTATTATCATATCATTATTCACTACACCAAAAAAGGCTTTTAAGGGCAGCTAAAATACGAAAAATTTACTAATAAAATTGAACTAATTTTTTTTTTTTCATTTCGTTTGATTCTCCAACATGTTTGTCATCCTTTATATGAGTAGGTATATACAACAAGTTCAATCTTCTCATGCTTCCTATTGTACCACTATTCATCTCTAAAAAATAGGAAAGAGAAGGCTCAAAAGAAAATTTCATTTTGAAATCATCGTATTGGGGATAGTTTCAGAAACACATGATGTACTAAAGCTAATTGTGAATATTTTGCATCAAAATTAAATATGACATAGTTTTATTTGGATTATATTCATAAATAGCCTACTTGCCAAGTTTTTATGTTATTAGATTAGTTTCTAATTCATTCCAAAGCACCTTAAGGTATTTAATGTGACCATTTCATAAAATGGCCCATACATGTACCAAGCTATTGATGGTAATGCATAGCTGTGAAAAAAAAAATGAGAGCCAAAAGGCTCCATAACAAAGTAAACAAATTTATATGACCTCAAATATGAGCAAAGACTCCATTGACTAACATCAATCCATACACAACTACTCATGACTTATTCACAAGCCTGGCCTCTATACCTAATCTTTTAGGATTAATATAATATTTTTTATTTTATTTTTGCAATTCAATTTTTATCTTCTCTTCGACATTTAATTTTTTTTTGCAATTTTTACAAAAATATGCATGCAAATTGAATTATGTTTCCTAAATAATGGAGCAACACAAGAATGTTCACATGCATGACTTTTTTAATTCAAGTCAATCTCTTTAATGTCTTTAGTAGTTAGTTATAGGTAGATGAGGTTGTCGCAATAAATCAAAAGTTAGTGATAAAGGCCTCGGTAGCTGAGGTTGTCACAATAAATCAAGAGTTAGTGATAGATTTCTTGATATCTGAGGTTATCACAATAAATCTAGAGTTAGTGATAGAGGCCTGATATGCTAGTAATTAGGAAGATAATGAAGATAAGGAGTTCTAGTAATGAGGTTGAAAAAACTAGTATAAGATACCAGCTATGGAGTTCCATGAATGAGGAAGATAAGGAGGCAATCGATAACATAAATGAATTTGATGGTGATAATACTCAAAATGAGGCTAACAATGCTTTGGCTAACAAAGAAGGTATGCATATTGTACAATAAATTTGCTTGTGATGTTGGTTACTTGTTTTTGTCATACTATATGACATAATGATGTTTTGATGATGTCCAATTTATAGGTGTTGATGTCAGGTCATCACATACTTCAATCACTAAGTATCATAGAAAGAGAGGTCCAACAAGATGAGCAATAGATTCAAGCAACACAGATAAGGTAAAGATCATTTGCAATCTAAACGGACAATCCATAGGAAAAAAATCTACTAAGTTTACATCTTACGTAGGGGTGATAGTGAGGGAGATTATCTCTATCACCCATACAAATAGGAGAGCAGTCCTAGTGGAAGTTAAAAACTAGTTATGGAAACTTAATAGATAACTTTCTAGTCAATGAAGTTCATAGTACCATTTTTTAATACTTATATAAATGTTGCATCTAATAAGATACTAGTTTTATGCAACAAAAATATATCATTTTAAACGTAATGAATAAATGGGTCTTTGCAACCATGGACAAGCAATGGCATGATCATAAGCATCGACTTGTGAAAAACCACTATGATAAGTATGATAATGATGCAAATAGAATTGCTAATTCCCCACCTCGTGTATCACAAAAATATTAGAAAGCCTTTGTGAATGGTAGGAGTAGCATTGAGTTTAAGGCAAGTACCATTCAATCTGCTATGGTAGTTCATATCATTGTTATGTTCATGTAAATTTTGTGGACCTTGCTCTCCCTAATTAATTTATATACTAATTTTATTTATTTTTTTGTAGGTGACGATGCAAAGGAACAAAAAAAATAGATCTCACCAACCCATCATGCAGACTTATAGGTGAAGAGGATATGCTCGATTGGAGCACAAAATGGTATTCTATCATACTCATACATTATACATGAAAAACATAGCTATATTATTTTTTCATATAACGTATCCTTATGTCTCTCCAATTATATATCTTGTAGAGGAAGAGCAAACCAAATGCAAAAACTCCACTACAGAGGGTAACTATGTGTATGACAGCTCATAAAAAGAAGGATGGGGCTCCTATTTTACCAGAAGTTGCATAAACAATTGTAAGTGACATTCCCTTAGAAATAGTAATACATTTAACTTCAAACCTTTGTTATATCAATTGTTTTTTTAACATGTTTATAGTTAACTATGCATGTGGTGTTACCAAAAAAAATTAGATGATGCAATATCATATGCAAGCTCTGTAAATAAATATATTAAGGATGATGCCCTTGCCAAGGCTTTATGACCCAAAATATTAGGTCATATTTGGGGTGTCGACAAAGGAGTATTATCGATTGTGTTGTTTATCGGTGAGGATTACATACAGAATTGCACTAGATGCAAGAGCATAAGGTAGAGAAAGAACACAAGTTGGAAGAGAATTTTGCAAAGAATGAAAAACATTGGAAGAGAAGCTTGTAGAGAAAGATAAAAATACTAAAGAGATTTTGACATTGTTTTTATAGATAGAGGTGTGTTAGTTTTTTCATGATTTCATTTTTGAAATGTTTATATGTTGCACCCCTAAAGTTGTAATGATCCCTTGCATATAATTCCATAGGTAGCATCACTACATGCTACCCCTACAATTGGACACAATATTGGTAGTGGTGATCAAGGCACAAGCAATTACTTAATACCTTATAGGCTACAGTCATCAATGGTATGACTATTATTTCAAATATAGAATGGTTGAATTAGTTTGTATTGTACGCTATGCAGTTAATTTATCTAGGTTGTTTATTTTACATGTAGGGACTGAAAATGACACTGATCACTCAAACTGAGAGAAGGGAATACTACTTGACTTAGATCCATAAGGATAACATATTGTTCAAAGACATGGTGATAAGTACTAACCATGAATACCTTGTACATGGTGAACGTTTGGATGAAGGTTACTAGAAAGTCAATGTGCATGTCGTCCATAAAGAGGAAACAATCTTGTTTAGAAGGAATGATGAGATGACCATAATGAAGGATGTTGTGGACTCCTTCATTGTCTGGACTATATCAGACATTGCATTTAAGTAGTTATTTTTGAGTAGTTATGTTAATATGTAGACCATGTCACCCCTATAATATTTGGTGAGGAAATGACAACATAGACTTTAAAGGCCTCAGCCAATGGACAACATGAATCTCTTCACTGATATTTTCTAGAGTTGAATCTCTTCACTAATATTTTCTAGAGTTGGGTGTTAGGAGTGTTGCTAGTTGATGCTATGCAAATCATTGCTGCATGTTAACTCTTTTAGAGCTTCTTTTTATGTCCTTTATTTTTGGAAACTCTATATACTAGTTTCACTAATTTTTTTTAATTGTTTGTATTTTTCTTCTTTATATTTCTTGTATAGTTCACATTTTTGTGCCTGTTATTTGCTTGTCCAATATTAATATTAAGGGGTGCATCATTTGTTACTATCATACACTTTATTCATTGTAATTTTGTAGTCCTATTAGCCATCTTGGTAGCTAATGAACATTAATATTTATATTAAATTTATATAAGTGGGTAAATAAAACACTGCACACTTTTTCTTTTAGCATATGTATGCAATCTATTTGTGTTTCTGTATATTGTTGTGATTTATAAGCATACATGTGGTTTCCTCTTGTTTTAAACTGCTACTGCTAAGATCTTATGACATTTTGCAAGTACAATGGGCAACCAAGCTAGGAGTGAGGCAAGTAGGTATCTTGAGCATGAGGTTGGCAAGTCAAATATTTATGTATCTAAAAAAAGTTTTAGGATACCCTCTTATCTCATCTCTGATGGTTGGGTTGGGTAGGGATGTTTAGACATTTATCCGTTATATGGAGGGCTTAGGTTGCCCAAATGAGGATTGAAGCCTTGTGTTGCATTTTAGAATACCCAAAGTGGCAAGACCACCTTGGCACTAGCCTTGTGCAGGGACCCTGTAGTCAAATATGAGGATATTTATATTGTATTAATTTTGCATTATCTTAGTGGTACGTGTGTAACCACCAAAAAGGCTTACACCTAGTGTATATATATTGCAATTGATGAAAGATACACAAATAGGCATGCATAAATTGACAACAAGAAATAAATGAATACAATGAATATTTTATTAATTTCAATGGATTCAAGTTACATATCCGTCCCTCTTAGGGATACCCATTTGATACAATAATTACAATATATGTCTAATCCCTCTCAAGGGTAGGTGCACTCAAAATGCCTTTTAGGGTGACACAAACTGCTCCAAGGTGTCGATGACCTTCTCCATGATTAGAGGCATTTGATGCCTTGCATGTCAAAACCTTGTTGATCCTACGTGCAATAAACAACAAAAAGCATCAGTAATAAAGGAGGCCTATCTTGATGAGGATTTTTGAGGAAATTATGCTAAAAGATGACATTACTAGCATATAATCAAGAAAATGCAAGAAAACTAGTAAACCTATGCAAAACATGAAAATATGCCATCAAACATTTAAAGGAAAAACATATGCATCTATCTAATGGTCTAATTATCAATTTGAAAGCATGGAAGCATGAAAAATATTCGTTAGTATCCTAGGTACAATATTGAAAGCAAACAACTAAACAAGCTAATTCTACTAATCAAAAATCTCTAATAATGCAACAAAACCTAAATTATGCTTAATATACTGTAATTAACAAATCCTATAGTGAAAAATCAAGGAAATAAATGAGCACTGTTAGCCGCAGTTGACAATCGCGATGAGGATTGAAGTGTGCTTCTCCTTAAATACAAGGGCTAAATATTTGAATCCTCTTTCCAAATTGATGGTCAAGGGTCACCTTTGTGTCATTTGAAAGGTTTTGCAATTGAATTGTTCTGATTATGTGTATATGGTGGGAATTCATGTTTCTTGACTCTCCTAGCCTCCTAGGACCTCCATGGATTGAATTGTTATTTCAATCTCTCACTTACGGGTAAGAAATCAATTTCTAAGTTCAATTAGGTGGCTCTCATATTTGACAGGGCTTCACTGTGTTCAAATGAAAGCTTCTCCAAACTTTTTCCCAATTTGGAGGGGGATATTATAGCACTTTCCAAGGTCTAGGGGTAGCTTCATGAGGAAGCCAAGATCAAGATTGGGTAGTTGAGTTTTTTGGATGGAAGGATCTAGAAATTTTCTCGCTCAAACCACTCCAATATAGAACCAAATGGTCATTGAAATCAATTTTGAATCAGATAAAGGCCAACTAATTCTGAGGCCTGACCGTGGCTAACAAGCACGATTAGCTCTACTAACTGCAGGTGTGATAAGTGGCTAGCACTGACTAGGCAAAGGTGCCCAAATGAGTGGTTAAAACCATTGTTATACCTTGGAATCTATCCAAGGCCTTCCATATGGTCTTCTAGCATGTCCCATATGAGTAGTCACCTTGACATGATGCATTTTAGGTGTCTACATATGCACCTTTTGAGATGCATTGTGAGATTGAACAACGCTAAGAAAAAATAGACCTCCTAAAATGATATTGTAGGTTGGATGATGATCATTATTCTGATAAATATTAGATGTCCCAGGTCCTAAAAAAGCACGCGCGTCCTAGAATCATTGCTTCAAACTAGATGGAAGGCTTAAATTTGAAATAGCTTGCACTCGTTATCAAAAATTCAGGTAGCTTTGGTGCTACAATAGTATTTCGAGCCTATATAACCAAAAGAAAGAGAGCTACAAACTAACTATTATATTTGATTTTTGCCCCAGCAAAAAGGTAAGCTTATGATAGTCTTTGGCAATTATTCGTAAGATAAAAGTAATTTTGACAAGATCAAGGGATCTTCTGTTGACTTTGTTTATAATTATGATATTTTGAATACCCCTCAAGCAACGAGTCAATGATGGTAATGATAATTAAATGAAGTGATGAGATGCTTGACCACTATGAATGACTTTGAACAAATTAATGATAATTCTTGATTAGGCCTAATCAACTATGATTGCAGCTGTTAATAGTAATTGCCTATTTCTATCCCATGGAGCGGTCCAGCCACAAAAGCCTTCTTAGGGAATAAAAATGAGAAAAATTCCAATAAGTCTTGTGTTGAATCATATTGTCAATGATCTAATGAAAGGATCATAGGATAATTGACATGAATATCTCATTCCCATGGAGTGGTCCAGTCATCTAGGCCTTCTTAGGGATTGAAATGAAGCATGGCAATTCAACGATGATAAATTTACCCCAAATGTCCTTATGGTAATTTACTCATCTTACCGGATTGCATGGAGCGTAAGTCACTACAACCTCCAAGTGTATAGGGTAAATACCAAGATACGAGGTGTATTTGGCTTTTGATTTTGTTATTTTGTAAAAAAATTTGCAACTCTGGTTAGGTGGGTATTTTTAATTTGGTATTTTATAGCTCTCCATGATGGTATTTTTTAGAATTAATTGTAGGTTTCTAGCCACGTTTATCAACAAAAACTATAATTTCAAATTTTCCTAACCATAGGTGCTAACCGCGGTTGAAAAACTCTAATTATACGTCGACGGGTGTCAGGAGCAAAATAGGAAATATTTAAAAAATTTCTTGTCATTTTCGACGTCACTTTCAACTTGATAGCTTACAAAACCTGCACACTCTGAGAGGTGATTCAACAATTCTGACATGAAGTGCTACTGAAAAATCGACCTCACTACCACCTAGAGCGATGGTAGCCCAACCTGGAGGAGCCGATGTGACTAAGGTAGAAGCACACAAAACCCTTGACCATTTTATTTTATCGGTTTAAAAATTAACCTCATTAAGTAATGGGTCAAATGAACATCATTAAACTATCAATAATGAACCTCACCCTAGTTAGGTTTAGCTTAGGTTAGCTTAAAGGGAGGGTTTGATTTTTGAAATTTTTTATTTTATTTTTTTATGTTTTTATTTTTTATTTTTTGGGAATCTCGGGATGAGGAATGACCTTAAAAATATATTCCATCCTGATTGCGGCTGCGCTTCGGGTAGCTTTGGTGCTACACTAGGAGTTCAAGCCTATATAACCGAAAGGAAGAGAGCTACAAACTAAGTGTTATAGCTGCTTTTTGCCCCAGTAAAAAGGTAAGCTTATGATAGTCTTTGGCAATGATTCGTAAGATGAAAGCAATTTTGACAAGATCAAGGGATCTACGGTCAAGGGATATTATGTTGACTTTGATTATAATTATGATATTATGACTACCACTCAAGCGACGAGTCGATGACAGTAATGACAATTAAATGAAGCAATGAGACGCTTGACCACTATGAATGACTTTGAACAAATTAAGATTTAGCATTTGAATTCTTGATTAGGCCTAATCAGTTATGATTGCAATTGTTAATAGTAATTACCCATTTCTATCCCATGGAGCAGTCCAGCCACAAATGCCTTCTTAGGGAATCAAAATTAGAACAATTCCAATTAGGCTTGTGTTGAATCATATCGTCGATGATCTAATGAAGGGATCATATGAGAATTGACATGAATATATCATTCCCATGGAGTGGTCCAATCATCTGGGCCTTCTTAGGGATTGAAATGAAGCATGGCAATTCAACGATGATAAATTTTCCCCAAATGTCCTTATGGTAATTTACTCATCTTACCAGATTGCATGGAGCGTAAGTCACTACAAACGCCAAGTGTATAGGGTAAATAACAAGATACGAGATGCATTTGGATTTTGATTTTATCTATTTTTTGTTATTTTGTAAATTTTTTTACAACTCTGGTCAAGTGGGTATTTTTAATTTGGCATTTTACAGCTCTCCACGATGGGATTTTTGAGAATTAATTATAGGTTTCTAGCCACGTTTATCAACAACTAGAATTTCAAATTTTCCTAACCATGGGTGCTAACCACGGTCGAAAAACTCTAATTCTATGCCTGCGGGTGTCAGGAGCAAAATAGGAAATATTTAAAAAAAATTATGTCATTTTTGACATCACTTTCAACTTGATAGCTTGCAAAACCTGAGAACTCTAAGATGTGAGTCAATAATTCTGACGTGAAGTGCTACTGAAAATCGACCTCACTACCACCTAGAGTGATGGCAACACAACCTGGATGAGTCGGTGTGACTAAGGTAGAAGCACACAAAACCCTTGACCATTTTATTTTACCAATTTAAAAATTAACCTCATTAAGTAATAGGTCAAATGAACATCATTAAACTGTCGATAATGAACCTCACCCTAGTTAGGTTTAGCTTAGGTTAGCTTAAGGGGAGTGTTTGATTTTTGAAAATTTTTATTTTATTTTTTTATGTTTTTGTTTTTTATTTTTGGGGAATCTCGGGATGAGGAATGACCTTAAAAATATCTTCCCTCCTGATCGCGGCTGCGCTTCGGGTAGCTTTGGTGCTACAATAGGATTTCAAGCCTATATAACCGAAAGGAAGAGAGCTACAAACTAACTACTATATTTGCTTTTTGCCCTAGCAAAAAGGTAAGCTTATGTTAGTCTTTGGCAATGATTCGTAATATGAAAGTAATTTTGGCAAGATCAAGGGATCTTCTTTTGACTTTGATTATAATTATGATATTATGACTACCCCTCAAGAGACGAGTCGATGAGAGTAATGACAATTAAATGAAGTGACGATTCGCTTGACCACTATGAATGACTTTGAACAAATTAATATTTAGCATTTGAATTCTTGATTACGCCTAATCAACTATGATTGCAACTGTTAATAGTAATTACCTATTTCTATCCCATGAAGCGATCTAGCCACAAAGGCCTTCTTAGGGAGTCAAAATGAGAACAATGCCAATTAGGCTTGTGTTGAATCATATTGTCGATGATCTAATGAAAGGATCATAGGAGAATTGACATGAGTATCTCATTTCCATGGAGTTGTCCAGTCATCTAGGTCTTCTTAGGGATTGAAATGAAGCATGGTAATTCAATAATGATAAATTTACCCCAAATGTCCTTATGGTAATTTACTCATCTTACCATATTGCATGGAGCGTAATTCACTACAACCACCAAGTGTATAGGGTAAATAACAAGATACGAGGTGCATTTGGCTTTTGATTTTATCTGATTTTTGTTATTTTGTGAATTCTTTTACAACTTTGGTTAGGTGGGTATTTTAATTTGGTATTTTACAGCTCTCCACAGTGGGATTTTTGATAATTAATTGTAGGTTTATAGCCACGTTTATCAACAAAAACTACAATTTCAAATTTTCCTAACCACGGGTGCTAACCGCGGTCAAAAAACTCTAATTCTATGCCTGCAGGTGCCAAGAGCAAAATAGGAAATATTTAAAAATTTTCTTGTCATTTTCGACGTCACTTTCAACTTGACAACATGCAAAACCTGAGCGCTCTAAGAGGTGACTCAACAATTCTAACGTGAAGTGCTACTAAAAAACTGACCTCACTACCACTTGGAGTGATGACAGCCCAACTTGGAGGAGCCGGTGTGACTAAGGTAGAAGCACACAAAACCCTTGACCATTTTATTTTATCAGTTTAAAAATTAACCTCATTAAGTAATGGGTCAAATGAACATAATTAAACTGCATATAATGAACCTCACCCTAGTTAGGTTTAGCTTACGTTAGCTTAAGGGGAGGGTTTTATTTTTGAAATTTTTTATTTTATTTTTTTATGTTTTTGTTTTTTATTTTTGGGGAATCTCGAGATGAGGAATGACCTTAAAAATATCTTTCCTCCTGATCGTGGCTATGCTTTGGGTAGCTTTCGTGCTACAATAGGAGTTCCAACCTATATAACCGAAAGGAAGAGAGCTAAAAACTAACTATTATATTTGCTTTTTTCCCCAACAAAAAGGTAAGCTTATGATAGTCTTTGGCAATGATTCGTAAGATGAAAGCAATTTTGACAAAATCAAGGGATATTTTGTTAACTTTGATTATAGTTATGATATTATGACTACCCCTCAAGCGACGAGTCGATGATGGTAATGACAATTAAATTAAGCGACGAGTCATTTGACCACTATAAATGACTTTGAACAAATTAATATTTAGCATTTGAATTCTTGATTAGGCCTAATCAACTATGATTGCAACTATTAATAGTAATTGCCTATTTCTATCCCATTGAGCGGTCCAGCCACAAATGCCTTCGTAAGGAATCAAAATGAGAACAATTCTAATTAGGCTTGTGTTGAATCATATATTCGATGATCTAATGAAAGGATCATATGAGAATTGACATGAGGATCTCATTCCCATGGAGTGGTCCAGTCATCTGGGCCTTCTTAGAGATTGAAATGAAGCATGGCAATTCAGCGATGATAAATTTACCCCAAATGTCCTTATGGTAATTTACTCATCTTACCGGATTGCATGGAGCATAAGTCACTACAACCGCCAAGTGTATAGGGTAAATAACAAGATACAAGGTGCATTTGGCTTTTGATTTTATCTGATTTTTGTTATTTTGTAAAAAAATTTACAACTCTATTTAGGTGGGTATTTTTTAATTTGGCATTTTACAGCTCTCCACAATGGAATTTTTGAGAATTAATTGCAGTTTGATAGCCACATTTATCAACAACAACTAGAATTTTAAATTTTCCTAACCACGAGTGCTAACCACGGTCGAAAAAATCTAATTCTATGCCTGCGGGTGTCAGGAGAAAAATAGGAAATATTTAAAAAAGTTCCTGTCATTTTCGACGTCACTTTCAACTTTACAGCTTGCAAAACCTGAGCGCTCTGAGAGGTGAGTCAACAATTCTAACATGAAGTGCTACTAAAAAATTGACCTCACTACCACCTAACCTAGAGGAGCTGGTGTGACTAAGATAGAAGCACACAAAACCCTTGACCATTTTATTTTACCGGTTTAAAAATTAACCTCATTAAGTAATGGGTCAAACGAACATCATTAAACTGCCGATAATGAACCTCACCATAGTTAGGTTTAGCTTAGGTTAGCTTAAGGGGAGTTTTTGATTTTTGAAAATTTTTATTTTATTTTTTTATGTTTTTGTTTTTTATTTTTGGGTAATCTCGGGATGAGGAATGACCTTAAAAATATCTTCCCTCATGATCGTGGTTGGCAAGCGTAGGCCCCAATTGGAAAATTAGGGGGTATGGCTGTCAGCCACGATGGGATTTAAATCCCAATGGTCAAAAAATTGATCGACAGCCCGACAGTGGGTCTGAGCCACAGTTCAATTCCTTTGAAAAAATTATTTTTTTTGATTTGTATTAGATTTAATTGTTTTTTTTTTTTAGTGCATTTTTCCACTGTTTTTGGTGTTTCAAAAAAAAATTATTTTTATTTATTTTGCCTTATTATTTTGTATTCTATCAGACCCTAACTACAAGGGCGAGGGAGTTAGAGATCCTTCACAACCTGCATGACACTCTATCTCAGGTGGATCAGGATTGGTTTGAGGTGGTAGGATTTGGCTATGTCTTACACCTCCCCACCATCAAGGCCAATCAGACCTACATGACTGCATTGGACCGACGTTGGGATGCTTGGACCAATACCTTTCGCCTGCCTACAGGTGAGATGACCATTACTTTGGAGGATGTCTATCGCATATTTCGACTCTTGCTGGATGGCAAGTCCATCACATATTCATCGACCATGATGAAGGATGCAGTCTTCGATCATATCTTTGGTCGCCATAGTGCAACAGCACAGCGATAGTCAAACCACAAAGGGGTCCACATTGAGCACTGGTTCAAACAATAGATTTTCATTGAGCAGGTGATCGTCTTCATGCACCTGATTATGTATATCATCCTGCCAGACACATCTAGAGTGAGGTTCCTGTGGAACCTCCTAGCTAGGACTATAGAGGTCCTAGCGAGTCTGACTGACCATCCTTTGATCCTATCCTAGGGGAGTTCCCTACTAGCGTAGCTCTATAATGAGTTGTCCCAGATTACATAGAGGAGTAGAGTTGGCATTGGTTGCATCTTACTACTATATATATGGGGGTGGTAGCACATCAAGATCGAGTAGCCCACTGGCCTACCACTAGATATTGACACTATTGTGGAGGTGTGCCAGTGCTAGGCTGCATGCTGGACTCATGAGAAGGACTTATGCTGGAGATCTGGTGCACTACATTGGATGGTTTGCAAGGCTATAGGTAGACCAGATTGAGTGGCACCCATACCTAGACTGCCCTCCATGGATGGAGTCTTATGACTGACTATGTTGAGAGTGTAGAGATAGATGGCTCCTTAGACGCAAGTCCGAGGTATGAGAGTTCTTCTACTTCTCATGTTTTACCTGACAGTTTGGGATTAGGGAGGATGTTCCAGAGCTGCCTACTATCTATCGTCACCTCATTTTAGAGATACTTGACCTATCCCAGGGTGACTTTATTGGGTAACAACGACAACGACTTTCAAGAGTCATGTTTGACAGATGTAGGGACCACTCCTGACTATGACACTTGGTGGACCCTCAAGGTATGGTGAGGCTTTGATGGCCCCCTAGGTAGAGTATCTGATGATGTTGTAGAGGATTCAAAGGGCATAGATATTGATCCTCATGGTTGCTGAGTCCGTTAGAGGACTGAAGATAGATGGGGTGAGGAATCTGCATAGTATGCACCTTCGATTGAAGAGGATGATGACACCCTTGAGGAGGGTGAGGCACCATCTGATAGTGATATTGGTCAACTCAACACCCAAGTTGCCAACCTATAGACTCAGGTTGGCTCCTTGCAAACACAACTCTTACATCAGGATACCACCATTGCCACCTTATAGGCAAAGGTGGGGGATCTCCAGTATTGGCTTACAGTAGGGTAGACTTAGTGGCATAGCTATGAGGAGGAGAAGACTACTCTATAGGATAGGATCACTACAGTAGATGCAGAGATCTAGAAGGTTATAGGGCAGTGTATCCTCCTAAAATCATAGATAAATGCTATACGACACTCCAGGGTGGGAGGGCAGATCCCTCATTATCATAGGTTTCTCTAGTGCCTCTTGTTGCTCTAGTAGCACTAGTAATTCTAGCAGCACCAAAAGTGCAGGGATGAGCAGAGCGAGATCAGGGGGCAGATATCAAGATACTCTAGGCCCTAGTGCAATAGCACATCGATGATGGTGTACAGAGTGTAGCCTACATATCTACTCTAAGAGGAGCTATTGGGCTACTCAGGGGTGAGATTCCAAATATTCCCATGACTTTAGGGTCTCAGAGGACTCACACTCGAGAGATAGACAAATCCTCGGCTAGCTCCAATCACAGATCATGCAGGTCATAGAGGAATTTTTGTGCCAGCTCTAGGACTCACCAAGATGGTGGAGGTGATAGCAAAGCCTCTTAGTCTAGGGGTGCAGGCATCAATACTTAGTATAGATATTAGAGATGTTGTTGTACCATTTTTGTGTGTAAGGTCAAGGACCTACATAGATGTAGCCTATGGGTATTTTTGACATATGTTTATGTATAGTTGATTATTTATTTTGATACACATATATATATGATTTGACATTGAGACTCATTATATTGCAATTTATTATTTTTATTATTTTTAGATTTTATGGGATGCATATGGATGCAATGCTTAGATGGGATGTTTATTTTATGCTACATGTTGTGATGTATGGATGATATGCACTAGATAGATGATGTATGTATGATGTTAAATGCAATTATATACATGTGTAGGTGGACTACTTATGATGATTGTATATGAATGCTATATATGATGTTTAAATACATTTTTGATTTACTATACTTATATGCATTTAATTTATGTTGCTATGACACAATCTATGCCATGTATGTATTGCATATTTTTCTTTGTTTCTTTGATAATGTTTTTTTGAAATGGACATGTATGCTTTAATCACTTAAAACATAATTTATGAATGCAATATGAGTTTTGACAATGTAATGGATGACACCATCGAATGTATAACAATCATGAATTGTAGTTGCTTTATCTTTTTATGAAAATTGATAAATGGTACACCCATATGTGAGATGAAATTATATATGTTTTCTATTCATAAGATTTTGTAAATTAAAATAATATGGATAACATAGTCAGTGGTCATTTAAATATCAATTCTGACATTTATCCGGTATCTAACCTATATTACAAATAATTCTAATAAACAAACTATCATAAAATAAATTGATGTTTTGATGATTGCATTGAAAATTGGTTGTTGCTATTTGGGAATTTTTGAGGTTTTCCATGAAACTCAAACACCTTAGTTGACTTATAAAAATTTGTATACTGACCATACTAGACTTCTGAAATAGAAGGCTTGCACTAGGATAGATCCTAACTGTTCATTATCCTGTGTGTGCAAATGAGTATATTATATAATACATAAGTATACCCCGATGTCAGGCAGGATTCTTTCAGCCCATTGCTAATATTGGGGATTCTTTCAGCCCATTGCTAAGGATTCAAGTTCACTCCCTTATTTTCTTCAATTTTTCGGGATACTTGCTCATATATAGTGACAAAAATCACTGTTTATTTTATATATACTCTCTTTTTTCTCTTTTTTTTTTCTTTTTTTTTCTTCTTTTTTTTCTTTTTTTTTCTCTTTTATTTATTTATTTTTTCTCTCTTTTTTTTATTGAGCAAGGGATTTGATACTAATTTTATTTTTGGTAAAATTTGATCTTGATTTGACTTGACTTTCTAGGATTTACATTTTGGAATTTGATTTCAGGAATTTCCATTTTGGGATTTTTCTTTAGGAATTTCTTTTTGGGATATCACTTTGGGATATTGCTTATTTTTACGTAAGCAGGGGATTCATATGGGTAAGGGAAACTTGTCATTTTTCCAATTGTCAACATTTCCTGAACCATCCGCATAGGGGGATAAGCAAGAATAAAATTTTCACCTCAGGAAACCTGGTCCCATTTCATAGCTTTCATCTTACCTTAGTCTTTATTAGGATTGTTTATTTTGTTGATTAGTGATAGGATTATGATATTGCTAAGGGCTATACAAACTGGACCTCATCTACAAAATCAAAGCAAGCTTTCTACCAACTCTTGAGAAGACCACTAAGCATAGTTGAATGACTGGAAAACATTAGTATATTCTTCATAGAAAAAAATGGGTTGTGTTGAAAAAAACAATTACTCACAAGGGTGATAAATAGATGAAAAAGATAGTGCATAAATGCATGATTGAAACATAAATATGGTGTTGTTTGTAATATTGTAAACACCATTTATTATGATGCAAGTGCGGTAGATGGATATACCTAATGTAATGTAAAAATGAAATGCATGTGGAAAAATGAAATGCATGATGCAAATGAAATGCAATGATGCAAATATTTTTGGATTTTGATATTTTTCAATTTTTTTGGATTTTATTGCTTTTTAATTTTTATGTATTTTAAAATTTTGGTTTGACCAAAGGGCTTACATACGCCTTTGGATCCTTTTACTCGGATGACCAAATGGTTTACAAATGACTTTGGAGCCTTTTATTGGGATTACCAAAGGGCTTACAGATACCTTTAGGGCCTTTTCATGGTTTTTAGGCATAGAACACTTTAATATTAAGGATATTGAGAGGTTCAGGTTCTTAAATACCTTCCAACGATGTCAAGCGATATGTCCTAGGTCCAATCTTCTCAGAGATGATATAATGACCTAACCAATTAGCCACAAATTTGTCTCACATTTTTGGTTGTAAATTTGAGTTTTGTTGGTTCTCTTTCAACACAATATCACCAATATCAAAGTCTCTCAGATGGACTTTGTCATTGTAAGCTCATTTTAAGTGCTCCTGATAAACGTGGAGATGCTTAAGGGTATTCACGTAACATTCATCAAGTAACATCAATTGATCTAAGTGAGCTTATCACGTAGTATCGTCATCGATGAACTCCTTCAATACGATGTGCAACATTGGAATCACCAAATCTAGGGGCATAATGGCCTTAGTGCCATATACTAGTGAAAATGGAGTTGCCCCAGTGGGTGTCCGAATGCTAGTCCTATAAGCCCATAATACAAGGGGCAGTAGGATGTGCCAATATTTGTGGTGTTCTTGTACCATATTTTTAGGATGGAAACCACTGTCTTATTTGAAGCCTCAGCTTGCCTGTTTGCTTACGGATAATATGGAGTTACAAAACTATGTTTGATTCTATACTTAGATGTCAAAGCTCTCATAGTTTTTTTTTGAATGACATTCCATTATCCAAAATTATCTTGGATGGTATCCCAAAATGACTTATGATATTAGTGAGTATGAACTCAGCAATACGTGCTCCAGTTGTCTTTGTTAAGGGAATAGCTTCCACCCACTTAGTAAAATACTCAGTAGTTGTAATAATGAATGTATGCTAGCCCGATGATGGAGGAGAGATCTTACCGATTAGATCCAAACCCCACTAAGAAAATGGCCAAGTTGCTTGAATAGGTTGTAAGGACTGAGATGGCAGTTGCATAAGATTAGCATAATGCTAACATTTAACACATTTCCTGACATACACATTGTAATACTTCTCCATAGTGGGCCAATAATAATCCATGTGAAGGATGCGCTTGATGATAGCCATGCCTCTGAAATGGCCATCGCACGTACCATCGTTATCTTGTGAAATTTCCCAAGATGATTCTTGGGGATCAAGATAATGAAGGAGGACTCCATTGTAGCTTTGATGATACAAAATATCTCCTAACAAGACATACTTTGTTGCTTTCTATTTAAATGTGCATTTTGTGACATGCAATAATCCTTGAGGTATTATACCAAGCTTTAGGAAGTCATCTATCTATGACATCCAGTTCTAATAATTCTCAGCCTCGATTGTCAAGACAACATGTTCCCCCTATGATTTAACATTTGCAAATGTAGACTAGAAAACAACCTTATGGTGAATGGTAGTATCATTCCCCTTAGGACCCTACAAGATCAATGACCCCCAAGGTGCTCTCTTGAGAAAGTCTCTAGCTTTGTAGAACCATTCATGATTTGGTTCTATATGGATCATGTTGATTGACTCTTTGTTATCCAAATCTTCATGTTGCACAACAAAGTGTGACAACATTTTTACATGGATGGTAGTAAAATTGGTAGATGAATTCTGAGGGATTAAGGATCCCAAAGATGCCATGGTATCTGCAAATCTGTTTGATGAATGAGGGATTACCTCAATGTCATACCACTTCAATTGACATAGATAAGTATCAAAAAGATCTTTGTAGACCTTTAGGATAGGACACCTACATTGAAAAAATCCCTTCACTTGGTTGATGATGAGAAGGGAATCGTCAAATATATTTAATCTTTTAATCTTCATGGCAATAGTTGTTTGAAGACCTAATATTAGGGCTTCATATTCAGCATTATTGTTAGTGCAAGGAAAGTCTAACTTGAACAACAAGGGCATAGGAGGACCTTGCAGCGTAAACAACACTATTCCTGCGCCACCCCCTTTCTCACACTTTGAACCATCAAAGAATAAGGTCATATCAGCTTTTTTATCTAGTTCTTCGCATTCAGGTGCTTCTGATAAGGCAAATACTGCATCATTAGGAAGCTATATGGTGAGGGGCCTACTATTCTCAAGAGGTGCCACATCCAGTTGATTAGCTATGACTTGTCCCTTAATGGACTTTTGGCTAATGAATTCAAAATTGAATTCTTTCAATAGCATGATCCACTTTGCAGTACATGTATTATGATACGTCTTGCTCATCATATACTACAAAGTATTTTGTTTTGATATGGCATATGTCATATTATTTAACATATGGTTTTGCAATTTCTTGGTAGTGAATACCACTGCTAAACACATCTCCACATATGAATATCCTAGCTTGTAACTCACCAAGGTTCATCTAATGTAATATATGGCTTGCTCTTTGTCTTGCACATTCTTTTGGGCTAACATGGTTCCCAATGCAAATTTGGTTGTCGATATATATAACAAGAATGGTACATCTGGTCTTGGTGGAGAAATCACTGGTGGTGTCGCCAAGTAGTGCTTAATCTCAGAAAAGGTTGTTTGACAGTCCTCATCCCAATTGAATGGGACCCCCTTGTGTAGCAATCGATTCATGGTTCGACATTTATCCGATAGCTATGCGATAAATCACTTTATGGACATTAATTTGCCCTAAAGGCTTCTTAATTCCTTGATATTCATGGGGGGATGCATTTCTAAAATAGCCTTGACCTTTTTTAGATCAACTCTGATCTCTCGCTTTGAAATGATGAATCCTAAGAGCTTTCCTAAAGTCATACCAAATACACATTTCTTAGGATTCAACCTAACATTATGCTCTATCAGGTGATTGAAGACTTTCCTCAGGACCTTTATATGCTTTGAACATAACAATGACTTTGCCAACAAGTCATCGATATAACCTTCTAAGATCTTATGCATGTAGTCATGAAAGATATATGTTATAGCCTGCTGATATCTAGAACCAGCATTTTTAAGACCGAATGGCATAACCTTATAGCAAAATTTCCCCCATGGTGTTATGAATGCAGTTTTATGCTGGTTTTCAGGATTTATCTGAATTTGGTTGTAACCAAAAAAATATCCATTAATGAGAGCATTTCATGACACGTAGTTGTGTCTACGAGAGCATCTATGTTTGGCAATGGAAATGAATCTTTTGGTGTTGCCTTATTAAGCTCTCTAAAATTTGTGCAAATACGGATCCCTCCATCAGGTTTTCCTACAGGCACCATGTTTGATACCCATTTTGGATATTCGATGGAAATGACAAACTCTACATCTAGTAGTTTTTGCAATTCATATTTGAACATTAAGGCTACTATTGGATGCATCTTCTTGAGTTTCTGCTTGACAGGTTTCTTTGATAGTTCTAGCGAAAGGTTATGAGTAACCAATTTCGGATCTAGACCTAGAATGTCTTTATAAGTCCAAGCAAATAAATCATGTCTCTCTCATTAGAGAGATGAGGTTGGCACACTCATCAGGAGATAAAGTCTCCAAATTTAACCTTCCTTGGATTGATGGGATCATCACTAATATCCACTTCAAATTTTTCCTCTATTGACATATGGGATCCCTCCTCAAGTTGGTGAGGTGTAGGGATCAAATGGATGTCATTTGATGGGTTTATGGGTTCTGCATTGGAAGCATCCTCAGCATGGTACACATCATGTGCACAACCTAGCACAAAATGAAAAAGTTGCAACATTTTTTTGTTAGGGAATAAATCCTCAGGCTCTAGTGGTGAATCAACACGATTCCAATCAATAGCATCTACATTAAGATACAATGGTTTGGATGGATCGATTGTATTGCGAAATGGAGTGGTCAAATAAATGGAGATCATATTGATGAAATGGATCATATATCTAGGACCATGTGCATGTGACTCTACATTTGTGTAACTTCCATCCCTGAGATGTGGTTCTGGGGTATGGTGATATCTGGATCTAATCTATGAACAGACTTAAAAGCAGTATTGTTTGGCTCAAGTAGCTCTCTGAATGTTATTGGATCAGGTAAGATTATATGAAAATCCTATCCAAACTAGGTGGTCTCCTCTTGAGGAGCATATTGAGATCGATATCTCTACATAAATTCTTCGTAGTGTAAGGTGCATTACGATGACGCAAGTAGGGAGGTCCTAAATAGTCTCTCTCTATTTCATCTTTGTTGTCACTGTCATAATAGAGACCTTCACCACTACCAACTAGAATTGGAATATTAGGAATATGGAGCCCCATGTAATCCCACACTCGATAACTGTTATTACTCATGGAGGATTGATCATCCTCGATGAATGTCTTTAAGGGTAATAGATGACGTAAATCAAGAGGGCCAAAATAGACCGACTCAGTCTCATCCTTAGATTACTCACTGCTTGAGGACTCATCATCATCATTACTCACATATATGCAACTCGGTCCACCTATCTCAAATATAGACTCTGCTATCTCCTCATAAGAGTGATCCTCTGACTCATAATCTATCACTATGCTAGCGATCATAACTTGGATGCCTATGTCATTAGCTACCTCATGGATTTTTTTATCCAAGTTGTCTCTTGGTATATTCTCTAGACCATTATCTAGCAAGATATCTTCGTGATATGTCTCAGGTGGTTCTATAGTGACATAAGACACTAACTGGTTATCCCTTCAAAATTTTTGGGTATTAGGGTGATAAGGATTGAAATTAACTTCACCCCTCAAAATGAGGTACAAGTGGTCTAAATATACCACAAGGATTTCATCATGTCCTCCATTGTAATATACTAACCTAAACCTATTAGTAGGCAACTGATATTGCATTTCATACGCCTCTTGTGCCCCTACTCGAATAATCCAATTTCGTAACCATACCAATGATAACGCTAAAAATATTGTAAGGCATACTCCGGGTTAAAAAGATAATGAACATTTATAGCGAATAGTTCATCATCATCTTCATATTTGGGGGTGAAAGATGCAAGTTGGTCGAGCCCTCCATAGATGAAATTAGTTTGGTTAGGAGGTACCCCTAGTGGTACCACTGTCCCTACAGGAAGGCGATGGGCATGTGGTCGGCCCATGTCTTGTGCAGTCTTGATGATCGGAGTAAACATCACATTTTACACAATATATTCCCCCAATTTGGGATTAACCAAATGAATGATCACCTACTGAAGATGCATGTGAAGTAGGCTAAGGTGCCTCCTCGACTTCTACTTGAGAATTCTCTACTTCCATGGGAGTAGGAACCTTGATCACAACTGGTTTGAGCACTTGTTTTATCTCTTTTTTTCCCATATTTACTTTCAACTTCCCATCATCCTGATGCATAATGGATGTCGACAATTTAGTGGAAGCAGTTGTCGTGTGCTCCAATCATTGAGATGCGAATGTTGTAGGTTTTGCACACACTTCTTTCTTTTTACCTCTTGGCTCCTTGATTGGCGATGTAGGTCGTATGTCCAAGTGCATTGAGGGGAGCACAAAATTCGTTGATAAATCTACTAGATTCACGTACTTGAATGGTTCTTCATCTAAAGGCACCATGTGAACCTGTCCCTCATGCACGTATTTAATACATTTATGAAGAATGGAAGATATACAACGCATTTCTCATATCCAATGCCTCCCTAAAAGGATGTTATAGTGCATAGAATATTCAATCACATGACACATCATAGGGATGGTATTTAGTCCAACCTGAATCGAAAGAACTATGGTACCTACCGTCGAGCATAACACATCATTGAACGCTCTCAAGGTGAAATTGAAAGGTACAACATGTGATTTTTGCAACTTCAGATATGTCAATGCCTTGGTCATAATAATATTTATTGATGATTTTGTATCAATCAAAACTTTCTTGAAAGGTATGTGATTCACACACACAATGATATGGAGTGGCAGGTTTGTTTTCATAGTGGAAACTGTCTTGACTTCATGATCATGAAATTTTATGACCGATTCTTGACACTATTGTACATGTCCCACGAAGTGTGTGAACGCTTCAAGATATTGGGACTCCACTTCTATGGACCTTAGAATGTCCATAAGCATATCCATATGCTTGGAAGACTATTTAATCAGCTCATAAATTGAAAACTTCACTGGAGTTATCTGTAGGTTTTGAACTAACCTACTTATTATCACCATTGGTCTAGTTGGTGGGCCTGACACATTTTGGACTGGACTTGGAGGAGGCGTAGCTTGGACTCTAATGGGAGTTGGAGGTTAATTTGGTCTCTCATACCTCACATGTCTTGTGATAACATTGACCATTTCAACGAACCCATAGGTTGGTCGCTTGATGCGTACTTGATTGACCTGGCCAATATTATTCCTCATTACCTCATGGTTAGGCAAAGGATTTTTTTAAATCCCCATATTTTGATTATTTGGTGCATGAGGGTTATCCACAATTATCCCACCTTTTTCTATCATGTTCTATACTAAATTCTTAAAAATCCAACATAATTTGATATCGTGTCCCTTTGTTTTGTGAAAAATATAGTACAACTCATCCCTATACCCATTTGGTTTAGGTTGATTAGGATCCAATAGCTTAATCTTCGATAAGTGTATGGCCTTGACCTCGCACAGTTGATGGAATATCGAGAACATAATTTCCAAAAATGGTGTGAACTGGTGAGGTGGGCACTGTTTCTTATTCTTACCCTTCTGATTGTTGTTACGCTGCTCATATTGCATAGGAGGAGTTTGGGATTGATAATTTCATTGTTGTTGCCCATTATCCCCTTTTTGAAGGTTCAAAACCACCTGATTAACGTTGGCTAGTTTGGCTTGTTGTTTCTTAGTGCTTTTCTTATTCCATTCCTTCTTATTTTCGAGCTTCAAGTTACCCTCATGTAACTTAATATCCTCAATCACCTTGGCCTACGCCAAAGCCTCCTCAAAGGTTTGGTACTTCTGCAACTGAAATAATAATGAAATGTGCTTGGCGCAACTTTTTGTAAACATTCAAGTTAATTCAGAAGCAGGGATGGATAATTGCAACCTGGCCATAATCTTCCTCCATAGTTTCCCATAACTGGCTCATCATCATGTTGCATTAAAGCATCTAGATAAGATAAGTTTAACTTTTTCTTGATGCTAAAGGAAAATCATTTAAGAAATGCATCAACCAATTGCTCATAATTGGTGATGTTGTGCCTCTTGATTTGATTTAACCACTCCCAGACTGGGCCTAAGAGGGTTGTAATGAAGTTTCATAGGAGTAAGACATCGTTGCTTTCGATCTGGAAGCATGTCTAGAAAACTTGTCACATGCTCCTGAGTGTCCTCCTCTCCTTTAAACTTTTCTAGCCTAGGCATCTCAAAATGCTTAGGATAGGCCATAATAGGAACTAATGGGCATAAAGGTTCATTGTTCGCAATAAATGAACTTACTAAAAATATGATGGAACTATGCTATGAAATCATGTAAATCTATGCTAATGATATGAAGATATGAAGAAAGCAGAATAAAAGAAGCTAATGTCTAAACCCTAAGCTAGGCCTATGGGCCACTGTCCAGGACAATGGCCGCTAAAGTGAAACTTGCCTTCTTTGCTCCAAGGCTATGGATCCAAGCTTGTATCCGATGTTGAAATGGTGGTCAATTTGTTCATGTTAAACCCTTGATCGGCTAGCACCTTGTTGCTCCTTAGAGATGCTCCAATATGCTCTCCAATTAGGCAGGGCTTCACTGTAAAGGTAGTCTCCAAGGGAAGCTCTCCAAGTCTCGAAAGCTCTCCTCAAGGAAACCTATTCAATGCATGATGATAAATTTTGGATATGTGTTGCTCTTTTGGATGAAATTGGATGTCTATTTCCGGATCCCTGGTGCTCTTAGGCTTGCACCTTTTAAAGTGTGTGAAACCCTAGGTCTATGTTCAAAACCCTAGGATTGAATTCCTCATGCGTAGTGAATGTTAGCATGAGAAGCTCTTATTTTTCTATGTTTAACTGAAGTCTAAATTTGGATCTAAGACTCCTATATGAATTGGTCATGAAAGGGGAATGCAAAGTTATCCCTGCTCACCTTTATTGCATGTAGACTGCCACTTTTACCCGTGAATGGATCGATTTGTTAGCAAAATGTTTTTTATGGCTTAGTCGTTGTCATCTGTAGTGATTTAGATTTGGCCGCTATCGTCTACAGTGGCTAAGGTATGATCGCTCTGAGCTTGAGTGACTAGAATCTAGCCACCCTGGTTTACAGTGGCCAAGCTTGGATGGGCTCAGAATGCCCCAGATGAGTGGTGAGAACCACTTTTTATGCTTGGAAAGTCCAAGGTTATGTCACATGGCCTATGAATGTGCCTATGTAAGTAGTTACCCTAAACATGACATGTTTTAGGTGTCTATAGATGCCCCTTTTTATGATGCGTTGTGTGGAAAACACAACGCTGAGCAAAAACATAGACTGGTCTATTTGTAGGGTGTATGATGATCATTAGTCTGATCAATGCTGGATGGCCCAATCATGCAAGATGGTGCACATCCCTTGAATCATTGCTTCAAAATTTAGAAATATTAACTTAGCTCAATGGCTTGCACATGTTCTCTTGCACTCATTCCTCAAACTCAATTGGGTAGCTTTAGCTGCTACAATCAGTTTTGACCGGTAGGAGAGCTACAAATTGATAATGTCACAATTTGCTTATGTTCCCAACAAACAAGGGAATCTTTGTAATTGTTGTATGCAATGATTCATAGGATGAACACAATTTTGATATGATCGAGTGATCCTTTGTTGAATTTGACTATGAATATCTTGAAGATTTGAACTACTTCCTCACACAATGAAATGGTGAGGAAATGACAATGAATAAAGCGAGAAGTCGCTTGACCAATATGACTAATTTGGTCCCTTTCTAGCATTTGCTCTTTTAATGGGTGAACCCCCATCCAAGTGTAATTCCAATTGTTTATGATAATCATCCATCCCTATCCCAAGGAGTGGTCCGACTATTACTAGCCTTCTTAGGGAGTTAGGATGAGTGATTCTATTTATGCTCATATTGTATTACTTTGGCTCAGTGTTTTTGATGTCATAAGAGAATTAGGATGATCCTATCGTACCCTTGGGGCAGTCCGACCATCTTGGTATTCTTTGGGTGTGGAGTGATACATCATAATTCCAAAATGAATATTTTGCCCCAAGTAGCCTTATGGTGACTTACTCATCTCATCGAATTGCATGGAGTGCAAGTCACTGTAATCGCCGAGTCGATAGAGTAAGTAACTGAATACGAGGCTTACTTGGGAATTTGTTTTATGTGATTTTTTTTGTTATTTTGATCATTATGATGATTATGAACCATTATAATGTGTTTACTTGATGTTTTTGTTGCTTCTCATGGGAGGAATTTGCTTGTCTTTGCCTAAGTTGTTGGCCATTGTCAAGTCCAGCAACCCCCAAATGCTTGATCATGGTTGCCCTCATCTTGAGTGGCAAAGAAATTTAGGTCACTGATGAAAACATCATCCAAGGTGAAATTAGGGTAAAAATAAAAGTGACCTGGGGTTTTGACCTTTCCCTTTCACCAGCTATCAGTTTGCTTCTTAGAGCTCTTGGAGTGAAATTGACTTTTGCAACTTGGAGTGCTTCTACGACTTGGAGAATCATGGCTACGTAGGGTGAGGCGTCGTCGAGTGGAGGAGCCGGAGCTTCTTGGGTACTCTTCTAAACTTTAACCCTATTTGTTTTTTTTTGGGTAAAATGAACCACATTAAGTAATCGGCAAAATGAACTTCATTAAGCTCACTGGTAATGAATTAAACCCGTAGTTAGGCTTAGCTTATGATTTAATGTGGTGGGTTGGTCCCCATTTTCTGTTTTGTTTATTTTTTTGGTGTTTTTGGCCTAGGGCAGACATTTCTATCATGTTGCCCATAAATCGATGCTGATCAGAGAGGCCAAAATGGCCTACAACTTGGTCGTTGTCGTTGGCAGCGACCGATTTGAATCTCAACGATCAAAAATTTTACCATTAGGGCTTGGCCGCTCTCAGCTTCAGCGATCGATTTCTGGCCACTGTAGGCAACAGTGGCTAAGCAAACTTTAGGATATTTTTTATTTTTTTGCATTTATGAAATGATTAATTATTTTTTTTTAATTTTTGACTTGTTTTTTGAATTTTTCTGCATGATTAGGTGCCTTATTGCTCTTTTGCTTAGAATTTTAGACTAGCCTATCATTACTTGCACCATTTTCATGTTTTATTATGATGTATGCCTTAGATGCATTGTAGTTATGCTTTGTTTTTCCTTTGCTATTAGATTCTCACTCCTCGGGCTCGGGACCCGAAGCTCATGAATGACCTTCTGCCCCTCTTGGATGACACGAACTGGAAGTGGCTCAAAGCTCGAGGGCTCCAGTATGTCACTAGGCTGCCTCACATCATGTCAAATCAGGCCTACCTTATGAATTTGGTCCATCGGTGGGACCCTCGGACCAATACCTTCCACCTTCCTACCGGCGAGATGACTATTATGCCAGAGGATGTGTATAGGATTTTTTGGCTTCCTTTTGATGGAGTGGCCATTGTCTCTTCGACCACTAATGATCGTGATGCTGTCTTTCTTCGAGTGTTCAGAGGGCACTCTATGGAGGCCTTTAGGGATACCAAGTCTAAAGGGGTGTCTATATCACAATGGTATGAGTAGAAGGTGTTCTCTGAGAGACATGCAATGTTGTTGATGGTCATCGATAACATCTTGATTTCAAATTTCTTAGGCTTGAGGTTCCCGTGGAACCTCCTTGTGATGGTTCAAGACTTGATGGATAGCGAGGCACCCATTATCTATGCATGGGGGAGATATCTGTTGGCCTAGTGCTATGATGAGTTGTACCATATCCATCGATGAGGTCACATCAGTATTACTTGTAGCTTGCTCCTATAGGTTTGGGGATGGGAGCACATCAAGGTCAATCACCCTAGAGGGCTTCCTATTGAGATCACTATCATAGAGGAGCAGATGCAGTGTTATGCTGCTATATGGACTCGAGGGTGTGAAGGGTGCAAGAGTTGTCCTCATGCAGGGGAGCTTTCCCACTACACTACTACTTTCACTAGGCTGAAGGTTGATGATGTCATGTGGTGGCCATATCATGAGTGCCCGACTTGGGATGATCCTGCTAGTTTCACAATGAGGATGCGATGTGAGCGGTGGCTCATCGACCACAAGGTTGGAATCCAAGAGCATTTCTTCTACTCCTAAGTTCTTTGTTAGTACGGGTTGCAACAGGATGTGCCTTTGTTTCCATTTGTATATAGGTGCCTCACAGCATATGGATATCTTCCTCCATCATGGATCACAAAGTTGTCATATGAGGAGGATGCCCCAACAGTTGCCCCATGATTTTTTGGGGGAGTTACAGAGGTATACACTCAGTGGTGGGGGGACCGGATGTGGCGTGGTGATGGTAGCTTGGGTCACGAAGACGATGGTAGGGATGATGGTATAGATTTGGTAGGGCACAAATTCTGAGCCAAGATTGAGGTATGGGGCCAGCAAATAGAGTAAATGGCATCAGAGGAGCAGGAGGCTATTGAGGAGGAGGAGGAGGAGCTGGAGCTTGAGGAGATATATTCTCCTCTAAGAGAACTACACAAGATCGAGGCTCAGCTCTAGTCAACTAAGATCTAGGTTCAGTAGAGATATGCTACCATAGCATAGTAGGATGCCACCATAGAGAAGATTGCACTACATATCTAGGCTTTGCAGGCTACTATCATGGACGATGCTTCTAGGATGCAATTTGTTGTACCTCCTTCCACATCACAGGGTGCTACAGGGATAGACTCAAGTATGAAGGTTCTACACCTAAGGTCATTGTTAGATGAGTATGAGGGGAAGATTTTAGGTCATGTTGGTCATATCACCACCCTCCATATGTAGCTTAGGAGGCATGGGCTTGTTCCCAAGGAGGCACGTGTAGGTGGTTCATAGGTCAATGGGCGCTCCACCTCAGGGTAGTCTTCTACCCGTCCTAGCTAGAGGACTCGAACTCGGACAGAGAGACCGGCAGGTTCACACCATTCAACCCGTGACACCACCACAGGGGGAGGTGGCACTGGGGGAGGTGATGTAGGAGGCTCAGGCCCTGTATTTGATTGATGGTGCTCTTGGTTTAGCATTTTTGAGGTCTGCTTGACCTATATGACTGTAGCCCTACGAGAAATTTTGTACATCCATGTATTTGACACATATGTTTATATGACATCTTTATGTTTATGACTCATTATGTGTATCATTTATTGCTCATGTTTTTGTTGTTATTTGTTTTATGATGAGATGTGATGGTGGCATTATGATGACTTGATGTATATGTTAGATGATAGATGATGTGAATTTTGAGATAGAAACTCATGTAGATGCGATATGATCTACCTATTGTGATATGATGTGATGTATTATGCAATGATTTAATGATGGATTTTATGATTTTCGGATATGCAAATTATGATGTGATTTTTGGATGTGAATGGATGAGTTATGATTTATGTATTTATGGATGAAATGTTTATAAGCTAAATGCATATTTGATTTTGATTTCAATGTGTGCATCTAACTTATGCTATGACATGGTGAATGCAATATGCAATGTAATGTGAATGAACTTGTATGTTTTAATCATTTAAAACACAAGGAATGCATGTGCTATGATTTTGACAATCCAATGGGTGATACCACAGAAAGTATAACAACCATGAATGCTTAATAGTCATTCTAATCATGAGAATTAATTATTTAAGCCATCCATATGTGCAATGAAGTGGTGTGGGATGAATGTATTTTCTGGATAAGCTTTTGTAATTTAAAATATATAAAATAATTAGTGGTCGTCTACATATCATTTTTGACATCTATTCGGTATCTAAATATTTTATTATTACCCCCTAATTTATAGAAGCTTATGCAGAAATTTGATGTTTTTATTTGATGATATGATTTGTTGCTATTTAGGAATTTTTGAGGGTTTTCCTGAGACTTCAAACACTCTAGTTACCCTATCAACAGTTGTGTACTAACCACACAATACTTTTTGAAAAGCAAGGCTTTTACCATGTACCTGGATATTCATTATCCCTATGTGTGCAAATGAATATATATTTTGAGATAGAACTCAAGCATTTCCTCCGATGTCAGGTAGGATTCTTTCAGCCCATTGCTAAGATCAGGGATTCTCAAGTGTTCCTCTCATCCTTATGTTGGACTTAGTTGGACTATACCACTAGGCAGTATTGGGTTACCTAAGCTAGCTCATCCACATTCAAACATTGGGTCTATACAAATGCCAGAAGCTAATGTAATAGACATATCATCATGCGTAAGGATTTCTCCTTCCAGTTTTGTACAATGCTAAGAATTCCAGGGATTCAAGCTCCATTCCCTTCTTTTCTTAATTTTCTTTGAGGTGTTTGCTCATATGTAGTGATGATAATCACTGTTTATTTTGATTGATTTTTTTTCTTTGAGCAAGGGATTCATGTAGTGATGATAATAACTATTTATTTTTTATTGGATTTTCTTTGAGCAAGGGATTCATGTAGTGATGATAATCACTGTTTATTTTTTATTGACTTTTCTTTTGGTTTTTGGAATTTTTGATAATTTGAGTGTGTGCTTTGGGCTCTTGAATTTGTGTGTTATTTCGGGATTTTTGCTTATTTTGATTTAAGCAAGGGATTTAATTGGGTAGGGCGAAGCTTGTCCTTTTTCCAATTCTCAGCACCTTTAAAATGGTTCGCATAGGGGGATAAGCAAGGAAAATCCTTTTCGCTTAAGGTAACCTAGACCACTTTTGTAGCTTTCATATTTCCCTCGTACCAGCTAGGATTTTAATGTTTTAATTAGTGATGGGATCTTGAATATCCAAGGCTCTCAGCTAGACCTTACTCTCTACTTATCAAGGTGGCTTTCTACAAAAGCTGATAAGACCACTAGATATGGTTGAATGACTAGGAAACCTCAGTATGTTTCTTATAGCAACATGAAATGGTTGTGTTGAGAAACACAATTACTCACATGGATGCATGGATGAAGATGGACTTGATTATTTGTGATTGAGATACAAATTGTGGCATCGTTTGTAAGAATGTGATCATAACATATGCAAATGCAATGGATATGTATGTTAGATGCAACTATGTGAATGTGGATGTGAGATGCAAATGTTTTTCATGTGTGCTTATTTTTTTGTTTTGTTTTTTTTGTTTTGTATTATTTTTTATTTTTGACCAAAGGGCTTAAAGATGCCTTTGGAGCCTTTTATGATGTGACCAAAGGGCTTAAGGGTACCTTTGGAGCCTTTTATGATTTGACCAAAGGGCTTAAAGATGCCTTTGGAGACTTTTTATGATTTGACCAAAGGGCTTAAAGATGCCTTTGGAGCCTTTTATGATGTGACCAAAGGGCTTAAGGGTGCCTTTGGAGCCTTTTTATGATTTGACCAAAGGGCTTAAGGGTGCCTTTGGAGCCTTTTTATGATTTGACCAAAGGGATTAAAGATGCCTTTGGAGCCTTTTATGATTAGACCAAAGGGCTTAGGGATGCCTTTGGAGCATTTATGATTAGACCAAAGGGCTTAAGGATGCCTTTGGAGCCTTTTATGATTAGACCAAAGGGCTTACAGATGCCTTTGGAGCCTTTTATGATTAGACCAAAGGGCTTAAATATGCCTTTGGAGCCTTTTATGATTAGACCAAAGGGCTTAAAGATGCCTTTGGAGCCTTTTAATGAATGTGACCATGTTTTTTATCTTTCTGATTTATTTGAATGTTTTTTATTTTTATGATATATTTGAATCTTTTTTATTTTTATGACATATTTGAATGTTTTTTATTTTTATGACATATTTGAATGTTTTTTATTTTTATGAAATATTTGAATGTTTTTTATTTTTATGTGTGAAATACCTTCAAATGAATGATTTTGAGAGGTTCAGGCTCTTCAACACCCTCTAATGATGTAAGGTGATATGTTCCAGGCCCGACCTTTTTTGAAACCATGTAGGGGCCTATCCAATTTATCGTAAATTTGTCTCGCAAGTGCGGTGGTAGGTTTGAATTATGTTGGTTTTCTTTGAGCACAAGATCCCCAACTCTAAATTCCCTTAGATGGACTTTACTATTGTAAGCTCGTGCAAGACGACTCTGATAAACATGGAGATGCTCTAAGGCATTGACTCGACGTTCATCAAGAAGCATTAGTTGATCAAGGTGGCCTTGTCGTGCGGTGTCATCATCTATCAAGTCTTTCAAGGCTACTCGCAAGGTTGGAATTTCCAACTCTAGGGGCATGATGGCCTCAGTGTCATACACAAGTGAGAATGGTGTTGTCCCAGTGGGCATATGCACACTAGTCCTGTATACCCATAATGCGAGAGGCAATTATAAATGCCAATCCTTATGATTATCTTTTACCATTTTTCTCAAGATGGAGACTATGGTCTTGTTTGAGGCTTCTGCTTTCCCATTTGCTTGTGGATAATATGGTGTTGAAAAATTATACTAAATATGGTATTTGTTCATTAAAGTATGCACATTTTTGTTCTTGAAATATGGTCCATTATCCGATATTATCTTCGAGGGGATCCCAAAACAACTTATGATATTGTGGAGTATAAACTCCACAATCCTTAGTCCAATAGTTGATGTAAAGGGAATCGCTTCAACCCATTTGGTGAAATACTCTGTGGTCATTATGATGAATGTGTTTCGACCTGAAGATGGGGGAGATATCTTCCTAATCAAGTCTAGTCCCCACTATGAGAAGGGTCATGCTTCCAGGATGGGTTGTAAGACTTGTGATGGAAAATGCGTGAGGTTTACATGATGCTGGCACTTAATGCATCTCTTGACATACTCGTAATAATCTTTCTCCATGGTGGACCAGTAGTAACTCATTCTCAATATGTGCTTAACGATGGCCATGCCACTGAAGTGGCCACCACACGTACTATCATGATCTTGAAAAATTAGCCAGGATGCTTCTTGGAACTCAAGATAATGAAGGAGTACGCCATCATAGCCTCGTCTATAAATGATATCTCCTAGAAAAATGTATATAGTCACATTTTTTTTACATGCTTGTACTTCAGCATGCAACAAGCCTTGCGATACTATTCCAAGCCTTAGGAACTCTTGTAATTGGGACAACCAATCTTGATAAGCCACCACTTCTATGGATAAAACGACATGTTCCCTCTATGGTTCAGAATCTAAGAACACAGATTGAGATGTAACCCTGTGGTGAATGGTTGTTCCAGACTTCGTAGAACCTTAGGATATCAAATATTCGTAAGGGGTCATTTGTAAGAAAGCTCTAACCTTGAAGTACCAATCCTGATTTGGTTCATTTTGGATCATGTTGATTGACTCTAGGTTGTCAATAACCTCTCGTTGTATTGCTGAAAATATGAGCACTTTCACATGAACGGTTATGAAATTAGTAGATGGATTTTGAGGGATTAAGGATCCCAATGATGCCATGGTGTTTGCAAATCTATTCGACATACGAGGGATTTCCTTGATGTCATACCATTCTAGCCAGGCTAGGTAGGTGTCAACAAGTTCCTTGTAAGCTTTTAGGAGTGGGCACCTACATTGGAACAGTCCTTTGACATGGTTAACTATGAGCAATAAATCACAAAAGATGTTCAATATTTTAATGCCCATTGCCATGGTTGTTTGAAGTCCCAATATTAGGGCCTCATGCTCTGTGTTGTTGTTCATGTAAGGGAAGTCTAGCTTTAATGATAAGGGTAATGGAGAACACTGTAGTGTGATAAAGACTATCCCTGGTCCACCCCCTTGCTCACACTTTTAACCATCAAAGAACAATGACATGTCTCTTTATTTCCCAGGTTCTTCAAGTTTCAGTGGATCTGATAATGCAAATACTGCATCATCAAGCAACTCTATGGTGAGGGGTTTGCTCTCCTAAATAGGGGCCTCTACTAATTTATTCACTATGACTTGTCACTTGATGAAATTTTGGCTTATGAATTCGAGATTAAATTCTGTCAATAGCGTGATCCACTTTGTCGTACGCATATTGTGATATGTCTTGTTCATCATGTACTGTAAAGGATGTTGTTTGGATATAACGTAGGTTGTATGGTTCAACATGTAGTGTCACAACTTTTTGGTTGCAAAGACCACTGCAAAGCATAACTTTTCTACATATGCATATCCCATCTCATAACTTACCAAGGTGCGACTAATGTAATATACAACTTGCTCTTTGTCTTGCGCATTCTTTTGGGCTAACATGGTGCCCAAAGAAAAATCAATAGCCGATATGTATAGTAAAAATGATATGTTTGGCCTTGGTGGAGCCAATACTGGCATTGTTGCCAGGTATGTTTTGATCTCTGCAAAGGCTTGTTGCCACTCTTCATCCCAATGAAATGGGACATCCTTACGTAGAAATTGTTTCATGGGTCTACACTTGTCTGAAAACTACGCAATGAACCATTTTATGGATGCTACCATGCCTTGTAAGCTTCTCAAATCCCTAATGTTGGTAGGGGCAACCATTTCCAATATAGCCTTTAATTTTGTAGGATCGACTTCGATGCCTCTCTTATAATGATGAACCTTAAGAGCTTACCAAAAGTTATGCCAAACACGCACTTCTTAGAATTCAATCTTACATTGTGTTAAATGAGGCAATCAAAGACCTTTGTAAGGACTTGAGCATGCTCTTATCATAATAAAGACTTGGCTAGTAAGTCATAAATGTAGTCTTCCAAGATATTATGCATATAGTCATGAAAGATGTATGCCATGGCCCACTGATACGTGGCACCAACATTATTAAGGCCAAATGGCATTAATTTGTAACAGAATGTCCCCCATGGAGTGATGAAAGAAGTCTTGTGTTGGTCTTCAGGTTTAATTCTGATTTGATTGTATCCATAAAAACCATCCATTAGGGAGAGCATCTCATGACTTGCAATGGTGTCAACAAGAGCATCTATGTTTGGCAATGAGAATGAATCCTTTGGATTTTCCCAATTCAAGTCTCTAAAGTATGTGTAAATACGGACTCTTCCATCTGGTTTTCCCACAGACACCATGTTTGATACCCATTCAGGGTAGTCAATGGGCACTATGAAAACCGCATCTAGTAGTTTTTGCAATTTATTCTTCACGATCAAAGTGATATTTGGGTGCATCTTCCTTAATTTTTGCTTGACTGGCTTCTTTAGGGGATCCAATGAAATGTTGTGAACTACTAACTTTGGATCAATCCCTGGCATGTCTTTGTAAGTCCAAGAAAAATATTTGGTCTCTCTTTAAGGAGAGGGATTATGATGGCTTGTTCCTCTGGAGATAGACTTTCTCCAAACTTGACTTTCCTTTTTTGAGTAGGATCATCATTGATGTCCACCTTGAAAGTCACTTCTACAGCCATATGTGACCCATCCTCTAACTGGTGAGGTGTGGGTATCAAGTGAATGTCATCGGTGGTATTTAGAGGTCCTACTGACTCAGGATCCAAACCAGCATGGAACACGTCATACACATAGCCTGGTGAAAAGTGGAATGGTTGTAATTTCTCTTCATTGGAGAAGAGATCTCCAAGATCTATAGTTGAATCAGCGCGATCACAATCAATGGCCTATGTATTGAGATAGGTTTAGCAAAATCTTCTGGGTTTTGAAGTGGAGTGGTCAGATAAATGGAGATCATGTTGATGGATGGGATAAAATATCTAGAACTATATGGGTGAAATCTTGTCTCAAAGGTTTCCCTTCCATACTCACGATGAGTCTCTGGAGGAAAAGGAATATCTAGATCTGGCCCATGAGCAGGCCAGATAATAGGATCATTGGGCTCTAGTTTCCCTTTGAATGCAGGCAGAGGGGGATTTACCATCTATTGAATGATAGCTAAGTCAACCTATCTTCATAAAAACTACAAATGAGGGTCTATGGTATAGAGTGCCACCTCTCTCTCTACCTATACGCTAACTTGTTGCAAATGGTGAGGCCCAAGATAAGATATTTTGATTTCATATTCAAAGTCATCGTCATTTATCCAAAAATAGTTTGCATTTGTATGTGGACCTAAGACGAGAGGTTCATGTATTAACCCCAAGTAGGCCATTTCTATCTCATCTTCATATTCCTCGTCACTTATGAATAAGCCATTTGCATTAGTGTCTTGTCCCAAGATTTGGGGCCAATGTCTTGATCCTAGATAGGCCCTCTCTGTTGAGTCCTCTAACTCATAGCCACTCTCATCTGATATGAAACCACTCTCATTGTGGATGGACAGAGTAAATCTATGTAAATAGCGAGGCCCATGATAGGCCAAGCCCTATTTTGCTTCATCATAATTTGCCATATATCCATTTTCTTCTTGCTCATCATCCCATGAGTTGTATCCTATTAGGGTGGCATTGATTGTGGATCTTGGATGATAATACTCAAGTGGTGGCATGTTCACCATGGAAACTTTCCTATTGCTCATAATTCTTGAACTTAATGGGTGATAAGGAATAAAATCAATGTCTTCTCCTAACCCCAAGCTCAATATGTCCAAGGTTGTTGCTAGAAATTCATCCTAACATCTGATGTGATAGCCTAACCCAAACCTATCAGTGGGAAGCTGGTATGATGGATTGAATGGCCATCTATACCCCTGATCATATATACCAAGACCGTAACCATACCAATGGGAACGTTCAAAGTAGCTTAGAGAAAACTCATGACTAGAGAGGTAATTAACATTAATAGTGAATAATTTGTCATTGTCCTTTTTCTCATTAGTAGACTTGTGGGCGTAGTCTAGTCCAACATAGACAAATTTTGTCTGATTATGAGGGATTCTGAGTGGAACCACTATTCCCACTGGTGGTCTTAAGTCTTTTGGCCATATGATGTCTTGTACAGACTCTATTATAGGCATGTTGTGGCTGATCCACAACACACCCCAAAATTGGGGACCCACCTTTTTGCATGCTTTCAAAGAAGATCTCAGTGACCCAGATGCTAAAAATGAAGAAAAGAGGCAAAAAAAAAATGCATGAGTGTTGAAAGTGTCGCAAAATCGTGACCTGTCGCGCCATCGCTGCCGAAAAACAGAAAAACGTCACGATATCGCGACATGTCTCTCCGTCGTCGCCAAAATGAAAAAGTGTCACGAAATCGTGACATGTTGCTCCATCGCGGCCCGAAAGAGGAGAGAGAAAGGCAAATGGAAAGGCGTAGCGATATCGTGACGCATCGCAAAATCGCGGGTCAAACTGGTCAAATGGCACAAATCGGAAAAACGTCGCGATATCGCGACAGATTGAAGCCAAAGAGGTGCCGAGTGAAAAATGTCACGAAATCACGACAGATTGCAGGGGGAAGGCATGAAACGAGAAATCGTCGCGATATCGCGACATGTCGCATTTTCACGACTCCAAACAGCCAAAGGCGTACGGAACAAAAGTGGTAGTGATTTCGCGACAGCAAGGCGTAGCGAAATCGTGACAAAAATCAGCAAAAGGCATGATGAAGAGAAAATGGTCGCGAAATCGCGACAGGTTGCGACGAGAAGGCCCGAAACAGAAAATGGTCACGAAATCGCGACAGCATGCAGCGAAGGAGCAAGAAGCGAGAAGCGTAGCGATTTCGCTACAGGTTGCGGCCAAGAATGTACGAAAGTGAAAATGGTGGCAATTTCATGACTGAAAGCAGCAAAGCAGTACAAAAAAGAAAGGGCGTCGCGATTTCGCGACGAAAAGCTGACCGAAGGCACGAAGTAAGAAAAGGCATCGCAATTTCGTGACAGCATGCAGCGAAGATGGCCCGAAGCAAAAAAACGTCGCGATATCGCGACATGTCTCATTTTCGCTGTGCAGGAGGAGAAACAATGCTGTTGGTCGAAAACATCGCGATATCGCGACATGTCTCATTTTCGCGGCCAGGAAGGTGAACAAAGCTGCATGCTATTTTTGTCACGATTTTCACAGGAAGACGTTACAGAAGGCGCAGAAGGCGTGAGACACGTGGTGTACAGGTGTCGGAGCTACAGAGGCGTTACATGCAGCGGCAGATTTCGAACGTTTTAGAATCGAACATGGAACAAAAGCATCGAAAAGGCAAGAATTTGAAAGGTCACATGCTGGAAGGTGAAACGAAGCGACACGGGGAGAACCGAAGAGACGTTTCAGTTAGTATAAAATCTGAAGCACGGATTGATACGAGGGTCGAAAAACCGTTGGAGCAGAGTTGCAATGCTAGAGGCCAGAGGGCCATTCTGGGCCTGCTTGGGGCTGTTTTTTGCCTTTTGTTGGTTTTGAGAAAACCAGAGATGCTGCCATTGTAACTTGACATATTATTAATGCAGAGTATTCAAAAATTTGCATCTTGTTGGCAAGAAAGAAGGAGATCTTCTGTGCATGCTAATGGATTTAATGTTTATTCTTTTGTTTTCAGATTTCAGATTTATAGATAATGTTAAATGCCACTTTTGTGGGTTGCATTAGGCGAATGTTTGAAATCTGAATTTTTATTTCAAACCCTAGGAATCAGCACTTAGCTTATCGGGATTGTGCATGTTTGCAGGTCCAGTAAGTTAGGTTGCATGCATGGAAACCTCACAACTTCGGTTTTTCCAGGACGGGATAGCATCAGACTTGATGCAATTTTTAATTTCTTTTCTTTTACATTTTATTTTCTTTTGTTGTATTTTATTTTTCAGAAACTCCAATTTTATTTTCAAGCATTAAAATAAAATAAAAAAAATTAAAAAACTTCAAAACCCAAAAATAATTCCATTCATGTTATGGCATTTCATTAAATTTTATTTTGAAGTTACAGCATGGTCATTTAAGGATCAAATCACATTTACTTTATTAGGGTTCAAGGAACAATCATTAAATTTCACAGTAAAATAAACCACAGTGCCCCTTGTTTTCAGTTACTTGCAACCACTAAGGTGTTCCTAGCATTTTAATTAAATATCTTTTATACGCAGATGCAAAATGCTCACATAACAGGAACCTTGGAGAAATTGTTTCTTTGCAAGCAGAGGATTTAGAACCCAAATCCTATCGGAGAGTGTGTTTTCACAATCGGGTGAAAATACCACTCAACAGATTGGCGCTAGAAGGAGGGCCTGTTCGGGTTTATTTTATCGTGATTTTAGATGCTACGGATTTATAATTTTTTTTTTGCTAAATATTTCAAGTCCATTTTATTAGCATCTTCGGCCTCTAACACCACTCAACGGTTTGGTGCTAGGAGGGCCGTACGGGTTTATTTTTAGTGTAATATAAATTTAAATTTTTGTATGCATTAGTCCTCTAACATTCAGCAGATTGTAAAAAGGACGGTCTGAATTTATTTACCTGTTATATTTTAATTCAGGTATGCTGTAATATTTTTCTGATTGTTCATACAGAAATATGTGATTTGATTTAATTTTGAAAATTTTGGTCTCATGCAATTACTTGACATTTGATTTTAATAAATACATCTCTTAGTTAATGCTAACTTGATTTCTGTTTTATATTGCAGGTTGAATATTCAACAGATTTGGTTCCAAAATTACATTTCAAGTATCCTAATGGCAACATTTGAGGAACAAATGGTATCCCTAAGAGCTGAAATAACATCTCTAAGAGAGAGAATGGTATTAATAATGGAGGATTATTATGAGGGTTTACATGTGATACCCTATCATATTCCTACAATGTTATTGGATTTTTTACGATGTTTTAATCAAGAGGTGCCACTAGGATACTTGCAAAAACTGCATGTTTACAAGGATGCATTATGTAAATTCCAGATTTTTTATGAGGAGGTGGCTTGTAAGTTATTTGCATACATTTTGGATGATAGACCATTCTTTTGGTATAGCCAACTACCCATGGAGGTTAGGACTTCTTGGATACAACTAGAAGCAGCTTATCTTTATCATTTTGGTAATCAGGTTGACTTAGAAATCCTGAAAAATCAGTTTACCTCCGTATGTAAAGAGTCTAATGAATCCTTGAGTCAATTCAATGGAAGATTTCGTGAATTGCACTCCCAAATGTGGGAAAATTTTAACACATTGGAAGAGGAAGCCATGGAAGTATACCTAGGAGCCATACACCCCACACTTGCTTCACTCATTGAGGAAAAAGTGAGTGGTTTGTCCCTAGAGAGAATCCATGAGATCTTAGAAGAGATAGAACGACAAGGTCTTGAAGAAGAAAAGGCACAACATGTTCACATGAGAGATTGTTCTTTTGATGCCAACCTACACCAACCATCAAACATAGCACCCTCCACTCCAATGATACCTAAGGTAAGTGATCAAGGGGATGAATTTGAATACCCAAATTTTATGACCACCTTAGATGTAGTCCAAGAGGAGGTGCAAATTGCTAAGACAACATCCACTAGTGAGGATCATGTAGAGATACATGATTATCTAGATGAAGGGGTTCTAAATTCAACAATGTTTGATATATGTGAATGGATGGAACCCACCATAGAATTGAATGAAGTGGTTGAAAGTGAAATGGAAAGAAAATCAATAAATAAATTTGAAGATATGATAGAGTCTCACCACTTGTTCTTGGAAGATACTATTGATGAGACGTGTAAAATTAAAGATCAAGAAATTCTTCACCCTCCAAATTATGATAATGAATCATGGGTTACTAATTTGGACAATGATAGCCTTATAAATTTGAATTCAAGAAATAACCCACTTTTGGAAATAATTGAACCATCTAAGGAAGGTGAAGATGAATTTGATGAGAAGCACATTGATGAATTGGAAGATGTTGAAGAAATAGTTGAACGTCACCACTTGATTTTGAAAGATGATTATTATGATGCTTGGAAGAAGTGGGAAGACTTCACTCATTCCAAAACTACTAATGAAACTTTTGTGCCAATTGATATACAGGACAACATAATTGCCTACTCAAAGGAAGATATTACAACTCCTGTACAATTTGAGGATGTTTTGGAAGAGGGTTTCAAATCTCATCAAATTTTGGAAGATTATAATGATCCTATTGCCAAGGACAAAGAAGAAAAATAATTTATGAATGAATCAAGAGATCATGTCACAAACATCATGGATTTTCATTCCATGGATTTGGATGACGATTTTTACAATGGTTGGGGGAGATATGATGATGCATTCTTTTCTCACATCCCTATAGATGAAACTCATATTTCACTTGATATGCGGGATGTTGAACCTTCTACATCATACGAAGATCTCATATTCACAAGATTTGAAAAGGGGACAAAATATAAATTCATTGAAAGTGTGGATGCAAGTTTGCATGATGATTTTGAGGATTCAAATGAAGAGATACCATGGATAGTGAACAAAGAATTAGAACCAAATGATAAAGAGATGGATCAATTGGAAGCAACTCAAATGAAGTGATCATCAAAGATGAGTCATGGGACATACACTTTGACCAAGAGTGTTTGAGGATTGAAAAGGATGACCATATTTTGAATTTAAATAATTTGAATGATGAAATGTCATTAAAGGTAAATGAAAAACAAGGTATAATTTTTAATCACACCTTTAATAACATGGTTTTAATGAATGGAAAAGAAGTTGATGCACTTGAATTGTTAAATAAAATTCATCAACAATTACTAATTGAATCTAGGATAAAAACTTTTAATGATCCTAATTTAGTAAATATCCTAGATGCTTGTAAATTGTTACACAAATTTGATTGGCCTACAAATTTGGAAAATGATTTGGCTAAGAAATTTGTAGAAATAGGCTACTACTTACAAAATTGCATATTTGAAAAGGATAGCCTAATTCTAAATCAAGGAGGGAATTATGAAGATTATATTTTAAAGAATAGACATGATAAAATTGAAAATCATTTATTGTCTAATCATTCTAGTAATTTGATGCTCACCTATGGGAGTATTATTGGAACTAAATCAAATTGGTATGGTGAGCATGGCAAGTGGAAATTTGTTGCATTGTTTGGTTTAGTCTTGTTTGTGTTGGATTCCCACAACATTTGGCATGCATATCATGTCATATTTTTTTTGAAATGTTCTAATCATGTGTGGGATCCAGGAAAGTGATAAGCCAAGCTTTGCATCATCTTGTATTATAGTGTACATTTGTATATAGATTTTGGTTTTTGGTTTTTGGTTTGTGTTTTCAAATTTTCATTTTGGGATTGCTATTTGGATTTGAATTTAAAGTTGTGTGTTTATTTGACATGTTTTGTTTGTCTATAAAAAAAAAAAAAAAATAAATGATGATGAAAAAGTTGCCTTGAGATGCTAACTTATGTTCTAGATCGGGAGAATATGAAACATTGGAATTGTCTTGTAAAAGCTCCACAAGTAACACAAACAGTTTAATAATATCGTTTGAAACTTGTGATGCATGAAGTAGTCAGTTTTATATAGCAATCATTTTCATCTGCAATTCAAAAGACAATGCATTCATATTACATCTCACTTTGCACATACATGCCATCTTAGTTGCAAATGCATTTCAAATACAAATCATTAAAGTGTGTCAAATCCTCTTAAGGTTATGCTATCACATAAATAAGAAGAGAATCCTAAGGTTGGAAACTGAGTCTTGAGATATCTAGAACCAAGCACGTCTCATACATTAAAAAGGATCTTGAGTAAAATGATCAAAACCTAACTTGGAAGAAAAGGGTTGGGCGAAAGAAGTATTTCATGTCTATCCTATTTATGCAGCATGATCCTTAAACAGTGGTTTTGACCACTTCCATTAAGCTTAAAGCCTAAAATCAGAGTAGTAAGGATAGGGCTAAATCCTCATCGAACTTAGGTTGAGGATCCAATTCCCCAAAGCTTTGATTTGACCTACATGGAGTAGTAAGGATAGGGTTAAATTCTCATCTCGCTTAGGTTGAGAATCTGATTCCCCAAAGCTCTTATGTCTCATTTCATGATAAATCTTGGATTGGAAGGATCGTACTATTTGTCCTCTGCAAAGGATGGGTAGTCATCCCCAAGGTCTAAGCAATAAAATTAATATTTTCCATTTACATCTAAAGTTTGGATTGGAAGGATCGTACTACATGTCCCTAGCAAGGATGGGTAGTCATCCCAAAGGTCCAAGAAGTAAAAAATAAATTTTTCCCATCTCATCTTTATAGTGGATTGTAAGGATCGTACTACTTGTCCTCTGCAAAGGATGGGTAGTCATCCCCAAGGTCCAAAGAAATGAAGATAAGTTTTGGATTGTGGGGTTAGATATACCCATGCATGGCATCATGTCTTGTCTAAAAAACAAGACCACCGATTGTCCAAAGGGTTAGACTAGCATGACCATTTCTTCCATAATTGGTTAAATTATTTTGCTCAAGTGAGGTAATGAATTCTAAATCAGAATAGTAAGGATAGGGTTAAACTCCCATCTCGATTAGGTTGGGAGTCTGATTCCCCAAAGTTCTGATTTCACATCCACTTGCACATGGGTTCAAGATAGTAGGGACTCATAACCAACTTTGGGATATAATAAGCAATTCATTATACATATAGTTGATCCTAAGAGGGTTTGATAATCTTGAATGTTTGTGTATGATACTAGAAGAAAGACTATGCATCTTATAAAAGCAAAATCTTTAAGCATAGTTATCAGGCCACACAAATCATTCACAATCTCACATATGCATTCATGTAAAACTGACAATGGAATGTTGATCAATTTCAAACGATAGGGAATGAAATTCATTGCACACACTGAGCTAATACTTGATGATTCTGATGATTCATGTACTTCTGATCTTTGGGCATTTGTTTATATTGCTTATGTGCTAATGCATGTTTTCGAGTTTATATATGTTTCCAGGTAGGGTTCTCACCAAATGCTCGGGAGCATTTGACAGCAAAGTCGCCATTTGTTGTGGCTGATCCACAACACACCCCAAAATTGGGGACCCACCTTTTTTGCATGCTTTCAAAGAAGATCTCAGTGACCCAGATGCTAAAAATGAAGAAAAGAGGCAAAAAAATGCACAAGTGTTGAAAGTGTCGCGAAATCGTGACCTGTCGCGCCATCGCTGCCGAAAATAGAAAAATGTCGCGATATCGCGACATGTCGCTCCGTCGCTGCCAGAATGAAAAAGTGTCACGAAATCGTGACATGTTGCTCCGTCGCGGCCCGAAAGAGGAGAGAGAAAGGCAAATGGAAAGGCGTAGCGATATCGCGACGCGTCGCAAAATCGTGAGTCAAACTGGTCAAACGACACAAATCGAAAAACGTCGTGATATCGCGACAGATTGAAGCCAAAGAGGTGCCGAGTGAAAAATGTCACGAAATCATGACAGATTGCAGGGGGAAGGCATGAAACGAGAAATCGTCGCGATATCGCGACATGTCGCATTTTCGCGACTCCAAACAGCCAAAGGCGTACGGAACAAAAGTGGTAGCGATTTCGTGACAGAAAGCGGCAAAGAGGTCCAAGGTAAAAAAACGTCGCGATATCGTGACAGAAACGAGCCAGTTGTACGGAACGAAAGGCGTAGCGAAATCGCGATAGAAATCAGCAAAAGGCATGATGAAGAGAAAATGGTCGCGAAATCGCGACAGGTTGCGGCAAGAAGGCACGAAACGGAAAATGGTCACGAAATCGCGACAGGTTGCAGCGAAGGAGCAAGAAGCGAGAAGCGTAGCGATTTCGCGACGAGTTGCGACGAGAATGTACGAAAGCGGAAAATGGTCGCGATTTCCATGGCAAGCAGAAAGGGTACGAAAAGAAAGGCGTCGCGATTTCGCGACAAAAGTTGAGAAGGCACGAAGTAGAAAAGCGTCGCGATTTCGTGACGAGATGGTGAGGAGATGGCCCGAAGCAGAAAAATGTCGCGATATCGCGACATGTCTCATTTTCGCTGTGCAGGAGGAGAAACGATGCTGTTGGTCGAAAACGTCGCGATATCGCGACATGTCTCATTTTCGCGGCCAGGAAGGTGAACAGGCTGCATGCTATTTTTGTCACGATTTTCATAGGAAGACGTTATAGAAGGCGCAGAAGGCGTGAGACACGTGGTGTACAGGTGTCGGAGCTACAGAGGCGTTACATGCAGCGGCAGATTTCGAACGTTTTAGAATCGAACATGGAACAAAAGCATCGAAAAGGCAGGAATTTGAAAGGTCACATGCTGGAAGGTGAAACGAAGCGACACAGGGAGAACCGAAGAGACGTTTCAGTTAGTATAAAATCTGAAGCACGGATTGATACGAAGGGAAAAACCGCTGGAGCAGAGTTGCAGTGCTAGAGGCCAGAGGGCCATTCTGGGCCTGCTTGGGGCTATTTTTTGCCTTTTGCTGGTTTTGAGAAAACCAGAGATGCTGCCATTGTAACTTGACATATTATTAATGCAGAGTATTCAGAAATTTGCATCTTGTTGGCAAGAAAGAAGGAGATCTTCTGTGCATGCTAATGGATTTAATGTTTATTCTTTTGTTTTCAGATTTCAGATTTATAGATAATGTTAAATGCCACTTTTGTGGGTTGCATTAGGCGAATGTTTGAAATCTGAATTTTTATTTCAAACCCTAGGAATCAACACTTAGCTTATCGGGATTGTGCATGTTTGCAGGTCCAGTAAGTTAGGTTGCATGCATGGAAACCTCACGACTTCGGTTTTGCCAGGACGGGATAGCATCATACTGGATGCAATTTTAAATTTCTTTTCTTTACATTTTATTTTTCTTCTTGCTGTATTTTATTTTTCAGAAACTCCAATTTTATTTTCAAGCATTAAAATAAAATTTAAAAATTAAAAAACTTCAAAACCCAAAAATAATTCCATTCATGTTATGGCATTTCATTAAATTTTATTTTGAAGTTACTAACATGGTCATTTAAGGATCAAATCACATTTACTTTATTAGGGTTCAAGGAACAATCATTAAATTTCACGAGTAAAATAAACCACAGTGCCCCTTGTTTTCGATTACTTGCAACCACTAAGGTGTTCCTAGCATTTTAATTAAATATCTTTTATACACGAATGCAAAATGCTAACATAACAGGAACCTTGGAGAAATTGTTTCTTTGCAAGCAGAGGATTTAGAACCCAAATCCTATCGGAGAGTGTGTTTTCACAATCGGGTGAAAATACCACTCAACAAGGCATGAATGTTATATTCTACATAAGGTACTCTCCTATCTTTGTACTTTCCAAGTGTATAGTTGCATGTGAGGTGTATGACCCCACATATGACACTGGCAAAGCGGGATGGTACTCATCGTCTTTGAATTGATCTTGGAGATCTTCTTCTTGCATGGGACTTGGACCTTTCTCAATGGCTCTGGTTAGCACTTCCTTGAGATTCATTTCCTTACCCATGGGTGCCTTTAGCTTCTAACTGTCCTTTGGTTTAGATGTTGATGGTCTCTTAGAATTATTAGTCATGTTGGGTGCTAAATGGGGTATTGATGTGGATGGGTCCTTTCGTACCCCTTTGTCTTTATCATTCAATTGCATAGCTAGAAATGAAGGTCCAACATACAAGTGGGTAGAGGGAATCATAAATTCTCCTTGGCAATCCACTTGATGGATGTACTTAAATGACTCATCATCAACTAACACCATATAAACTTTGTTATCATGCCCGTACTTGACACATTGATGCAATATTTAAGGAACACACTTCATGTCCCTTATCCAAGGTCTCCTTAAGAGGATGTTGTACTGCATGGCCCCTCTAAGACATGACACATCATGAGGATGGTCTTGTGCCCTACCTTGATAGGTAGGACTATCATTCCCACTATATTGCATAGAGCATCATTGAAATATCTCAATGTGTAGGCTCCTAGAATGATATTGGACTTGGGGATCTTGAGGTGCTCTATTGTTTTTTTTTTGATGATGTTGATTGATGAACCTATATGGATCAAGATCCACTTGAATGGTAAATCATTTAATGATGCCACAATGTGCAGTAGAGGGTCTGGTAAGGCAGTAGGTACTATATTAATCTCGTAAGCATAAAATTGAATTACAGGTTCTTGGTATTCTTGTACTTGTCCCACAAAATTCATGAATGCATTTGGATCTTATGGTTGGAGCTCAATTATCCTTAAGATCTCCATCAAGGTATTTCTGTGCTTTGGGGACTGTTGAATGAGCTCATATATAGATAGCTTGGTCATAGTCGTTTGTAAGTTTTACTCATTTCTACTCCGAATAGTAACCACAAGTCAGGTTGGTGGACTTGGAAGGTTGTTTTACCCCCACCTCTACCTTGGTGTAGCTGGGACATTCATAGGAGATACACGAGGTTGTAGTTGACCATAGTGTCTACTCTTGGTTTCTATATTGATAATTTTTACCATCCCAACACATCCATGGATAGGTATATCAACTCGTACCTGATTGAATTGGACCCCTTGCTCTCTAGGGACCTCATGATTTGGTAGCAAGTTTTTGTATATGCCCATATCTCTATTGTTGGGAGCTAATGGGTTGTCAACTTTAAGCTCTCCCACCTCAATTATGTTTTGCACTTGGTGCTTGAAACCATGGCAAACCTCAATGTTGTGTCTTGGTATCCTATGATACGAGAAAAATTGATCTTCCCTATATCCTTTTGGCTTAGGATGGTTGGTATCTATGAGAGGTATATCAAGTAATATGATCTTTCTCACCTCGCACAATTGGTTGAATATTGATTGCATTGATTATTTCAATGGTGTAAAATAGCAAGGGGGTTTGTGTTCTCTGTTTCTCCCCTGATTTTTCTTTTTCAATGTTAGCATGAGAAGCTCTTGTTTTTCTATGTTTAACTGAAGTCTAAATTTGGATCTAAGACTCCTATGTGAATTGGTCATGAAATGGGAATGCAAATTTGTCCCTGCTCACATTTATTGCATGCAAACTGCCACTTCCACCCGTGAATGGGTTGATTTGTCAAAAAAATGTTTATGGCTTAGCCACTGTCGTCTATAGTGACTAAGAATTGGTCACTGTCATTTGCAACAGCTAAGGTCTGTCCACTCTGAGCTTAAGCGACTAGAATCTGACTACCTTGGTTTACAACGGCTAGGCTTGGATGGGATCAGAATGCCCTAGATGAGTGGTGAGAACCACTTTTGATTCTTGGAAATTCCAAGGTTCTATCACATGGCCTATGAATGTTCCTATGTAAATAGTTCCCCTAAACATGAGATAGGTTTATGATAATCATCCATCCCTATCTCGGGGAGCACTCCAGCTATTACTAGCCTTCTTAGGGAGTTAGGATGAGTGATTCTATTTATGCTAATATTGTATTACTTTGGCTTAGTGTTTTTTATGTCATAAGGGAATTAGGATGATCCTATTGTACCCATGGGGCAGTCCGACCATCTTGGTCTTCTTCGGGTATGGAGTGATACATCATAATTCTTAAATAAATTTTTTTCCCAAAGTAGCCTTATGGTGACTTACTCATCTCATTGAATTGCATCCTAGCAAGGGGTGGTGTGCTTTCACAAGCTTCTATGTTCATCACACAAAAATGTATGAGGGCTTACGGATGCCTCCTTATCTAGGTCTGATTGCCAGAGGGATCCTCTTACTCTCGTATATTATGGATTTTCTTGATGAACCTATAGTCCTGTAAATAATGAAACAACACACACTTAGATGTCCGAGTTTGCCTCCCTGGATGAGATTGTTAGCAATAAATGAACTTACTAAAAATATTATGGAACTATGCTATGAAACTATGTAAATCTATGCTAATGATGTGAAGATATGAAGAAAGCAGAATAAAAGAAGTTAATGTCTAAACCCTAAGCTAGGCCTACGAGCCACTGTCTAGGATAGCGACCGCTAAAGTGAAACTTGCCTTCTTTGCTCCAAGGCTATGGATATAAGCTTGTATCCTATGTTGAAATGGTGTTTGATTTTTTCGTGTTAAACCCTTGATCGACTAGCATCTTGTGGCTCCTTAGAGATGCTCCAATATGCTCTTCAATCAGGTAAGGCTTCGTTGTAAAGGTAGTCTTCAAGGGAAGCTTTCCAAGTATCGAAAGCTCTCCTCAAGGAAACCTATTCAATGCACGATGATAAATTCTGGATATGTGTTGCTCTTTTGGATGAAATTGGATGTCTATTGTTGGATCGTTGGTGCTTTTAGGCTTACACCTTTTAAAGTGTGTGAAATCCTAGGTCTATGTTCAAAACCCTAGGATTGAATTCCTCATGTGTAGTGAATGTTAGCATGAGAAGCTCTTGTTTTTATATGTTTAACTAAAGTCTAAATTTGTATCTAAGACTCCTATGTGAACTGGTCATGAAAGGGAAATGTAAAATTGTCCCTGCTCACCTTTATTAAATGTAGACTACCACTTCTACCCATGAATGGGTCGATTTGTTGGTAAAATGCCTTTTATGGCTTAGTCATTATCATCTACACTGACTAAGATTTGGCCACTGTCATCTGTAGTGGCTAAGGTCTGGCCACTCTGAGATTGAGCGGCTAGAATCTGGCCACCCTGGTTTACAACAACCAGGCTTGGATGGGCTCATAATACCCCATATGAGTGGTGAGAACCACTTTTGATGCTTGGAAAGTCCAAGGTTTTGTCACATGGCCTATGACTATGCCTATGTAAGTAGTTCCCCTAAACATGACATGTTTTAGGTATCTACAATATCTATCTATATGATCAATCGTGTGCGGCCTCTAGTGTGTGTGATCTGTTCAAGCGGACTTGTGGGTGTGTCCCCCAATGGATTGATTTGCCATGCTCTTGCCCTTGTCTATGAATACATCATTCGTGTGTAGCTATCACTCATACATTTTTCCTGAATGAGATGTAGGAGCACACATATCTTGAGAACGCTTGGAGCACTCTCTAGGTTCTCTGATAGTCCTAATGGTACTACCGCTATGCACACTCATAGTATGAGAAGGTGCAGGGGTAGGCTTGTATCCTAACTATCCTAAAACTCTATCTAGACAATATAATTTTCTACTATGCCATGTCTCATGAGGTGGCATACCATTAACTTCCACTTTAGATATGTCTATGGTGATCCTACAAGGCTCACTTCTATTGGGAGTATACACAGGCCTACGCTCAAAAGCAATCCTGTCTACTTACCCCTGAATGGGTGGATCCTAAACTCGTCAATGCTCAGAATGTGGGGGCCTCAATCCTCCCCTAGACATGTGATGAAGGGGTACCAATCTGGATTCCCCGATTACATACTCCTTAGCATATCCCATGGATGCACATGGAGTGCGATCATGGTAAATACTGACATGTTTGGAACCCCCATGCTGGGAAGCTCCATGCTCTAATCTATGCCTAAAGGAGTGTCTAGTGGTTCCTCTAACTAGGGTACTCTCAACAAGGTCCTAACATGTAGAATTATCCCCTCTAATACTCGTTGAACGACGTTCAAGAGGGTTCTGTGGTTGAGGGCTCTATGTGTCTTGCTATGTGTTGGGTGGAGCTTTGACCTCAATCTTGGGTCTATGCCCGAATCGACCTCTCTGTGTAATCACCATGATGTGTATCCTATGTCTAGATTTAAATTTTATTAGTACGTAAAGAATACAATGATGATTATCTCTTTTTAAATTTTTAATATGAGCCCTAGACTGTTTGGTGTGTTTTGTAATTTTTTGTATCAGTAAATAAATATTATCGTGTTTGCAATATGTTGATGATATACTCTATTATTAAAGGGATTTCACCTATATACTCATAGATCGACAACCTGATGATGAAATCCAAACCGTGTAATCCCTCAAAATGTGCAGATGAAACCCACACCCGGGCAGCGAGCACTGGTCCTCCCAGACCCTCACCCAATCTCACCCAGTAAGCGTTATACCCTCCAAAGAGAAGTACATGCAAATTTCTTAGGCTACGAATGGTTCTTGGGTCCGGTATTGGTCTAGTAACAAAAGGTTCGAGGGAGTTGGGCCAACGGATGGAAATCACTGCCATCGTCATTGAAACCCTACTAGTGGTTGGATGTGACTTCCAACTCACTAGTGTTTAAATGTGTCGTGGTGTGTGGGGTTCCTTTTATTTTGCATGAAATTAAATGCATAAAACAACATCCATGACTCTTCTACATGCTATGAAAATTAAAAATAATGTTTTAAATTTTAGAAGTATGCATGATTAAGCTAAATGACTTTCAAAGCAAATTCACACTAATGAAAATGACAAAGTGGCCACTAGATGGACCTCATGCAAGAAAACTAGAAAACAAGAAGGGCCTAAACCACTGGAGACTAGGGTGGACTGCACTTAGAGGTCCGATGTTCCTAGCATAAACTAGTAGAACCTAAGAAAATACTTAGGGACTCAATGCATTTTATCTTTTGGTTGCATTCCCTAATTATTCTAGTGATTTTGAATTTTCTAAAAAAACATAGACAAAAAATAGGAAGAATTAGAAAAGGTGGATCCTACCTCAGATCCTAATTTGATTCAGATTTTTATCCCTATTGTATGGTCTATCAGATTCTGACCATGGCTCTGTGGCACGACAGATACTGTTACCCGTGGGTCTGTTCTGCGGTGACAACTTTTGACCATGGTTGTTAACCGTAGCTAGTGCCTGTCATCACAGAACAAAAAAGTTAGTGATCTATGGAATTAAATGTGGAATTCCTACCATGATCACCTTCTGTAACCATCAAAAATATCTACACCTAGTGTATATATTGTAATTGATGAAATATACACAAATAGATATGCATAAATTGATAACAAGAAATAAACGAATACAATGAATCTTTTATTAATTTCAATGGAGTCAAGTTACATATTCGTCACTCTTAGGGATACCCATTTGATACAACAATTACAATATATGTCTAATCTCTCTCAAGGGTAGGTGCACTCAGAATGCCTTTAAGGGTGACATGAACTGCTCCAAGGTGTCGATGACCTTCTTCTCCATGATTAGAGGCATTTGTTGCCTTGCATTTCAAAACCTTGTTTATCCTACATGCAATAAACAACAATAAACATCAGTAATTAAGGAGGCCTCTCTTGATGAGGATTTTTGATGAAATTGTGCTAAAAGATTATATTACTAGCATATAATCAAGAAAATGCAAGAAAGCTAGTAAACCTATGCAAAACATGAAAAGATACCATAAAACATGTAAAGTAAAAACATATGCACCTATCTAATGGTCTAATTATCAATTTGAAAGCATAGAAGTATGAAAAATCTTCATATCCTAGGTAAAATATTGAAAGCAAACAACTAAACAAGCTAATTCTATCGGTCAAAAATCTCTAATAATGCAATAAAACCTAAATCATGTTTAATCTACTGTAATTAACAAATCCTACAACGAAAAAGCAAGGAAATCAATAATGATACCCTGACCGCAGCTTTGTGCCACGGTGAGCACTATTAGTCATGGTTGATAGTCGTGGTGAGGCTTGAAGTGTGCTTGTCCTCCAATCCAAGGGCTAAATCTCTGAATCCTCTTGCCAAATTGATGATCAAGGGTCACCTTTGTGTCCTCTAATAGGTTTGACGATTGAATTTTTTTGATTATGCATAGATGGTGGGAATTTGCATTTCTTGACTCTCCTAGCCTCTTGGGACCTCCATGGCTTGAATTGCCATTTCAATCTCTTAATTAGGGGTAATAAAGCAATTTCTCAATGCAATTAGGTGGCTCTCATATTTGTCAAGGCTTCACTACATTCAAATGAAAGCTTCTCCATACTTTTCCTCAATTTTGAGGAGGATATTATAGCACTTGCCAAGGGCTAGGGGTAGCTTCATGAGGAAGCCAAGATCAATATTGGGTAGTTGAGTTTGTTGGATGGAAGGATCCAGAAATTTCCTCACTCAAACCGCTCCAATCTGCAACCAAATGGTTGTTGCAAAAAATTTTGGATCAGATGAAGGCCAACTTATTCTGAGGCATGACCATAGCTAACAAGCGTGGTCAGCTCTGCTAATCGCAGGTGTCAGCAGTGGCTAGAACTGATTAGGCAAAGGTGCCCAAATGAGTGGTTAAAAACACTGCTATACCTTGGAATCTATCCAAGGCCTTCCATATGGTATTCTAGAATATCCCATATGAGTATTTGCCTCGACATGATGCATTTTAGATGTCTACAATGTGGTATCATGATAATATTTTATATTTGATGGTGTTATCTAGTCTAGAATTTATGTTGCTAGATTTCCTAATTCTATGAAATTAGCTAATGCAAATAGTTGTTGAAGTCAGTGCACGGTTGATGTCCATAGTTTTTGAATTGATATTTTACTATGCAATATCTCTTAAAGAGATTATGATATGCCCATTTTGGGGGGAAATCATCCAAACAAGTCAAATTTTTTTACAAATAGGATCTCATTCTCAAATTTTCTCATTAAATGAATGATGTTGTGCTTGTTTTTATTGAACTTTGGTTTTAGCACAAATGTTCCTCTTGCACTAGAGTAAGTTGTAGCCATCCTTTAGTGTTTACCTTATTTTTGTGGTAGTGCACACCTTTGTTATTCTTTCAACCAAAGATTGACAATAAAATTTCACAATTGATTGATGTTATTTGTGTTCTCTTCTTGGTCTATAGAATTTTTTAAGGAGAGAATAATTTTATTAAATTTGTGGGTTATCTAGCAGCAGAGAATGATTTAGAAAAGGTCATAAGTAGTTCAAATCATATTTCTCAAAGCAAGCCTCACAAGAAGAAGAGGAAGAGCAAGAAAATAGATAATAGCATTTATGACATTAATAGGTGCTTTGACTTTGTTTTTATATGTTTTATTTTTTAACATGTATGTGGGGTGGAGGAAGAAAGATACAATATTGAGCATTGGACCATCTGAAATGAGTCAATCCAATTTGTTTTGGCAGGTTTGTTATCAATACATGCAAGCAATTGCCTATTTTGTATCTATCACTTATAATAATATATACCATTTAAATTAAGATTTCCATCATAAAAATATTTGCTTATGTGGAAGAAGAGGAAATTTTGATTTGAAATGCAACAATAAGTATAATTTTTCTATTAAACTCTCCTCAAGGGATTAGAGTAAACAACTCTAATTTTTATCATATGTTAGAACTTAGATGTCTACCAGATTATATCAAATAACCTTTGGTCTTCTTATTTCTCTTGACTAGCTTGTGGTATAGAAGGTAACCTTATGTTTCCCACGTTGAACCTTGGCTTTAACCTTCCTTACATGTGATGCATTTTAAGTTACAAATAAAATCATGAATGTGCTTTGGTTAATATAACCAACTCAGGTACCAATATAATGGTTTCAAAAACTAATGTTCATGGTCATTATTACATGTGTGTGGCATAACCTTCAATGCCACATATCATGTATCAGTTACATGTTATTTCCTCCATGCACCACTCTACCTTCTTTTTGTCACCTTTTTCCATGTTCTTGCTTGTATTTTGCTTTCACCAGAGCCTTTCATATTTCTCATTCTTCCTTGTCAAGTTTGTGCTAGAGAAATTAGGTCACAACTCAGGTAATTTATGTTATAGTTTTTGGTTCAGTGGATGCTACTGAGACAAGTATGCTAAATTATGTTGGATTTCAAGTGATTACCATTTGAAGTCATTCAAAGATTTAAAATGACAATGAGAGTAGTTAGCCCAAATGAGAGTGCAAACGTAGATGTATTGGTGGACTTGGGGCATCCTCTTATCAACCATGTAGTTGATGGGTTTATCAAAGTGGGTGGGGTAAGTATTCTTAACAACCAAGTTTTGTAGATATCTGAAGTTTTATTTGAGTTTTACTATGATTTTCATGGCAATAATAATAGTCAATATTTTTTTGGCTATTATCTACTTACATTTTACAAGTTTTTGGGCACATATAAGTTTGTGGGAAGCATGGTTTTGGGTGCAAATTGGTGCTTTGAATACCACATCTCAAGATGCCTACAAATTATTCTTACAAGGTAAGGTCCACATAATAGGTCGTTATCATCGTTGTTTTGAGTTTTTATTAGGGTGTTATGTTTAGTGTCCAAACTATTTCTTTGATTTTAAGCCAAAATCTCCCTAGAAAAACTAGTTCTTTGGTCCAATTTAATGTGTTTGGGTAGAAAATTAATGCATGTGTGGGTTTATATTATTTTTTAGGCTTAGAACATTGGCAGACAAGTTATACAATGGGGTGAGTGATAGCGTTCAAACATTTTTTATTTATATAGAGCTATCACTGGCATAATTGTAGTTTCAAGAAATTAAAAGTATATTTATGTGGGTTACCATTTTGCATGATTTTATCGAATCCATTTTCCTTTTGTGGTATATGGCTTGTGCATTTTGCTCTATTTGATGCTTAAGGACACATATATATATATATACTTTTCCCTACTTTTGACACAAAAATTGTGTTTGTGATATTGAAGGAGTGGTGGTTGGAGTGTACTCAGGGATGACATATGGAATGCAAGAAGCAAGGGGTTGCTAAGACTGGGTAATATGGGTGGCTTTTGATTTAGTTATTCTTCCAATATTGAGAAGCTGCCATGAATTTGGAGTGTGATATTTTGGTGTGTTGTGATGTGTTTGCCATAAATTGCAAAAAAATGCATTGTTGGGAGGTGTTGTTGTAGGTGCAATTATGTCTCTATTAGAGCCAAATCCAAGGTATGATCGAGTTGTGCAAGAAAAGTAACAATCATAGGGGGAGCCCTTGCCACTACTACTGAGTTGCTTAGGAACCTCTCCCATTGAGAACTATGCTTATTTTCACTGAGCTATATATATTATGTCATCCCTCAAATCATAGTATAATTTTGGAAAAGCTTTAATAAATTTAGATTGCATTGTCAAAAAAAGTTAGATGAAATATGAATGTTTCCAATATTGGTTTAAATAAAGGTTTGATAGTTTTATGCTAATATGTGAGACATGAAAGAGGAATATTAATTGTTGCTATTTAATAACAAAATTTTGAAGAATGGATTATTTTACAAACATTAACATCAATATGCTAGTGTGGGTGATATATTTATACAAGTTGTTTTCAGTGGCATATTCCTATGATGGAATTTCCACCTAATACTTACTTCTTAAGTTAATAGTTTTAGTACATCTATTAATGATGTTAATGAGGTAAACTTGAACTGTAAGCATTTATGACTGATAAATGCATGGGTGCTTGTTTCCTTACAACCAAACTTATCTCTATTAGCATGTAATAAATTTGATATTCCCATGAAACCACCGTTGGATGTCTTCCTATAAAAAGAGGGGGTGATTCCCTCTCCAATATCTGTGATTGGGGGTGATTCCCTCTCTCCAATATCTATGATGAATCCAATGAACGCATCTTGAATACAATGTTGTATCTTAAGCTTTTTTTTTTTTAAAGTAATAATAAGAGGGTGGTTTAAAACTGCCCTCTTAGGGTCTAATAGGGTGGTTATAAACCACCCTATTATACCATAAGAGGGTGGTTTTAAACCACCCTAATAGACCCTAAGAGGGTAGTTTTAAACCACCCTAATAGACCCTAAGAGGGTGGTTTTTAATCGCCCTCATAGTGATAAACTAAGGGGTAGTTTTTAACCATCCTAATAGACCCTAAGAGGGTAGTTTTTTGAGGTATTTTTTAACCATTTTCATGGGACACAAAATTTTTATGATGATCTCATAGATGACGATTGAATAACCACCTTTAAAGGTCTTTAAGGGTGGTTAAAAACCACCCTTAAAGACCCTTTTTGGTGTAGTGCTAAGAAACTTGTGCACATCCGCACATTAAATATTTGCATACTTACATACATGACACTTTTGCACATTCTCTCAATCTACACCTGCACTCTTTTTCTTTTATTTTTTAAATAAAGGGGTAAAAATTTATTGATAAGCAAAAAATATTATAGAGTATAGTGAAGCCCCCAACCAAGACTCAAATAAAAAATAAAACAGGCTAAAGCCACCACACAGGGTTGAAACCCAAAGAAAACAACAAGAAAAAACCACATTAAGTCTGAATATCCTTGTGGATTAACTCCTAGATGCGCTGAGAGTCCACAGCTGGGAGACTCTCCCAGTTATCCATAATCCAAGGACCCAAAATCTCAGAAGCACTTATATCCAAATAATCAGAAATCCCATTCCATTCCCTTGTTATGTGCACAAAGGAGATGAATTCAAACTCCACTAATTTTAATAATATGAATGGCCACAGAGACCAACTGCCAATTAACATCCTCTAACATTTTGTTTTTTTAAATATTAACCAAAATTTTGGAGTCAGACTTGTAGATTCTCCTGCACCAGCCAAGAGAAAACCCCCTCTGCAAGGCCTCAAGAATCATAAGAGCTTCCATAAAATTGTTGGATTTAACACCTTTATAAATGGAAAAGAAATGTCTAACCATGCCAGTAGAGTCTCTACTAACACTACCAATTCTAGCATGTCCAAGATTACCCCTGGATGACCCATCAATATTAATTTTTAAAACTCCTCTAGGGGGAGGCCTCCACCTACCATCTCTCCAAACTTTCTTGATGATATGGGAAACCCAGCATGGGCGAGAAGATTTTGTACCAACCCCAAAGAGATCAAGGGCCTATTGTACCTTCTCCCTAGATTCCAAAAGAGGATCCACATCACATTTGTTATGGATTGTTTCTTGAACCATACACAATATCCTTTGCTAGATATGTTTAACATCCAAATGTATACCCTAAAAGATATGACAATTTTGTTCAAGCCAAATATACCAGATGATGCAAGAAGGGCCCACATTTTTTCCACCAGGAGGAAGGGGGCATTGGCTATAGGTCTGCCTAGACTACTCCAAAACTCCACTATGAAGAGCACATAAAAACAAGGATGGTTCCAGGCACCCCACAAATGGTACCAAATTTCTCTGGCAAGGGAGCATTGGAAAAATAAATGAGAAGAGTCATCCTCATTATTACCACACATGACACAAAATGAGGGACCCTGAAATCCCCTCTCTCATTTTATCCCAAGTGAGGCATTTATAACAAGCGACCATCTAAAGAAAAAAGTTACATTTAGGCCAAGAAAATATGTTCTACACCTTTTTCCACCATGTGACAAGGAGGCTCCCAAACTTTTGTATATCAATAACCTGATAACCATAGGCTACAAAGTAGGTTCCCTTGGGATTAGGGTTCCAAGACAAAATTTCTTTACCCCACAATAAAGAGTAGGGCCTCCATGCAATAATATTATCAAGTACATATCTATCCTTAGCAAATCCACGTGGGGCCATTCTTGTGTATCTTTCCACTTGTACATATCTAGATTACCAAAAGGCTGGATTCTTTTAAAGTCCTCCACATGAGACCAGTCCACTTCCAAGAAATAAATGCTTAGAGAATGTAACATGGGATATAGATTCAAGATAGGAAGGTGGTCATCCCAAGAATCCTCCCAGAAAAGAGCATCTAATCCCTGATTGCAAATCTATAAAAAACCCTACTTAATTAAATTAGCTCCTATTTTCAGAGTGTTTGATATAATCGAACATTTTCCAACCAAGCTGAATCTAGGGATCTCAACCTCAAAAATACCTCTCAAGTAGTTACAAGATAATATTTTAGTCCAAATATAATATTGATAAGTACACCATATCCAATAGAGTTTTGCAACTAAAGCCCACCCAGAAAGAGCTATTTATCGCAACCCAAGTCCTCCTTCTTGAACCAACCTACAAAAATAATCCCACCTAGCAAAACTCCATTTAAATTGAGCAATTTTTCTAGACCATAAAAACTATCTTGACAAAGCATCCATGTCCTTGATAAAACAAGAGGGAGTTGTTTGCACAAAATACCTGTAAATGGATAAATCTTGAACAAAATATTTTAAAAGCAACACTCCACCCATAAAGGAGAGCCATCTAAAAGTCCAATGATTCAGATTCCCTCTAAAATTATCAAGCATAAACTACTAAGAAGATCTAGGTAGAGGATGAGATGAAATTGGAATACCAAAATAAATGAAGGGTGGAGTCCCAACCTAGAATCTTAGAATTCTAGCAATATTGGCTTGAGTAAGAGGAGTGGTATTGAAGAAGAAAATAAGACTTGTCATCATTAATAAACTATCTAGAAGCACCAAGATAAATTTCAAGAGACCATCTAATGTTTCTAGCTTCCCTAGTAGTGGTAATTCCCAGCAAAGTTGAATCATCAAAAAATTGAAGGTGGGAAAGAGGTGATGAACTGCTATCCCACTTCTAATTCTAAATGAGACCATGCATAACCTGATACTTGAGCAATATTCCCAACCCTTATACCATAATGATAAACAAATAAGAAGATAGAGTATCTCCTTGCCTCAATTCCATCGAGGCCTCAAAAAGCTTCAGTGGCTCATTATTAATGAGAAAAAAGAATGAGGAAGAAGAAACATAACTCATCACCCATCTAATCCATTCATCCTCAAAGCCAAAATCATTCAAAAATTTCTAAAGAAAGGACCATTTGACCCGGTCATAGGCTTTGGCCATGTCCAACTTAATGAACATAAATTTCTCCTTAGAATTTTCCATCGAGTGAATAGATTCCATAGCATCAACAACCCCATCTAGGATTTGTCGACTAGAAAAAAACCCACCTTGCTCCTCAAATATGATTTTACTCAACCATATCTTCAGCCCGTCAGCAATAATTTTTGTAATGATATTATACATAACATTGCAGAGAGCAATAGGCCTGAACATATCTAGAGAATTTACTCCTTTTTTAGGAATAAGCACCACAAAGGTAGCATTTAGGGCCCTTAACATCTATTTTGTTCTTTTGGGTCTCATGGACCACCTCCAGAAGATCAAATTTGATTAAATCCCAAAATTCTTGATAAAAATCAATCAAAAATCCATTCGAGCTTGGGGCTTTCCCTTTTTTCATCTTGAATACAATATTTTCCAACTCCTAAATGGAAATTGGGCCCATAAAATGCTCATTCATATTTCTAGAAACAATCAATATAATACATTTTAGAATAAGCTTTTCATCCTCATCATCTGAGAGGGAGTACTCCTTGAAAAGAGGAAAAATACCTCCTAGTCTCTTTTGAAATCTCCCTGAAAAAAGAGAGAAGGGCAACCTGAGAATTCACAAGAGAGAAAATCAGGTTACCATTATGGTGAGCCTTAACTGAGTTAAAAAAGGTCATGTTCCTATCCCCTTCCTCAAGCCAATCCACTCAAGATTTTTGTTTCCAAAAATTTTCTTCCCTCAGCTCCCATTCAGCAAGTTCTTTCACAGTCTCAAATTCCTCAAAGAGAAGTTCCTCCGTGAGTCCATGATCTCTAATATTCCTTGAAGCTTCTTCTACCTTCTTTTGAGCCACCAACTTAGCCAAGGAAAGGTTCCCAAAAATTTATACTATTCCACCTCTTCAATCTATGCTTAACAAATTGTAGTCGCTTCATAAAGGAATACATAGTGGTGCCATAAAAAGGTTTACCATTGGTCCACCAACCTCACATGAAATCATGAATCTTAGGATCCCAAAGCTACATAAGTTGAAACTTAGAGGAAGGATTCTTCTTTAACCCAAACTCAAGAGTAGATATTTTGATAGGCCAATGCTCAGATCCCCTACCCTCCAGAGTCATAGAACTAGAGCTTCTGTTATTACCAATTCAAAAACTAGGTATCATAAACCTATTCAGTCTCTCTAAGATGGACTCTTCCTCACATCTTCTATTGTACCAGTTACATATCCCAATATCCGACTTGATGTCAACCAAGTTTAGGTCCCGTATATGAGCACTAAATATAGAATAAAAAAGCTCGAGATAATCAAATCCACCGCGTTTCTCCTCCAAAAAAGTGATAGAATTGAAATCTCTAGCCAAAATCCATAGGTACAAGGAAGCCAAACTTCTCACAAAGCCAATGTGCTCCCACAAATCTACTTTACCATTACAATCAACAGGAGCATACACATTTGTAAGTAGGATGGTTTCACCAGATTCATTATTATACCCATGTTGTGACTGTCACACAACTCGCCCCAAAATTGGGGATCCACCTTTTATTTTGGTATTTGGGTGTTTGCATTTTATTTTTAGTGTCTAATACTTTGCTTTATTTTGGGTTTGCAATTTTTGTCAATTTATTGTCAATGATATTTTTATCATCAATTTTTTGTCGATGATTTTTTATCGTCAATTTGTTGTCGATGATATTTTTATCATCAATTTGTTATCGACAATATTTTTATCGTAAATTTGTTTTCGATGATATTTTTATCGATAATTTGTTATCAACGATTTTCATTGTCAATTTTATTATCGAAAATTTTTATCGTCAATTTGTTGTTGATGATTTTTATCATCAATTTTTGTAGCTGACGGTTTTTATCATCATTTTGTTGTTAGCAATTTTAATATTAAATTTCGTGTTTTTTGTCATTCGTGTGTCAAATAATAATAAAAGTTTAAATTAGAACCAATAAAAATAAATAAAATAAAAGCTAAAAATATTTATATGTATATTTTATGTATACATATAGGTATTTTAATAAAAGGAAAAGATAACATAAGAATAAAAAATAAAATAAATAAATATATATATATATATATATATATATATATATATATAATCATATGTAAATATATGGTAATAAAGGAGCCATGGTGGTCTCCCTTCTCCTTAATTGAGCCTTAGTGGTTGTAAATTTCATTTTTTTGGCTCTGGTTTTAGTAAGTGTTAAATTTTTATCTAAAGTTTTTATTTTACATGTTCGCAGGGTTAGTTATCATAGAAGATCTTGCATGGACAGATGGATGACCATGCATGCTAAAGTGGAAATAAGAATCAAAATATTTATGGCAAACAGTGAACTATGTGGATTTTGAAGCATGAATAGCATTGGCTAAAGAAGATGCTCGATCTACAATAGGGGAATGAAGCAACCTACGTGATAGTGGATACAAGCATTGATGCTAAAGGATGTGACAGCTCGACCTCTCCTTTTTTTGGGATCTATGGCGTGGATAGCATATATCGCGAGGAAGAGTGAATCACCAGCTTGAATGGTGTTGACATGATGGAGATCGACAATAAGATGGCTAAACCCCGGTGTGATTGGAGGGTGATATAACTCAGTTTGGATAGTGAGGATGACATGGTAGACGGATAATCTAGCGAATACTATGCAATGAACAAGAGTCTGTAGTGAGAAATCGAGAGGCAGGGAGATACCACCGATGTGGACTCAACTGTTGGAAGCATATGACGGGTAACGTTTAGTGGTGGAGACCATTCCTAGTGGAATCCCTAACATGACGTAGACGTGTCTTAAGAGATTTGCCACAAAGAATGAAAGCACACGGGTCATGGCATTTGCGTCATTCGTAGTGAGTTTCATTGATAGCTTCGAATGCGTTCAACATCGCTAGAATGTCTATAATGAGGGTGGATTAATGTAGAGCTCAGTGGACTGCGAGAATAAGTCACAGGCCTTCCAAAGGTGATAGAGTCTGTTACAATAAAATTTGTGACGATGGAAAATCTGAGCGCATACCACAGTAGGGGACAAGGCCACCATGGCCAAATAAGCAGAAGTTGATCGATAACTATAGCAATGAAACTGTTATCGAAGATCAATTATTTTTTGGGCTTGTTATGGTTTGGTCGTAGCATGATAGGATAATATGTTTTGATGTAGCAGTGATCATAATTTATTAATATACAAAGGAGCTATATTCTGAGTATCATTTGTAGCTATGGCAAGCAATGAGTTCATGGAGGAGCACTCGAAAGCGACAATGCAGCATAAACAAATAATTCCATGTGGGAGATTTCATGAGAACAACATGCAGCATCCACATAGGATAGCATACCAGCATAGCAATAGTAATTACACGATGTCAACATCGTATTCGAACGAAAGCAAAGTTGGCATCGAATGATGACATGCTAGGGACAGAAACTCCACGACGTAGACCAGTATGTATGGAAGAGATGTAGGTTTTGAATCCTGGCATAGGACATGGACCGGTGAAATACACAGGTAGATCAACGATATTCATCAGGATCAAAGCGAGGTGCGAGGAACACCACTACTAAGACACATTGGTGATATATCATAAAAAATATGTATAAGCTCGAATAGAGATAATCATAACTGAAATATGTGCTCTCATGGGCTGCAATCAAAGAAATAAGATAACATGGTATTTTTAGCAGCATTGTATGGGTGTTAACTACTAAAAGGAGACTCGTATCGGTGTTGTGGCTATGAAGTATTTTCATTTTTCAAGGGCGCTCTGTAAAGCAACTATACATTCGATGATGATCCTTTGATAAGCCATACTTTGTCACTCAAAATGGAGCTTTGTGGATTCATGCCTTGCTCATAGTCACACGTAGAATCGAATGCTCGATATTGGTATGGAGGACCGTGAGCCTAAGTGGTAGATCAACATAGCATATGTGTTCTAGGAAGCAATGAAAATCAGGATAACACAACAGAGGTATTAATGCAGACAGAAAATGTTGTGATAATGGTGTAATGCACAGGTGGTAACTCGAGTCTTGACATGTAGAGGCGGTAGATAACGGACACCGGTTGGCAGTGACATTCAGGATGTGGTGGCCACGTCGAAGGGTGTAGTAGGCAGAGTATTTTTTCTAGTCAGGTGTCGAGAATGCATAGGTGACAGTGAAAACATTTTAGGTGAATCACGCATGCCTCCTCCCGTGTGGGGCAAATTTGGTTTGGTTTAAATTAAAATAATGATAAATCTAAGGGTGAAACGCATTTAATACTTAAGGAGAGACAAACCTTTAGATACTTATGTATACGCACCAGTGGTTTATAAACATAGTTTTTCCAACTAAGAATTTTACGAATGGGCAAGGTAATGCAATTTCAACATCATGCAGTCATTACCTATTAAACAAATAATGAAAAGAGAGCATTTCAAATCAAAAGCCATAGGAGGTCAAATGAAGAGATGCAAAATGGAGAGAAGAGAGAAAAGGAAAGGGCAAAAGGAAAAGTTCAAATACTGCAACAAAATGATGAAACATGACTGATTTTTTTTTGGAAAGAGACCAAAAATACTGCTAAAAATTGTTGTAAAAGAAAAATCTTTTTAATGCAAAGGGTTATTTCAAAAATGATTTTTTTGTGAAATAGGAGGAGAAAATTTTCTGCATCATGGATTTAATTTTCTATCTTCTCTTTTTTAGGTTTTGGATTTATAAATGATGTTCAATGCATTTAAATGGTTACATCATTGAATGTGTAAACCTTAAATTTTTTTTCCTGTGTCCTAGGAGCTAGCACTTAATTTATTTCGATTGTGCAAATGTAGGTTTGAATAGACTAGGTTGCATGCAAGAGTTTCTCACATTTTTGGTTTTGCAGGACAGGGTGCCATCAAACTGATAAAGCTTTGCATATCTATGTTTTCAGCATTCAATTTATTTCAGATTTTCATTTTTTTATTTTTCTAACTTTCATTTTGTAGATTTTTTTTAAAATTTGAGGATTAAAATAAAAATTGAAAAAATAAAATGACAAAAATAATTACATGGGTGTGAAGAATGAAATACAATCTATCATACGAAACAAATTTGAACTCATTCCGAAGTCATTTTGATTTTATAAAAATAAATAAAAATGACTGTTTTATGCAAATTTTTATAATTTTGGAATTTTATTTTTTCACATTTTGGAGGTAAATCAGATTTTTAAACTTTGCATTTTCATTCATAAGTATATGATGAAATTTCCTTTATGAAAAATTCAATTTCATTAAAGGGGGTAATTTTTATGGCATTTCATTGGCCAAGAGCAATAAATACCCTTCTCTTTATGAAATTTCTGATTTCATCAAAGAGAGGTAATTTATCATTACATCAAAGGCTAGTGTTTTAAAAAATTAAATTATTTCTTCTTTATGAAAATTAATTTCATTAAAGAGGGATAATTCATAATGACATTTTGAGGCCATTATTTTAAAGCAATAAATTGGTGTCTCTTTATGAAAATTAATTTCATCAAAGAGGGACAATTTATTTATTATATCAAAGGCTATTATACCTACAAAGTTGGTCATTTGTATTACTCCATATTGAGTTTTAAAGCTACATTTAATGAATTTATATATAATTTGAAATTCATGTTTAGAGATAGGTTTTAATCTTCTACTTCATGTTTAAAGTAGGATTTAATGTAAGATAAAACTTGTTTAAAATAGACTTAATAAATGAAGATAAAATCTAACTAAAATCCTCTAAAATAAAAGAAATTAAGGTATTACATCGTGGTCATATGAGGGCCAATTCACATTTTCCTTTCTTTAAGTTTTATGAACAATTATTGGTATAGCATGATAAAATAAACCAACACATGTCCCTTGTTAACATTTACTTGCAATCACTAAGGTGTTCCTAGCATTCATTTGATATATTTTCATTGATATTACTAATACACATGTGCAATGCTTATATAGTGAAACCTTGGAGAAGTTGTTTTGTTTTAACTTCTCTGTAGGAGAGGATTTTGTGATCAAAATCCTAAGGTGAGTGTGGTTTTACAATTTGGTAAAATTACCACTCAACATTTTAGCGGTAGAAGGAGGGCCTGAATTGGTGTTATTTTATTTATGCTAAATTATTCATTGTTGTTTCGAATGCTTTTGAATTGTTCATACAATAAATAATGTGATTTTGGTGTAACTTTGAGAGTTTTGAATTGCTAAATATTTCAAGTTCATTTGATTAGCATCTTTGGCCTCCTTTAACATTCAACACTTTGGGAGTTAAGAAGGTCTGAATTGATTTATTTTATGGCTATTTAGATGCTAAATTTTTCATGTTACTTGAAATATTTATTCAAAGACATTGGTCTTGGCTAACAAGATTTTGTTGATCACTTTCATTGATTCTAACATTCTCTATTTGATGATGTGTTAATACTAATATTTTTTCAAATTTGAGAATGTTCTTTAATATCATGGTTTAATTGATGCATATCTTGTTATTGATACTAACATGATGATATTTGTGGTTTACTCATTTGAAAATTGTTAGTCATTTTATGCTTCTTTGCAAGATATCTTTATTTGACTAACAAAGTTGATTTTGAAGATTTTTTTTGAGTTTCTGATGAGGATTGATGTCAGATCTTTCATATGACCCCTCTAGTAGTTCCTAGCTTAGGTTTGCTTAGTTTATTTTCTAGCAAATTGATATTGTAAGTGAGTCTCTTTCTCACATGCACTTGTGGGCACTAGTTGTCTTCTAGTTGTCTTTTAGAGTGTTAGTTAGCAAGTGTGAACTCAAAGTAGGAAGTGTGAGCTTCAAGTTAGCTAAAATGGATCTTCTAGTTAGCAATCTTAACTTAGAAGTTTACGTGCATTCTTCTTTGCACCTTTGTAGCTTTTGGGTTAAGCATGTGAATCAAATCCATGATTTCATGGGTTGGTTATGTATTTTGGGCCATTAGTGCCTATATAATGATTTGTAAATAATAGAACTCTTAGTTGGATTTTCAATCCTTTTCATTGGTATCAGAGCCTAGTTCATGTTTGCACTAGGGCTTGTGAGGTGAGAGGATAGGAGATAGGATTATTATGAGAAACATTTTCTCATTGAGGACTCGGTTTAAGCCCAAAGGGAGCTTGAAAACCATTCGGAGAAGGAAGTTCCTTCGTCGACAAACCCCTCGTTCCAACTTCTTGCTTATGCTTAAAAAGTATAGGAAGATTTTGCCCCAAAGTTCTTCGTATACCGATCCTTGGAAGGGATTGGATCGTAGCTACGGTCCAATTAGGATTAGGGAGCCTTTTGACCCCATCGCTCCCCCCATTTTTGAGTATTGAAGAGCTTCAGGAGGACTCCAAAGCTAGGTCGTGTGTCGACTTAGAGCTGGATGCCTTTCAAACGTTGGTCGTGTGTCGACCGGATCTTGAAAGGAGAGCTACTGGTGGGAGCTGGATGCTCACATTTTTCATAATTTCAAGCTTTAAAAATTTCAGAATTAACCCCCGGTTTAATTTCTAAATTTTTTTATTTTTTTGTTAGAAAGCTTGAAATTTATTGTTCAATATATTATTTTGATAATATATTTGTATTGCTGCAATTTGTTTTAAAAAAAAAAAAAAAAAGAGAGCAGCAATTTTATTTTTAAAACACTTTTGCAGATTTGGCCTGGCCTCGGCTGCGTTCGGCAGCCTCGTCCAGTCTCGGCTGCGTTCGGTAGGCGGCCGGCGTTACCCGACAGCACCCGACCGCACTCTTGCGACAGGGGGCGGCCGACAGCCGACGGCTTGCGGCTGTCCATCCGACAGCCAACGGCTACGACCGTGGCTGTCCAGCGACAGCCCGCGCTGTCCACTGACAGCGTTAAGTTTTACGCTTGACCTTGCTATCAAAAGTGATAGCACCAAGCGATGCCGCTCGACGCGTTGTCGGTGTTGATAGCGCCAGCAGATGTCTCGTGCTGCGGCTACGAGCTCGGATCGCGAATCGATAGTCGCCAGGCACTTAGGGCCTGACGGACCTGTCAGCTGGTAGTCAGACTTAGGTCTGACTACGCAGTCCAGCGGCGGCGATTTGTTAGCCGCATCTGTCGAGCGGACGACAACTCGTCGCCGCATCTAACGGGTTTGGCGAATTTTGCCGGACTCGCTGCGGTTAGCGTGTTTACACGTTGTCCGGCTCGCGGCGGTCAACCCAGCACGCACGGCTAAGAGTATCGACTGTCAGGCGGACTCGCACGACGGCAATTAAAAAACAAAAAAAAAAAAAATTGTATAATTTTGAAATTTTTTGCAATTACACAGGGTTTTGCCTCGGGAATGGTGCAGTGAAATATTTGGGTGCAGGTCAAATTTTCATGCACTGCAGATTCAGTCCAGTTGCAACAGCAAAATTTCATGCAAAATTTTGAAGGGTAAATTTATTGTAAAAATTTTAAATTTTTACTATTTTAGAGTGCATGTTAAATTTTCATTTTTATTAATTTAGTTTTTAATAACTTAATTAAATTTTTTTAATCTTTTGATTAATTAAAATTTAATATTTGATTAAGTTATTTTTAAATTAATTAATGTTAATTTTGCACTTTATATTAGTTAAAAAATTTCAAAATTTATGCCTTAGGAGTAAAATTTCAATTTTAAGCAGCACTCCATTGTAACAAGGAAATTTGCATTTTTGCTTCCTTGATTTAGTGCTTTCTTAAACTTTACTTCTAGATTATACCCGAGAACACATGGCCTCTGACTTGGCTGCCCAAGTGGCAGAATTGGCCCATGTTGTAAACACTTTGGCCGATAAGGCAAATGACACTACAATGGCGGAAGTCCTTGGCAACCTTGCCATGAAGGTAAATGACATTTCTTTGCATAATACCTCCACTTCGCTCATGATTCACGTTTGAGAGTTCGTTGTGAAGTCCCATTGTATGATGGATCCAGGAACCCTGATGTCTTGAATAGTTGGATTCTTGACATGAGTTCTTGGTTTGTTTTTTCTCAACTTTCAGAAGATGATGTAGTGCCTTATGCTAAGCTTAAACTTTCTGGCTTAGCCAAAGTACTTGTGGAACGAAAACAAGGACAAGAACTCACCACATGGGATGAGCTTGTACAATGTCTTAAAACCAATTTCTATCCTTCAAATTATTCTAGAGAATTGGTTATTAAATGGTTTCGTTTTCGCCAAGGTACTAATATGTCTGTACAAGAATATATTTTCCAATTTAACGGGTTCAGAATACTTGTGAATGTGGAGGATGATGTTCCAGGTTTGATTCTCAAGTTTCAAAGTGGCTTGTTAGAACATTTGTACAGGGAACTAATGTTTGTTTCTATGGAAACATTGGATCAAGTTTTCAATCAGGCGTAGCTTGCAGAGGACAAGTTCAAGGCGCAATCACAGGAATTCCGCACACCTGTTACTCAAGTGGTTGGAAACTCATCAAAAGGGAATAATTCTTTCTCTCAAAAGAAGAATTTTGCTCAAAAGAAGAATGTTTCTTCTCCATCTCCTTCTTCTCCTTCCCCTTCCGCTTCTACTCCTTCTTCCTCTTCTTCTAAATCTTCATCTTCTTCTTCTAAGAAATTCTGCAATTATTGTAAGAAGAAAGGGCATGAGAAAGCTGATTGCTTTAAGCTCAAAAAGAAGAGTTTAGTGATTACTACTCAAGAGGAGGATGCTTCCAAGGGTCCCCTTGAGTCTGTAGGAGAGAGTAGAGTATATACGGAATTACGAGGTAAGCTTAATGAAGTTACCTTAGTAAATGTAAGTTCTTCAGATGGAGCTCGTGATGCTTTGTTCATCACTCGAGCCCACTGACTTCACAACTTTGCAACTGATTGTATAGTGGACAATGGCTCGCAGAAAAATCTAATTGCGAGGTCCATTGTCGAGCGTTTGAATTTACCTATGGAGCCTCATCCTCAACCTTATTCTTTGGGTTGGAAGGATAGTGGAAGAGGCTCATAAATCACTCACACTTGCACTTTAAAATTTGCACTTGGCCCACATTTCATAGATCAAGTCACTTGTGATGTGACTCCTATGGATTGTTGTGGGATTTTGCTTGGACAACCTTTTCAGTATGATAGGAGAGTTGTTTATGATGCTTTTAAAAGAACCTACACACTTCAAAAATATGGTAAGGTCTTTCTCATTAAGAGCACCAACACTCCTAATATCATTCTAAGTTCCAAGAAAACGAAAAGAGTAATTAAGAAAGGTGGTGATGTTGCTCTAATTTTCATTCGCTCTCAAAACACTTCTACATCTACATCCATTACAAAGCAACACTCTTCAATGGATAAAATATTGCAAAGTTATTCACACATATTTCAGGAGCCAAAGTCTCTTCCTCCAATTCGCACAATTAATCACAACATTGAAATAGTTCCGGGTTCTTCTCTTCCTAATGCTCCCATGTATAGACAATCTATTTTGCAAAATGAAGAAATAAAAAAGCAAATAGAGGATTTGTTGTCTAAGGGTTTCATTAAGGAAAGTACTTCTGGTTGTGCATCACCTATTTTGTTAGTTCTTAAGAAATATGGCACTTGGAGATTATGCATTGATTTTTGTGCATTGAACAAAATTTTTGTGAAGAATAGATATCCCTTACCCCGCATTGATGATTTATTAGATTAGCTTCAAGGAGCTAAGTTCTTTTCAAAAATAGATCTCAAAAGTGGATATCATCAAGTGCGTATCCAAGCTGAGGATACATGGAAGACTACTTTCAAGACGAAGATGGGCCTCTTTGAATGGTTGGTCATGCCCTTCGGTCTTACTAATGCTCCTGCAACCTTCATGAGGTTGATGAATGATGTATTTCGTGAAGTCCTTGACAAATTTGTCATTATATATCTTAATGATATATTGATTTTCTCAAAAACTTGGGAGGAACACCTTAGGCATATCCAGAAAACCCTTGATCTTCTTGCGAAGAATCAATTATATGCCAACTCTTCCAAGTGTTCTTTTGGCAATACTTCGGTTTCTTACCTTGGCTATGTGATTAGTGAGAGTGGAATTCAGGTAGATCCCCTTAAAGTTGATGTTTTACTTAAGTGGTCCCCTCCTACAACTCTCACTGAGTTAAGGAGTTTCCTAGGACTTGCGAATTTTTATCGCAAGTTCATTCCTCAATATTCCACCCTTGCAGCTCCATTGCATTATCTCACTAAGTCCAATACTCCATTTCATTGGGAGAAAAGCCAAGAAGTTGCCTTTGAGAAACTCAAAAAGAAATTGTGTACAGCATCGATGTTAACTTTACCTGACCTTTCTCAACCTTTTGAGATTGAAACAGATGCCTCTAAAGTTGCCTTAGGAGCTGTGCTCAAACATAATGGTCATCCAGTAGCTTATCATTCAGAAACTTTTTCTACTGCTAAGTTGAACTATTCTACATATGACAAGGAGTTGTATGCTTTAGTTCAAGCCATTAAGTACTGGAGACACTATCTTTTGGAAAAAGATACAGTAGTACACACTGATCATATGCCTCTCAAGTTTTTACAATCTCAAATTAAAATTGAAGAATCAAGACATATGAAGTGGGCCTCTTACCTCCAACAATTTCACTTGGTGATCAAGTACAAAAAGGGGAAGAGTAATACAATTGTTGATTGTTTGAGTAGGCCTCCAGCCGCTCTTGCCTTAACAGTCATGTCCACTTCACACTTGGGACTTCAGACTTGGCCTAATCAGTATTCTCAGGATCCTGATTTTGGAAAAATATTTGAGCAAGTGAGTAAGCCTTCTTCTTCCAATTTGCGTCATTTCCAAGATTTCTACATCAAAGAAGGACTTCTCTACAAATTGGACAAGGTTTGTGTTCCTTGTGAACCTAGAGTGTCGCTTCTTAAGGAAGCTCATTCTACACTTTATGGTGGTCACTTTGGGAAACATAAAACACTTCATCATTTGCAACGATTTTTCTATTGGCCAAAAATGCAGAGGGATGTGTTGAGATTTCTCAAGCAGTGTGCAATTTGTTGTCGCTCAAAACCAGCTAATAGAAAGTTTGGCTTAGGCATGCCTTTGCCAATTCCTTCCCGTCCTTGGGAAAGCATTTCCATGGACTTGGTTAGTGGTTTTCCTATGACAGTGCGCCAACATGATTGTGTGTTCATGGTGGTTGACAGATTCATCAAAATGGCTAAGTTCATTCCATGCCACAAGACAAGTTCTGCATCAGACTTAGCTCAATTTTTCTTTGATAGCATTTGGCGTTCCTTTGGTCTACCTACCAGCATTATCTCGGATCGTGATTCACGCTTTGTGGGTCACTTTTGGTGTTCTTTGTGGAAGATTTTTGGAGTTTCCCTTAACTTCTCTACCGCCTATCATCCGCAGTCCGATGAGCAGACTGAAGTGGTAAATCGTACACTTGTGCAAAGTTTGCGAATCTATCATCACGCTTCACCGAAAAAGTGGGACTTGAGTCTCACGCATATTGAACATGCCTATAATAGGGCCCTACACTCTTCTACAGGTCATTCACCCTTTGAATTTTGTATGGGATTTCAGCCCTTGGCACCTTATGAGTTACCTTTATCTTTGCCTTCTCCTATCACTTCACATCTTCAGAAGGAGCAAGACAAGGCACACTCATTTGTTCAACACTTGCACAATCTTCAATCAAAGGTGGTTGAGATTTTGCAAAAGACACAGCAGCAGTAGAAAAAGGCCATGGATCGACATCGAATTCCTCATCCTTTTTAGTTTGGTGATAAAGTTTGGTTGCATCTTGACAAGCGACGTTTCACTGATAAGACTCATAGCAAAATCAAACCAATTTGCTATGGGCCTTACACTATTCTTCAGCAGGTGTTCGAGAATGCTTTCCGCCTGGATCTTCCCGCACACTTGGGAATTCATGACATCGTCAATGTGGATCTCTTGAAGTTGTACTTTGACTCTACATTGGAGACTGCACCAGCTATCAGCCATCCTATGGACGTGGTTCCTGAAGCACAGTTACCATTGGATGCAGATCAGATCTATGACACGAAGACTCGACAGACTCGTCAGGGGTCTACCACCTCATATCTTGTGGCTCGGCGAGGACAACTGTCGCATCAGGCTCGTTGGATTTCTTTTCATCAGATGTCCCGTGACTTTCCTATTCTTTTGAAAGCATTGGAGTCCAATGCTTCTATTGTGGGGAGGCATGATGAGGATTGATGTATGATCTTTCATATGACCCCTCTAGTAGTTCCTAGCTTAGGTTTGCTTAGTTTATTTTCTAGAAAATTGATATTGTAAGTGAGTCTCTTTCTCACATGCACTTGTGGGCACTAGTTGTCTTCTAGTTGTCTTTTAGAGTGTTAGTTAGCAAGTGTGAACTCAAAGTAGGAAGTGTGAGCTTCAAGTTAGCTAAAATGGATCTTCTAGTTAGCAATCTTAACTTAGAAGTTTACGTGCATTCTTCTTTGCACCTTTGTAGCTTTTGGGTTAAGCGTGTGAATCAAATCCATGATTTCATGGGTTGGTTATGTATTTTGGGCCATTAGTGCCTATATAATGATTTGTAAATAATAGAACTCTTAGTTGGATTTTCAATCCTTTTCAGTTTCACTAATGGCAACATTTGATGAACCAAGAGCATAAATGATATCTCTAAGAGCAAGAATGATATATATGTTAGGGGACTATTATAGTTTGTTCAAAATACCTGGAATACCCCATCAAATTCCTGAATGTATATTGGAGGGTCCACCGCAGTGTGGGCAGAATTTGGCATTGGGATACATACAAAATTTGGATATCTACAAGAGCATGTTAATTCAATGGTAAATTTTCCATGAGGATGTTGCTTGTAGGTTATTCTCATACATTTTGGATGATAGATAATTCATTTGGTATGGCCAATTACCCATGGAGGTTAGGACTTCTTGGCCTCAACTAGAAGCAGCATATCTTTATCATTTTGGTAATCAAGTTGACTTAATCAGTTTATCTCTATTCATAAAGAGCCTAATGAATTAATGAGTCAATTCTATGATAGGTTTCATGAGTTGCATACTCAAGTGTGGGAAAACTAAAACATAATAGAAGAGGAAGCTATTCAACTATACATGGGAGCCATACCTCCTATACTTGCTACATTGTTAAGGGAAAATATTGATGACCCATCTTTGTATAGAATCTATGAGGTTGCAATAATGGTAGAACAATGGCAAGTGGAGGCACAACATGTTCCCATGAGAGCTTGTTCTTCTAGAGTTATTGATACCAACCTACACCAACCATATAATATAGCACCCTCCACTCCAATGATGCCTAAGGTGAATGATCAAGGGGATGAATTTGAATGATGAATTTGAATGTCTAAATGTTATAACCACCTTAGATATCATCCAAGAGGAGGTGCAAGTTGCCAATCCAATATCCACCAATGAGAATTATGTAGAGATGGGTTCATTTCTAGAAATATATGAGTATGTAGATAATGGAGGTGTCCTAAATCTAATTATTTTTGAGATATGTGATAGGACAAAACCTTCCATGGAATCGAATAAAGTGGTTGAAAGTGAAATTGAAAGAAAATCAATAAATGAATGTGAAGACATAATAGAATTTCACCACTTGTTCTCGAAAGATACTTTGGATGAGATTCTTGAAACTGATGGTCAAGAAAACTCACACATTCTAAATTGTGATAAAATTGAATCATGGGTTACAAATGTAGATATTGATCTTGCAAACTTGAATACAAAGAGTAGCCCACTTTTGGAAATCATTGAACCATCTAAGGAAGGTGAAGGTAAATTTGATGAGAAACACTTTTATGAATTGGAATATGTTGAAGAAGTAGTTGAGCGTCACCACATGATTTTGGAAGATGACTACTATGATTCTTGGAATAAGTGGGAAGAATACACTCACTCCAAACCTTCTAATGAAAATTTTGTGTCAATTGATATGCAGGATAATACAATTGCTTTCTTGCATGATAATATTACAAGTCCTGTACAATTTGAGAATGTTTTGGAAGAAGGGATGGAATCTCATCAAATTTTGGAGAATGATAATGATTATACTACCAAAAACAAAGAATAAAAATAATTGATAGATGAATAAAAATATCATGTCACAGATACAATGGAGTTTCATCCCATGAATTTAGATGACAATTTTTACAATGGTTGGGGAAGATATGAAGAATCATGTAATTTTCATACCCCTATCGATGATATTTCTATTGACATGCAAGATGCTAAAATCGCCATTCCACATGATGATATTGCATTTGCAAGAATAGATAAAGTTCCCAAATTAGATCATGTTGAATATGAATTCATTGAAAATCTTGTTGAAAGAGAAAGGGAAGAAATGGTAAATGCTTATGACTCATCTGTTTTAGATGAGGAAGAGGTAAAATCTTCTATTTCATTCTTGACTATTGAAAATTTGGATACAAATTCACATGATTTTTTTGAAGATTCTAAGGAAGAAATACCATTGGTGGTTAATAAGGAATTGGAACCAAATGACAAAGAGGTTGATCTATGTGAAGAAACTCAAGTGATTGATCATGGTGATGTGTTATTTGACATGCACCTTGACCAACAAGATGTAATGTTTGAAAATGATGGTCATGTGTTCGATTGGGTGCCTAAATTTGGTATTTTTGAACAGGTGTTGGATGATGATGAAGACCATAAAGAGAAATAAAAAGTTACAAACGCTCATCAAGTTTTGGTAAATTCTAACCATGATGTGTTGAGTATGGATGACAAGGTTAAATCTTTACCTCTGTCAGTGACTATAAAAATTTCAAGTAATGGATTGCATGATGTTCCTTTGGATGCTAATGCTATTTATGATGAAATGCCATTAGAGGTGAATGAAGAATTAAAGTTGATTTCTACTCACACCACTAATGATATTACTTTGATGAATGAAAAATAAATTGATGAGCTTGAAGTGTTAAATCAAGTTCATAATCAATTAATTATTGAATCTAGGATACAAACTTATGATGATTCTCATTTAATAAATATCCTAGATGCTTGCAAATTTTTGCATGACTTTGATTGGCCTACAAACATGAAAAATGATTTGAATTTAAAGTTTTTAGAAATAGGTTCTTGCTTGCAAAATTTCATATTTGAAAAGGAAGGCCTAATTCTAAATCAAAAATCAAATTGTGAGATTGACACATTAATGAATAGACATGATAGAATTAGAAATCAGTTATTGTCTAATCAATTTAATGATTTGAAGCTCACCCATGGGATTGTTAATGAAACTAAATCAAATTGGTGGAGTGAGAAAGGCAAGATGAGAATTATTATATGGTTTGCCTAATCTAGTTTTGGATAGATTTCTATAAAACTTGGCTTGTGTATCATGTTACATGTCTTTTGAAATGCACTAATCATGTTTGGGATCCAGGGAAGTGATCGGTCAATCTTTATGCCATCTTGTACCATATTGTACATTTGTATATAGTTTTGGTTTTCATATTTTTGTTTGGTTTTGTTATTTTTGTGTTTTATCCTTAAGTTTGGATTTACGTGTTTTGTGTTTTGGGTTGTTCCCTTGTTTTGAGGTGATGTTTTGTGATCGCTAACTTATGGTCTCTGGCCCATTTTTGTGTCCCTTTGTTTAGGAGGTTGGAGTATCTGATCTGAAAATAGGTGAACCCGAGAAAATGGGAATGAGTTATTTGGTGATCATGCTCATATTTTAGGAATAAGATGGTGGAGAGTGGAACAATTAAACATTTTGCTAGAGCTCCACATGTAACTCACATACATTAAAGGGTATTTCTAGAAATTATGAAAGATGAAGTTATCTTGATTTACAACCCTAGGCGAAAATCTAACATGCTCCACTTGTAGGCTTTCTAACCCTAGTGATGCTTGAAGCTTTGCAAAGTTTTTCTTTTGAAAAAAAAAGAAAAAGAGGAAAATGAGCATTTAAAATCTTGATCAAATTAGTCACAAGATCTAGATAAACTCTACCGGGGCTATGGATGCCTGACCAACAGTAGGGCTCTGTATAGACACAACTCTAGTAAAAGGAAAGGCTTTGCAAAGCATTAAGGGAAAAAAAGGGTGAGTTAGATAAATCCCATTAGGGTTGTAGGTGTCTGACTGGTAGTGGGGCTTTGTCTATAGCCATTTTTTTTTTATGAGCGATACTTCATAGCCTAATGCAGAAAGGGATGATAGAATTTGGAGGATTTTTAGATATGCAAGAATGAATCACTTTTTCACACATTGAGAAAATGTAGATGGATTAATTTTTTTATTCAAAGTTGTTTACCCCCATTTTCTTGGGACATTGCTAAATAATTTGTGTTTCGATGATCTTGTGTGTTCTTGTTTCAAATTGGGTTCTTCACCTAAAATGCTCAAGAGAATTTCCTAGCAGAGTCACCATTTGTTGTGATTGTCGTACAACTAGCCCCAAAATTGGGGATCCACCTTTTGTTTTGGTATTTGGGTGTTTGCATTTTATTGTAAGTGTCTAATGCTTTGCTTTATTTTGGGTTTGTAGTTTTCATCAATTTGTTGTCGACGATATTTTTATCGTCAATATATTGTCGATAATTTTTTTTAAAAAATAAACCAAAAACCCTTGCAAGTGCGCCGGGGTGTCCCCTGAGATACCACACGTCTCCCCACAAAACCCCACACCAACATTATCAATTGGATTTTGGATACCCAATTCAGCTTTTTGGTAGGGTGGAGATTTGAACCTGGACCTCTCTTGGAGGATTTTACTCTCCTCTCCAACTCACCTACAACACCTGGGTTTGATGATTTTTTATCGTCAATTTGTTATCGACGATATTTTTATCGTCAATTTGTTGTTGACGATATTTTTATCATCAATTTGTTGTCGATGATATTTTTATCGTCAATTTATTGTCGATGATTTTTATCATCAATTTTATTGTCGATAATTTTTATCGTCAATTTGTTGTCGATGATTTTTATCATCAAATTTTGTAGTCGACGATTTTTATCATCATTTTGTTATTAGCAATTTTATTATTAAATTTTATGTTTTCTGTCATTTGTGTGTCAAATAATAATAAAAATTTAAAATAAAACCAATGAAAATAAATAAAATTAAAACTAAAAATATTTATATGTATATTTTATGTATACATATAGGTATTTTAATAAAAGGAAAAGATAACATAAGAATAAAATAAATAAAATAAAAAATAAAAATAAAATATATATAATCATATGTAGATATATGGTAATAAAGGAGCCATGGTGGTCTCCCTTCTCCTTAATTGAGCCTTAGTGGTAGTAAATTTCATTTATTTGGCTCTAGTTTTAGTAAGTGTTAAATTTTTATCTAAAGCTTTTATGTTACATGTTCACAGGTTAGTTTTCGAAGAAGATCTTGCATGGATAGATGGACGACCACACATGCTAAAGTGAAAACAAGAATCATAATATTGACGACAAACGAAAAGCTACATGGATGCCAAAGCATGAATAGCATTGGCTAAATAAGATTCTCGACCGACAGTAGGGGAACGAAGCGATCTATGTGATAGTGGATACGGGCATTGATGTCAAAGGACGTGATAGCTCAACCTCTCCTTATTGGGGTATCTACAATGTGGATAGTGCATACCACGAGGAAGAGCGAATCACCAGCTTGGATGGCGGTGACACGATGGAGCTCAACGACAATACGGCTAAACCCTAGTGTGATTGGAGGGTGATATAACATAGTTTGGATAGTAAGGATGATGTGGTAGATAGATAATCTAGCAAATACTACATGATGAATGGGATTCTATAGTGAGAAATTGAGATGCAAGGAGATACCATCGATGTGGACTCAACTATTGGAAGCATATGACGGGCAGCGTGTAGTGGTGGAGACCATTCCTAGGGGAATCCCTAATGTGATGTGGATATGTCTTAAGATATTTGGCACATAGAATGAAAGCATGTGGGTCATGGCATCTATGTCATTCATAGTGAGCTTTGTTGATAGCTTCGAACACGTTCGGCATCACCATAATATCTATAGTGAGGGCGGATTAGTGTAGAGATCAGTGGACTACAAGAATAAGTCATAGGTCTTCCAAAGATGATAGATTCTATTACAATGAAATTTGTGACAATGGACAATTTGGGTGCATACCACAGCAGGTTACAGGGCCACCATGGCCAAAGGAGCAGAATCTGATCGACAACTATAGCAATAAAATTGTTACTGAAGATCAATTGATCATTATGGTTTGGTTGCAACACAATAGGGTAATATGTTTTGATGTAGCAGCAATCAGAATTTATTAATGTATAGAGGAGCTATATTTTGAGTTTCATTTGCAGTTGTGGCAAGCAATGAGTTCATCGAGGAGCGCTCAGAAGTGGCAATGCAGTGTAAACAAATAATTCCATGTGGGAAATTTCATGAGAATAATAGGTAACGTTCACATCGGATAGCATGCCAGCATAGCAGCAGTAATTACACGACATCAACATTGTATTCGAACGACAAAAAAGTTAGCATCGAGTGACAACGCATTAGGGATAGAAACTATGTGATGTAGACCAGCATTTATGGAAGAGGTGCAAGTTTCGAATCTCGACATAGGACATGGACCAATGAAATACATAGGTAGACCAACGATGTTTATCGGGATCGAAGCGAGGTGTGAGGAGCACCACTGCTAATATGCATCGGTGATATATCATGGTAAATATGTATAAGCTCAAACAAAGACAGTGATAATCGATACATGTGCTCTTGCAGGTTGTAGTGGAAGAAATCAAAAAACATGGTATTTGTAGTAGCATTGTATGGGTGTTAACTACTAAAAGGAGGCTCATATAGATGTTGTGGCTACGGTAGTATTTTCATTTTTTAAGGGCGCTTTGTAAAGTAACAACACATTCGATGATGATTCTTTAATGAGCCATACTCTATCGCTCAAAAATGAGGCTTTGTGGATTAGTTCCTCACTCATAGTCACACGCAAAATCAAACGCTCGATGCTGGTAAGAAGGACAGTGAGCCTAAGTGGCATATCGACATAATAGATGCATTCTAGGTGGCAACGGCAATCAGGATAACACAATAGAGGTATTGATGCAGCTAGAAAATATTGTTATGATGGTGTAATGCATAGGTGGTAACCCAGGTATTGATGCGTAGAGGCGATAGATAATGGATGCCTGGTTGGTAGCGGTATTCAAGATGTGGCGACCATATCGGAGGATGTAGTAGGCAGAGTACTGTTTCTAGTCGAGCACCGAGTATGCATAGGTGATAGTGAAAACTTTTTAGGTGAATCACACATGCCTCATCCCATGTGGGGCAAATTTGGTTTGATTTAATTAAAATAATGATAAATCCAAGGGTGAAATGCCTTTAATACATAAGGAGAGACAAACCTTTAGAGACTTATGTATACGCATCGGTGGTTTATAAATATAGTTTTGCCAACTAAGAATTTCACGAATGGGTAATGTAATGCAATCTCAACATCATGCAGTTGTTACCCATTAAACAAACAAAGAAAATAGAGCATTTCGAATAAAAATCCATAGGAGGCCAGATGAAGAGACGCAAAATGGAGATTAGAGAGAAAACGAAAGGGCATAAGGGAAAGTTCAAATACTTCAATGAAATGATGAAACATGGCTGGTTTTTTTTTGGAAAGAGATCATAATTGCTGCTAAAAGTTATTGTAAAAGAAATATTTTTTTAATGCAAAGGGTTTTTCATAAATTTGAATTTTGTTTGTGAAATAGGAGGAGAATTTTTTTTGCATGCATGGATTTAATTTTCTATCTTTCCTTTTTCAGGTTTTGGATTTATAAATGATGTTCAATGCATTTTAAATGGTTACATCATTGAATGTTTAAACCCTAAAATTTATTTTTTGTGTCCTAGGAGCTAGCACTTAGTTTATTTCGATTGTGCAAATGCAGGTTTGAATAGACTAGGTTGCATGCAAGAGTATCTCACATTTTCGATTTTGCAATATGGGGTGTCATCAAAATGATAAAGCTTTGCATGTCTACGTTTTCAGCATTCAATTTATTTCATTTTTTTATTTTTTTATTTTTCTAACTTTCATTTTGCAAATTTTTTTAAACTTTGAGGATTAAAATAAAAATTTAAAAAAATAAAACTACAAAAATAATTACATGAGTGTGAAGAATGAGATACAATATATCATACGAAACAAATTTGAAATCATTCTGAAGTCGTTTCGATTTTATAAAAAAAATATAAATGATTGTTTTATGCAGATTTTTATAATTTCGGAATTTTATTTTTTCACATTTTGGAGGTAAATCAGATTTTTAAACTTTGCATTTCCATTCATAAGCATAATATGACCTTTCCTTTATGAAAAATTCAATTTCATTAAAGGGGGGTAATTTTTATGGCATTTCATTAGCCATCATTTAAGAGCAATAAATACCCTTCTCTTTATGAAAATTCTGATTTCATCAAAGAGAGGTAATTTATCATTACATCAAAGGCTAGTGTTTTAAAACATTAAATTATTTCTTCTTTATGAAAATTGATTTTATTAAAGAGGGATAATTCATAATGACATTTTGAGACCATTATTTTAAAGCAATAAATTGGTGTCTCTTTATGAAAATTAATTTCATCAAAGAGGGAAAATTTATTTATTATATCAAAGGCTATTATAGCTACAAATTTGGTCATCCGGAATATTCCATCTTGAGGTTTAAAGTTGCATTTAATGAATTCTTTTATCATTTGAAATTCATATTTAGAGATAGGTTTTAATCTTCTACTTCATGCTTAAAGTAGGATTTAATACAAGATAAAACTTGTTTAAAATATACTTAATAAAGGAAGATAAAATCTACCTAAAATACTTCAAGATAAAAGGAATTAAGGTATTACATCGTGGTCATATGAGGGCCAATTCACATTTGTCTTTCTTGAAGTTTTATGAACAATCATTGGTATAGCATGATAAAATAAACCAACACATGCCCCTTGTTAATAGTTACTTGCAATAACTAAGGTGTTACTAGCATTCATTTGATATATTTTCATTGAGATTACTAATACAAATGTGCAATGCTTATAGCACGAAACCTTGGAGAAATTTTTTTGTTTTACCTTCTCTGCAAGAGAGGATTTTGTAATCAAAATTCTAAGGTGAGTGTGGTTTTGCAATTGGGAAAAATTACCACTCAACAACCCAATCATTAAAATAGAACATCTACTAGAAATCCAAGTAAGAGGAGAGATCTTAATCGGATCCCATAAACAAACAATGCCACCAGCATATCCACATGCACCAATACACTAGTGTTGTGGCTGATCCACAACACACCCCAAAATTGGGGACCCACCTTTTTTGCATGCTTTCAAAGAAAATCTCAGTGACCCAGATGCTAAAAATCAAGAAAAAGGGGCAAAATTGCACAAGGATGAAAAAGTGTCGCGATATCGCGACATGTCGCGCCATCGTTGCCGAAAATGAAAAAGTGTCACGAAATCGCGACATGTCACGCCATCGCTGCCAAAAATGAAAAAGTGTCACGAAATCGCGACATGTTGCTCCGTCGCGGCCCAGAGAGGAGAGAGAAAGGCAAAATGGAAGGGCGTAGCGAAATCGTGACATGTCGCAAAATCATGGGTCAAACCAGTCAAACGGGGCACGAAGCAGAAAGGCGTAGCGAAATCACGACGCGTCGCAAAATCATGGTCAACGCAGTCAGCGACAGTAGGTGGGCGAAACCGTCGCGAAATCGTGACGTGTTTGATTTTCATGGCTTACAAGCGGGCGAAAGGCATGAAATGTAAAATGGTCACGAAATCGCGACAAAACCGAGCCTAAGGCGATAGGGCCCAGTAGTGTAGCGAAATCGTGACAAAAACAGACACAAAGCGCATAAGTCGAAAGGTGTCACGAAATCGCAACGCGTCACATTTTCGTGGCGCGAGTGGACTAAAAGGCCTAAGTGGTGAAAGGCGTAGCGATTTCACGCAACTTTTGGAGGAAGCGTTCTAGAAGAAAAAACGTCGCGAAATCACGACAAAAAGAGCAAAAGCAGCCCGAAAGTGAAAAGTGTCACGAAATCACGACAAAAAGCAGCAAAAGAGCACAAAGTGAAAAAACGTCACGAAATCGCGACAAAAAGCAAAAGCAGCCTAAAAGTGAAAAGTGTCACGATTTCATGACGAAAGCGGGCAAATGGTACGAAATAGAAAAGTGTCACGATTTCGCGACAAGCGAGGAAGGAAACGAAAAGGCAAGCGATTTCGCGACGAAGTGCCGAGGGCGTACGGAGAAGAAAAGCGTCGCGATTTCGTGACATGTCACGTTTTCACTGGGCGAGAAGGCAAGAGAAGGCTATTGGCCCAAAAAACGTCGCGATATCGCGACATGTCTCATGTTTTCGCGATGAAGCAAAGGAGCAAAGTTGCATGCATAAAGATGTCACGATTTACATGGGGCCATTACGAAACATGCTGGAAACATAGAACACGTGGCATACAGGTGTCAGGATTACAGAAACGTTTCATGTAACAGAGAATATCGAACGTTTCGACAGCGCGCATAAAATCAAAAGCAATGAAAAGGCGAGGAATTTGAAACGACGCATTCTGGGAGGTGAAACGAAGCGACGCAGGGTGAATCGAAGAGCCGTATCAGTTAGTATAAAATCAGAAGCGTAGATCGATACGAGGGTTGGAAATTGTTGCTAGCAGAGTTGCAGAGACAAGGGCTGCATGCCATTCTGGGCCTGCACTTGGAGCAATTTCCTTCATTTGTTCTGGATTTGTTAAACCTGGAACATTCTGTCATTGTAATTGATATATTATTTTAATACAGAAATACAGAGAGTTGGCATCTCATTGATGAGAAAGAAGGAGTCATTTTTGCATGCATGATTTAATGTTTTATCTTTCCCTTTCAGATTTCTAGGCTTTTAGGTGAAGTTTAATGCAAGTGTTCTTGGTTGCTTCATGCGAATGTCTAAATCTGAAATTACATTAAAAACCCCAGAAACCCGCACCTAGCTTATCTGGATTGTGCGAATTTGCAGGTTCAATAGGTTGGGTTGCATGCAGAAACCTCATTATCTTCGGTTTTGTCAATCGAGATGGTCGCACTCTGGACGTAGTTTAGTTTCATTTCCATTTGCATTTCTTTTATTTTTAATCCCTTATTTATTTTTTGCATTTTAATTACTGTCATTCAAATAAATAACTGAAATCCCATCAAAGCCTAAGATCAAATAGATTCGGTTCTTAGATTTATTCACTTTGAGTCCATTGTAAATTCAAATTAAAGTAAACCATAGTGCCCCTTGTTAACATCCACTTGCAACCCTAAGGTATTCCTAGCATTTAAATTAAACAACATCATTGGTATACAAAGAGCTAGCATAACAGGAACCTTGGAGAAATTATTCTGTTATAATTTCTTTGCAAGCAGAGGATTTTGGGACTCAGATCCTACCGGAGAGTGTGCTTTCACAATTGGGTGAAAACACCACTCAACAGATTGGCGCTAGAAGGAGGGCCGATTGGTTTACTTTATTTTGATTTTCATGCATAAGTGATATCTTTTTTATTTAATTTTGAAATTGTATCTTAAATCTCACAAACGGCTAAACTGCAGCATTTGTTTTTGTTTCTGTTGCAGGAAATAACCGAGGGTTTCATCAGGCAGGCTGGACCCACCGCGTCGTATTGCGACTAGGTCCCAAACAACCGGGGAAACCATTTTTCATGACCTTACGCTCACTGGTACTCCCAAGAATAAAACCAAGCAAGTCGTAAGCTTACCAGTCACAAAAGACCTTTTTTCTCCAGGAACATCGAGTGGACCTACACCAGTGACATCAGTTGCCACTAGTGTTCCTATTGTCAGTAATATTTCCACTGCTCTTGTAGGGTTGTCTTCATCGATTTTGAGTCAAATGGCTCAACCTCCAGCAACTCCTTGGTATGGAGCTAACAATATTCCTTTGAACATTGCAGGGGATATCCATGAAATCCCCAAGAACATAGAAATATTTTTGCCTAAATACAAACCAGATGGCCTAAGAACAGCAGAAGAACATATCCAAGCCTATAGGGATGTTTTAATTAGGCTGCAAGTCCAACATGAAGATGTGGCTTGCAGACTTTTCCCCATGAGCTTAGATCCAATAGCATATGAATGGTATATATGCTTACCAACTGGTTCAATCACTTCATGGACGCAAATGGAGAATGCCTTTGTCAATCAGTTCAGGTCACCTTTGGATCCCGCAACCATTTACAATCAATTCATTACATGCAAAAGGGGCCAGGGGGAACCAATCAGAACATTTAATCAGAAATTCCAAAAGTGCTATAATAGAGCAGTTCGGCATTTTGCCATCGATCCCGTAGTGGCTTTGCAGATATATTTTGGGGCATTGGACCCCATGACAGCCATGTTTGCAAGACGAAATCCTCAAGTCACCACGCTCGCTCTAGCCTATAATGAAGCCATGACCATCGAGCAACAAATGACACCACAGGGCTATGGATTTCCCCAGATGCCTATGATGGGACAATATGCTCCATATGGTCAAGCTCCCTTGGCAAATCAGATCATGGCACCGCAAATGCCAAGCATGAACGCCTTCCCATATCAGCAACCGTATCCACCAGCACCTGCGTATGCACCCATTCCAATCCAACCAATTACATCCATTCCACCTGTTCCCGCATTTTTGCAGAATAGTCAATCGACTATGCAAGGAACCAACCAAGTTAATTCTCAGGCTATAGTTCCTTTCCCAAATCCAACTCCGATTCAAAGTGTCAATCCATACGGGAATCAAATTCCTCAAAACCCGACCCAAATGTTGAATCAAGACCCCACCAATTATGCAAATCCAACGGGGGTTAACAACAATGTGATTCCATCGAAGGAGATTTATTCAGAGGTCGAAGAGCTCAAGAAAATAGTTCATAAGCTGAGCAATGACATGGTTCAAAAGTAGAAGTATGAATCCCATGCCCCTCACTCAAATCAAAATTTTAACAATAGAGGGAGACATTGGAACACAAAGCCAAACAATGGGGGAGTACCCGCTCCCATTGCTAATCAACTAGATACTTCTGCAGGACCTAGTCAATCCAATTCCCTTTTGAATCTTTCAGATTTGGCATGGGAAAGGGGGTGTAGGTTGCACAACACAAAAGAACACAATGAGAGGAATTGTCCTGAAATTGCTAGATACACTCATTGTCTTCAGGCACAAGTTGATGATTTGGAATTGGTATCAAATGAGGGTTCATCGCAACATCAAGATGATAACATTATGGTGATGGAAATTGTATATCATCAAGAAGGTGAGAGTGAGGAAGAAGAAGACAAAATTTTGGAATAGGAGGTGCAAGCTTTTCGAGATTTTAGAAAGGGGAATCATGGATACCATTTGAGAAGTAAATCTAAAGCCCCTAAAACCTCATCAACACCTCCAAACAACTCTATTCTTCCTCCGGATACTAAGGCAAATAATAATCCTCCTCCTCCACTCAGAAGAGAAATGTCTAATGACGGGCAGAAGACAGTCAAATTCGAAAAGCCAAACTATGACATAGTGGAGGATCTAAAGAAGTCCAAATCTAGCCTTTCGTTCTTGGACGCGGCTAGATTGCCTGGCCAAAAGGAGGCGTTGATAAAGGCTCTGAACTCACCTGATCAAATGTGGAAGGGAAAAGGAGTTGAGTCCCATCTGATTTTGTGAAAGGAGAGACGGGATGTCCCGCCATTCTTATTGACTTTGAGAATTGCGGGTAAGAATTTGCATAACTGTTTGGTGGACACGGGTGCCACGAGCAACCTCATGCCTTCGGAGATATGTCAAATGCTAGGTCTGCAACTTGTTTCATCCAAATGCAAGGTCCTGCAATTGGACCGATCAGAGGTAAATGTGGTAGGGACCCTATATGATGTCAAAATTCAATTAAATTCTGAACCCAGGGTCCAACAGGTTGTCGACATTCTGGTTGTTAATATCCCTAGTAGATATGGAATGCTACTTGCAAGGGATTGGATGAAAACTCTGAATGGCTATTTTTCAACAGACTGCTCACATATGTGGCTACCCTGGAAAGGAATTGCAAATCAAATCAGAGTGGAAAATGAACCGAGGCTTAAAGAGATCATAACAAAATTTAACAAGCCGAATGAAGTTCAATTTTCTGAGCCAGAACTGGGGGTTTATGCACTTGATGTTGAGGAAGCTACTGAAGAGCCTAAAGAGGAAACATGTCATGGTGGCTCTTTTGAGAAAAATGATTGCACATGGTTGCTCAGATTTGATGGATCAAAATCTAGACAGGGAGCAGGAGCTGGAGTCGAGCTCACTGGTCCAGGAGGTAAACCATTATTAGCTGCCTATAGATTGCAATTTCCTTGCACAAACAATGTGGCAGAATACGAAGCATTGATCTTTGGTTTACGTCTAGCATTGAGCAAGCAAGTTAAATGTTTGAAGGTATTGGGAGATTCTGAGCTAGTAGTCAAGCAGATCAAAGGACAGTATACATGCCGTGACAGGAGACTGAGCCTTTATAGAACTAGGGTTATGGACCTTATTGAGGAATTCGACGCATTCAATATAGCCCTTATTTCTAGAAAAGGAAACCGAATAGCAGACTCTCTTGCAGTCATCGCGGGCATGTTAAATCCGGTTGACATAAAAAGGTGTAAAAAGTTTTCCATTGAATTGGTTCCTTGTCCATCAATACCCGATAATGTCAAGAATTTCCAGGTTTTTGAAAATGACAGACACATCTTCAAATTTGTCACGAACTCGGGTATTTTTGAAAATCAGGTGATTGATGAGGAGCAAAGGTGGCAAGATGAAACAGAAAACGAGAGTGAAACCGCGTGTCAATCCAACAAAATACCTAAAGACGTGGTTTCATTGGAGAAAATGTTCGACGTGGGATACAAGACCAAAAAAGGAAAAAGAGTCCCACTCCCCAAAGATGCATGTAATTCGATTAATCTAGGGAGTGCAGACAATCCAAAGGAGGTGTACATTGCAAAGGCATGTACAGATGAAGAAAGGAGCAACATAATACAGGCATTGAAGCATTACATAGATTGCATTGCTTGGAATTACAATGAGCTGAAAACATACAACCAAGACATTATCACACATACCATCCCTTTGAAGCCAGACTCCAAGCCTTTTAGGCAAAGACAACGAGTTGTTAACCCGCTATTGGAGCCTTTGATCGAAAAGGAGGTCAAAAGATTATTGGAAGCGAAAATCATTTTTCCTGTTAGGCACTCAACCTGGGTTGCTAACCTCGTTCCAGTAAGAAAAAAGAGTGGAGAGATTAGGCTGTGCATAGATTTTTGAAATCTTAATAAAGCCTCTCAAAAGGATAATTATCCATTGCCATCAATCGATGAAATTCTACAAACGGTAAATGGATCTGAAATGATGTCCTTTCTTGATGGGTATTCTGGATACAACCAAATTCTTATACATCCAAATGACAGGATGAAAACAGCCTTCACCACCAAGTGGGGGACATTTGCATATAAGAGAATGTCGTTCGGACTGTTAAATGTTGGTGCAACTTTTCAACGCGCCATGGATTATGCATTCAAAGGGCTCATAGGCAAATGTATCATCGTGTATGTGGATGATATTCCAGTATTCTCGAAGAAGAGAGAGGACCATGTCAAAGATTTAAAGAAAGTGCTTCAAAGATGCAGAGAACATGGAATTTCCTTAAATCCAAAAAAGTGCATTTTCGGAGTAACAGAAGGAAAATTGCTTGGTCACATCATTTCAAAAGAGGGCATATCCATTGATCCTGAAAGGATACAAGCTATCCAAAATTTACCTCTCCCAGGTAGTAAAAAAGAACTGAGATCTTTCTTTGGGCAGGTTAATTTTGTGAGGAAGTTTATCTCGAGCTTTGCTGAGATAGCCAAACCTCTGAACAAGATGCTCAAGAAAGATGTAGAGGTCAAGTGGAACGAGGAAAGTAGGGTGGCCTTTCAGAACATCAAAGATGCCATTTCCAGAGCCCCGGTCCTCATAAGTCCAGACTATTCCAAACCTTTCTATATTTATGCTTTCGCATCAGAACACTCTTTCGCGAGTGTCTTAACCCAGAAAGGTGAGGATAGTGCAGAAAACCCCATAGCATTTTTAAGTGCCCCTCTAAAAGATGCTCAATTAAGGTATTCCATCCTTGATAAGCAGATGTACGCACTTTTTAAAACGGTAAAAAAATTTAGACATTACATTGTGCACAACAGAGTTATTGCCATCGTGCCTGACTCTGCTGTTAAGACCATGTTTTTACAAAACGAACTAGGTGAGAAAAGAGGGAAATGGATTTCCACCATCCAAGAATTCGATCTCGAAATCCAACCTATGAAACTAGTTCGAGGACAGGGACTGGTGAAGGCGATCGCTGAAAATAATCCGCAAATAACATGCCAATACTCGAATACAGAATACATTGCTAAGGATGACTGGTATGTTGATATTGTGCAATTTTTATTGAATGGTAAGTGTCCTTCTAATTTGAATTCAACCCAGAGAAGAGCTTTAAGGCTTAAGTCGGTCAATTATCTGATGAAATCTGGTGTTCTTTATAGGAAGAATCATGAAGGGATCTACCTGAGGTGCCTGAACAAAGAAGAAGCTGCCAGGGTGTTGCAGGAATTTCACGGGAAACATGGAACTGGTCATGGTGCGGCAAATGCTACAACGCATCAAATCCTGAGAGCAGGATACTACTGGCCCCACATTTTCAAAGATGCACATGCCCATGTGCGATCTTGTCATATCTGTCAAGTGGCTGCCAATAGAGAAAGACATGCAGCCATGCCATTACAACCTGTAGTTGAAATGAGACCATTTGCACAGTGGGGACTAGATTTCATTGGGGTTATTAACCCAAATTCTTTTGATTCTCATAAATTCATATTGACAGCTACAGACTATTGTACAAGGTGGACAGAAGCAATTCCTACTAAACATGCCACCACAGACGTTGTAATAAAATTCCTTGAGGACCATATTATAACAAGATTTGGAATGCCCGATTCTATTGTCAGTGACAATGGTAAAGCTTTTATTTCTACACAATTTGCAGATTGGGCATATGACAACAAAGTGAGCTTAAAGTTTGCATCTAATTATTACCCTCAAGGAAATGGTTTGGCCGAATCTTCAAATAAAAATTTGTTGAACACCATTAAGAAATTGCTGGAAAAGAACCCTCGGGATTGGCACAGCCAATTAAAGTTTGCCCTTTGGGCAGATAGGACCAGAGTAAAAGAATCCATAGGGAATACTCCCTATCATTTGGTCTATGGGCAAGACCCGATATTTCCTGCAAATTTGAAGTTGCAGACCTTGCATTTCATACAAGAGTACTTGGAGACAGATGATCAAGTTGAAGCCAGGTTAAGTCATTTGCTGCACCTTGATGAAAAGAGAGAAGAAGCCATGAATCACATGAATAAACACCAGGAAGTTATCAAGAGATGGTTTGATAGAAGGGCCAAAATTAAGTCCTTCAGAATTTCATATTTGGTATTACTATGGGACAAAAGACATGAGGAAAAAGGGAATCATCAAAAGTTTGATTGTCTTTGGTTAGGCCCCTATCAAATTTTAGAAATTCTCGAGAAAAATACCTTCAGGCTAAAAACTTTAGAAGGGAAAGATTTTATGCTACCGGTTAATGGGCAGATTTTAAAGCATTATTTTAGCCCTTAGGTTGTGAGATTTTGATGTTATTCTTTTCGGTTTTGGTGGGGTTTTTCAGATTTTGTTTTCATAGTTTAGGATTGTTAGTCTAGTTAGGATTTAGATTGTAGGTTTGATTTCAATTGACATGTTTTGTTTACTTTTGAAAAATTAAAAAAAAAAAAAAAAGAATAAAAAATTGAGATGTCAACTTATGCTTAAGACTAGGAGAATATGAAATATTGGAATTGTCTTGTAAAAGCTCCACAAGTCACACAAACATTTTAAGTTATATCGTTTGAAATTTGTGATGCATGAAGTAGTCAGTTTTGTATGGCAAATATTTCATTTGCAATTCAAGAGATAATGCATTCATGTTACATCTCACTTTACATATACATTCCATCTTAGTTGCATATGCATCTTAGGTACAAATCATTAAAGTATGTCAAATCCTCTTAGGGTTGTGTTATAACATAAATGTAAGAAAATCCTAAGGTTGGAAACTGAGTCTTGAGATATCTAGAACCAAGCACGTCTTATACATTAAAAAGGATCTTGAGCAAAATGATCAAAACCTAACTTGGAAGAAAAGGTTGGGCGAAAGAAGTTTTTCATGTCTATCCTATTATGCAACATGATCCTTAAAAGCAGTGGTTTTGACCACTTCCATAGAGCTTAAAGCCTAAAATTGGAGTAGTAAGGATAGGGTTAAGTCCTCATCGAACTTAGGTTGAGGATCCAATTCCCCAAAGCTTTGATTTGACCTACATGGAGTAGTAAGGATAGGGCATAAATTCTCATCTCGCTTAGGTTGAGAATCTGATTCCCCAAAGCTCTTATGTCTCATTTCATGATAAATCTTGGATTGGAAGGATCGTACTATTTGTCCTCTGCAAAGGATGGGTAGTCATCCCCAAGGTCTAAGCAATAAATTAATATTTTCCATTTTTTTCCAAAGCTTGGATTGGAAGGATCGTACTACATGTCCCTAGCAAGGATGGGTAGTCATCCCCAAGGTCCAAGAAGTAAAAAATTAATTTTTCCCATCTCATATTTATATTGGATTGGAAGGATCGTACTACTTGTCCTCTGCAAAGGATGGGTAGTCATCCCCAAGGTCCAAAGAAATGAAGATAAGTCTTGGATTATGGGGTTAGGTATGCCCATGCATGGCAACATGTCTTGTCTAAAAAACAAGACCACTCATTGTCTAAAGGGTTAGACTAGCATGACCATTTCTTCCATAATTGGTTAAATTATTTTGCTCAAAGTGAGGTAATGAACTCTAAATCAGAATAGTAAGGATAGGGTTAAACTCCCATCTTGGTTAGGTTGGGAGTCTGATTCCCCAAAGTTCTGATTTCACATTCACTTGCACATGGGTTCAAGATAGTAGGGACTCATAACCAACTTTGGGATATAATAAAGCAATTAATTAGTGGATCCTAAGAGGGTTTGGCAATCTTGAATGTTTGTACATGATACTAGAAGAAAGACTATGCCTTTTATAAAAGCAAAATCTCCTAGCATATTCATTAGGTTACACAAATCATTCACAATCTCACATATGCATTCATGCAAAACTGACAATGGAATGTTGATCAATTTCAAACGATAGGGAATGAAATTCATTGCACACACTGAGCTAATACTTGATGATTCTGATGATTCATGTACTTCTGATCTTTGGGCATTTGTTTATATTGCTTATGTGCTAACACATGTTTTCGAGTTTGTATATGTTTCAGGTTGGGTTCTCACTAAAATGCTCAAGAGCATTTGACAGCAGAGTCGCCATTTGTTGTGGCTGATCCACAACACACCCCAAAATTGGGGACCCACCTTTTTTGCATGCTTTCAAAGAAAATCTCGGTGACCCAGATGCTAAAAATCAAGAAAAAGGGGCAAAATTGCACAAGGATGAAAAGTGTCGCGATATCGCGACATGTCGCGCCATCGCTGCCAAAAATGAAAAGTGTCACGAAATCGTGACATGTTGCTCGATCGCTGCCAAAAATGAAAAGTGTCACGAAATCGTGACATGTTGCTCCATCGTAGCCTAGAGAGGAGAGAGAAAGGCAAAATGGAAGGCGTAGCGAAATCATGACATGTCAGCAAAATCATGGGTCAAACCTAGTCAAACGGGCAAGGCACTAAAAGCGTAGCGATATCCACCCACAAAATCAACCAAAACTCGAAACGAAAAACGGCGGAAGGCATGAAATGAAAATGGTCACGATATCACGACAAAACAGCCTAAGGCAAGAAGTAAAAGCGATATCGCGACAAAAACAAACACAAAGCATCAAGTCGAAAAGTGTTCGCGAAATCACCAAGAAAAGCAAGGGAAAGCAGCAAGAAACAGGAAAAACGTCGCGAAATCGCGACAAAGAAGAAAAGCATGAAATCAGCAAGGCAGAAAACGCGACGAAAAGAAAGTGCACGACAAAAAGACAGAAAACTGTCACGATTTCGCGACAGAAAAAAACGTGCGATGAAGTGTACGAGAGAAAAGCGTCAGTGATTTCGTGACATGTGCACGTTTTCGTGGGCAAGAAGGCAAGAAGGTCGTTGGCCATGAAAAACGTTCTCGCGATATCGCGACATGTCGCATTTTCGTCGTGAAGGCAGAGGAGCGAAGCTGCATGCATAAAAATGTCACGATTTACATGGGGCCATTACGAAACATGCTGGAAACGCAGAACACGTGGCATACATGTGTCAGGATTACAGAGACGTTTCATGTAACAGAGAATATCAAACGTTTCGACAGCGCGCATAAAATCAAAAGCAATGAAAAGGTAGGGAATTTGAAACGACGCATTCTAGGAGGTGAAACGAAGCGACGCAGGGTGAATCGAAGAGCCGTATCAGTTAGTATAAAATCAGAAGCGCAGATCGATACGAGGGTTGGAAATTGCTGCTAGTAGAGTTGCAGAGACAAGGGCTGCATGCCATTCTAGGCCTGCACTTGGAGCAATTTCCTTCATTTGTTCTGGATTTGTTAAACCTGGAACATTCTATCATTGTAATTGATATATTATTTTAATACAGAAATACAGAGAGTTGGCATCTCATTGATAAGAAAGAAGGAGTCATTTTTGCATGCAAGATTTAATGTTTTATCTTTCCCTTTCAGATTTCTAGGCTTTTAGGTGAAGTTTAATGCAAGTGTTCTTGGTTGCTTCATGCGAATGTCTAAATCTGAAATTACATTAAAAACCCAGAAACCCGCACCTAGCTTATCTGGATTGTGCGAATTTGCAGGTTCAATAGGTTAGGTTGCATGCAGAAACCTCATTATCTTCGGTTTTGTCAATCAAGATGGTCGCACTCTGGACGTAGTTTAGTTTCATTTTCATTTGCATTTCTTTTATTTTTAATCCCTTATTTATTTTTTGCATTTTAATTACTGTCATTCAAATAAATAACTGAAAGCCCATCAAAGCCTAAGATCAAATAGATTCAGTTCTTAGATTTATTCACTTTGAGTCCATTGTAAATTCAAATTAAAGCAAACCATAGTGCCCCTTGTTAACATCCACTTGCAACCCTAAGGTATTCCCAGCATTCAAATTAAAACAACATCATTGATATACAAAGAGTTAGCATAACAGGAACCTTGGAGAAATTATTCTGTTATAATTTCTTTGCAAGCAGAGGATTTTGGGACTGAGATCCTACCGGAGAGTGTGCTTTCACAATTGGGTGAAAACACCACTCAACAACTAGCATTGACCCATTCTCCATAACTTGGGAGAAATATTGAACATACTATCAATAGCCAATTTAGTCTCTTGAATAAACACCACATACGAAGAATGTACATGAATTAAATCATGAATAAAAAAATTTCTGGGGATGTTGTTCAACCCCCTTAAATTCCATGAGAGGATAATCATTTCTGGGGTTAGAAAAATGAGAGTCCAATTTTCTCACCAAGATTGACTCCAACAAAGTCTCCCCCATTAACTTAATTTTATCCAGGTCTTTCTTTTGACCCGCCTTCATATTATTATCTAAAGCACATTTTTTAATTATTTTCTACTGCAATCCCAACATCGCAGGATTTTTACAATACAAGGATGACTGCATCAGTACCTAAGTAGAAGAGAGCACAACTATATCTGTGTCACTTTTCAAAATAGCTTTCCTTTTAGGAATAGATCCAACCATATCACCTGTACTCAAAGCCAAAGCCATATGTTCTTCATTTAAATCCACTAGATCTGATTCCTTAGGTTCCACCTGAAGAAGAGACATCTGATTTGGTCTTGTTATATCTACATCAAGTAGTGATGTTTCAGGTAACTCCATGCACTGATTAAGATCATCCAGTATCTCAAAATGGTTGAGCAAAGCATCTGGATGGCTATCTTTAAGGGCTCTTTTTACTCTTCTACCTCTTTTTTGGGGTTTTACAGGAACAAAGCCTTCCTTATCCCGATCCCCTTTATCAGGGCTTTTATTTATCTAGATTTTTTGCCAATTGAGAGGTCCTAGGATTTGAAGCCATATGCAGGAAAAAATTAGGATATTTTCTTTGTAGGTGGTCATATTCATGATAGATTCGACAATGAAATGGAAGAGCTTCATAGTCAAGTTGTTGAACCTATGTAGACAATCCAAACTATATTTCAATAAAATTTGGAATAAGATTGTTTAAATCAATTTCGACACAGATACAGGTAATAGAAATTACATTTTTCTTCATCATCCGTTGTGATGGTCCAACCAAGTTCCCAAGAAGAAGGGCAATCATATGCAAGTTATTATATCTCCAGAATTCCAATGAGAGCCACGGGATTCGAACCCACACTGGAACCCATGATGATCGTTCCTCTGATGGGTTGAAACCCACATGCCAAGATTTAAGAAAAAGTCCATATTGGTTATAGAAATATGGAACCCCTTCAAATGCTTTGTTATGATCCGCAAGACAAGATAAAACCACCATAAAATAGCTATTCGCACTCAACATCACCTCCACATCATCGTCAGGGTTCCAAGTCTTCCTAACCCAAGCCTCCACAAAGGGAAGAGAAATTTGGATGCCCATAAATTTTCCAATAAGCGCATGCTTGGTTAAATATTCCACATATTCTACCATCGAGTCTTGTTGAACCACTAGAATTGACTTGGATTCACATCAGTCCAAACATCCATTGTTCTTTAACAAATGATTCCTGACATGCATTGAAAAATCTTGTTCCTTCAAGTAATTTTTAGAAGAAAAAATGTCACTAGCATGGACACTCTGTGATGGGCTTGAATCCATTGCAACATTCCTCCAATCCATCTCAATCAGCCCATACTCCTGCCATTACTGTGCTAAACCCTAAATATTTCTACACTTGCACTCTAACTTACATGACACTTATGCATTTTTTGCACATTACACTTTAACATGACACTTGTGCATTTCCTACACATTGCATTCTTACATGAAAGGTAAATATAAATCACACTCCTAAACTAGAGACTCAACTTTAATCTATTACATATTTACAATTGTACCATACCATGGGGGTATATTTACATGTAGCAAGTATTGCAATATTCCTCAACAAATAGTTCAAAATAATTGAAATATATCCCATAGCTCTTAATGACTACAAAGAACAATATCAAGAACAAAAAGAAGTTGCAAAAAAATTGAAAGATGTGAGTTTTGACACTAGTAATCTTCATTAAAAGAAATATGTGAATTGTAATGCACATGATTTGAAACCATTTATGGAATATGTTGCAATACAAGTAATTTACCACCTATGAAGGCTCAAATGATCTTTGATGCTTTTGATTTGAGATGCATAACAATAAATGCATATTATGATACTAAGATCTTCATTTAGGGAACAAACATATCATATGACACAAAATATTCAAGAATTGTTTGTGAAATCAAAGTTTATGTAAAACGTGTATGTGTTGATTGTGATACATGTAATGATCCTCCACAAAAAATAGACAATAATTTTTTGAACAATATTCTTAAAATTGTTGATAAATATTGTAAGCAAAAGAAGTTTGATCATACAGAAAATGTTTGTGAGACAATAAATATGTATAATTGTCATGATAAAAGTTAGATTGCTAGATTTTATGGCATTGATAGTTTATTTTTTTAATTAATAAATATTTAAAAATTTGTTGATTGTATATAGAATACTTGTGGTGGTCATGATAAAGATAATATTAATAGCACTATATGGATGTCTCTAGAAAATAATTTTTGAGGCTTTTTTATTTTGATAGTGATAGTTTTAGATGTGTTCATGAGAGTGATTGTACAGGAAATGCTTGTTTTGTTATGCAAAGTGTTGGTCAAAATGTAGGCCAAATTTTTAGTATTGATAGATAGTATGTTGATAATAGTTTGAAGTCTTCAAATAGTGATAGGGATTATGATAGTATAAGTCATATAGGATTTGTCAGTAATGGTCTAAATTGTGATAAATACTATTATGATGACTTGTTATCTTCAAAAAGTTATAGAAATTAGGATAAAGATGAATGTGAAAGGTACACAAAAATGGTTGATAACAAATAAGGATATAATAAAATAGGACAAAGAATGAAAGAACTTGGCTCAAGATACAAAGACCTTAAATTTATATAGTAGTCTAATGAGAATTATTTTGTAATAAATAATGCTAATATAAATTTTTGTAACATGGAATTTTGGCATACATAATATTGAATATATAACAGACAATAGCAAAAAAAATTTTATTAAAAATAAATCAGGAAAAACAAATAGTCATAACTTACATGGGCATAAAACAAAAAAGTATTGGATCCTCTCGTGTTGTAAAATTTATGAAAAAATAACCTCTCAAAATTTTTTTTCAAGAAAAGAAAAACAAAATAGATGTGCACTATGGATGGATAAATATAACATAATGGAATAGAATTATGGAAATGTTGGTGTTTCTACAAAAATAAAAGAGCTTGATAATTAAATATTCATCCATAAATGATCCTACAATTATTGTGCTTGCAAAGGAAATAAAATTTATGATAATCCATTAATTTATCCAAGAACAAAGTTCAATTCAAATTCAAAAAGATAGAATAAAAAATAACAAGATCTAGAATTAGTACTAGAATCAAATGTCAGAGTCAAAGATGCAAAGTCAAAATCAAGAACAAAGATTGACAACATACTAAATAATGTAATATAGGGGGTGTTAGATATTATTACATTATTTGGTACCTTGATTCAAGATCCCCCTTGTATAGCTTCCTTCTATAATTCCTCTAAGACTCATGTTCATAAATTGAAAACTTCTATGTCTCATCTATAGAAGGAATAAAATAAATTTTATGGTTTGGATAATAAAGTCGCCAAGAATCTAAGTCTCCCACTATGGTGAAAACTTCATCATCATAGGCATATCTAACCACTTGACAAATTGAAGTTATGACACTTATCTTACTAATCCAAGGTCTACCTAATAACATGTTATAGTTGGCTTAAAAATCAAAATCATAAACTTCACTCTTACTTTTTAGGCCCAACTAAAATTTACAACCAAATACAACCCATAGGATCTTGTGGTTTACCATTATAATTATATAAATGACTTTTAGTAGAGAGGACATTTTCTCTAAGGGTCTTTGTTTTATCTATCAAAGACAATGACATAATAAATGTAGCACTCCATTAACCGAATCTCTATGGACCACTATATAATTATAAATAATGGTTATCATCATGGAATATTAGCTCTTGCAAAATAATTAGTACAAATCATGCTTTCCAAAGGAAAATTTATAATCAAATCAAGGGTAGTATATGGATAAATGCAAAAATTATCTTTATGTAATTGAATGCATTATACTTCATAAGACCATAGAATGATGGACGTAATATTGGAAAACCTTGGTCTAACATCTCCTTCTCTTCAAGTAAGGATATTAAGTGTTGGAATTGATAGGAGATGTCTTAAGTAATTCCAAGTATGGGACCTTGCAAGGGTTTGTGTGCAACTATTCAACTATGGTCCATGCTTTAGTTTAGATCATGATTGCTCTTAGTAAAAAATTTATAGGTTGGGTAAGATCCAGACGCTTCTTTGGCATAGGTTTTGAGATTACCATTTTAAGTAGTGTTCATGGTCTTTAAATATTTTTAGAAGCGACAAGGTCTATGGGCTTGGCTAAGACCTTCTCAAGAATTTTTTTGTTTTTGATATTTTTACATTTGTAGCAAGTTCTTAGATGACTAAAGGAGTATTTGGGTTTTTATCAACTACGGTCAAATTAACCATTTCCTGAAAAGGTTCTTTTTCCTTATCCTACTTTTCTTTTTCCTCTTTAGAAAGTTTTTTATTTTTGTATTAAGACACATTCCTAGTAACAACAATAATTTATTGTTTTAAGGATGCAATGATTTATCTTTGTGCATCTAAAATTTTAACATAATGATCCACATTCGATTGACAATAATGTATTCTCCATTTAGTCCAGGTCAAGCAAAAACTTGGTTAACTTAAGAGGTATTTTGAAAAGTGCTTGCTCAAGAAAATTGGTTTTGGGGGTAGTTACCATTCTAATTTTGATTATTTTGACCCCCTCTTTGGTTGCCTTGATTAGAATTATATCCTTGATTTTGATAATTTTGATGGCCACCTTGATTAAACCCTTGACCTTGATTTTTATTTACTCCCTATTTTTGATTGAAATTTTGTTGTTCATGGTTGGGGAATGGGTTATTATAGATGAAGAACACAAGCTTATACTGAGAGGGGGGATGAACAGTATAAAACTTTTCTATTTTCTTTCCAAAGCAATAACTTCAAGTAATAACAATGCAATAATAAAATAATGCACAAATAATCACACACATGAGAGACAAAGCTTTTACATGGAAACACCCTCTCGAGAGAAAACCACGATAAAATATTGCTTATAAATTTCTTTAATAAATTTCATGGGCACCAACCCATAGGAGACACCAATCCCCCATACAAGTTCATGGACACCAATCCATAGGAGATACAAATCCCCTATACAAGTTTGTGGACACCAATCCACAAGGGACACCAATCTCCTTGCTCAAGTTTGTGGACACCAATCCATAGGAGAAACCAATACCCTTGCTCAAATTTATGGACACCAATCCACAAGAGACGCCAATCCCTTTGCTCAAGTCCATGGACACCAATCCACAGGAGACACTGATCCCCTTGCTTAAATTTATGGACACCAATCCATAGGAGACACTAATCCCCTTGCTCAAGTTCATGGATACAAATCCACAGGATACACCAATCCCCTTTCTCAAGTTTGTGGACACCAATCCACAGGAGACACAAATCTCCTTGCTTAATTCTAGTCAAAACTTTGCTCAGTCTGTCCTCAAATCTTGCTCACAAACCTACTCAAATTTGCTCCAAAACCTGCTTATAAAACCTACTCAAATCTGCTCCAAAACCTGCTCACAAAACCTACTCAAATCTACTCCAAAACCTTCTCACAAAACCTACTCAAATTTGCTCCAAAACCTGCTCATATCTTATGCTCAAATATGCTCACAAAAACTACTCATCTACTCCCAAATCTAGTCATACAAATTTGATCTATAATTTTTCTTTTTGCTTCTTCAATTAATAATAATACACACATATTCTACCCAAAAATCTTCAAGAACATATGGAGAATGATATGCACTAATATAGTAAGATTCAAATGACCAATATGTTCTTCACATTCATTAAGTTTCTCGCTTCTACGTATATCACATTTATTACATTTTAAAGGTAGCTCAAATCTAGCATTAGATAACTTACTTGTGTGTTGACTTGGAGATGCTAATACCTTGCTCTTCTTTCACTATCATGTGTACCTCTTCTTATTATTGAAATAACTAAATTGTCCTTTCTTGTTAATTGGATGCTTGGGTAAATATGTGTACTCAATATTCTTTGACATCTTGATTTGTTCCAAATCAGTGTCTTCCAAATCTGCCTCAGTGATGATGATCTTCCTCTTGCATGTGCTTTTCAAATCTGGTCAATAATTCTCTTTTTCCTTTATTGATTTAAATATTAAATCAACCACTTTAACCTTTATCACTTATTCCAAAAACATACACAATAAAGCTTAAAAATAACTCCTTATATCTCCCTTTTAAAACTTATAATATAAAGTTTTATTCTAACATCTCCTTTATATCTCTTTTTATGATTTGCAAAAATATAAATTTATACTAACATCTCCCTTTTTATAATTTTCAAAAATTAAATCACAACATTACACCTTATATCTTCCCTTTTATAATTTGTAAAAATTAAATCACAACATTACACCTTATATTTCCCCTTTTCTAATTTGCAAAAATCAAATCACAATATTACATATTATATCTCTCCTTTTATCATTTGTAAAAATCAAATCATAGTACTATGCCTTATATCTCCCCTTTTTATCAAATTTAATAAAATAAAAGTTATAAATATCTTACACAATCGTGGATGGTATTCGATCCCTTGACCTCTAGAATCGTAGACATGTGCTCGTGACTAGCTGTGCTAATGCAACACATGAAATCAAAAGATGCAAAAATAATATTTAATTCCTTCATTGCTTTGTATTCAATTCTTTAGCAAAATGACATCGAAGAGATTCAACCCCTTAACCTTCTACAATGCAGTGCCCTAGCTCAGGCTAAGCAACCGACTGGGCTAACCCAATGGATGAAACCAAAGGTGCATGATATAATATTTAACTTCATATTTGCACTACCTCAAACAATAAAACACACCAAAATAGGCACTAAGGGGTTTCGACCCTTAAACCTTCTACACAGCAATGCCCTAGCATGAGCTAGGCTACCGATTGGTCTAACCACTCGGTTGGGATAGAAGTGGCATGAACAGATAGTTAAAGTCTTCTTTTGATCGCTACCAAACTTGCACTCCTCTCCTCCCTCCTTCTACTCACTGCCTATTTCCCCTTGATAGATATTCTTTGAATTCCATATGTTTTCCAAAGTGAATTAGGAGCTCATATTTATATACTTTTTCATGCATACCCAAGGAAGTCGGCCCAACATTTAAATTTTTAAATTATCAAACTATTTTGCATGGTGCACTCAAGGAGGTCAACCTAGAGGTCAACCCATCATTTGAATTTTTAAATTTAATTCCTTTTGCATGGTGTGCTTAAGGAGGTTGCCCAATATTTAAATATTTAAATTATATTTAAATCATTTGATTTAAATATAAACCTCCTACTTTAATATTTAAATATTAAAGCACCCTTGAAGATATCTGCCTTGCACTTAATGATAACTCATCATTTCAACCTTGAAGATATTTTTACCTTTAACATCAGCATTTCATACTTGAAGATATTTCTACCTTTGATATCAATGACAACTCAATATTTCTAACAATCTCCCCCTTTGTCATTGATGACAACCCTACAATGAAACTTACCTTTATTGAATAGGATCACAAGATACTCCCCCTTACTAAAAACTTTCCCCCTTTGACATCAATGACAAAGGTTCCTCTAGGCTGTAAGATAAGACATTTGACAATACCCCCTTCTCCTTGCTCTTCTTGAGATATTCAATTATGATATGGGAGTGAAAATCCCAACTTACTATGCTCCTCTTCTTGTTCTATTTTCTTTATCCTAACTTTGGAGGTCATATTCTTTTGACAAGAACTATTATCCTTCTTTCTTGACTTCGAAAGTTCAAGGAACACTGTTCTACACCATCTAGTTGTATGCCCAAAATTATTACATTTGTAACATATGATGTTGTAGTCCATGAGAGGTGCAAATGAATTGAAATTTCTCTTGGTATAGCCAAAATAATTCATAGCACAGACCCTACAATTTACAGCTTTATGACCAAAATGGTTACATGAGAAACAATGACCATGGAAGAAATATTGAAACCTATCTGATTGTCTTGGAGGATACTATCACATGGTTATCTCATTGTTGTTTCTATAATGGACTTTATTTCTTGATGATGCTTTGTTTTCTTCCTCCTTGATGCTTCCACTTCTTAACACATCAACATAGGTCTTAGGTTCCTCTTTAATCATTTTCTTTGATGCCTTTTTTCCTTTTGAGCTTGATTCCCCCTTTTATTTCTTTTGACCTTCTTCAAACCCAAGTCCAGTCTTTATAACTAAATATTTTTGTGCTTTGATAATATCACCTATGATTTTTGAGCTTTTCTCAAACCCATGTAGCTTATCATTAGAGAGAAAACCTCATGTTCCAATTTTTCACATTCAAACTCTTTTGCCTTTAACTGCTCAGCCATACATTCTTCAATTCGCTTTACCTCTTCACATTTAACTTTCAGATCAATGAGTTCTTGTGACATCTTTGCCTTTGTCTTCTCATCCTCTTGTACTTGAACCTTCAATCTTGGGTTCTTATTTATAACCCTCTTTAAATCTTCAATAGCAACAACAAGTTCCTCTTCTATGTCAACCATGGCTTCTTCTTCATTTTCTAAATCTTTTTCTTATTCTTGGTCTTTGACAATAGGAGCATCTTCTTTCTCTTCTATGGCCAAAAATAGGATTTCTTCTCTTTCACTATTTCATCACTGTTTTTGGAAGAACTGCTTGCTCCTTCAACATAAAAACTCTTCTTGTGCCTTTGAAAGATCTTCTTCTCATGCTTGTTTTGACCATGCCTATTTTTCTTTTCATTATAAAATTTTCTTTCTTTATTTTTCTTATATTCCTTTTCTTCTTCACTGCTACTACTTCTAGCTTGTGGACAATTAGATGCATAGTGACCAAGGTTACCACAATTAAAACATTTTATAGAATGTGTACCTTTATTTTTTCTTTGACCCTTCTTATTCCTTCGCATGAAGTTAGCTTCTTATCTGCTGCTTGATTTTTCACTTGATTTTGGTTCCTTATTCTTTGTCTTATTTGAAGCTTTAAATGTTGATTTCCATTTAGATGTTTGATCTTTTTCAGTCCTCATCTCATATATTGTGATAATTCCATGTAACTTATCCATGCTTAAGGTTTTAAGATCTTTCATCTCTTCTATTGCTAAAACCTTTTCATTAAACCTCATGGGAAGTGACCTTAATATTTTTTGAACAATCTTAGAGTCTTCAATATTTTATCCAAGTCCACGAATGATGTTGATAACCTCATCAAATCTAAGTAGGTACTTCACAATATCTTCCTCATATTTCATCTTCAAGTCTTCAAAATTTCTCCTATGGGTTTGAAGTTTTGTCATTTTTACCTCGCGCTTCTCCTTCATATGTTTTTTGTAATGTGCACCATTATTTTTTTGCTGAAGTGCATTGCATAACTTTCACAAACTCTGTTTCACTTAACCCACTTAATATTGCATTCATTGCCCTGGCATTATTTTCATATGGTTTCTTGCCATCTCGATCTATGAGAGGATTTGTAGGTGGTGTGAACCCATCCTCAATGGATTGTCATATATCATAGCCATGTACCAACAAATAAGTTTGCATCCTTATGCTCCAAAAAGCATAGTTAGTTCCATAAAATTATGGAGCTCTGTTTGATGAAAAACCCTCATGGCTAGCCATGTGTGTTCTTGTAATATCTTCCTTCAATTTGTTAGGCTTTCATGAAGAAACCGCTCTGATACCAATTGAAGAACATAAGCTTATCCTAAGAGGGGGGTGAAAAATATAAGATAAAAAAAATTCTCTTTTTCTTTCAATGCAATAACTTCAAGTAATAATAATGTAATAATGAAACAATGCACAAATCACCACACACATGAGAGATAAATATTTTATGTGGAAATACCCTTTTAGGAGAAAATAATGACAACATATTGCTTATAAATTTCTTCAATAAATTTTGTGGGCACCAACCCATAGAAGCCACCAATATCCTATACAAATTTATGGACACCAATCCACATGAGACACCAATCCCCTATATAATTTTGTGGACACCAATCCGTTAGAATATTATTATTGTTATAATGTGCACTATGCCTATAATTGACAGGTTGACATTTGTCTTCTGCCACTTGTCCCTGTCTTTAGTTTGAGTTGGAGTGGTGTCTTCGAAAGACACTTGGAGTGGAGCTTATGACACTTGTCATATCTCCCTCCTAAGCTTGATGCTTATATATTGTAAGATAACTTGTAAATAAAGTGTGCCTTATTTTTTAGTATCAACATTTGGTATCAGAGCGGTGAGATCCATCTAAGGGGTTTTAGGGTCTGAGGAAGTTTTTTTTTAGGTCTAAATTTTTTTTTTCTGGAGTATCCTCTTCACTTGCTAAGTTGATCCTGTGAATGAGAAACAGAGAAAAATTTGGCTTTGTCATTAAATTAGTGTGAAAATGTATTCTAGTTTAGTCTGTCTTGTCTTTCTATAGGTCTCATTGTGTAACCAGCTACTACAACACATCCTATTTTATTTTTTATTTTTTTTGAAGTACACTACAGTTACTATTGTAGCCTGTACAATGATGTTATCTAAAGAGCTATGACCATGTAGCAGTGAGGCATGTAGATCAGATGTACCCCCCTCCTATTCACGGTGCACGAGCAGAAAGATCAATCGATCGACGTATACCACAACTTAACATCAGTTGCAAAAAATAAACATCATAGCTACATTTAGATCTACGTCGTCCCAAGTCAGATCTATATTTTGAATGTAATAGTACATTGTTTTGTTGTTGTAGGGCCTGGCATGTGCTCATTCTGCTAAAATTGTAGATACCTAGCAAACCCCTATTGTTTGCATTTTCGTAACCCCCCGCTACAGACTTGCACCAGATCAGATTTATTATGATGATAACTGAGCACTGGTTTATTTTTTGATGACAAATTATGGGTGCCTCGACTGGATATGCATTCTTCCTGCAAGTCCATCCGTAAGTGGAAATTTATCATGGGTGAACGCAGTGCCTTTCATATAAATTCTTGATATTCTAGTTTTTTTTTGGCCCATAGATCTACCAATGCCAGACATCGCTTACCATTTCTGATTGCTTACATTTCAAAAACTAGCCATCGATAAACTATTTTTTTACTGAATCTTTCGAGCAAGTTTTGGCCATCTATTATTCTAAGTTCAACACTACAACACCCCCCTATGTTGTCGTAGCAGATCGGGATTCGATTTGGCATAGCTGAGTGACATCGTGGCTAGAAATTTGAAGTTTTTTTTAAACCAATATCCGGTTTGCCCCACTGTGAAACTATGCCCTCCCGTAGCCTGTGGATCTGCCACTTTTGAATAACAACTAGTCTCTTTTTCTCTAACCAATCAGTTGGGAGTGGCTTCTCTCCTTCAATGTAGTAAGAGCTTCTGCAATCATCTATAGATATGTGTAATAGCTTCTTATAGTGTAAATCTCAATAGATGGAGGATAACTAAGCTGTTGAGTTTTTTTAGAAACTGCAACTTGCACCCAGATTGTAGGTTCTTTCCTGTGGACATAATCTAAAGCACATTGTTGTTGTCACTATGTGGCTGGCTATGGACGTCTACCGATGAAGAAGCTATTGTAGATGAATGGTATCTCCCTCTACAACTGGATGTGATTGAAGGTCCTCCGAATGCATTCTAGAGCATAGAGACTGGCGACTGCGTCAACACCAAATACAACGACTCTCTCCGAAGCGAATCCTCCATCACAACGTGCCCTCCTAAAATTATTCATCTCTGAATCAATGCGTGGTGATTTCCTTTGAGTATGTACCAGGTGGTGGTGTTTAAGCAACGACTACCATGTCATTATTAGCGGCACGACTAAGGCAGGACCCTCGGTGCCAGTTGTCGACACCTTCCCGCTTGGCTGCATCCCGAGCGGGTTTATAGGCACTTAAAAAGTAAAGAATTTGGTTGATTTAAAGGTTTATTCATTCCATCTTTGAAGGTTGCTATTCTAGTAGCAAAATTTTATAAAAACTCCCAAGTCAAGCATTATATTGTAGAGTAAAACTCGGAGGGGTGACCATTTGGGAAAGTTCCAGAGCTACACACTTTTCTCAGGGTCTTTGTTTTTTGTTTGTTTGAAACATCAAATTGTATCTGACATAGGCTTATTTATAGTTGTTGGAAAGATAATTTTGAGGGGGATCCATTGGTCAAATTAGTTTTCAGTTTTGAGATAATTAACTCAGCTAAATTTTGACTTAAAGTGGAGATTGTAAAACAGAGTGCATTTTCGGTTGCATCCGACACTCTTGAACAAAAATTTTGGCAAACTTGTAAGAATCTCAATTTTAAGTCTTTGGGGGGGACATTATGCCAAGTCATTCAAATTTGGCAAGTTTGAAGGCAATCTTGTAAAATGAGGCATTGATATTGTCTCATCTTTTGGAGGCACATTTGGGGCTAATTTTTTTTTTTAGCCAAATACAAATCATCAACTTAAGGGGTGATTTAGGGCCCCTTGTCCCTTGTCGATGGATTCATTTTGTGGCACTCTCTTGGCCACTAGGTGTTGGTTGCTTGTATCTTCTATTTGGGATTTTTCTACATTTTATGCTTGCTATTACCCTTGCATGACTTTGGGTTTATAATTGTAATCAAGTGTAGTTCCATTTCATACACACTTGACACTAAGCCATATACAAGCAAGCAAACACATTTTTATAATAATTCTTATAAAGCAAACAAATTCTTATAAAGCAATAATACATTGGCACATCTATTGTAAGAATTCCACAAAAAGCAAGTATCACATTTTTTATAACCGCCTATGGTCCACGTATCAACTGCTCAAATAATTATAGTCTCCCTCATGTAAGGGCCGGTATATTGAGTAATTTGGTATAAAGGTCTGGCAGGTTATTCCCTTTTAGAATCGCCTATGTTCCACGTATCAACTGCTCAAATGCTTATAGTCTCCCTCACATAAGGGTGGGTATATTGAGAAGTTTGGTATAAAGGTCTGGCAAAATTATAATTCTTACTCTCTTTGGATAGAAAAAGGCACTTATGTTCAACTTAACCCTCCCACTGTTGGAATCACTTGAATATTTAGAGTGGAAAAACTAGGCGAACCCTCCTCTGGATCTTCAACGGTGTACCCTAGATTTTTTTTAGGGCTCTAATTTGGCATTTGTCATTCTTACTTCATCCTTTGTTGAGCTCCCTTTTATTTTTTTATCCTTTTCTAAATCATGGCTACTACAAATCTATTAAGTGGACTTACAAAGAAACTTGAAGGAGCACAAAATTTTGCAAATTGGAAGTATGAGATGGAATCAATATTAATGATGAATGACATGTGGGACTTTGTGAAATATAGGCATGCTAATGAAGACCCACTCACTCCACCTACAGACCCTAAAGAAAAAGCACAATTTGAGAAGAATTCCAATATAGCTTTAAGTCTAATAAATCTAGCTACAGGAATTAAATGTAGAGAAACTATAAGGGCTGCAAAAACACCTAAACAAGCATGGGATGCTCTCAATAGATTGTTTGATAGGCCAAGTCAAGATAATATTTTGTATCTCAAACAAAAATTACACAATCTATGTATGAAAGGCTCACTTACTGATTATCTTATGGAAGTCAAGTCTATTAAGAATGATTTCTTAGCTGCTGGTAAAACCCTAGATGATAATGAGTTAATTCCAATAATGTTGCATGGTATTCCTCCAAATTTTCACTCCTATGAGTGGTAAAACAATGAATTCCACACTTGAGGATATTGAGATCCTACTTAAGAAGAATGAGCAAGCCCTAATCAAAGATGAAGAAATTGAAGCCACATCAGCAGCTTTTGCCACCAAGGCAACTTTACAACCTAAACAAAACAAGGGTCAAAATCAGCATAATCAGAATCAAAGGGGTAGACAACATCAGAGATACAGTACCAATAGCATCCAAATCAATAGTACCAGTAGCAACCACGTCAGCAACAGTACAAGCAACAACCAAATCAATAGTACCATCAGCAGCCACATCAGTAGCAGTACCAGCAGTAGCCAAGATGGCAAACAAGACCTCAAGGGGGTCAAAACAACAATCAACATGGGTGTGAATATTGTGGAAAATGGAATCATAATGTTGCTAATTGCTATAAAAGGCAAAGAGAATAGGGAGAACCACAAAATAATAATCTGAACACATTGTATGCAACCAAAAAAGTTAATGTTGAAGATAAAGAATGTTGGTATATTGATTCTGGAGCAACAAAGCACATGACAGGAAGGCAATATTGGTTGACCAAGGGTCAGCCTACATCAAATTAATTCATTACTTTTGGTGATGAAAGTGCTCTACCAATTGAAGGTGTTGGGGAGGCACCACTTACTTTGCATGATGGTAATAATGTTCCTGCAATATATGTTTTGTATGTGCCTGGTCTTAAAAGGAGTCTTCTTTCTATTGGACAACTTATAGATAAGGGCTATAATGTCTATTTTGAAAAATACAAATGCTACATTAAGGAACCCAATGGCAATGTCAAGGCCATGGGAGTGAAAAAGGATGGTGTTTACTACCTCCTTACAAAATCTGTAACAAAAACATCTTTGCATACAACAACTACTTTCTCTTTGGAGTACATGTGGCATGAAATATTGGGACATTTAAATTTTAATAATATTCAAATGATGGCTACAAAAGGATTAGTTAAAGGACTTCCACATCTTAAGGAGTCAAAATGTTTTTGTGAGCCATGTGTAATAGCCAAACACCATAGGCAACCATTTGAAATAGGAAAGGCATGGAGAGCCAATAGACCTTTACAATTGGTTCATTCAGACATTTGTGGGCCAATGTCTGTTCAATATTATACTTGGGCTAAATACTACATCACTTTCATTGATGATTACAGCAGAAAGGTATGGATCTACCTAATTCAATATAAGTGGCAAGCCCTTGACAAGTTCAAATAATTCATCGCACTTGTTGAAAGATAAAGTGGCTATCAAATCTCCACCTTAAGATCAGATAATGGTGGAGAATATGTCTCCAATGAATTCTTTAATTTTTGTAAGTATCATGGGATAAGGAGGCAATTCACAACCCCTTATACCCCACAACAAAATGGAGTTGTTGAGAGGATGAATCAAACAATCACAAATAGGGCAAAATCAATGTTACATGCTACTATATTACCTAACTCATTTTGGGGAGAAGTTGTTCTTATCGCTGCATACTTGACTAATAGGTCATACACAAAGGCCTTACATGAAAGAACACCTGAAGAAGCATGGAGTGGAAGGACGCCATATGTGGGACATTTGAGAATATTTGGATGTGATGCCTATCCTCATATTACTCATAAGAAAAGGAAGAAGTTTGATGATAAGAGCCAAAAATGCATCTTTGTTGGCTATAGTGATAGTGCCAATGCATATAAATTATATGAACCTATTTCCAAGAAAATCATTTTGTCTAGGGATGTTATCTTTCATGAGTATCCCCCATCTAATCCTCCTAAGGCCCCCATTTTAGAAATAACTAATGAAATAGTTGCTCCATTCATGCATACAATATCTTCTAGTCCTTCTCCTTCACTCATAAATCAAGAAATTCATCCACAAGAAGAACTTCCTACAAATGATCCATGTCCTCCATCTCCTCCTCCTAATGATCAAGTAACATCATCCAATCCTTTACCCAAGTGGGTTCAAGCCACAATAGATGAAGCCCAAAATCATTTGCCCACCTATACGAGTAAAAGGCCTTCGACCCTAAGACACCAAGTGAATTATGCTCTAATGGCCAAAGTCCTTACCCAACCTAAACCTTCTAATGTCAAAGAAGCACTTGGTGATCCTAAATGGTTTCATGCCATGGATCAAGAATTACATTCCATTGAAAAAAATCACACTTGGGAGTTAGTTGAGTTACCCAAAGGAAAATATACCATTGGCACAAAATGGGTATACAAAGAAAAATATAAAGCAGATGGCTCACTAGATCGCTACAAGGCTCGCCTAGTAGCTCAAGGCTATAAGCAACAAGAGGGAATTTATTATGAGGAGACCTTTGCTCCTGTGGCTAAGATGACTACAATCAGGACAATTATTGCTATGGCGGCTCAAAAACATTGGCCAATATATCAAATGGATGTCAAAAGTGCATTTCTCAATGGTCATTTGAAGGAGGAAGTGTATGTGAAACAACCACCAAGATACATAGTTGAAGGCCAAAACAACAAAGTCCTCAGATTAAAGAAAGCTCTATATGGGTTGAAGCAAGCACCCCGAGCTTGGTATGCAAAGATTGAATCCTATTTTCTCAACCTTGGTTTCACTAGATTTGTAGCAGAATCTACTCTCTATGTGAAACATTGGAGGAACTGCATCATTTTGGTTACATTGTATGTGGATGATCTTCTCATTACAAGTGATGACATAGAAGGAATAAGGTTGCTCAAGGAGGACTTATGCAAGAACTTTGAGATGATAGATTTAGGCCTCCTCCACTATTGCTTAGGAATAGAGGTATGGCAATAGCCTGGTAAGATTTTTATCTCACAAGCTAAGTACATTCAGTCTATTTTGGAGAGGTTTTGCATGGAGGAGTGTAAGCCCTCTCTAACTCCCATGGAAACTAGATTGAAATTGATAAATAATGATGAAGAAGAAAGGGTTGATGGTACACTTTATAGGCAACTAGTTGGAAGTTTGATCTACTTAACTTCAACTAGACTAGATATTTGCTATTTAGTTGGCCTTATTTCTAGATTCATGCAGGATCCTAAGAAGAGCCATTGGATAGCAACTAAGAGGATTGTGAGATTCCTAAATGCCACACCTCATCATGGCCTTATGTATAAATCAAGTGATAATTTTTCTTTGATTGGATACACAGATTTAGATTGGGCCAGTTGTCCTAAAACTAGAAGATCTACATCAAGTTATTGCTTTCAATTAGGCCAAGGCTCTATTTCATGGCACACAAAGAAGCAAAACACATTTTCACTATCTTCAGCAGAAGCAGAATATAGAGCAGCAGTTGAGGCAACTATGGAGGCAATATGGTTGAGGCAATTAATTCAGGATATTGGGCTATTCATACATGGTCCAACATATATATATTGTGACAATCAAAGTACCATCAAGATGACCAAGAATCTAGTTTTCCATGCTAGAACAAAGCACATTGAGATCCATCATCACTTCATTAGAGAAATGGTCCAAGAAGACAATATACACATGGAGTCTGTACCAACTCAATATCAAGTAGCAGACATCTTCACCAAGTCACTTGGGAAAGACAATTTTTCTCAGTTTAGCAATTTTCTATATCTATGTAAAATAAGTCAACATTAATGGGGAATGTTATCTAATGTTGACTTATCTTTTTAGGATAGTGCACATTAAGGGGGAATGTTAGAATATTATTATTGTTATAATGTGCACTATGCCTATAATTTACAAGTTGACATTTGTCTTCTGCCACTTGTCTCTGTCTTCAGTTTGAGTTGGAGTGGTGTCTTCTGAAAGACACTTGGAGTGGAGCTTATAACACTTGTCATATCTCCTTCCTAAGCTTGATGCTTATATATTGTAAGATAACTTGTAAATAAAGTGTGCCTTATTTTTTCAATACCAACACAATCCATAGGAGAAACCAATCCCCTTTCTCAAGTTCATGGACACCAATCCATAGGAGACAACACCAATACATAGGAGATACCAATCCCCTTGCTCAAGTTCATGGACACCAATCCATAGGAGACACCAATCCCCTTGCTCAAGTTCGTGGATACCAATCCATAGGAGACACCAATTCCCTTACTCAATTTTGTGGATACCAATCCACAAGAGACACCAATCCCCTTACTCAAGTTCATGGACACCAATCCCCTTACTCAAGTATGGTAAAAAAAATTCTTAGGTCTATCCTCAAATATTTCTCACAAACCTGCTCAAATTTACTCCAAAACTTGCTTAAATCTGCTCCAAAACTTGCTCATAAGACCTTCTCACAAAACCTACTCAAATCTGCTCCGAAACCTGCTCACAAAACCTGCTTAAATATACTCCAAAACCTGCTCACAAAACCTTCTCAAATCTGCTCCAAAACCTACTCAGATCTTATGCTCAAATCTACTCATAAACACTCCTCATCTACTCCTAAATCTAGTCATACAAATCTTATCTATAATTTTTCTTTTTGCTTCTTCAACTAACAACAATACACACATATTCTACCTAGAAATATTCAACATATGGATAATGATATGCACTAATATAGTAAGATTCAAATGACCAATATGTTCTTCATATTCATTAAGTTTGTTGCTTCCACATATCACATTTATTACATTTTAAAGGTATCTCAAGTCTAGCATTGGATAACTTACTTGTGTGTTAACTTGGAGATGCTAATACCTTGCTCTTCTTCCACTATCATGTGTACCTATTCTTCTTTTTGAAATTACTGAATTGTCCTTCCTTGTTAATTGAATGCTTAGGTGAATATGTGTACTCAATATTCTTTGACACCTTGATTTGTTCCAAATTAGTGCCTTCCAAATCTGCCTCAGTGATGATGATATTCCTCTTGCATGTGCTTTTCAAATCTGATCAATAATTCTAATTTTCCTTTCTTGATTTAAATATCAAATCAACCACTTTAACCTTTATCACTTATTTCAAAAACATACACAATAAAGCTTAAAAATAACTCCTTATATCTCCCTTTTAAAACTTACAATATAAAGCTTTATTCTAACAACATCTCCTTTATATCTCTTTTTATGATTTACAAAAATAGAACTTTATACTAACATCTCCCTTTTTATAATTTGTAAAAATCAAATCACAACATTACACCTTATATCTCCCCTTTTATAATTTATAAAAATCAAATCACATCATTACACCTTATATTTCCCCTTTTATAATTTGTAAAAATCAAATCACAATATTACACCTTATATCTCCCTTTTTATCATTTATAAAAATCAAATCACAATACTATGTCTTATATATCCCATTTCTATCAAATTTAATAAAATAAAATTTATAAATACCTTGCACAGTCGTGGATGGGATTCAATTCATTGACATCTAGAATCGTAGTGTCCTAACACGATATCATGACTAGTTGCGTTGATGCAGCACGTGAAATCAAAAGGCGCAAAAACAATATTTAATTTATTCGTTGCTCTATCTTCAATTATTCAACAAAACAATATCGAAGAGATTCGATCCCTTAACCTTCTGCAATACAGCACCTTATCCTAGGCTAACCAATTGATTGGGCTAACCCAATGGATTAAGCTAATGGTGCATGATATAATATCTAACTTCATCTTTGTGTTACCTCAAACAACAAAACACACCAAAATAGACGCCAAGGGGTTTCAACCCTTAAACCTTCTACACAACAGTGCCCTAGCGTGAGCTAGGCTACTGACTGGTCTAACCACTCGATTGGGATAGAAGTGGCATGAACATATAGTTAAAATCCTCTTTTGATCGCAGCCAAACTTGTGCTCATCTCCTCCCTACTTCTGCTCGTTCCATCTTTCTACTCGATAGATATTATTCGAATTCCATACATTTTTTAAAGTGAATTAGGAGCTCATATTTATATGCTTTTTCATTCATGCCCAACGAAGTTGGCCCAACATTTAAATATTTAAATTTTTAAACTCTCTTGCTGGTGCACTCAAGGAGGTCAACCCATCATTTGAATTTTTAAATTTAATTCCTTTTGCATGGTGCGCTTAAGGAGGTTGCCCAATATTTAAATATTTAAACTATATTTAAATCCTTTGATTTAAATATAAACCTCCTACTTTAATATTTAAATATTATTTAAATATTAAAGCACCCTTGCCTTGCACTTAATGATAACTCATCATTTCAATCTTGAAGATATTTCTGCCTTTGACATCAACATTTCATCCTTGAAGATATTTCTGCCTTTGACATCAACATTTCATCCTTGAAGATATTTCTGCCTTTGACATCAATGACAACTCAATATTTCTATCCATCATTTGAATTTTTAAATTTAATTCCTTTTGCATGGTGCGCTTAAGGAGGTTGCCCAATATTTAAATATTTAAACTATATTTAAATCCTTTGATTTAAATATAAACCTCCTACTTTAATATTTAAATATTAAAGCACCCTTGAAGATATATACCTTGCACTTAATGATAACTCATCGTTTCAACCTTGAAGATATTTTTGCCTTTGACATCAACATTTCATCCTTGAAGATATTTCTGCCTTTGACATCAATGACAACTCAATATTTCTAACAATAGATTCCTAATCTTTGATTGTGAGTGTAACTATGCATTTTCTAAAGTCTCTATTTCTTTTCATGGAACAAATTGATCCCATCAATATTAACTTGATCAATGTTAAAGATAGTACCATAAGGTTGTTTGAGGTAGAATCTATATAATTTTGGGCAAGTAAAATTATCATGACCATAAGTTTCATGCCAATAATAGAATTTGTCTAGATCATGCCATGTAAGTGCTTCAAACTTGTCCTTAAAATTATAGTTTTTAAGATTAGGGGTGAATATATTGTAAGGATATTTTCATGGATCCACTGAGAAAACATATTCTCACGTCTTGGATCACCCTTAGATTTGGTTATCATGTGTATAAGAGCTTTAAATTTTTCTAACTCATGAGAGATATCTTAGACAACTACATTACAAGTACCATCCCTTACAACATGTTTACTAGGGTTTTTGGGTTTCAAGAATTTTTGGTTTTTCTTCTTTTTCCAATGTTCAAGGATTTTAACAAATTGTATAACCTTGTCTTTTAGAGCAAATCATAAGGATTATGTTCCTATATCTTAACCTAAAAAGTTGATTTAAGTTTTTTTTACAAACATTGCTTTTGTTGCTTCTTTAAATAAATTCATATTAACACAATATTTAAATCTTTCCCATCCCTTATAAAAATCAATAATATTTTCATTAAGGATTTGTTGAACATTTATAAAGACATCCATTACCTCTATCATAACTATGCCATCATCAATCTCTTCTTTCAACTTTTTGACGAAAATATCTAAGAGATTATAAAATATTTAGGTAAGGATAATCAATCAAAAGCATTCCCTACCAAATTCTTCATCATGCATATTACCTTCGTTAAAGTCATATGATCGTCAAATTCTTCTCTCATCTTTTGACAAAAATGTTAAAAAACTAATAAAATATTTAAAGATTAAAAACCAATGGAAAACATTTCCTACATTTTAATAATTAACCAATTCCTAGTTATATGTATTCGAATGTTATCCTAGCTGTGGACGGATGCTATGCTTAGTGCTCCTCTCGAGAGCGATCTTAAAAACCACTTTATAAGGTTGGTTTGACATGGGAGAACAATATTTGGTGGAGAGATTATTCGTAACATTTAGAAACATGGTTTCAAAGGTCGGACGCCCATGTCTTTGGATGTGATGATTGAAGTACTTAGTTTATTTGCAATCCCGAAGTCAGTTGTCGAATTCTATTCAAATGTTAGAATTTATACTAATTAAGTAATTTATATTATAATGTAGTGATGTTTTTTGAATTTTAATTTAGAAAATCCAAATTTAAATTTTGATAAAAAGATTGGTATTTAAAAAACAAAATTGTAGGCCATTAGTAGGATCTGGTGGGCTGTCCCTATTCTATTCTCTGCAGTTGAGATTTAAAAAAAAAAAAATTGTAGGTTGGTGGGTCAATGGGTCGTTTTCCTTTAAGGGTTGGAGGCCAATGAATTGTGCTGATTCAATTTTTAATAGGTTGTTTTGGTTCAATTTCCAATAAGTTGTTTTGATTCAATTCTCTTAAGGGTTGGGGGCCAATAAATTGTCTTGATTTAATTTCCTTAGATATTAAAGTTCAATTCAGTTGACTTTGTCTTATCAAAATTAAAGATCATAAAAATTCACTACACAACAAAAAAAAATATACTGTTAAACTCAGCAATAAAATAATGTTTGACTTTAATACGCTATTTGAAAAAGGATACTCTTAGATAAGTTTGCACTCACCAATAAAGTAATGTTTTGACTCTAACGTCATATTCAGGAGAAGTCGACTCTGTGCACATAACATCAGATGAGCACCTATGTCAGAGGCTTTTATACAACTTGTCGTGGTAGACTATGAGTCTCCATTTAGTGAGTTTTATTTATTTTCAATTTGGTAATTAATAAATATTATTTTTATAAATTTTAATTTTGTTAAGTAAAATGAAGTTAATAAATCTTAATTTTTTAAATTGAATGATTATCATTTAATTATTTAATAATATTTAAATAATAAAAATTAATACTTTTATAACTATCATCCAAATTATTTCCTCATATTTTGAGGAAACCTGATACATCCCCTCACTGCTAAAGACGGTGACAACTCGCACGCTAGGATAATTTGGATTTAAATTCTTTTGCCTAATGTCAAGACAAATTTTCACCTGTGTTTTCAGGTAAAACGTCACCCATTTTACACGTTGAAAATGTTTCCAGCCTATGCCAAAAGGAGAGATGGTCCCATGTGTCCAGATGAGAATTCAGAGGCAACTAGCCTCATTTTCCACACCCTCACCTACCCTTTGCAATTCCGTCCATATACGGGCCAAGGGGCGAAACAATCACCGCCATGATGCTGAACAAGCTAAAAAAACCGAAGTTACTAGCTGTTCGCAGAGTAGAACAGAGTTCAGATATGGGAAAGCGCTTGAATGGCTGGAATTTCTCCTGTTGGCATTCTTGCAAAAGCTCGACCATGCTTCTATATTTTACATTACTATTTGTCAGTATTTTCCCTCATTCAGTGGTATGTAATCTGCGGTATTACGTCTGCAGCAATGAAACTACTTACGACAGCAGATTTTTGTATAATTTGCATACAGTCGTGGATAATCTCCTTCGGAATACACCTCGGACGGGGTTTAACACTTCTATCTATGGCAATGCTCCCTACAAGGTCTACGGCCTCCTCCAATGCTGGGGCAACGTATCCCCACAAAACTGTGCAGACTGTTTGAAGGAAGCAAATAGTTTAGCTCGTGATCTTTGCTCCATCAACATGGGTGCTCAAGTGTGGACAGACAGGTGTTCCTTGCATTATGATATCTCCAATTTCTTTTCAAAGTTCGACAAGAGTGGAGGTTCCATAGCGAACTCAGGGGATATCACAACCGATGTGAACGCTTTCAAGAACACCACGGCCAATCTTCTGGACAATCTGTGCCACAAAGCTTTTGATCCTGCAAATAAGGGTTTCGCCATGGGATCACTGAACTACTCTGCTACCAACAAGGTTTACGGTCGAGCACAATGTTTTAGAGATATCTCCATTCAAGATTGCAAATCATGCTTGTCCATTGCATTGCAAAATCTGAAGGATTGTTGTTCTCAAAAGCAAGGAGCTCAGGTCCTGTTAGCCACCTGCACAATCCGATACGAGACATTCCCCTTTTTCAACCCTTCGGAGTCGCCGTCCTATGACGAACCCCCTTCCGCAGGAGCTTCCAACAGTAAACTGCACAGAACTTTTCTTGTCACAATGTTTCTAAATTCTTGTTTCAATAGGGCGTACATTGGAGAGTAAAAATTAACAACGAATGTCTGCTGCAGGAAAGTCCACAAAGAATTTACCCATAATATTGGGGGTTCTTGGAGGCGTTTTTCTTGTTTTAGCGGTCTCTCTGTTTGGAATGCCAACCGAACTAAGATCCGCCATTTTTAGACCGCTAATAGCGTTTGTTAGAAGGAACAGAGGTACTGCTTGTTTTTTTTTTGTTTTGAGAGTTTGTAGAATGTAAAAATTCAAGGCTGGAATTTCAATTTCATATTTCATTTTGTTGCAGAAAATTAAAGTCTGTAAATTCAATTTCATATTTCAATTTGTCGCAGAAAATTAAAGTCTGTAATTTCAATCTCATATTTCATTTTGTTGCAGAAATGCATACACAAGACCCCGATTCAAACCTACTTGAAAAGGAGGGAGGTCATATTTTTGGATTAAAAACCTTGAGAGAAGCAACAGAAAATTTTCACGACAAAAACAAGCTTGGAGAGGGGGGTTTCGGGCCTGTATATAAAGTAATGGTCTAGTTTATTAGTAAATTTCTGATTAGTTCAAGAGATCTCATGGGATACATGTAAGGTTTTATGAATCTGTCTGTTCTTGATATCTCAGGGCTCTATTGGGGACGGAAACGAGATAGCCGTCAAGAAGCTCTCTGCAGTATCCAAACAAGGTCGAAAAGAATTTATGAACGAAGTGAAGCTTGTTGCCAATGTTCAACATCGAAACCTTGTGAAGCTGCTAGGATGCTGTGCTGAGGGAGCCGAAAGGTTGCTCGTTTATGAGTTTTTGCAAAACAAGAGCCTCGATACCTTCATCTTTCGTAAGTTTCTCCACTTATCTGTAATTACATAAACTACTAATAAATTTTATCCACACCTTCAGTCTTGAAAATACATTCTGAAGTTGAGAATACAGACGCAGACCCAGGAAAGCGGGGGCAGTTAGATTGGGGAAAGCGTTATGACATTATAATCGGAATAGCTCGAGGCCTTCTGTATCTCCACGAGGATTCGCAGATACGAATCATTCACAGAGACATTAAAGCAAACAATATTTTGTTGGATGAGCATCTGCATCCGAAGATAGCTGACTTTGGCTTGGCGAGACTTTTCCCGGACAATGAAACTTTTGTCCAAACAAGAGTTGCAGGAACATAGTAAGTACGATAACCTTAACATGTTTAGAAATAAAATTGATGAGACATTTAAAATGTAATAGTTTGTAAATTAAGCAAGATTTGATGCGCAGCGGTTACATGGCTCCAGAGTACGCAATGCTAGGGCACTTGTCCTTAAAAGCGGACGTTTATAGTTTTGGAGTGTTGCTTCTTGAAATTGTGAGCGGAAGAAGGAACACCGATGTGAATCTTCCAGGGGAATTGCAAAGCCTAGTAGAATGGGTACGAAATCCGCCTTTCAAAAACAATTTTAAAATTGTGTCATGAAATTAGACAAATCTAACCCATGTGAATGTGAATGAATGAATGTGGGATGCAGGCATGGAAACTATACAAAGGAGGAAATCTTCTGAATATGGTGGATCCCACGGTAAGGGAAAGTAGTTCCGAAGAGCAAGCGTTAAGGTGTATTCGCGTTGGGCTTCTTTGTGTGCAATCTGACGCAACAGTGCGTCCACATATTTCCAGCGTTATTACAATGATGTCCAGCGATTCAGTGGTGTTGCCCAATCCAACAAAGCCTGCGTTTGTAAGTGTTAGCAGGGTGCATGAATCAACTTCATCTTCAGTCACGGGGTTTCAACCGTACAGGTACCAAAGAGAGACGTCATCTGCAACCACGTCCAGAACCATCGGATCATCTAGCAACATGGTCATGGTTTCCTCCATTGGTAGTGATTTCATTACTGAATTGGAACCTAGGTAACAGGTACTTCGTTATGAGTAAATGTCATATTGGAATCTGGCTGCAACTTGCAGGGTGCCATACAACAAATGTGGAAAACGCCAGCCAGGAAAACGTTGTATTCACACTTCAAACTAAATGTGTCCAATAGAGGGGGGTCCTAATGCGCATAAGAAAAAATTTAAGATTTTTATGTGAAAGAATAAAATTATATTTGTTTAGAAATTTATTGGAAAATAGTATAAATATATATAACTTCAGATAATCTTATGTGACGTTATAAACCCTCAAAAAAATATATATATATACTGTACTTTTCTTTCTCATGCGGAGAACCCTTTGCACATGAGTGGACCTGATGATGATTTTGTCTGATATGTTGCTTTATTTATTTCTATTAAGATTAAGGCTTAGATTTGAAGTTCTTTTTAACTTTTTTTTTTCATGATGGGAGACTTATGTTGACGGTTAATAATTAAAAATATTATTCCGGCACGCATGACATCAATCATGACATCTAATAACGTCTAGCAATTAGCAGAAATTATCAGTTGCCAGGGAGTGTAAGAATCGAGAGCTGAGAATTGACGTTGACAAGAGAAGGCCTATGACATTTTTTTTTCATATGTATTTTTTCATAAAGGATTCGATAATATTTTTATCATACTTTTTACTTTGAAAATACTCTTAGATTAAGAAAACCAAAACAGTCTATAGATTCAAACTAAAACAACCACCAACGATTTAATGGCCTAATTAGGCTATCCTATCAGTTATACTAGGTTATTCTCCCTATGTTAGGTCCAAATAGCGCAGCTTTTAGTAACGTGAGTGAATATTGTTTAAAATTTATATCATCACAACCTTAAAACAAATACCGCAGCTTTTAGTAACGTGAGTGAATATTGTTTAAAATTTATATCATCACAACCTTAAAACAAATACCGCAGCTTTTAGTAACGTGAGTGAATATTGTTTAAAATTTATATCATCACAACCTTAAAACGGTTTATAAAAATGTGTGTTAGGTTGCTAACCTTAAATATTTGAATATATTACTGGCGTGAAGAGTTTGTTACTGAGTTTTTACTAGCAGCTTCCTGTCAAATTTTGATTTTATTTTTGATATACATCCTGTCAAATTTTAATTTGCGTGAAGAGTTTGTTACTGAGTTTTTACTAGCAGCTTCCTGTCAAATTTTGATTTTATTTTTGATATACATCCTGTCAAATTTTAATTTTATTGTTTGATATACATCCTTTAAAATTTGACACATCCTCTCAAATTTTAATTTTATTTTTGACATATATCATATAGACTGATATAGGAGCATCCATGTGGAGAAGTTGGAAGAACAACCATCAGACGGTTGTTATCATATCGTCTCGTGAATGTCGGAAAGTAATGGTTTCGTAATTGTTTTTTTTAATATTTTTAATTTTTTTTTTTTTTTTTTTTTTTTTTTTTTAAAAAGGGTTTGAAAGGAGAAGGGAAAAAAAATCAGAAGAGGGCTAAAGCGAATAAGATTAATAAAAAGTTGATTGAGAAAATCAGCAAGAGGTTGAAGAATAAAGAGCAAGAGGAGACTGAAGGAGAGAGTGGAAAAAATAGGTTTGCAGATATAAGAAATTTAAGTAAGAGATAGAAATTGGTGTGAGGTTTAGGTGCAGGTTAGATATGTATGTTTGTAAATATTGATGTTTATCACGATTATGTAACTACAAATTATAAATAAAAAGAAATTTTATCTATTTTTTTTAAAGAGATCTTGGTATTATATTTATGTTTTGATTGTTTTTTGTTTTTAACTATTGTTATTGTAGTCGCCATCTGGTGAAGTGGTAGGTCATAGCAGTGTCATCTTTAGAGAGAAAATTGTCATTTATGAAATTACTCCTTGTCCCTTGTCGTCTTGTCAAACCATCACTAAGGAAAGTTGTTGTCATTGTGACAAATAGTATTGTCATCACAAGAAGTTATCGTCTTAAGGTTAGAGTCAGGTGTTTAGTGCCATGCTCTTTTGAGTTGGAAGCATGTTGTCTTTGCCCTAACCATCTTGCACATTGTCATCTTATATAATAAGATATTGCCAATGTCGTCAAGTGACACCACCATCTTGTGAAGCCACCATCTTATGAAGATTGAATATGTTGTTTGGTCATAATATTATCAAATCATGTACTGTGGCAAGAGGGTATTGTGAATATTTGCTGCTAGGGAAGGTTGTTGTACAATCGAATCCCTCTTTGACGTTGCATCATTTTGGAATTAGATCCAAAAGAGCTCTAAGGATTAATACGTGACAAAGGAGGGATGGCACAATGAGGAAGGAGAAGACCACAAATTTTTTGACCCATAGATATAGCAGAGATGATGAGAGGCGTCATAACTTGACTAATTGCACTTGAAACTATCGAAAGGAGGGGCGTTCAAGTAGATGATGTAAGTGACAGTGAAGAGGAGGAAGTGGACCAAGTAGAAGTTCACAATGAAAGACAAGGAAGAGATCTAGAAGAAAAATTAATCTAAACAATTTTTAACATGCGCAAAAAGCCAAGGTTAGAAACCCCATGATATGATGGAAGTTCAAACCCTAAAGAACTCATTGATTATATTGCAAAGATGATGTTTTTTTTTTGAATCAATAGAAGATCTCAAGAAGTTGAAGTTTACCTCTATGAAACTAAAGGGGCATGCGTCCTTGTGGTGGGATCATGTCCAAACAAAGAGGCAATGGAGAGGAAAGGATAAAATTCAAACTTGGGGTAAGTTTATAATCAAATTGAAGTCTAAATTTCTACTTTTTGATTACCAAAAAGGGTTGTTTAGAAGACTTCAAAACCTTAGGTAAAAGGAGTTGGAAGTGGAGTATACAAAAGAATTCTATAAGTTGACCATCAAAGTTGGTCATATTGAATATGATGACAAGAAGGTGGTAAGATATATAAATGGACTAAGATTATCCATACAATATGAGATTGGTCTGATTTGAATTAGAAATATTGAAGAGGCATACTAGTATGAAATCGGGGCAAAGGTATAATATATATGTATATATATATATATATATATTTAAATTCTAACTCCATTTTAACAAGCAAAATGTGTTCAAATTCCATAAGCAAACGTATGCAAAATTATTAACATAATGCAATCAGCAGGTAGAATGTCCTATATGAATTTTCTTCAATGGGCTTCCATGTACCCAAAGGCCATGGTGCATTAAGCATGACATCATATCCCACCTTACCTAATGCACACAACCACTATATCCGCCAAAGGTGGGTACTGAACTCGTCCAACTTGCTCATTGAAGGGTGACTACCTGCACTTGCACTCAAAAATTCCTTCAACAACATTTCATTCCACAAATAGTTGTAATCAAATAATTAACTAAATGGAGGGGATGTTACATTCCCTCCCACCAGAATAATACACAATCCTTGTATTAGCCAAAAACAATTATGCATGTCCACATTATTATTTAAATATATAAGCATCACTAGGTCACATGCTACTATCCAAATGCAATTCCAAAACATATATTGTATATCCAGAATACATTTACAATATTTATCTATAAAAAGAAAATGATCCTCTCAAAGAAGAGAACAATAAAATAATGATGGAGGGCAATATTTGTAAGAAGGAGAAGTTAGTACTTCTCAAAGTGATTTCAATCAAAGTACTTGGAAAAAAGGTGAGACATCGAGAGGGCAAGGTGAATTTGGTAGAGGTAGAGGTCGTGGTTTTGACTAGAAAGTGTTATAGATGTAGAGAAGTTGGACATCAGGCATTTGAGTACCCTCAAGTGCGATAAACTAGTGGTTTGTAAGGGAAGCTCGTAACCAAATTGTATAAGAAAATGAATACAATATTGCTACATCGAATAACGTGGAAGAAATTGAACAAGGAGAATCCTTATGATAGAAAGAGTATTGTTAAAACCAGCAAAGGAGGTGCTTGATCCTGAGCAGAGAAAGAGCCTATTTCAAACAATTTGTAAGTCAAGAGGTAAATGTTGCAAGTTGATTGTGAAAAGTGATAGTACAGATAATTTAGTGTCTACAAATATGGTAGAGAAGCTTAGGTTGAAGAGAATTGAACACCCAAATCCATACAAAGTCTCATGGTTGTAAAAGGGGTACCAAATTTTGGTGAGTGAACAATGTATGGTGAACTTTTAGATTGGTTCTTACAAAGATGAGATACTATATGATGTTATGCCTATGGATTCTTGTCATGTCTTGTTGGGAAGACCGTGGTAGTTTGATAAAAATATAGTGCATGATGGTAGGGAGAACACCTATGTGATTGATAAGGATGGAAAGAGGTTCACATTAAGTCCATTGAAGGATAAAGGGAAATAAGTGGACAATAGATCTATAGTGTGTCAGTATACGAAAAATAATCCTTGAAGTGAAAGAAGAAGAAGAAAGTATGTTTTGCTTTCATATCTAAATTTATAGAATAAGGTATAGTGGACAAGATGGATGAAACCCCACATGAGGTGAAGGATTTTTTGGAAGAATATGCAAAGAATTTTTCATAAGATGGATTACCACCAATAAGGAGCATGGGTCATCACAAATATTCCAATATCGAATCAAGTTTACATGATAATCCAACACCAATGGAGAATGAGGAGGAAAGGATAGAGATAAGAAAGATAATAAACATGGGAAGGAGACAGATAGCCTAGGTCACCCATAGTAGTGATGATAAAGACAATAGTGTAATGACTCCTATTGTAGATAAGGAGAAAGAGAAAGAGAAAAGAAAGGGTAAAATATAGTGGTAGAAGATGAACCTCATTCATTCATTGATGGCTATGATGAAGGTCATATTGCTAGAGTTGATGGCGGTGAAGGACATAATTATGGTGATGACAAAGACCAAAGTGGCAATGAAGAGTTTGGGAGTTTTGAAATGCACACCAGATCCATTGGCTCTAAGTTGATGAGAAGACTAGTTCACAATGGTAAGGAATTGGGAAAATATGGGCAAGGTGTGAAAATATCCATAATGCCAAAGATAAAGCAAAATAATGAAGGCCTTGGTTTTGAAACTAAGTCAATATGGAAGAGTTAGACATGTTGCAAGTAGGTTTTGGAACTAACATTCTCGTGAGATATGTGGAGGACGTAATCACTCCACACAAAAGTGTTGGTATCAATATGAAATCACCAACAAAGTGCATATTTATTGTGGTTGGATGGATATGACACAATGGGAGAAGGTGAAGAGAATGTTGAGTGCATTCTATACGAGAACTTTTGGTCCTTACAAGAAGGTCATGATAAGACATCAAAGTTGGCCTTGTGAAGACAACCAAGCTAAAAGGATGATAGCTTGGAAGAGCAATTCATGAGCTAGAGCTCATGGAATATTTTCTCTTATCTAATGAGTATGATGTAGGAGCATCCACACGGGGAAGCTGGAAGATTGACCATTAGATGACTATTAAAAAATTATCTTGTGGAAGTTGAAAAGTAATTATTTAGTAACTATTTTTAGAGTCTTTAAAAAGGGGTTCAAAATGAGAAGGGAAATAGGGGTAAAAGAGAGCAAAAGCAAGGAATAATCGATAGAACATCAATTGAGAAAATAAGCAAGAGGCTGACGAAGAAAGAACAATAGGAGACTGAAGGAGAGAGGGAAAAAGAGAGGGTGGTAGGCATGAGAAACCTATGTAATAGAGGGAGATTGGTGTGTGTGAGGTCTAGGTGCATGTTGGATATGCATGATATCTGCCATGAATATGTATAATTATAAATTATAAATAAATAAAAAAATTATCTATCTTCCTTTAAAATAGATCATGGTACTATATTTATGTTTTGATTGCTGCTTTTTGTTTTTAACCATTGCTATTGGAGTCATCATTTGGTTAAGTGGTAGGTCATAATAGTGTGTCATCCTTGGAGAGAAGACTATCATCTATGAAATTACCCCTTACCCCTCATCTTTTTATCAAATCGTGATTAAGGAAATTTATCGTTGTTTTGATAAATAGTATTTTCGTCAAGGGAATTTGTTGTCTTTGTCACAAGTGGTGTCACCATAAAGGGAAGTTGTCGTTGGAGACAAGAGTTCATCATAAAAGGTTGTCGTCATGGAGTGCAATTATTGTCATAAAAAGTTATTGTCTTAAACTTGTTGTCAACTTTCTAGTGCCATGTTGTCTTGAGTTGGAAGCATGTTATCTTGCCTTAAACATCTTGCATATTGTTGTATTGTATATTAGAAAAATATAGAGCGTAAACCATTAAAATATTATTTAGATTCTAAGGTTTAAATAGAACAATAATAGGTTATGAATAACCTAAGGATATTAAAAATAATATCCTTAATTAACGCTAACGCACTTGAGGAATAGGTGTCTAACCTACTAACCAACTAGGTAGATAACATAGTCAACTTGACTACAGTCACCTAGTTACCTAGTTACCACAAGATATTCCAAACAATGAATATCTTCAAGGTAAAAAGTAAAAGTAAATGTAATAACCTAAATCTACCATGCGGTAAATAAAATCTACCTAGGAGAATCTACTAATTACCAAATGAGGAAATAATTATAGTTGTTGCAGCATAGTAACTCTAACATCTTGTCTTATTACATTATTTGGGTAATGGATATAACTGCCCCAATACAGTAAAAAAATGTTGATATGTGGCTCTTGCTCTGGCTCGGGCTCTGTCACGGTGCTCTGGTTTCTCTAAGCAAAAATTAGGTCATTCCTCACTCTGTTTTTACATCAATAAATGTCCTTATTGCAATCTTGTCATCCAACCGGATTGCATGGGTAACCGGTCGCTACAACCGCTAGGTGTACTAGAGTAGATCACTACATACGAGGTTCATTTTGATACAATATGATTTTACAAAAGTTTTGATAAGGTAGCTAAGGTGTCGATTGCTGTTGAAAAATGCACCCTTATAAGTTTTCCCCTTTTTTTGTAAAACATGTTGTAATAGAATTTTTGCAAGAAGTGTGACTAAGGTGTCGGTCACTGCTGAAAACACACCCTTATAAGTCATCCTCTCTTTTTAGCAAAAACATTCTGTGAGGTAGGAAAGAAATGTTGGTCCCCCCTTAAGTGCAAAATATATGCAACTCATGAAGTTTTTTAAGGCTTTTACAAATATTGCCTCCTAGGCAAATTTTAAAAATTACACCATAAAATCCCCCCTTTTATTACAAGTACTTCAAACAAAAAATGTCTGCTATTTATGAAGCCTAAAAAAAAGGTACAATCACCCCTTTATTGCAAGTACTTCAAAGAAAAACATTTGCTATTTATGAAGCCTAAAAAGAGGGTTGGAATGGTGCTTGCCTAGGGTGACAAATTTGTTTCCCTTATAAAGTTGTATGGACCATGAGCACCTTGTGTGGTCTTTCTGAATCAGAATCAGAATCAGACACTTCACTAGCAACATGGCCTCTTTGTTTTCTATTTTGACTCTATGATGTACCTTTACCATTTTTGTTTTGCTTGTTTTTAAACCAACACTAATTGGTGTCATGGTTGTCATTTTTACAATTTGTGCAAAACTTCTTTTCTGATTGAGGTTGTTTGCCCTTATCTTTTGAAGATGATCCTCCCTTCTGAAAGTTACATTTTTTCTTTCCACCCTGTCTGTTCTAGTAAATTGCATTGTTTGATAATTCATCGCTTTAGAGCTGATTTGCTTCCTCGATTTGAAGCAAATTGACTAACTCCAAAAAGGTTACTAGTCTTTGAGATACATGAAGGGATGTTATTAACATCTTATAGGATTATGGAAGAGCCCTCAATATTATTGAAGTCATGATAGTATCTTCTATTTTTTCTCCTAAAGCATTCATCTTTGAATTCAATTCTGCCACTCTGTAAAGGAATAACTCTACTGTTTCTCCTGACTTCATATGGAGTGTATGAAGTTGAGTTTGAAGGTTTAGAATAGTCGATTGATTCTTACCTTCAAAATGGTACTTACCAAATTTGGCTTCACTTATGTAAGGTTGGATTTCATCAGTAGTAGCTAGGAGAATCAACATGAGAAGATGGTTGTCCTTTTTATCCCATGCATTCTAATCTAGTCCTAGTTTTGTGGGTCTTTTGATAGTTGTTGTTACTATATCCCACAATTCCTTGATAGTAAGAATGGCCTTCATCTTGGTTTTCCATGCTGAATAGTTAGAACCTTTAAGAAATTGTGTATAATTTAGATATTTTTCTATAGTTGCCATGATGAAGGTTCTAGAATTGTGCCAAGATGGTCTTCCTTTCACTCTTAATTGATATTTAATGGCACCTGCCTGAAAAAATCTCTTGAATAAAGATGATCAGTTTGAGGAAATTTAAGTCAAAAAAATAAGAAATGAAAGAGAATTCACTCTAATTGATATTTAATGGCACCTGCCTGAAAATACTCTTGAAGAAGAATAATAAATTTGAGGAAATTGAGTCAAACAAATAAGAGTGAATTTAAGTTTTATGGAGAGAATATCAATATTAAAAATGGCTTACAGTTGTGCAATGAATTACACAAATGAGTGTGAAATTTGAGGTGTTTAGTGCTCTTGATTTTGATGACTTATAATTGTAGAAAACAAGAAATTAAATGCAATAATCAATCAAAGAGTGCCCACAAATTTTTACCACTTAGGTGTTGAATGCAACCGAAAATGCACCTAATTTATCAAATGCCAATTTGAAATAAAGGTGTCGAGTAATATAAAAAATGCACCTTATTACTAATTTTTGCAACAAAATTTTGATTTGTGTTGTGCAAAAAATTGATATTCAATGTCTCCTCTTGTTTTACAATTTTGCAAAGAATGTGGAAAAAACAATTACCTTTCCTTTTTGTGTTGCAAAATAAACAAGTTTTAATTTTCAAGTGCCCCCCTTTGTGTTACAATTTTGTAAAGAAATACAATTTCTTGTCTTCCCCCTTTGATTTGCAAAATTAACAAAGTAGCACTCCTTTCAAGTCAAGTTGACACACGACCCGCATTTGAAAGGCTTTCCAAAACCAATGGACACACGACTTGGTTTTAGTGGACCCAAGGTCTTCAATCTCTTCTCAAAAGCAATAAAATGTGCAATTTCTTGTGTTATATCCCTCATTGGAGAAAACAAATACACAAAGTTTAACTCTGTATTTTGCAAATTTGGTGTCTCCTTGTGTTACAATTTTGCAAGAAAGAATTAATTTTCTTGATTTTGTCCCCATTTATTTTGCAAAATTAACAAGGTTTTGAGAAGATTTTAGGGCTCCCGAATATAAGACAAAAAGGTTTTGCAAAATTTTTAACGAAAGTTAATCAAATAGTTTTAATTAATAATAAAAATAAACTATGTTTTTAAAAAATAAATTTAATTTTGAAAAAGAAATTGATTAAAAACATTATCATAGGGGTTGAAATTTGCAAATCCATTATTCACATGCAAAAATCCAAAGCCATCCCTAGAAGCACCAACTCCACCTTCATCGCCTTAATCCCTAAAGGCCCTGAGTGCAAATCCATGAATGACTACAAACCCATCAGTTTATGTAATATCATATACAAGATTCTTGCCAAAGCCCTAACAAAAAGACTCAAAGAAATACTCCCGCTCATTATAGATCCTTGCCAGGGCATCCCGGTCAAAGGAAGGTCCATTCATGATGGCATAATCACCCTGCATGAAGTCCTCCACTTAGCTTCCCAAAACAAGAAAGCAACCCTTTTTCTCAAATTAGATATCAGTAAGGCTTTTGATCGAGTAAACAGGGATTTCCTCCTAGTTGTTCTTCAAAAATTTGGTTTTCACGGGGAATGAATAAATGTAATCAGAGGCTACATATCCAACCCTCATTTCTCAGTCTTGGTTAACGTATCACCTGCAGGTTATTTTCCTAGCGGTAGAGGCATCAGGCGGGGAGACCCCCTATAACTCATCCTTTTTATGATACTCGTTGAATATCTGGGAAGAGCACTTAAGAGTGTTGTCAGTGAGAAAACTATCACAGGGATTAGCGCTACCTTGAGTCTAAACCTGCTGTCACACCAGCAATTTGTGGATGACACAATACTCGCTACCTATGCTTCAGTAGTGGAGGCCAAGATGATCAGAAAATCTTTGATTTATATGAGAAAGCGACTGGTCAAGAAATCAACTATAACAAAAGTAAAATATTCTTCATCAATACCCCCTTTCCAGGAAGATTAAAATTGGGCGTATTCTTCAATGTAGCATTGGTGAGTTCCCTACTCGCTATCTGGGGCTTGCTCTCTTTTACAGTCATCCCAAATTGTCTATGTGGAGTCATATTGTGGAAACGATAAACAAAACGTTAGTTGGATGGAAAGGGCTTTTCTAACCCAAGCAGGTAAAATCACTCTTACCGCAACATGCCTCCAAAGCATCCCAACCTATTTCCTCTTAGTCTTCAAAGCTCCTGCTTCAGTTTATGCCTCGAGCAAATACAAAAACGATTCTTGTGGGGAGGCACAAAGGAGAAGCAAAATATTCATTTGGTTGGATGGAAAAAGGTTTGTCAACCAAAAAACCAAGGGAGTCTGGGACGTAGAAGAATCAAGCATATGAACACTACTCTGCTGGCTAAACAAGCCTGGAAAATCCACACAAGTTTCAATGCAGAATGGGTATCAATAATATAGAGGAAATACCTTCAGCACAAAGAATTCACTGATGAAGATATCCACAAATATGGATCAACTTTTTAGAGGTCAATTATTCAGGTCAGAGAAGTTCTCCAAAAAGGTTCAAGGTGGCAGTTGGGAACAGGTACTGGCATAAACGTTTGGATAGACAGGTGGGTCAGTGATCATCCCCTAGTTGAAAATGATGAGATATATGTCCTAAAACCTATCCTTGATGGCAGCATAGGCAGCAAAGTAGTAGACTTCATCCAAAACATCAATGGGTCTAAAATCTAGAAATACCTCAACATTAACTCAAATTATGGGCACATAACCAGGGCAGCGATGGCTTTGGATCTTATGTTGAATACTGCAGTGATTCTGACAGATGGATAAGAAGACTTTCTAATTTGGAAAGAAACGGATAGTGGATTTTTTTCTGTTAAATTTTCCTACCAACTTATCCTCAATCCATAGCAAGCTCCCTTCTCTCCTAGCCAAATTTGGATCAAGTACCTCATCCCTAAAGTGATAGTGTTTTCATGGCTGGCAATTCAAAACAAGATTATAACCACTGATAATCTCATCAAGAGGGGGATTATGGTACCCAACAGATGCCACATGTGCTATAAAGCTTGGGAATCCATCAACCATATTTTCACTAAATGTTATTTCTCTTATGTTGTGATGAGTAACTTATTGTCCAGTTTCCACATCAATTGGGTCCAACCCAACTCCCTGGTAGAGCTTTTCACTCAGTGGCCCAATCCTTTCAAAAACCCTCAGTTGGAATCCTTGTGGAAAATATGCACTCACCATTTCTTATGGTTGTTATGGCTAGAAAGAAATAGCAGGGTGTTCTCTAACACGCCCAAGGACCCTACCTCCATTGCTAGTAAAATCATAAGCTTTGCCATAGATAACTCCCGACTCTTCCCTTGTACAGAACCCCTTGATGTGGAATTGAATATTTTTTTGTTTAGCATTCTTAATATCCCTGGGGAATATAATCCTCATGTAACTCATCCCCACCCAAGGCACACCTCTTCATGGAAACCACCCCAAAAGGATGGATCAAGCTCAATTTTGATGGAGCTTCTAAAGGAAACCCAGGAGTAGAAGGAGCAGGAGGACTGGTCAGAGATAGCAGCGACAAGATTGTGATTGCATTTGCTGAGAACCTATGCATTCAAACTAATCACGTAGAAGAAGCCCATGCCTTTTGGAGAGGTCTCCGAATCATTCAAAAGCACAAAGAGAACTACGAAATAGAAGGGGATTCTCTAAACATCATAAATTATATCAACAACAGCTCCAATCCTTCATGGAAGGTCATGAATGCCATTAGGGAAGCCAAAAACATGATCAAAAGATAGGGCAGCATGATATGCAAACATGTGTATAGGGAGGCAAATAGATCGGATGACCTCTTAGCAAACATGGGAATCAGTCAGAATTCCTTGTTTGTATGGGATAACAATCCACCCTCAAACATTGTCAATGAAGCCAACCAAGAGTGGGTAAATCATGGGTCAAACTGACCAGTGCAAGTTCGAAGATCAGTGGGTTCGGCTCAACACTGTTCTGTTTGGGGTGTTGTCCTTTTTTTTTAGCATCAATATTGTTTGGGGTGTTGTCCATATATTATCTGCATAAATACTGTTTAGGGTGTTTGCTATTAGGCTTATCCACTTTTAATCAAGATCAGTGCAAGTTCTATTTGGGGGTTGTCCATATATTATTTGCATCAATACTATTTGGGGTGTTTGCTATTAGGCTTATCGGATTTTAATCAATGTATGGTGAACGATGTTTATCCATGTACGAAAACACTTTTTTAAAGTTTAGTCTTCTAAGCTGCTAGCCTCCCTTGAGGTTTTTGTAACTATTGGTTTTAGGATCTAGGAAAAAACCCTTTAATATAAGGTACACTATTTACCAAAAAAAGAATTTGATTTAAAACATAAATTATATTTAAATTATTAAAAAATATAACAAAACTTTAATTAAAAAAATTGCAAAAAAAAAAATTGAAAAAGTTTACCTTGGGCCTTATTGTTTTGTTTTCTTATCACAAAAAAAATATATTAACCTCCCTGACGGGAGCCGAAATCCTGACCTATCGGGGAGGGTGCTAATGCTGGCCCTGTTACCGATTGGGCTAGCTAGCCCAATGGGTGGTAAAGAGGGTCACCTTCTCTTTGAAGTTAATTTTCACCACAAAGCATAAATTCATAAAGCATTAAAAGGCTTTTGGGATTCTAAATCCCACATGCGCCCGACGAACGCAATTTTTGTTGTATAAAATAAAATTGACACCCTTTAACATTCGATTGCCTTCGGGTAATTCGAAGACCGCCCCTTTTACCGCTCGGACTTGCCTATGAAATGATGCCATGTGGATGCGCACAAAACCACCACATTAGCTTCCACCTTATCGAGATTCGCCACATCACCAATCACGGAGAGAAGCCACATGTGTAGATGTAGCTCTTCCACCACATCAGCCACCAAAGAGTCACGTCGACTGCCACGTCAGATTCCATGCATGTCCACCAGGTTAGCAGTTCAGTCACCACATGTTCATCTCGTATTACATGTTGTCAGGTCAACCTCCATGCCACGTTAGATGTTCACCTTTCACCATGTGTCCAAGGTCACAAGGGTCCACTTTAGTAGTGGTAAGCTTGTGTTTTATGGTCAAATGGGCAACATCGTTCGTGCACTTGCACTTGTTGATCAGAGGGTCAACATCATCAGGTTGTAAACTTAGGGATCGTATGCCAAGTCGAGGTTCAGGTCGATGTTCGGGTTGGAGCTATCAGTACACCAGCATTATAGGATTGCATCGAGGATCACCAGAGGTTTTCATGCTTGGAGGAGCCGCCAGACCATGGGCCCGTCAGGTTGGTGTAGGCGGGATCAGTGGTCTTCAGATTAAAATATTACCGAATGAAGTTGACAGATCTGATACAAGGATAGATACGCCGAAGTCAATACTGATCTCACAGTGTCAGTCATTGATAGTGTTAGTGATGACGACTAGAGTCAAATCAAATCCTGCTAGAGTGAGATTCATGCCTTGGCAGGTAACTAACAGGAAATTATCTGCATTAGGGAAGGTTTCCACCAGCCAATGGTGATTAATGCCTTCCTGTGAGGTATAGAAAATTTTGTGAAGTCATATGAGCGACGAAGTGGGGGACATCCGTGTTAGACTATTACACTCGTCGAAGTTCCTAAATTTTGCACCAGGTCAGCGTCCAACCGATCGCTCAACAGACCAGAAGAGATACTCTGGAATGTTAATGGTCTTCTTTCCCAATAGATGGTTGAGAAAAGCGAGGTGAAAAATTTGAAGAACAACACCGAGACTGTCCAAGGTGAAATATTGTAGGACAATAATCATAACCACATCCCATGGTTTTGGGAGAGAGTCTCGAATGACACCACCTTTATCCCTAGTGAGGGATTCATCATGGTCCTTGAACAAGGCTAACTCTCCCTGAAGTGAGTGCTTCTCACGATTTATGATCTCTCCGTCATTCGGAATCCCCATTATTTCAGCAAGTAAATCCGTCGTGATGGTAAAACTTAAGCCATGGACAACAACATGGCCTCCATCCCACGAATGAACAAATTCAAGGGACAGGTTTGGGTCATGGTATTGAAATAGTTAAAGGAAGTTTAGCAAGTCGTGGTCGCAAAAAATATACTCAACCAAGGCATTTAAATAGAGGGTGGCAAGTTCAACTTCATCCATTAAAACAGAGCCAGGCCAATGGGAGAAAATAGCAGGGGAGCACACTAGAGAAAATGTACGATGGGAGGGGAAAACATCTCAAAGAGCCGATAAACAATGATTAGAAATATTGGGGAACTTGTTTTGGTCCAACTCCACGAAATACGGTGGCACAAAACATGTGTGCCATGCTTCAAAAAAGCATGTAGCATGATTGTGGACAGAGTGGAAATTATTGGCATGAACAGGTTGACACACGCAGCAGAGACCCAATTGGAAGGATGGACCAAAAAATAGGATGCTCTGGATGAAAATCTTCAACTGATGGATAGGCACCAGATTCGGAGGTGAAGGTTGTCAACACCGTTGAAGGAGTGTTCCACTGATAGTTTTGATGGCTTGACACACAGTTAAACGAGGTATTCGGGTGGTGATTGTCGAACCTCAAGGTACACTGATCAAATAACATGGGGGGTTGAGAAAAGCCCCACCAATGAATATGAAGAACAGGGACCAAAACACAATGTTGGTTGGCACCTGTGAGAGAATTGGAGGAAAATCAAAATTTTGATGAGGAAAAATAGAGTGCCACCATATCTTTATCATTGTATGATCATGGTCGAGTCGTACGGTCCCACAAACCTTCATAGTGATAGGATAGTGGCTGGTGACATGTCCAAACACGTGGCTCACTCCAAGAAAACAACCACCCCAAAATTTATCTATTTTGTTAGTATCCACCATGTGAAGGATCACCCTCTGACCAACATCAACTCTATTGCTCGTAATTGCCTCATCAAAGGACATGTGAGCACTCCTAGTAATGAACCTTTCCTTAGTGTGGCTAGGCAAACCTCTTATACTTACTGTTCACGAGCTTCACGAACCTCAAGATCATTGATAGTGATAAGTTCCGAAGGAAAATATCGGTTCCACACTGTGATAAATTGCTTAAAAATATCCAAATTGGCAAGGATATCGACCACACGATTGCCTTCACGATAGACGTGGTTGAAAGTAACACTCGTGAAGGATTGCATGAGCCACATGATATTAGAGATCATATTTGTGATGTTCTAGGAAATAGATTGAGATCCCAAGAGAAAATATTGGATGATATTTTTGGAGTCACCTTCGATTGACACATTAGAACACTGCATGCTATGAAGGAGGATAATGCCTTGGTGAAGGACCCTGGCTTCTGCAAAATTACTAGATTGGTGTTCCAATTTTTTTGCAAAGGTCATTATGATATTACCTGAGTGATCTTTAACAATTCCACTAGCTCCAACAAGCCCAAGATTTCCTTTGGTGGCTCCATCAAAATTCAACTTGAGAAAGCCTCTAGGAGGAGGAGACCAAGTGATCTAAGATTGATCCACCTTAGAATACTGGGAGTAGATGTTGCAGTTGGGAATCTTAAGAGAAGAGGCCAACAAATCTTTAGCATGGGATTTAACATCACCGTTTTTAAAAGTGATGGAAAAATTCTCTGCAGCAGAATGGATGATTTTGGAAAGCACGTGATAGACATGTGTTGAATCATTAAAAGCACAGGAGTTGCACTCATGCCAAACCTCCCATAGGAAATGTGGAAGATAGAAGAACCAAAAAGTTTTGAGACGATATCCTTTGAAGGGATTGGGCCACTGAACACACAAGTCACTAAGAAAGGCAGGCGAGACCCAAGAAATGCCAACAGAGTTGAACATGGACAATAGGATGGAATGGGAGAAAGGGCAAGACAGGAAGAGATGGTGGGTAGACTCACAATCCTAAATACACAGGTAACAATGGTAGGGGAAAGAAAAACCACAACGATGGAGGTTCGAGAGGGTAAGGATCATATCCTGGACGACAATCCATAAAAAGAAACCTACTTTGGGGGTGAGATACTTTTTCCAAATGAGCAAGGAAGGAAACCAAGGAGGGGAGGGGTCTTTATTGATAGTGTAGGTAGTATTGAGAGTGAACAATCCAATGGAAGTGGGAACCCATAAGATCACATCCTCGAAGGGAAGACTAGGAATGACACAAAGATGCAACAGGTTGAACATAATGAAAGCACGTGATACTGTTAACTGGATAGACCATTGACAGGGATCACCTTCCAAGAATTGTTGTTATTTTGAATGAAATGACATACCTTAGATTCGAATAGAGAGTCTGTGATAGGTTTCAAGTAGGTGAGATCCATGTAATCCTTCAGGGACCAGTCTCCAATCTAGAGATCTTCCCAAAATCTAATTTTAGCATTGTTTCCTAATCTACAGCGGATGCCTTTCCTGAGAATCTCCCTAGACTTGAGAATAGAATTCCAAGCTTTTGAGCCATAAATGGGAGAAGGGTCCTCCATAAAATTGTTATTGTGCCAAATATATTTCACTTTCATGATGGAAACCCACAAGGAATTATCATTTGTAATAACTTTCCACCCTTGCTTGGCAATGAGAGCTATGTTCATATTGTGGACCTTTCGGAGCCCAATGCCACCATGATCCTTACGTGAGCAGACCTGATCCCAAGCGACCAAGTGGATGTGATGCTTCAGCTCTGACCCAGACCACTAATAAATTTCTTTGTAGTTGCTCAATTTTATTGCAGACTTCAACCAATATACGAAAGATGGAGAGGAAAAAACCAGAATACTTTGGAGGGTGGCTTTAATGAGGGTGGCCTTACCAGCTTGACTTAGGGGGTTTCCTTTCCAATTGGCCAATTTCTTCTAAATACGATCAATGACAAAATTCCAGAGAGATTTATTTGAGGGGAAATCGAAGAGAGGGAATCCTAAATAAGTGGTAGGGAGCTCAATGATGGTGCATTCCAGGAAGGCAACAATGTGTGCTTGGCTTCTAGCAAGGGTTTTAATAAAGTAAATATTACTTTTTTTGAAATTGACTTTTTGACCAACAACAGCCTCGAAGGCAAGGAGGATCGATTTAATAGAGTGGGCTTGGGGAATAGAATCTAGGGTGGCCGAGATAGTATCATCAACAAACTGTTGGTGGGAAATTGACTGAAGGGATGAAGTAGGTTTAACATAAGATATATCTCCTTTGGAGCACGCAGAGGTGAGGGTTCTGCCTAAGGCTTCGACAACAGTGATGAAAAGGAAAGGTGAAAGGGGGTCACCCTATCTAAGCCCTTTGAATCTCTTGAAATACCCTGCAGGAGAACCATTGACCAAAACAAAAAAATTGGCAATAGAAATACATTCCTTGATGAGAGCAATCCACTAAGGATGAAAGTCGTACTTGGATAGAACGAAGAACAAGAAGCTCCAAGAAACTCTATCAAAAGCCTTATTCATGTCGAGCTTAAGAAGAAACCCGACCTTTTCCACTTTTAGACATAGAGTGGATAATTTCATGGATGGTGATGATACTGTTCGAAATAAGATGCCCTTGGATAGAGCTACCTTGATTAGGAGCAATGATGTGGGGGAGAATGGATTTGAGTCTATTGGCTAGGGCTTTGGTGAGAATTTTATAAAGGAAATTACAAAGGTTGATAGGGCGAAAATAATTGAGCGTACGTGCCTTGTTGACCTTAGGAATGAGGTCCAGGAAGGTAGAGTTGATACCTCCAAGAATATCCTTGCTTCGCTGCATATATTAGATGGCAAAAACAACATCCTCACCCACAATGTCCCAGAACCGTTGGAATAAAATAGGAGGGAAGCCATCAAGTCCTGGAGTTTTCCCACCTTGCATGGAGAAAACAACAGATAGAACTTCTTTAGTCGAAAGTGGTTTGATCAAAATTTGATTTTGATCTGCCATGATGAGCCTAGGGATGTTCTGGAGGAGGGTATCAAAATTTTGGAAATCACACCTTGGGCTAAGGCCAAGCAAATTTTCAAAACAATTGGTAGCTTCTTCTCTGATTTTAGAAATATTAGTAGTAAATTCCCCATCTTGCCATATGAGCTCCTTTATTTTGGTGTACCCTCCGTGTCTGATGGTGGTGGCATGAAAAAACTTGGTGTTAGAATCACCTTCCTTTATCCAGGTGACCCACAATTTTTATCTCCAAAAAGTTTCCTCACTTTTGAGAGTATTATAAAAATCGACCAGAAGGATATTTTTTGTGTTCTGAAGGGTGGGGTCAGGATTATCCTGTTGCAAAGAGAGTTCTATTATGGTGAGTTGGGACTGAATCTAGTGTTTTTTGTGGAATATATTTCTGAATACCATTTTGTTCTATTTTTTTAGCTTAAGCTTGACATATCAAAGTTTGTTGTTAACCTGGATGGCTGGAGATCTGGGGAAATTACGAGATCACCATAGGGAAATCAGAGATTTGAGATGAGGAACTTGAATCCACATAGATTCAAATCTAAAAGGTGACTTGAAGGGGGAAACCTGAGAGCAAGTATATAAAAGCAGGGGATTGTGGTCAGAACCAATCCTAGGCAATGATCGCAGGATAACATTGCCAAACTTAGGGATAACAATGGTCGAAATGAGAAATCGATCAAGGTGAATCTGAATGAGTTGGTCCCCCTTCCTGCGGTTGCTCCAATTAAATCTTGCCCCCTTGAGATTAATATCCATAAGTTCATTTTCATCCACAAAAGTTGCAAAGTGCTCATATGAATTATAAGTGATTTGGGATCCCCTTTTTTATTCGTAGGGAACATGGGGAATTAAAGTCCCCAGCCAAAATCCATGCTTTCGAAGAGAAAAATTCCCTGAGTTGGCTGAGAGAATTCCATAAGAGGTTCCTCCTGGACGGGGAATTGGGGGAGTAGATATTTGAGAGGACCCACCAGCAACCGTCCTCTTTATTGAAAAACATGACATTCATATAATATCAGCTATCGACAACAAAGTCCCCTCAACTTTGGTAGAGTCCCACATACATAAAAGACCACTTGAAGCTCCATTGGTCGGGCTAACTAGAGATTTAGAGTCCTTCCAAATAAATTTGGAGATATAAGCAACATTTTGAGAATCCAACTTAGTTTCTTGCAACAAAAACATGGTGGGTCTTAAATCTCTCCTCATGGACTTAACTAAGCGCTACTTGTTTCGACCATTAAGGCCTCTCACGTTCCATGAGAGGATCTTCATTTAAAAACTCTTTAAGAAGATCTCTTCCCTCTCCCAAGAGGTAGGGGAAGTTTGGATTTAGTGTCAATTAGTATTTCCAACTTTTTACCTCGAAGGGTAAGTTGGGTGCCATTTGCAATCTTGTCTGGAGCTTCTCTGTTCTTGATGTCCTAAGCAGAAGGATGACGTCAATTTTTCCCAGAGCCCACATCGACATAGAGCTTCCTTGCGTGCGGTTCGAAGGAGGACAAGGAGATAAGGGACTGGGGGAGATAGGGATACCACTAGGGGAGCTCATGAGACTATTAAGGGATGGAGGAGGTCTAGAGGGGCGGAAGAAGGAGGGGTTAACGGGGTTTGCGGTAGCATCCTCAACAGAGAGGACGGAGAAATGGTTGGAGATAGGGATGGGAGGGCTATGAGGCAGAGAAAAAATGGGGTTAAGCATGGGAGAAGTAGAAGGCATAGAAGGTTCCACAAACCCCTCTATTGTCGGAGCTTGACCATTCGTGTCGGGGGAGGGATAGGGCTCCATCACAGGAGAGGAGGGGGACACATCAGAGGCAGAGGAGCGACGAGGAATAGTTTTTGGTCGATGATGACATTCGATAGAAGGAGGCTTGGGGGTCAAAGGACATTGGGACCGAAGATGGCCTTGCTTAGAACAATGAACACAAAAAGCATTTGTATTTTCTTATTAAATAGCTTGGGAGAAAGAACAAACCTTGGAAACTAGATTGATCAAAGACGGGAGGACCAAATCCAAATTTGTGTTGATGCACATCCAAGCATGGATCATGCCTGACCTTGCTCGAGTGGGGGGATCGAGAGTGATGAGCTCTCCAATATTCCTTTCAATAGCCCGGAGGATATCTTCATTCCAAAATTGGATCAAAAGTCCCAAGAGACGAACCCGAACTGGGGTAAAATTGATGTTTTGAGTGGATGGGTAAAAATCCACCCCCCATTTTCGAAGGAACAACCCTCTCTGATCGAAGAACCACGGTCCTCCTATGAGGATTTGTTGAGAATCAGTAGGGTTGTTCAACCTGATCAAAAAGAAGCCCTTGGGAAGTTCTACAAGATCCATGGAACCAAGGGGTCGCCAAGAGGAATGGGCCCATTTGCGTATGGATTCCATATCTCGTCGTGAACCTAGGAACTTTCCCACCAAAAAGTTGGAATTTCAGGTGACGATAGACGACATGAGCTCATAGGGAATCTCAAGGTTACCGTCAGAAGGGAATAGGTCAACCCTCTTTGATGTGGATGGGTTAGGGTTTTGGTTAAATTTTACCATATCTGCAAAGGACTTAGGAGTCGCCTTTCCTGCCTCTCTCGATTGCTTGCTGTCGCCAGAGTTGAAGGCCCAACTCCATGTGACGAAGAGAGCTTTGTGCCCTGATGTTCGTTCGAAGAGTCAGATCCTACCATTTAGCTATATGTGTTAGATCTTGCCATTTGGCCATATGTGGCAAATATTGAAGCAATCGCCTCCGTTGACGCTCCATCATAAAGAGATCCCTTATTAAGAAGGATAATGAGTCCAAAATCATCGTTTTGCTTGTTGACTGCTGTGGAGATTCCTTCCAGGATTGTCAAACGGACTCAAAGATTCCAGATCAAAAGGTTCGAACCGTCTCCTTCTAACCCATCACTATTCGTGACACCATCAATGCCCTCACCATGGTTACTGCATATATCATTGCCTTCATTCACCCTTGCTACTGCTACTTTTATTTTTATAAAAATCTTTCTAAAATAAATCATATGTTTCTAAAATATAACTAAATAAAAATATATTAAATAAACAACATCTTCTATAAAAAAATCTTAATCTTTATGCATGCGAAGGTTAAAGTACGGTAACAAAAAAAATACGGTAACGCTAAGTCCATCGAATTTGAAAGGATGACCCTATATGTTATAAACCACTTTCCAATTACAAAAAAAACCATGATCCTAGGCTAGCGCCCAAGTTGTGGGGCCATTTGTTGCCGCATCTAGTCCTAGTCACTCACTTTGATGATCCACAATGGATGCCTCCTCTTTAATGTAAATAAAACTAGGATTTATTTTACCATCCCCTACCCCACAAAGATGGTCCACCACACGGTATGGTGGAAGGACTGTGTTATTGCGTTAACGCATTGTACACATCCAATGCCATATTCATGGCTGGTGATATATTTAAGGCCATCAAAATTTAACATAAGAAAGGTGTTTATTGAGGGCTCATGTCGCCAAGTAACACACGGCATTGTGATGGGCCTCGGATGATTGAAGCACATTTTATCAATGCAAGTTTCGTTGAGCGCTCATGTCTCCAAGCAACAAACGGCATTGTGATGGGATTGAAGCATATTTTATCAAAACGATCCCCTATAAATAATTTTATCAATAAGGATCCTCTATAAATAATACTTACTACTAGAAACTTTGAGTCGCCCATGAGACCCGAATTGACTCAACGCTATTGATTGGAACACGACTATACAAAGGAGATCTGAATAGGGTGGATTTGAAGAGGTGCATTCAATCTGTCCACATATTTCCAGCGTTATTACGATGATGTCCAGTGATTCAGTGGTGTTACTCAATCTACCAACAAAGTTTGGTAGTAAAATGTATAAATTATTTGATGAATTGGTAAGTGCTTGTTCTTATCCATTTACTTAAAAAAAACATCTAAATATAAAATATTGGGGTAACTTGTTTAGAAAGATAGTAGTCTGATCTAAAATTTCTGAATGAGCTTAAACCTACACTTATTAATTACTAGAAAATAATGTGATTGTGACCAACTCTTTTATATAACCAAAGAAATCTTTAACCACGACGCAAGTACGAAAGATTTGACTATGATTCTCCATTGATGGAGATTTGTTTACTGAATTAGAACCCGGGTAAGAGGTACTTTTTACGTGGAAAGCGAAACCACATCCAAATGTCATATTAAAATTTGGTTGCAACTTGCACGACACCTTTATATTTACAACAAGTATAGAAAACGTTGGCCTCATACCCCAAAATAAGTGCGTCCAATAGAGCTTTCTTTTTCAATGTGGAGTGCAGTGTTCCTCTTTATAAAGATATATATTTTATTAAGATACAGAAAGTTGAACGGTTGTAGGGCATATTCTTCACTTTTCTTTTCATAATTCAAATTTGGATTTGCACGTGAGTGGAACCTGATGATGATTCAGTCTTAGATTTTGATTTTGGATTTTCTGGTTTTGAAGATTCGGTCTTTGATTTTAAGTTCGCTTTTAACGTTTTAATGATGGGAGGGCTTATTCTCGCACTTAATAATAATAATAAATGTTATTCCGGCGCCCATGACATCTGATGGCGTCTGCCAAGGAGTAGAAACTGTCAGCTGTCCCTGTGACTAGGGGAAGAGGGAAGAGTGTTATTAACGTGGACAGAATTCCAATCTGATGACGTCTACCACAGAGTAGCTAGCAGACTGTTATTAACGTGGACAAACATTGTAGACTATACATTTCAATATTTTATGTTAATAAAGGTGAGGAGTTTCACATAAGTGATGTTAATAAGGATAAAGAATTTTACATGAGTGAGACCAAGAACTTGGACATTTAAGCTTGCTACCCCATTAACAAAGAGTATGGTAAGTAGTGGGCTCATAAACCACTTAAATCCCATAACACATTTAATTGTGCATGTGAGCTTGCTACCCCATTAACAAAGAGTATGGTAAGCGGTGGGGCTCATAAACCACAACACACTCAATGTGTCATTGACTAGTATTCACCCAATATACTAGACTTCAACATCACATAAACTAATTAAAAAGTCAAAGGGATACACATGTCCATACTAGATGTTAATAGAGGTGAGGTCTTAAGTGAGTGAGACCAAAGATTTACGCCTTTAAACCTGCTATCCCATTAATAAAAATCAAGTGGTAAAGCTCATTAACCACTCAAGTCCCACAACATAATCAATGTAAAATTATCTATACTAACAAAATATAGTAATACTAACATAAACAAAATTCCAAACATTAAAAATATACCACTGTAGGCAGAACAGACTCGCACACATGCCCATGACAAGTCTAAGAACGTTTTTAATATTTTTGAACGTATTTTATGACATCCTCTCTCACTCGGACCCCCAACATATTTTTTAAACTAAGCAGCCTTTATGACATCCTCTTTTTAGTCAGACCCCAACATATTTTTTAAACCTATGTAGCCTTCGCTAACGTGACGTAGCTCGGCCATATTTTCTTCTTTGTAATTGGAATTATTCCAATAGTTTAAATAATAGTTTAATAATATATTATTAGAATATTTTGTTTAAGATAGTGCTGTAATTAAAGTTAGGATTTTTTTTATAAAATACAAGTTTAAAATAATATATGGAAAAGAAAATAGTTTTGTGACTGAGTGTTTAAAAAGTTGGTATGTCTAGTGTTTGTCCGTTGCTAAGGGTTGATATCAGGGTTAATAGATCGAGTGTTTGTCTTGTCGAAGTCCATTGATACCATCTGTTCAAATTAAATTTCGGATTCAAATAAAAATATTTATAAAAATATACTATTAAAATATTTAACAAAAATAATATAAAAATTAAAAATTATATTATCACAACCTTAAATCTTTTTAAAATTACGTATGTAAGGCTGAGATATTTGAATATGTTAATGACGTGACGAGGCCGTTGGTGAATTTTTCCTTGAGTGGTGGGGCTGCCCGAATATCACGTAAATTTAAAATGAAATTGGGTTGTTAATAAGTATAGTGTAGTGATTAGGGTTTTGATTTTACTGAAAGTTTAAGGTTTAATTTAAACCGAGAATAAATTGGTAAAATGTGATTATAAAAGAACTAACATTCCATTAACTTTATCTTACTCAACAAATTAAATTTTTAAAATAACAAAATTTAAACCCAATCATATATCTAAATATTAAAAAAAAAAACTACTTATTCCTAGTTATCTCAACAGATTTGTGTTTATATTTTTAAAATAACAAAATTTAAACCCAATCATATATCTAAATATTAAAAAAAAAAACTACTTATTCCCAAGTTATCTCAACAGATTTGTGTTTATGTATTTAAAACGTTAACGTTAGATTTCACTTATTGTAGACTACCAAATGTCGACCCTGCTCGTGAAGTTTGTCGTTGGCCATTAAATCTCAACCATAATGTTTAAGTTCACCATAGGCAATTAAATCTCAAACTTGATGGTGAAAATCGTCCCATCATAAATATTAAATATTAAGTTTCGAATGGGTTTCAAGCTAGAATTGTGTATTTCATAGGATAGACGTATGTGCTGAATTTTGGAGTTTATTTGAAGGGGGTGATGGTGTATGTATTAGTTTTTTTTTTTTAAAGGTGGTAGAGATTTTTATCCTTTTAGTTATAAAATAAGGTAAGATTAATTTTGGGTAGGAGTTGGTTGGTTTTTTTTTTCATTTATTATTATTATTATTTTTTTAATTTTTTCAAAATCCTAAAATAAGGATAGAGTTACAATTAAAGGATGTTTTTACATGCATCCTCAAAGTATATGTCTTAAAATAAACTTGATGATGTCAAGATCATCATTTTAAGTGGGGAGCTTGGTCATGAAATCAATTTTAGAATTTTTGATGTATGATTATGATTCTAGCGTGTTTTTAAAGGTAAGGTTTGAATGACTCGTTATTTGGATCGACGATTATGATTTCATGACCCCAAAAAGGGAGAAAATCAATCATCGACTCTAAGGGGAAAGTTATTTCATTTCATCTACTATAAATACCCATTTCACCACCTCATTTTCTCACCAAACATCTATAAAATATTTCTCTATCGTTCTTATGCTCTTGCTAACATTGCTATCAACTCTATATTTATTGCCATCACAACATATAATCATCTCTCTCTCTTGCAAGTACCAACAAAAGCAATCTATTGTTGGTTCATTGTCTTCTATGTAGGAAGATAATACACTTTACTAGGATTTGTAGCTAAAGGTCATTGATTATTATTCGAAGGTCAATTTCCAAGGTAGGTCAAACCCTCTACAAACATCCTAGGTGCGATCTCTCCTTATTTACTATGGTGATGTTTCAAGTTAAAATATGAGTGAGTATTTTATGCTTAGTATGATATGCTTTGGTCCCTGATGCCCTAGGTGTCAAGTAATCTATTTCGTTGCATTAGGATTAACCATAGCTTTTGCATTTTGTGGAAAATATTAGTGTAGTTTATTCTTGAATGCTCTATTTTATTTCTACTTAGATTGAGATAGTTTTAAGCCTTAATTGTTAATTTACTATAATGTTGTAAATTAAAGTATTTTTGTTTTATCTTATGTTAATTTGAGTAATTGTATAAGATGTTCCCTTTTTTTGCAAATATTTTGTTGAACCCGATATGAAACTTATCTTTTGAGGCTTTTTTTTTCATTTGTTTAGCTCCTAGGATTTAGTAGGTTTATTGTTGTAGATTTTGTTTTAGTGATTGGTGTTAGCTAAAAGCTAAATAATATTGTTATAGTTTTTCTCTTTCTCTTAGGGGTACCTTGAAAATTCAATTTTGTTTATGATGAGGATTTTTTTTAGTTTGCTTGTTTAGAGGTAGAAATTTTAGTAAAACATTAGAATCTCTTGAGTATTTTTTTTGCTTACCTTTATGGCTCCTCCTACTTCTTGCAAGGGATTTTAAATGATTACTAGATCTAAGAAGAAGCAAATCCCTAAGTCATTATAAACAGAAGAGGATATCCTATAGTCTATTGCTCATAATAATTACATCATCCATTCTCTTGTGCTTAACTGTGATCATGAACTTATAATTAGGTATTTGAACTGATAAAGATTAGAGATTTTGATTCTAAATAAGAGAGACCATAATATTGAATTTGAAAAACCATACAATGAAGGGAAGGAAAGGGAAGGGAAATATCTTCCCTTTCCATTTTTTTCCTCGACGACATGAGAAAAAAGTTGGAATTTATCCCACATCACCTATGAGAGCGATTTGGTGGGATATAAAAGGGATTTCAAGCCCTTTTGTGTTTGACTGCCTTCACACAGTCAAGCAGTGTCTTGTTTTGATCCTCGCCACATGTCGACGGTAGTTCGATCTGTGTCGTGTCTAGTGGTAGTCCACCACATGTCTAGTCCAGTCTGTGTCACATCTAGTGGTTGTTTGCCACATGTCTAGTTTGGTTAGAGTCGCATCTAATGGTTGTTTGCCACGTGTCGTATCCAAGTCATCTGCCTGTGGTTTTCTGCTACATGTCGTGTCCACATCAACTCTCTGGAAGTTTTCCAAGTATCCTCTATCTACCACATCAGGCAATTTTCCAAGTGTTTTTGTTAGGTTACGATCTAGGTTTTCATGTATTAATTTGAGTGGTTGACACCAACATCGATAGAGGGTGCGCCTACCCTCGCTGACTGGTCATCAACAATGTGATGTCACTAAGTCAGGGTGCTCCTGCCCTGACTCGATATCATTGGATACCAAAAAGTTCTTTGGTATCCGTACAATGCAATCTCCACGATGTATAAGGCGGTCGCTGGAGTATCCACTTTGGTGGCATGACTTGGGGTCGCCCACGGATCCTACGATCGGGTCGAAGAGAAAAAAATCTTCGATTATCGACAGATCTTATCCAGTCAATCCTTGGTAAAGAGAGGGCGTTCCTGCCCTCTCTTTCCAATCGACGGTCACCAACGATTCTTGTTCAACTAGTCCTTGGTAAAAGGGAGAGGAGCTCGCTTTCCTATACACCCAGTGGGCCGAATTGGTCTAAATAAAAAAATTTGAAACCTTTAAATGAGTTAGAAATACAAAAATTCAATAGCCAATTAAATCAAACCCTCTTCCTTGAAACGCGTGGAATGAGAGTTGGCTCGCATTGTCCAACTTGGAACGAGATTGTCTCTCGCCTTGTCCAACTTGGAATGAGATCGTCTCTCCCGCCTTGCCCAGTGCCTTGCTTCCTCCCTCCGTGGCTCTGACGCCAATGCTAGTAAATGAAGAGTGCAAATATGATGCGGAATAATTAGAAGAAATATATTAGATGGTAGGTATTTATAACATTAGCCATAGGCTTGAAATAGCCCAATGGCAATCATTCCCCCTTAGGTAGGTAACACGTGAAATAGGAAGTCCCCCCCTAAGTCAGCTAACAACTAACCTAGTTACGTAGTCAAAATGACTACAATAACTAACTAACCCTAGGTAACTAGTAAAAGGTAAATACTAGTGGTAAAAAGTAACAAACTACTTTTTACCATGCGGTAAATTAAATCTACCTAGGTGAATCTTACAAATTACCAAATGAGGTAATAATCATAGTTACTAACATAGTAACTCTAACATTTTGATTCTAAAGAAGAAAAGTACCATAATATTGACTTTGAAAAACCATACAGATATATCATAGGGTCTCAAAAAGTATTAGGAGTATCTAATTTAGGCAACCATGATAAGCGACACCTTGAAGTAGAATCACCCCTTAATGAGTCGACAATGATAATATTACCACTAAATGTTATAATCATGGGAAAGAAAACATGCATGAATGAAACATGTAGAATGCCCTTCCTTGAAATCTAATACCCATTGTAAACCTCATGATGAAAAATAGCTAGGTATATGACAATGTTAAAAATCATAACGTGTACCTTTTCTTTTTTGCACTTGACATGTGTTATTTCCACGACACATGTCATTTATATGGTACATGTGTCACTAGCCTTTATCTTATAAAGGTATTGTAATATGTAAAATATTTTGAGGTTTGTGCTTATTCAAATAAGACTATTGCTTGTTCTTACCTACATTTGATGTGTTGTGATTTTTCATAGTTGAAAAGGGTAGAATCCCAACATTTGGTATCAGAGCACCCAACCCCCTTATAGCCCCCCCTCCTGCTCCACTGCAGTGCCCTACCTACTCCAACACCCCTCCCCTTCCTCTTTGCACCCCCCTTAGCCCCAATCCATAATAAATCAGCACCACTAAAATCTAGGTAAGTCAAAAAATAGTTACAGACCACAAAAGAGACCATGCATATTGTCTTCTAACAAAGGTTTCTAAAACATTTCCAGCAATCTAATGGGGAGCAAAAAAAAATTGTATTGGGAAACATGATGGCCTTGGTGGGCTTACGATGTCCAATCCATGGTTTTTGTAGATCTGGAAGGGAAACAACCTATGAGCAGATTTTTGATGTTGTGTCCTACCTTTGCATAGATCTGAGCCACAAGTATCACCCCCAGTGCAATACCCCCCACTGCAGTGTTCCCCCATTTTGGTACCCCCCACTATAGTTCTCAATCACCCACTATATCACCCTTCCCACTATGGCCCCCCATTCCCTTGAGTTGGTGATGGAGGGATTTCTACAATGGCCTGTATGGGTGCCAAACTGGCTTGCAAAAGTTGAGGAAACAGTCTCGTATGGGGATTTAGAGTGGCCCCAAATCCCACCAACAAACAAGAATAATAAATCATGATATTTAAATCAAAGAGGAAATATGAGGGTATGTTAGATCTAGCGACAACATTAGCATTGGAAGCGGTTGCAGATTCACTCTCCATATCGAATGGATTGAGGCACACTCTCTTATCTAGACAACGCAGATTATATACACCTGAAAGATATTTAGAAACTGTAAAGATAGTAAAAATATTTGGGTTTTGCAAAGCTTAATTTCACACTTAAACACATCATACAACTATATTTTATGATTGCTAAAATATTTGGGGGAAGATTTCAATAAATATTTAAGCCAACCCTTTATATATATATATATATATATATATATATATATATATATATATATATATATATATATATATATATATATATTTATGAGTGGGTTGCAAGGGTTTGAAGGCGTGGATCAGGCTCACTTTATGCAAGGATATTGCTAGAGCCTAAAATATTCTTTTATTTTTTTTCTCTACGGATGATTCTCACTATGTACGTCTTGTGTCATTGACATTTGAATTTCTTCTGCTCGTTCTCCTATATTAGATAGTGTGCTTAGAACAACTAATTCGTGGCAACAAAAGATATTTTCTATTGTATGTCACTCCTCCTCCATAGTTGGTCTTAAGCGTAGGGAGTACACTATGAAACCCTAAATTTCTTCTCAGCTAGAACAACTTTCCCTTTGCAATACACATTGGTTCCCCTTCTTTCGCACTCGGTTCCTTTTTCTCCCAAATATTAGGGTTTTTTTGGGTGGCCCATTCAAAAAGATGAATAAAAAAGAGAAAAGAGAATTATTTAAAAAAGGGGTTCTAGCTATTGTAAGGGAGTTTTTATATTTGAAGGGGACATTTTTTTATTTTAAATTTTAAGAAAAGGGGGAATTTTTTTTTAAAGGAGCATGTTCCTTTTATAAAAAAAATAATTTTTGTAGAGCATCATGGTAATATGGATGAAATAATTCAAAAAGGGGGACATATTTTTGAAAATATTTCTTTGGAATATTTTTTGGAGAAATTATAATTTAATATCCTTAGGGGATTATTTCAATAAAAAATATCGTTAGTGGATTATTAAGTCAAATTGCAGACCCCCTAGCACCTTTTTCAGCATAACTTCTCACAAAGGACTCTGATTTTCATCTTGTAGGTTGTATTTTTTCTTTTGATTTTACATGGTGGAATCAGTAGTTGCCATAATTATTAGGGCAGGTTGTCTAACTTTTATGACTGCCATATTATTCTATGTTGTCTACCCTGAAAGCTGCCACACGGTGCTCCATGTAGTCCACCCCTATAACCACCATGCCACAATAATTTAAAACCTTTTACATTACTGAAAGCACTAGGAAAGGGACAAGCGTTCAGTCCGGCGAGGCCCAAGATTTGAACCTTGGACCTCTACCCCCTTACAGGGTTTGGTCAAACCAATTGGTCTACATATCGGACCTATCCTGTAAGTTGTGTTGGAAAGCTAGTTCAGAGATATTTCCAACAAGTGGCTGCAAGCTACTATTTAGTTGCATATTGAAGGAGATTTTAATGGGTGAAGTGGTATATTGAAGAAAGTTTAATCTTTGTATTTTGGCTTGGAGGCATCATTATTGTCCTTGAGGCATTGATATTGTACAATATTTGGAAGCATTACTTGAGGTTATTTTTCACCCATCTTCTATTTAAAAATCATCATCACAAGGGGTGTTTTAGGGCCCACTAACCCTTCCTTATGGAGTTCTTTCTTGTGGAATTGTCTTGGCCACATTGTGCTTGCATATCACTTGTGATTACCTTTAATTTTAAGTCTATTCTTGCTTATATTGTAATCAAGTGTAGTTTACATTTGCATATACACACTTGAATTTTTATTTGGCACATAGAATTGTAAAATTCCTTTATTAAGAAAGTAAGAACTATTGTAACTACAAATATTTCAATCCCCACTTATTTTCCCACTTCATCTCTCCTAGATTGGAATAGGTCATGTGTGCTCAATATTCCTCCCACTATTGAAAATACTTATTGATTCAGAGTGGAAGAGCTAAGTAAACCCTCCAAACATCATGGATATTAAGCGGTGAACCTTAGAATCTTTTGAGGACCTCTTTCTTGAAACTTGTGTTCCTAGTTACATCCTTGGTTGAGCTCCCTCCATTTTATAATCATGGCAACAAAAAATATCCTTAGTGGCATCACACAAAAACTTGAGGGAGTTGATTCATTTGCAAATTGCAAATTTAAAATGGAATCAATAATAATAATGAATATCATGTGGGATTATGTGAGAGATAGAAAATAAAATGAACCTCCATTGACTCCACCTACAAATGTTGTAGCTAGAGCACTATTTAAAAAGAATTCTAATATTACATTAAGCTTAATCAAGCTATCCACTAGAATTCCATGTAGAGAAATAGTAAGGGTTGTCACTACACTAAAAGAAGCTTGACATGCATTAATGAGATTATATGATAGGCCTAGTCAAGATACAATCTTGTACTTAAAATATATGTTGCATAATCTTTCTATGAAAAATTCACCAATTACCTCATGGAAGAGAAATATATTAAAAATAATTTCATAGCTACTAGTTCAACTCTTCTTGATAGTGAGTTGGTTCCTATCATGCTACATGGCCTCCCTTCCAAATTTCATGCATATGCTACCATGTTAAACTTAATTGGTAAAATATTGAGTGCTCCATTTTAGGAGATTGAAGTTCTCCTTAAGAAAAAAAGCAAGAATTCATCAAAGATGAAGAGATTGATTCTACAACAACTGTCTTTGCCACCATGGAATTTTTTTATCATAAACCCAATAGGGGTCCAAATAAATAAAATAAAAGAGGCAGACAAAGGTATAAGCCATGTCAACAACATCATCAACCACAATAGTACCATCAAAAACCATAATAGTACCATGACCAGACACAACAATAACCACATCAACAACCAATATGGTAATCAAGATCTCCCCAAGAGGGTCATCAAAATAGAATACCTCCAAATTATAGGCCTCAACCCAACAACCAACAAGGGTGTGACTATTGTGGAAAATGGTATCATTATGCAAATGATTACTATCAATAAATTAGATATACAAATCAAAGGGATCAACAAGACCAAAATATTAATACTTTGTATGCAACAAATCAAGTCAATATTTAAGATAAAGATTATTGGTATATAGACTCAAGGCCAAACACATGACATGAAGGCAGGATTGGTTGACCAAGATTCAACCTACCCATAACCAGTTCATTACTTTTGGAGATGAATGAGCTCTTCCCATTGAAGGTGTAGGAGATGCACCACTTGCTTTACACAATGGGAATAATATCACTTCCATGGATGTGTTGTATGTACCTGGCCTTTAAAGGAGTTTTCTTTGTATTGGACAACTTGTAGATAAGGGTTATACTATCTTTTTTATAAAGACAAGTGCTATATTTAGGAACCACATGACTCTATCAAAGCAATGGGAGTAAAAAAAAAAGGTGTATACTACCTCCTTACCCAATCTATAACTCAACAATATTTGCATACAACTACTATTTTCTCTTTGGAGTATATGTGGCATGAAGGAATGGGTCACTTAAACTTTAATAATCTTCAAATTATGAAAATAATGGTTTTAGTCAAGGGAGTTCCTCACTTAAATGAGTCTAAATGCTTTTGTGAACCATGTACTATTTCCAAACACCATAGACAACCTTTTGAGTTAGGAAAGGCTTGGAGAGCCAACAAGCCAATACAACTAGCGCATTCAGATATTTATGGATCAATGTTTGTTCCCTCTCATACTGGAGCCAAATATTACATCACTTTTGTTGATGATTATAGTAGGAGAATCTAGATATATCTCATTTAGTATAAATAGAAATCCCTTGATACATTCAAGGAATTTATGATACTTTTTGAAAGAGAAAGTGGCTATCAAATCTCCACCTTGAGGATAAATAATGGTGGAGAATACATCTCCAAATATTTTTTCAATATTTGTAAGAGTCATGGGATAAGGAGGTAGTTCACAACTCCTTATACACCTCAAAAAAATGGAGTAGCTAAGAGGATGAATCAAACCATCACAAATAGGTCCAAATCTATGCTAGTTGTTGCTACTTTATCAAATAGATTTTGGAGGGAAGTTGCCCTTACTACTATATACTTGACCAATAGGTCCTACACCAAGGCTTTGCATTATGTAACAATAGAGGAATTATGGAGTGGAAATATGTCCTATGTGGGTAATTTTAGAGTCTTTGGATGTGATGCTTGTGCCCACATACCTTATCGAAAAAGAAAGAAATTTGATGATAAGAGCTAAAAATGCATCTTTGTTAGCTATAGTGAAAGTGCCAAATCCTATAAGTTATATGAGCCTATTTATAAGAGGATTTTTATCTCTAGGTATGTTACCTTCAATGAGTATTCCCCACCAAATCCTTCTCCTATGGTCCCTTCATTTCAACCAAATAAGAAAACAATTTCTCCCTTAGCATCCAGTCCCTCACCTAATATTTCCTCTTCCATCACAAGTCAAAGCCCTCCTCAACATGAGGAACTCCCCACTCATGATCCTTGTCCTTATTCCCCTCCTAATTTATCTCCATATAATGATATTTACACATCATCAAATCCTTTACCTAAGTGGGTTTAATCTACCATATATGCAACCCAAAACCACTTGCTTGCTTATACAGGTAAAAGACCTTCTGCCTTAAGACACCAAGTAAACTATACCCTCATGGCCAAAGTCTTAAGCCAACCAAAACCTTCTAATTTTAAAGAAGTACTTGGTGATCCTAAATGGACTCTTGTTATGAAAAAAGAGTTGTATTACATTGAATAGAATCACACATGGGAGTTAGTTGATTTACCCCCAAGCACATCCACCATTAGTACAAAATGGATGTACATGATAAAGTACAAATCAAATGGCTCATTAGATTGCTACAAGGCTTACCTAGTAGCTAAAGGATTTAAGCACCAAGAAGGTATTGATTATGAGGAGACCTTTTCTCTGTGGCAAAAATGACTACAATTTGCACTGATATTGCTTTAGCCACTTAGAAACATTAGCCTATGTATTAGGTGGATGTAAAAAGTGCCTTCCTTAATGGTACATTGAAAGAAAAAATATATGTTGATCAACCACAGGGTACACAATAAAAGGCCACTAAAAAAAGTTCTTATATTTAAGAAAGCTCTATATGGGTTGAAGCAGGTACCAAGAGTTTGGTATGCCAAAATTGATTCTTATTTCATCAACCTTGGTTTCACTAGATCTGCATCAAAATATACTCTCTATGTGAAACATTGGAGGAACCACATCATTTTGATGACATTGTATGTGGATGATCTTCTCATTAAAGGTGATGACACAAATGGAATAAGGTTTCTAAAAGAGGACTTATGTAAAAAGTTTGAAATGACTTATTTGGGTCTCCTTCACTAATCCTTAGGCATAGAAGTATGGCAACAACCTGATAATAACTTCATTTCCTAGGCCAAGTATAATCAGTCCCTCTTGGAGATGTTTTGCATGCGAGAGTGTAAACCATATCTCACTCCCATGGAAACCCAATTGAAATTAATTAATAGTGATGATAAATAAAGGGTTTATGGCACACTTTACATTAACTAGTTGGAAGTTTGATCTACTTAACTTCAACTAGACCAGATATCACCTATTTAGTGGGCCTTGTTTCCAGGTTCATGCATGATTCCAAGAAGAGTCATTGGATAGAAGCTAAGAGGATTTTGAGATTCCTCAAAGGGACCCCTCATCGTGGTCTTATATACACAACATGTAATGACTTTTCATTGATTGGGTACAAAGATTCAAATTGAGCTAGTTGTCCTAAAACTAGAAGATCAACTATTGGTTATGGCTTTCATTTGGGTTAGGGTACCATATAATGGAGCAATAAGAAAAAAATTATAGTTTCCTTATCTTCACTAGAAACAAAGTATAAGGTAACAATTGAGGCAACTAAGGAAGCAATTTGGTTGAGGCAGCTACTTGAAGATATTGGGCTACTCATAGATGGTCCAACACACATATATTGTGACAATCAAAGTACCATTAAGATGAAAAATAATCTAGTCTTCCATACTTGAACAAAGCACATTGAGATCCATCATCACTTCATCAAAGAAATATTCCAAGAGAACATCATACAAATGGAGTATGTACCTACTCAAGATCAAGTGGTCGACATCTTCACCAAGTCACTTGAATTTGAAAAATTATTGAAGTTTAGCAAAATGCTTTATATATGTTGTAATTGAAGTCAAAATTAAGTGGGAATGTATCTAATGTTGACTTATTTTTTTTAGGAAAGTATACATTAAGGGGGGATGTTAAAAACTATAATGTGTACCTTTCCTTTTTTGCACTTGACGTGTTTTTTCCACATGACACGTCATTTATATGGTGACATGTGTCACTAGCCTTTATATTATAAATGCATTATAATCTATGAAATATTTTGAGGTTTGTGCTTATTCAAATCAAGATATTGCCTGTTCTTACCTCCATTTGATGTGTTGTGATTTTTCATAGTTGACTAGGGTAGAATCCTAATAGACTACCCTTAAGGAACCTTTAGCTTATCAACTATAAAATCATAGGTGAGTTACTAAAAAATAATTAGAGGCTTGTAGGAGGCAAACAACCAAGAAAATATAGGATTTGATAATCAATATTATTCAACTTATGAGTTCTAATAGACATCCTATAGTACAAGCTATTATTTTCCTTTAATTTTGAATCCCAATGCTCCTCGTCCTCCTCCTCCCTTGGCTAACCCTATAGAGGCTTTACTTGCATCAATTGATACTACATTGAGAAATTATAAAAGTCAATATCTATACCTTTATGTGGAAGCTTTAGACTTGTTCGAGCATGTGCTTAAATATTGGAATTTACAATATTTTTTAGAAATGAATAGTTTCAAACCATCCACTCAAATATTATATAATAAGTATGAAAGGATGAAAGAAAGAGATAGATATGATGGGTTTTATAAGAACCATTAATGGTCATTATTTGTAAATTATATAATGCAACACTTCTATAATGAATGAGGAGTGTGAGGGGATATTTATAGCAATACCAAAATCCTAAATTACATCATAGAGTTTAACCTACGTTGACATAACAAGTGGGCTTTAGGTTAATTATAAATATTAAATAATGTTTAACCATGACAAGGTTAGCCATGGCCCATTAGGATTGCCTAATAAATATTTCAAAGTATTAAATGCATTGTACAATAAAATGTCCTTAGGCCTATCCAATACATCACACAATGTCACCTCTTAGCCATGAATCAAATTATAAATTAAAACCCCCCTATGATATGAACTAAAGGGCCAAGGAGAGAAGATATTAATGACAATAATATATTTCCCTATAAGAGATGTTTTAGTGGGCATTTATAGTTGAGGTAGATCCATCCAAATATCCCTTATTATTTGAAAAATGTTGACCTTACTTCAAGAACTTAGCTTCAATCTTCTATAGTTTTAGCAAGTAATTATTCATAGAATATCCCTTCCTTTTGTAGTATCCACAAGTGGTCTTAATTTTATTTGAAAACTTAGACTTACTCGTGGGCACTTAGCTCTTAGATTTATTAGATTGTAATTCCTTTACATGAGCTTGTATTCGAAGCTTCACCACCACAAATTTGTATTGTGACCTAAAAGTGAACTATAAGAGAGAAAAGCTTATTAATAGTAAGTATTTTGGGATTTCATGAACATAAGAATAACATGAACTATTAGCTTTTGAGAATGTATATTGAAGGAAATGCAAACACAAGATGTGAAATAAGTAAGCTATGATAACTATATGATAATGACACTATAATATGTAGGAAAATAATGATATAAACTTCTACAATAACTTAGTAATATGCCATTAATGAAAGCTCATGAAAATAGTACAATGTAATATAATGAAGGACTTGAACACTCAAAAATTTTTAATGAGCTACATTGCACCTACTCACTACTATAATCTACCTCTCTATAGTAACAATGTCTCTCTCACTCACTTTTCTTCACTATACCTTAAAGGTCTATATATAGGAAGATATGTGCCTTGGCCTTTACTCTAGCCATGAATCCTCATATACCTATCCTATGACTTATGTACATGTGGACTACATGCACATTTACATCATTTCACATTCTAACACTCATGCGTTTATTACTTGTTTGAAGTAACTACTCAAACCTTACTCTAAAGTAAACTCCTACTCTAGTTATGTACCTAGGTGGTACATTATCATGTCCCAAATAATGTAATATACTCTAACACCATTGAGTGTTACATTATTTGGGTATTGAAGACTTTAGTATTTAATATGGATCGCCATCTAGTTCTAGAATTTGCACTCTCCTTCTCTATTTTATTTATTCTGCTCCTTGTCTATATTTTATTCAAACAAGTAGTTAGTGTCTTCATAAAATACTATTTTTACTGAGAGAAATTTAACTTCATGTTTCTTTGTAGATTCTTCTAGTTCTTGAATTTCTCAGATCTTATGAAATAAGTTCCTTTTTTATTCCCTTATCGATATTGCAATTGAGGATAATTGTATTGATTTTGAGAAGGATATGAACATTGAAAATATTGTTGATGTGGACCATACTAATTTTGATATTGTCTTGGTTCGAAAGGCTTGTTTGGTTGGATTTTATAGTTTATATATTTTCCTTGATACAGATTTCTAGGATTGAATCTGTAGTAGTTGGTACTATGTCCCTTCTTCTTGCAGACTTGGCAATATTTGTTATTCCAAGATCTTTGTTCTTTTGAGAATGAGGTAACATTTCCCTGTGGATTATATTTTGAAACTAATGCATTGTTAGTCATTTCATATTTAACTATATTTTCCACCTTATATTCTTGAAGGATATTGACTAAATCATCAAAATGAGTATCTTTACTTATGAGGTCTGGCAAAGGATTTTGCGAATGATCCAGGAAACTGTGTCTGCAAAATGTCAGATTATTTCTCCCGTGGACCATGCAGAACGTCAGATCATGGAAAGATTAGGCTTGATGGTTAATGGTCCTGGTCCTAATGTCTCTTGCAGACGGATGGGTCGAGAATAATCGGGTGCGGAGGGCTGGCAAATGGAATCCGCCTCCTCCAGGAGTGCTGAAAATTAATACGGATGGATCTTCCGGGTAATCCGGGTAATGCTGGTATTGGTGGTGTGGGGCGGGATAGTAGTGGTACTATCCAAATTTTTTTCTCTTGCTTTAAGGGACATCATTCTAATAAATTCATGGAAGCACTCGCAATTTTATATGCTTTGGACCAAGGGTATGCTTTGGGTTGGCGTCGGATTGTTTGTGAATCTGATTCTCAGATTGTTATAAATTTGTTAAATTCTGGAGATAGTCTTCATGGTTGTTGGCGGTTGAGTTGGGTTGCTCGACAAATTCTTAATATCTCTGCTCACTTGGAATTCATTTCTTTTGTGCATATTCCTCGGGAGTGGAATAGGGTAGCGGATTTGTTAGCTAAATGGGCTTCTAAGTTTCAAGATGGTTGGGATGTTCAAAATTGGTCTCAACTTTCTTCTGATTGCTCTCAATCTCTCTCTTCTTTATTGAGAGCTGATATGTCTGAATAGCTTCTGATTTTTCTTTGTATCATGAATGTTTTGCTGAGTTAATAAATTTTTACCCTCTTTTAAAAAAAAAAAAGAAGATGTAACTAAGTGATTGTATTATTTTGGAAGTGCTCTCAAGGTTACTTGAACAAGGAATTTATCTTTAAACTTTTCTCCTAAGGTCAATAATTTCCCTTTTATATCTGCTACTTTCCTTAGGAATAGTTTTATACTTTCACCACTATTCACTTTCAAAGAATGTAATTAAGTTTGAATATTTAAGATAGTGGCTTTATTCTCCCATTAAAATATTTTGTCTAAGGTTTTTCATGCTTATGTAGATGTTCTTGCTGAACTAATGTAGGGTTGTATTTCATATGTAATGGCAAAAGTTATTATCATTAATGCTTTTGCTTCATTTTCTTCAAAATTTTGAATCTCACTATGACTATCACCTGAAGTAGGTTTGTCTTTTGTTCCTTTGACTATATCCCGAAGTTTTTCAACTATCAAAATTACCCTTACTTTGTTTTTCCATGAAGAGTAATTTGGACCTCTAAGTATTTGGGATTCAGTGATAATGAATTTGTTTTTTGTCATGATATTTGTAGACTACCTTATACCTCCCTATTTTAAGGATATGCTCAACCTTGCTAAGAAATTTTCAATTTTACAAGTTTTATAAACTATATTTTATTTAGCAAGTGTTTGAATGTACTATGAGCCTTGATAGTATGCTTAGATTTCCTAGTTTGAGTAGAATTCATTTTGTCTCCCTAATGTTCAACTTCACTTTCTTTCCTTATGTCTCCCTATTGATTAGTAAGTAGAAAGCTAATGATGATGCACATTCAAGTTTTAATAAGGTTCTTTTCCTTCAAGACATTTTAGTTGGATTAATGTCTCATAAATTAATATAAGAGACTAATGCAATTTTTAAATTTCAAGCAATTAATGGTTTTGCTCCTTTAATCCTTCAATTTTCCATGGTTTAATTTTCTAAATTCCAAGTAACTAAAGTATGGTGTAGTATTCCTTATATCTCCCTAATTTGGAAATTTAGAAAGTAATAATATTTGTAAACTAGTATTTCAATTTTCCAATGTTGAAAACCTTATATCTCCTTAATTAATTATTTGCAAATATTTTAATGTTTGAATCTCATGCAATTTAGTAATATATTTTAAGATATACTCCCTTTGTTAAAATATTCCTTCTAACTCTCTAAGGCTGATATTTAAATGCATTAATAAATAAATTTCAACCTTATATTAAGCACCTTATAACTCCTTAAACTTAAGGAAAGCAAATATTAAATAATATAAGTCTTTTACCTTCCTTGCAATGTGGAATATGCATGTTGATTGGTCTATGGTGTGAATCTTCAATCCAAGCATTGTATTTTATGGTCTTCTATGTATGGAAAATATCATTTAATGCTCATGGACACCTTCTTATCCTCCTTAATTGCACTTTAACTCCACTCTTAATGCTTGAATGTGTGCTTCCAATTCTCTTCGTTCCTCTTCAACTTTGGGTGCTTAAATATGCTTTGATGCTCCTTAAGACTCTAGCCACGTGGCACTTTGGGAGTTACGCTCATGATGGGCATTATTTTAGGTGTCTTCAACACTCATATCCTCCTTTGAATAATTGGAAATAATGATTATGCCTTCTTACCTTCGAATGATGGTTTCAACACTCAAATATGAACATTACTTTATCATGGGCGCTTCTTTCCTATGCAGGCATTATGGAAAATATATGGGCTCCTTATTTTGCTGTGCCAAGTGGTACAAGATGCCTTGGATCTAGATTGTGTTGTACCCCATTATTACAACTTAGTTTTCACCCCATTGTTTTTTGAAAATTTTTATTGAATTGATGTCTAGGTGAGCTTAAGGTGCAAGGCCCAATTTTTTGATGATTCCAAAAGATTAAGGCTTGGGTTTTATATAAATTTATGGATTGCAAAAGTGTTGAGATTTATGTATCTTGAATACCGAGGTCTAGTGGTAATGGTTTGGATTGAGCATTGTTGAAGTTTGTCAAAGGCTTAATTAATTGAATTTCATTTCAAGACTGCTCTAATTTTGTCACTTTTACCCTGCATTTGGATGCAAATTGATATGGCCATAACTTCAGCTAGAATACTCCATTTGAGCTAATACAAAAACTCAGAGAAAGAAATTGATCTAATCTTCACAATGAAATTAAATTTTAAGAATATTAATTGCTAGAGTTTTCCATAAATAGCAATTTATATTAACATCATGTAAAACTTTAAAATTGTATATCTCACAAAATATGATGAATTGTTCAATAATATCAACTTATTTGAGTACCCATTTGGCCTATTTAGACACCTAAGAAATTTTATCGAATTCCAAGAACTTTGATTTTTGTCCTAATTTTCGAGCACATGAAAATCTGAGGGGTGCGCAAGTTTGTGCACCCCATGTTAAATTCGTGCACCCCATTTTACTATGGAGTGCACAAAGGTCTTAAAGGGCATATGATTTCATGCAACTCATTTTAAAGTCGTGTGCCCCATTTTCCTATGGAGCATAAACTCGCACACCCCGATTCACGTAAAACTTTGAAGTGATGTATCTCATGAACCATGAAGAATATTTTTATGATCGTAACTAATTTGAGTACCCATTTGACACATTTAGACACCTGATAAATTTTATTGAATTCTAAGAACTTTGTTTTTTACCCTAATTTTGGAGCGCACAAAAATCTAAGGGGCGCACGAGTTCGTGCGCTCCATGTTAAATTCATGTGCCCCATTTCATATGGAGCATACAAAGGTATTAAAGGGTGCATGATTTTGTGCACACCATTTTAAATCCGTACACCCCATGTTTTAAGAAAGATGTAGGTGAACGGTTTGTCTTATAGAGGCTTCCAACAAAAAATTGAATAGATGTAGTAACCCTGCTCAGTCGAGTATTGAAGGAAAGCAAATATATATTTTTATATATGTATACCTACATACATGTTAGAAAAATGGTACTACTGATAGCATATATGAATGCAGGATAGTTACGAAAAGATAAAGAAAGGTGACAGGTCAGTAGAAAGGCTATGTTTTATTACTGCATCAAGGATGGAAAATTTGACATAATCAAAAGGAGAATGAACAAGATAGAGTGGGGCCAAATACACTAGGGGAAGATCACGATAAAATCACACCACAACTGCTACCCCAGGAAAGTGAGAAGGATGGCCTACAACAATAATCGTCATCCCTATGAAGAGAATGATGTGGGCCACATGCCTAGTTTTGATTCTACCACATTTTTGTGAGGAAGAGGAGATCAGGCCAAATTGAGGGTCGATGAGAAAGAAATTGCAGACCCAATTCAACACCTAAATCTATATAGAAGACCATTGTAGTAGGGGAATTTTGGGGATCAAACCTCTGAGAGAAAAACTTGAGTCCATGTATAGCTGTGTCTAAGAGTTAGTCATTTTTTTTTCTTGTGTGTTTTTTTTTCTGTCTTCCTTACCTCACCCTTTCTTATGCCATTTTATAGGGACTAAACAAGAAGTTTCATTCACTGATATCATATCCTATGGAATGCGCTAGAGTTGGAGACTCTCACATCACTGTATACAGGATGGAGAGAAATAATCCCCTCTTACGATATTCAAATGGGGGAGTCATTGTAGTCATTATCATATATGACCCAAGCACTCTGTCGGGATTGTTATATGTAAATATTTTTATATAAATACAAATCCAAATCTATTCCTGGAAATTTTCTATGTTCTTAGTCTATTTTTTCTTATTTGCATATTACCTATAATTTGAATATGTTGGTGACGCCTTCTTTCGCTAGTTTAATCATTTTTATTGATTACATAATTTGAATGAATGAAAAATCCTTACCTTTTCTTTTTTGAGTCAACAAATATAAACATGCTACAACTACCCAATGGACATGGCACTGTTATGGTATTAATATGTTTTAACAATGTTTGGTTTGATCACAAAATAATTAAGAAAATATTATATCGTCAAATATGGTAATGCATGGCTGATTGCATCATAATATAAAATATATGAACCCATTGCCTGGGGTTTCCTTACTCGACCTGGTCTATCTAGAGTCACTCAGATAATCTATTCCTGGGTCAAAGTGGTAGATCCACAAGAGTCTACAATGCTCATTGTGATTTTTGGTATTCCTATGATGTGACAAAGCTTAAGGAGGTAAGCAAGAAATCCCCACAACAATTTTTAGTACCATTTCCAAGGAAAAACCTTCCATTTAATATTTAAAAACAATTCCCCAGTTATTCATTGTGAGATCTAGAGTATTGGACTAAGCAATCTTGGCCAGAGAGCACCTCTTATTTTTGCACATTATGCTCATGACTTTGAAAACCCATAATAAAGAAGAAGGAGTTGATCCGATGGCCACAAGAAGCAGGGAAAAGGAACTCTACCCCAAACTTCCAGATCCTAAGGTACTTTTTTGACCACAAAAAAAATAAAAAGAAACTTTCTCTCTCTGTTCCTTTAGATAAGCATTATAACAACAATACTAGTTTTATTTCTAAAAGTCCCCATCTATCAAGTATTCTTCCATCTGTTGTACCTCCTGTGCTAAGGGGCCCAATTACACAAATGATCAATCCTCTTTGAAATAATTGGCATACAAATAGATATAGGCATTTTATATATTAGAAACTGAATCATTAGTTTGCTCTTCGTATTCCTGGAAAATATATAAGATTTACATAAACTCCGTTGAGGCAGTTTGAATGCTGGGTGGTTCATAAACTGAATGAACAAAACTACGTACCACTCCTATAATGTTGTTTAACTTAATTAATGTAATGCTAAATATTCTAACATCCCCCCTTATTACATTAATGTTGACTACACATAGCATTGCGGAACAATTCAAATTTGACTCGAGCAAGCGCTTTGGTGAAGATGTATGCTATTTGCTCATTTGTGGGAATGTAGTGGAGCTGGATATGATGCTTTGGAACCTCATCTCGAATGAAATGACACCTAGTGTCAATGTGTTTGGTGTGATCATGAAATATAGGATTCTTAACAAGATTCAGAACACCTTGATTGTTGCAAAATAAATGTAAAGGAAGTTTCTTTGGAAGGCCCATATCTGTGAGGATGCGACGTAACCATATGATCTCGTAGACTGCTCCACTAGCTGCTCGATATTCTGCCTAAGTAGAAGAGATAGCAACAACATGTTGCTTCTTGCTATGCCAAGAGACAGGACCAGATCCAAGGTGAAAAATATAACCTGTAGTTGATTTTCGGTCATCTATGGATCCAACATAATCAGAGTCCGTGTACCCTTGAAGATAGAACTTGTTGTTCCTTTTGTATTCCAGGCCGATATATGTCGTACCATGGACATAGTGAAGAACTCTTTTTGCTGCTTTCCAGTGGCTAACTTTAGGATCTTGCATGAATCATGAAAGATAACCCACAACAAAACTAAGATCTGGCCTGGTGTTTGTGAGATAGATGAGACTCCCAATCAGCTGACGATAGAGAGTACTATCTATTTTAGGAGATTCATCGAATCGGGATAACTTAAGTCCTGCTTCCATTGGTGTGGCTTTGGGCTTGCAGTCAGTCATCCGATACTTATCAATTAGAGTCTTGGCATATTTATTTTGAGTAAATTGTATGCAATGTTTGTATTGAGTTACTTCTAGACCAAGACAATAGTGGAGAAGTCCAAGATCTGTCATTTCAAAAGAGGTATTGAGATCTTTCTTAACTGTTTGGATCATACTCTCTGAACTGCCTGTTATGATCAGATCATCTACATATAGTACTAGAATTACTATGTTAGAACCATTGTTCTTGATATATAGATTAGGATCTACAGGACTTCTTCTGAACCCATGTTGCTCTAGGTGACTATCAATTTTGATATACCAAGCTCGAGGAGCTTGTTTAAGACCATATAGAGATTTTATCAGCTTATAGACTTTCTGTTCTTGCCCTTGAACTACAAAACCTTCAGGTTGAGTCATATAGACTTCTTCTTGTAGGTCACCATTTAAGAAAGCACTCTTTACATCCATCTGATGTAGCTGCCAACCAAATTGAGCTACCGTTGCACACAGAACTCGAATAGTGGTCATTTTAGCAGTAGGAGAAAATGTCTCTTCATAGTCTATGCCTTCTTTTTGTGCATAGCCCTTTTCAATAAGTCGGGCTTTATATTTATCTATTGCACCATTTGCCTTATATTTGATCTTGAATACCCATTTGCAACCAATGGGTTTCTTTCCTGAAGGCAAATTCAATTACTTCCAAGTTTGATTTTTCATTAGAGATGTATGTTCTGCATCCATAGCAGTTTTCCATTGATATTTACTGAGTGCATCCGAGACTGATGTGGGTTATTTTTCATCTAGTATTGTCAGATAGACTTTTTCATCTTCCATATCTATATCCTCATATTCTTCTACATTCACAGATAAATCATCAAAATGTTGACAAAGGTCATCAACATCTCATTCGATGTTGCATCATCTGCTCTTTTGTGTTGAGTCATACTGCGTGTAGCAGGTCGATCTAGAGTTAGATCTGGAAGTGATGTCGATTTTGAATCTTGCAATGTACTAGTATACCATTTAGGAACCTTCTTCTGAGGAGGTTCTGCTTCTTTCTTAGGTTCATCTTCCTTAAGGTGTACAAGTGTGTTATTTGATGTGAAAGTTTCATCAAATACTACATCTCTCATCGATGTGTGTTTTCTTGGTTATAGGATCAATCAACCGATATCCTTTTGAATACTCATCATAACCAAGAAATATACATTTTTGAGTTTTCTCATTTAGATTCCTTCTTTTCTGTTTAGGAATATGCATAAAAGCTTGACATCCAAAAAATTTTAGATGAGAAATTGAGGGTTTCTTACCACTCCAGGCTTCTTGTGGAGTTTTTCCTTGTAGAGCCCTTGTAGGTGCTCTATTTAGTAGGTAAGATGCTGTGTTTATCGCTTCGCCAGTATTGTTTTTCTAAGTTTGCTCCTTTTAACATACACCGACTCATTTATACTATGGAGCAATTTTTCCTTTCTGCAACTCCATTTTGCTGTGGTGTATATGCTGTAGTGAGTTGTCTCTTAATCCCATGTTTTTCCAAAAATGCTAAAAATTCCTTGGAAGTGTATTCCCCCCTCGATCTGAGCGGAGGGTTTTGATGGAACAACTTGTTTCCTTCTCAACTTGTCTCTTGAACTGACGAAAGTAAAGAAGAGCTTCTGACTTGAGAGCAAGGAAGAAGACCCATATTTTGCGGGAGTAGTCATCAACAAATAGCTGAAAATACCTCTTTCCACCATGACTGGTTGGGAAAGGACCGCACAGATCTGCGTGGATGAGCTCCAAGGGTTTTTTAGAGCGAGAAGAACTTGTCTCAAATGGAACTCGATGTTGTTTCCCTGCTAGAAAATCTGAGCATACTGGAAGAATGGATGAAAGCTAAGGAAGCCCTTTGACCATGTCATATTTGCTTAATTCGAGTAAATACCCAGAACTGAGGTGTTCGTATCTTTTATGCCATAAGGAAGTAGCGACTGTTGTAGTGGCAATGATGGCAGTATGGGATGTAGAAACTGTATCCAAGATGAATAATCCATGTTTGTAGGAGCCAGTGGCAATGTTGTGACCTTGGTGATTGATGAAACATCTCTTTTTTCCTTTTTCAACTTGAAAAACAACATCCATATTTCTATCTAGCATCTGTGGAACAAATAATAGATTGTTGGCAAGGCCAGGAACATAGAGAACTTTCTCTATGGCACAGTCACCATCAGGGAGAGTGACTGTAACATCCCCTTCACCTTGTACTTGATAGACCTGATTGTCTGCAATAGTGACAGGTTTGCCTTCTTTGGCGTGAAAGGTTTGAAACCAAGATTTGTTCCCAGTCATATGTTTGCTTGCTCCAGAATCAATATACCATACAACATCTGATTTGGAAGAGGCAGTATGAGTCATGAGCACTTTGTGTGCTCTTTAGGAGTAATTATCTGAAGATGAATGAGAATCATCTGAATGAAAATCTGCATAAGCAACATGACCCTTTTGTTGGTTGCGATGCTGGGGATATTTCTGATTCCCCTTGCCTTTCTTATTTTGTGAGGGATCATTCTGTTGTTTGTTTTTGAACCAACATTGGTTGGTATCATGATTGTTCATATCACAGATCTTGCAATATTTATCTCGCTGGAGATTTGGCTTGCCTTTGCCTTTGGAAGAAGATCCTCCTTTCTGCAACTGTCCAACCTTGTGCAACATGAGCTGAGAAAAGTAGGAGATGCGTTGATGTAGATGATTTTTAATTATAGAAAAAAAATGCAATAATCAAACAAGCATGCTCACCCAAAAAAAACTTCTCACATAGGTGTCGGGTTCAACCGAAAATGCACCCAATTTTGACAAAAGAAGGTGTCGAGTAAAATAAAAAATGCACCTTTGAGTTGCTATACATGCCCCTTGTTTTTTTTTTTTTTTAAGGGTTTGAAAATTTGAATTCCCCCCTCTATCTTGGAAGAAGAGAGTGCAAAATAGAGTATATCTCGAAAGGTTCCCAAAATGCCTTGTAACAATTGCTTTTGAAGGAAAAAAAAACAATTTTTATGTCTTAAAAAAATGTCACCAAACCTTCTTGGGGCGTCAACAGAACCCTCGAGGCGTCAAAATGCCCTCCTAGGGCGTCACAGGGCCCTTGAGGCATCAAAAAAAAAAAAACGCGGGGCGTCAAAATGGCCTCCCCGGGCATCATTTGGACAGCAATCCGAAGGGGTTTGAAACCTCAACCACCCATGGCAAAAAACATAAACAATCAGTATTAGAACCATCGCGGCCACTGTGGTCGTGAGTATGCACGACGACGTATTTTGATTTGACCCAAGCACAACAATTGCAAGGGGAAAAAAAAACGTGCACAAAAAAAAAACTATTGTTTTTGTTTTTTTTTTAAAATAAATTACCCGTCCGACATGCGCTGTGCACCAAATGAATTTGTATGGTGTCAAGACTGTGTTCACAGCGGCTTCTGCATGCACCAATTTTTGGTGTTTATCGAGGAAGGCAGGCACGTCGATCTTTACCAGCTAGGGAAGCGGGTTCAAGACTTCGACGGTTATCACGTCGTGAGCGATAAAGCTCGTCGTCGTACCTCAAGCTGGCGGAGCGCTGGCTTCGGAGAGTCGGCACTGACCACTCCGGGGCTTGATCCTGGGTGGCTGAAATGGCTGCTCGTCATCGTACCTCAAGCTGGCAGAGCACTGGCTTCGGAGAGTCGGCACTGGCCACTCCCGGGGCTTGATCTTGGGTGGCCGAAATGGCTGTTCTATTGGCCGCCCCTCCCGTCTGGTGAGAGTAAATCCCTGCGCGGTCCGACAGTGAAGACTGTCCGCCTCCACTATGAAAAAATAGAAACAGAAAATCCCTGCGCGGTCCGACAGTGAAGACTGTCCGCCTCCGCTATGAAAAAAAATAAATTCCTCCACGCTATTCGGCTCCCGTCTGGTTTGCTTTACCAGAAACGGAGAAAAAAAAACAACACCATTCGCGAACGCCCCAAACAGTGCGGCTTCGAAAATTTGAAATTGTGCTTGTGCGCTCATCAAGTTCGGATTGCAGTCTTCGACGTCAATGGCTGCTCTGGTAATGGAGTGAATCTAATGGAGTGTGTGAATAACACATTGCCCATAAACAAAATTCACATTGCCTAAAAATCATTCAATGCTCTGATGCCATATTAGAAACTGAATCATTAGTTTGCTCTTCATATTCCTGGAAAATATATAAGATTTACATAAACTCCGTTGAGGCAGTTTGAATGCTGGGTGGTTCATAAACTGAATGAACAAAACTACGTACCACTCCTATAATGTTTTTTAACTTAATTAATGTAATGCTAAATATTCTAACATTATATTACCTCCTGTCTTAAACCCATTACCCCCTAAGACCCACAAATACATACCCAAATTCCTGGGGAATAACACTGTAATTGGGGAAGAACACATTCAAGAGTTTTGTATGCCATGGATTTATTGGAAGTCGAAGAAGAATATGTGGATCTTAGGCTATTTTGGAAAACCCTAGAGAAATATGCTTTAGATTGGTTCAATAGTCTTCCCCCACATTGCATATTGGGTTTCTAGGAAATGGAAGAAGCCTTTTTAGAAAGGTATGATGAGGAGAGAAATATACGTTTGCTCATAACTGAATTGGCTAAAATAAAAAAGACAAAAATGAACCGGTTAATGAATTCAACAAAATATTCATAAAGGTTAAGAACATAATTTCTGACAGGATTGCTCTTAATGATCAGTAGTCCATTTTCTTTTATAAAAATGCTTTCTTTGTAGAATTCAACCATGAACTAGGGAAAGAGCAAGTAAACACTATTGATGAGTGCATGAATAAGGCTATTTATGTAGAAAGAAAAATGATCCATAGTAAATTCCCTTTCTATTGCCCTGCTTGTAGTTCACCTCATAAGCCTTCTAGTTGTGCCATATATTTAGCTTCACACCCTATCCTGAACCTCAAGGATCAACCTAGTAAAGCAGTCAAGACCAATTTAGATTGCAAGGATAAACACACTAAATCTAAAGGATATATTTAGGTCTATCGATAACAGAGAACTTTAATATCCAAAAAAGAGAAAATTCATCCTGAAACCTCTAATGTCATACTTGATGAAGTCGAATGTGAACCACTTATAGTAGTAGTGGATATTTTTCAATAAATCCATGCCATGGACTTTGAGAGGACAATAGATGAGATGAATGTTCCTAATATGGATGGGATGAAGGAAAAAATTTCAGAAGAAGGGGCATAACCCAAAAAAATAGTGCGGACTGAAGAAGAAGAAATTGATAAGGGGACAACAATTAATAACGATGAGTCTATAAAATGGGGTCTTTTAAAGTCCAATGCGAAAGAGAACCACAAAATAGAATGGATTAATCACAAACCATGGGTTGAATAAGATATCAATGTATGCCTTATCAATAATGAGCAAAGGACTTTATCTCCTAGAAAAGAACATCATCATCAAACTCCTAATGAAATCCCCCAAGATCCATCTATAACAATAGAAGTTCCAAAAAGCCTTCAAATCAGTAATTTCGTTATATTAGAAATTCCAGAACAACATTCAGAGGAGAGACATCATCCAACAAAACTGTACAGGTTGAAGATGAAAAATAGATGAGAGGCTAGTAACTGAGGACAATTTATCCAAAGATGTAGTTCTCCTTGTGAAGCCCAATGTAGAGGTAGACCCTGAAACAAAACTGACTAATCATAAGCCTAAAAGTATGGTTAAGTCTAAAAAAGATATTGGTCAAAGAATAATAGAACAAAAGGAAGATGAATTTTCTAGGTTTTCTAAGCTTATTAATCAGTCAGAAACGAGGTCCCTCCATGTTTTCCAAAGATATATGTTTAATTCAATGAACGACTACTCTATCTAAAATCACCCACCTGATAATAGAACTTCATGTAAAATTATAGTTGATCTATTGAGTCTTTCTTCTGCAAAGAACCATCTAGTGTGAAATCATTTAGATTAAAACAAGCCAAATTAGATGAAATCGATAAATTTATAGTGCTCATTGGTCTAAAAAATGAGGTTGGTCCCTTTACTGAATCCTCCATCATATTTAGTAACAAAGCACCAGTTCTAGGTAATACTGCATCTATTAGCTCATTTAAGAGTAATATACCCAATGCCCAACCTATCATCAAGAACCCCACAAGAATTGGCAAGTCTAACAGAAGATACAACATAAAAAGGACAAGGATAAAAAGAATGCATAAAGTTCGACCGCATCCTTTTTTTTTTGAAGTCATCAAGAATTGAGAGTGTATCCTAGGTCATTCAAAACAAAACAAAAGTAATTCGAACTCACTCTACATCATGAGGTCATTGAGCTATTTTTGCAGAATGAAGCGTTACCCTCCATCTTGTTCTAGGTTTCACATGAAATTATCAAAAAAAAAAAATTAATTGCCCTTGCAAATATTCCAGTGAGATAATTTCCCTTTTGTTTGCCTCATCACCAGTTGTATCTAGTAGTGATTACAATTTTGTCTCCTTAGAAGTTTTTGTTGCATGGTGCGATTTTGATAGACTTGTTCTAATCAGTCAAAGAAAGAATATGTAGAGTGAGGGCAGATGACACTAAGATCTTGTGGGCTAGGTTTTAGGGAATGGTTTGACAATTCCAAAGCTAAATCATATTAGGAGGAAGGTACGGTGCATTATGCTGAAGCTTCACATCGCCCACATATTTTAAGGATATTCCAAGATCAATAAGAATGAAGTCATCATTGACAGGATACCTTGAGCTAAAAATATATACACTCTACTTCCTTAGCCTTACAAATTTCTAACCCATAGTGAGCTTTGTAATTCATCACAATTCTTCTCAAAAATAAGAAAAATATAAATAATGAAAAGCATCTATATGTTTGGGGTACCTGATAAACTCTACCGAGACTATAGATGCCTAGATGGCAGTAGAGCAGGTTTGGAGGAAAACAAGGTCATCTTCATTGAGGCTATAGATGCTTAGTTGGTAGTGGAGCAATGTCAAGGTGAATATCCTTCAGAGTGAAATACTTAATAGGCTCAAATCCTGCCAATATGGTGAATTTATGAATGATCAAGGAATAAGAATGAATGCACAAAACACACACAAGCCTAGGCATGATGACACAACAACTTCCAAATAAATCTGCCTCAACTCTATCTTAAGATATTGTTGACATATCTATTATTTCATAAGTCAAAGTTCATTTATTTTTAAACTGGGTCTTCATATTTTATTGATCAGAACCAAGGTCAATCCTTTAGTATTTTCTCTTTGTTACCTTTGTTTTCCTTTTCAGTTTTTAGTCTAAATTTTTGTGGTCTCTTGATTGTCAACCGAAGATTCTGGAGTTTTTAGGACCATTCATGTGCTATTCATACTACCTATTCCAGTCAGAGCTGGTGTTGCATCCCATTGTTACAACTTAGTTTTCACCCCATTGTTTTTGATAAATTTCATTGAATTGATGATGTCTAGGTGAGCTTAAGGTGCAAGGCCCAATGATGATTCCAAAAAATTAAGGCTTGGGTTTAATCTAAATTTATGGCTTGCAAAAGTGTTGATATTTTTGTATCTTGAAGACCGGGGTCTAGTGGCAATGGTTTGGATTGAGCATTGTTGAAGTTTGTCAAAAGCTTAATTGAATTTCATTTTAGGACTGCTCTAATTTTATCACTTTTACCCTACATTTGGATGTAAATTGATATGGCCATAACTTGAGCTAGAAGACTCCATTTGAGCTAATCCAAAAACTGGGGGAAATAAATTGATCTAATATTCATAATGAAACTGAATTTTAAGAATATTAATTTCTAGATTTTTCCAACAATAGCAATTTATAGTAACATCACATAAAAATTTAAAATAATATATCTCACGAACCATGATGAATTTTTTGATGATATCAACTGATGTGAGTACCCATTTGGCCCATTTAGAAACCTACGAAATTTTATTGAATTTTGAGAACTTTTATTTTTACCCTAATTTTAGAGTGCACGAAAATCTTAGGGGTGCACGAGTTCATGCATCCCATGTTAAATTAGTGCATCCCATGTTAAATTAGTGCATCCCATTTTACTATGGAGAAGACAAAGGTATTAAAGGGTACATGATTTAGTGCACCCCATTTTAAAGTCATGCGCCCCATTTTCCTATGGAGCGCACGAAGGTCTTAAAGTCGCACGCCCCGATTCACGTAAAGTTGTGAAGTGACGTATCTCATGAATCATAAAGAATTTTTTGATTATCTCAACTAATTTGAGTACCCATTTGGTCTATTTAGACACCTGAGAAATTTTTTTTGAATTTCAAGAACTTTGATTTTTACCCTAATTTTGGAGTGCACAAAAATCTGAGGGGTGCGCAAGTTCGTGCGCCCCATGTTAAATTTGTGCGCCCCATTTCATATGGAGCACACTAAGTTATTAAAGGGTGAATTATTTAGTGGTATATCTCACTAACCATGATGAATTGTTTGATGATCTCAACTGATTTGAGTACCCATTTGGCCCATTTAGACACGAGGAATTTCGATGAATTCTGAGAACTTTGATTTTTGCCCTAATTTTGGAGCGCACAAAAATCTGAGGGGCACGTGAGTTCATGCACCCCATGTTAAATTCATGCACCCAATTTTACTATGGAGCTCACAAAGGTCTTAAAGGGCGCACAAAATCATTTTAAAGTCGTGCGCCCCATTTTCCTATGGAGGACACGAAGGTATTAAGCTCGCACGCCTTGATTCACATAAAAATTTGAAGTGACATATGTCATGAACCATGAAGAATTTTTTTATGATATCAACTAATTTGAGTACCCATTTGGTCCATTTAGACACTCGAGAAATTTCATCAAATTCTAAGAACTTTAATTTTTACCCTAATTTTGGAGCGTACAAAAATCTGAGGGGCGTGTGAGTTCGTGCGCCCCATGATAAATTTGTGTGTAGAATTTTATATGGAGTGCACAAAGGTCTTAAATAGTGCATGATTTCATGTACCCCATTTTAAATTCATGTGCACCATGTTTTAAGAAAGAGGTAGGTGGACGATCTATCTTGTAGAGGCTCCCAACAAAATATTGAACAGGTGTAGTAACCCTCCTTAGCCAAGTATTGAAAGAAAGCAAATATATATTTTTATATATGTATACTTACCTATATGTGAGAAACATGGTACTTATGATAGCATCTGTGAATGCAGGACAATTACAAAAATATAAAGAAAGGTGACAAGTCAGTAGAAAGGCTATGTTTTATTGCTGCATCAAGGATGGAAAAGTTGGCAGAATCAAAATGAGAATGGACAAGATAGAGTGGGACCCAGTGCACCAGGGGAAGCTCATGATAAAATCACACCATAGTCGCTGGCCCAGGAAAGCAAGAAGGATAGCCCACAACAATAACCATCATCCCTATGAAGAGAAGGACGTGGGCCACGTGCCTAGTTTTGATTCTGCCACATTTTTACGAGGAAGAGGAGATCAGGCCAAATGGAGGGTCGATGAGAAAGAAATTGTAGCTCCACTTCAACACCCAAATATATATATAGAAGACCATTGCATCGGTAAAATTTTGAGGATCAAACCTCTGAGAGAAAAACTTGAGTCCATGTATAGCTGTGTCTAAGATGAAGAACACAAGCTTATACTGAGAGGGGGGGTGAACAATATAAGACCGCTTTTTACTTTTTCCTTCAAATCAACTTTCAATTCAATATTATGTAGTGTATAGAAAGCAGTATTAATAGCAGTAATCAAAACAATGCACAAAACACCATCCACAATAGAGACACAACAATTTACGTGGTTCACCCAAAGCGGGCTACTCCATGGATAAAATCTCTCACTAAATTTTATCAACTCAAAATCTGGGAATACCTTTCCCGATTACAATATTTATGGGCATCAACCCAAAGGAGACACCAATCCCCTAGCTCTGTTCTAGCTAGTGATCCTCTAGAAAACCTCTACCTCCTCTGCCCTTAACAAATGAAACTCTATCCACAAAAGACACCTGTCTTCCCTGCTCTGGCTGGAGACCCCTGTCCTCAACTCTATCACCTCCAAAGCTGGTCCTCAAAATTGCACTAAACACAGTCCTTCGATCTAGCACAAATGTCCTCGATTTCTCTTTCTCTGATCTGCATCGAACACAGTCCTTCGGTCTAGCACAGATGTCTTTTGTCCTCTTTTTTTGGTCTGCACAAAAACACAGTCCTTCACTCTTTTTGCGCAATCACAGCTGCCCTTGACCTTTGCACCTCTGTGCAATTACAGCCGCAAAGTCTTTGCGCAATCTGCTTCCTTGCAATCTCTCTCACTTGGAAGATTCGACAGAATGCACTCTGCTCTTGACGATCGAACTTCTTCACTTTGCACCATCTACGAACGCCGCTCTTCGAACGCACACTTCGATCGATATCATTTTCTTTCCAAGCAGCCCTATTTTTATACTAAAACTTTCAAGATCAAAACCTTGATCGTAGTCGGCTGCTACCCTTAACTTCGTCGGCTGCAAAACCCTAAACTGCATCTGCTCAAATTCAACTCTGTTGACTTCAACTGCCTCTATGGTTCTGTAGCTTTTCTCGTGAAACTACAACATGTCGCGATATCGTGACACCTTAGCAACCAAACACTATCTTATGGCTTTTGTCGTGATATCGCGACACTTTCTGCTTTTGCTGACGTCATCTTCTCTTCTGTCGCAAAATCGTGACCCTTCTGACTTCATGGCCTTCTTCTCTACTTTTGTCATGAAATCACGACACTACTGCCTTTGTTGACGTCATCTTCACTCCTGTCATGAAATCGCGACCCTTCTCGCTTTCTCAACCTTTTCTCGGCTTGCACTAGCAAAAACGAAACATGTCGCGAAATCGGGACACTTTCACTGCCTTGAGCTTCTCTCTGCCTTACTCCCATGAAACTGGAACATGTCACAAAATCGTGATGCTTTTGTCTTCATAGCCTTCCTTTTTGCTTCTATTGTGAAATTACGACACTTCTCCTATAGAAGACCTGCTTCCAGTTTCTGTCACGAAATCGTGACACTTTCTCCATATGTATTCTTTTCTTTCATCCTATCACGAAATCGCTACATCTTCATCCGCTAGCTTCTTCACTTCTGCTTGTCGTGAAATCGTGACACTTTTTGCATCCGTACGCTTTTATTTCATCCTATCACAAAATCCTGACGCTTTTAGCTTCTGTATGCTTTCTTTGTAGCCCGTCGCAAAATCGTGACGCTTCTCATTTCAGACTCTTCCCTTTGCTGCATGTCGCAAAATTATGACAGTTCTCACTTCGAGCTTTTTAGCATGTCACAAAATCATGACAGTCCTCACTTTGTCTTTTGCAGCATGTCAAGAAATCACGACTGTTCTCACTTCGAACTCTTCAGCATGTCGCGAAATTGCGATACCTTTCGAGAAACTTTCTCTCTCTTCGAACTTGTTGTGAAATCGCGACAGTTCACACTGTGGACTTTCTTTTTAGCATTATGTCACGAAATCGTGACATTTTTCCTTTCGGACTCCCTCTCCTGCAACATGTCATGAAATCGTGATACTTTTCAGTCCGTACAATCTTCTTTGCAATATGTCGCGAAATCGCGACACTTTTCCTTTTCTGCCTTCCTGCACTTTTCGAGTCGCGAAAATGCGACATGTCATGAAATTGTGACACTTTCCACCTTGCTCTCCTTATCTTCCAACATGTCGCAAAATCGTGACAATTTTTCCAGCTTCTTCTCTCTCTTCCAACATGTCGCGAAATCGTGACAGTTTTGCCAGCTTCTTCTCTCTCTTCCAACATGTCGCGAAATCGTGACAGTTTTTCCAGCCTGCTGCAAACTTTTTCTAACTTGTATTTTTTTCTTTGATCTTTTGCAAATGGGCTACTATGATATTTTTGGAAACCCACTGTCCATGCTCTGAATAATCTGACATTAAATCAAATTCCTTCAAGAGCTTCTTGACATCAATGACAACTTCTACACTTGAGCAAAGGCAATGTACCCAAGGTACCCAAAATTGCCAACAATCTCCCCCTTTGTCATTGATGGCAAACCTTTACTGAAAACACAACTCAAGAGCCAAAACTAAAACCAGCTATGCTAACAACTAAGAATCTGCCTTTGAAGTTTTTCTCCCCCTAACTTGAAGCTCTTCTCTTCACTTGATGCTCTCCCCCTTACTCATATCTCTCCCCCTTTGTCATCAATGGCAAAGGGTCACCTTTGGGGCTTGGGACTAAGAATGAGCCTCTTAGCTTAGTCCCTCCCCCACCTCCTGATGAGGTGATTAAAACAGGGGTGGGAGTAAAACTTCCATTAGGCACTGATCGTCATCAACATCTACAATTTCCTTGCCGGGCCTTCTTTTGAATTTTTTGTCAATATTCCTGTTCTTGTTCCTGTCACTGTTCTGATCCTTGGACCTGTTCATACCACTGTTCCTGTTCCTGTACCTTGGAAGATTAGATCTACACTGTCTAGCTATGTGACCATCATTGTTGCACTTATAACAGGTAATAATGTTATTTCTTTAGGCATACCTATTCTTCGAATCCGCCTATTCTGACTAACCGAGTTCCTCTTATTAGCCTTGTAGAAAAATGCCTTATGCCCAAACTGATTACAAGAGTAGTAATACCCTTGAAAGAAATTGCTATGAAATTTTCTTTTATTCGACCTCTTGGGTCCCGAAAACTTCTTCTTTGTAATCTGAATTTAATTTTCTATTTTTGCGCATCTATCACTCATGGACTCATGATCTGAAGTACTTTCTTTATCATAACTCTCTTCCTTTTGAAATCTCTTACTATATTCCCCAACCTGTTCCTTGTGCGGCTCAACAAAACCGAGACCTATTTTATCTATTGGTTTTCTTTGACCTTTGATGAGAGACTTAACCCTTTTGGAGCTATGTATAGTTTATCCTTGTACTCTTTAGTTTCCACTTCCAAAGAAGCCATTTTATGTTCCAACTCATTATACTGAAGAATCTTAGACTCTAACTCGTCCTTGAGTTCTTGTGTCTTAGCCATAGAGAAGTCAAGACTTTCTGTAAGATCATCTCTCTCCATACAAAATTCATCTAACTTATCCTTGAGTCTGGCATTCTTCTTTCTTTCCTTTTTCAAAGCACTAAGAGCATTGGTAAGTTCACTTTCAAGATCCTTTATTTGTTTGCTTTCTGAATCATCAAAGTCTTTTATAGATTTCTTATCACTAAAGGTGCTACCCTTTTCAAAAACCATACAAGCATCTTCCTTATAGTTTTCTGAAGCATCCTCATACATACTAGTAACCAATTCATTATTTGTGTAATCATCCTCAAGGTGACCAAACTTTCCACATCTAAAACATTTCATGATAATGAATCTATGTTTCGGTTCTTCCTCTTTTTCTAATATGAACAACATCTCATTTTCACTATCACTTGAAGAACTTTCACTATCACTACTAGAACACTTACTTGCTTTGTCTAGGTAGAAACTATTCTTGTGCTTGTGAGAATACCTCTTTCCGTGATTGTTGTGCTCATCTTTGTTTTTCCTGTGATGCTTGTACTTTTTAGAATCCTTGCTCTTAGAAACCTATTTCTCTTCATCACTTTCATTCTTGGAAATAGTACAGTCAGTAGCATAATGACCAAACTTTCCACAATTGAAACATCTTATATTTTTCATGCTTTTGTGCTTTCTAGAGAACTTGCCTTTCTTGCTGTAATATGCATCTTCATCACTAGAAGACTCATCACTTTCTTGAAGCTGTTTACCCTTGGATTTCTTGGTAGCCTTGAAAGATGCCTCTTTCTTGACATCAACCTTCACTTGAGTTCTCAACCCAAATGCTGCAAGTATACTATGGAGCTCATCCTTTTTCAGCTTATCCAAATCTTTAGCTTCCTCAATAGCAAAAATATTTTCACTAAATATATTAGGAAGAGATCTTAAAATCTTATCACAAACATCATTTTCAGCAAGCTCAAGACCTAAGTCTTTCATGGAGTTAACAACCTCATCCATACGAAGCATGTAGTCACTAATATTTTCATCATCATTCATCTTGAGTTGTTCAAACATACCTTTGAAGTGTCTCAACTTGGCCTTTCGGACATTTACATCACCTATGTGAACCACCTGTAGTTGTTTCCACATTTCACTAGCTATCTTGCAGTGAATTACTTTGGTGAGATCTGCTTTTTGTAAACCTTTCAGGATTGCATTCATTGCTTTTGAATTGTTGTGATGTAGGAGCCTATCTTCTTTAGTATATGGACCATTTACAGGAATAGTGTACCCATCTTCAATCACTTCCCAAACCTCATTTCCAAGAGCCATTAGATGAACCTTCATCCTTGCACTCCAAAGACCAAAATCTGATCCATCAAGAATAGGTGCTGCATTGCCACTTGAATAATCCATTGTGTTCTTTGCTAGCTTTTCCTTCAAGCTATTAAAATTTTTGAAGGCACTGGCTCTGATACCAATTGAAGAACACAAGCTTATACTGAGAGGGGGGGTGAATAGTATAAGACCACTTTTTACTTTTTCCTTCAAATCAACTTTCAATTCAATATTATGCAGTGTATAGAAAGCAGTATTAATAGCAGTAATCAAAACAATGCACAAAAAACCATCCACAATAGAGACACAACAATTTACGTGGTTCACCCAAAGCGGGCTACTCCACGGATAAAATCTCTCACTAAATTTTATCAACTCAAAATCTGGGAATACATTTCCCGATTATAATATTTATGGGCATCAACCCAAAGGAGACACCAATCCCCTCGCTCTATTCTGGCTGGTGATCCTCTAGAAAACCTCTGCCTCCTCTGCCCTTAGCAAATGGAACTCTATCCACAGAAGACACATGTATTCCCTGCTCTAGCTGGAGACCTCTGTCCTCAACTCTATCACCTCCAAAGCTGGTCCTCGAAATTGCACTAAACATAGTCCTTCGGTCTAGCACAAATGTCCTTGATTTATATTTCTCTGATCTGCACCGAACACAGTCCTTCGGTCTGGCACAGATGTCTTTTGTCCTCTTTTTTTTGTCTGCACAAAAACACAGTCCTTCACTCTTTTTGTGCAATCACATTTTCCCTTGACCTTTGCACCTCTGTGCAATTACAACTGCATAGTCTTTGCGCACTTTGCTTCCTTGCAATCTCTCTCACTTGGAAGATTCGACAGAATGCACTCTGCTCTTGACGATCGAACTTATTCACTTTGCACCGTCTACGAATGCCGCTCTTCGAATGCACACTTCGATCGATATCATTTTCTCTCCAAGCAGCCCTATTTTTATACTAAAACTTTCAAGATCAAAACCTTGATCTTAGTCGGTTGCTACCCTTAACTTCGTCGGTTGCAAAACCCTAAACTGCATCGACTCAAATTCAACTCTGTCGGCTTCAACCGCCTCTGGGGTTCTATAGCTTTTCATGTAAAACTACAACATGTCACGATATCATGACACCTTAGCAACCGAACACTATCTTATGGCTTTTGTCACGATATCGTGACACTTTCTGCTTCTGCTGATGTCATCTTCTCTTCTGTCACGAAATCATGACCCTTCTGACTTCATGGCCTTCTTCTCTGCTTTTGTCATGAAATCGCCACACTACTGCCTTTGTTGATGTTATCTTCACTCCTATCGTGAAATCGCAACCCTTCTCACTTTCTCAACCTTTTCTCGGCTTGCACTAGAGAAAACAGAACATGTCCTGAAATCGTGACACTTTCGCTACCTTGAGATTCTCTCTGCCTTACTCTCGTGAAACTGGAACATGTCACAAAATCACGATGCTTTTGTCTTCATAGCCTTCCTTTCTGCTTCTATCGTGAAATCACGACACTTCTCCTATAGAAGACCTGCTTCCAGTTTCTATCGTGAAATCGTGACACTTTCTCCATCCATACGCTTTTCTTTCATCCTGTCATGAAATCGCTACATCTTCATCCACTGGCTTCTTCAATTTTGCCTGTCATGAAATCGTGACACTTTCTGCATCTGTACGCTTTTCTTTCATCCTGTCATGAAATCGCGACGCTTTCAGCTTTCGTACGCTTTCTTTGTAGCCCGTCACGAAATCGCGATGCTTCTCATTTTAGACTCTTCCCTTTGTTGCATGTCACGAAATCATGACAGTTCTCACTTCGAGATTTTCAGCATGTCGCAAAATCACCACAGTCCTCACTTCATCTTTTGCAGCATGTCAAGAAATCATGACTATTCTCACTTCGAACTCTTCAGCATGTCGCGAAATCGTGATACCTTTTGAGAAACTTTCTCTCTCTTCGAAATTGTCACGAAATCGTGACAGTTCACACTGTGGACTCTCTTTTCAGCATTATGTCGTGAAATCATGACATTTTTCCTTTCGGACTCCCTCTCCTACAACATGTCGTGAAATCACGACACTTTTCGGTCCGTACAATCTTCTTTGCAATATGTCACGAAATCGCGACACTTTTCCTTTTTTGCCTTCCTGCACTTTCTGAGTCGCGAAAATGCGACATGTCGCGAAATCGTGACACTTTCCACCTTGCTCTCCTTCTCTGCCAACATGTCACGAAATCGTGACAGTTTTGCCAGCTTCTTCTCTCTCTTCCAACATGTTGCGAAATCACAACAGTTTTTCCAGCCTGCTACAAACTTTTTCTAACTTGTCTTTTTTTCTTTGACCTTTTGCAAATGGGCTACTATGATCTTTTTGGAAACCCACTGTCTATGCTCTGAATAATCCGACATTAAATAAAATTCCTTCAAGAGCTTCTTGACATCAATGACAACTTCTACACTTGAGCAAATGCAATGTACCCAAGGTACCCAAAATTGCCAACATAAGAGTTAGTCATATTTTTCCTTTTGTGTGTTTTTTTGTCTTCCTTACCTCACCATTTCTTTTGCCATTTTCTAGGGACTATCCAGGAAGCGTTGTTCGCTAAGATTATTTCCTGCAAAATGTGCCATATTTGGATACTCTCACATCACTGCATACAGGATGGAGAGAAATAACCCCCTGTTACATTATTTGAATGGGGGAGTCATTGTAGTCATTATCATATAGGACCCGAGCACTCTACCGGGCTTGTTATATGTAAATATTTTTATATAAATACAACTCCAACTCTATTCTTGGAATTTTTTTGTGTTCTTAGTCTGTGTTTGCTTATTTACATATTACTGTAATTTGAATATGTGGGTGATGCCTTCTTTCGCTAGTTTAATCATTTTTATTGATTACATAATTTGAATGAATGAAAATGAACTAGTTCTCCTTTCCTTTTCCTTTCTGAGTCAAAAAATATAAACCTACTACGACTACCCAATGGACATGGCACCGGTCTGGTCTTAATATGTTTTAACAGTGCTTGGTTTGGTCACAAAATAATTAAGAAAATATTATATCATCAAATCTGGTAATGCATGGGTGATTGCATCATAATTTTAAATATATGAACCCATTTCCTAGGGTTTCCTTACCCGAACTGGTCTGTCTAGAATCACTCAGATAATATATTCTTGGGTCAAAGCGGTAGATCCACTAGAGTCTACAATACTCATTGTGATTTTTGGGATTCTTGTGATGTGACAAAGCTTAAGGAGGTAAGCAGGAAATCCCCACAATAATTTTTGATGCCATTATCGTGGACAAACCTTCCATTTAATATTTAAAAAAAATTCCTCGATTATTCCTTGTGAGATCTAGATTATTCTGGCAACCACAAGAAGCAGTGGAAAAAAAATCTACCCCAAACTTCCAGATTCTCAAGTACTTTTTTGACCATAAAAAAATAGAAAGGAACTTTCACTCTCTGTTCCTTTAGATAAGCATCATAAAAGCAGTACTAGTTTTATTTCTAAAAGTCCCCATCTATCAAGTATTGTTCTATCTGTTGTACCTCCTATGCTAAGGGGCCCAGTTACACAAATGGCCAATCCTCTTTTAAACAACTGGCGTACAAATAGATACAGGCCTTTTATCTTACCCCCTATCTTAAACCCATTACCCCCTAAGGCCCACAAATACATACCCAAATTCTTGGGGGATAACACTGTAACTGGGGAAGACCACATTCAAGATTTTTTGTATGCCATGGACAGATTGGAAGTCGAAGAAGAAGATGTGGCTCTTAGGCTATTTTGGCAGACCCTAGAGAAAGATGCTTTAGATTGGTTCAATAGTCTTCCCCCACATTGCATATTGGGTTTCCAGGAAATGGAAGAAGCCTTTTTAGAAAGGTATGGTGAGGAGAGAAATATACGTTCACTCATAACTGAATTGGCTACAATAAAAAAAGAGAGAAATGAACCGATTAATGACTTCAACAAAAGATTCATCAAGGTTAAGAACAAAATTTTTGATAAGATAGCTCTTAATGATCAGTAGTCCATTTGCTTTTATAAAAATGCTTTCTCTGCAGAATTCAATTATGAACTAGGGAAAGAGCAAGTAAACACTATTGATGAGTGCATGAATAAGGCTGTTCACATAGAAAGGAACATGATCGATAGTAAATTCCCTTTCTATTGCCCTACTTGTAGTTCACCTCATAAGCCTTCTAGTTGTGCCATCTATTTAGCTTCACACCCTAGCCTGAACCTCAAGGATCGACCTAGTAAAGCAGTCAAGACCAATTTAGATTGCAAGGATAAACACACTAAATCTAAAGGAGATATTGAGGTCTATCAAGAATAGAGAACTTTAATATCCAAAAGAGAGCAACATCATCCTGAAACCTCTAATGTCATACTTGATGAAGTCAAATGGGAACCGCTTATAGTAGCAGTGGATCTTTTTCAAGAAATCCATGCCATGGACTTTGAGAGTACAATAGATGAGATGAATGTTCCTAATATGGATGAGATGAGGGAACAACATTTAGAAGAAGGGGCACAATCCAACAAAATAGTGTAGATTGAAGAAGAAGAAATTGATAAGGGGACAACAATTAATAACGATGAGTCTAAAAATGGGGGTCTTTTTAAGTCCAATGCGAAAGAGAACCACAAAATAGAATGGATTGATCACAAACCATGGGTTGAAGAAGATATCAATGTCTGCCTTATCAGTAATGAGCAAAGGACTTTATTTCCTAGAAAAGAACATCATCATCAAGCTCCTGATGAAAGCCAACAAGATCAATCTATAACAACAGAAGTTCCAAAAAGCCTTCAAATCAATGATTTTGATATATTAGAAATGCCAGAACAACATTCAGAGGAAGAGGCATTGTCCAACAAAACTATACAGGTTGAAGATGAAAAAGTAGATGAAAGGCCAATAACTGAGGATGATTTATCCAAAGATGTAGTTCTCCTTGTGAAGCCCAATGCAGAGGAAGACCCTAATATAGAACTGACTAATCACAAGCCTAAAAGTATAGTTAAGTCTAAAAAATATATTGGTCAGAGAATCATAGCACAAAAGGAAGATGAATTTTCTAGGTCTTCTAAGCTTATTAATCAGTCAAAAATGAGGCCCCTCCATGTTTTCCAAAGATATATGTTGAATTCAATGAACGACTACTCTATCTGCAATCACCCACTTGATAATAGAACTTCATGTAAAATCATAGTTGATCTGTTGAGTCTTTCTTCTACAAAGAACTATCTCCCTATTTCTATTTTAAGTGTGAAATCAGTCAGATTAAAACAGGCCAAATCAGATGAAATCGATAAATTCATAGTACTCATTGGTCTGGAAAATGAGGTTGGTCCCTTTACTGACTTCTCCATCATGTTCATTAACAAAGCCCCAGTCCTAGGTAATATTGCATATGTTACCTCATTTTAGAGTAAAATCCCCAATGCCCAACCCATCATCAGGAACCCCACAAGAATTGGCCAGTCTAACAGAAGATACATCATAAAAAGGACAAGGATAAAAAGAATGCATAAAGTTCGACTGCAGTCTATTTTTCTCTGGAGTCATCAAGAATTGAGAGTGTATCCTAGGCCATTCAGACAAAAATGAAAGGAATTTGAACTCACTCTACATCCTGAGGTCATTAAGCTATTTTTGCAAAATGAAGTGTTACCCCCCATCTTGTTCTAGGTTTCACAGAAATTATCCCAAAAAAGTTAATTGCCCTTGCAAATATTCCAATGAGATAATTTCCCTTTTGTTTGCCTCATCACCATCTGTATCCAGTAGTGATTATGATTTTGTCTCCTTAAAAGTTTTTGTTGCACACTGCAATTTTGATAGACTTGTTCTAATCAGTCAAAGAAAGAAGACCTAGAGTGAGGGCAGATGACACTAAGATCTTGTGGGCTAGGTTTTAGGCAATGGTCCAACAAGTTCGAAGCTAAAATATATTAGGAGGAAGGTACGATGCATTATGCTGAAGCTTCACATCTCCCACATATTTTAAGGATATTCCAAGATCAAGAAGAATGAAGTCATCATTGATAGGATGCCTTGAGCTAAAAATATATACACTCTACTTCCTTAGCCTTACAAATTTCTAACCCAATGTGAGCTTTGTAATTCATCATAATTCTTCTCAAAAAGAAGAAAAATATAAATAATGCAAAGCAACTATATGTTTGGGGTATCTGGATAACCTCTATCGGGGCTATAGATGCTTGGCTGGCAGTAGAGCAGGTCTGGAGGAAATCAAGGTCATCTCCACCGGGGCTATAGACGCCTGGATGGTAGTGGAGCAATGTCAAGGTGAATATCATTTAGAGTGAAATACTTAATAGGCTCAACTCCTACCAATATGGTGAATTTTTGAATGATCAAGGAATAATAATGAATGCACAAAACACACACAAGCCTAGGCATGATGACACAACAACTTCCAAATAAATCTACCTCAACTCTATCTTAAGACATTGCTGATAGATTTGTTGCTCCATAAGTCAAAGTTCATCTATTTTTAAACTAGGTCATCAGATTTTACTGATCAGAACCAAGGTCAATCCTTTAGTATTTTCTCTTTGTTACCTTTGTTTTCCTTTTCAGCTTTTAGTCTAAATTTTTGTGGTCTCTTGATTGTCAACCGAAGATTCTAGAGTTCTCAGGAGCATTCATGTGCCATTCATACTACCTATCCTAGTCAGAGCCGATGTTGTACCCCATTGTTACAACTTAGTTTTCACCCCATTATTTTTGAAAAATTTCATTGAATTGATGTCTAGGTGAGCTTAGGGTGCAAGGCCCAATTTTTGATGATTCCAAAAAATTAAGGCTTGGGTTTAATCTAAATTTCTGGCTTGCAAAAGTGTTGAGATTTGTGTATCTTGAAGACCGGGGTCTAGTGGCAATGGTTTGGATTGAGCATTTTTGAAGTTTTTCAAAGGCTTAATTAATTGAATTTCATTTCAGGACTGCTCCAATTTCGTCACTTTTGCCCTGCATTTGGATGTAAATTGATATGGCCATAACTTGAGCTAGAAGACTCCATTTGAGCTAATCCAAAAACTAGGGGAAAGAACTTGATCTAATATTCACAATGGAACTAAATTTTAAGAATATTAATTGCTAGATTTTTCCAAAAATAGCAATTTACAGTAACATCATGTAAAACTTTAAAGTGGTATATCTCATAAACCGTGATGAATTTTTTGATGATCTCAACTGATTTGAGTACCCATTTGGCCCATTTAGACACCTAAGAAATTTTGTCAAATTCTAAGAACTTTGATTTTTACCCTAATTTTGGAGCGCACAAAAATCTAAGGGGCGCACGCCCATGTTAAATTCGTGTGCCCCATTTTCCTATGGAGTGCATAAAGGTCTTAAATAGTGCATAATTTTGTGCACCCTATTTTAAATTCGTGTGCCCCATTTTCATATGGAGCGCACGAAGGTCTTAAACTTGCGCACCCCGATTCACGTAAAACTTTGAAGTGACATATCTCATGAACCGTGAAGAATTGTTTGATGATCTCAACTAATTTGAGTACCCATTTGGACCATTTAGACACCTAAGAAATTTTATCAAATTCTAAGAACTTTGAATTTTACCCTAATTTTGGAGTGCACGAAAATCTGAGGGGCATGCGAGTTCATGCACCCATGTTAAATTCTTGCACCCCATTTCATATGGAGCGCACAAAGGTCTTAAAGGGAACACGATTTTGTGCACCCCATTTTAAATTCGTGCACCCCATGTTTTAAGAAAGAGGCAGGTGGACGATCTATCTTGTAGAGGCTCCCAACAAAAAATTGAACAGGTGTAGTAACCCTCCTCAGTCGAGTATTGAAAGAAAGAAAATATATATTTTATATATGTATACTTACCTATATGTGAGAAACATGGTACTACTGATAGCATCTGTGAATGCAGGACAATTACAAAAAGATAAAGAAAGGTGACAAGTCAGTAGAAAGGCTATGTTTTATTGCTACATCAAGGATGGAAAAGTTGGTAGAATCAAAAGGAGAACAAACAAGATAGAGTGGGGCCCAATACACCAGGGAAAGCTCATGATCAAAGCACACCACAACTGCCAGCCCAAGAAAGCGGGAAGGACAGCCCACAATAATAATTATCATCCCTATGAAGAGAAGGATGTGGGCCACATGCCCAATTTTTATTCTGCCATATTTTTACGAGGAAGAGGAGATCAGGCCAAATGGAGGGCCGATGAGAAAGTAGTTGCAACCCCGCTTCAACACCCAACTCTATATATAGAAGACCATTGCAACGATGGCATTTTTTATCAAACCTCTGAGAGAAAAACTTGAGTCTAGGTATAGTTGTGTCTAAGAGTTAGTCGTATTTTCCCTTGTGTGTGTTTTTTTGTCTTCCTTACCTCACCCTTTCTTCTACCATTTTCCAAGGACTATCCAGGAAGCATTGTTCGTTGAGATCATTTCCTATGGAATGCACTAGAGTTGGAGACTCTCACATCACTGCATCTAGGATGGAGAGAAATAACCCCCTGTTATGTTATTCGAACGTGGGAGTCATTGTAGTCATTATCATATAGGACCCGAGCACTCTGTCGGGCTTGTTATATGTAAATATTTTTATATAAATACAACTCCAACTCTATTCTTGGCATTTTCTGTGTTCTTGGTCTATGTTTGCTTATTTGCATATTACTATAATATGAATATGTGGGTGATGCCTTCCTTCACTAGTTTAATCATTTTTATTGATTACATAATTTGAATGAATGAAAACAAACTAGTTCTCCTTACCTTTTCCTTTCTGAGTCAACAAATATAAACCTGCTATGACTACCCAATGGACATGGCACCGATCTAGTCTTAATATGTTTTAACAATGCTTGGTTTGGTCACAAAATAATTAAGAAAATATAATATCATCAAATCTGGTAATGCATGGGTGATTGCATCATAATGTTAAATATATGAACCCATTTTCTGGGGTTTCCTTACCCGACCTGGTCTATCTAGAGTCACTTAGATAATCTATTCCTAGGTCAAAGTGGTAGATCCACCAGATTCTACAATACTCATTGTGATTTTTGGGATTCCTGTGATGTGATAAAGCTTAAGGAGGTAAGCAGGAAATCCCCACAATAGATTGCAAGTGGCACTCCTTTCCCTTGAATCTAAGGATACCTCCAATGTCTTTTATTCCCTAAATACTTCTTGCTAACGAATGCACTATGGATCTTGTCTTCAACGCTTTCTCTCAAGCGAATGGTGATGTTATTATCCCATGAAGTTGGCTCTAGTTATGGTGGTTCTATGCCGCTCCAACGCTACCCTTTTAGGTGACGATTCTTCTTAGATGGCAGTTCATCAAATGCTTAGATAATACACCTTTATTTTCACCTTGGTATTTTTTTAACTTTCTTCTTGAAATACATTATCCATAGTGCTATCCTTCTTGCTTTATGTAGGTTTACAATGAATGTAATGCTCCCTATGTAGACTATTGATGTTGCAGGTTATACTGCCATAGGCACTGGATTATGGTGTCTTTAGAAACCTTGAAAATTGGCTATTTGAGCCCTTTGATGGCTCTCTTCCTTCACTAGAAATTTGCTCTACAAACTTGGTGAATGACCACTTTATAGACATAGAATACTTTTTTTTTAGTGTTTTTGAGACACTATATTTTTTTCTCATTTGCTATGTAGGACAAGAGAGATATGTTGCAATAATGTAATGCAAATAGTTAGAATAAAATACCCTAACTTGCACCGAAGTTTTGAAGTCTTTAAATCTCCTTTTGCAATATTTATTTCTTCCTTGTTATGGCAGATCCTTGCTCTACTTCTTGAGAGAAAATAATGATATAATGTTTCCCTCCTTACTAGACAACTCTCTCCAATAATTTCTTTGCTTGGTTAACTTTGTAATAATGAATCCAAGCCTTTAATCATGCAACTAATATGCCTTTTGAAAGGTTTAACTTTGTACTAATTTTCACCTTAACTTGAATACTTAATGCACCTTAAATAACTAGTATGATGCAATAGTAATCTATCTTTATTGATCCCTTAAATGAACTCTTAATCTATACAACCTTCACTTAAGAGTAATGTATTATTTATTTTTAGTAAAATATAGGATGTTGATATTTTTCTTTCTCTTGAAATATATCTAACTCTTATTTTTGATGTGTAGATTTTATCCTTATAAGAAACTATCTTCTACACTCCCTTGAAGACTTAAATATGCGACCTTCTCCTTGCAACTTTAAAACTCTAATATGGTTCTTAATGAAACTCGATAATGAACCAAAAATCTAAAGTTCAATAATAAACCTTTTGCACCAAAGTTGCTTGCCTTAATGACCTTTGTAGATGATGGATATCTTGGTGATTTGAATCACCTAATTGCTGCATTGTAATTAATGAAATAACAACTCTTCCTTGTTGTCCAAAATAGCTCTTTAGTTCAATTATTTGCAGCTTTAAGACTCCTCTAACTTGTTACCTGAAAGTGTAGTTTGGTGGCTTTAATTCTCCTTCACAATGTTCCATTGAGTTCTATAAATTAGTAGCTAGTAATGATTCCCAAATTACTACCCTTGAATATCCAAATTTGGTAGGAAACTCCCTCAAATTGCAATTGAGATTCATCTCTTAGAGACCTTCAATATTCTGCTGTAGAAACCAATAAATTCCTTTCTTCGAATGAGTCTTCTAGCCTTCAATGGAAATCTTCAAATCTCTCAAATTTTGTGGCTTCTTCTAACTCCTTTCTCCTTCAACCTCCTTGTTGAATTTTAAATTCAATATTGGCCTATTCTTGGACTTCTTCTCAAGAATCTAAAAGTATTGAGGTCTTCATTATTCTCCTCCAAAATTTGGCAAACACCTTGCCAAATTATTCTCCTTTTGGGTTTGTTATCGGATGGTGACAATTGTCCCAAATTTTTCTCTATCCAAAACTCCTCGCTAGTAAATTTCTCCAATGAGTTATCCTAGAAACTCCTTCAATGGCCTTCTCTAAAATTTGCTTCAATGGCCTTATTTGAACTCACAGTGAGGCTTTCCTAGCCTTCTCCTTCTTTCTACTTTCTTCCTTGAGACCTCTCCTCTTGGGCCTTCAATTTCGTAGATCTCTGGTCTTCTCAATGATATTTTTTTTCAACCTTCTACTATGTAAGTTTCACAATGATATCTCCTTATTGCATCTTTGAATTCTGCTACTTCTAAAATCTAGAACAATACCTTTGCTAGTTCTTCTATATATTTAAACTTCCAAGACTAGAATTGTTTCAATGAGATCTTTTGTGGGTCTCTCCAATTTCTTGAGCTAATTTCTTCTACTCCTACAATCTACAAACTTCAATCTTCAATGGATATCACCAATCTCAAATCTTCTCCTGGACTCTTTTTTGGACTCTCTACTTCCTCTAATCTACAGTAAGGCTTCTCTAGCCTTTTGTCTCTTCTACAATCTATATGTCAACAATCTTGTAATGGGATATTTTCCTTAGGTCTCCAAATATTTGATCTTCTGTTTGTTGCTTCAACTACTGGATTGATTCAAAAGAAGATATTCTTCCTTGCTCTTTGTAGGAAGCTTCTCAAATTTCTTTGAATATTATTTTCTTGCAACAAAGTATTAGAAATTCTAATGGAATAATCAATCTTCACTAGTAGACTTGTCAAACTAGTGGAACCAATGCTAAGTCCTAGTCTTCATGAGTTTTTTAGCAACCCTGTGGAAAGACTCTAGCCAAATAAAATTTTAAAAATTATGAAAATGAGATTTTTGATCTCCTCTCAATCTCTCTTGTGGCTCTCCCTATTTCCTATTGATCTATCGTGTTCCCTGATACCACTGTTAGATTTTGAGGATGTATATTGAAGGAAATGCAATCACAATATGTGAAATAAGTAAGCTATGATAACTATATGATAATGCCACTATAATATGCAGGAAAATAATGAGATAAAATTCTATAATAACTCAGTAATATGTCATTAATGAAAGCTCATGAAAATAGTACAATGCAATATAATGAAGAACTTGAACACTCCAATTTTTTTAATGAACTACATTGCACCTACTCACTACTATAATCTACCTCTCTATAGTAACATTGTCTCTCTCACTCACTTTTCTTAACTATAACTTAAAGTACTATCCCTAAGAGGGTGGTTTAGGCAACCCTAAGAGGGTGGTTTAAAACCACCCTCTTAGGGTCTCAACAAAAAAAATATAAATACCATAGGAAAAGTGAAATGAGCATTTTCTTTCACTTTTCCCATTGGAAAAAGAGCTCGAGCTAGGGCATTCGCTCATATGGAGGTTAGATAGAGAGCTCGAGCTAGGGTATTCACTCAAATGGAGGCTGGACAGAGATCTCAAGCTAGGGTGTTCACTCAGATGGAGGCTGGATAGAGAGCTCGAGCTAGGGCATTCGCTCAGATGGAGGCTGGATAGAGAGCTCGAGCTAGGGTGTTCACTCAGACAGAGGTTGGACAGAGAGCTCAAGCTAGGGCTAGATAGAGAGCTCAAGCTAGGGCTTGATAGAGAGCTTGAGATTTTAAGTGGTATGCACTACTCAAGGTTTGGGGATGCAGGGGGAAATTATGTTCAAAATTTAGGGAAATTTTCTTCTTTGCAGTGATGGTTAAGATTTTTTTTAAATGATGGGTATTTTGGGAAATGGAAATTAGAGTTTTTCTTACATACTTGGAGAACATATTTGGTTGCTTTGTTCTTGGTTATGCTCACTATCAAGGTCTATGGACCTGCCAAGCCCATAAAGAGAATGTGGATGTCCCAAACTTGACACTTAGAAAATATTGGTAAGAAGGATATGGCAAAGTTGTTGAAGCCATGAATTATGAACAAAATTTTCAATGTGACAGCAACAATGAACATATAATGGCACATACTAAGAATAGTCCTTTATGGGTTTGGGGATGTAGAGGGTTTAGGGTTTGGGGATGTAGAGGGTTTAGGGTTTGGGGATGCTACTGTAACCAGTTAATTAACGATGTGCTATGTCAAATTAAGGGAGGATGCAATGTATTTCCTTATTTGGCTTGTGAGATTTTTTTTTAAATGATGGTTATTTTGGGAAATGGAAATTAGAGTTGTTCTTACATACTTGGAGAACATTTATAGTAGTTTTGTTCTTGTTTTATTTGAGTAGTTGCATTGTATCTATGTTATTGTTTTATTTGTTTCCCATGTGTTTTTAATGGATTGAATAGATGAAGCAGCAACTATAATAATTGGTGACTTGAATTGCTCAGTGGCAATGTTGTCATTTTCATATCGAACCATATCCTATGGCAACATAAAAGCTTTTTTTTGCTTCCAAAGGTCTATTATTTTTATTTTATCTACAACTTTTCCATGGCCAGTGGGTTATGGTTTATTGTTAAGGGGAGAAATTGCCATGATGATGGGTTGAAGTGTTGTTGGGCATGTTAAAGCCAAGTGAATTTGGAGGGATAGACTGCAACCGACCTTAAGGTATTCTAAGGTGGATGGTGTATTCCCTGTTGTGTAATTCAACCATAGTAGGTGAGTGTTACAATTTACCTTGTTGGCAACCATGGAAAAAGAGATTGATTCTCTTCACAATATCAATCCTCAAGAGTCAATACAATGGGTGCATGTTGTATATAAGACCCTGCCAACAGGACTGATATAACAACAATTTTTTAATGCTATTTACCTTCCATTAGAATATGACAAGAAAAATATATGGAAACAAAAATTTAACTCAGATGTGAAACTTTTATCTAGCTGAGGTTGGCATCCTAAAAAGTAGAACTTGTTGTGCATGCTTAGTGCTTGACTCCTTGTTGGCCCTTCACTTCTTATTTGTTCTAGTGTGTTTCTTTGGATCCTATTTAAAATGGTTCATATCCATCCCTGATATTAAAGAAGTTGCTTGCATGTTTTCCTTCTCATTGCTCTATTTAAAATGGTTCATATCCATCCCTAAAATTAGAGTAGTTGCATTGTATCTATGTTATTGTTTTATTTGTTTTCCACGTATTTTTAATGGATTGAATAGATGAAGTAGTAGCTATAATAATTGGTGACTTGAATTGCTCAGTGGCAATGTTGTCATTTTCATATCGAACCATATCCTATGGCAACATAAAAGCTCTATTTTGCTTCCAAAGGTCTATTATTTTTATTTTATCTACAACTTTTCCATGGCCAGTGGGTTATGGTTTATTGTTAAGGGGAGAAATTGCCATGATGATGGGTTGAAGTGTTATTGGGCATGTTAAAGCCAAGTGAATTTGGAGGGATAGAGCCTGACCCAACCTTAAGGTATTCTAAGGTGGATGGTGTATTCCCTATTGTGTAATTCAACCATAGTAGGTGAGTGTTACAATTTACCTTGTTGGCAACCATGGAAAAAGAGATTGATTCTCTTCACAATATCAATCCTCAAGAGTCAATACAATGGGTGCATGTTGTATATAAGACCCTACCAACAGGACTGATATAACAATAATTTTTTAATGCTATTTACCTTCCATTAGAATATGACAAGAAAAATATATGGAAACAAAAATTTAACTCAGATGTGAAACTTTTATCTAGCTGAGGTTGGCATCCTAAAAAGTAGAACTTGTTGTGCATGCTTAGTGCTTGACTCCTTGTTGGCCCTTCGCTTCTTATTTGTTCTAGTGTGTTTCTTTGGATCCTATTTAAAATGGTTCATATCCATCCCTGATATTAAAGAAGTTGCTTGCATGTTTTCCTTCTCATTGCTCTATTTAAAATGGTTCATATCCATCCCTAAAATTAGAGTAGTTGCATTGTATCTATGTTATTGTTTTATTTGTTTCCCACATGTTTTTAATGGATTGAATAGATGAAGCAACAACTATAATAATTGGTGACTTGAATTGCTCAGTGGCAATGTTATCATTTTCATATCGAACCATATCCTATGGCAACATAAAAGCTCTATTTTACTTCCAAAGGTCTATTCTTTTTATTTTATCTACAACTTTTCCATGGCCAGTGGGTTATGGTTTATTGTTAAGGGGAGAAATTACCATGATGATGGGTTGAAGTGTTATTGGGCATGTTAAAGCCAAGTGAATTTGGAGGGATAGAGCTTGACCCAGCCTTAAGGTATTCTAAGGTGGATGGTGTATTCCCTATTGTGTAATTCAACCATAGTAGGTGAATGTTACAATTTACCTTGTTGGCAACCATGGAAAAAGAGATTGATTCTCTTCACAATATCAATCCTCAAGAGTCAATACAATGGGTGCATGTTGTATATAAGACCCTACCAACAGGACTGATATAACAACAATTTTTTAATGCTATTTACCTTCCATTAGAATATGACAAGAAAAATATATGGAAACAAAAATTTAACTCAGATGTGAAACTTTTATCTAGTTGAGGTTGGCATCCTAAAAAGTAGAACTTGTTGTGCATGCTTAGTGCTTGACTCCTTGTTGGCCCTTCACTTCTTATTTGTTCTAGTGTGTTTCTTTGGATCCTATTTAAAATGGTTCATATCCATCCCTGATATTAAAGAAGTTGCTTGCATGTTTTCCTTCTCATTGCTCTATTTAAAATGGTTCATATCCATCCCTAAAATTAGAGTAGTTGCATTGTATCTATGTTATTATTTTATTTATTTCCCACATATTTTTAATGGATTGAATAGATGAAGCAACAACTATAATAATTGGTGACTTGAATTGCTCAATGGTAATGTTATCATTTTTATATCGAACCATATCCTATGGCAACATAAAATCTCTATTTTGCTTCCAAAGGTCTATTATTTTTATTTTATCTACAACTTTTCCATGGCCAGTGGGTTATGGTTTATTGTTAAGGGGAGCAATTGCCATGATGATGGGTTGAAGTGTTGTTGGGCATGTTAAAGCCAAGTGAATTTGGAGGGATAGAGCCTGACCCGACCTTAAGGTATTCTAAGGTGGATGGTGTATTCCCTATTGTGTAATTCAACCATAGTAGGTGAGTGTTACAATTTACCTTGTTGGAAACCATGGAAAAAGAGATTGATTCTCTTCACAATATCAATCCTCAAGAGTCAATACAATGGGTGCATGTTGTATATAAGACCCTACCAATAGGACTGATATAACAATAATTTTTTTAATGCTATTTACCTTCCATTAGAATATGACAAGAAAAATATATGGAAACAAAAATTTAACTCAGATGTGAAACTTTTATCTAGTTGAGGTTGGCATCCTAAAAAGTAGAACTTGTTGTGCATGCTTAGTGCTTGAATCCTTGTTGGCCCTTCACTTCTTATTTGTTCCAGTGTGTTTCTTTGGATCCTATTTAAAATGGTTCATATCCATCCCTGATATTAAAGAAGTTGCTTGCATGTTTTCCTTCTCATTGCTCTATTTGACCATATCTTCTTTATTGGGTCATTGAATTATCAAGTTCTAATGGTCATATAAGTGTACAATTTATTTTTTGTAAGGTTTTAGCTCCTTTTTTCTCTTACTGGCTCTTAATTTTTTGGCTCCATCTCTTGTATTTTTTCTTTTCCTTTAGTTGCTCTATTGTTTGGAAGTTGCCTTGCTTTTTTATAGACAACATACTTTGTTTGGTGATTTTAAAGGAGTTGCTTTATTTTAGCTGGCTTTGGGTAGTGTGATACCTCTACCAGATCTCAAAGGCTTCAGTTCCACAATATCCCCTTGATGGCTATTTAGGATAGGCCTGCTCTTTGAGGTGTGTGATAAGCTTGAACAAAGATATAAGGTCCTTCACTAGAGTAGGCTACCAAAAAAATATCACACTCTTCTTATGCTTGGGAAGCATTTTTTCATCCATTTAACACTTAAGAAAACTCCTTACATCTTCTAGAGGGTTTAGGGTTTGGGGATGCTACTGTAACTAGTTAATTAATGATGTGCTATGTCAAATTATATCTATGAGTTAGAATCTGCTCCATATTGCTATGTATTGCTAAAAAGCTTCAAAATCTTGATGTACTAAGGAGTTTCACTACTACTATAATTATTTTAGATATGTTGATTTGAAATTAAGGGAGGATGCAATGTATTTCCTTATTTGGCTTGTGAGATTTTTTTAATGATGGTTATTTTGGGAAATGGAAATTAGAGTTGTTCTTACATACTTGGAGAACATATTTGGTTGCTTTGTTCTTGGTTATGCTCATTGTCAAGGTCTATGGACCTGCCAAGCCCATAAAGAGAACGTGGATGTCCCAAACTTGACACTTAGCATGTCAATCTATCTCTCCACTATAGATGATTTGGTTATTTGTTGAAACTCTCTTTATAGGGCATGTTGGTTTCTAGTATAAAATACTGGTAAGAAGGATATGGCAAAGTTGTTGAAGCCATGAATTATGAATAAAATTTTCAATGTGATAGCAACAATGAACATATAATGGCACATACTGAGAATAGTCCTTTATGGGCTTGAGGATTACCATACTCTTGTCCTCACAATAGGGGTTCATGAGGATGATTAATCACCAATATCCCCTAGTGATTGAGTAGAATTTCATCACATACAGATGATACAAGCAAAATCCTTCACCCTCTATATGTGTGTGTATGTGAGAGAGAGACAGAGAGACTCCATATCATCATTATTAGAGCTATGTCAAAACATCCCCACCAACATACAAACATGGATAAATTTTGACAACAAAGGTATTAGCTGCAAAACATATAAATATTTCCAACCCTTCTATTTTATATATTTATATTTAGTTCTAGTAAAATCCATACCATGAACCAGATCCTGTAGGAGAGACTCACGCACCACATTGAGGCCATTGCATTTTTGACTTCCAAACTTGTTACAAAAATATCTAATTGTAAATAATATGCTATATAGTGCAAAGTATTCATCCCAACCATGCATAGGATATGATAGTCACAAACAAAACATGCAAAAGTAAGACCATTTCCAAATGAACTTAGGAACTTTTGACCTCTGCAAAATATTTAAACCCAGATATCCTTAAAAGAGCTTCCCTATTGCTCCAACCAACATAGATTGCAATTTATTATCTTCATACCTCCTTTCTTCTTCATAACAATGTACAATAATCCCCATCACAATCCTTTTAATGTGCCTTAATAGTAAGTCATGGTAACTATAGATATTGTAACTGAAGTTGTTTATTTTCTAATAGCTAGGACTAGCAATAATGCTTCTAAATAGCTAAAAATATATGAAAAACATGATTAAGTTCCATAGTGATAATGCTCCCAAATAGCTAAAAATATATGAAAAACATGATTAAGTTCCATGAAGTGCATAAAAATATAATATCATATAGACATCCTACATTTACCTCTAAATTTTGAAAGAGACCAAAGGAGCCAATGAGGTACAATCACATCAATGTTGCAAAACAACCAAGTAATCACAAAAATTATGGAAATCTTGACAACTTGACTCCTCCATAGATATTCTAGGGTATCCTCATACACAAAAATCTTGTCATCTATGTCTATGTCCATGTGTGCATGTTGGACTATGTATGTGTTGTTTGATGAAGAAGCAGTCTTCATTTGTGGTGCTCTAAAACTTTTTGTAGTTGAAAGCATTGATGTAACAACAACTAATGCTAATGGAGATAGATTTAACCATGGCTCTTTATTTTATTATGAAACCAGTTATTTTCTTTCAACTGAATCTTCTAGTTTTTGTTTAGCTAAGGGTTCTTCCTTTTGTTTTGCAATAGCTTCTTCTACTTTTTATCTTAGAAGAGTCAGTTGAAAGAAAAGAATTGGTTTCAGAACAAACATGTACTATACTATTCCAATATTTTTGAATACGTAGTGTTTGCTAATATTTCATATTGAGTTAGAGTCCAGAGAGAGTACATAAGGTTGGTACATATCTCTTCTAATTTTCTAATATTTCATATTGAGTTAGAGTCCAGAGAGAGTACATAAGGCAATATGAACAAAAAATACCAAGAAAGACACCATGGGTAGTTGAGGCTATCACAATAAATTAAGAGTCAATGATAGATGCCTCACATGCTAGTAAGTACTTGAAATTTGATAGTGTTGTTCAATAGTGGTTGACCTAGGCATATTAGAATTGATCATGGTTTTATCATTGACTATGGTGTATTGTAGCAACTAGTGGAAGATACCAACTATGAAGTTCCATTAAAAAGGAAGATAAGGAGGTAACCCATAACATAAATGAATTCGATGGTGAGAATACTCAAAATGAGGTTGAAAATGCTTTGGCTAATGAAGAAGGTATATAGACCACACAAGAAATTTGCTCATGATGTTGGGTTACTCATTGTTGTCATACTATATGGCATAATGATGTTTGGATGGTGTCAATATTATAGGTGTTGATGCTAGGTCATCACACACTTCAAACACTAAATATCATAGAAAGAGAGGTCCAACAAGATGTGCAGTAGAGTCAAGCAACATAGATAAGGTGGAGATCATTTGCAATCTAAATAGATAGCCCATAGGAAAAAATTCTATTAAGTTTACATCTTACTTGGGGGTGATTGTGAGGGAGATTGTCCCTATCACCCATACAGACTAGAGAGCAGTCCCTAATGGAAGTTAAAAACTAGTTATGGACACTCATTATGATAAATTTCTAGCCAATGGAGTTCATAGTGTCCATTTTTTAATACTTATATAAATGTTGCATCTAATAAGATACTGGTTTGATGCAGCAAAAATATATCATTTTGAACACAATGAAGAAATGGGTCTTCATGACCATGGACAAGCAATGGCATGAACATAAGCATCGAATTGTGAAAAAGCACTATGATAAGTATGATAATGATGAATATAGAATTGCTGACTTTAAGGCAAGTACCAACCAATCTGCTATGGTAGTTCATATCATTGTTATGTTCATGTGAATTTTTCTGACCTTGCTCTCCCTAATGAATTTATATATTGGTTTCTTCATTGTATTGTAGGTGGTGAGGCAAAGGAACAAATAAAATAGATCTCACCAATCCATCATGCACACTTGTAATCAAATAGGATATGCTCGATTAGAGCATGAAATGGTATTCTATCATACTCATCCATTATATGTGATAAACATAGCTCTATTGTTTTATCATATGAATTATCCCCATGTCTCTCCAACTATATATATTGTAGAGGAAGAGCCAACCAAATGTGAAAACTCCACTACCAAGGGCAACTATGTGGATGGTAGCTCATACAAAGAAGGATGGGGCTCCTATTTCACTAGAATTTATAGAGACAATCGTAAGTGATATTCCCTTGGAAATAGCAATACATTGAACTTCAAACCATTGTTATATCAATTATTTTTTAACATGTTACCAGTTAACTATGCATGTGATGTTGCAAAAAAATTGGATGATGAAATATCATCTGTGAGCTCCATAAATCAATGTATTAAGGATGATATCCTCACCAAGGTTTTAGGACCCAAAATATCAGGTCAGGTTTAGGGTGTCGAAAAAGGAGTATCACCAACTACTCTATTTGTTAGCGAGGGTTACATACAGAAGTTGTACTAGATGCAAGAGCATACGATAGAGAAAGAGCAAAAGTGGGAAGAGAAGCTTTAGAGAGAGAAAAAATATGGAAGAGAAGCTTGAAGATATAAAAATATTGAAGAGATTTTGACACGACTTTCACAGATAGAGGTGTGTCAATTTTTTCATGATTTCATATTTGAAATGTTTACATGTTGCACCCCTAAAGTTGTAATGATCCCTTGCATATAATTCCATAGGCAACATCACTACATGCTACCCCTACAATTGGACACAATATTGGTGGTGGTGATCAAGGCATAGGCAATTGCTCAATACCTTCTAGGCCAGAGTCATCAATGGTACGACTATTATTTCAAATATAAAATGGTTGACTTAGTTTGTATTGTATGCTATGCAGTGAATTTATCTAGGCTATTGATTTTCCATGTAGGGACTAAAAATGACATCGATCACTCAAACTGAGAGAAGGGAATGCTACTTGACTCAGATCCATAAGGATAACATAGTGGTCGAAGGCATGGTGATCAATACTGACCCTGAAGACCTTGTACATGGTCAAAATTTGGGTGAAGGTTATTGGAAAGTCAATATGCACATCACCCATAAAGAGGAAACAATATTGTTTAGAAGGAATGATGAGATGGCCACAATGAAGGATGTTGTGGGCTCCTTCATTGCCTAGCCTATATCAAACATTGTTTACAAATAATGGGTAGCCAAGCTAGGAGTGAGGCGAGTAGGTATCCTGAGCATGAGGTTGGCCAATCAGATACAAGAAGGTTTGACTCTTAGTCCTAGTCCTTAGCAATAGTACTTGATTTGCATAGATGGATATTTATGTATCTGATGAAAGTCTCAAGATACCCTCTCACCTCATATCTGATGGTTGGGGTGGGTAGGGATGTTTAGACATCTACCCATTATATGGAGGGCTCAAGTTGTCCATTCACCTATATCTATAAATAAGAATTGCACTTGAAATAAGAATTTTCCATTTACATATATAATCATAACTAATTTCTTTCTTTCTTGCTTTTGTACATGTAAGAGGTGCAATAGATCATTGTTGTTCATAAATAATAACTTGGTTTTCATCTAGTAATCTAAGAGAAAATATTCCATATATTATTCAAAATAAATTATGTGTAATGCTAAGCTTCAACATTTTAAATTCCTTTATTAACTAATATTGTTTTATAATGAAGAAAGAGAACATGTCATTATAATGGTTGTCTCACTACCTTGTTTGAGATGAGAAACATGTTGGTTAAATGATTACCAACTCCCTCTTTCATTAGAAATAATATTTTCCTAATCCTTCATTCTATTGAGTTTTAGGGTAATCAAGTTAAATGCTTATTGGATTCTTTTGATTGACGTCTATCAACTCTTCAATTTTTGAATGGTCTCAAGAAAAATGGAAAAGGATATGCATTTATGTGGCCCTATTTTTAACTAACTAGAAGGGCTTTTGTGAATAAGTAGTTTTTTTTTAAATATTCTTTAACTTGATTCAATAGTGTTCAGTTTTAGAAATTTATATGGAAAAGATTACAATTTGTGTACTTAACCCTGTCTAGGAATAAGACTATCAAATTCTACCAAGTTTTATGTTCCTCGGATGTTGCTAGGTTGATAGAGTCATAGTCTTATTCTTTAACAATAAAGTTTACAACTTCTTTTCAGCCATACTTCTAACTCACTCTATCCAATGTGTGCAAGGTATTGAGCCTACATGAGACATTGGCTTCATATAGTAGTGTCCACTATGTAGGGACACTAGTACCATTTGTTTTGAAGCCACCAAAAGTAGCCAAGGCCAGGTCCAAAAAGGAACATTAGCATGTAACTACAGCTTATCTGGTTTAAAGTTGAAGCAACATCACTTGCCTTGGTGTTGAGATCTATGGTTTACCAAAATAATCCAAGATCAAGCAAGAATTGACATGATTGAATATTGTTGCAATACATGTACCATTAGTTCCTTATGTTTCACCTATAGCAACGTAAGTCATCAATATATTTCATTTGATTAATATGACCATTGAATGGATATTTTTATTTTCATATTTTTATTTGTTTCTAATATGATATGAAATTAAGATGTGATTTATGAACACAAAAATTGTTATTAGAAAATACTTTGCTTTTATGCATTGCTTTAGCAATTTCAATAAAGTTTTTCAATATGTTTATTGTTCATTGTTGGAATTTGATATATTTGCATGTATTAAATTGATTTATGATCGAATATTATTATCATGTGAATATTACAATATTTTGCAAATATGTTTTTAGAGTAAAATTGTAACTATATGTATTTGGAAAGTAAATTGTTCATTGTTGAAGTTTGATATATTTACATGTATTGAATTGATTTATGATCTAAAGATTATTATCTTTTGAATATTACAAATTTTGTTAATATTTTCTTAGAGTAAAACTGTATCTTTTGAATATTAGAGTATTTTGTTAATATTTTATTAGAGTAAAATTGTAACTATATGTATTTGGAAAGTAACAAGTTATACAGTTCTATCATCATGAATCATTTCTAGCTAGTAGATATAACAATATTTTTGTATTCTTTCATCCTCAACATTGGAGGAATGAGAACAGATTAAATTTTCACATATATTTTTTGAAATTAGTGGTTTACTATGGGACATCCCCTATTGGTTTTTAGTTGCTCTTTGCTCTTATACACTACAGATATAGGCATAGTTATAGCACATGAAAAGGAAACAATGGGAGCTGGAATTGTTGTTTTGCTCTTTGGAGTGGGCATTGTTTCCAAAGTTGCCAAAGCCTGAGTTGGATATTATTATTTTTTCATGAGTTCAATGTAACCTCCATTACCTCTATCTAATGAATTTGATCTTTTTTTTAAGATCAATAAGAGGGGTTGCAAGCCATCCAAAGCCTCTTACAAACTTCCTATTGAAACTACATGGACACATGAATACCCTCAACTGGTATAATCGTATTCAAGTGCAAGTTTCATGTAGATGGTAGTTAATTATTTGTTTCATTATGAGTAGTGTCTGGCATGCATTTGTGAAGATAGGTCTGCTCTTGTATAATCACTGACAAGTGGAACTCAAATGGACACAAGAGTAAAAAATGATAATGAACGCTCCAAGAAGATCTTAATTCAAGCCATCAACAACCAGATTTGTACTACCTTCTTATATTTGATGCTTAGGTGGAACTGTTGTAGGTATATTGACCTCTTTTGATGACATTCATTTTAGACTTTTCTTTCTATCTACAAGATTGCAAGGGTCTATAATCAATATGTATGATTCTCTCATTGCTCAAAATATAATATTTTCACTAACAACATGCTTGGGACATGGCATGGAGTTCTTTGTCCTATGCAAGATACCTTCAGAATATATCATTGAATATCTCACTTGGTAGGCAACAAGATGCTTAAGTTGAGCAAGGAATGTACCAAGTGCATATGTTGATAGTTTCTATCTCAAATCATTGTTGCAGATCCAAAAAGGTAAGTATTAGTGCCAAGCTAAGTCAATGAATCAAGTCTCAGAATGCTCTTTGTGGTACCTCAGTCCACATGAACTTTGGTTTGGCTCTTCATTTTCTCACTTAATTTAAGTGCCATGATGGTTGTTGTAGATCCAAAAAGGTAAGTATTAGTGCCAAGCTAAGTCAATGAATCAAGTCTCAGAATGCTCTTTGTGGTACCTCAATCCACATGAACTTTGGTTTGGCTCTTCCTTTTCTCACTTAATTTAAGTGCCATGATGGTTGTTGTAGATCCAAAAAGGTAAGTATTAGTGCCAAGCTAAGTCAATGAATCAAGTCTCAAAATGCTCTTTGTGGTACCTCAATCCACATGAACTTTGGTTTAGCTCTTCCTTTTCTCACTTAATTTAAGTGCCATGATGGTTGTTGCAGATCCAAAAAGGTAAGTATTAGTGCCAAGCTAAGTCAATGAGTCAAGTCTTAGAATGCTCTTTGTGGTACCTTAGTCCACATGAAATTTGGTTTGGCTCTTCCTTTTATCACTTAATTTAAGTGCCATGTGATGTGGGAGAAGCCTATCACAAACCAATCATAAAAATCAGTTAGACCTAAGAATCTACAAAGCTCTATGAAGGTCATTTGTGCAGGCCAGTCTCAAATTATCTAAATTTTTTAACATGAACTCCTTCCTTACTAATAATGCAACCTACACATTTGATTTTTGCATACCAAACAAACACTTTTCCAAGTTGGTATCCAATTAGTGTTTACATAGGGTGTCAAGAACTTGCCCAACATGCTCCATTTGTTCCTCTCATATTTTGTTGAAGAGTAAAGACACGTGTTGAGCAGGTAGACAAGCTACAAATGATTCAATCAATAGTAGCAAAACTTCTATCATTCAAAATGCATTTGGTTAGGCCCAACAACTCAAAAGACTTGGATGTAAATCTTGTCTTCCACCAGCCTAACTTGAGGTTGATCTTAATGAAATAGTTGGCATCTCTAAGTTGATTCAACAAGTAATTGGGTACCTATTTTTCACAATGATTTTATTCAAAACTTTGTATTCAATCAAACTCTTGCAAGGTGATGCACTCAACCGTATGTATCCCTTTTATCTCAACTCTTCAATACGGTGCTTGATCTCACCATTCCAAAAGATAAAATTGGTACAAAGGGCCATCTAACAAGGAGGCCCAAGCAACTACATCTATCAAGTGCTTCACCTGACAATGCAATAATACCAACTCAGATGTTGCAAATATATCCTTGTCTTCCACTATCCAGTTGATCAACCCACCTTTGTTGCATCACTCAAGAACATAGAGTTGTAGTAGTCTTTCCATATTTATGTGATTTGATCATCAAAAGCATCAACCTTCTTGGTAGCATGAGCCACCTCTATTATCCCTATAAAATTGATCTCACAAAGTGAGGACTCTACCTTGACACCTTGACTAGTAGACACCATGGCACTACCACATATTGGGCTGCTCAAGGAGGATCTCTATCTTTGAATTATTTTATTGCATATGAAAGTCTAGGATGCTAGTCGACCCATATGTCTTTACCTTGATTCAACCAACCAAATAGATAAGGTATAGAATGGGATATCATTGGCAAGTTTTAGCCTATTGAAATTAAGATTCTTTTGACTAACGCTATCTACAAACTATAAAGAATTTCTAGCACCCAAGGATTTGTATGACTACTTATCATGGTCTTTTATACATGCATACATTGTTTATTGCCATGTCCCATAGGATAGTATGCATGTGGTCATATATCAAGTGTAAAAGTATTTATAACATGGTATACCTAGGACCACATTGGTTGTATGCACTCCAACAAGAGAAAAATGGTGCATTGTGACTTCATACAAACTCTGATGCTTCCATGGAAAATTTTATCCCTTGGAGCCAGTTTAAAATTCTATCCCTCTTTGTTCCAATGGAAAATTACCTTGTCCATGAAATGACCATGAGAAATAAAGGATGCCTCCATATAAAGGATGCCTCAACTGAAACAGCAAACCACTGTTGAGTGCTATGCTATTTTAGCTGAGGTATCCTTTATATATATTTTTTAGGTGAGATCCTAAGAGGGTGGTTTTAAACCACCCTCTTAGACCTAAGATGGTGGTTATAAACCACCCTCTTAGGTCACCCTAAGATGGTGGTTATAAACCACCCTCTTAGGTCTAAGAGGGTGGTTTTAAACCACTCTCGTAGACCTAAGAGGGTGTTTTATAACCACCATCTTAGACCTAAGAGGGTGGTTTAAAACCACCCTCTTAGACCCTAAGAGGGCGGATTTTTGAGGTGGTTTTTAGCCATCATTGTATGTCGCAAACTTTTTACGATGCCCTCATAGACGATGGTTGAATAACTACCTTTAAAGGCCTTTAAGGGTGGTTAAAAATCATCGTTAAAGCCCTTTTCATAGTGTATGATACTTTTAGAAATATATTATCCCATACTTTGAAAGAAGAGTCAAAGACTTTGAATATAAATTTTGCATGACCAAGTGAGGCAACTTTAAACCCTCGTTTATACCAAGTTAGAATTCACAATATATTTTAGAAATGAAGAGAAGCAAATCATTGACTTAAATATTATACAAAAAGTATTAAAGGATGAAAGAAAGAGACATATATAATAGGCACCCATAAGCACCATATATAATCACTATCCATAGATTATATTGCACAACACTCTGATAATGAATGAAGAGTGTGAGGGAGGTATTTAAAGCAATATAAAAACTCTAAATTACATCATAGAGTTTAACCTAAGCCAACATAACAAGTGGGCTTTAGGATAATTACAAAAATTAAATAAGGTTTAACCATAACAAGGTTAACCATCACCCATTAGGCTTACATATTAAACTATTGTAAAATATTAAATACATTGTATAATGATATTCCCTTACACTAATTCAATACATTGCAAAATATCATCTCTTGTTCATGAATTATTTTTATTGGTTGTAAAGGGGGTTTTAAAATGGTTCCCAAACCTTTTACAAATGGATCAGGAAGAAGATCTCCATAGGGATACGGTCTCCACAAAGAGAAAATAGTACAGAAGAAGATTCCAGAAGGACAATATCTAAACCATTCAAATTTGAAAAATGGGAACATCCCATGTGGCAAAGCACAATATACAAAAAACCTAGCTTGTGGGAGCCCAAGAAAAATGATCAATAGATAATTCTTACCCAGATCGGGTATAGGAGAGCTAAAACATACATAAGTAAATTTAAAAAATAGTTTGAAAAAACCCAACTTTTGGGAGCTCGAGACAAAAAATCAACAGGTGAAACCCACCCAAAACGGGTATGGGAGAGTTGACACACACAACATAAAAAATTTAAAAATAAATACCTCACACAAGAGGGCCTAAGAAAGTAAGACAAACTAAAAAAAATATGAAATAGGGCATCCTGCCCAAAATGGAATAGGAAATTGAAAATCGCTCAGAACACAATCCCACTCAGGAGAAACATGAAATTGAAAAACACATAGAACACAATACCACCTAGAATGGGCTCGTAAATCTAGAAATTGAGTGAGACCTGTCCCACTCAAAATTGGAGTTGGATTTCCTAATGAAAATCCATTTCATTTTGCGCCTATAGACACCTAAAATGTGTCATGTTTAGGAGACTACTCATATGGGCACATTCAAAGACCATATGACTGATATTGGATATTTCCAAGAGCTAGCAATAGTCCTAACCACTCACAAGGGGTAATTATGAGCCATTCATGTGTGGCCACTATCAACTAGAGTGACCACCAACACAGGTCGTTGAATCTTAGAGCGGCCATGGCTAGCCGCTACTCTGGACAATGGCTAGCACTAAAACCCATGAATGAGGGCCTGAATCACAGACAATAACTGCACTTGTATGCTTTTAGAGCAATTTTTTTCATAGATCTCCCAGAGCTCCTCCTAACTACCCCTTCCATGCAAATCTAGAATTGAGCCTTTCCCTCCAACGACCAATTACATGCATATTTGGATCTTGGATTCTCCAAGAAACGAAGATCTAGAATTTGGGAGGCCTACATATGCATCCTTATAGGAACAATAAAGGATCCAAGTTTTTATGTAGTAAATCCCTCACAAATTAGAGAGTGATTCTACACCCCCTTGAGGAGTAACGAAGTGTTGTCTGATTGAGCAATGGCAAAGCACCATTCAAGCATTCAATTCTACATGTTTTTCACTTCCAATCAGTATTCAGATATGAAAGTGACCCTTGAACATCAATTCATATGAAGGATTGAATGTCACAACCTCTAGTTCAAGAGGCAAAACCTCTCAGTTTATTGCCGCTATCATCGACAATGACATGCACTCATGATCACCCTAAGCGATAGTGACTAGGGTTTGAGGCACCGTTTCTCGAGTTTTAAAATAGATTTCTTACTTGTTTTTCTTTATCATATTAGATTAGCATAGATATGTCTTTTCCACTACATTTGTGTAGTGATTTCCAAGTTATTGATGCATTTCTACTTTATATTTTTATGCTTTCATCATGCGTCTATGTCATTTCATGTAGATCTTAAAAAGGAGCCTCATCATGAGAGGTCGCACATGCTACTAATAATTATATGTTATTTCTTGATCATAGCTCATAGGTTCCTGGACAAATTCAAAGCATATTTGGTATCATATCTATCCGAGCAAGTAAGAATAAGGTATCAGTAAGCCCTTGAGAAAATTTGTGTTGAATCTAAGAATCCTACAAAGTACACCATCCTTGTTCAGGGGCTATTCCATTTGTAGTCATTGTATCAAGCATTTGGTATCCCTAAGATAGACCTATCTATAACCGAAGCTCAATATGAATTAGTGAAAAGGGATCTTGTGTTTTGTTAATTCGTTGTCTTTCATGCTTCTAATATTTTGTGCTTTATATGATGATGCAAATAGTTTAAGTGTACACTTTTTAGGATCGTACAGATGGTGATCACGATGCGACTCCCACTCAATTTTTTTTATTTTAAGCTAATTTTATGATATATACATGTTTTCTATGTGTAGGCTCGGCTGCTTTGGTTGACAATGGCTAGTATAGCTTAGCCGCTTTTGAAGACAACAACTTGTCACACCCGCTTTGATCGACAATGACCAATAGAAAACATACAACATCAGATAGCCATGGACATCAACATACCTGGATTCCAGGTTGGTGGGATTCTCTGTAATTTTGTGCTTCTCTATCTGTGTTTAATTTTTAGAATACAATAGAGAAATTTATTTTAATTAGAAAACATAGAGAAAGTTAAAGGAAAAATGGATATTTTTCTTAAGTTTTCTACTAGTCATTGCTAGGAACAACGGACTTCTGATTTCAAATCCACCCTAGTCTCCAGTGGTCTAGGTTTGCTTGTAGAGATTGCTTGCTTGGGGCCCAACTAGAGGCTATTGTTTCATAAAGTAACAATGTATTCTCTGAAAATCATGTAATCATTTAGATGTGCATTTTTTTAAAAATGAAATGTTTCTTTTTATGCATATAAGAAAGAGAATGAGTGCTTAATGATGCATCTATTTATTTATGCAAAATTTAAAAGGAACAATCACACACCACATATTATCTAAATGCTAGTGAGTTGGACTGCATCACCAAACACTAGTAGAGTTCAACGACGGTGACATTCATCTCCACCCGTTGGCTCAAATCCCACAAACCCATTTTATTTGGTCAATACCAGATCCAAGAACTGACATAGCCTAGAAAATTTGCATGTACTCCTCTTCAAAGGATATGATGCTAACCAGGTGAGATTGGATGAGGATCTGGAAGGACTTGTGCTTCTTGACCGGGTGTGGGCTTCATATCCATACTTTGGTGGGTTTACGTGATCGTGACTTTCATTTCCAATTATCGAGCTATGAGCATACAGGTGAAATCAATTTAAAAAATCTGAGTATATCATCAAAAAAATATAAAACACGATGAGAGATAGTCTAAGTTTTCAATAAATCTAAACACATAAGACCAGTTTTAGGGACACCAAGAAGATTTAAAAGATATAAACACTTGTTTACTTTGTTTTTATATTCTAAAATCTACATAAAATATAATTCACAATTATTATGGTATTCACACAAAGAAACTACCTTTGGTCCAACACCGAGGCGAAAACTGATGCTCCACACAATCACAATCACAATCACAATAATTTTGAGCTACCCACACACAATGCTACTGAAAAAAGTGTAGTGAGCCTAAGGGGCAATAACTCAACTCGTTGGGATACTTCTAGAGAAACCCCAGCTAGAGAACAATATCTAGGTTCCTCACATGATAGGCATGAGGGGGCTTCAAGGCCCTAATATTCACATGATAGACTTAGGTCAGATCAGTACACTGACGGGTAAGACACAAGGGTTGCATCTAGTTACAGACCCGCAAAAACTTCTAGCCTCGCTAAATATGGGAGAATAGCCATAGATCATAATATTATTGGTGCAAATGGAACCCCATGAGATCAGTTGTGGGGATCTAGACAACTTGATGAGTTGATTTGGGTTTTCTCAAGATCAACACAGAGAAGTAATGCTACTGCAAATTCCATTTTGGGAAGTTCACATAGCCATAAAACAACTAAGTAAATTAATGAACCAGGGGAAGCCTCAAAGTGCCCTTACAACATGCACACTACCTCTGATCATGGGGGTATGGAATATAGGTTAGTCTACACAGACCAGGTCTCCTTGATAGACAAGGGCAAAAGCATAGTAGGAGCCTCTCCAAGGGGCCTCTCCATTAGGACTCCTCGTACGGAGTTACAGATTCATGGACCTTCAGTAATAGATCAATATGACCGTATGCATAGGTTATCTAAAGCACTGCATGAAGAGAAAGAGTGCTTAGTCATCCTTGAATAGGATGAAGCACAGAGAAAAAGGCATTTGCACCTAAATGAGCAACGCTTGAGAGAGGATCAAATAGAATGGGAAAAACAAGCAAATTGGTTGGCTCGAGCTAACTTACATATGGGCAGTGAGTACTACCAACCTGAAAAAAGTGTCATTTCTTAGAATGAGAGATGCACTAAACAGGGAGATGAGTGCACTCACCACACATAACATCATGCTTCAAAGAATAAAAAATTCCTAGATTTAGAACAAACAAAACATGATAAATTATAGGTAGATATGGAGGATCAGGAGTAGACATATCTTGAACCAAACTAGGTAGATACAGGGTTACCTCCTCGACCACCGTGAGTAAGTATTCGAGAACAAAAGATAATTTCTTTGAAAGAATACAAAATACTCGCTGAGAGAGTCAAGTCTCAAGAAACAGGATGTAGTTGGGTAGAAGCCAACCCTGAGAAAGATACACAATCAACCTTTGTGCCCTTTGGTACCGAGTCCTGATTATCCTATGCACTTCGAGATGCCTAGGTTAGAAAAATTCAAATGAGAGGAAGATGCACAAGAGCATGTCACTAATTTCATGAATGCGTGGTTCCAACTTGAACGTAACAACACCCTGATGCTAAGAACCTTTATCATGACATTATCAGGTGCATCAACTGAATGGTTCAATAAACTACCTAAGCACAACATCATTAGTTTTGAGTAGCTATGAATACATTTCTTGAACACTTTTATTTTGGCATCAAGAAGAAAATAAACTTGTTCGACTTGGAAAACTAAAGCAATATGATGATGAGTCAATCATGGACTATGGGAAAAATAGATAAAAGTAATGGTAAAACTACCATTTTCTGTTCCCACTACTGAGCTCACCTGAATTTTTAATAAGAGTTATGCTAAGCACATCTCGTTGCTCTTGCAACTACAATAGTATGAAAAAATTGAGGAAGCCTTGGCTCAAGCCAAGATGATAGAAGACATCAAGATTGAAGAAGGGGATCTTAAGCTCTGAAACAAAAAGGACTAGAATAACAACAACCACAACAATAGAAATCAATAAAAGTAGGTCATGCTTGCTCTAGTCAATCAGGTTGTATTAAATGTGCCAAAGGGAGGAAATAGACAACAACCATAGAACTATCAGACTCAAACCCCACCAGCCATTTACAAACCAAACAACAATCAAGGTTGAAAAAAGTAATGTCGACCACCTCACTAGTACACACCTTTGTCTAAATCGATGCAATTGATATTCAATAAAATAAGCAAGGCATAGTTACTCAGGTTACCTAAGGTACAACTTCTTAACCCTAACCATCCCAAGCCTAAGGGATATAGGGAAGATCATTATTACCCATACCATCAACAACAAGGGTATGATATCGAAGCATGCATCAGTTTCAAGAATATTGTACAAAACATGATCGAGAAGGGTGAACTACAAGTTGATAATCCACTAGCACTCAACAATAGAGACATGGGCATATTCAGAAACCCATTGCCAAACCATGAAGCCCCTAGAAATTAGGGCACTCAAGTAAACCAAGTCCAATTTGAACCTCCCACTTAGGGATTCATTGGAATGGTTGAGGTAGTCAATGTGGCAATAAGAAGCCAAATATACAACCAACCAAATCCTCCATATATCCCACTTGTATCTTGGTTGCACCTCGATAGAGGCAGGTGCAAAATAATCCTCTAAATTTGCTAGCGATACTTGTGATAACTGTCCAAAACAGACTTGTGTAGAATCTCCAAATGATGTCGACCAAGTTATCAATATATGAGATCATTTAACAGTCTCCCAGACACAAGGAGACCCTAATGGAAATCTTGAGATCAATTGAGCTATAGCTTCAGAACCCTAACACATTCATAAACTTTGTGGGGCAAGTACAACAATGTCAAGAGCCCATGATTCATTTTTATGATCATGAAATAAAGGTAGTCCCTACTATCGTGGTGGACCCACCTCTGCACATAATCACTTCTATCAATGGCATAACTTTCAAGTAGGTTTTAATCGACATAGGCTCATAGATTAACATAATAATAAAAAAAGCTATAGGACACTTGAAAATCCCTAGGTCAAACATCATCCCTACCTCCTACACATTGAGAGCTTTCAATGATGCACTATGATCCATAGTGGGTACATTCATCCTGATTATAAAGGTAGGGAATAAGACCATACTTGTGATGTGTCATGTATTGGAGGGGGGCATGCAGTATAATATCATCCTAGGGCATCCATGGATAAGGGATATGTAGCGTGTTCCCTCGATCTTGCATCAATGTATCAAATATGTGCACAAGGGATAGGTACATGTGGTACCATCATATGAAGAGCCATTCAAGTATGTTCATCAGGTTGACTTACCAGGGTATTTTGTCCTTCCATCCACACACCTGTACATTAGGTCATCATCCCATACCACATAGCTAGAAAGTAAATCCAAGTCAGTGCGAGGTGACCCATCCACATCGGCACCACCTCCTCCTTCCAAAGCTATCGTGTTTCTGAGAAACAAACAACATCTAAGGAAAAATGCTCTCAAAAACTAAAAGCACCCTTGGTGGAGAAAATACCTAAGAAACTCCCAACCATATTAATAGCAAAAATTCCAAATCCCATGGAGGAGGAAGATACCCAAGACATAGTCGAGCAGGTACCTCAACCTGCCTCACTTGCATCATCATTAGCATCATCTGCATCATAGGTGATAGTTCACCTGGCTAATACATGATTAGGTGAATATCTTGTGCAAAATGTGACTTTCACACCCATTATCGACTCTACGCAAGACATGGGACAACCAAGAGTCCCAAACCTGCCAATAGAAGAAATGGTTTCATTGGGGATCCCTCCCAACCAAATCAACTTCATCTATGTTGGTTTGGATTACACCCATGATACCTCAAACATCAAAGAGGATGAGGATGAGCCATTCACCATGAATGTTCATTACTTGTCCAATCTTGAGTTTGCTCTAATATATGAGCAAGGGTGACAAAACTAACTTGAGCCATGATATCAGTTACCTACTGATAGATCTGGCCTAGGATATCATATCTTAAGCCATGATGACTTATTTACTACATTCCTAGATAGGCTAAGCTTAAGATTAGGAAAATACATCGAATGGAATCCCTATCAACCAAAAATAAGCTACTTGAGTGACATATGGATGACTATGGTCAATATAGAACCTCCCGCTGAGTATCATCCAAATTTCTCTCTTAAGGCAAGCCCATCAAGAATCATACTATGGGAGGACAAAATAGACTATGGTTTTGAGCGAGAAAAAAATGAGTACATCATAAGTGAGTCCGAGTATGAAACCAGATTGGACCATCATGGGCCTCGATATCTATGTCATCTCACAAAGAAAAATAATACAAAGGGTGGATACATCATAGATGAGGGTGAATATCAGTTAGAAGATTCAACTGAGATGGCCTACCTTGGGCCTCAACATTTACGTCACCTCACAGAACCAGTAGGCATAAATAATGAGTGCTTCATATACGACAATGACTATGAGGATGAGACTAAATTGGCCTACCTTAGACATTAGTATTCAGGTCACCACCTAGTTCTAGTGGGTAGGAATAAGGGTTTCTTCATAGATTATAGTGATTATGAGGATCATATTGAGAGGTCCTACCTTGGACCTCACTACTCACATCATCACAATGAGCCTTTTGACATAGACGATATGTACCACAGAGTATATCCTATCCCTCACCTCAAGGGAAGACCACCCAATTTAGAAATGATTTATCACATAGTCTTCCCTGATCCTCCTACATTTAGAGAGCTTCTCAAACCAAGCGATCCCATTTTATTGTCTATTCATAGACCATATCTTGAGATCCCCATACCCCCAAGGCCTCATATTGGGTATGGAGGACAAGTCAACAATGCAGAGTCACACCTACGTGGTCCTGTAGATTTCATCCCGTCCATCAACATGATCTCCATTGATTTGACCATTCCACTCCAAAACCCAATCGATCCTTCTAAGCCATTGTGTCTTAACTTAGATGCTATTTATTGGGATTGCACTGAATCACCCTTAGAGCCTGAAGATTTATTTCCCAACAAAGAAATTCTACAACCGTTTATTTTTGTACCAAGCTGCACACATGATGTTTATCACACTGGTTTTGACCATGATTCAGTTGAACCTTTAAATCCAACAGATGACATCCACTTGATCCCCACACCTCACCAACTTGAGGATGGGTTGCACATGTCAATAGAGAAAACTTTTAAAGTGGACATCAGTGATGATCCTTCTGATCTAAATAAAGTTAAGTTTGGATAAAGCTTATCTCTAGAAGAGTAGGCCACCATCATATCTCTATTGAAAGAGAGACCTAATATCTTTTCTTGGATCTATAAGGATATGTTGGGCTTAGATCTAAAATTGGTTTTCCACAACCTTTTGCTAGATCCCACAAAGAAACAGGTCAAGCAGAAGCTCAGGAATATGCATCCAACCATCACCTTGATGGTAAAGAATGAGTTGTAGAAGCTTTTGGATGTAGTCTTTATTGCACCCATCGATTATCCAGAATGGGTATCAAACATGGTGCCCATAGGAAAACCTGATGGAAGAATCTATATTTGCATGAATTTTAGAGACCTCAATAAGGCAACATCTAAGGATTCATTACCATTGCCCAACATAGATGTTCTTGTAGATGCAATTGTAGGTCATGAGATGCTCTCCCTCATGGACGATTTTAAGGTTACAATCAAATTCGGATTAAACCTAAAGACTAGCACAAAATCACGTTCACCACTCCATGGAGGACGTTTTGTTACAAAGTAATGCCATTTGGTATTAAAAATGTTGGTGCCACATATAAGCAGGATATGACATACATTTTCCATGACTACATGCACAAGATCCTAGAAGATTATATCAATGACTTACTGGCCAAGTCATTGTTGCATGAAGAGCACACTGAGGTCCTGAGAAAGGTCTTCGATTGCTTGATTGAACACAATGTCAGGTTGAATCCCAAGAAATGCGTCTTTGGTGTAACTTATAGAAAAATCTTGGGATTCATAGTGTAGAGGGGGAAAATCACCCTACCGCATACGATTCTCAAGGTTGGATCCGCAAAAGAGAGAAAACCTTGAGGTGAACCACGGGGGTATATTGTTCTCTACACTTCATGGACAAGGAAAAAGGGTTCACCAGGAATAATTTTAGGACTCGTTCCAAGTCCGAAGGTTGGAATGTTTTTTGTATGTAAATTTTAACAAACACCTAAGGTTTGGCCTTCTATATATTAAACTAAAATAAATGAAATAAAATGCAAGGAAAACAAATGCAAGCAAACAAGAGCTAGTCCTAAAATGATTCTTAATTTGAATGATATCTAAATCCTAATTGCAGAATATAAATTCTTTTAATATTTTTAAAAGCAAGGGCACAAGGAAGATGCACGAACAATCTAGCCTAGATGCAAAAACTATATGCACTTTTCTCTTTCAATGCCTAAAGTAAATTAGTTCCTTTATATATATAATTGTGTGATTAAAATAAGTAATAATTGAAAATATATTGAAAATAAAACACTTCAACAAACAACCTAAAGCACTAACAAGAACACTTTGCCTGAATCCGGAAGGCTGACCACAAGCTTTATCTTGCGCCCATAAAGCTCCACAAAATCTCTAAATCCTGTAAAACAACTTCACAAACACTAAAAAAAATTGGATTAGTATTTGGGGGCCTGCTTAGGCCGCAATATGACCAAACTTGCAGCAGTCAAGCCCCCTTGGTCCTTTTAGCTGACCTTGTAAAAAGGAAAATAAGTATTGACCTTTTGGATGGACATACAAGAGTAAGAAATTAGGATGCTAATAGATGATTATATTCCTTATTAACCTTAGGGGATTTTACCTATTTTTGATTCCCAAGTTCACACGAAGTGCAAGGGAAGAGCATACATAGAGTAAGAATCCCTTTTAATATGATGTGTAAGAATAAAAAAAAATGATAGTTATGATGAAGTTCCTTAACTTTTAGGAGATCTACTCGCTTTTGATTCCCAAGTTCACATGAAGTGCAAGGGAAGAGCATACACGAAGTAAGAATCCCTTTTAATGTGATATAAATTTAAAATAATGACTTTGATGATATTCCTTAACCTTAGGGGATCTACTCGCTTTTGATTCCCAAGTTCACACGAAGTGCAAGGGAAGAGCATACACGAAGTGAGAATCCCCTTATTAATGTGATGTAAATTTGTGCAATAATAAATAAAATCAGAAATGAGATAAGTAAATGAATTAAATAATGAAAAAAATGTGATATCATATATTAATCCTAGGTGACCTATCCGTTTTTTATTCCCAAGATCACACTAAGTGCAAGGGAAGAGCATACACGGAATAGGATCTCATTAGTGATAATGTTTGTGAGATAAAGTAGCAAGGTAGATGTGAAATAAATGAAAGGAATGCTAAAGACAATAGCAAATAAATGAAATATGCAAGGTTAGTATGAATTAAAAGAATCTAACTATGAAATGAAAATGTGATTCCAAATTAGTAAAGAATTGTAGAAACTAAATGAAATAACAATAATAGAGAAAGGTTGAAAGAACACAACCCTTAGAACAAGGTTGCCTCTCTCTCTCTTTCTTGATGTAAGCTTGATGATGACTTCCTCAAGATGCCTAAGAAGATATTGATGATTCCTTTGAGATCCTTTGTTTGGAGACTTGAAAGCTTGAAGGAAACCTGCAGATTTTTAGTGCTTGAGAAAGACTTGGTTTGAGGCTATCCCAAGGGCTCTATTTATAGTTTTTTCATGACCTTGGGGGGAGAGGGAAAATGACTTAAATTTAAAAATGGCATAAAATCATACCATTTTTAAAAATGGACCATGTGAGGTAACATGCCACTTGGAAATGGGCCATGTTATTTTGAAAATGGAAGAATGGAACATTCTAATTTAAGAATGGTAATAATGAAGTAATGTGCCATTTTGTAAGTGGAACATTCTAATTTGAAAATTGTAATAATAATGTGGAACCTTCTAATTTGAAAATTGCAATAATGAAGTGATGTGCCACTTTGGAAGTGGAACATTCTAATTTGAAAATGGTAATAATGTGCCACTTTGGAAGTGGAACATTCTAATTTGAAAATGATAATAATGAAGTAGTGTGCCACTTTGTAAGTGGGCTAATTCCATTTGAAAATGATGCATCTAATTTTGAATTTTGAAAATAGTGAATAGTGCACGATGAATAGTGAACAGTGAACAGTAAACAGTGTACAGTGAATAGTGAATAGTGTACAGTGAACAGTGTATAGTGAACAATGTACGATGAACTTAGGAAAATTAAAAAGGGATTAGAGAACATTAGAAGAAGGTAGGGATATTAAAAAGATATTTGGAAATATTAGAAAGAAATTAGAAGAAATATGTGACTTTAGAAGAGGTATTAAAGATGATTTGGTAGTGCTTTTGAGAATTTTAGAGATGATGAAAATTTATGTCAAATATGGCCTCGATTTTTGAGGAAATAAGTGTTTAATTTTAGAATTTTGAAGAGGTGAATTTTGATAGTTGGAGAATTAATGCATGAGGGATAATTAATGAAAATTGATGTGGAGTGGATCAATTTTTAATGTCTACATTTTACCCCCTTTTTGATGTATTCATTGTACAATGAATGCATCAAAAATAATAATTGTGCACCGGTTTTAATGGTGGGGAGATTTTTGGTTATCAATATAGAATGGATGATATGAAAATGATTATAATTTATGTGTATGCATGCCCCCAGCCTAGGGTGCCCCTCGAGTTTTGGAGGGGAAACCTAGTTGAACCGATAAAACTCGATAAGGCTGGGGTTGTGATAAGATATGAAAAGGATGAGGTACGATCAAGAATAAGAAAATATAAGATGAGTAATTAAGATAATTGATGCCCCCAATTGGGGATTGATGAATAGATCTATAGACGTAAGAGAAAACAAATAAATAAAGCAAACAGAATGGGAAGAAGATAAATCCACCAAAAGGTCAAAGAAAGTAAATATGGTGCTTAGGCTATGCCATCGTAGACTAAATGATTTAATGTGATCAAGTGAGCATTAAGTTAAGTAAAATAGATGGAGTGAAACCCTATGAGGATGTATGCTCGCAAATGGCCGAGGATGGAGCGAAAACTTCTAAGGGTGTAGTGCTCGCTAATAAAACAAGTAGCATGGAGCATTGACCCGATATGGGCGTGTACTCACTAGTGACCAAAATATGGGCGATACCCGCTAGGATGTGTGCTCACAAATGATCGAATGGAGGCTTCCCCTCGCTAGTGGCCATGAAGCTATCCTGTAATGGGGTGTAGAGCCCACTGATAAAGCAAGTAGCATGGAGCTTTGACCCACTATGGGTGTGTGCTCGCTAGTGGTTGTAGATGGAGCGATACCCGCTAGGATGTGTGCTCGCAAATGACCGAATGGAGGCTGCCCCTCGCTAGTGGCCATGAAGCTATCCTGTAATGGGGTGTAGAGCCCACTGAGCCAAAATGAGTGTAACCCGATAGGGGTGTTATGTATGTAGATGGTCAAAAGGAGTGTAACCCGATAGGGGTGTTATGCATGTAGATGGTCAAAATAAGTGTAACCCGATAGGGGTGTTAACTTTTGATTAAAACAATGCAAGTAGATGACATGCGTACATGTACTAGAGAGAAGGTAGGTAAAAAAATGGGTATGTGTGCCTTGTTTGAGATTTTAAGAGAGACGTATCCAAGATAGAAAAACCGTTGTATGAATGAGCTTTTAATGATATTAAATATGAAAATGACAGGTGAGATATGCAAATAAAATAATAATAACAGAAGAATAATAAGTGATAACAACTTGAAAACCATCAAACTATGAGCGATAGAGAACCATACGATCTTAAAAACTAAAAGGTACCAAGCATAATGATACTAAGGACTATCCGATATTTAGTGTGGCGGGAAGCATGTGGTCTTAAATGACAAAGAGGGAACCATCTTCGGAACCCAGGTTTTCCAATAAAGGGTGAGTTCCGGTATAGCTCCAATATTATTAACAAAAGGTATCAATAACGATTGTGTAAGCGACTTGACAAGAAAATCTGTAATCTGACAAAGGTATCGATGGCGCAGGCAGGATCTTCCCTTCCTTCAGAACCTTTGGTAAATTCTTCAGAGAAAAATCTAGTGTTTGACCTTCCCGAAGAGCTTTCGAATAAAATCTTATCCCTTAGCACTTCTGCCTTACGAAAAACCAATTTTATCCTGTCCCTTAAGGTTAGTATAGCCATAAGGGTTAGAGCAATGTCTTCGAAATTTTGGATTTCATCTATACTCGGTTTACTCGAACCTGTGCAATGTCCTATAACTATTACCTATTCTGCAAAGGGATTAATTTTTATTCATCTCATGAATTGGGATCTTCATGACTGGAGCAAACCAGAAGTAGTTTCTCTTTGTAAGAAGTTAATCTGGTACAATTCTATTGGTCTTGTTGGTGCCTTAATTCTTGACTAGAATCTGTACCGCTATGATCTGAATTCTCCCGACTTGAAATCAAATTTGATAGCGTGTAGGTTTGTCCTTCAGTTTGATAGAAGATTCCTCTCATCACTCCAAAGAAGCCGAAAGGTCAATTATGCAAAGCAAGTCACTGACAAATTTAATTGGGGATTTATTCCTAATTTCTTATTTTGTAGGCTCATTATCGACAAGGAAGTTACATGGTTGGCTCGTGGTCCCAAGCGTGTATCGGATACTCGGGTAGTGAACCACTATCACTGCACCATGCCTGATGTCGTTGATCTTTCCTACTTTAATGAATTTGAATGGCCTAATCATATTAGCTTTAATCAACATTGGGGGTTGCTATCTAATCAACGTACGTGGGAAGATGCAGCAAATTCAAGTTATTCTGACTCAGATAATGAGTAGATGTTTTGATGGTAAAAGCTACGGGGGTCCATCACCCATGTACGTGTGTGACGTATATCGCTAAGAATGAGAATGAAAAGGAATCTTATTTTATGTATTTGATGACAGTTGTCTAGTTCTCATAGGGATTTTTGTTTTGAATTATCCAAACTTATCCTTTATGATCTTGTTGATCAAGAGCGAGGACACTAAGTTTGTATCTTTTATGTATTAGGGTTTTATATTTGTACCTAAAGTGAGCGAATGTAATATTTCTTTTTCCTTTTAGATATATATGTAAGGACATAAAATCTATTGACTGAATATGTCATTTGGCTCTATAATGTGAGATGCATGTTTGATATTACTTATCCTTTCGAGCATATATTTAGTAATTCCAGTGGTGTTCATAGTTATTATTTTCCTTGTTTTTGCGGAAATTTTACTTCATATGCTTTAAGGTATAAGCAAGATTTAATAGATCGTGGATTCGTTCTAGCATTTTGAAGGTATATGTGGGGTATTAAAATACCCATGTAAGATGCCGCTCGGGATAATAGAGAAGGGTGAAAGCCGAAAATGAACACGAAGCATCACTGATATTTACCACAAATCTAATGAAGGAAGTGCATCGAACAACAGAGGTGGAGAAAAGAAAGTGAGTGGAATTTTATCTGATTAATAAATTTATTTATTTTATTTTGAAAGAAATGAGATCGTGAATGAATTAAAATAGTAAGGGAATAAGTAATAAAAAAAATTGTATTGGGGGTTTTGCGACTAGAAGAGGGCTTTTATTATGTAATATATAATGTAGTTTTTGTATTATTTTTATATGGAATTGGTGAAATTGTGAATGGAATTATGTAATGTGATAATAGTTAAAGGTATTACGACCTCGTCATCGACATCGAGCAATTGTTGGAAATTTAAGGGAATGCATGACAATTGAGGATTGGAGGTGGTTGGAAGTGATAGGGTTTGTAGGAGTGGCCCAGGTTAAGACAGTGCATGATGATACGATGTACCTATCGACATTATGTGAGAGATGGGATCCAAATAGGGGTACATTTCATTTGCCTACAGGTGAAATGACAATTACCCTGGAGGATGTATATCAGATTTTCCGATTACCGATAGAAGGATCTATCATTTCAGTGGCAAGTCGACAAGAAAAAAGGTTAGTAATGGAGGAAGTTTTTGGTAGCAGTTGGTCTTGTGTGAATCTTAATAGTGGTGGAGTGTTGTATGAGGAGTTTTTTGAGGTAGGGGTATTATCAGTGAGGCAGACCCTAGCGATGGTGCTGATATCAAATTGGGTTTTACCTGATTCATCAGGGTCATGATTTCCATGGAATATGCTAGGGATCATAACAAATATGGTGGAGAGGTTAGTAGTTTTTGCATGGGCATCAACATTATTAGCACAAACTTATAGGGAGCTTTATGAAGTTAAAAGGACAACTCGAGGTGGGTTAAGTTGTAGTCTGCTAGTACAGGTGTGGGGGTGGGAGCATATAGTGGTGGAGAGACCCCAAGGTCTACCTTATGATGCCCATAGGTTTATGGGGTTAGAGACACCATATGTATTAAGATGGCAAACAACTAGGGAGACGAGGGGGAGTAGACCATATGCAAAGGATGGAAATCACTACCGTTATGTTTTTGAAAGTTTGAGGCCATAGGATGTTTGTTGGCAACCATGGAGAGAGGGTCCAAGGTGGAGTGATGACTCTAGATAATTATCATGTGTACGGAGAGGGAGGTGGCTAATTGGGCGAAGGAACATACAAGTCGAGTATTTTTAGTATACTCGAGTACTACGCCAATTTGGTTTGAGGTAAGGACTACCAGATCCACCTGTAATGTATCAAAGATGATACGATTATACTGCAACTACCCCATTGGTAATTGTGTTAGATAGGGAGCCAGATGAACCCCTAATAGCATATGATACTGATAATGCAGGCACAACACCAGAGTTTGATAATTGGTGGACTACACAATGATGGCAAGCAGGAGAAGTGATAGAGGAGGATGTTGTTATGGGTGAGGTTGGAGAGGCAGTTGGAGAAGTGACCGATGCCACTAGTGGAAAATAAGGAGTGGCTCATGAGGAGGAGGGAGATGTAGTGGGTTATCGAGTCAGTGAGACAACTAGGATTTTAGGGGTGGTGAATGCGGAAGAGTTAATGACAAGTCTGGAAAGTGGAGTAGGTCCTGATGGTGGAGTTAGCAGATGGGGTGATGCAGTATTAGGGGACGGAATGTCATGGGTTGGAAGGGATGCTACCAATTTTAGGGAAGATACAACTATCATGCAGGTAGAGATTTCTCAGCTACAACATGCAAGAGAAGATTACAGGGCAGCTTTTTTAGTGTCCTATTTTGATGCATTAGTGAGTTATGGATTGCTTGTCCCCTCACAATCAACTTCTCAATCCCAACACAATCAAGAGGGAACAATGACAATGGGCCCAAGAATACCATCGATTACTGATTCAATAGCTACACAATTGTCAGGGGTTGCTTCACCACTAGGGGAGTCGAACGATGATGATCCATATATGGAAGTGGCTTGAGAAGCCACCATTTTACATGTTTTTACAAAGTTGCATGCTTATGGACAATAGTTTTATAGGCTATAGACATAATTTGTGATGGATAATTTTTCATTATTTAATTATTTTGTGATACTATATAAAATAAAAGCTTGTTTATACCAATAGATGCAATAAAGTTAGAATATGTAAAAAAGAAAACATGGTATCCGCTAGCATAGAAAATACCTCATATATGTATGTAGACAATGGAGGTAATTCTTTGGCATCATGGCGGATAGTAAAAAAACACATACCCTAGGGTGGGGATTCGTACCAGGGTTTCATCACCTGCCATGGGAAAGTCATCCTTAGGATAAGCTAAATTGATGTCTCGAAAGTCAGTACATATTCTTATTGTACCTTCTTTCTTAGCTATAGGAACAATATTGGAGATCCAATCAGAATAGTCAATAGCTTTGATAAAACGACATCAAGGAGTTTTTGGAGCTCCTCCTTGACTAATAGGGTGATTTTAGGATGCATATTTCTAAGTTTCTGTTTAACAGGTTTAACATTGGGTTTAACTACTAGATGGTGCATCACTAAGGAGGGATCAAGCCCTGGCATATCGGCATAAGATCAGGCAAAAATATCTTGAAATTATTTGAGCAATTTGGTCAATTGCTCTTGCTCATCCATGGACAAGGCTTTTCCTAGCTTAAGGAGTCTAGGACTTTCCTCAGTTCCTATATTAACATCTATAGTTTCTTCTATGAGGATTTGAGATTCATCCTCATAAGGAAGGGGAGCTGGAATAACACCTAATTGCTCAAGATCTTCGGGAGACATAGAATCCACTTGAGAACTAGAGGATTCGACATGAGCAACACAAGGGATCGATCCATCAAAGAAGAAGCTATTTTGAAGGATATCTTCATGATCCATATCACAAAGAATATCTCCTTTAGCATACTCCCCTTGGGTTGCTATCAACTCAGGATGAACTATGGTTATCAGATCACAAAACAATTCAGAGGGAGGTGAGGGTTCCTCATCCTCTTCATTCCACTCTAAGCCATTATTATCTATGAACTCATCGTAAGTAATGATTTTATCATCATCAGTTGATAAAGGTTGGCTTTTGTGGAGCATGTAACCTATGCCACATCTCCCGGGCCATACTTCAACTTCTAAAGGCTCCTTGATACCTTCTTGTTGAGATCCTAAACCCTTACCTTTATATCCCATTCTAGATAAGATCTGTTTAGAAAGTGGATAATCATTGGATAAGTAGCAATGGGCAAAGGATTTATCTATTGGGAATGGGTTGCTACCACGGATATTTTCCTCATGAGATATATATGCGTAGAAAAAAGTACATATACCTATGTGTATTACTTCACCCTTTTTACGGGGTAAACCCATAGTTCGAGGTGAAGGTGGTAACTTGGCGAGATCTAGAAGGGGACTTTTAAATAATTGATCGACTTGATCGTGTGTTGATGTTATGGTTGGTGGTTCTTCAATTATTTTAAAATTTTCAAAATCCTTGGTAATTTGGGAAGGAGAAGAAGGAGAAAAAGAGAGGCTCTTTTAGAGAGAAACAGATGGACAAAAGTCAAATTTTGATTGGGCTTGCTCATACATTGAACAATATTGGAATGGATGAGGGTCACCTTGGATAGTGATGAGTTGATTTTTAAATTCATATTTTAGACATTGGTGAAGAGTGGAAGGAACAACCCTCATTGTATGGATCCAAGGGCGTCCGAGGAGAAGATTGAAGGATGATGGACAAGATACTACATAAAACAAAGTATCTAGAATCTTGGGTCCTACCTTAAGGGGAAGGGATATGGTGCCACAAGATTCTTGGGATTCATCATTAAATGCCTTAATAATAACATCTGATTTAATTAAATCTTCCTCCTTTAGTCCATATTTTAGAAAGAAATTGTAAGTGCATAAATTTAGGGAAGAGCCATTGTCTACCAAGATCCTTTTGATAAACTTTTCCCCTATATATCCAGTGATGTAAAGTGGAGAATCTTCCTGTAAATTTGAGGAAGGAAGATCATCATCACAAAATGATATGTGATTTGTCCCAAGAGCACCTACGACATTAACTAGATTGCTAGGGGGAAGATCTTGTGGGATAGTTTGTTGACTTAGGAGCTTTAACAAAGCTTCCCTATGAGTAGGAGAAGTTTGTAAAAGCTCTAAGAGAGATATCTTAGCTGGAGTATTGGCTAATTGTTGTTGTAAATCAAAGGAGACTGCAGGTTGAGATTTTAGGACCAAAGTGGGTTTATCTACACTTGTAGTCTTCTTTTGAGGGTTCTTCAAGACTAAAGTAGGTCTAGAGGATTGGTTGGATGTAGAACTTGTCCCGTGTGGATATTGTTGAGTCGATTGAGCTTGTGCTTGTTGCCTTGTAGTAGCTGCTATCATACCAATCATATTGTGGGAGGGATGTGGTACATTATGGTATGATACTTGATTGATTATGTGTTGCTTATGATTAGGTAGGGGGTCTTGGAAAATCCCCATGTCTTGATTGGTTGTAGGTACTTGTTGTGTATGAGGTTGATTTGTAATTGGAAGAGTGTGGTTAGGAGTAGGTTGAGAATCCTCCGTAGCCAGGTGACCCTCATATATTAGATCCTGAACCACATGTTGCAACCTCTTACATGAATTAGTCATATGCCCTTCCACTCTATGATAGTCACAATATTGACCAGGCTTATACCAATTAGATGTGGTGTCAGGTTGTCTTATGGGAGGTAATTCAATCATATTAGCTTCCAAGAGTTGTTTAAGAATTGATGATAAGGGTTGGTTGAGTTTAGTAAAATTCCTTGGTGGGGGTCATTGAGGCTTGCTAAGTACCAACTTTTGCAAGGTATTAGCAACATTAACACTATTGGTAGGTCTATTATCTGTCACTCCATCACCAACTACATGCTTGTTCTTATATTGAGTTTTCATAGTTCTTTCTTCTTCTTTCTTTGGTTTAAGTTGACCTCTTCGAATAAGAGCTTGCTCGACCCTTCTAGCCAAATCAATTGCTTGTTCAAAAGAGGTGATAGTTGTTGTTTCCAATTCATATGAGATTTGTTCTTGTAAATTTCCAATAAATATCTCTAACATGTCTTTAGGAGGTAAGGTATATCTTAATCGTCCAACTAAACTTCTCCATCGAGATAAGAAATTTGAAAAACTCTCATATTTTCCTTGCTTTAATTGGTATACATCCTTCATAGTGACATTCTTCTCAATATAGGCCCCAAATTGCTGAACAAACAATTCGACTGTTTCCTCAAAATTTCTCAAAGAATGATTAGGTAGTTGATAATACCATTCCAATGCCACACCACCAAGACTCTTAGGGAATGTTTTTAACAACAACATGTCATCATATATAATATCATGGCATGTTGTCTTAAACATCCTTATATGTTCAATGGGATCCTCTGTTCCCTTATAAATGGGTAAAACCGACATTGGAAAGTGTTTGGGATAGGGCCTAGAGGCAACAATAGGGTCTAAAGGCTGATTACACATTTCCTTATAATTAAAGGTGAAACTTGAAGGTTGAAGTGAATCCATTCTTATTGTCAATTGTTTCACCATATTTGTCAAGCTTTGTATGTCGGGATTATTGTTGTGTAATACCCTTGGGTTTCCTAGGGGAGAATTATAGGTATGTTGTTGAAATGGAACTTGGTGGATGTTGGAGGCATTAACACCATTGTGATATAGGTTATGTAAGGGAACATTTTGTGTAGTATCTTGTTGGAAAAGATAGTTTGAATTTGATGGCATAGAAGAAGAAATGTTATAAGGAGGAATATTATGGGATGGAAATTGAATATTGTTTTGAGATGTACTACTAATTGGAGGGGCTTGTGAAATTCCCCCAATATATGGATTATGATATGAGACATTTTGTTTAGTATTTTTTTGTGAGGAATAATTCATATTTTGTGGAATAGAAGAAGAAATATTGGAAGAAATATTGCCTGAATTAGAAGAAGGGATAAAATGAGGTGGAAATTGAGTTGAGTTTGGTGGTATACTACTAATTGGAGGAGGTTGTGAAATTCCTCCAATGTTAGTGGTTGTTGTTGTAACATATGTGGGATTATGAAAAGGATTAATATTATGGGAAGATTGAAACAAAGGATTAATTCTACTATTTTGACTAGAAGAGTTTTGATGATGAGATGGTCCAACTTCTTCAAGTTGGGCCTCTTCATTCATGGCTTTAATCAAGGCTTCTTTATGATGTTTCATAAAATTCCAAATATGGTCAAATGATTCAAAAGTAAGGCATCCATTAGGTCCCTCACGAGGATCAAGATCATTACCAGTTTCTGTATCTTCTTCAACATCTAGATTGGGATTTTCCCTATCAACTTGATCATCTTCTTGAAATATTTGACTAGGCTCTAAAAGTTTTCGCTTACTCCTAAGATTGGGAGCCATTAGGACTATGAAAAGGATAAGAGAGATAAAGTAATTGATAAATTGAAAACTATATTAGATACAAGGTGTGAAAAGAAAATGTTGGAGAGGTATAATTAACTTGTTTTAAATGTGTATCAATCAAGGTTTTAAAATTTTCTTTTTATTTCTAATCTAGGAAAACAAATTATGGTGGTCTTGTCTTTAGTTTTAAAAGGAAAGGAGGTGTTCACATCGGGTTCACCAAAATATGTAGAGGGGGAAAATCACCCTACCGCGTACGATTCTCAAGGTTGGATCCGCAAAAGAGAGAAAACCTTGAGGTGAACCATGGGGGTATATTGTTCTCTACACTTCATGGACAAGGAAAAAGGGTTCACCAGGAACAATTTTAGGACTTGTTCCAAGTTCAGAAGGTTGGAATGTTTTTTTGTATGTAAATTTGAACAAACACCTAAGGTTTGGCCTTCTATATATTAAACTAAAATAAATGAAATAAAATGCAAGGAAAACAAATGCAAGCAAACAAGAGCTAGTCCTAAAATGATTCTTAATTTGAATGATATCTAAATCCTAATTGCATAATATAAATTCTTTTAATATTTTTAAAAGCAAGGGCGCAAGGAAGATGCACGAACAATCTAGCCTAGATGCAAAAACTATATGCACTTTTATCTTTCAATGCCTAAAGTAAATTAGTTCCTTTATATATGTAATTGTGTGGTTAAAATGAGTAATAATTGAAAATATATTGAAAATAAAACACTTCAACAAACAACCTAAAGCACTAACAAGAACACTTTTCCTGAATCCGGAAGGCTGACCACAAGCTTTATCTTGTGCCCATGAAGCTCCACAGAATCTCTAAATCCTGTAAAACAACTTCACAAACACTAAAAAAATTGGATTAGTATTTGGGGGCCTGCTTAGGCCACAATATGACCAAACTTGTAGCAGTCAAGCCCCCTTGGTCCTTTTAGCTGACCTTGTAAAAAGGAAAATAAGTATTGACCTTTTGGATGGACATATAAGAGTAAGAAATTAGGATGCTAATAGATGATTATATTCTTTATTAACCTTAGGGGATTTTACCCATTTTTGATTCCCAAGTTCACACGAAGTGCAAGGGAAGAGCATACACGGAGTAAGAATCCCTTTTTAATGTGATGTGTAAGATAAAAGTAAAAAATTGATAGCTATGATGAAGTTCTTTAACCTTAGGGGATCTACCCACTTTTGATTCCCAAGTTCACATGAAGTGCAAGGGAAGAGCATACACGAAGTAAGAATCCCTTTTAATGTGATATAAATTTAAAATAATGACTTTGATGATATTCCTTAACCTTAGGGGATCTACTCGCTTTTGATTCCCAAGTTCACACGAAGTGCAAGGGAAGAGCATACACGAAGTGAGAATCCCCTTATTAATATGATGTAAATTTGTGCAATAATAAATAAAATCAGAAATGAGATGAGTAAATGAATTAAATAATGAAGAAAATGTGATATCATTTATTAATCCTAGGTGACCTATCCATTTTTGATTCCCAAGATCACACTAAGTGCAAGGGAAGAGCATACACGGAATAGGATCTCATTAGTGATAAGGTTTGTGAGATAAAGTAGCAAGGTAGATGTGAAATAAATATGAAAGGAATACTAAGGACAATAGCAAATAAATGAAATATGCAAGGTTAGTATGAATTAAAAGAATCTAACTATGAAATGAAAATGTGATTCCAAATTAGTAAAGAATTGTAGAAACTAAATGAAATAAAAATAATAGAGAAAGGTTGAAAGAACACAACCCTTGGAACAAGGTTGCCTCTTTCTCTCTCTTGATGAGAGCTTGATTATGACTTCCTCAAGATGCCTAAGAAGATGTTGATGATTCCTTTGAGATCCCTTGCTTGGAGACTTGAAAGCTTGAAGAAAACCTGCAGAATTTTAGTGCTTGAAAAGGACTTGGTTTGAGGCTATCCCAAGGGCTCTATTTATAGTTTTTTCATGAACTTAGGGGGAGAGGGAAAATGACTTGAATTTAAAAATGGCATAAAATCATACCATTTTAAAAATAGACCATGTGAGGTAATATGCCACTTGGAAATGGGCCATGTTATTTTGAAAATGGAAGAATGGAACATTCTAATTTAAGAATGGTAATAATGAAGTAATGTGCCACTTTAGAAGTGGAACATTCTAATTTGAAAATATAAATAATGAAGTAATGTGGAACATTATAAATTGAAAGTAATAATAATAAAGTAATGTGCCACTTTGGAAGTGGAACATTCTAATTTGAAAATGGTAATAATGAAGTAATGTGCCACTTTAGAAGTGGAACATTCTAATTTGAAAATGGTAATAATGTGCCACTTTGGAAGTGGAACATTCTAATTTGAAAATGATAATAATGAAGTAGTGTGCCACTTTGTAAGTGGGCTAATTCCATTTGAAAATGATGCATCTAATTTTGAATTTTGAAAATAGTGAATAGTGCACGATGAATAGTGAACAGTGAATAGTGAACAGTGAACAATGTACAATGAACAGTGAACAATGAATAGTGTACAGTGAACAGTGTATAGTGTACAGTGAACAGTGAACAGTGTATAGTGAACAGTGTACGATGAACTTAGGAAAATTAAAAAGGGATTAGAGAACATTAGAAGAAGGTAGGGATATTAAAAAGATATTTGGAAAGATTAGAAAGAAATTAGAAGAAATATGTGACTTTAGAAGAGGTATTAAAGATGATTTGGTAGTGCTTTTGAGAATTTTAGAGATGATGAAAATTTATGTCAAATATGGCCTCGATTTTTGAGGAAATAAGTGTTTAATTTTAGAATTTTGAAGAGGTGAATTTTGATAGTTGGAGAATTAATGCATGAGGGATAATTAATGAAAATTGATGTGGAGTGGATCAATTTTTAATGTCTACACATCATTTCTAAATAAGGTAAAGGCTATCCTAGAAATAGCCCCATCCACTAATATAAAATAGCTGAGAAGCCTACAGGGTAAAGTAGCATTCATAAAGCGTTTCATTGTACAACTATCGAATACATGTCAACCCATGAATCGACTACTACACAAGGAGGTCCCATTACATTGGTATGAAGAATATCAATAAGCCTTTGCTAAGATCAAGAAATACTTGGAGACCCCACCAGTGCTAGATATACCTAGGCCAGATGTGCCATTTCTGCTTTATATATCTGCTACTGATTTTTCTTTGGGTACCATGTTGGATCAAAAGAATGTGTAACACAAAGAACAAGTGATATATTATATCAACCACACCTTGGTAAGTTATGAGCTAGGATACATATACGTGGAGAAGTTGTGCTTAGCAGTGGTATTTGCAACTAAGAAGTTACACCCCTACATGTTGTGTCATACAACGAAAGTGATCTTAAAACAAAATCCTTTGCAGTATATGATTAGCAAGACATATCACAATACACGTACTACAAAGTGGATCATGCTACTAATAGAATCTGATTTAGAATTCATAAGCCAAAAGTCCATCAAGGGATAAGTTATAGCTGATCAAATAGTAGAGGCACATCTTTAGGAAAATAGGCCTATCACCATATAAATTCTTGATGATGTAGTCTTTGCGTTATCAGAAGCATTGAAACCCGAAGAACCAGAAAATAAATCCAACATGACATTGTTCTTCAATGGTTCTAAGTGCAAGCAAGGGGGTGGTGCAAGGATTATGTTTGTCACATCATAAGGTTCTCCAATGCCCTTGTCATTTAAACTAGACTTCCCTTGCACAAATAACAATGCTGAATATGAAGCCCTGATCTTAGGTCTCCAAACAACAATCACTATGAATACTAAAAAGCTAAATATCTTTGATGATTCCCTTCTCATTGTTAACCAAGTTAAGGGATTATTTCAATGCAGGTGTCCAATACTGAAAGCTTACAAAGAGCTTGTTGACACTTATCTAGCCCAACTAGAATGGTAGGACATCGAGGCAATCCCTCACACATCCAAAAAATTTGCAGATACTATGGCATCTTTGGGATCTTTGATTCCTTAGAACCCATCTACTGATTTCACTACCATTCATGTGAAGATGGTCTCACAATCAGTGATGCAATGTGAGGCATTTGACAACAAAGAATAAGTCAACATGATTCATATAGAACCAAATCTTGAGTGGTTCTATAAAGCCAAAGACTTTCTAAAGAAGGCACCATGGGGATATTTGATCTCGTAGGGTCCTACAGGGAATGGTACCACCATTATCCACAAGGTTTCTTCTCAATATGCATTTGTGCATATCAAATCATAGGGAGAACAAGTCGTCTTGTTTGTTGAGGTTGTAGCTTATCAAGATTGGCTATCCCAATTACAATATTTCCTTAAGCTTAGAATCATCTCACAGGGATTTTCATAGGCCGCAAAATGAGATTTCAAATAAAATGGGACAAAATATGTCTTGTTAAGAGATATATTGTATCGTCAAAAACGTTGGAGTCCTCCTCTATTGTCTTGAGTCCCAAGAACTATCTTGGATGATTTCACAAGCTCATGATGATACATGCAATGGCCATTTTAGTGGCATGGCCATCATCAAGTGCATCCTTTAAATAGGTTATTATTGACCCACCATGCAAAATTATTCCTGTGAGTATGTCAAGAAGTGCATTAAGTGTCAGAATCATGTAAACCTGACGCACCTACCATCGCAGGCCTTACAACCCATTCAGGTGGCTTGGCCATTTTCTCAGTGGGGTTTCAACCTAATTGCAAATATCTCTCCCCCATATTCATATCGACACACATTTATTTTAATGACCACTAAGTAATTTAGAAAATGGGTCAAAGTGGTCCCCTTAATGTCAATGACAAGACGAAGAATTGTGGAGTTCATACTTCACAATATCATATGTTGCTTTGGGATCACATTCAAGATGATTTCAGATAATGGCCCTTAATTTAAGAATAAAAATGTGTAGGCTCTAATGTCCACATATAACATTCAACAAAATTTTATGACACCATATTATCCACAAGTAGAAGCCTCAATCAAAACAATTATATCCATATTAAAGAAGATGGTAAAATAAAATCATAAGGATTGGCATATGCAGTTGCCTCTTGTATTATGGGCTTATAGAACTAGCATACAGACGCCCACTAGGGCAACATAGTTTTTGATTGTATATTGCACTGAGGCCATTATGCCCTTGGAGTTAGAAATTCCAACATTGCACGTCGCATTGAAGTAATTCATCGATGATGACACTATGTAGCAAACTCGCCTTGATCAATTGATCCTTCTTGATGAACATCACATCAATGCTCTTGAGCATCTTTGCATTTACCAAGATAGTCTAATATGAGCTTATAACAAAAAAGTCCACTTGAGAGACTTTAAAGTTGGGGATATCATGCTCAAAGAGAATGAATAGAATTCAAACCTTTCGTCGCACCTACGAGACAAATTTGTGGCCAACTAGATAGGTTCTTATATCATCTCTGAAAATATTGGACCTGGAACATATCACCTAACATCGTTAGAAGGTTTTGAAGAGCCTGAACCTCTCAACATTCTTCATCTGAAGGTGTTTTATACATAAAACATCAAAATACAATAAAATAAAAAATTCAAAAACATTCAAAATAATAATAATTTCAAAAACATTTGAAAATCATAAAATTCCAAACAAATAAAAAATAAAACATCAAAATCAAAAAGCTCCAAAGGCATCATATGACCTTTGGTCAACTCACAAAAAGCCTCAAAGACATAATAAGCCCTTTGGTCAACTCTCAAAAAGTCCCAAAGACATCATAAGCCCTTGGATCAACTCCCAAAAGGATCCAAAGGTATCATAAGTCCTTTGGTCAAACTCAAAAAATGCTCCAAGGGCATCATAAGCTCTTTGGACAACTCACAAAATACTCCAAAGGCATCATAAGCCCTTTGGTCAAACTCACAAAAGGCTCCAAAGGCATCACAAGCCCTTTGGTCAAACCCACGTAAAGCTCCAAAGACATCATAAGCCCTTTGGTCAAACCCACAAAAGGCTCCAAAGGCATCATAAGCCCTTTGGTCAACTCACAAAAGGCTCCAAAGGTATCATAAGCCCTTTGGTCAATACACAAAAGGCTCCAAAGGTATCATAAGCCCTTTGGTCAATACACAAAAGGCTCCAAAGGTATTTAAACCCTTTGGTCAAGGACAAAAACAAAAAACAATTCAAAAAGCAACAAAAACACAAAAGCAACTAAAAAAATTATAATACAAAAACATTTGTATCTTATGTTTTGTATTTGCATTCATATAATTGCATTGCATTAGGCATGTTGCATCCATTGCAGTCACATTAGGATAGATTATGTTATCAATCTTGCAAATGGTACCACGTTTGTATGCCAATCATGCATCTTTCAAAATCATCACTCATCCATAACCCATGCGAGTAATTGTGTTTTTCAACACAACCCCTTCCTACTGCTATGATGATATACTAAGGTTTTCCAGTCATTCAGCCATACTTAATGATCTTCTCAAATTTTGTAGAAAGCCATATTTGATTTTGTAGATGAGGCATAGTTTTGATAACACCTAGCATATATCAAAATACCATCACTAATCAAAACACTAAAAACCTAGTTGGAACAAGGGAAATATGAATACTACAAAGCAGTACTAGGCATCCTAAGCAAAAGGTTTTTACTTGCTTATTTTGTGATGCGCATGGTCTAGAGTATTGATCATTGACAAAAGGACAAGCTCCCCCCTACCCAAGAAATCCCTTGCTTACATAAAAATGAGCAAAATACCAAAATAAAAGGTAAAATAAATAGTGATTATCATCACTACACAAATACTTTTCTCAAAATAAAACAAAAATACAAAATAAACAATGATTTTCATCACTACACATGAGCAAGTATCCCAATAAATCAAAAGAAAATAAGGGGGTGAAAATATTGAATCCCTGGAATGGTCACTACTTGAAACCATAGAGTGATCCCCAATACAAGAATGGGCTGAATGTAACCCACCTAGCATTGGGGTAGTTCTAAGCAATTTACAAAAAGAGTTATCTTTAAGTGTCTTGTATCACCTAATGGTCTAATCCAACTGAGTCCAACTTAGGATCATGATGAGCATTTGATGATCCCCTATACAACAATGGTCTGAATGAATCCCGTCTAGCATTGGGGTAGGCTTATATTTAATCTAATACATTCATTCACACACACGGGGATAATGAATATCTTGGTCTTCATAACATAAACTTTCATCTTTCAAAAGTCATGTATGGTCATCATACAACTTTTGATTAATCAACTAGGGTGTTTGAGTTTCATGGAAAACCTAAAAATTCCCCTCATGTCAACAAATAATTTCATCAATCAAATCATCAAATTTATTTGTAATATTTTGTTCATTATTGGGTGTTTATGAAATAGGATAGATACCAAATAAATATCATTAATGATATTTAGATGGCCACTAACTATTTTAAAAATATCTTTCAATTTATAGAAGCTTATAAAGAAAACACATATATATCACATCATCTCATCTCACATATGGATGTTACAATGATTAATTCTCATGCAGAGAGTTACCATTTTCATTCATAATGTTCATACATTCTGTGGTGCCACCCCTTAGATTTTTAAACACAGATTAGATTCATTCCTGATGTTTTAAGTAATTAAAGCATACATGTTCATTAGATCATCATCATATAAATAATGCATTACATACATTGCATTCATCATATCATAACAACGTCAGATAAATGCATAAACATTCAAAATGAATTAAACATGCATTTAATAATTTACCATTACATCCATATATGCATACATAGTAGTCTATCTACACATCTACATCACAATATCTAAGCATACATACATCATCTAGCTAGTGCATGTCATGTATACATCACATCATATAGCATAAGAACATAAGCATTGCATCCATTTTGCATCACATAAAAATAAAACCAAACACATGAAACACATAATGAGCCTCAAAAAATAATATCATATATATATATATATATGTCTGTTAAAGTGTACATAGAGGTACAAAATTACTCGCAGGCTACAAGAGTGTAGGTCCACAAACCTTACACTCAAAAAAATAATACAATATGCCAAAAGCATGATCATGAGTGGAATGCACCACTAGTATCACCTCCACCCTCACCACTATCTCTACGAGGTGGCCTAGAGCTAGTACCTACTATCCTCTCTGATTGGGACCCTGACCTATGGTTGGGTTGCACTAACGACTGCCCTGAACCCCTATTGTAGACCTCTCCTAAGGAGTACCACCTAGTCGCCTGATATGGAACCTCAGAGAGAAAATATACCCAAAATATCTCACTATATGATCCTCATAATCCTCTAATAGGCCCTATAGGCATCTCATATTGGCCCTTGGATCCAAACCTACTATCCCTTGAGCAACTGGAGTAATGGGTAAAACCTATAGCGTGATATCTCTCTCTACAGTAAGCTGCTCTATCCTAAGTTGCGTTGAGTTGACCTATGCCTGGAGATCAGTCCTCTCCTCCTTGAAGCCCCTCCATTTGATTTAACCTGCCAAAATATGGGCCTACAATAAGCTAATCTGAGTCTGGAGCATCCCTATAGTGGTGTCCCACTCCATGATCTATCGACGAGTTGTCTACAACTCGCTCTTAGTGTGATGTAGCTCTACTTAGAGGGGAGACTCCTGATACTTGATAGAAACATCCTCCTCCTCGGGTATGACCTGATACTTTGCTACCTACTCCTCTACAGCCTAACCCCACTACTCAATCTAGGCTTGCACTCAGTGTCCCTCTAGATCCTCTACAACTACCTCATCCTTAGAACACCCAAGACTGCCACTACCATGCAAAATACGTGTCACCCACCACTGGGTATATGCCTCTGTAGTGTCGACATCTGCTATACTGACATCAACTATAGGAGGATCTTCCTCCTCAAATACTATGGTGACTCATAGGGCTAGGAGATCTCTCTTTGCTTGGATCTGCCTATACAATATAGGCTCTAAGGGAAGGTCTTGCTGCACTCCAAACTACTTGGAAACCTAGGAAAACTGGAAGAACTCTCTGATACTTGCCTTGCGATCGATGATCCATCGATTGCGTATCATACATGCCATAAATAGGTCTACCTCCTCCCAAACAGGGCAATCCACATAAGATCTCCAAATAATATCATACATCTACAGACTAGTCAAGGATGCTACATAATGTGCATAATCTCCTACATGGCATTGAATCCATCGCTCCTCTACCACCCATGACCATTTAGACCTATAGCATTGTACACTATCATATATCCTAGTGATCTCCTAGGGCAACCCTTCTAGATGATCTACTCTAATATGCTCCCAACCCCAGATCAAGAAGAGCAAGCTGTATGTGATTGAAGACCGACCACATCCTTGGATCTTGTATAGCTTTTCATAGAGTTGTGCTAGCAAGGCCCTCCCCCAAGCCATAATGATAGACTCCTCCTGGTCTAGAAGGTCCTATACCATGGCTAGGAGGTTCCATGGGAACCTCACTCTTGAAGTATCTAGGAGAAGAATATTATAGATAATATGCATGAGAACGGCCTAACGGGTTGAGAATATGTGAGCCCGATACTAGTGGGAGATAGGAAATCCTCTTTGGCATATATATCCCAGTGCTACCTGTGCACGATTGCCAAATACCCTGGCAAAATTGTTGGCCTATGAGCAGTCGAGGATGAAGTGATGGCATCTCCATCAAAATGAATCCTGAAGATCCTAGACACATCCTTAGGAGTAACCATTATCTCATTGGTCAGGAGATGAAAGGTGTTGGTTCGATAGTCCCATCTATGGGCCAATGTTGTAAGGTACGCCTGATCCGACATTATAGTCAGTAATCTAACAGTGTACATAAGACCCTATACATTAAGCCAGGCCTAGTCTATGTCAGTCATGAGTGGTAGTATATTTGCCAGTAAATCAGGCTCTCGAGCCCGTGAAGACAAGGCCTAAAAGCACAAATCAAACCTAATTAAATGCACTTAAACTAAAGAAACACAATAAAAATTCAAAAATGGTGTAACAATAATCCTAATCAAGAAAGGCTACAAACGTAATGATAAAACACACCATAACATGCAAAAAAAATCAAAATTTACACTTAAATATTTCAAAAAATCAATTAATTACATCAAAAATCAAATAATTTTGCTAAAGTTTCGTGGTCGCTCACACTGACAGTGGCTGCAAGAGCGGCTGCTGATGTCGATAGCAGCTAGCCTCCAATGATAAAAAAATTGTTTGTTGGGATCAAAACTAGCCACCCTCAATGATAGTGGCCCCTCTTTGCAAATTGGGAGCTGCCCTGAGCGACAGTGGCCGTGAGGCAACACGCCAACGACGTCCACCTGCACCCAAAAAAATGATTTTTTTTAAAAAAGGCAAAACTAAAGCAAACCCACCTAAATTAAACTAGTCCTAAACCTATCTAAACATGCGGTTCATTGCCAATAGATTTAATGGGGTTGATTTACCGTTTAATTAGTGAGGTTCATTTTATCGATGAAATAACAAGTTAGGGTTTAGAGAAATACCCGTGAAGCTCCAACTCCTTCACTCACGGATGCTTCGCCTTGCTCTGCCATGGTTTTTGGTAGTCACGTAGTGTATTGGGTCACTTTCTCTCTTTCTCTCTCAAAGATCAAATGGTAAATTGATAGCTAGCAAATAATGAAAGTCAAAACCCTAATTTTATTTTATATTTTTCATTTTTACTATGGTCACTGCTGGCGTTAGTGGCCCACACTTTCTAGCCATTGATGCTGACAACGACCATGAAAATGCAAAACAAGACCACTATTGTTGATAGCGGCTAGAAAAAAATAATAAATACATTATATTTCTCACCATGATGAGTCTCAAAATAGACAATTAAGCATATCTACTGGTATAGAATCATCAAAAATTTGCATAAATACAAGAAAAATCATAAAATAAAAATCCAAAAAAAAATTAATTTCAAAATAGCAAAAAAAAATTAAATAACAACAAAAATATCAAATGATCCTCGTATCTAGTTATTTACCCTATAAAATTGGTGGTTGTAGTGACTGGTGCTCTATGCAACCCGAAAAGATGAGTAAATTACCATAAGGTCATTTGAGCCAAGTTAGTCATCAAAAAATTGCAATGCTTCACTTCAATCTCGAAGAAGGCTATGGTGGCTAGACTGCCCTATGGGAATGAGCCATTTATTTCAATTCTTCCATGACATTCAGTAGATCATCGAGTGATTCAACACAAGACTAATTGGAATTGCTATCATCTTGATTCCCTAAGAAGGCCATTGTGGCCAGACTGCTCCATAGGATAAAGATGCACAATTACTATTAATGGTTGAAATCATGCCTGAAATGAGACCTACCATATAACAACAATGAAAAACTCTTAAATCATCCAAATCAATCATCTTGGTCAAGAGACTCATCGCTTTATTCATTGTCCTTACCTCATCGACTCGTCGCTTAAGGGGGTAGTCATAATATCAACAATCATAATCAAAATCAACAAAGTATCACTCGATCATGTCAAATTGCATTCATCCTACAAATCATTGCCATAAACTATCATAAGCTTACACTTTGCCGGGGCAATAAGTAAATATAATAGTTAATCTTGTAGCTCTCTTCCTTTCAGACCTATAGTAGCACTGAAGCTACCTGATCGCCTGTTGGACTTGCGAAAGCTTTTGAAAATTTAAGCCTTTCATATCATTAGAAGCAATGATTCTAATATGCGTACCTTTCTCATGATTGGGGTATCTAATGCTGATCAGATAAATGATCATCATACACCCTACAATGTGGCCCTAGGTGGTCTATTTTTTCTCAACGATGTGTTTCCCATAATAAATCATAAAAGGGACATCTATAGACACCTAAAATACATCATATTTAGGAGACTACTCATATGGGAACATCCGAAGGCTATATTACTGATCATAGACCTTTCCAAGAGCTAGTAGTGCTCCTAAACACTCACAAGGGGTAGTTTTGGCTCATTTAGGCATGGTCGCTATCAACCAAAAAGGTTACAAACACAGGTTGTTGAAGCTCAGAGTGGCCATGGCTAGCCATTACTCTAGACAATGGCTAGCACTGAAACACAAACTGCCCATGAATGAAGGCCTGAATCATGGATGGTGATTGCACTTGCATGGTTTTTAAGTGGTTTTTGGTGTGGATATCCTAGATTTCCTCCTGAAAACCCCTTCCATGCAAATCTATAACTGAGTCTTTCCCTCCAATGGCTAGTTACATGCAGATCTAGATCTTGGCTTCTGTAGGAAGATCTAGAATTTGGGAGGCCTACATATGCATCCTCCCAAGAATAAGAAAGGATCCAAGTTTTTATGCAGTGAAGCATAGCAAATTGGAGAGAAATTCTACACCCCCTTGAGGAGTAACGAAGTGCTATCCGATTGAGCAATGATAAAGCACCATTCAAGCATTCAGTTCTACATATTTTCACTACCAATCAGTCTTTGGATATGAAGGCAACCATTGAACATCATCTCAGATGAAGTATTGACTATCACAACCCCTGTTTCGAGAGGCAAAAACTCACAATTTGTGGCCACTATTGTCGATAATGACCTGTAGTCATGGCTGCCCTGAGAGACAATGACTAGGGTTTGAGATATTATTTCCTACGTTTTAGCATAGATTTCTTACTTATTTTGCTTTATCAGATTAGATAAGCATAGATCTATCTTTTCCACTGTATTTGTACGGTGATTTCCAAGTTATTGATGCATTTCTACTTATATGTACATTTTTATGCTTTCATCACGCCTCTATGTCATTTCATACAGATCTTAAAAAAGAGCCTCATCATGAGAGGCCACACATGCTATTGATCATTCTATGTTGTTTCCTGACCATAGATCATAGGTTTTTAGACTAGTTAAAAGCATCTTAGGCATCATATCCCTCCGATAAAGTGAGAAGAAGGCATCAATAAGCCCTTAAGTAAATTTGTGTTGAATTTAAGAAGCCTGCATAGTACACCATCCCCATTCAAGGGCTTTTCCATTTGTAGTCATTGTATCAAGTGTTTGGTATCCCTAAGAGGGACCTATCTATAACCAAAGTTCAATATGAATTAATGAAAAGAGATCTTATGTTTTTTTAATTCATTGTATTTCATGCTTTCAATATTTTGTGTTTTATATGATGATGCAAATAGTTTAGGTGTACGCTTTTTAAGATCGTACAACACCATCAGGAAAATCTAAATATCCAGTTGCAGTCAAAGAAAATTTATTAATAGATGAAAATTGAAACAAGCTTGAAAAGCAAAATAAAAACAACCAAAGATCTTGACATACCACAAGATATCACCACAACGAAGATTAAGATTACAACTAGAAAGTAATAAAACCCAGATAAAAGTAATCTATAACAACACCTCAAGGCTAGAATAGATCAACATGCAGAGAGACTATCATCAAGATATCGACATCTACAGTAAGCACACATGAATAGCCCCCCCCTCAAAAGGCTAAAAAACCCACAAAATAATAAATCCATCAAAAAGTCACCCATACTAGATCAACTTCCAACTCCACTAGTTTTCCATCCAAAAATATGCCCAAAAACACCTTCACCCACTATTGCATGAGGAACACAAGATCCAACTAGAAAGCTAAAAAAAAGTAGTAGGGAAAGGTATCATAGAACCCTGGATAGAAAAATAGAAAATATTCGAAATTCGAGCAATAGAATAATAGTAGGTTGCTCAACTATGGATAATAAAATTGTGGCCCTCCCAAAGATAGAAAAATACAGTGAGAAAATATTGAATACATTTTGAACCGATTCAGAAGACCCAATCTAGTAACAACCAAAGAAACCCTACTATGAACGAGAAACCTGTGGCCCCCAACCAAGGCCAAAAATACAAAGAGAGAAAATTTAGGTTGCAGACTCATGGGTCGTAAGGAAGCGAGAAACCCATTTTGAAAGCCACAAGGAGAGGAGTAGAGAAAACAAACCAATAGACAACAGAAACACATAGGATCCCCCTAAAGACCAAAAAGGTTTGCTAGGACATTCACTGCAACTCCCACTCTAAAAAAACCATATGAAATCCATCCACCATAGAGGGCCACCAAACAAAGAAATTTTGGGTCAAACTTGTCAAACAACTGCAACCCTAAAGAGGTCCTGGAAGTGTAACAGGGAGAGCATCAGTTATATCCAACTGGAAACCCACAGTACAGGAGGGGTAAATAGGAATTTGTAAACAAGGACCTTCCACCTAGAGTAGGAGACCTCCCACTCCCCCTTCTTGGTCATGAATTAAATTATAAATTAAACACTAACTTATTTTATAATGGTACAAATAAATCCCATACATTTATTAATAAGTTTATGATATATTATAGGGATTGAGTACAAAATGAAAATATTTTGTTGGAATTACTAAGTAGGGCTTTGGTAGGTAATTATCTTGATTGGTTTACATCCTTATCTAAACTCTTGAATTAGTCCTATGATACTTTTTCTAAAAAGTAGAAACAAGATTTTGATGATGACATAACTGCAATGGAGGCAATGAATGCTTTTATAAACATTAAACAAAGCCCTACTGAATATGTTATTAATTTTCACAAAAGTGGGAAAGACTTACATGTCATGTAAATATAAACTTAACTAAAGAGGTTTCTATAGTAATATTTGTAAATAGTCTTAGACCCTCTTTTCAATTTAAGATCTAGGAATATAAACCTTGTGGTTTACTTTATCTTGAAAAGTTACACATTTTGCTAAAATCCTTGAACATTGGGAAAAGAAGGAAGGCCAAAAGTCCTTCAAATCCAAAAATCCTAACAAAAAATTCATATGGGATGAGGTTTGCAATGTAGTTTTCCAAGAAACCTCTTACAAATTAGAAATAGTTGGATCTTTATCCATATGCTGACTAAAATTGGAGGTGGTCTAAAACCTAAGAATATAATGCCTTAATGGACACATTAAGATATTCTCAAAATATATCCACCATATAAATATTAAAACCTACCATAATAGTGACAAGTTTGAAGCACCTATATGGCATGATCCTAATAAATTTTGCTTTTGGAATGGAACTTATGGTCATGATAATTCTACTTGCATAAACTTGCATAAATTCTACCTTAAGCAAACTTTTGGTCCTAACTTTAACATTGATCAAGTCAACAATGATAGAATTAGTTTATTTCATGAAAAGAAATAGAGTCTTTATAAAATATTTAATCACACTTGTAATCAAAGGTTGGGTATCTACAACACTCCATTTCACAACCATGAACAAGAAGCTGCCAATTAACAATAAGTGGATCAAATTAGGGTCGAGGTCTTATTGAGAGTGGCCACAAAAATTATCAAATTCAAGAATACAATTCTAGTCAAGGCAACCACGGAGGGGGTTAGAATTATCAAAATCAAAATCATAATTATCCCCAAAATCAAAATCTTAGAAGTAGAACTTCTCAACATGCCTCTTAAGTTAACCAAGTTGTTGTCCAACCTAGACCAAATGAAAAATATATTTTTAGTTAAACAAATGTGTCCCATTATGTAAATATTTAGAGGTGCAAAGAGAAACAATTGTATCCTTGGAACAATAAATTGTTGCTATTACTAGGAGTGCACCTCAATACAAAAATAAGCAACCTTCTAAAGAGGAAATCGATATGAAAGATAAAATAAAATGAACTACCTAGGCAATGACTAATCCTTCCATAATTAATGATATTCTAAACATTCCTTTGGTCATCTAGGAACCTACTACAAACATAGAAACACCAAAAAACACATAAAATATTCTTGAGAAGGCCTCAACCTAGTCTATGAAACTTGTCATTTTTTAAAATACTGGTAGACTATGATTTCCACTTAAAGCAATTATATGACTATCCATAATGGAGAAATGATAGGATGCCACCCAACCCAAGGAATCCTTGTTAAAGCAATCGTGAGAAAAACTAAAATGCAACATTTTATTGAAGAGTTGTGTATAACCCCTTGTAAATCATGATACTTGGAACTACTTAGGACATCTCCCTACTTCTTGGATGATATGGAGATGCATGGACCAAGAATTTATAACATTATACCCATTATTCTAGGGTTTTATGAAGTGTATTATTTCCATAATATTGAGAAAACCTTTGTATTGATGCATACACTAGTCTTGAGTTGGTTATAAACTTTCCCTTGAAAAATATTATTGTTGTTGATTATTTATTGAGGGCTAATGATCCACCATTGATGATAATAATTGTTTATAACAATATGGTGGTCCATAGGGCTTTGATTGACGAAGAGATTAGTACATGTGGTTTGCCATAATCCTTGATAAATAAATAAAATATCTACAAATAAATGTCCTTTCTTCTAGAATTCATTTCTATGCTTATAATGGTAAGCCACAAGATCCTATGGGTTGCATTTGGTTACCAATTTTAGTTGGTCCTAAATGCATGAGAGTGAAGTTTATGGTGTTTGATTTTTAAACCAACTATAACTATTAGATAGAATTTGCATGAGAAATACGAGAGCCATAATTTCCTCTGCTTATCAAATGGTTGAGTACATCTATGATGATAACGTTTTTACCATAGAAGGAGACTTAGATCCATGGGGGCCTCATCCTCCAAGTCATATAGTTACTTTATTCCTTCTACATATGAAACATAGAAAATTCCAATTTATAAACATGAGCCTCAGTGGACTTCTAGAAGGAAGTTATACAGGGGCATCCAAATTTTATCTGAAATGATCCTAAAATTAGTAAGAATCAAAATATGATTAATCTTATGTGGATGTCATTGCTTCTATTCCTCAAGAGGTAGTATGCAAATTTCCACCTTGTTGAAATCCAAACAGAGTAAATATCCCATTTTGTTTTATCAATGGTTATCTTGTTGGAATATATTACATTATTTAGTACATGCAAATGTACCACATTGGGTACATATTTAGATTAGGATTTTATCTTAGATTAAGGTTTGAGTAGTTACTTCATGAAATATAATAAATGCATAATTTTAGAATGTGCAATGATGTAAATGTGTATGTATTCCATATGTACATGAGTTATAGGTTAGGTAGATGAAGATTCATGGGTACATGAAAGGCCAAGGAACATATCTCCCTATATGTAGTCCTCTGATAGAGTGAAGCAGATGATAGAATGCAAGAGAGAAGCCTATAGAATAGTAGAGCATAGTGATGAGAAGAGAAGGTAGATACAATGTATATCATGCAAAAATTTTGGAGTGTTTAAGACCTCCATTATATTACATTGTACTATTTTCGTGAGATTTCATTAATGGCTATTTTATGAGTTATTGCAGAATTTTCTCATATAGTTTTCTTGCATATTATATTATCATTATCATATAGTTAACATTACTTGCTTATTTTAGATCTTGTGGTTGCATTTCCTTTAATATGTATCATCAAAAGCTAAACTTTCTATTTACACAAATCCCATGAGAATGTTGTCAAATTGAAAGAAAAATATTTTGGGTAGATAATGACAACATGGGTGTAAAAATTGTTAGTTATGTAGATATTGATCTTAACTAAGCTTTTAACATTGACAATGAGAATACTTCTACTACTACTACTTTTGAAATGTGTATGGGGCATTCTCATGTAGGCTCAATGGAGATTCCTATTTTATATGATGATGCTAGTCAATTTGATATAAGTGTTTGTGAAAGTAATAACAATATTTTTCCTTCCTATTGCATTCCTAACAATATTGAATGTAATCAATACAAAGCTAGGCTAGATAGGAATAGAACAAATAATATTTATGTTATCTATACATCAAAACCTTTGAATAGACTAAATAAAATAGAAAGTATTCACTTACTTAGGCATTTAATAAAGGTTAAAATCTATTAGTTTCAAAATTTATATAAAGATAAATCAATTGGTTGTTCTAATTCTAAAAACATTAATTCTTGTGCTACTATAATCTATCTTGACTTAAACCTCATTGTTGGTTCACCTTCTACTAAAATTTCTTCAATAGGACCAGGATCACAACCTTTAAATGGTTTATAAAATACGTGTTAGGTTTCTACCTTAAATATTTTAATATATTATTGACATGACAAGGTTGTTAACTAAGTTTTTACTAGATAACAGTGACAAATGAGGCTGACCATAAAATTTTAGTTTATTTTTTACAATACCATATAGACATTTAAATATCATAGACTGAAAAAGAAACAAGATTAAATCATGATATTTTTAGAGTTTTGAAATATATTTGTGTGTGTAGAAATTAATAAATTTTATTCATACTAATTGACCAAAAAATTGATATTATATTTTTATTTGATAGTTTATGTAGGAGGTTAGATTTCAATATTGGTGGTGAAGTTTACCATAGACCATTAAATTTTAACCTTGGTGATGAAGTTCATAGTAAACCATGGTTGGTAAAGTTTGTTATAGGCCATCAAGTCCCAACCCTAGGCATGAAGTTTGTCATAGGCCATAAAATATTAAATATTGGTGGTGATGTTTATTTCAATATAATTATAAAACATAAAGCATTGAGCAGGCTTCACATTAGAATTTCATATAATTGCATATACTAGACAAGATAATGTAAATTTTAGAGTTTATGGGAGGTGTGTACAAACATATTAAGTGTGGGTATTTATTTATAATTTTGTTTATCATAAATATTTAAACATACACCTCTCAATTTGAAAAATTTAAATCAAAAGTTGATGGTAATATATATGTGTGTCTATGTTTATAGATGTCATGCATTCAAATACTATTCCTCCAAGCATTATAAAGATGAATACATGCATTACTAAAAATTGTATTAGTGATAGGACTAGTATATCTAGGGCTATATTAACAATTTCAATGATCATATAAAAATGAGGAGAAGTATTATGTTCTCATATACATCAATACCCTTTATTGCTATACTCACTCAAATGAAGTTTCTTCAAGTTCATACATTGGTGTAAGTTTATCAAATTTTAACCAATATTAAGGAAATCAAAATAGAAGGGCTTAATGCAAGCTATTTGAAGGCTTAGTATGTAGGAAAACTGACATCAATAACCCAAGGTATCAACTTTGGAATAAAAGTAGAAAATATTTGATTATTAGGATAGAGGAAAAACACCAACAAGTAAATAAATAGTGTAGTAATTATAAAATACATACCCATTATAATTATAAATGTCATATATTGTATACAAATTTTGTTATATAGTTGAACACTATTGATATTAATTGATCACTAAATGGTGACAATGAATCTAATATCACCTATCTAAGACTCCTTGATCAAAATAAAAGTGAAGCTATTATTTTTGAAAAATTTGAGGAACAAAAGTGTATTCCACACTCTCTTTTGGTTAAATAAAATACCTACACATATCATCATCTACTTAAGTACACATATGAATATAATCCCTTTAGACATAATGAATCACTTGAGATTATCCACAAAAGGTCACCCCCAACTCAACTCCCTAGGATAGATGCATCTAGTAAAGAAAATCTAGTTCAATCGCCAATGCACCTAAAATTACTTGAAACTATGCAATTTGAGTTCTATGATGTCCTACTCAAAAGGATCTATATCATAATTATAAGATGACTAACTAAGATTATTCATAATAATTTTATGTGAGTCAATAACATTAAAAATTTAATTCCAAAGTGTTGATCAAGGACTCGGTGACACTCATCTTAAAAAATTTGTACGAGAAAATGATTATGCATTATAAAAACTTTATGCTATACATGATCCAACCAAAAGCACTTGCTTATACCAATATAGTCACATCCAATAGACACTTTGCTTTAGACTTACAGTGAAATATTTTAGGAACTAGAAGGAGATATTTTCAATAATTCTATAAAATATTAGATAAATCTAGTTCTGGAAATTCCCCTTCCAAATAATCTCCAATATCATAAATCAACTTGGGAAATCAATAAAATCAAACACTAGATCATGGATCTTACTAGTCAAGGAAGTTATATTTGATCTCTTCTTCATATTCTAGTTAGATTATTTCAATATAAAAGGAGAATGGAATATGGAAATTCTAAATTGATTATCATACCGTTGATAAGACCATTATGAATAAACATTATCTAATATCACACAAATGATAATTTTAATAAAATCTTAGCCACTAGTTTCTTTATAAAGATTGAAATAAATCTAGGTAATCATAAATTCCTTCAAAAAATTACTTCCAAATCAAAGGATGAATGATGTGAGTGGTTGGTTATGACTTTTTTCTAGTTCAATGCACTTGTCACACAAATGCATCTAATTAAAAACATATTGAGACTATCAATTATTGTTTTTCGTATCTAGTATACTTACGATACATCCTTGTCTATTTTAAGCATGAGGTGAGTGTTGGAATATATTACATTATTTGGTACATGCTAATATACCACCTTGGACACATAGTTAGGTTAGGAGTGTGTCTTAGATTAGAGTGTGTAAATGATTTAATAATGTAAATGTGCATACTAGTCCATGTGCACATGAGTCCATAGAATAGGAAAGTGAAGAGTCTCAATAAGAGTGAAGGCCAAGAGTACTCCATATGAAGAGTCATATTTCATTATATATGTATCTATGTGTGTGTGTGTGTGTGAGTGACACAATATGTAGTGAGAGTGTGTGGAAGTATTATATATTTGAGATCTTTATTATATATCAAATACAATTTTCATGAGCATTTGTTAATGAAATTTTTATGAGTTGTTTTTTTTTATAAGCGAAAAACCCCTTGCGGGTCCGCCTTGGTCTAAGAGACCATGAACAAGGGGTTCTACACTGTCAAAGTCACCCAAGTGTCGCACCCAGCCCTACCCGCACCAACATTATCAATTGGATTTTGGGTACCCAATTCAGCTTTTTGGTAGGGTGGAGATTCAAACCTGGGACCTCCCTTGGAGGATTGCCCTCTCCTCTCCAACTCACCTACAAAACCTGGGTAAAATTTTTATGAGTTGTTGAAAAATATATTTATGAGCTTTATATGTTTATAATATTTTCATTATATTATATTTTATATTACAACTTTATTTTAGATCTTGTGGTTATTTTACCATAAGTATTTAGCTTCAAAAGCTAATAGTGGTATCAGAGCTACATCAAGGTTTTGTCTTGCACAGGTTTTTTAAAGTTGCAAAGGATATTTCCATTGGTTAAGAAGAAACAAATGAAGTTGAAGAAATTACCTCTGAAAACAAAAACTAGGGAAGATTGTTTTTCCACCATGTTGAAGGAAAACCAGGTTAGCATTTGATACAACATGCAATAGGAGATAGCATTCACAAGATGCAAAATAATAAAAAAGAAAGTAAATTTACGAGATGACTAAAATATGCTATAAATAGAAATGACAAAAATAAGTACAATAGTAGCTATGGAGGAAATGAACACTCCATGATACAAGCTACTGCTCAATGAATGATCTCTGAGCTTATATCTCACACACACTACACTATTGTCTATCCTACACTACTGTAGTCCTACACTACTGTGTTCCTACACTACTGTGTTCCTACACTACTATGTTATATCTTCTAAATATAAGGCCCTTTATATAGGAAGATACATTCCTTGGCCAACACTCTACCTAGTTGTACAAGTGGACACCTTGCACATTACAACTTGCACATTGATACTTGTGCATTTATTACATTGCATGAAGTAACTAGATAACTTCCCCCTAAATTAATCTAATGTCCTAAGTATGTACCAAGTAAGGTACATTTACATGATACAAATAATGTAATATAAGCTATTTATAACACCTCCATGTATTACAATATTTGGGTATTGAAGACATTAGTCTTCAATGTAGATCTTCCTCTTAACTCTGGAATTTTGATTCTTTTTCACTGATTTTTGTAACCTGTTCAAGCAAGTTGTTAGTGTATTCAAAACATGTCATTATTATTAAAAGAGCTTTGATCTTGGTACTTCTATAGTTGCTTCAGTCTTCAAATGATACAAAAATAGACTAAATTTGTAGGTTCTTATTTTAGTTGACCTTGCATTGTATTCCTCCTTCATTGGATTCATCTCCTTCTTCTTCCTTAGATTTGCATTTGAATTCGGTCTCTGGTTTTTCATAGGTGGTTGTACTACTACTTAGTTCTTGTATGGAATATTCTCTTGACTTATCTTTAATATTTACAGATGCTTCTAAACAACCACTTAGGCAATCATGATAAGATCTTGAGTTAGTAGAACTTGAAGTGTCAATTCTGCATGAGGATTTGAAATTTTTTTCTAGATATTACTCACTTAGTTCTACCTTCTTTTTGAGTATTTCTATCAATCCCTTTTGTTCTACATTTTCATTCTTGAAGTGTTTATATGTGAGTAATGCCATATATAATATGCTGACAAGATCTAAGGAAGGTGTAATATCACTTTCTCCATTACCAATAGCTTCATTGAGATGAGTTTGAAGATAGCATTCCATAGTGTCAAAGTTGGCTTCTAAGGGTTCACTATGGATTATTTTAGAAGTTAGATCTACCATTATTTTTTATTTCAAGAGTAGATTTATGATCTCAAGTTTTATGACACTGAATTTTTTCTTATTGATGTTTGCAGTATTTTGGAAGGTAGACATCCTTATGGATCCCTATTAGGATATATGATCCTTGATAGAAGTATATAAGATTGATTTGATAAAAACTTTATTAATCCTTGGTTTTGTAGGCTTCCTTATGTCTCCCTAGTAATAAGAGTATATACTCTTGAGTATTTTTAGATTTTGTAGAAATATTATATATTACAACTTGATAATTTTGATAAATTATGATATTACCAATTTTTGTAGAATGCCTTATGACTCACTAGTATATTTTGGATAAGATATAAAGTGCTTTTGTAAATTTTAGTTCAATTTTGGTTGATTTTGTAAAGTTTTGTAAATAACCAAATAAAATTCTATTATCGTTATTGCTCCTATTGAACTAAGCATTTTTTCCAAATTTAAAGAGGTTTTAATGTTGGACTTCTTTTGTATATGTTGTATACATATTTGAGACAAGTAAATTGATAATTTCCAACCTTTAAAATGTTTTAAACAAACCTCTTATAATGGCCCTTTGAAATTTTATTTTAATTTTCTAGTTTCGAATAAATCAATCTGATGTAGTATATCTTATGACTCCATGATTTGGAAAATTAGAAAAGATAATAACATTTACAAAGTATTAAATAGTTCAACCTAAGTAGAAGGCCTTATATCTCCTAGGTTAGATTGCAAATATTATTTTAATTTTTGGTAAGTTATATCCTATGTCTTTTGCTTTCACAACCTTAAAATTTATCCTTGATTTTATAGCCTTATATCTCCTATGTTTGAAAGCAATATTATTGAGATAATTCACTTACCATAGCTCCTTGTCTTCACACTTGAATAGCGCTAGTTTTGACTGAGTATAACAGTCATATTACGTACCCTTTTGTGGTGCTTGAGTTGACAAATCCAAATGGACCAAGTGTGGTATGGTTGAGTGATAAATAGCTGAGCTTGTTCTTAGATGTTGGAGAGTATGGTGCTGGTTATCTGTACTTCTTCTATGGAGCATTTATTGGAGGTCACTTTGTAACAGTCATATTACGTACCCTTTTGTGGTGCTTGAGTTGACAAATCCAAATGGACCAAGTGTGGTATGGTTGAGTGATAAATAGCTGAGCTTGTTCTTAGATGTTGGAGAGTATGGTGCTGGTTATCTGTACTTCTTTTATGGAGCATTTAGTGGAGACTACAATTTTCTCTCCTCTTCACCCTGTTATTGCTTCAAAATTAAATAGCATTTATTGGAGGTCAAGGGTGTCCAAGTATCTTTTCTATTTTCTTGAGAGTGATGTCACTTGTGTAACACCAATATCTTCTTGCAACACTTCTACAGTGCATGTTACACCTTTGTAACATATGAGAATTTTCTCTAGTGCTTGTAACTCCCCTTAAATGGTCTCTTGAGTGTTAGGAAATGAGAGGCACTAGAGAATATTACACCAAGTGGAATTCAATCTTCTTGCATGCTAATTTTGATGCAACACCTTCAAGAAAGATATTTTAACTCCTTTGATTATCTTCCTCCTTAGCTTGCTTTGTTTTCTTGGGTAGTAAGCAACCTATTATTCTACAAGTGGCTTCGTGAAGCATCTTGGAGCTTCGATCATGGATGGTAGTGCTTCATTTTGTGGAGGTTACTCTCAATGTAGCATTTTTCCTCTTTTTTGTTCTTTCCTTCAATGTGCTCCCTGTTATGTTGCATGTTCACCTTGGTAGGATTGGAAGCTTGAAGATCTTTATTCATGGGTGAGCTCTCTTCTATCTACGTAAATAAGATTCTTCTTTTTTTCTTCATATATGCCCTTGATAAGCTTTCTTTGGTTTATGTAAATCACTTTTATGAGATTCCTTTGTATTGCAGGTTCATTCACGGAGAGTATGCTCTTTCGATGGTTGAAGAGAGCTAATATTTTGGACCTTATTTTTATGGCTTTTCCTATACCTATTATGCCTTTTGAGGCACCTTAAAATCTGATAATTTCCCTTCATATTATGTATTGTATAAGTGTAATACCATACAACATTTACATGTATATAAAACTCTTTTTTATTGCACCTTTTCTTGCACTCTTTTGTAGGTCTGAGATTCTAATTTTGTAGCAGATTTTATGAGTGCATTATGAGGGTTTTGAGGATGTATCTTTGGCTAGAATCCTTACCCTGTTTGCTTGGATATTTGATGGTGAAACCAAGCCTTGTAAATGCTATAAAATAGAATCTTTCTTTTAGTTGCACTAACCCATTTATTTCTTTGTATTTGAGACTCACCAAGTCTCAATATTTGAAGCTTCTTTTTGGTTAGCCTTTATTTAATTGTACCAACCAATTTTAGTGGATTATATTGGCCACTAATATTTGTAGGTTTTTGTGCTTTAAGAGTGTCTTTAGAAACTTGATGCAAACTATATTTTATACCTTTTTTCAATGCATAAAACTAATTTATTTTGAGAGTAATAATAGTGCAAATGAATCTAACAAATTATACTTTTTAATGCACTAAAAAATTATAACTTATCACTCCAATATACTCTCAATAAAATTCACTTAATCACTTCACCGCAACTAATAAATGATAATTTGAAATGAACCTTCAAATATTCTACAAATTCACTACAATTAGTATTGTAGGATTGAATGTTCTTTTCGCTTTCCAAAGTAGATAATAGGTAGTTTATAGATAGTTAATATTTGGAATCTAATCAACTCCTAGTGTGCAAATGAACCTCTAAAAGGAAACTTCATATTTTCCACTTCTAAAGACTGTAATTTAGATTACAAATTTAATCTAGATTAAGGTGCTTTAACAAATCTAAAAGTAATCCAATTAATAAATCTACTTGCACCAATTTTTACTTACCTTTTTCTGAAAGCTTTTGTAGCTTATTTGCCACTTCTGTAGAGGATGTACATCTTGGTATCTTATATCACCAATTTTATACCTTTATTAAGATCTTATAGCTCTTTGTAGACTATTTTGAACAACTCCTTCACCAAACTGTAGTCTTAAACTTTTTTTCATGAACCTAATATTGGTGACTTTGTTCTCCTCTTGTGGTATCCTCCTTTTGTTGCATATTTGGATAAGTTTATGTATTTGAAGTGGTGTCCTCTTATTGTGGGAGTTAATCTTCAATATTTAGGTTCTGGCCAGCTTCTTCTATCTTTAAGTCTTCTTATCAAATTCTAACTTCAAGCGGGATCTTCTTCTCAATATTTTGAATATCTTGAGGTCTTCATTTGATTTTTCTTCTGCTCATATTTGGAACTCCTTACCAAATTCTCCTCCTTTTGGTCTTGTTTTCATATGGCGATAATTATCCCAAGTCCTTCACTATCAGGAGCTTCTCCTTAGTAGTGTATTTCTCTAGTGAGTTCTTCTTTGATGATTTCTTTAGCAAGGCTCTCCTAGTATTTTTTTGGATGCTCATCGAGACCTTGCCGAGGTCTTTGATCTTGTGGCTTATTTTGGTAGTCCTTGAGACCTTATATTCAACCTTTTAATTTTGGAAGTGTTGGTGGTGAGATATTTTCCTAGATATCTAATTTTTCTACTTCTAGAGTCGAGCAAGACTCTCTTAGTCCTTCTTCTTCCTTTTTTGGAAGTTCATCAATGAGATCTCCTCCTGATATATATTTCTTTAGGTGCTAGATTGATTCTGAAGAGGCTACTCTTCCTAAATTTCTTGTAGTAAGCTTTCTCGACTTACTGGATCTTATTTACCTACAACAAAAATATTATTACTAAAATTTGCTTCTAAATTAAGTACTCTCTTCTAGAGTCTTCTTCAGGATAAAGGAATTTGTGGCCTATTTAAGTATCAAGGATTTTGTGGCATTTTCAAGGCTTCTATGGCCCTTTATTTAATATCAAGGCTTCTATAGCCTTTTCTTATGGATCAAGGTTTCTATGGCATTTTCTATGCTTCCATGGCATTTTATCTTGGATCAAGGCTTCTATGGCATTTTATTTTGAATCAGGGCTTCTATGGCCTTTTTATTTTTATGAAGTTCTTCAATCTAGAAATGGAGATCTCCTATCTCCTGATTTCACCATGATTCTTTTCCAGAAGTTTCTTCTGAATAACACAAGATTATACTAAGATGGGGGGTGAACAATATAAGATAAATTTTTACTTTTATTTCCCAAATAATATTATCCAATATATTAATGGCAATATCAATAGCATTAATCAAAGCAATGCACAAATAATCACACACATTAGAGACACCAATTTAACATAGTTCATCCAATGTGGGCTACTCCACAAAGAAAATATTTCACTAAAATTTTCTCAACAATTCTCTTGGGAATCCTTCTCTATTACAATGTTTATGGACCTTTGTCCAAAGGAGACACCAATCCCCTAATCAAGTTCATGAATATCTATCCATAGGAAAACTCCTTCTCCTACTGGTTCGTGGATATCTATCCATAGGAGAACTCCTCTGCTATGGCTTGTGATCCTCTAGAATACTACTATCCCCACTATATTGGCTTGTGGATCTCTCTCCATTGAAGATATCTATTCTCACTCAAAATACCTCTATTCTCACTACCCTAGCTAATGGATCTCTATCCACTAGAGACTACTATCCTTTACTCTGTCACCTCCAAAGCTTACTCTTAGCTCTACTCAATATCTGTCTCAAATATACACTAAACACTATCCTGCGATCTAGCACAAATCTGATCACAAGTCTATATCTGGTCTGGCATAAATCTACCCTCAAATTTGCACCAAACCCTATCCTTAATCTATCCTCAATACTTAACAAAATTATTGATCCAATCACAAATAAACTCTACTCAGATCTGCTTCAAGCCTTAACTCAAAGCTTGAACAAATCAATCAATCAACTTTGCTCTCAAGTCTTCTCAAATATTTACCTCAAATATATCCATAAGTCCTCTCAAGAACTTTTTCAAACTACCCAATAAGTCTTCACCAAGACTTACCTCAAATTTGCTCAACAAGTCCTCTCTAGAACTTGTCCAATCTACTCAACAAGTCTTCACTAAGACTTACCTCAAATCTTCTCAACAAGTCCTATCTAAAACTTATCTCAAATCTATCCACAAGTCTTCACCAATACTTACCTCTAATATGCATGTAAGCTTACACAAAATATCACACAAATATGTTCTTAAGCTTTCACAAAAGCTTATTCAAATCAATTACGAAACTTGCATATAAAACTCAATTTAATCTATTTCAGAAAACCTCTTCAATACCACAAACAAGTTTCACTCAGAATCTTGTTTAACTACAAAAACATATAGAGAATGATTAGAGACTCAATATGTTTCACAATCACAAAACACTCAATCACTTTCAAAATATCTTTCAAATCAATTCAGAAATAAAGTATAATATGATTCACAAACCTTGAACTATCACTCCAATACATTCAGTCAATAATTCTCAACCAACTTCACTCAACCAATCACTCAATGAAACAAAACTTTATTTCAAACCCTAACCAAGTGTTTCACTATACTTCCAATAACTCACACTATGGAAATCAAACCTTGACTCAAGCCAATTTCAAATTCACATAGCAATGATACTCATGATATTTCACAAACCCTAGTTCAAGATAGTTCTCAACTTCACATAAAAATGATACTCATGATATTTCAACATCCACAAATCATGCACATTTAAAACTCACTCAAAATTTCCAACAATGCTTATCAAACAATCATTTTCACTCCAAATTTGCATTTCACAACATTCAATCCAACAATATTTCAATCATAAGGAAGATGTTCCTATACCTTTTGTTTTGATGGAGATTTGTCTTCAAAACCTATCTTAATCACAATCAAATTTTCTTTTCCAAATTCAAGGTTATATAGAAACAACCTATATCAAAATATCCACAAATATCCTCCTCAAAATTAATTCACCATTACATAAATTTACAAGTCTCAAGTACACCTTATTATCTCCAACCTTCTTAAAATATCACTCAACACATAAAAATAAATTTCCTTTGTTAACTTCAAACTATTCAATGCATAGAATACCAAGTTCATCTATAACACCTTATAAACTCCCAAAAATAATATTCAACCTATAAAATTAAACCCTTATTCAAACCTTATTACTCCAACCTTTAATTATTTTTTCTAAGTAAAAAATAATATAAAATATCCAAATACCCTTATGACTCCCTAACTCTTACCAAGGTGCTATCTAAAATATCACATGGCCTTAACATATGCGCTTCCCAACCTTGGCATAATTTAAAACTTAAATAAAAAATATAATGCTTACCTTATACACCTTGGCCCACGTTGCAAAATCAATAGCACACACCTTGGCTGCACTTTGAACCTACGATCAACTGCCGTCGTTGTGCTCTAGCCAAATCTAGATAGCCATTGGTCCACATACCCACAAAAGAACTAAATCAAGCGTGCTCTTTCGTATTGCCTCCACGGGTTTTGACAAACGAAAAAAAAGCCTCCTACCTTCTCAAAATGATCGCGCGAGGATTTGAAACCCCAACCTTTGCCTTGTGAACATCTTAACAATCCCTTGGCCACCAACTGTGCTAACCAAAATTATGAAACACTTGGTTCGTACCACATGCATTTAACCAATCACCTACCCTTCAAATATTTAAAAAACGTGAAAGCCTCTTCTTCCTCACAACAAAACAACGCATAATTTTTAGCATAAACTTTGGAATTCGAATGCATAGATGAGGGTAATTAAAAAATTAATTTCCCTTTATATATACTTTACCTTTTGCACTCGATGTCGGCCCAAATTTGAATTTATAAATTCAGATTATAAATTTAATTTTTAACCTTTAACTTTGGTACCCAAATTTATTTAAATTAAAATTCTAACCTTTAGGCTAAAACATTTTAATTTAAATAAATTAAATTAAGTCCTTTGCAAATTGCTCAATGGGTCTTTTGAAGGATAAATTATTTTTAATAATTCCTTTGAACTCATTTTCTTCACCTCATCCTTTTGTCCAAAATATTATAATATTAAATATTATAATATTATTATTGCCTTTTAAACTTGCTTCCCCTTCCTTGGGTCTTCAACCTTTTAGGCCTCTTTAGGCATATAATATTAAAAATAGATATTATATCCTATTCCTTTTAAAACCTTCCTTGCCTTTTGGAAAAACTTCTTGATGACATTAATGATGAAAAAACTAAAACAACAATATCTTGACATCAATGACAACAAAATTTCTCAATTTTCCAACATCTTCTGAAGTATCATCCTTTCTACAACAACTAATCTCTGCACTATGAAGGCACTCTGACCTTTGGATAAAAAAGTTGAGGTCTCCTATATTTTTATTGTAGGAGGTGTCCCAATCATCTGAGAATTAATTCCCTGTAATAAAAAACTTCAGGTAAATATTTCCAAATCTATTAGATAAGCTTCACTAGTTGTTTTATCAAACTAGTGGATCAAACATTGAGTCCTAGTCTTCACGAGTTTTTCTATAACTCTATGGAAATACTCTAGCCATATGCAATCTCAGTATTTTTAAAACTAAGATTTAATTCAGTCCTCACTTGTGGCTCTCCCTAATTCTATCACCTAGAATCTTTTGAGAAATTTTGATAGTGACTAGTCCAATGACATATCAGATTAACAAAAAACTTAGGGTTAATGATAATGGTGATTTTTTTATTTATCTATCGTAGATTTGATACCACTGTTAGATTTTAATACAACATAAAATGTGAGATAGCATTCACAAGATGAAGAATAATAAGAAAGAAAGTAAATATGTGATATGATTGAAATATGCTATAAATAGAAATGATGAAAATAAGTACAATAGTAGCTATGGAGGAAATGAACACTCCATGATACAAGCTACTACTCAATGAATGAGCTCTGAGCTTATAGCTCACACACACTACACTATTGTCTATCCTACACTACTGTGTTCCTATACTACTATGTTATCTCTTCTATATATATGGCTCTTTATATAGGAAGATAAGTTCCTTGGCCAACACTCTACCTAGTTGTACAAGTGAACACCTTGCACATTACAACTTGCACATTGAAACTTGTGCAATTATTACATTGCATGAAGTAACAAGATAAATTCCCCCTAAAGTAATCTAATGTCCTAAGTATGTACCAAGGAAGGTACATTTACGTGACCCAAATAATGGAATTTAAGATATTTTTAACAAACCAATGAAGGAATAGAAGGAGATTTATAGGTCTTGAATATAGACTTTGATATTGATAAGATTAAGAGACCCAAGAAGGAGGTCCTATTGAAATTTTTAATAGATAGAAGAAGATTCTATATTTCTATTTGGCTAGATTATTTCCATAGGGTTGAAGGAAAACTCATCAAGACTAGGACTAAGCATATATTTCTTTCTACTAGTTTTGAGAATAACTAGTGAAGTTTATTGATTTCATAATTCTAGAAATTTGGTTGTATTTTATTGCTACTGTCTAATTTTTTGTTGTAAAAAAATAGTTCTCAAAGGTTGAGAAGCTTCCTACAACATATAGATAAGAATTTTACCTTTGATTTCCTAAAATTCTATGTGCTTTCCTCATGTAGGGATTAGTTTTTGAGTTGCAGCAAAAGAGTAGACATTTAAGATTAAGGAGGTCCAAGAAAGAGGTCCCATTGGAGATTGAATATTGAATATTGAATATTGAAGGAGACCTAAGGAAGAGATCCCTATTGAAGATAGAAGAAGAAATAATAAGGCTAGATAATATAGATGAGGACTAAGAAAGGGTCCAATTGAAGAGCTATAGAATTTTAAGACCCAAGAGAAGAGGTCTCAAGAAAATTTGGAACGAGAAAGAAGGCTAGAGAAGCCCTATTGAAAATTTTGAATAAGTGACCATTGGATAATATTTGAAGAAATAATATTGCAAGCAGGAGTAGCTCCTGAAATGAAGAATTTGGGACAATTATTTCCATTCAATAAGAAGCCCAAAAGGAAGAAGGATATAGCAAGAAGTTTACCAAATTTTGAGAAGATATATTATGAAGACCTCAAGATATTCAAATTATTTAGGAAGAGGTCAAAGAAAGAGGTCAGATTTGGAGATAAAATTTAGCAATATCTAAGGAGAAGAAAGAGGATTAAAGAGGTCATTGATTTGAGAAATATGCATACAACCATTAAGAATCGAAAGGCTGATTTGTGGAGGAGAATATTGCTGATTTTCATGGCATAAGTTGAAGGGTCATAAGATAGAAAATTGAAGGAGACATCGAGCTGCAAATTGAAGAATATTTGGGTAGATTTTGAAGTTCCTTTGAACAATAAATTGAAGGAAGGCTTGAAAAACACTAATGCAATGGATTGGAAGAGTTAGAGACTATTTTTGAAAAACAAGATACAAGAGGAGAGATCAGATTTTGGAAGCAGCAATTTAAGATATTGGGCTGAAAAATTGGGCATCATAAGAGGGATATGGTAGAGCTGCAATTTGAAAAATTTTGAGGCATATTTGGGAGAAATTTGATCAGCAAAGCGAAGGAAGATTTGGCAGCAATTGAATCTGCAAATTGCAAAGTTTTTGGATAGCAATAAGGCAGCATTTGTAGCTGCAAATTTCAGAGTTCGAGAGAACACATTTGAAGGAGAATTGAAGCTACAAAAACCATATTTTTAGGCAGAAAATTAAAGGATAAAAGGCAATAAAACTAGGCAGCAATTAGAGCTACAAAAATGGTGATGTTGGGCAGCAAGTTAAGTCTACAAATTTGAAGGTTTAGAACATCAATTTTGAATAGCAAGAAAGGTAAAAAGATAAGCTATAGAAGCCAATAAAAAGGTTTTAAATTAGGTGCATAAAAGAGTATTTCAATTTTATAAAAAAACTGATTTAATTCAAGTTTATTTAGCACCATATTTTTAGAGTTCAAATCAGGAAAAGAGAACTCTAAATATATTATTTCCAATCCAAGGAAGGATATGTCCTAGAATTTGTAAAATATAACAACAAATGGTGAAGTTAAATATTGCTTGAAATGGAGTAATAAGGAGAAGAAAATTTGATATATATGCTATTTTTTATAATCTAAGGAAGTGCAAAAAAGATATTGGATAGTGCACAAAAACAAGGTAAAGTTAGAGTTTCCAAAGACACCATAAATTCCAATGCAAATTTATAGAGTTTGTCTTTGGTTTTTAGAATGTAAGAACCACCTGCACCTGCACCAAGGAGACAAAGGATATTAAAAGTGATAAAGTCTAGGAAGAGATAAAGAAATAATATAATAGGTCGAAGCCTTAGAGGTAAGAATAAGAGAAGCGCTCATGAAAATCAGCAAATTAGTGCTTAGAGAAGTGCTCATGAAGAAGCATTAGGACAACAAACAAAGCATCAAAGTCTTTCTTGATAGAAGAACCTACGTGCAACTCAAATGTAAAAAATAATAGAAATATTGACACAACACTAGGTAAAAACAAATGTCATCTAAGTGCAGGGTCGAGTAAAAAAGAAAGCAACATAGAGCAACATTGTATGTCCAAGTAAGTGAACAACATTAGAATCGTAGAGGGAGCCAAGAAAATCTTGATGTACAGGCAATAAATTAGAATGAGATATCATAGTGGAAGATAAGGCATTGAGGAGGAATCTAAGCATCCAGTGAAACCTAATGTCCAAGGCAAGTAAAATTATATCTTAAGCATTGGATTTGAATCATGTTTTATGTAAGTTAGAGCACCACAAATCTCAAGTACCAATTAGCCAGTAGATACGTTGAAATAAGTAACAACCAAGAGTTTTGAAACTATCATAAGGAATTAAAAATGCTAGCATATAAAGTTGAAGAGAGCACCAAGAAAGAGCGTTAGTTGAATGGACATTGAAGAAGGGCTGCAATGCCATCATCATTGACTGAAAATTGAGAACAAAAAATTGCAAGGGTCATAAGTAGCATTTGTAACGTCTAATAATTGGGAACCACTTGATAAGGAAGTGAATATTCAGAGTGACAAGTGTCACTTTGCAGTAGAAAAATGGTAACCATCACAAGGCTATTAAAAATACCCCCATACCACCTTAATTGCATGGAGAACAAGTTATTGAAGAGAATCAAATCTTTAAAGCATGTTTGAGTATGACAAAGTGGTGAGAAGAGCCATATGTGCGACAAAGGAGAAGAACACCATTCAAGGGAAGGTCAAACTTTTTTGACCAGATAATTTGCACCTCAAGTTTGGAGGTAATTTACATTATTTAAAATTTGATTATTTGCCCAAGATAGGAGTTATAAGGATAGGTAATATTATTATTTTCTAAGGTTAAAGAGAAATTATTCTATTTTCTTGATTATTAGAGAGATAAGATATTGAAGTGAAATTTGAAACCTTAAAAATTTGACTATTGATATTTGAAAATTTTATGAATAATTTGAAAGTTGATTTGAAGATAATTTGATTATTTGAGTTTACAAAATAATTTGAATTATTTGCAAATTGATAATTTTGGAGAAATAAAATTTCCTACATTAAATTAGGAATTTGCAAATATATTTCATAGAATTTCTAAATTTCTAAATTTGGAGTTATAAGGAATTCAACACCAACATAGGTTTGTGAAATTTAGAATTGAGAAACTTTATTTTTAAAATTTGGGAGATAAAAGTTTTTCAATCTAGGGATTTGAAGAATTGAAACATTTGTCAAAACTTTTGTTTGATCATTATCCAAACATAAGGAAATACAAATTATACTGCAATATTTGAAGAATTGAAAGTTAGTATTTGATAATATAATGATATTCAACTTAAAGTTTAGAAATTGAAAAGGTTTTATCAAGAAAGATAATATATACGGAACTAGGGAGACATAACGTAGTCAACCTCAAAGGTTTAGATATTTGAAAATTTATCTTTAAGTTGTACATACAAACACTAGGGAGACATAAGGAATACAACAATAAAATATATATTTTTAAGATAGTAATGGATAAGTTAGCAAGAGAAAAATATCATCATAAACTACACTATGAAATGATCTAATATCAAAGCCCTTACAATATTCTATATCAAAAATGTAAAATCACTTCAATTAAAAATAATTATACAAGTCAAATAAAACATATATTTGGTTTATTGATTCTGATGTCAGTTATCACATGATAAGAAATCTACAATGGTTTGATTGCCTTGAAGTCACAAATATTTTTGGTTTGAGAGATCTAGTTCATGGAAATGGATGTGTAACACTAAGTACACCATTTTCAAATCTTGTGTTACATGATGTCATGTATGTACCGGGCTAACTACAAACCTCATTTTAGTAACCAAACTAATTGAAATTGGAGAGATGGTAGAATTAAAATATGTAAATGGAGAAAACAAATATAATATCAAAATATACAATGAAATAGAATCTACAATATCTATTAACAATGGTATATATGCTCTAGACTCATTTGGGTTCACACAAGATATTGTTGTTCAAAACAACACTAATGGATTTTTTGAGAAATAAATTGTAGGAAATGGAAAAGGAAAATGGATCAATTGTGATCCAAATTTACCTTTCATATTCATACACAAGAATAAAAGAATGGATATGATGAAGCATAAGTTTCCATACAAAAAATAAAGGGCCATATGATTCTAAAAATAAAGAGAAAAGAAAAATAATTATAGAAGAATTTGATGACTATGAAAGAGCTCAATAAACTTGTAATATTGAAAGCATAAACACTAGAATATACTAACCATTCATTTGATCAAAATACAAAAGGAAAATAGATTGAAGAGAGCAATGATGAATAGCACAGGTTCTAGGTTTATGATCCAAACATTAGTCTATTAGAGGAAGATTGAAAACTCAAATATAGAGACAAGTAGGAAAGGACAACATCAAGATGAAGACCATATTGAAGACTAAATTCTTCAATAACCAAATAAGTAATACAGGGGGTGTTTGTTATACTTACAGTGACACAGAGAGGGGGGTGAATCAGTGTGATCTTTTAAAACTTTAAACTTGCAATGAAATAAAGCAAACTTAAACCAGAAATAGCAAGTTAATAAGAGAGCATCACACAACACAAAATTTTAACGAGGTTCACCAATGTGGCTACTCCTCAAAAATGACTGCTTGGACTACCATCCAAATCCAGCCTTTGCAAAGCAACAACTTTACAACTTATTTACCAGCACCAACTGGAAGGAGCACCAACCCCTCAATTTTTTTGCACCAACAGAAAGGAGCACCAACCCCTAATTCACCAGCACCTACTGGAAGGAGCACCAACCCCTTATGCCAAGCTGCAACTTGGACTTCAAGAAAAATACAGAAAAATACCTTCACACTGTTTGCACTGCTGTCTGTTGTTTCTGTGTACTACGGCTTCATTGCAAAAGCTTCGCACCACCAGTCTGCTTCTGCGCAACTGCTTCGCACACTTTGCTTCGACACAACCGAGTTACGACTTCTGCTCCTATGCGCTTATGCTTCGCACTCCAGTCTGCTTCTATGCAACTGCTTCACACACTTCACTTTGACACAAACGAACTACCGCTTCGCACTCAGCTCGAATCGATACGACTCGCTCTCTGCTCACCGTGAACTTCACATGCACAAATTTTCTTCACAAAAATCACACTTCAAACTCGAAATAGCCCTCCTTTTATAGATGAAATTTCAAGAACAAATCTTAAACTGTAGTCGGCTTTAACCCTAAAGAACGTCGGCTACAAAACCCTAATGAATGTCGACTGCAAAACCCTAATCTTCGTCGGCCCAGATTTAACTCTGTCGGCTTCAACCGCCTCTCTGGTTCTGTAGCTTTCCTCATGAAACTACAACATGTCGCGATATCGTGACACCTTTTCCTACCGTACACCTTCATTTGCCTTTTGTCGTGAAATCGTGACACTTTTAGCCTTTGATGTCTTACCTACGTTCTTGTCATGAAATCGTGACACTTTTTGCTTTTGCTAACGTCATCTTTACTACTGTCATGAAATCGTGACATTCCTCGCTTTCTCAACCTTTTCTCGGCTTGCACCATCGAACGAACATGTCACGAAATCGTGACACTTTTGCCTCCGAGCTTTCTCTCTCCTCTTCGAGTCGCGAAAACCCGACGTGTCGTGATATCGTGACACTTTTCCTCCTTGGCGCTTTTCTTCCCTTCGGGTCACGAAAACCCGACATGTCGCGATATCGTGACACTTTTCCTCCTTAGCGCTTTTTCTCCGAACATGTCACGAAATCGTGACTGTTTTCTTCCTTAGCGCTTTTTTCCAACATGTCACGAAATCGTGACTTTTCTTCCTTAGCGCTTTTTCTCCAACATGTGAAATCGATTTTCTTCCTTAGCCTTTTCTCCAAACATGTCGTGAAATCGTTTTCCTTACACACTTTTCTTCCTTAGCTTTTCTCCAAACATGTCGTGAAATCGCGAGTTTTCTTCCTTAGCGCTTTTTCTCCAAACATGTCACGAAATCGATATTTTCTTCCTTAGCGCTTTTCTCCAAACATGTCGCGAAATCGTGACAGTTTTCTTCCTTAACGCTTTTTCTCCAAACATGTCGTGAAATCGCGACAGTTTTCTTCCTTAGCCTTTTCTTCCAACATGTCGCGAAATCGTGACATTTTCCTTGCGCCTTCTCTCTCCTTGACCATGTCACGAAATCGTGACAATTTTGCTTGCTCTTTCTCTCTCCTCTAACATGTCGCGAAATCATGATAGTTTTTCTTGCCTGCTGAAAATGTCGCGATATCGCGACACTTTTCTTACTTGTCTTTTTCTTTGATTTTTTGCAAATAGGCAACTATGGTCATCTTGGAAACTCACTGTCCATGCTTTGAATAACCTTTGAACTTCTTTCCTCTGCATCTGAATGACTTCTAACTGCCTGTCCATTGCATCATTAGATCTAGCGCTGTGTTGACAACAATGACAAAACTCTTGCAACACCTTGCTCAACAATCTCCCCCTTTGGAATTGTTGGCAACACTGTGTAAATTCCTGTAACTCTTCTCCCCCTTTGTCAATAATACCAAAGGGCTACTGTAGACTCCCCATGAGTCCATACACACAATTCTCGGGCATAATTTGTTGCACTTAGCACAAATTATGATCATGAGCAAAAGAATAGTCAAATACTCAAATGCTCCCCCGAGAAAGTGATCCCTGTAGCTAGTCACTTCTTGGGAAGTGTGACTACTCCCAATTTGTTTCGAAGGTACTCAAACACTTCCTTGGGCAATGGTTTTGTGAAAATATCTGCTACTTGTTTTGTTGTTGGGACAAAATCCAATTTAACTTCTCCTTACGCAACTTTCTCCTTCAAAAAATGATACCGATGGCAATGTGCTTTGTGCGTGAATGCATAACTGGATTCTTGGAGATGTTAATTGCACTGGTGTTATCACACTTTATTGATATTGGCTCACTAAAATTAATGCCAAGATCTTTCAGAGTTTGTTTCATCCACAAAACTTGTGTACAACATGTTGTTGCTGCAATATATTCTGCCTCAGTTGTAGATAAAGAGACTGACTCTTGTTTCTTACTGTGCCATGCAACCAATCTATCTCCCAGATAGAATGCACCTCTGCTGGTACTCTTTCTATCATCTACGCATCCAGCCCAATCTGCATCTGAATATGATATAAGAGTGAAGTCTTTACCTTTTGGATACCACAACCCATACTCCATGGTACCCTTGAGATATCGGAGAATCCTTTTTACTACTGTCACATGAGTCTCTTTGGGACTGGCCTGAAATCTTGCTACCATGCAAACTGCCTGCAGAATATCAGGTCTAGTAGCTGTTAAGTATAGTAAGCTTCCAATCATTGATCTGTACATGGTTTGATCTACAGGTGGAGATTTGTCTTCTTTGCTCAACTTGCAACCTATTGTCATGGGAGTACTGACCGGCTTACATTCCTCCATTGTGAACCTTTTTAGCATCTCTTTCACATATTTAATTTGAGAAATGAATATGCCTTTCTCATTTTGATTAACTTGTAACCCAAGAAAGTAAGGCAGTTCACCAATCATAGACATTTCAAATTCTTTCTGCATCTTATTCGCTAAGTCTTTACAAGATTCATCTTTGCTGCTGCCAAATATGATATCATCTACATAAACAACAAGAACAATTAGATGCCCACCTTCTATTTTGACATACAGATTACTATCCACCAAACCTTTCTTGAATCCTTGTTGAGAGAGATAGTTGTCTAGCCTTGCATACCATGCCCGTGGTGCTTGTTTTAATCCATATAAAGCTTTCTTTAATTTGCAGACAAGGTTGGGATCTTCACTAATTTGAAAACCATCTCGGTTGTTCAATATAGACTTCTTCTTCAATTTTCCCATTTAAAAAGGCAGATTTTACATCCATTTGATAAACTCTAAAGTTCTTGTGGACTGCTAAGTCCAAAAACATTCTAATTGCTTCTAGTCGGCCACTTGGTGCAAAAGTCTCTTCAAAATCAATGCCTTCGACTTGTGCATAGCCTTTACAAACCAGTCTTGCTTTGTTCCTAATGACCTGTCCGTCTTCATTTAATTTGTTTCGAAATATCCATTTGGTGCCGATTACATTCTTATTCGTAGGTCTAGGTACTAATTCCCAAGTTTTGTTCTTTTCAATCTGATCTAACTCTTCATTTATTGCCTTCATCCGGCTATCATCTTTGCTTGCTTCATCTATGTTTTTGGGCTCAATGCTTGGATAAAAGAGAGTAATTACTTATTACTTTCCTTCTTGTCTGAACACCAGCTGTGGGATCTCCAATTATTTGGTCTCTTGGGTGATTTTTCTGCCGATTTCCTATTTTGAATTTCTTGTTTTCTTGCACCTCTGAGTCATCGATTAAGTCATCTGAATCAAGCGTAGATTTATTTTCTGTTTCATTCACCTCATCTCCTTCAATGACTTCTTCATAGATTGGGTAGTTTTCTTCAAAGTTAGCTATTCGTTTCCCACCTTCATCGAATTTAACATCTGCACTGTCCACAATTTTCTTGAGTCTCTTGTTGTAGCATTTGTAAGCTTTGCTTTTTGATGAATACCCAACAAAAACACCTTCATCTGCTCTATTTTCAAACTTCCCAAGGTTGTCATCAGTTTTTCGATGTAACACTTACAGCCAAATACTTTGAGATGTTTTGTTGTTGCTTTTCTACCAAACCACAACTCATAAGGTGTTTTGCTTTCATGAGTTCTTAACATATATCTGTTTTGGATGTATACTACAGTGTGAACTGCTTCTTTCCAGAATCTGTCTGCTATTTTGTTTTCTGCTAGCATAGTGCGTGCCATTTCTGTATAGTTCTGTTCTTTCTTTCTACTACACCATTACGTTGGGGAGTTCTAGTCTGCTGAATATTGTCTCCTGATACCATGTTTTTCATAGTATTCTATAAATTCATTCGAAATGAATTCTCCTCCTCTATCTGATCGTAAACATTTGATCCTTTTTCCTGTTTCATTCTCAACTAGATGTTTGAAAGATCTGAACATTTCAAAAGCTTCTGTTTTATCTTTTAAGAAAAATATCCATGTCATTATGGAATAATCATCGATACACAACATAAAGTATTTGTCACCATTTATGCTTTGTGTTCTCATGGGTCCACATAAGTCTGTATGTATAAGTTCCAAAGGCTTGCTAGTGTGGTACTCTTTTGTTTTGAATGAGACTCTGGTTTGCTTTCCCTTCGACATGAAGCACGAGATACTATTTGAAGGTTTTCTAATGGTTGGAATATCTCTCACTTGCTTGTTTCGAGCTGATTTTCACCAAATTATCGAAACTTATGTGTCCAAGCCTCTTGTGCCACAGCCAGTTCTCTTCTTCTTGTCCAATGAAACACGTACCTTCTGAAGTTTTTGAGAGTGTGTACGGGTTTCCAGACGTCCTTGAACCGGTTGCTATCAATTTCCCACTATTTATTTTTTTGACTTCACAACCCTGCTTCTTGAAGACTACTTCATGTCCTTTATCACAGATTTGACTGACACTTAACAGGTTGTGTTTCAAACCATCCACAAATAAAACTTCTTCTGACTTGATTTTCCCATCACTAATTTTGAAAGATCCTTTTCCTATTATTTTGGCTCCATCATTATTTCCAAACTTCATAGAGCCACCCTCATATTTTTGTAGTTTTTCAAATTTCTGTTTATCACCTGTCATGTGACTTGAGCATCCACTGTCAAGAATCCATGGTACACATTTATTCTGAGCCTTGAAAGTTGTCTGTACTATTAAGGATTCCTTTTCTTCCCTAAGCTGTTCTTTCTGTTTCCACTCTGTTTTGACTGCGGTATTGGGCTCTAGTTTGGACTTTCCTTTTTCAATATCTTTTGCATATCTTTCAAAAAATTTTCTATTTTGTCTTGTCCTATGTGGTTGGAACTTTCTTTTTTGAGGTTGATTTAAAACAGAGGTACTACGACAATTTCTTGCAATATGCCCATAGTTGTGACAGCTAAAACATTCTACTGCATAATTTGTTAGAGGTGCAAAAACATTTCTACTAACAAAGCTTCTTGGTCCTACATTATACTTGCAATCTGCAATTTTGTGCCCATAACCATTACATTTGAAACAGAAACCAAAAAAGTAATGATTAAACCTGAAGGATGGTCTTTGCCAGGTTGTTGTAGGAACCATAGATCTTCTTCTTCTTTGATTTGTGACCTTGGTAAAGCCATCATTGTCAGTTCTCCTTTCGGGCCTGGCATTATTGCTTTCTTTTGCATGATTTGTTTTTCTTTCATCAACCTGTTTCTCATCTTCACTCCTTATAGTTTCAACATTTTTGGCTTTTGGTCCATTTGATGATTCTCCTTCAATGAAGCCCAGACCAAATTTGATGCCTGCAAGTCGTTGATCACTTAAGATTTTATCCAGCTTCTTCGAACTTTCTTCACGTTTGTGATGGCAGCTAATTTTTTGATCCAGCTCTTGTATCTGCATTCGTAGGCCAAGATTTTCTTCTTCTAGTTTACATGAGTAATCTATCTTCATGGTTATCTGAACTTCAAGATCTTCGGACATTTTCTTGTATTCTTCTGCTTATATTTTTAAACTGGTTATAATGTCGTTTGCATCCTCAAGCTTTCTTGAAAGTTTATAATTCTTTCTTTTCTCAGATTTCCATTCTTCAAGAGCAGAAACCAGTTCACCTTCTAGATCAACTTCGCCTCAGGTTTTTCAACACATGCTTTAGAGTTCATTCCTTCTCTCTTCTCTGATTTTTCTACCTCTTCTGATTTTTCTACTTCAAAAGCCATGAATAGAGCTTCACCTGTTCCTTCTTTAGAATCCTCACTAGAGCTGTCCTCTGAAGAATTTGCATTCCTGGAGATGAAACTTTTCTTTTTGAAGTTTCCCTTTATAAAGTTTGTTTTCTTTCTCCATTCACTTCTTTCTTGATGAGATGCTTCCTCACCTTTGTTCTTCTCATTGAGAGGACATTTGGTAGCAAAGTGTCCAATGCCCCCACAGTTGAAACATTTGAAAGGAAGCTTTCCTCTGTATTTTCCTTTTCCCTTTCTCAGTTTTTTGACAAAATTTGCTTCCATTTCATCCGAAGTTTCTTCTTCTTCCAGACTCTTGTTTTGTGTCTTTACCTTTTAGGGCTTTAAATGCTGCTTCTCTGTCTGTGGGATTAGATCTTCCTATTCTCATTTCATAAGCAGTCAGGGAACCATGCATCTCATCCATACTGAAGTGATTTAGATCTTTAGCTTCTTCTATGGTTGAGACTTTAGAATCAAATCTTTGGGGAAGCGATCTTAATACCTTTTTCACGATAGTTGCATCATCCAAATCTTCGTCGAGACCTCTGATTGAATTAGTGATTCCATTAACTCTCTGCATAAAGGCTTCTATGTTCTCATCGTTGGTCATTTTTAATGATTCGAATTGAGCTCGATGTGTTTGAAGCTTGGCTTCCTTGATCTTGTCATCTCCCTCATAAATATTTTCTAGTTTGTCCCATACATCTTTTGTTGATTCACAATTTATGATCTTGACCAACTCACTGTCAACTAATCCACACATGATGGCATTTTTTGCTTTAGAGTCATTTTCAAATGCCTTTTTACCAGTGCTATCGGTTGGAGCAGTGTCGGGAGCTGTGTAACCATTAACTACTGCACTCCAGATATCAAATCCCAAAGCACGGAGATATGTCTGCATTCTGATCTTCCAGAACGCATAATTAGTTTCGTCAAACAATGGTGCTTTGTTTGAGGAGAACCCTTCACCACCTGCCATTGCGTCACTTCCAAGATCACCCTAGCTGATTGAGCCTATTCAGGAACCTGGCTCTGATACCAATTGTTATACTTACAGTGACACTGAGAGGGGGGTGAATCAGTGTGATCTTTTAAAACTTTAAACTTGCAATGAAATAAAGCAAACTTAAACCAGAAATAGCAAGTTAATAAGAGAGCATCACACAACACAAAATTTTAACGAGGTTCACCAATGTGGCTACTCCTCAAAAATGACTGCTTGGACTACCATCCAAATCCGGCCTTTGCAAAGCAACAACTTTACAACTTATTTACCAGCACCAACTGGAAGGAGCACCAACCCCTCAATTTTTTTGCACCAACAGAAAGGAGCACCAACCCCTAATTCACCAGCACCTATTGGAAGGAGCACCAACCCCTTATGCCAAGCTGCAACTTGGACTTCAAGAAAAATACAAAAAAATACCTTCACACTGTTTGCACACTGTTTGTTGTTTCTGTGTACTCTGGCTTCTGCTGCAAAAGCTTCGCACCACCAGTCTGCTTCTATGCAACTGCTTCGCACACTTTGCTTTGACACAACCGAGTTACGGCTTCTGCTCCTATGCGCTTATGCTTCGCACTCCAGTCTGCTTCTACGCAACTACTTCACACACTTCGCTTTGACACAAACGAACTACCGCTTTGCACTCAGCTCGAATCGATACGACTCGCTCTCTGCTCACCGTGAACTTCACATGCACAAATTTTCTTCACAAAAATCCACACTTCAAACTCGAAACAGCCCTCCTTTTATAGATGAAATTTCAAGAACAAATCTTAAACTGTAGTCGACTTTAACCCTAAAGAACGTCGGGCTAAAACCCTAATGAATGTCGGCTCCAAAACCCTAATCTTCGTCGGCCCAGATTTAACTCTGTCGGCTTCAATCGCCTCTCTGGTTCTGTAGCTTTCCTCGTGAAACTACAACATGTCGCGATATCGTGACACCTTTTACATCGTACGCCTTCATTTGGATTTTGTCACGAAATCGTGACACCTTAGCCTTTGATGGCTTTGACACCGTTCTTGTCGCGAAATCGTGACACTTTCTGCTTTTGTTGACGTCATGTTAACTACTATCGAAATCGTGACATTCCTCGCTTTCTCAACCTTTTCTCGGCTTGCACCATCGACAACGAAACATGTCGCAAAATCGTGACACTTTTGCCTCCGAGCTTTCTCTCTCCTCTTCGGGTCGCGAAAACCCGACGTGTCGCGATATCGCGACACTTTTCCTCCTTGGCGCTTTTCTTCCCTTCGGGTCGCGAAAACCCGACATGTCGCGATATCGTGACACTTTTCCTCCTTGGCGCTTTTTCTCCGAACATGTCGCGAAATCGTGACTATTTTCTTCCTTAGCGCTTTTTCTCCGAACATGTCGCGAAATCGTGACAGTTTTCTTCCTTAGCGCTTTTTCTCCAAACATGTCACGAAATCGTGACAGTTTTCTTCCTTAGCGCTTTTTCTCCAAACATGTCGCGAAATCGCGATAGTTTTCTTCCTTAGCGCTTTTTCTCCAAACATGTCGCGAAATCGCGACAGTTTTCTTCCTTAGCGCTTTTTCTCCAAACATGTCACGAAATCGCGATAGTTTTCTTCCTTAGCGCTTTTTCTCCAAACATGTCACGAAATCGTGACAGTTTTCTTCCTTAGCGCTTTTCTTCCAAACATGTCACGAAATCGCGATAGTTTTCCTTGTGCCTTCTCTCTCCTCGGCCATGTCGCGAAATCGTGACAATTTTGCTTGCTTTTTCTCTCTCCTCTAACATGTCGCGAAATCGCGACAGTTTTTCTTGCTGAAAATGTCGCGATATCGCGACACTTTTCTTACTTGTCTTTTTCTTTGATCTTTTGCAAATAGGCAACTATGGTCTTCTTGGAAACTCATTGTCCATGCTCTGAATAACCTTTGAACTTCTATCCTCTGCATCTGAATGACTTATGAGCTCTCTGTCCACTGCATCATTAGATCTAACTGCCTATGTTGACAACAATGACAAAAATCTTGCAACACCTTGCTCAACGGTGTTGGAATATATTATATTATTTAGTACATGCTAATGTACCACCTTGGGTACATCTTTAGATTAGGAGTGCGTCTTATATTAGAGTGTGAAAATTATTTAATAATGTAAATATGCATAATAGTCCATGTGCATGAGTCCATAGAATAGGAAAGTGAAGAGCCTCAAGAAGAGTGAAGGTCAAGAGTACTCCATATGAAAAGTTACATTCCATTATATAGGGTTAAGCGTAAGGGGTTGATCCCAAAATGTATTTATAAAAATTTGATGAATAAGTTTTGAAATCCAAGTTAACAGTATCCAAATGTATGTAGAACGTTCACTATTATTAGGGGCAATGTTGGAAATTTATACTTAAAATGGTCAAATTATTATAAAATTGGGGTGAATCATACCCAAAAAAATTTGCACCCATAAATTTTATGCCAATGGACCCTGGTCAAGGGTCCCAAATATTAGCCAATTCCAAATTTTAAAAATCCTAATTTTAGCCAATTTTGTGATAAATAGCCGCTATGCATAACCCTGATTATATATATGTCTATGTGTGTGTGTGTGTGTGACACAATCTTTAGTGAGAGTGTGTGGAAGTATGATGTATTTGAGATCTTTATTTTGTATCAAATAAAATTTTCATGAGCATTTTTTAATGGCATTTTTATGAGTCATTAAGTTATTTATGAGTTTTATATATTTAGAATATTGTCATTATCTTATATTTCATATTGCAACTTTATTTTAGATCTTGTGGTTATTTTACCTTAAGTATTTAGCTTTAAAAGCTAACAGTGAGCCTGTTGAGCATGCCAAACATGTGTTAAATACTTTGCACCAATACAAGTTCTAAGTCAAAGTTTGAAAGTGTACCTTTGAAATCATAATAATTAAATATTTTGGGTATAAAATCAATTGTTATGGATGCATGTTGACCTAGACAAGATCAAGGTCAATGAATATTAGCCTATTCTAAAGAATCTAATAGAGATTATATTTTTTCTTATCTTAGTTAACTTCTATTGAAACTTCATCTTTGGATTCTCACATCTATCCCATTCATTGAATTAGATCATGCACAACAAAATTCTATTCCCATAGATTAATGCCTCGTAGTAAGTCTTTTAAGAGATGGAAAACCATATTTATTTAGAAATTTTGCTAGTTGTTAGTTCCAAATTTTTACCCTACAAAAATTTAGAATTTTTACTCTGTGAATAAAAAAAATCATGAATAGTTGGATTCTAAATCAATTTTGTATTCTTAAAAGTAGTTTTGATTTTGATAAATGTTGACTTGGTTTCAGATAACAACAAAAGGAGTTTTGAATATTTTGGTAATATGACCCTATGGTAAGGACACAATAATAGATTTAGGATGTGAATTTGTGTACCCCTTTATTATTGCATTCATGCTATAAAATACCTCATTGGCTGGATGACCCTATTTTTGTTTTTTTATGTCTATATCACCTTCATAGCATGATATATATATTTTTTATCTTGAAGGTTTGTGCTATGCAAATATTAGAAGTCTTTTGAATAAAAAATAGGGAGGTTTCATAAAATATGATCATGACTTGAAGTGATCCATAAAATCATACTTAAGATCAACAATAGACACTCACATCACTCACTTGGTCTCCAAAAACTATAACAAGGGTTTGATCTAAGTACTCCAGTCATTGGAAAATGAATGTTTATTAGGGAAATATGACTTAAGGGATTGATTGGAATAATGTTCAATCATTAAATGTATTTTTGGTTTATGCTTTGCTTAAGGAAAGACTTAATATGGATCATTTAATAAATAGAACCATAAAAATACTCATTCATACATAGATGAATAAAGTGGGAGATTGATATCTATCATTTCCTACCATGTGGTGCAAGATTGAAATTTGATGAACATTTGTTCATATCAAGGATATTTTTTTGTAAAATATCATTTTTATTTACTTTTATGCATGTCATGGTAGACATTCAAATTTTCAAGTACATGTAAAATTAATATTTAATTTTTTATTTTAACTATCAATAAATATATAGATATATGTACATAATGTAGGTAGCAAATCTACCTCACATAAGAAGAAATGATAATATAAGGATTTGCAAAATTTTGGTGAAAGTACAATTTTTGTCTAAATTTTACAATGTAGGGTTTAACTAATTGTACAATGTAGGATTTGTTTAATGTGCAATGTAGGTGCAGCCAAAGGTCTATAGATCCATGGTCAAATGGTCCCCTCCACTGAGCGGATGGCTTAAGCTTAATTTTTATGGGGTAGCCAAATGTAACCAGGAAGAGTAAGAGGTGGTGGTATAGTCAAGGAATGCCAAGGAAAAATTATTTTAGCTTATGCTAAAAACATGAACATTCAATCCAATAATCTCACTAAATCTAGAGCTATGTATCTAGGTCTTTCCATCATAGAAGGAGACTCGATGAACATCATCAATTCTATCAAATATTGTTAGAATACTGCTTGGAGTGTTAGAAACACCATAAGCAAGTGTAAAAATACTTGGGCAAATTCAAAATTATTGTCATCCAGCATGTGTACAGAGAAGGTAATCATGCTATAGATATTCTTGCAAACTTATGAAGAACACAAGCTTATACTAAGAGGGGAGGGTGAACAGTATAAGACACCTTTTTTACTTTTTCTTTCAATTCAATATTATTCAGTGTATAGATAACAGTATCAATAGTTGTAATCAAAGCAATGCACAAAACACCATAAACAATAGAGACACCATAATTTACATAGTTCACCCAATGTGGGCTACTCCATAGAGAAATTTTTTTACTAAAATTCTCTCAATCAATATATTTAGGAATCCTTCCCAATTACAATGTATATGGACCTCTGTCCAAAGGATATGCTAATCCCCTAATCTCAAGTTCGTGGATCTCTTCCACATGAGAACTCTTTTCCCTTCTGCTCTAGCTAGTGATCTTATAGAAGACTTTGTCTCTCTACTGCATTGACTGGTGGATCTCTCTCCACTTGAAAACTCCTCATTCATTACTATCTTTAGTTGTATTGGCTGCTGGATATCTATCCACTGAGACTTTGTCCTCTATACTCTGTCACCTCCAAAGCTCTATCTTATTAGGTTCACTCAAAACCTTCTCAAATCTGCTCAACAAGATCACTCAAAACTTGTCCAAATCTGCTCAACAGGTTCATACAGAACCTGCTCAAATATGCTCAACATGTCCACACAGAATATTTCCAAATTTGCTCAACAAGTCCACACAGAACTTGTCCAAATATGCTCAACAAGTCCTCTCTAGGACTTGCTCAAATCTGCTCAATAAGTCCTCTCTAGGACTTGCTCAAATCTACATAGCAAGATTCCACAAAAGCTTACTCAAAATAAGTCCACAAGCCTTCTCAAAGACTTGTCTCAAATCTTCTTAACAAGATCACACATAACTTGTCCAATCTCATAGAATCATAAAGAGAATTTTTAGAGACTCAATATGTTTTATACTTAATTCTCAATAAATATCTTAACTCAATATCATAGAAGCATAAAGAGAATTGTTAGAGACTCTATATGTTCTATTCTAAAATCTCAATCTCAACTCAAATAAAGAATATAGAATAGTTTTTTTTTATGGAACTTGAACAACAACATGCATCCACTTTACAAGGCTCAATCAACTCAACTCAACCAATCACCTCAATGAACAAATATTTCTCAAAAACCCTAGTCTAAGCATGTATCAATCAACTCAAAATGTTTCCAACAATGCTCAACAACAAATCTCACATAACAATGATACTCATGTTATTTTCTAACTCAAGTTCAAGTTCTTTGCTCAACCAATGGGCTTCAACAACAATTCTTATAAAATAAGGTTTAATCACAACTCTCAATCCAGAAAACCTTGAAGCATTAAACCAATCACTTTCGAAAAGGAAACCACAATCAATCATTTTCACTCCAAAGATATTTTCAAAAATCAACCACCATAATCAATAGGAGAATGTGTCCATACCTTTTATGAAGATGAAGAAGCCTCTTTGGAAATTTGCCAAAATCACAATATTCTTTTGCCAATCTTCACAAGGGTTAGAAGATCACAAAATATTCAACATTACTCCACTTCACAATAATATTTACCAAGGCTTTTAACTACAAAAACTTCTTAAGAATTAATGCACTTCCTTATCACTCCTAAAACCACTTGTACCATAAAATAAAATAAATCAAAACATTGCATAACCTTTTCACTCCACAAACCACTTATACCATAAAATAAATCAAATATTTTATATCCTTCCTTTCAACACTTTTGCACTCAAAAATAATCACAAAGGTTTCTTAGGCAATATCTCACATTAATCAAATATCAAACCTTATTAAAATATTAAAGCTTTCTCAACCTTATATCTCCTACAAAAATCATAATCAAACCTTAGCAAGCAAATATTTTAATTAGAATATTTACCGCTGCAAATATCGGAGTTGGAGCGCATACCTCAAAGGAGCCCTCGAAGGGCCTTGGCATTTCGAACCTCTACCCACCGTGTTTCTAAGTGACAACTAAGCCGCATGAGCTAACACTTCTCACGTGAGTGCCTTGGACACTGTCTTCCTTAAACTACGTGTGCTTTCCTCACAAGGCACCAAAACTTTGATCGTCCATGACTTGACTACCCACATCACACTCCACAAAATTCACTATGCAATATTTGGATGCCAAGCACTTTAGGTTTTCAAAAATCATGCAACACTCCTTAGGTTTATTAAATGGAAAACCTTTGGCTTATTTATATAAGCCATCCTTCAATGCGAATACATCGACGCTTTTAACATTGTCCTCATGACATCGACGACGTCAATAAGAAAGGAGGAACAAACATTTTATTTAATTTTTAAATTTAAATTTAAATTTTAAATAATTAAAATTTAAACTAAACATTTAAAACTAAATTTCTCCATCACCGGGGCACCTTTTTCGATGAAATGAAAAGACAGCTTCGGTTTTAAGAAAAACCCACTTCAAATATGCCATCCATTGGTTTTAAATAAAACTTTTCCTTGCCTTCCTTGGTTTTCATAAAAACCTTTTGCTAAGCTTCCCTTGAAGCTCCTTTTGGAACAAAATGCCATGCATCCCTTCTAGAACCTTTGATCAAAACCTTTGCTTCTCATGAAGCTCTTTGTAGAGAAAAATCATAGTGCTTAATTGCATAGGTCCTTTTGACATCAATTACAACTTCTAGCTTAGGGGATCAAAATGTCCAACAATCTCCCCCTTTGTCATTGATGGCAACCCATATTCATTTTATTGAAACCTGACCTTCTTTTCTGCTCCCCCTGGGTCTTTGCTCCCCCTGGCTCAATGCTTTCTCAAATATCAATTCTCTCCTCATATAAAATCTCTTCCTAATACACAAATATCTCCCCCTTTGACATCAATGGCAAAGGGTCACCTTTGGGGTTCGGGGCTAAGAATGAGCCTATTATATGAGCCCCTCCCCCACCTCCACATGAGGTGGTTAATTTTGGGGTGGGATTATTTCTACTCCCTGAAATAATAGATATATACCTTTTTCTTTCTCTCTTCTTATGTGAGTCTTCTGAATCCGCTCACTATTTCTTTCCAAGTCACCATCCTTGTTCCTGTCGTCACTTATGTTCCTGTTCATATTCTTGTTCTCATCCATGTTCTTGTTCTAGTTATCATCCTTGTTTATGTTCTTATTATTTTTTGAGTCTCTATTCTTTTCTGAGTCTCTATTATTTTTTGAGTCTCTATTCCTGTTCATCTTCTTGTTTCTATTCATATTCTTGTTTCTGTTCATATTCCTATTCCTATTCATATTCTTGTCCCTATTCATGTTCCTGTTCATGTTCCTATTCCTGTTCATGCCTGTTTCTAGAATATTTTCTCTACACCATCTTGCTATGTGACCATCATTATTGCACTTATAACACTTAATGTTATTATTCCTTGGATGTGCAATTGTCTTAGGATTTCTCCTAGTGAAGCCATATCCTCTTTTGTCATTAATCCTGCAATTCATTGCCTTGTGACCAAAACCATTGCATGAGTAGCAATAACCTTGGAAAAGTTATTCTTTTCCATATACCTATCTTTCATGAGTCTTGCACTATGAAGCCATGTGTCCAAACCTGTGACATGAAAATCATCTTCCATTGAAGCCTCCTTGTCTTGACCTCATTGGTCTCCTGTTCTGATTGTTGTTCCATCTGTATCTTCTTTGTGCATTTTTCCTCTCTTTGTTGAACTTTGTTGTCCAACTCATCCTCTAATGTCCCACTTTCACTTAAACTATCTTCTTCTGATGTATCTTCTTCTGAATTTTATTCTTCATCAATACTTGAAGTAGATTATTTTTCCTGTTTCTTTTGAACCTTTTCAAATCCAAGACCTGTTGAACATGATGTTCGTTGTTGTCCACAGATGAACTTATCCAAGTTCTTAGAATTATTTTTTTAACTCTTCATCTTGATATTGGAGTCCTTTAAATATTCTTTTAGAGTATCCACTTCTTGTGCTAATTTCTCACATTCCAAAATATTTGCTTCTAACTTATCCTTGAACTTGCTTGCCTTAGCCTTTGACTTCTATAAATCCTCTATGAGCAATAACCTTTCTTCATCACATTATTGAAACTAAATTTCAAGCTTGGAGTGTTGCTTTCTAACCTTATTTACTGTGTCAAGGGCATAGATAAGTTCTCCCTTGATATCATAACCATTCTCTATTGAATAATATTCTATTTTTTTGCCTTTGTCCTTATCATTACTTCATTTTGACTTGTATTCTATAGGATCACTTTATTTATCTTCCAAATCCATTAGAAGATTCTCATCTGGTCTTTCAAGTGCATCTTAAAAATCATCATCACTGAAACTATAACCATCCCTAGTGCAATAATTTTCAATATGTCCAAATTTACAACATCTAAAACACTTGAGAATAACTGGAGTCCTTTTCTTAACTAGATCTTTCTATTTAACCATAAATAGGACTTCATCTCTATCATTTTCTGAAAAAACTAGAATCACTATCAATTGAGTACTTGTATTTTATGCATAGTAGCTTCTCTTTTGTCTCTGGAAGAACTTCTTTCCTTTTTTGCTTTGTCCATCATTGTTTTTCTTCTGGTACATGTGTCTTTCTGATTTCCTGTATTTGTAATCCTATTTTTCTTTATCATTTTTGCCTTTTGGATCTTTGCATTCTATTGCATAGTTTCCATACCATCCATAATTTAAATATTTGATAGATCTTAGATCTATGGGTATTCTAGAACCTCTATATCTTCTGCCATAATTTGCTTCTTCATCACTGGATGACTCACTAATCGATTCTATCTTCTTTCCCTTTTTATTTTTATCTACTTTGAAAGCAGCTTCTTTCGGAGGAATAAGATCTTTTGTTCTTATCTCAAAAGTAGTAAGCATGCCAAGAAAAGAATTCCTTGTCAAATAATCACTATCAATTGATGTTTCTATAGCAGAAACCTTTTCAATATACCTTTTTGGAAGAGTCCTCAAGATCTTATCACAAGCATCAGATTCATCAACCTTCATTCCAAGACCTTTCATCTCATGTACAAGTTCATCAACCTTGTTGAGATAGTCACGAATGTTTTCATAATCCCTCATTCTTAGGTTCTCAAATTATCCTTTGAGATTTCTGATCTTAGCCATTCTGACTCCTTTATCTCCTTCATATATTTCATGTCAAAGTTCCCACATTTTTTTTGTTGTTTTACATTCCATAACCTTCATAGATTCTGATCTATGCATCCCTTTTATAATTACATTCATAGCTCTTGAATTTGCATGCATTATAATCTTACCTTCATTATTTGTAGGAGGATTGGTTGTTGAATCATATCCAAGTTCCATTGCATCCCAAACTTCATTGCCAAGTGCCATCAAGTAAAATCTCATTAGCATACACCAATATAAGAAGTCACTTCCATCAAATACTGGTACTATATTATTGAAGGGTCTGTATCTTTGATCATTTTGATCCATTGTGTTCTTAGACCGCTTTTCCTTCAAGCTATCAAAATATTCTAAAGGAACCCGCTCTGATACCAATTGAAGAATACAAGCTTATATTGAGAGAGGGGTGAACAGTATAAGACACATTTTTTTAATTTTTCTTTCAATTCAATATTTTGTAGTGTATAGATAGCAGTATCAATAGCTATAATCAAAGCAATGCACAAAACACCATACACAATAGATACACCACAATTTACGTAGTTCACCCAATGTGGGCTACTCCACGAAGAAAATATTTTACTAAAATTTTCTTAATCAATCTCTTTGGGAATCCTTCCCAATTACAATATTTATGGACCTCTGTCCAAAGGAGATGATGATCCCCTAATCTCAAGTTCATGGATATCTTCCACAGGAGAACTCTTTCCTTTTCTACTTTGGCTAGTGATATTCTATAAGACTTTATCTCTATGCTGCACTAACTGGTGGATCTCTCTCCACTTGAAGACTCCTCACTCAGATTTGTATTCAATTGTCCTAGCTGCTAGATCTCTATCCACTGAGATGATGTCCTCTATACTCTGTCACCTCCAAAGTTATGTCTCAATAGGTTCACTCAGAACCTTATCAAATCTGCTCAACAAGATCACTCAAAACTTGTCCAAATATGCTCAACAGGTCCACATAGAACTTGCTCAAATCTACTCAAGAGGTCCACACAGAACCTATTCAAATCTGCTCAATAGGTCCACACAGAACCTACTCAAATCTTCTCAAGAGGTCCACACATAACCTATTCAAATATTCTCAACAAGTCCACACAGAACTTGTCCAAATCTGCTCAACAAATCCTCTCTAGGACTTGCTCAAATCTGCTCAATAAGTCCTCTCTAGGAATTGCTCAAATCTACATAGCAAGCTTCCACAAAAACTTACTCAAAATCAGTCCACAAGACTTCTCAAAGACTTGTCTCAAATATGCTTAACAAGATCACACATAACTTGTCCAATCTCATAGAATCATAAAGAGAATTGTTAGAGACTCAATATATTTTATACTTAATGCTCAATCAATATCTCAACTCAATATCATAGAAGCATAAAGATAATTGTTAGAGATGCTATATGTTCTATTCTCAAATCTCAATCTCAACTCAAATCAAGAATATAGAATAGTTTTTTTAAGGAACTTGAACAACCACATGCATCCACTTGACTAGGCTCAATCAACTCAACTCAACCAATCACCTCAATGAATAACCCTTTCTCACAAACACTAGTCCAAGCATGTATCAATAAACTCAAAATGTTTTCAACAATGTTCAAAAACTTTTCATGGCCAAAGGAGAAGAAGGAAAAAGTGTCGCGATTTCGTGACAAGTTGCATCAATAGACCAAACCGATCCCCCTGGAAACATCTCACATTGTGCAAACATGGAAACTTGTAGGATCGTGCCTTAGGCCAATGGGGAAGGAGTCTCTCCACACTTGAATGTTAGATTCACCGACTCCCCTGTTAGCTAGGTAATGGTTTAAGAGATTTGGCTCCATTGCAAATATTCTTTTACTGTTGTAATCTTGTGTTCTCTCTGACTAAGGCTGGGAAAAGTCTCATCCCAACTTGTAAATGTTCTTTGTTTTAATACAAGTTTTTTCAAATTTCTCAAAAAAAAAACAATGTTCAACAACAAATCTCACATAACAATGATACTCATGTTATTTTCTAACTCAAGTTCAAGTTCTTTGCTCAACCAATGGGCTTCAACAACAATGCTTATAAAACAAGGTTTAATCACAACTCTCAATCCAGAAAACCTTGAAGCATTAAACCAATCACTTTCAAAAAGGAAACCACAATCAATCCTTTTCACTCCAAAGATATTTTCAGAAATCAACCACCATAATCAATAGGAGAATGTGTCCATACCTTTTATGAAGATGAAGAATCCTCTTTGGAAATCTACCACAATCACAATATTCTTTTGCCAATATTCACAAGGGTTAGAAGATCACAAAATAATCAACATTACTCCACTTCACAATAGTATTTACCAAGGCTTCTAATTAGAAAACCTTCTTAAGAATAAATGCACAAGTTTTTTATCACTCCTAAAACCACTTGTACCATAAAATAAAATAAATCAAAACATTGCATAACCTTGTCACTCCACAAACCACTTATACCATAAAATAAATCAAATATTTTATATCCTTCCTTTCAACACTTTTACACTAAAAAATAATCACAAAGCTTTCTTAGGCAATATCTCACATTAATCAAATATCAAACCTTATTAAAATATTAAAGCTTGCTCAACCTTATATCTCCCACAAAAATCATAATCAAACCTTAGAAAGAAAATATTTTAATTAAAATATTTACCCCCGCAAATATCAGAGTTGGACCACAAACCTCAAAGGATCCCTTGAAGGGCATTGGCATTTTGAAACTCTACCCACCATGCTGCTAAGCGACAGCTAAGCCGCGTGAGCTAACACTGCCCACGTGATTGCCTTGGGCACTCTCTTCCTTAAACTGTATGCAATTTCCTCACAAGGTGCCAAAACTTTGACCATCCACTACATGACTGCCCACGTCATACTCCACGAAATTCATTGTGCAATATTCAGATGCCAAACACTTTAGGTTTTCAAAAATCATGCGACACTTCTTAGGTTTATTAAATGGAAAACCTTTGGATTATTTATATAACCCATCCTTCAATGTGAATACGTTGGCCCTTTTAACATTGCCCTCATGACGTCGGTTGTGCCAATAAGAAAGGAGGGAAAAACCTTTTATTTAATTTTGAAATTTTAATTTTAATTTTAAATACATTAAAATTTAAACTAAACCTTTAAAATTAAATTTCTCCATCGTCGGGGCACCTTTTTCAATGAAACGAAAAGCCAACTTAGGTTTTAAGAAAAATCCATTTTAAATCTACCATCCATTGGTTTTAAATAAAAAATTTCCTTGCCTTCCTTTGTTTTCATAAAAACCTTTTGCTAAGCTTCCCTTGAAGCTCCTTTTGGAACCAAATGCCATGCATCCCTTCTATAACCTTTGATCAAAACCTTTGCTTCTCATGAAGCTCTTTGTGGAGAAAAATCATAGTGCTTACTTACATAGGTCCTTTTGACATCAATGAAAACTTTTAGCTTAGGGACTCAAAATGTCCAACAACTTGGGGGTTTCATAAGAGAACCTCCATATTTGATACAATAATTTCCCTTTAAATCTCAGTGCTCATGTTAATGCTGAAGGAAGTATATTTCTCTAATGTTAGTTTTGGGTCGTGGTGAGTAGCAAACCTTCTAATATTATTCATTTGTGATCACTATTGCACTAATAAGGTGGGAGTCTTAGCCCATTCAATTCATGTAAGCTTGATTCATGTCCGAGTCTATCATAGCTATAACCTGGTCAAATCCTTAGCCTTCAATTGCTATCTAGTCAGCCAAATCCAAGTAAGTTGTGACTATGTCTTCCAGGTCGATAGTGGTCCTTTTCAGGTTTGCAGTGATGATACTTGTGTAATATTTGATATGGCTAACTCAACCCTTTATGGTCTTTTTCATGGCCAAGTCAGCCAAATCCCTTTCATATATGCCTTGGATAGTATTATTTTTTGCATTTACCCTTATTTGATTAATTCAGATTTTTGTGACACCACTAAATTTTGGTAGGTGTGAATTGGTCTAGACATTGTGATTATCCATGCACATTATCAATTTTCCTATAGGAGTGGTGATATCATGAGCTATATTAACGTGGGAAATTATTATTTCAAATGGAATTCACATCCCAATCGTGCGAAGGAATTCATTGGAAGGGGGTGATTCATCCAAAATTTAAGTGGCTCACGTGGTGACATGGTGGTGCAATTTAATGTGTTGGTAGCAGATATAGTCTTAATGGTATGTGTGCAAAATCTTCTTCATGGGAAATTTTGTTCATATGTGTCAGTTTTAATGTCAATCAAAGCTTTAACATTATTGGACCAGTGTACCCTTACATGATCATGACTCACATATTAAGGTTATATAGACATCATCAATAATTTTGGAGTCACTTGAATCTCAGCATTGGTAGCATGTGCTTCTGGGATGCTCTTTCTATATCCAACATAGGAATACAATCAAATTCACCAAATTTGGATATCCTTGTATTTCTTGTCTAAGCTTTGTTATGAAATCTCACCAGAGTGCAATGTCATTTATTGATCCTAATACTTTGTAGCTGGATCTTGATGTTGAAGAAATTATAGGTAGATATGGGCTATTGCCCTTCCTGCATAAGTTTAGTGGGGCTGACTCTAAGATATCAATGGAATTCATGAGGTCATAGAATAACTTTTGGGTCACTATTCATGGGCTCTCATTTAAAATAATAAATATTCTATTGGTTGATGTGATAGAACTCCTTATTGATGGGGAGATCATCCGTCGAGATAGGCACACCCTTGCTGGTGAACTAAAGTACTTCAGTAAGAGACTTGCAAATAAAAATGGTGGGATAATTAGAATGGGGATCCCATATATAGGAAATAGGGTATTGGTACCAATTATGAAATATTTCACAATGGACAATATAGATGCCCCCTTGAGAAGCTTTCACCTGGTATTTTTGAATCACCTTAGAGATATAAAGGATATCAATATTATGGATTACTTGGTGAGGTCATTGGAAATTATCATGGAGAGTGTTAGGATCGATTCATCAATCCATATCAAGCACTAGGGCTTGCATCTCATTCTATATTGACATGCTATATAGAAAGAATCTAAGATATTCGTAGTCATAGTAATTGGTACTCTTAAGGATCCAACTAAATATAGGCCCAGAAATGTCAATCCTCAAAAAAATGTTGATAGTGATGATGAAGCAAAAATAAACTCTGTTGATTTGGACAAGTCCAAAGGAAAAGCAATGTTAGATTCTACACCCATGCACCATTCTACCAAAATCAAAATTCCAGAAAGCAAAAAGCGCTACTCAAATGGAGGTGACAAATATTCCTTCTATGGTTCTCTAATTTATTTTAAAATACTAAATATTGAAAGGGATCCAAGCAGTAATCAACCCCAAGTGGAAGGTGAGACCCATAAGATAAACACTACTGAACCTTACGTTTATATTTGTGGATATGATGGAGAATGCATCCATGTCCTTTAGTACTATATGGACCATCCTCCAAAAAACCCTCAAAATAGCAAAAGCTATCATTTCTAGAACCAAGGAGGAGGGTAAAGATGTTGAAAATGTTTCTACCAATTGATAGGACTGAGTAGCTAGTTAATTTTATGTTGCCTACCTAGGATTTGTTGTTCTGGTTTTTTTCCATATTTTGTCTTTGTAAGTTGATCTCAAGGTTATGCATAAGGGTTAGTACCAAAAAAGTAATTATAAAATCAGGGCGAATCTAGGTGAATGGTGTATAAACTTTGGGGTGAATTTTCAAAATTTTGAAGAAATTTTTTCAAAATATGGCGATTTTATTTTTGCACAAAAAGTATCAAGAAAATTTTATGGCTACTAGTGAGTGGAATAAGGCGAGTGGAGTGACCAAGTTTTTCATAAAGAAGTAGGTCATTAGCTCATTCAACCAAAGCTTCATCTGAAAAAATTGGTCACTCGCACTTAGGTTGAATGAGGTATAGATCATTTTTCTGACAATCATGATCCGGAAATGATTTGGAGTGATGAGGCATTTTGATCACCATGGCATTAAATGTTGGGCACCTCCATTGTCTTGAAAATCAAACATATGCTTCAATAATTTACTCCTCATTAAATTTGTTTCATAGAGGAAGTAAAACCTTCGAGAAGATGTTTTTAAAAATAACACAAATGCTTTCCATTTCACCACCAACATCAAATTGCAACAATAATTTAAGGCATATCTTCAACCAATATGTCTTAAAACAAATTTTTCTTTTTTTGGGCGCCTTCGAAAAATATTAAATTAATTTGACGACACCATATGCGACTCCTTTTTTTTTAAGTTACGATCGTCCCAAAGGAGGTGAACGTTATGTTATGATTCCCTTATTTGTTCTATGATCGCCCTAAAAAAGGGTGATCATGATTTTTTTTAATATATTTTTTAGTTTGGTTCATATTTTTTATTTTTAAAATGTGGTCGCCCTAGAAGGTGGGTGAACATAACGTTCGCTCGACCTTAGGGCGACCATGCTTTTAATTAATTATTATTTTTTTAAAGTTTGGATCTCCCTTTAATACGGGCAACCAAAAAGTTTAATCGCCCAATGGACGGGCGAACGTAACGTTCACCTAACCCTTGGGGTGACCATATATATATATTTCTAATTTTAATTTAAAAATAAAAAAATCTTATTTAATTTTTTTAAGGGATCGCCCAAATAATTACGATCGCCAAACCGCCCAAAGGTTGGGCGATCATAATATTAATATTACGATCATTTCAAACTTTGTTCGATCGTAATATTATATTACGATCACCCCAACCTTTGTATTACGATTGCCCAAAGGTTGGGTATTAATATTATGATCGCCCCAACCATGGGACGATCATAATATTAATATTACGATTGCCTATTAAGGGAGGTGAATGTGACGTTCGCCCACCCTTTGGGCAGTCATTTTTTTATTATTTATTTATTATTTTATTTTATTTTTTATTTTTATTTTTATTTTTTTAAAGTTTGATCGCCTCTTAAGGCGGGCGATCATAATTTTTTCCCGACCTGAGGGTGATCATGATTTTGACTTTTGTGTTTTTTTTTATATAATTTTTTTTGACAAATTGCCAATAATGATTTATACAAAACAAATTAACAAGGAAAGTTGAAACTTTAGACTAATACTTTAATAAAAAGGCTTATGTAAAATGATATACAAAATATTCAGTAACACATTTGTAATGCAATGTTCTAATCAACATTTGTAATCAAATAATCACATTTCATTCAAATATACATAATCAAATCAAAGGGCTAATCAACATTTGTAATCAACATTTAAAATGATATTAAAGATAATGCAGTGTTCTAATCAACATTTGTAATCAAATAATCACATTTCATTCAAATATACATAATCAAATCAGAGGGCTATGCTATACAAAGTATCCAATGACAAATCTAATATTATATTATATCATTAGTGACATCAAAATTACATGTAACAACATAATCTCAATATTCCTTTCATTACAATGCTAAACTCAAATCAAATCAAATGAAAACATCCTTTCATTCTGATATGTGAAATAAAATCAAATGATAATATATGAAATAAAATCAAATGATGATATGTGAAAATAAATCAAATGAATGCATCCTTGCATCATAATGCTAGAAGCTGGAACAAACTCTATTCAGATTGTACAAAATATTTTACATTCATACCCAAAATTTTTGTCATCACAATCTGAATAGTGTTATGATCATCCTCATCATCCTCAGTATTCGTTACACCTCTTCTCTCTGCCATATATTTCCAATGTGATAATGTTATTTCGTAAGGAAACTTCTCCACCTCATAGGTCGACACATATTCTGAAATAATTTTCGAATTTTTTGTCCAACCTATTTCGAACTTTAGATTTTACATATGATAATGCACTGAACACCCTTTCATCTTCCACAGATCCTAAAATCATTGTTTGACATAATTAATATAAATGAAAATATTCACTCATAGTATGTTGTAAGATAGTACTGGGTTGTAATCTTCTCCACAAGCGTGAAATATAACCTTCTTCATGATAGTTAGAGAGTTGTAAAACTTGATAAAACATTGTTGTTCCAAAAAAGTTTGATTGTTTTGTCAAAATATCTCTATTGAGAATGCCATTGATTTCAATACCATTGAATACCACACTTTTACTGAAATGGCCAACAAGAGTGCCCATGTATTTGAGAAATAAACCATTTACAATCTGGTATTCACTACAAGGATCCCAAACATCGGATTAACCACACCTATAGCTTCTAGGAATTCATCTCTTTCAAAATTATTTCTTATTTCTTTTGTCAATGATTCTTCTATTTGATTCAGTTTAATTTTTGTATTGTCTACAACTACATGAAATATGTTGTAGGTTATGGGTATTTTCTCAACTTCAATTGTAGTTATATCTATCCACATGCCATAAGAATATAAAGGTATTTCATTTTCGTGGACATTAATACATAGATGATTGTTTATATTGAACTTCAGAATGCTTTGAGAATCATTCACGTTTATTAATACTCTCCAACTCTCAAACATGGGATCCATAAAATTTCGACCAGATGTGTAGATCATATCAATATGCATTCAAATTTGTATTCTTACCCTGATGAAATACACAATATAAATCAATATTTCTTGTGCAATTTTGATCAAAGTATTCATTATTTCCAACATAGGAAAAATACCACATAATATGAGAAGTGTTTCAAAGTCACTCATTCAAAAAATTAAATCTTGCCTTATCAACTACCCTACGATTTGCATACATAAACCCTATCAAGGATTGATATTCTTTGAAAATCTTAATGTTGATTGATACATAGAAATCCACCTAGTATCCACATCTTTTAATAGTTTTTTGCCTTCAGTAACTCCTAGTGTAAACTGTTGAAACTCTGAAAATATTTTTAGACTATGTGAAAAATAATCATGAATTTCACGAACAAGCTCTTCCACTCTCACAATATTTGTAAATGTATCCACAATTTTGTATGAAATATTTATTCTATGGGCCATGCAATGAATAGGGATCAAATATAGGGCAACAAATGTTTGTAGTCTAACACAAAGACCATTCCTGCATTCTTGCATTGTAGCAGCACCATCAACTCCAACACATATTAACTGAGACTATTTCAATTTCATTCATTCCTGCTTCTTTTAAACTAGTTACAACAACATTGTATATTTTTTTTTGCATTATAATTTTCCACCATCTTGCGTAATCCAAGTAAATGAGGTTGCCTTAAATTATTTTCCAATGTGTAAACATGCATGCAAATCCAAGATGTATTGTCAACAACATTCACATCATAAATTGAAAGTGAAATGAATTTGGCCTTTTTTTACTTTCTCTTTGAGGTCATTCTACTCAACTAATGAGAGACATTTTACCATTTCCCAACCACTTTGATCTGACCAATGGGTGCTGGGTAAGTTTTGTACATCAACTAGTCGAAATAGATATTTATAATCCATGAAATCAGAAATAGGTCTACCCTTCTTAAGAATAGAGAATACAACAACAAATTGCAAACTTTTTGAAGTGAAAGTTAACTTATTCATTTTTCAAAATTGGGCTTGAATAGTTGCACCTTTCTCAACCAAAGTTTATTTTTGTTTCATTTCTTTATCATATTCTTGTGCATATCTTATATGTGCGCACTCTGATGCATCCTTCCACCTATAATTTTTTGGTATTGGTCGATTACCTTCTTTTGTTTTGATATAAACCTTTCCACAATGTTTTTCTACTGTATCTTTCTTAAGTTGTAATCTATGATCCTTTCCATGTTTCCAACTGCAAATTATGCATCTCAATTATGTTATATCATCACTACTATTATCTAGCATCATTGGATCAATAAATGGAAATTTTGATATCCTATCAGGTTGAAATGATCTGTTAATTGTCCACCTAGATAACCTTACATGTTTATGTTTTTAGATGAAGATTCTCTGGAAGTAGGGACTGCATAAGAACTATTAGTTTCTTTTCCACTTGGCATGTTAGATTCATGAATCTCTTCATGTTTTTGTTGCATTTGATTAAGAATATTTTCATCTATGGACTTTTCATTAATGTGGATATGTGGAAGTGGAGGCATATCAGGGTAAACAATGTTTTCTGTAGAGATAATACTAGTGTCAATAGTAGGGTCATTATCACTATGGCATTTAAAAGCATACCTTCTACAGATAAAAATGGATAAGCCATCAACCAAAAAGCACACTTCTTTATGAATGAAGACATTTATATTTAAAATTAACAATGTAAAAAAATTAACTGGTGAGTAAAGGCATTCATACCTTCAGTTTGTGCAGATGTTGATGGCTGATCGGATTTTAAAATATTATGAAAGTATTTGAGGATACTCCTTTTACTGGAATACTGACCTCCATTCTTTCCACTGTTTGCATTTATGATGTAAATCCATCTACAAGAGGTCAAAACAAAATACCTCCCATTACATAAAAACTGTGATAAATGAAAATAATATGTAAAACCCTCCATTTACATAAAAATTGCAATAAATGAAAATAATCAGTAAAACCCTCCATTCACATAAAAACTATAATAAATGGAAATAAACCAATAAATATTTTCTTTTCTCATTTTTGGATTCACTTTCCCCTTTTACAATGCAATACCAAGGGAATATATATCCCCAAATAAACCCTAAAAGAAAACCCTAAAGCTTGAAGCCCTAAAAGAAACCCTAAAAAAAACCCTAAAGCTTAAAGCCCTAAAAATAAAAATTCCTATTTTCAGCAAATTGATTTTTCCACCAAAAAATGACTTTTTAAGTAATTACTATTTTAGGCAAATTATTTTTCATTTAAATTTACCTTTCTTAGTAATTACCATTTTCAGTAAATTATTTTTGCGTCAAAGAATACCATTTTGAGTAATAAAAATATTATTTAAAAACTTCTTTAAAAAAAACCCTCTAAAGATAGGCTCCTACATCAATTTGACATTTTACCTGTATGAACAAAAGAATAACATGAACAATGAACATCATGTTTAAAAATAAAAATAATTGGTATAAAATAGAACTACTACTAGAGAAAACAGAGTATCTGTCCCAAGAATATCGATCCCAAGTAGAATAAATGTCCTTATTGAGTGTCAATGAATAAAATATTAAAAAATGAATTTTAATGGTAAAAGAAACTTACCGATAAATTGAGTCACCTTATGCCGGTTGCCTTATGCTAGTCGCCTTATGCCACACTCCTTATGTCGATCACCTTCTACCAGTCGCCTTATGCCAGTCACCTTATGCCAATCACCTTATGCTAGTCACCTTATGCCAATCACCTTATGCCACTCATATTATGCCAGTCGCCTTATGCCAGTCGCCTTCTGTTAGTTGCCTTCTGCAAGTCACCTTTTTCTAGTCACCTTCTGTCTTCGCCTTTCACAAGTCATATTTTTACAGTCGCGTTCTGTCAGTCATGGACTCGTGTTTTGTCAGTCATCTGCTTTGTATCGCTCGTTATTCGAAAAAATAATGTTGCAATTGTATGAGAGTCGTTATCAGGGTTATATATATAATAGGGTACAAGGGGTGAATTGGGCGGGATATTTTTTATTTTTAATAAATTTAGGGTGAAAATTAGGCAAGAAACCTTACGAAAATGGGCCAAATTTATCCTTAAAAAAATTGTATCCCAAAATTTTCGGGCAAATGGGCCGATCTCTATGGTCCTAAAATTCGTAAAATTAACATTTTGAAAATCTGAATATTCACACTAAATTGCGAAAATCGCCACTATGCAAAACCTTGATGGTTACAGTCTTGGATTATCTGAGTAGGGGTGTAGGAGGCCTTATGAACCACAATATAAGTTGCCTATAGATAGGTTCAGGTTAGGATATCATATTAGAGGACAGGATGAACTCATCATGACATCTTTGGATCGCCTGTACCTCAGTCTAGGGGAGGAAGTCGATATTAATCCTTATCACCCCAATCCCTTCACCTTTCATAGGGATAACTGGTTAGTGTCTTGCGTGACTATAGAACCACCTGAGATATATCACAAATATATCTTGGTGGATAACGGTCTAGAGCATATCCAAAGAGATAACTTGGAGGAACAAATTCATGAGGTAGCTGGTGATACAGGACTGCAAGTTCTGAATCATTGGCATAGCAGAAGACTCTAAGTCAAAATATCATTCTGAAGAGGACATAGTAGAGTTGGTCTCTAAGAGAGGGGGACCTGTTGTATGTATGAAATTTATGATGATGGTGAGTCCTCAAAAAATGAGTGATCTAAGGACAACACTAGGCTGGCTTATTTGGGCTCTCTTAACTTACATCATTTGATTCCCTTGGAGACAGTCATTGAGGATGAGCAATCCTCTATCGGTGATTATGAGTACCGAGTGTGGGCTTACATGGGGCCCCATCTATCTAATCCCCCAGTTCCAGTAGGTAGCGATGAAGGCTTTTATTATGATAGCAACAACAAAGATGAAACAAAGAGATCCTATTTGGGACCTCCTTACTTGTGTCATCGTAATGCACCGTACATTGCAGAGGATATGTACAGGGATATTAATATTCATCCTCACCTCAAAGAAAGACCACCTAGTTTGGATAGGATTTATCATGTGGTCTTCCCTAATCCACCAAAATTTAGAGAGCTCCTTGAGCCTAGCAATCATGTGTTCAAGTTTTTCCATAGACCGGATCCAGAGATCCCCATACCCCCAGAACCACATCTTTGGGATGGAATTTATACAAATGTATAGGTACACACATGTGGTCTAGGAGAAATAATCCATTCCATCAACATGGTCTCCATTGATGTGACCACTCCACTTCACAATCCAGTTGATCCATCCAAACCATTGCACTTAAATATAGATGCTATCAATTGGGATCACGCTGACTCACCACTAGAGTCTGAAGACTTTTTTCCCAATGAAGAAATATTGTAACCTTTTCATTTTGTGCCAAGTTGTGCACATGATGTTTATCATGCTGAGGATGTTTCCAATGTGGAACCCATAAACCCAAAAGATGACATCCACTTGATCCCTACCCCTCATAAGCTTGAGGAGGGATCCCACATGTTAGTAGCGAAAACCTTTGAAGTGGATATCAGTAATGATCTCACCAATCCAAGGAAGGTTAAATTTGAAGAAATTTTATCTCTTGATGAGCATGCCAACCTCATCCATCTACTGAAATAGAGACCTGATCTCTTTGCTCGAACTTTTAAGGATATGCCAGGTCTAGATCCAAAATTGGTTACTCATAACCTTTTGCTAGATCTGTCAAAGAATCCAATCAAGCAAAACTCAAGAAGATGCATCCGATAGTAGCCTTAATGGTTAAAGATGAATTACATAAGCTATTGGATGTAGAGTTTGTCATTTCCATCAACTATCCAAAATGGGTATCAAACATGGTTCTTGTAGGAAAACTTGATGGAAGGATCCAAATTTGTACAAATTTTAGAGACCTCAATAAGGCAACACCAAAGGAATCATTCCTATTGCCGAACATAGATGCTCTCATAGATGCAACTACGGGTCATGAAATACTCTCCCTAATGGATGGTTTTTTGGGTTATAACCAAATTTGGATTAATCCCAAAGACCAGCATAAAACCGTGTTCATAACTCCATGGGGGACATTTTGCTATAAGGTTATATCATTCGGTCTTAAAAATATTGGTTCCACATATCAACAGGCTATGAAATATATCTTTCATGACTATATGCATAAGATCTTGGAAGATTACATTGATGACTTATTGGTGAAGTCATTGTTGCATTTAGAGCATGTTGAGGTCCTAAGAAAGGTCTTCGATCACTGATAGAGCATAATGTTAGGTTGAATCCTAAGAAGTGTGTATTTGGCATAACTTCAGGAAAACTCTTGGGATAAACGTGGAGTCCATTCTATAGTGAATAGTGAATAGTGAATAGTAAATGAATAGTAGATATGTGAATAGTGATAGGGAATGGAAAACCTTATTGTTTGAAGAGTGGTTGACCTTAGATATTAAATGGACTAATCTCTTCTTTTTGGACTAATTAGGGATTAAAAGGACTAATCTCTTATTTTGAAAAAAATTGAGATTAAAAGGAATAATCTCCCCTTTTGGAGTAATTAGAGATTAAAAATACTTATCTCTTCTTTTGTAATAATTTGAGATTAAATGGATTAATCTCCTCTCTTAGATTTGCTAAGAGATTAAGTATATTAATCTCCCTTTTGGTATTTTTGAATGCATCCTTAAAAGTTAAATTTTGAGGGAAAATTTGATAGCATTATAGAACAATTTTGTGGAATAATTGTAGAGGAACTATAGGATAATTTCATGGAGAAATTGTAGATGAACTATAGTACAATTTTGTGGAGAAATTATAGGGAACTATAGTACAATTTTGTGGAGAAATTATAGATGAACTATAGTACAATTTTGTGGAGAAATTGTAGGGAACTATAGTACAATTTTATGGAGAAATTGTAGATGAACTATAGTACAATTTTGTGGAGAAATTGTGTGTTAGCTAGGATAATTTTGTGGAAAAATTGAATGTATCAATAGGTCAAATTTTGAGAAATTTTTTGATAGGATTTGTAAAATAAATCATGGCTTGATTGTAAAGATATTTTAGAGAAAATACTTTACTTATTGAATAGTTATAGCTAGGCATGGATAGAACTATGGAAGTTCTAAAATGATGATAGAACTTTGGAATTTCTAAACTAATGATAGAACTATTGAATTTTATGAGGATGATATGAACGTGGAGTTCATTTTAGAAATGTGGAAGTTCTAGGTTTTGATAATACAATCTTTGTAAAAAAATGAACATGGAGTACATTCTTGAAGGGATTATAGGTTCTCTTCTTGAAACTTATTTTATAAAATATGATATGAACGTGGAAGGGATTATAGGAGTTGTTTCTAGGGAGGATTAGACGTTTTTTGCAGGACTTCCCAAACTACCAAACTTGTTTCAACCATATCTCACTCATCCGAACTCATATTGAGCTAAAATTTTGAGGGTAGATGCCTGAAAAACCCTAGAACGTCTCCACCAATTTTCATATCATTTGGAGCAACACAGATCCTAGCGCATCCCTATGTGTGAACGATATATTTGGCAAGCGGCTATGCGAGGGTTTCATCTGGGTTGAGTGCAAGCAGCTCTAGAGGTTGGTTTTTAGGGCCTTCGGGCCCTAGCGGCCAATATTTTTGTGGTTTATGCTCAATATTTTAGCAAGAAATGTTGCAGGGGATACAAGATGGGTTAGAAATTTGTCTTTCAATAGATCATACTATGAACTTGAGTGACAACGGCTTCCAATTTGTTGCACAAAAGAAAAGTGAAAACCATACCTTTCCACGACGTCTAGGGCAAGGATTAAAGAGACCACGAAATAAGTTTCAAGCGAGTTGATCAAAAAATGGCTCATATCTCAAGTGAATCTGGTGCTAAGGTGCACCCACAAAATAATTCTACTATGAAAACCCCTATCAAGGGTAAGAATTTTGAAGACTCGGTCCCAAAAATGAATTTTAGGGATGCCCTTCATGGTGGAAAACCTCAGCCCAATGCTAATATCAATATTAGGGCTTCTCATAAACCTCTAAGAATGCCTAAGATTGATCCCAGGAAAACGGAGTCAGGATGTCTTAAAGCGACTGATGGAACTCCTATTGTTAAGCTTGATATGGGTAACATTCAGATCGGCATTGAAGATTTGGAAAAAAGAGGACTAATTTTTTGATTCATGGGTTTTCATCCGAGTCTATCTGCTTTCAAAGTCTATGCTACAAAAAGCTGGAAAACTAAAGGTGAGTTACAAATCTCTATTTATCCAAATGGTTATTTTCTTGTTTTATTTGCTAATAATGAAGATAGAGAGAAAACTTTTCAAGGGGGTCCTTGGTTTTTTGGAAGGGCAGGGCTTTTCATGAAGCCCTGGCATACTAAATTTAAAGCCAAAGAAGAGATGCCTTCTATAGCTCCCGTGTGGGTTAGACTCTTTGGCCTCCCTATTGAATTTTGGAATCCTACTATTTTTTCTTCAATTGGAAACTCTTTAGGAACTTTTATGATGACTCATTGATTGTACTCAAAATTTTGAACATATTATTTATGCTCGAATTTGTGTTTTAATGGATTTTGACAAACCCCTACCTAAAAATATCACATTACAATTTGGGGAAGACACTTGGGAGCAAGTAGTGGACTATGAGAACATTCCTTTTCGTTGTAGAATTTGCCATGAATATGGTCATTTGGCAGTGCTTGCCCAAATAAAATTCCCGATCAAAATAAAGAAGATATAAACTCAATAGGTTTCCAAATACCTAAGAAGAAGAACACTCAGAAAAAACCAGTAATGAAGGATCAATCAAAGTCATTTGCTAATATGTTTGAAATCCTTTCCACAAATGATGTCCCAAGTGAGGAAGAGGAAATAATGGAAACTGAAATATTAGAAACACAATTTAAATATGAAGGAAAGAACTTAGAGACAAACCAACAAATCAAAGGTTTTCAATAAAAAAAAAAAGGAGAAAATTTACACAAGAAAAACAATATTTCAAATGTCAAAACTTCAAATAATGCAAGTCCCAATATAGACTCCATTGAACCATCTAGTAAAATTTTGGTCGTGTATGAGCATTCTTCAAGGTTAGAAGCCATCTCAGATTCAATTGGAATAAGTCAAGAAACGAGGAAAAAAAAATTGAAGATGGATTCTAATCAAAAAGTAGGTCGCAAGACCAATCAATATCATATGGTAAAAGAAGGTGAAAATCTTGTAGAGGAAGGTAATATTAATGCCCTTCCCAACACTTTTTAGCCCTGGTATTAATGAAGATCATCACTTGGAATATTAGAGGACTCAAAGGGAGTCTTTCAAAACAAAATGAAATTAGAATAATGATTCAGATAAATCATCCACATCTTGTTTTCCTTCAAGAAACAAAGATGTCAATGGAGGATATGGACTTAATTGCCAACAAAATTTGGCTAGCTGAAAAAGTGGTTTCCCTCAGTTCCCAAGGGACTTCGGGTGGCATTGCTTGTCTTTGGGACCCAAAAGAGGTAGTTATTCACCATATGGTTGGCATTTGGGGTTTGTTGGCTATAGCTATTCAAAGTAGACATTCCAACTAGATTATGCTCTGCATTACTGTTTATGCCCCGACTTCTTTGGAGGAAAAAAGAAGACAGTGGAAGGATATTACTCATATTATCTCTCATTTTCCTAAAGCTTGGATCTTGATCGAAGGAGATTTCAATACCATCCTCTCTCTGGATGAGAAAAGGGGGGAAATAGAAATTTGGACAAAAGTACTGACCTCATGAGCGAATATATTGCAAACCTCCATCTTGTGGATATCCAACTAGATAATGGCCTTATGACTTGGTCTAACATAAGGCAAGGCTTAGCTTGTATAATGGAGAGATTGGATAGGTTTTTGCTCTCTGAAAATTTCTTAATCCATGGTCACATTCCTAAAGTGAAGACTCTTAATAATGATGGTTCGGATCATTGGCCAATCATGGTGGAAATGTGGAAAACCAATGTGAGTTTCTCTCCTTTTTGTTTTCAATTAATGTGGCTTAGAGACATTTCCTTTAGACCTCATGTGCAACAATGGTGGAAGGAAGGTAAACCTAGGCATGGGACTAAGATGTTCTATTTTGCAAAAAGACTGCAATACATTAAATCCAAAATCAAGACTTGGAACTGGAAAGAGTTTGGGGATGTTCATAAAAAAAAAAACATGAAGTTATTGCTCATCTTGAAAATTTGAATAAGAAAATCCATTTAGATGGCCTCACGAGAGAAGAGAAGTGTAGATGAAATTAAACTCACAACTCAGTTAGAGGAATGGGAAAAAAAAGAAGAAATCTTATGGAAGCAAAAATCTAGAATTCAATGGCTCAAAGAAGGAGATCGAAACACAAATTTCTTCCACAAATCTCTTCTAGCTCGAAGATCTCACAACTTTATTTCTTCCTTAAAATCAGATTCTGGAGATGTTGTTTATACTTGGGATGGCATGAACTCTATTGTTGTTGATTACTTTTCCAATCTTTTTGTTGCTACTCCTCTTGACTCAACTTCACAACAAAATGTTCTTCAAGCAATCCCTTCTCTTATCACTTCGAGGAGAACTCTATTTTGACTGCTCCTGTTACTATCAATGAGCTTCAACAAGTAGTTTTTAAAATGCAAAAAGGGAAAACCCCAGGTCCTGATGGTTTTCCTATTGAGTTCTACCAAGATTTATGGGATATCCTTCATGTTGATTTATTAGAGGTGGTGGAAGAAGCCAGGAAATCCAAATAAATTTTGAAGGTTATCAATAAAACTTATATTACTCTTGTTCCAAAAGCTCAAGAGGTTGATCATATCTCAGCTTTTAGACCTATTGATTTATGTAATGTTCTTCTCAAAATTATTACTAAAATCATGGCAGAAAGGTTGAAGCCTCTTTTGCATAAGATTATTTCCCCAGAGCAAGGGGGATATGTGGAAGGACGTCAAATAGTTGATGAGATATTTCTTTCTCAGGAAGCCATCCATTCCATGGATATGCAAAATTCTCCTTCTATGTTCATCCGGTTAGACTTATCCAAAGCTTATGACAAAGTGGATTGGCACTTCCTTATCAAAGTTTTGAGGCAATTTGGTTTCTCTAAGGATTGGATGGATTGGATTATGGGATGTATCTCTTAAGTTTCCTACTTAGTTCTTATCAATGGCAGGCCTTCTTAGTCTTTCCTAGCTTCCAGAGGTATTAGGCAAGGTGACCCGCTATCCCCTTATTTATTCATCATTATTGTTGAATGCTTGGGTAGGACTATAACCAATAAGAGGGAAAACAAAACCCTTGAGGGAGTTACCATTGCTCATGGAGCTAGACCTATATCTCATCTTCAATTTGTGGATGACTCTACCCTTTTAGGTAAAGCTACAATTAAGGAAGCTTCTAATATTAAGCAAATCATTAGTCTGTTTTTCTAAGGCTATCGGGCGGTTGATCAATGAAGACAAATCTAAAGTTATTTTCTTTCATTGCTCTGCTAGACAGGAATCCATGGTCTTGGATAAATTAAGATATAAGAAGACCTCTCTTCCTATCACTTATTTAGGTATTCCCATAAATATTCAAAGGCAGAAAAATAAATATTGGAGTTGGTTGTTGGACAAAGTCAAGAAGAAAATTGGAAAATGGACCAACAAGTGGCTTTCTTCTAGGGGTAGAATCACCTTGGTAAAATCAGTCCTTCAAGCTATTCCTATTTATGTTTCTTTCATTTTGAATATCCCAAAGGCTGTTCTTCGAGAATTGGATCAAATCAGTCATCGTTTCCTTTGGAGTGGTACTAAGGAGAAAATAAAATGGGCCTTGGTGAAATGGGATACTTTATGTCTTCCTAAGAGTGAATGGGGGTTAGGATTCCGGTCTTCAATTAATAACAACAAACCTTTAGCTGCTAAATTATATTGGAGGATGTTGCATAACCCCAATGCTCTTTGGTCCAATAATCTTCGTGCTAAATATGCTGAGAACAAAAGTCCCGAAGACCTTGTTCGCTATCAACTTCCTACCAAAGGTTCTCCCATTTTAGCAGTTCTTAAGACTGGTGAGGATTTGATAAAGAAAAAATTATTTTGGATCATTCATAATGGTCAACATGCAAATTTTTGGATAGATTCTTGGGATGGTCACAAGCCTTTGATAACTCAGTTTCCCGATTGGAGGCCTTGGATGGAGGAGCTTCATCGAGCTAATTGGATAAAGGTGGCTAATTACTGTCGGTACCATACTGGTAATTCAAAGGTTGGTAGATATTGGATCCCTATTGAGGATTGGCCTATTCAAATCCCAAAAAGGCAAAGACAAGATATCCAAGTTATCCTTCATATGAGATCCCTCTCTTGGTCCCATGAAAAAGATTGTTTTGGATGGAACAACACTACTAAGGGTGAGTATTTAGTTGCTCAAGGTTATTTGACCTTATGCCATAATAATCCCAACCATTCTTCGACATATTTTCTCAATTGTGGGCTCAAAAGCTCCGACCTAAGGTGAGGTTCTTTAATTGGCTTTTATTGCATCATAGGGTGCTTACTTGGTGAGCAACTTATGAAGCGTGGTTTTCATGGCCCTTTTAGATGTGAAATGTGTGAAGAGAATGTAGAAAATATCAACCATATTTTTATTGAGTGTACTTTAGCCTCTGAGCTATGGAGGAGAATGGCTACTTTACTTGGCTTACAGTGGTCCAATTTTTTCACTTTTGAACATCTTTGGAGGGATTGGCCTAATCAAGAGGGTGTTGATCATTTTATTAGGCAGTTAGTTTGGATGGGTTCTACCATTCTTCTTTGGAATATTTGGAATGAAAGGAACAACCAAATTTTTAATCAAGATAGGAAGGATATTCACTATATTTGGCAAAAGACCATAGCCAACTTAGTTGAATCAGTCCATCAACTCCTTAATCACCCCCAAAACTCCCACCAAATATGGGATCAAGTGATGCAAATATTGAAGATTAAACCTTCTAAGGGCAACCAACTTAAAGGGAATGTGAGTATTAGTAAGATGGATAGGACTAGAAATTGGCAACCTCCTCCTAAGGATTTTGGAAAATTCAATACCGATGGAGCCTCTAGAGGGAACCCTGGAAAATCCAGTGTGGGAGGAATTGGTAGACTTTTAGATGGCTCCTTGGTTTTTACTTTTGCTGAGAATTTGGGTATTCTTTCCAATAACCTTGTTGAGGGGTATGGTATCCTTAGAGGCCTTTAGGAGGCTACTAAGGTTGGATGGAAAAAGGTGTTAGTTGAGTCTGACTCTCAACTTATGATTAATCTCTTGAAGACTCCTTTTAAGAATCATAAGGTGGATTGGAGAATAAAAATAATTATTGAGAAGATTCAGTTAATCCAGATGGGATTTTTGAAAGTTGATTACAATCATGTGGTCAGAGATCAAAACAAGAGTGTTGATACTTTGGTATCCTCCCATGAATATCAAGGAATTAAGAAGCCTATAGGGCAAAGTAGCATCCATAAAGCGATTTATCACACAATTATCGGATAAATATTGACCCATGAATCGACTACTACACAAAGGGGTCCCATTCAATTGGGATGAGGATTGTCAAGCAACCTTTGCTGAGATTAAGAAATACTTGGTAATGTCGCCAATGCTAGCTCCACCAAGACCAGATGAGCCTTTTTTGCTATACATATCGGTGACTGAATTTGCATTAGGGACCATGTTAGCCCAAAAGAATGAACAAAACAAAGAGCAAGCCATATATTACATTAGCCGAACCTTGGTGAGTTATGAGCTAGGATTTACATGGAAAAACTATGCTTAGCAGTAGTGTTCACTACAAAGAAATTGTGACATTATATGTCAATTCATACAACGTATGTCATATCAAAACAAAACACTTTGCAGTATATGATGAGCAAGACATATCATAATACATGTACTGCAAAGTGGATCATGCTATTGATAAAATTTGATATAGAATTCATTAGCCAGAATTCCATTAAGGGACAAGTCATAGCAGATCAACTGGTTGAGGTACCTCTTGAAAATAGCAGGCCCCTCACCATTGAGCTTCTTGATGATGCAATTTTTGTCTTATTAGAAGCACCCAAACCTGAAGAACCATATAACAAAGCTGATATGACCTTGTTCTTTGACGATTCAAAGTGTGAGCAAGGGGGTGGTGCAGGAATAGTGTTGTTCATGCCACAAGGTGCTCCTATGCCCTTGTCATTTAAGTTGGACTTTCCTTGCACTAACAATAATGTTGAATATGAAGCCCTAATTTTGGGCCTCCAAATAGTTGTCACCATGAAGATTAAAAGGTTAAATATCTTTGGTGATTCCCTTCTCATTGTCAACCAAGTGAAGGGACTTTTTTAGTGTCGATGTCCTATCCTAAAGTCTTACAAAGATCTTGTTGATACATATTTAGCTCGGTTGGAATGGTATGACATCAAGGCAATCCCTCATTTATCAAACATATTCATAGACACTATGGCATCTTTGGGATCCTTAATCCCTCAGAATACATCTACTGATTTTACTACCATCCACGTAAAAATGTTGTCACACTCTGCTGTGCAACATGAAGCTTTGGATAACAAAGAGTCAATCAACATGATTCAGGTAGAACCAAATCAGGATTGGTTCTACAAAGCCAGATATTTTCTCAAGGGAGCATCTTGGGGATCTTTGATCTCATAGGATCCTACAGAAGTGATACTACCATCCACCATAAGGTTGTTTCCTAGTATGCATTTGTGAATGTTAAACCATAGGGGGAACATGATTGTCTTGTCGTTTGATCTGAGAGCTATTAGAACTGGATGTTGCATAGATATATGACTTCCTTAAGCTTGGTGTAATCCCTTAGGGATTATCGCATGCTACAAAGCACATATTTAAATAGAAAGCGACAAAGTATGTCTTGTTAGGAGATATTTTGTATCATCAAAGCTACGATGGAGTTCTCCTTCATTATCTTGAGCCCCAAGAATCATCTTGGGCAATTTTGCAAGCTCACAAAGGTACGTGCAATGGCCATTTCAGTGGCATGGCTATCATCAAGCGCATCCTTCACATGGGTTATTATTGGCCCACTATGAAGAAGGATTGCAATGTGTATGTCAGGAAATGCATTAAATGCCAACATCATGCTAATCTTGCACACCTGCCATCATAGGCCTTATAGCCCATTCAAGCGGCTTGGCCATTTTCTCAGTGGGATTTGGATCTCATTGGTAAGATCTCTCCTCCATCATCGGGTTGACATACATTCATTATTACGGCTACTGAGTACTTTACTAAGTGGGTGGAAGCAGTCCCATTAACAATGACAACTGGAGCATGTATTGTTGAGTTCATACTCACCAATATCATAAGTCATTTTGGGATACCATCCAAGATAATTTTAGATAATGGAACGTCATTCAAAAACAAAACTATGAGAGCTTTGATGTTCAAGTACAAGATCAAACATAGTTTTGTGACTCCATATTATCCATAGGAAAATAGGTAGGCTGAAGCTTCAAACAAGATAGTGGTATCCATCTTGAAAAATACGATACAATAACATCATAAATATTGGCATATCCAGCTTCCCCTTGCATTATGGGCTTACAGGACTAGTATTCGGACACCCACTAGGGCAACTCCATTTTCACTAGTATATGGCATAGAGGCCATTATGCCCTTAGAGTTAGAAATTCCAAAATTGTGCATCGCATTGAAAGAGTTCATCGATGATGACACTGCATGGCAATCTCACCTAGATCAATTGATGCTACTTGATGAACATCGTGTGAATGCCCTTGAGCATCTTTGTGTTTATCAAGAGCGCTTAAAATGAGCTTACAATGACAAAGTCCATCTGAGAGACTTTGAGGTTGGTGATCTTGTGCTGAAATAGAACCAACATAACTCAAATCTACTTCCAAAAATACGAGATAAATTTATAGCTAATTGGTTAGGTCCTTATATCATCTATGATAATATTGGACTCGGGGCATATCTCTTAACATTGTTGGAAGGGGTTGAAGAGCCTGGACCTCTCAACATCCTTCACCTTAAAGCATTTTATGCCTAAAACCATCAAAAGACCCCAAAGGCATCTGTAAGCCCTTTGGTCATCCAGTAAAAGGCCCCAAAGGTGTCTGTAAGCCCTTTGGTCAAATCAAAAAGTTATAAAATCTAAAAAAATTGGAAAATATCAAAATTTCAAAAATAATTGCACATTGCATTTCATTTGCATCATCGCATTCCAGTTATCGCATGCATTTCATTTTGCATTGCATTAGGCATATCCATCCGTCGCACTTGCATTAGGATAGTTTGTATTGGCAGTCTTACAAATGACACCACATTTGTATTTCAATCATGCATCTTTGCACTATCATCATCATTCATCACCCGTGTGAGTAATTGTGTTTTTCAACACAATCCTTCTTGTTGCTATGAAGAATATACTAAGGTTTTCTAGTCACTCAGCCATACCTAGTGGTCTTCTCAAGAGTTTGGTAGAAATCTTGCTTTGCTTTTGTAGATGAGGTCTAGTTTTGATAGCACTTAGCATATCAGAATCCTATCACTAATATCCAAACTAAATAATCCTAATTAGGACGAGGGACATATGAATGCTATGAAGCGGGACCAGGTATCTTGAGGTGAAAATTTTATCTTGCTTATCCCCCTGTGCGGACGGTGCAGGAAATGTTGGCAATTGGAAAAAGGACAAGCTTGCCCCCTACCCGAATAAATCCCTTGCTTACAAATGAAGGAGCAAAATCCCAAAATGAAATCCCCGAGTGAAATTCCAAAGTTAAATCCTCATAAATCAAATCAAATCAAGATCAAATTCAAAGTGAAATCCCATCAATATCAAATCCCTTGCTCAAAGAAAAAGTAAAATATATATAAAAAAATACAAAATAAATAGTGGTTTTTATCACTAAAAGAGAAGTACAAAATAAACAGTGATTCTTATCACTTTACATGAGCAAGTATCCCTATAAATTAAAGAAAATAAGGGGGTGAGCTTGAATCCCTAGAATTGTCAGCACTACCGTACCTTACGCATGATGATATGTCTAATACATTAGCATTTCACTTTTATGCAGACCAATGTTTGAATGTGGAAGAGCTAGCTTCAGTAAAACCTGTATCGCCTAGTGGTCTACATCCAACTACAATTCGAACATAGGATTGAATAGACATTTGAGGATCCCCAATCTTAGCAATGGGCTGAAAGAATCTCGCTTGACATCGGGGTATGCTTATGCCTTATCTAATATATTTATTTGCACACATAGGGATAATGAATAGTTAGGGTATATCCTAGCAAAAACCTTATATTTCAGAAGTCTAGTATGGTTAGTATACAACTTTTGATAAGTCAACTAAGGTGTTTGAGTCTCATGGAAAGCCTCAAAAATTCCCAAATAGCAACAACCAATTTTCAATGCAATCATCAAAAATCAATTTTATTTTATGAGAGTTTGTTTATTAAAATTATTTATAATATAGGTTAGATACCGGATGGATGTCAGAAATGATATTTAAACGGCCAATGACTATGTTATCCATATTATTTTAATCTACAAACGCTTATGAATAGAAACCATATATAATTGCATCTCACATATGGGTGCACAATTTATCAATTTTCATAAAAAGATATAGCAATTACATTTCATGATTGTTATACATTATGTGGTGTCATCCATTAGATTGTTAAACTCATATTGCATTCATACATGATGTTTTAAGTGATTAAAGCATACATGTCCACTTACAGAAAATCATCAACAATATATATATATATATATATATATATATATATATATATTTATATATATATATATATATATGCAATACATACATGGCATAGATTATGTCATAACAACATAAATTAAATGCATACAAGTACAACAAATTACACATGCATTTAACAACAAACATTGCATTCATATACATTCATCATAAGTAGTCCATCTACACATATATATCATTGCATTTAAAATCATACATCCATCATCTATCTAGTGCATGTCATCCATACATCACATCATATAGCATAAAATAAACATCACATCTAAGCATTGCATCCATATGCATCTCATAAAATCTAAAAACAATAAAACAAATAAACTGCACATATAATAAGTCTCAAAGGTCTGATCATATATATGTGTATCAAAAAATATATAATAAGCAGTACACCGATATATGTCAAAAATACCCGTAGGCTACAATTGTGTAGGTCCTCGACCTTACACACAAAAATGGTACAAGCATCTAGCATAGATCCATACTAAGCAGCACATGCACCCCTAGTCTGTGAGGCTCCACCCTCACCTCCACCATCCCTACGTTTGGAACTAGCACCAGAGGTCCTCTCTAATATGTGACTCCTATGGCTGGAGCGAGATGAAGACTGGCCTATCTCCCGAGTGTGAGTCCTCTGAGAGCCTGAAGCCATGGGCATCTTCGAAACCTCACCCCCAAGTAGCTGAATCGATCCTCTCAAGGAAGTGATGTAGGTAGAATCCCATGCTCTATCATAGATGTGCTACTGCACTAGAGCCCAGAGTCTCCTGATCTCTACCCCCTGATCTAGCCCTGCTAATCCCTGTACTACCTGAGATTCTGGAGCAGCTGGTGGTGCTAGAGCAACCTATGAAGAAGAGGGATCTCCCCTCTCAACCCTGAGTGCATCATGTTGTGCCCTAAGAGCATCTAGATGAGACTGTAGGAGGATGCATTGGCCTGTAACCCGTTGTATCTCTATCTCTACCGAGTCAATCTTGGCCTGTAGAGCGGTCTTCTCCTCCTCATAGCCATGCCACTGAGACTACCCTACTGTGATTCAAGACTATAGATCCCCAACCTGTGCCTATAAGGTAGCAATGGTGGTATCTCGATGTAAGAGTTGTGTCTGTAGGGAGCCTACCTGAGTCTGTAGGCTGGCAACCTAGGCCCTGAGCTGCCCAACCTCGCTATTAGGTGTGGCCTCACCCTCCTCGAGAGCGTCACCCTCCTCCTCAACTAGAGGTGCATCCTCTGCAGCTCCTCCCTCACCCCATATGCCCTCAATCCTCTTATGGACTCGATGACCATGAGGGTTGACCTCTGCTCCCTTTGTGCCCTTGATTGCATCATCTGCTATCCTACCCAAGGGGCCCTCGAAGCCCCACCATACCCTGAGTGTCCACCAGGTGTCGTAATCAAGAGTAGTCCCTGCATCGGTCAGCCCTGACTCCTAAAATTCATCATCCTCATCACCCAGTGGAGTCACCCTGGACCATGCCAAGTCCTTCTCTAGAGTGAGGCGACGGTAGATGGTAGGTAGCTCTGGAATGTCCTGCCTAATCCTGAACTATCTAGTGACATGAGAGAAGTAAAAGAACTCCTGTACCTCAGACTTGCATCCGAGGAGCCATATGTCTCTACGTGCCCGGCGCAAGTTGATCATTGACCTCCATCCATGGAGGGCAGTCTAGGTATGGGTGCCAGTCCATCTAGTCTGCATGTAGTCATGAGAACTATCCAATGTAGTAGTCCAGGTCCCCTATGTGAGACCTACTCCGGAAGCCCTCCTACTCATGAGGCCAGCATGCCGCGTAGCACTGGTGCACCTCCTCAATGGTGCCAATCTCAAGTGGTAGGCCAATGGGGCGCTCAATCCTGATATGCTACCACCCCCAGATCTGAAGTAGTAGGCTACAGTCGATGCCTACTCTGCTCCTCTATGTGATATGGTACAACTCATTATAGAGTTGCGCTAGTAGGGCACTCCCTAGGATAGGATCAGGGACTGATCAGTGGGGCTCGCTAGGACATCTTGCATCCTAGCCAGGAGGTTCCAAGGGAACCTCACTCTAGAAGATTCGGGAAGGACAATCTGCATGATCAGGTGCATGAAAATGGTTGCTCATTGGGAGAAGACCTGCTGGGTGTACTAGTGCTCAATGTGGACCCCTCCATGGTCCGAATTTCATTGTGCTTCCTCGCTACAGGTACCAAAGATCATCATGAATACTGCATCCTTTGCATCTATAGGTGAATATGTGATGGCCTCGCCATCCAGAGGGAGTCGAAAGATGTGGTAGACATCCTCTAGAGTAATAGTCATCTCACCTTTCGATAGGTGAAAGGTATTGGTCCACGCATCCCAGAATTAGACTAATGTAGTCATGTAGGCTTGATCGGCCCTAATGGTGGGAAGGCGCAAGATGTAGCCAAATCCCATAGCCCCAAACCAATCCTGCTCCACCTAGGTCGAGGCACCATGTAGGTTGCGAAGGATCTTTGATTCCCTCGCCCTCGTAGTCAGAGTCTGGTCGATGGCAAGAGAATAAGGTAAAAGTAATTACAAAAAAAAAATCAACCAAAAATACATAAAAAATGACTTAAAAATGACAAACAAAATCATAAAATCATAAAAGCACATAAAAATAAAAAATGCACTCAAAAATTAAAAATAAAAAAATTAAAAAATTAAAAATTTCCTAAGGTCATCGAACCACGGTTCATACCCGCGATCGGGATGGCGGTCAATTTTATGACCATTGGGATTTAAATCCCGTCGTGGCTGACAGTCGTATCCCCCAATTTTCCAATTGGGGACCGTGCCTTCCAACCGTGCAGTCAGGAGGGAAGACCTTTTCAGGGTCCTTCCTCATCCCGAGACCCCCAAAAAAAAAAATAATAAAACAAAAAGAAGAAAACAAAAACAAAATTTTTCAAGAATTTTAACCCTCCCCTTAAGCTAACCTAAGCTAAACCTAACTAGGGTGAGGTTCATTACCGACGGTTTAATGATGTTCATTTGACCCATTAATTAGTGAGGTTAATTTTAAACTGGTAAAATAAATATGGTCAAGGGTTTTGTGTGCTTCTACCTTAGTAGCACCGGCTCCTCCAGGTTGGGCTACCATCAATGCGGTTGGTGGTGAGGTCGAGTTGCAACAACGCTTCACGTCAAAATTGTCTAAACACCTCTCAGAGCACTCAAGATTTGCAAGTTGTCAAGTTGAAAATGACATTGAAAATGACAACAAATTTTTTAAATATTTCCTATTTTTTGCTTGATCACGGTTGACACCTGCGAGTGCAAAACTAGGGTTTGTCGACCGTGGATGTCAGCCACGGCTAGAAAAATTTGAAAATCTAGCTGTTGTTGACAAATGCGGCTAGAAAACCATAATAAATGCTCCAAAATCCCACCATGAGGAGCTAAAAAATGCAAAATTAAAAATACCCATCTGACTAGAATTGCCAAAAATATTAAAAATAACGAAAAAAATTAGATAAACTAAAAACCAAATGTGCCTTGTATCTAGTAATTTACCCTATACACTTGGCGGTTGCAGCGACTTGTGATCCATGCAATCCGGCAAGATGAGTAAATTACCATAAGGACATTTGGGGTAAATTTATCATCATGGAATTTCTATGCTTCACTTCAATCCTTAAGAAGGCCCAGACAGCCGAACTGCTCCACGGGAACGAAGCAATCATATCACTTCTTCTATGACACTTTCAGTAGATCATCAAACAATATGATTCAACACATGCCTAATTGGAATTGCTATCATCTTGATTCCCTAAGAAGGCCATTGAGGTTGGACCGCTCCATGGGATAGAGATGTACAATTACTCTTAACAGTTGCAATCATAGCTGATTAGGCCTAATCAATTATCAAATGCTAAATCTTATTTTATTCAAAGTCATTCATAGTGGTCAAGCGACTTGTCACTTCGTTCAATTATCATTACCCTCATTGACTCGTCACTTGAGGGGGTAGTCATAATATCATAATCATAATCAAAGTCAATAGAAGATCCCTTGATCTTGTCAAAATTATGTTCGTCTTATGAATCATTGCCAACGACTATCATAAGCTTACCCTCTACTAGGGTAAAAATCAAATATGATAGTTAAGTTAGTAGCTCTCCTCCTTTTGGATCTATATGGTGCAGAAGCCTATAGTAGCACTGAAGCTACCCGATCGTCACTGGAGCTTGCCAAAGCTTTGCAAATTTAAGCCTTCCATCCAATTGGAAGCAATGATTCTAGGATGCGCATCCTTTTGCTAGACCTTGAGCATCTAATGTTGATCAGACTAATGATCATCATCCAACCTATGACATCATTTTAGGAGGTCTATTTTTGCTCAACGTTGTTCGATCTCACAACGCATCTCAAAAGGGGCATCTATAGACACCTAAAACATGTCATGTCGAGGCGACTACTCATATGGGACATGCTAGAAGACCATATGGAAGACCTTGGAAAAATACCAAGGTATAGTAGTGGTTCTAACCACTCATTTAGGTAGTTTGGCCTAATCAATGTTAGCCATGGTTGACACCTATGGTTAGCAGTGTTGACCATGCCTTAGAGCCATGGCTAGTAGTCAAAAATAGTTGGACCTTGGCCGATCCAAAATCGGTTGCAATGGCCAATTGGTTGTAGATCCAAGTGGTTTAGGGGTGGAAAGATCCAAAAGTTTCCCTCCAATTTCTCCAGCTATCCATTCTTGATCTTGGCTTCCTCAAGAAGCTAAGACATAGCCCTCCTAGGTGCTATAAGACCCCCATCCAAAATGGGAAATAAAGAGAGATGCATAGGAGAATTCGAGCGGTGAAGCCCTATCGAGTTCATTACTCACCTATTTGCATTGAGATAAAGCTTGGTCATAAGCATTGAGAGATCAAAATGGCAATTCAAGCCATGGAGGTCCTAGGAGGCTAGGAGAGCCAAGAAACTCAATTACGCCAACTTCACATGCAATCTGAGCAATCCAACCACCAAACTAGTCAAAGGACACAGAGGTGACCCTTGACCATCAATTTGACAGAGATATTCAGAGATTCAACCCCTTAATTGGAGGGTAAACATATCTCAGGCTCAGTCGTGGCTATCAACCGTGGCTAATAATGCTCACCATGGGACAGAGTCACGGTTAGGGTATTATATCTGATTTCTCTATTTTCTAATCGTAGGATATTTTTAACTTCATTATATTAAGCATATTTCATGTTTAGTTGCTTTAATAGAGACTCTAACTGATAGAATTAGGGGTTTTAGTCACTTTTCTTTCATTCTTGCAATCAAGATACTAATGGTCTTTTCTATGCTTTCATGCTTTCAAATTCATAATTGAGGCATTAGATAGATTGATTGATGTTTCCTTTACAGTATTAATGGTAGAATTATCATGTTTAATGTAGTTTAACATGTTTCTTGCACTTTATTGATTTCATGTTGCTATGACATATTTTGTACAATCTTCCTCCAAAAGCCTCATCAAGAGAGGTCTCCTTTATTACTGATATGCCTCTTGTTGTTTATTGCACGTAGGACTAATAGGGTTTTGACATGCAAGGCAACAAATACCTCTAATCATGGAGAAGAAGGTCATCTACACCTTGGAGCAGTTCGTGTCATCGTAGAAGGTATTGAAAGACACCTACCCTTGCGAGGGATTTTCTTACTATAATTCTTGTATCGAATGGGTATCCCTAAGAGGGATGGATTTGTAACATGGATTGATTCAAATTAATGGAAGATACATTTCTTGTTATGTGTTATTTGTCATCAATTTGTGTATGAATACTCATTTTCATATGATTTACAACCATTACAGCATTAGGTGTTAGCCTTTTACAATGTTACACCTCCCTACCGAAATACACCCTACTAAGAGTTGCACTACCGTGTACCACTCTTCCAAGAGTTGCCTTGATGTGAACCACTTAGATGTGTGCCACTGCATAAATTACGTAGGGTGATGGTATTTCTGTGTAATGATATAGCAAGGTGAACAATCACTAATTTTATGGAAACATTTCATCATCTACCTTAGTTAAAATAATTTGAAATATGATTCACTTTTAGGAGGTAGATGTAAGTATACATGTGGTCATTGGTGCCTTTTGTTTGGTGGTTTCCAAAGAGATATTTAATTTTAAAAGGAGAATGTGGAAAGTCATATTGAGGAGATGTAATTGAAAAGACACAAAATCCTCTATATAAGCCCATGAGAATTCTTGTACAAAGGCTGGAATTTTTGGAAGCAAATAGACCATTATTCTATTTTAATGTAAACGAATCTAGAAACTTACACCTTTTGAGCAAGACTGGAGGAGAATATTTCAGAGGGTAGTATTTTATTGTTGATATTTCTCTACACTTTCCTCGATTTCTATCTAGTGTTTAATGTTGTAAAAAGGTTGCACTGCGTGAAAATCTGTAGGGTGTAGATTCCATTTATTTTCCTTAGAGGCTAGCACTTGATCTAACCCAAATTGTGCTTCTACAGGTTTTATTAGGTCAGGTTACCCTATTGAAATTTCTCACTATCTTTGGTTTTGTTGTGTAGGGTAGCATTATGCTAGGTTCTTTGCATTAATGTTCCATTTTTCTTTTTTGTTATCTTAGTTCCATTTAGTTTTTTGCATTTTATTCTTTTATTCTATAGGTTTTCTAATTTTTTACTATTTCTTTGATAAATCTGACCAAGGGATTTTACAGTGCACATTTTCCAAATATATATATATATACAAGCACTTGATTTACATAATTATTTGGATAATATTTTTGGATATAAAAGGAGCATTTTATGCACAATTTTTCATTTGCATAAGAAGATAAAATTCATCTAGGAGGGAGGGTTACTAACCTACAAATTACAGATTAAGTCAAGATAATAAAATGAAGTGGACAATCCACAACACTTCCTAACTTCACTTTTTTTGGTTTCTAATCAAGATAAAAGGAATTGCTGACTCCACTAACCCTCAATCTCAAATTAAGTGCAGATAAAGCAAAGGAATGCTAATTTTCTAACTTTCTAACATTCTAACTCTCTAACTTTGCAATTAGTAGGTCATTAAATATACAAGATAAAATTGAACCTACTAACAACAATTACTAATTTCAATCTCACATTAAAGGCACAAATGCTTAAAATGAAGTGGTTAGTCCACAACACTCTCTAACTTTGCAATTTTAATCTGAAGATAAAATGAACCCACTAATAGGGATTTAGGGTAAGTCAGATTAAGCAAAGATAAGAAAGAAGAGCACTTGCATTTTAGCACATTCAAATAATTCAAGTAAGGTAATCACAAATCAATTACACCATAGGCCCCTTGTTTACAATCACTTGCAAACCACTAAGGTGTTCTAGAACTTGGTATTTCATTTATTTGCTTTCAGATATACATGCACATGCTTTTAAGCTAAAAGGAACCTTGGAGAAGTTGTTCTAACTTCTTTGCAAGAGGATTAAATCCCAAAGTCATGACTGTGGTGAAGACTTTACAATTGGGAAAAATTTCAACTCAACAGAATTGGTGCTAGAAGGAGGGCCTGAATTGGTTTACTTTATTGCTATTTTAGATGACAAATTGTTCATGTTTACTTGAAAGTTTTATTTGAAAGAATTGGTCTTGACTAACAAGGTTTTGTTAATCACATTTTTTGATTTAAAAAGTTCTTTAATTGATGATGTGTTAATGCTAACTTTTTTTTTTTTAATTGAAGGATGTTTCTTATTGCTATGGTTTGATTGATGCATATCCTTCGATTGATAAAAATGATGATTTATATGTGAAATATTTGAGGATTGTTAGTCATTTCATGCTTATTTTCAAGATATATTTATTGGACTAACAAATGAAGTACTAAAGTTATATTCTTTGAGGTTTACTAATGTCCATGTTTGCACCATGGATTATAGGTAACCTATTGAACATACCTGGAGTTCAACATAATTTACCCATCAGTTTTGAAAGATATCTTCATCAATTTGTGTCTAATGGGATGCGGCCCGTAGAAGAGCATATTCAAGCATTCAAAATATATGTGAATAATTTAACATTTTGGTATGATGATATTGCTTGCAAAATGTTCCCTTACACATTGGACAAAGTTGCATATGATTTTTTTACTAATATACCTTTAGGATCAATAACTTCTTGGGATCAAATAGAGGCAATGTTTCTTAATCAATTCAAAAAAAGCTAGTTGATCCAATCCTCATGTACAATCAGTTTGTCACTATTCATAGAGGACCAAGTAAAAATTTGAAGTCATTCACCGGAAGGTTCCATGAACTATACACTCAACTGGTGGTACCTTATGTCCTTCCAGAGGGAGTGACTATCCAAGTATACCTCAATGCTCTTGACCCATTTACTTCCACATATTTGTGAGGGATGTATCAAATCACATATTTATCTCAAGCTTATACTCAAGCAATGGAAATTGAGCAACAATTGAGTTATTAAAATTATGGTGGGGGTTTTGGATCATATAATCTTCAACCATTTAATACCTCCCTTACCCACCCAATGATTTATCCACCTCAACCAAGTTCAAGTGGGAATCAATTTCAAAATATTTCATTGTCCTCAAATGTGAATCAATTTCATAATCAACAATCACTCCCAAGCTTCAATAAATTTCAAAATCCTGAACCTACCATTCAAATTCAACCATCATTCTTAAGTGTGAATCAATTTCAGAATACCCATCTTAATCATCTTTCAAATCAAGTTCCTAAGATAAATTTCAATGATTTTTACAATAATATGATTTCAAGTAATGGAGGAGTCCTATATCTAACTAGTATGGAAATGTGTGATAGGTTGGGACCTTCCATAGAATTAAATGAAATGGTTGAAGTGGTTGAGAAAGAAAGCCAACATGTTCTAAATAATGACCCTTTAAAAATAAAAGGCTTAGAGTCATTATTCACAAAAGAGGATTGGGATAATCATAGAAACCAGAATACAAGAGTTGATCCCACAGAAGAAACTCTTGACTCACCAAAGGTGGTTGATAGTGAATTGAAGGAGGAATTAATAGATGAATCTAAATATTTTGTCGAAGACATGATAGAATTTCATCCCACGAATTTAGATGAAAATTCTTATAATGGTTGTGGAAGATATGAAGAATCATTGGTTTTTCATACCCCTATTGATGGAATTCCAATTGATATGTAGAATACAAAAAACTTGGGTGGAAATTCACATGAATGTCTTGAAGATTCTGAGGAAGAGATACTATGGATGGTTAACAAGGAATTGAAACCAAATGATAAAAATATGTCTTTATTAGAAGAAACACAAGTAATTGATCATGGAGATGTGTGATTTGACACATCCCTTGATCAACATGATTTATGGTTTGAAAAAGATGGATATATGTTTAATTGGGTGCCTAATCTTGGTGTTTTTGATAAACAGGTCATGGATGAAGATGAAGGGCTAAAAGATGATGAAGCCCATGAAGAATAAGAAAATATTATAATGGCTCACCAAGTTTTGGTAAATTGAAATGTACAAAAGGTAGAATCTAACATTTTGTGTCCAAGCATCCAAGCTTCAGGTGAAAATTTGTATAATAATTCATTGGATTCAAATGTTATTTATGATGAAATACCATTGGAGGTTAATAAAGAACTAGAATTGATTTCTACTCACACCTCTAATAATATTGCTTTGGTGAATGAAATAGAAGTTGATGTGCTAAAATTTTTGAATCAAGTTCATCAACAATTAACAATCGAATCTAGGATAAAACCTTATAATGATTCTCATTTAGTAAATATCCTAGATGCTTGCAAATTGTTACATAAGCATGATTGGCCTAAATACATGGAAAATGAATTGGCTTTGAAATTTTTAGAAATAGGTTCCTACTTGCAAGACCTCATATTTGAAAAGGAAAACCTAATTCTAAATCAGGAATTGAATTGTGAAATATTTATTTTAATGAATGAACAAGGAACAATTGAAAATCAATCATTGTTTTATCACTTTGATGAATTAAAGCTTCACCATGGGATTCCTAATAAAACTAAATCAAGATGGCGGGGTGAGAGAGGTAAATTGAAGGATTTTGTGCTTGTAGGGATAATATTATGGTGGGATTTTATCCATAAATTTTTTTATACCTATCATGTCAAAATTCTTTTCATTTGTGATAGAAATCAAGTTTGGGATCCAGGAAAATGATGCTTGAAATTTTTTCACAATCTTGTGCATTATTGTATATTATTGTATATAGTTTTGGTTTTATTGTTTTTTTTCTTAGTGTTGTTGATTTTGGGCTTTGGTTCTAATCTAGTTTTGGCTTTTTGTTTTTGTGCTCTATCCTTGTTTTTTTGGTATAGATTTAGTTTTAGTTTACGAGTTTTATATTTTGAGGTTGGTCCCTCTATTTGAGGTGATATTTTGTGTTGCTACTAATGGCCTCTTGATCATTTTTGTATTTCCTTTGTTAAGTGGATTGGAATACCTAATCTGAAAGTAGGTTAACTTGAGAAAATGGGGATGATTTGTGATCATGCTAAGATCTTGGGACTAAAATGGTGGAGAGTGGAATAATGAAACATGTAGCTAAATCTCCACTTATATCTCACATATTAAAGTGGTATTTCTAGAAGTCCCAAAGGATGAAGTAATTTTGGGTTGTAAATTAAGGTAAAAATTCAACACACTCTATCCCTATGCTTCCTAACCCTTATAAGACATAAATTGTTGTAAAGCGACCAAAAAAAAAGGAAGCAAGTAAAGGAAAACACGAATTATTCACATACTTTTCGTCAAAACAATAATGCTTCTAATGCTCTTACCAAATTTGGCACTTCCATATCCGAGTTGATGACGTGGTCTTTTGACCTGCCTCAATTCTTACATCATATAATTGATAAAGACAAAATGTCTTCATGGTTTGATCTTCCCTCGGCTGACGTGGAGCAGGTTAGCACTGTCCATAATGATCCTCATGTCACTGAAGCTTAATTTTGATTGGGCCTCACCTTTGGCCATTTCAACTTGTGTTTTTTTTGTGCCTTCGTATGATTTCTTCATTGAGTGTTGGTATTTCTACCTTAGAGGTAATTTTTTTGCATCGTATCTCGCGTGTGTCTTCCATGATTGTCATTTTTCCTTTTTGCAAAGCTTCATCATTATTTTTTACCCTTCTCATTTTTTCCAATTTTCCCATGCTCCCACCTCTGTTTCCTTTGGATCCCTCCACTTTTTCCTTCCATGTCACTCTTTCCACCTGTTGCCCTCATGGTGTTCTGGTCTAGCTTTTAGGTTTTCCTGTTTGGAGAATTTTTTTCTTGGTTTACCTCATGATTTTCATAGGTGACCATTTCCAGCTCATCTTCTCTATTTGTGCTGAAACATGGTGCTTCCTTAGTTGGCACGAGTTCCAAATTCAGAGCAAAAATGCTTTTATAACCTTCTCCTAGGGTTTCATAAGTCGTATTTCTAAGCTCTGCTCCTATTATTTTTCTTCCCCGAAGGTTTTTCCCCTAATGCTCTCTGTGTGTTTAAACATTATGGATAACTTTGTTGAACCTTCCACTCTGTGTATTGATACTATCACTGAAGGCATTATTTATGGAAAAAAGTTCCTTCCTTTCTTTAAGTTGTTTGATGGTGAAGACCCTGAAATTACTCTAGACTTTTTAGAAACCTGGGATGATGGGAAGGTCACCATCCGAGGAAAATATTATGTCTTAGATGTTTAGACTCTTATGGAGCTAACTGGTCAACAGGTGAAAGGAAGGTCTATCAGAAGGGAGAAACACAACTGGGATGCTGAACTGAAGGATATTTCTGACAAAGATCTTTGTAGGAGAGCTAAACTTGGCATGCAACGTGACGAGCTTCCTTTTCCTTTTGGGAATGTCCTCAAGCCAATAATGGAATATGTCACTATCGACGATCCAGATAAGCCTTTAAAGAGTTTTCACTTTGCTTTTTATAATCATTATCATGAGGTTAGGGTTTTGAATATTCCCAAATTTATTTATAATTCTGTCAGTCATACCATTGAGGAGACCAAGAATAAGCAAAGTTCCAAACTTCCTACCCATTGTGGCTTGTTTAAAGTCCTTTTTAAGCACTAGTTGATCCATTGTCCTAAAGGTGTTGTCATAACTTCTACCCCTGACCCTGGGCCCAAGTCAAGTCCTCCCAAGGTCAGATCCTCTCAATTGACTCCTCTATCCTCCAAAAATCTAAAATTGTCAGCCAAGAAACACAATATTTTTGAGGAAGTGATAATTCTAAGGAAAAGGGCCAGAGAAGCTCCTACTGGAAGTGACAGTGGTTTTGATCTAAATTTGAAAACTAAACCGAAGACTGAACCAGTGCAAAAACCGCTCTATGCATCTAAAGAACAAAGCAAAGCAATAGGAATCCATGGTCATTGACTCTAATGAAGACACCAAGGATGACCTTAACCTTTCACTGCAAGAGTATATCATTAAATCAATTTCTAACAATATTGCTCAACTTATGGATTTGCGCAGTTCCTTGAGCTTAAATTTCTTCAGAAGATCTTTCTCTGAAAAGGGAGTTAATGAATCTGATGCCAAGCAAAGGAATAAGAAGGTCAAGATTGAGGAATCCCCTATCAATGGCAGTAATGCTAAAGAGGAGTTGTTCACTATAAGCCTGCATGATCTCACAATAAAGCCTACCTCTGAGAAATAGTTGTTGGTTGTTACCCTATGCTTTCTGTAGGGTTTTCCCCTTTTCTCTTGCCTTTTTGTGCCTTGTATGTTCTTTCTTCGCGGTGGCTGAGGATAGCCTTTTTTATATTTTACCTTTGGTTCCTTTGTTTTTTGAGGTTTACCTCAAGTTTTATTGTTATGGCTCTGTTACTTTTTTGGTTTCTTCTGGTTATTACTTATGTTGGCAGACTTTACCTTTTGTAATCAGGTTTTGGGTCCCTGTTAAAACCCCTTTTAATCTAATATTTTTAACCGATAAAAAAAAAAGTAAAGGAAAACATGCTAAAATCAATCACCAAGTTTAGATAAACTCTATTGAGGCTATAAATGCTTGATTGGTAGTAGGGCTCTGTCTAGACACAACTTGTTTATAAGGAAAGACTTTGCAAAGTATCAAGTAAACACAAGGGTGAGTTAGATAAAATCTACCAAGGCTATAGATGCCAGATTGGTAGTAGGGATATATCAGTAATTTTTTTTATGAGCAAGTGCTTCAAACCCTAAATGCAAAATAAATGATGGAATACAGACAGTTTCAATAGGTGCAAAATGAATCACTTTTCACACACTAAGCAAAGGTGGATGGATTAGTTGTATTTATAAGTTGTTTACCCCCACCTTCTTAGGACATTGCTAAATAATTATTATTTAGTTGATCTTTTGAGTTCTCATTTCAGATTGGGTTCTTCATCCGAAATGCTCAGGAGCATTTCCCATTAGAGTCACTATTTGTTGTAGCCATTGCACAACAAGCCCCAAATTTGGGGACCCACATTTTAAATTTTGTTTTTGGGAAATTTTCATCTTATTTGAGTGATAATCCTATTTTTTTCCTTGTAATTAAGGTTGCAATATAGGTCCAAGGTTCATTGTTACATTTTGGTTTTCTTCTAGTTTTCTTTGTTTCTTTTTCATTTAGCATTCTTTACTTGTCTTTAGTTATGTTAGGATAGTGTGCCTTAATATTTATGTTTTGGTTTATATTTTATTTCTTGGCTTTGGTTATGAATTATTTCTCACTGTCGTGAGGGGCTAAGCCCTTTTATTTTATGTTGGTTGGGTTGCTTTAAACATTTCTCCTTTTATTTAAGCGTGGCCTTATGTTATATTTTAAATTGTGCTTTTATTCCTAGTCTTGTTTGAGCGATCGAGCATCATGTTAACCTAAGCTTCATTTTACCTTGTCATGATTTCTAATGCTAAGGTTATGCATATTATGGTCACTTTGATTATATTTAATTTGAATTTAGCCTTGTCACTCTAAAAGGGTTTATCCTGTAGGGGACAAGTGGCACAAGGGAAATGGTGACTAAAACCAACACAACAACACACATGGACATGCTACCAAACCAAGCACAAGGAGACACACGAACGAAATAAAATCGGGATACAGTGGTATTTGAATACCTGTTGGTAGTTAAATTATAATACACAAACCTCGCCATATGAACTTTCGATGCAACAACATAAAATAGTTCTAATTGAATGTAACAACATATTTTAATAATAGTGATTCCAATAAAAATATAAAATCCCTCATGCTCTATTATGATGCATGAAAAATTCTATAAATCACTTGATTTGATCATATTTGTGAATTTCGCACTTATATTTTTCTAAATTCATCAGTATTGAATCTTAAATAATGATGAGATAAAAAAATTAGATTTTATTTATTTCTATAGAATTCAATGACACCACATAAAAATATAATATTTCTAAAAACTTGCATGATACAAATGCAAAAAATTACTTTATTTAAAATATTATAGAAAATTAAAATTAAGACATGTGTGATTGTTGTAGAGGATGAATCCTTTAGGAATGCCACCAACCAAATTCAATCTATGATGCTTCCACCTAAATTCATACGCATAGGAATGTTATGAACAAAAGGTTTTGTAGATGGTAGTTTTGTTGATGGTGGAGAAGATTAAATATAGTTATAGATAGAAGTATAAATGTAGTTACAAGAACATAATATAAATAAATAAATTATTTGATGCTTTTCATTTTGCAATTAATTTGGAATGTTGGAATATTTGTTTAGAATTACCTAACAAAACATCTCACAAAAGTTGATTGACTCACTATTTTTAAAAGGCCCTATGTAGGATATGTATGCAAAATAGATAACCTAACAATGAAATAATGAGTTATGAATAGTTAACATTCACTCCTCATTTTAACAATTACTTCAATGAATGACGTAATTTGCACTCAATATTGGAGGTGAAATTGACATTTTTGATATGAATTCCAGTAATTTGCACTCAATATGGGCATATTCATACAGTTGTGTGATTACAATTGTACGATTCCCAAAACATACAATTGGTGATTGTATGATCACAAAACTTTCAATTGTATAGTTATAACCATACAATGGCCTAAACTATATGATTTTCCAATCATACAATCTGCCAAACTTAGTTAATGGGCAATAAATTGGTCATTTTGTAATCGTTCATTTTGGAAATCATCAATTCTACTCCAACAAGTACAAAATAGGCAATTATCATCCAAATGCAAAGTTATTGACCAACTATACTATTATAGTAAACCCTTACTACAATTACTCAATCTCAGATCTGCAATACTTTAGGTAAGATTTTGACATAACAAGAATTGGATAACTCTAATGATGGAATTACTAACTTAGTAATCCATCATGCACACTTGGAATCACAAATCCTATTCCAGATCCAACCATGGAATGTATTGCTCATTCCAAAAATTGTACAACACCTTGCAAACATGGCAATTACAATGTATAGGAAGAAATTAATAAACAATTCTTCATCCACAATTATCATACATAGTTGGGTATCGATCAATACTTTATTCTCATTGTAGAATAATTCCAATATAATAGTATATCTACAAAACCGCATGAAAGTCTACAATTCATACTCAACCATCAACATGCATGGACACAACAATGTTGAATTATGATCTACAATTCTCCTTAGCAATCCACAATAAATCATATTAGTAAATATCAACAACAATGTACATCTGTTATCCTCAGTAATCAACAACAATCTTGAATAGCAATGGATAACCTATAAAATTTTAATGGGGGGATTAAAATACATATCCAAACCATTCCAAAGTGGTTCCTGAGGCATCACATCATTTACAACTACCACCTGGAACATATCAACCAAATTAATTTCATTAATGCTTTTCTAAGGTTTTAATTTGATTTTCATCAAATTACATTTCATGCACATTACAACTTATTTAATTTCATTTCATACATTCATATTTATTTCTCTACATTACACAATTAGACAAAACCTACATTGCATATTTATATAAACTGTACATTTTACAATTAGAAAAACCCTACATTGTACAATTTAGACAAAAATTGTACTTTCACCAAAATTGTGCAAATCCTTATATTATCATTTCTTCTTCTTCTAAGAGGTGGATTTTATACATACATATACCCTCACATTTAAATAATTCAACATCCAAAATGACTCATCTTTCTTGGCCTTGGCTAAATGGTCTTGTTGGAGAATGACCTGCTCATTTTGTAACTTGTTAGCATAATTATTGAGTTCTACAACTTTGAGGATATAGGTTTTGGCTTTTTCCTCTGTAATAGCTAGGAGTTGTAGGAATTACTCCTTCTCATATGTGCCCTTGCGTATATTTTATTTCAAATATAACTTTATTCAAATAATGAAAGTGAGCTCCTCATCCTTCTTTGTAATCACTCGATCTCTCTATTGCAATTCAAATTGATGGAACTATTGAAGTTCTTCCTTGAATTGAATCATAGCCGTATGATACATAATAATTTGATTATAGCGGTTGACATGTTTTTACAATTCCTAAATTTTGTGGTCCTTTAGTTGCAGTCGCCCATCATACATCTTCAACTAATATTTGTTCTTTATCAATTGCTACTTTTGAACTACCAATTGTTCTTCCTACTGCTTAAGTTGTTGATTGTTCAAACTCAACTACTCCTCTTGTTATTTGATCTGTGTAGAATACCACTGTAATGAATCATCCTAATCCTATAGTTTCTTCCTTTGTTATTCCATGTGGTAGACCATAAGGTAGTTTTCAATTTCTTGTAACTGTATCTTAGCCTCATTAGCTTGTTTCATACCAGTCATTTCTATTTCCACCTGCTTCAACTTCTCCTCGAATTATTTCTTTCTATGTTCCAATTCCTCTTCAGTTGCAACTATTTATGACTTAGTTTTTTCTACTTCTCCTTTCTGAGCTTCCTTAGCTTGATAGATATGTTCGAGTCCCAAGCTAAGCCATTCAATCCAATGTTTTAGGAAATTGAATTTCTAGAAAATGAAGGTTAATTCCAATGAGGTCCTTCAGTATTTTGTGTTGATTGTATTCAATGGATACCTCTAATTCCTGTCCAAATATAGATATACCCATGGTTGTGCTCTATAGTTTATCTTCATAACTTTCGATAAATCATCAACTCCTAACATATTTGTTACCTTCCTTCTTGGTAACTACCATGGGTGTTGTGCATGTATCTATGCTATACTCCTTATTTGGTCGTCACTGCACACCCACTCCTTGATCTTCTCCATTTACATGAAGGTTATCTCCCTCCACTACTTCAGTTGTCCTATACATCCTATTCAAAACTACAATTGGGTACTCAAGAACATTTCATAGATCTACTCCAAAAAATGGTCCACTTGTTCATCTGTGTCTTGTCCTTCTCTATCTAAAATTTCAAGCTATGGTACTTCAAGCAAAAATATTATTCGAAGGGTGTGATCTATCGCTTGTATCTGGGTATTTTTCTCTTATTCCTCATAAAAAAGTAATATTTACCATATTTCCTTAATGGGACTTGCCATAGTCTCTCCCTGGTGTAAATTTTGGGCTATAGTTAATGCTTTGCGGTCTTCTTCTTCTGATTTGATCTCATCAGTATCAATGACTTCTTTAGATGATTGTTTTTCTTTTTAGGTACCTAGATTTATTTCAGTGGCTATAATTTTTATTATTTTATTACCTTAGTTATAGGTACCAAATTAGATCACTCTTGTGCTTGTATTACATTTCCCTCCACCAGTTGATTGTTTCCACCTTTCATGACAATCCATACTTGTGGTTTCTTCTTCTCCTTTTTCTCTTTCTATGGGGCCACCATCACTTCTTTTGCTTTCATCCATGGTGGTGTTACTATTCTATCTAGCTAGTGATTGGATACCTTTAAAATTTCAAACTTTTTGGCATCAATCAATTTAGGATATCCCATTGCATCTCCTAACTGATTTGGTTCCATTGGCACATTGATATTTTCCAACTCCAATACCTCTAGTCCCAATATGGTGTAAACTCAGCTACAAGAGACCAAAAAAATGGACTCCATAAATAATGGAATAAATCTGAAAATAGATATTCTTCTCATTCCTGAATTCACACCCCTCTCCAAAAGAATACAATCCATTATATAGCAACCGAAAAACCAAAGAAACCCTAAAAAACATATTTTTCTAAAAACTACTAAAAATAGTAATTCTAGAAATGAGTCGGATTGCACCCAAATTTGGTGCACACATCCCTCTTACAATAATGAACCTTAATTTAAAATATTAGGTCTCAAATTAATGTATAACAAAAGATAATAAAATCCTAACATTCAAAAAAACCCAAAAAACCCGGGAACATAAACCAAAAGCTAATTTTGGGACACTATATGGAATATTTAGGTCTTGAAAGTATTTTTTTTAGAGGTTCAGGTGAATCAAAGATTATCCTGATGTAGAACACGCACGTGGAACCACCTTTTAAATTTCAAGGTAAACGGACATACGGTTCAACAGTTATGGCTCTGGCAAGGTGCATCACAAGTGCATTTCCTTTTCCATATTAGTGAGTATTGTTTGCAACTGCTCACTCTATACAAGAGATTATTCTTGTTTTTTACTCTTCCATTACCTCTATGTTCTCACTGGACTTGGTGCTATTGTTGGTGCCTTCTCTTCCTTGTGAGATAATGGTTGCTCCTACGAGATTTATATAGGTGCTTATTGCTTTGAATTAGATTCCAAATGCAGTTGGTAATGTCTTTTATAATGATGGTGGACTTCTTCCTCTAAAGTCTCAATATATTTAGCCAAGGTAGATTTTTGTCTTCTTATGTGCTTCTTCTACTTCAATACTTTTTGGAGTGGCTTTGTGGATTGGGACTGTCTTTACCCATTTTAGTATAGAAGGTTGATCCTTCGATAGATCTCAAGGACCTGTTAAGCCATAGAATGGGATGCCTACCACTAAGTTAAGTAGGTTCCCTAGTCATACTGCACTTCCTTGGTTATGCCATTCACACACCACCATCTAAATTGGCATTTTCAAAGATCATGCCTCACTTGATAGTCAAGACATGACTACATTCATGGAACACATAAGCTCCTTGGTCTTTAACATACTTTTCTTGATCCCTCATCCTATAGGACCAAAATATTTAGTGGCTTATGGATACTTAAGTGATGGCAAATCAGAGTTTAGTCCATTGTATGGTTATAACTACACAGTTGAATGCTTTTGATCATACAATCATCAATTGTATGTTTTGGTAATCGTACAATTGTAACCATGCAATTGTATGAATTGGCCCATATTGAGTGCAAATTACTGGAATTCATCCCAAAACCATCCGTTTCACTTCCCATATTGAGTGCAAATTACTTCATTCATTGAAGTAATTGTAAAAATGAGGAGTGAATGTTAACTATTCATAACTCATTATTTCATTGTTAGGCTATCTATTTTGCATACATATCCTACATAGGGCCTTTTAAAAATAGTGAGATAATCAAATTTTGTCAGATGTTTTGTTAGGTAATTCTAAAAAAATATTCCAATATTCCAAATTAATTGCAAAATGAAAAGCATCAAATAATTTATTTATTTTTATTATGTTCTTGTAACTACATTTATACTTCTATCTATAACTATATTTAATCTTCTCCACCATCAAAAAAACTACCATCCATGAAACCCTTTGTTCATACCATTCCTATGCGTATGAATTTGGGTGTAAGCATCATAGATTGGATTTGATTGGTGGTATTTGTAAAGGATTCATCCTCTACAACAATCACACATGTCTTAATTTTCATTTTCTATAATATTTCAAATAAAGTAAATTTTTGCATTTGTATCATGTAGGTTTTTAGAAATATTATATTTTTATGTGTTGTGTCATTGAATTCTATAGAAATAAATAAACTCTAAATGTTTTATCTCATCATTATTTAAGATTCAAGACTGATGAATTTAGAAAAATATAATTGCGAAATTCACAAATATGATCAATAAGTGATTTATAGATTTTTTCATGCATCATAATAAAGCATGAGGGATTTTATATTTTTATTGGAATCACTATTATTAAAATATGTTGTTACAATCAATTAGAACTATTTCATGTGCTAGAATAAAAGTTTCTATATGTCGTATAAGCTCATGGATTCTCTGTTGAGGATAAAGTGTTATATTAAATATATTATTCTTATTATTTTGTCATATTTGAGCATTTGTTTTTGGGGGGAGGAGGGAGGAGGGGGTTACAATATGTTATATTTGTATTTAGGTTCATAAAGGCAAAAATGTAACACTCAATTCCTTTATAAGAGAACATTCTATTAGGATTGAAATTGTAGCAAGTGAAATTCATTCTAGTTATAGATATTTTTTTACTATATCATGTCACTTTATCCATTACATAAAAAATTTGTGATTCTTATCTATGGATAATATAGTGATTATTTATTATACCTACAAGTGACCACTATATATTTCTCTTTTTCATCCCTTTTTATGGTTTTTGTATAAGATATGAGTGAACGGATTGCTTTTATTCAATTCTAGAAAATATTGTGAATTCCAACATGGTATTAGAATGGGTATGGAGCAACATCGTTTGGTCAAGAAATAGTTTATTTGGATCCTCCAAACCTTCCTCCAAATTATAGTGCAAATTATTCTTCAATTCCTTATAATTTATTTTCACATATACGTCCAAGAGGAGATCTTTTTTATCTCTCATCAATTCTTCTCGATATTCTAGAAAATATTGTGAATTCCAAAAATTATAATTTATTTTATTCTTCATTGTTTCTTTCTTTAGCCCTTTTTCCTTTTATATTATTTGATGTTTAATTTGAACAATCATTTTATATTTTTTTTGTGTTTATGATTTTACACACTCACTAGGAGACTTGATACCAAGGGATATTATCTAAAGCTAATGGAACTGAAACCCTTGACCTCTTCATAGATAATATCCTTCACTTACCACTCCATTAATACCGTTTATTCATATATTAAGGTGTTGAATGCTACATTGCAAGATGCTTAGGACTTTAATGTTAGCATTGTTAGGTAATGGAGCCAAATTGATAACAAGAAATTAATTACCATTAAATATTATTGGCAAGGTTCCAAGGCCATTATTATTGGCAGAGTTCCAAGGCCATTAAATATTGATGGGCAACGTTCAACAATAGGAACATGAACGGGGTTCCAAGATGCAGCATTAAATATTTAATTAGCATTAAATATTTAATTACCATTAAATATTTAATTGCCAATAAATATTTAAAAAAATGTGATAAGCATATGGGTGGTTTATTTTTTGGGCCATTGTATTTCGACACCACTATATGTTTTCGGGTAGAGGAAAAGCCACAAATCTCTATATAGTTTATACTGTAAATACTGCCTTAAATTTTTAAGGATCTTTTTTTGGTTTGGAGGAAGAGAGGAGAGGAGACATTGTACAAGTGGAGAAGATTGTTGTATTGTTGCTAATACAAAGGACTGATTGTTTCTCTATGGAGTAGGGTACACTGCTCGAACCATGTATATCTTGTGTCTCTTACATTTGTGTGATTATTGTTTATTGCACTACTTAACTAAAGTTTAAACTATTTTTCATTGTTGTTGTTATTATTTGTTTTTCTTCCATAGACTATGTATTGTTTGTACATGGTGAATTCTTAACTAGTACCAGAGCGTTCTTGTTGGGAAAGGGCACTCACAAGAGAGTTTTCTATTCGAGTGGGAGAAATAGGAGAATGTTTGAAGTTTAAACTAGAGAATTTTACTGGACAAAACTTTGGTATGTGGAAAACCAAAGTGGAGTATTATCTGTATTAGAAGGATAATCTGTACTTAGCTCTAAAAGGGAAGACTGATGGTCAACCTGACTTGATGCATGATTAGGAATGGGATATGATAGATATGAGGGCAATGGGGGTGATCCAGTTGAGCCTAGATTATTATGTTGCATACAACATCAGGAAGAAAAATACCACCAAAGGAGCCATGGATACACTAGCAAAGTTGTATGAAAAACCCTCAAATTCAAATAAAATTCTCTTGATTAGAAAGTTATTTGCTATGAAATTGCAAGAGGGTGGATCTATCCAAGAATACCTTAATGAGTTTTATGTTGTTATGGGTTCTTTAAAATCTATAGGGCTTGATTTTGATGATAAGGTTATGTCTTTAGGGTTTCTTTGTTCACTACCAGACTCGTAGGGTAGCGTTGTAATGGTAGTGAGTAATTTTGTGCCTAGATATGGAAAGCTGGTGTTTGATGATGTGGTTGGCACAATCCTCAGTGAGGATATGATGAGAAAATCCTCAAGGGAGGCTTCATAATATAGAGTAGCACTATCTATAGAAAGCAGAGGCAGAAACAAAGAAAGAGGAAAAGGCCAAGCTAGATGGAAAACCCAGAACAGAGGAAAATCGAAGGGTAAATCTAAAAGCAAAGACAAAAGCAATATTGATTGCTGGTATTGTGGGAAGAGTGGAAAATTCAAGATGGAGTGCAAAGATAGAAATAATATTGAGGACAATAATGGGAATGATGCTCAAGAGGTAAATATTGCAGGTGTAATTTATCAAGATACCCTTATTCTTGCAGCAAATTGCATGAGTGAGTATTGGGTTATGAACTCTGGAGCTTCTTATCATGTCACTTATCATAGGGAGTACTATTTTTATTATACTCTAAGCCATTATGGACAGGTTTTTTTGGGCAATAACTGTCCATGTGAGATTGTGGGTATTGGCATTGTGAATGTAAAGTTACCAAATGGAAATATTTGGGTGCTTAAAAATGTTAGGCACATTCCTGATCTGAAGAGGAACTTGATTTCAGCCAGTGCACTTGATTTGGAGGGATACAACACAAATTTTAGTAACTTATAATGGAGAATGACAAAGGGTTCAATGGTGATTGCAAAAGGTGAGTTGACTGAAACTTTGTATTTACTTTAGAACTCATCTTATTGTACATTGAACTATGCTGCTCAAGCATGGCATTTGTGGTTGGGTCATATGAGTGAGAAAGGGATGAAAACCCTTTACTCGAGAAAACTATTGCCAAAAATCAAGGAGGTTTATTTGGATTTTTGTGAAGGTTGTGTATACAGAAAAAAATGGTAAGATTTTTTAAGGTTGGTCTAGACAGGAAGAAAGAGAAATTAGAGTTATTTCACTCGGATGTGTGGGGTACCTCACTGGTACTTTCTCTTGAGGGCTACTCTTATTATATTACATTCATTGAATATTTCAGTAGGAAGACATGGATCTACACAATCAGGCAAAAATATGATGTTTTTGACATTTTTCAGAAGTGGAGAGCATTAGTGGAGAATGAAGCAGGTAAGAAAGTTAAATGCCTTAAATATAACAATGATGGTGAATATTATAGCAAGGAGTTTGAGGACTATTGCACAAAGAAAGGAATAACGAGAATCAAGACTACTCCTAGTACATCACAAGAGAATGGAGTCTCGAAGAGGATGAACATAACTATAATGGAGTGTGCTAGAGCCATGAGATTGCATGCAGGGTTGCCATTATTGTATTGGGCTAGTGCAGTTGATACAACAATTTGTTTGATAAACAAAGGTCCTTGTACTGCATTGGATGGAGGTATTCTAGAGGATACTTGGAAAGGTAAACCTGTAAACTAATATTTCCTTATAATATTTGGTTGTGAGGCTTTTACCCACATAGATAAAGAAAATAGGAGTAAGTTTGATGCAAAGTCTAGAAAGTGCTATTTTCTTGGTTATGTTGTGGATGAAATGGGATATAGGCTATGGGATAACATTGGCCGGAAAGTTACCAGGAGTAGAGATACGATTTTCAATGAGGATAGGTTGTACAAGGATAGGTACATACAGGTTGAAGAGGATGCACCTGAGTTTGTTGGCTTGGATGAAATCCTAGAGCATGGTGTAAAAATATAGCCTCTTATTTAGATTGATTAACATGGTGCTCATGAGGAAGAGTAATATGAACAGGAAATTGCTATTAATCCACCATCACCCCATCACCACTAATACAGGAAGGTTGGAGATCTACTCAGATAAGAAGAGCACAAAATAAGTATTCTCCTTCTTTGCATTACATTATATACACTTATGCAGGTGAGCATGAATGTTTTCATAAGGCTTTGCAATTAAAAACTTGGAGCAAGTGGGAGCATGCTATGAAGGATGATATGGACTCATTGACTCAAAATCAAACTTGGGATTTGGTTGAGATTGCCAAGGGCAAAAGGGCATTGCATTGCAAATGGGTGTACAAAGTGAAGGACAAATTTGATGGCAACAAGAGATACAAAGCAAGAATTATTGTGAAAGGATTTGCATAGAGAAAAGGTATTGACTATAATGAAATTTTCTCACCTGTAGTAAAAATGACTTCAATTCGGACTATTTTGAGTATAGTTGCAGTAGAAGATCTTCATCTTGAACAGTTAGATGTGAAGATAACATTCCTTCATGGGGATTTGGAGGAGGAGATCTACATGCACCAACCAGAGGGGTTTGAGGTCAAAGGCAAGAAGAGCCTTGTGTGTAAACTGAAATGAGCTTGTACGGTTTGAAGCAAGCTCCAAGGCAATGGTATCTCAAGTTTGACAGTTTCATGATTGAGCATAATTTTACTAGAAGCCAAAGTGACCATTGTGTTTATTTTTGAGCTACATGAAATTGTAACTTCCTTATTTTATTATTGTATGTTGATGATATGCTTGTGGAAGGATCCAATATGCAGGATATTAAGAAATTGAAAAGGGAGTTGGCAAGTAAATTTGCCATGAAGGATTTGGGAGAAGAAAAATAAATCCTTGGCATGAGAATGACTAAAGATAGGAAGGAGAAAACACTGAAGTTATCTCAGGAGGATTGTGTGGAAAAGGTGCTTAAGAGGTTTAGTATGCATGATGCAAAACCGGTAGCCCAACCTCTTGCAAAGCACTTTAAGCTCTCAAAGAAGTTAGGTCCCAAGAAAAAGGAGTAGGAAGAGTACATGAGGAATTTACCCTATGCTTTATAAGTTGGGATCTTGATGTATGCTATGGTGTGTACAAGACCAGACATTGCCCAAGAAGTGGGAGTTGTGAGCCGATATATGAATAATCCAAGTAAATCTCACTGGCAAGCAGTAAAATGGATACTCAAATATTTGAAAGGGACTTCAAAATTTTGTTTGAATTTTGGAGGTTCCAAAGTTGAGTTACAGGGCTATGTAGATTCAGATATGGTAGGTGATTTGGATTGTGGGAGGAGCACTATTGGGTATGTATTCACAATTGGAGGTATAGCAGTGAGTTGGATATCCAAGCTACAATGTGTTGTAGCTCTTTCTACTATGCAGGTTGAGTATGTAGTCATCATGAAAGGTGCCAAAGAGTTTATATGGCTTCAGAGGTTGATTGAGGAGTTGGGTCAGGAGCAAGGATATGGGACACTTTGGACTGATAGCCAAAGTGCCATTCATTTAGCTAAGAACTCTACTTTTCATTCACAGACAAAGCATATTCATGTGAGGTATCACATCATTCAATCAAGAATGGAGGATGGTTTGGTAAAGTTGGGTAAGATTCACACTTCCCAAAATTTTGTTGATATGCTTACTAAAATTGTAACCAAGGAGAAGTTGAGCTTTTGCTCTACTTCGGTTGGTCTTAAGGAGTAAGGTCATGTTATGATAAACTTTCAGTCCTAGGATGCAGGGATGTTGCATCAATCTTGTCTCCAAGTGGGAGATTGTTAGGTAATGGAGCCAAATTGATAACAAGAAATTAATTACCATTAAATATTATTGGTAGGGTTCCAAGGCCATTAAATATTGATGGGTAACGTTCAACAATAGGAATGTGAACGGGGTTCCAAGAGGCAGCATTAAATATTTAATTAGCATTAAATATTTAATTACCATTAAATATTTAATTGCCAGTAAATATTTAAAAAAACGTGATAAGCATATGGGTGGTTTTACCTCATGGTTTTTTGGCCCATTGTATTCCGACACCACTATGTGTTTTCGGGTAGAGGAAAAGCCACGAATATCTATATATTTTGTACTATAAAGACTGCCTTCAATTGTTAAGGCTCTTTTCTGGTTTGGAGGAAGAGAGGAGGAGACACTGTACAAGTGGAGAATATTGTTGTATTGTTGATAATACAAAGGACTTATTATTTCTCCATGGAGTAGGCTACACTGCCCGAACCACGTATATCTTGTGTCTCTTACATTTGTGTGATTGTTTTTTATTGCACTGCTTAACTAAAGTTTAAACTGTTTTTCATTGCCGCTGTTATTATTTGTTTTTCTGCCATAGATTGTGTATTGTCTGTACATGGTGAATTCCTAACAAGCAAACTTGACATCAATTTATTAAAAGAACATAAAATCTTGATGCTTTATCCTAGATTCAAAACTACCATTGTTCCCTTGACCACATACATGAAAAAACTATAATAAATAGTCAAATATTTGACAAACATTTTACCAATAATCAAGACATTGATAGTCTAGTTTACAATTTGATTTTAGTTTCTATGGTATACATACAATTATATTTTTTTTAATGATCAAATGGTTGTTATGAACATTCATCCTTTAAAATTATTTTATGAACTAATTATTTTTTATTATTTTCATTTAAAATAATAAAAGAATTAGATATTGTAGTTGGATCTAAGGATTTTTTTATGTAGGGAGAAAGCTTCCAAGGTGTGTTGCACTCAATGTTTTTTTTTTTTGGATTTTGAATATTGTAAGTTTAATATGGAAGCCAAGATGTGTTAGAGTGAGTGAGTTGTAGATTTTAAGAGGAATATGTTGTTAAATTTTGATAATGTATGATATGGGAGAAATCAATCACGAGATGTAAAATATGTAGAAAAGTACAATAATGGATTTTTGCAAGAATGCTGAAATATACTATTAATGAAAAATTACGAACATAGTACAATGCAATGTAATGGAGGAAATGAACACTCCAGGACTCTAATGGAAACTAAATTGTACCTACTCACAAATTCATAGTAATCTCACCTCACTTATGCTCCTTCTCTCTATGGGGCCTTTATATAAGAAGATAATTTACTTGGCCCTTACTCTTCCAAACTACCTTTCCTATGACTCATGTACAAGTGGACTCCTTGTACATTTGCATCATTGCACATTGACACTTGTGCATTTATTACTTCCTCCTCAAGTAACCTAAGATAAGCTCCTAATCTAACAATGTACCCAACGTGGTACATTTACATGTACCTAAATAATATAATATACTCTAACACCCCCTTGTATTAAATTATTTGGGTATCAAAGACTTTAGTCTTCAATATGGATCTTCATATTTTGAATAATCTTCAACTTGATATGGTTCTTCTTCTTCTATTGCTTTTGTCTTCATGTCATATCTTCTTGTCTTTTTCATTCCACTATTCTTTGGTGTTTCAAAGTATCTAAAAGAGTCTTTGTTCTTGAGGTTTATCATACATCTTTGATGAGCTAGTGATTTCATAATCTTGCAGGTCACAAGTGGATCAGAATTGATCCATTCTCTTTCCTTTGATTCTCTAAATGACCTATTTTCTTGATCTTCACACAAGTCAAGCTTGAATTTATTGTTAGTGGATGCTTCTAAAATAAGATATTGGAAAAAATAATCTATTCTGTATAGTAATATCTCTTCATAAATTCTATAATACTAATATTTATAGTATCAGAAGAAAGATGAATTATTTTTCCCTCCATAGTATTTACATGAATGGAAACTCTAGCAGTTGATCTTCTCACAACCAAATTGGTTGTAATAAGTGCATAGTAAAGATATTCCAACCTCTTTGTTGTCTATTTTAGGAATATCATGTTTATCTATTTCCTTGATGATATACTTAAACCATAGGTGAACAATTGAAGCTATTCCATCTCTACTTTTTCCATACCTTTGTATGAGATCCTTTTGATCAATATTTTGAATAATATCTTCATTAATACAGTTATCATCAACTCCCTTTACTACCACACTAGATGATGTTCTTGAGGGATCTTCTTTCACTAAACTATTAGTTTTTGAGTTTTTAAAAATTTGTTTAGATTCTATTTATACCTTATTAGCCATTGAATTTTTTGAATTACCAATCATGCTTTCCATTGAGTCGAGTGTAATTTTAAACCATTTCTTTACTCCTTTTATAATTACATTGTTTAATATGTTCTTTGGAGCAAATATCCTTATAAATCCCTAGTTTATAGAATGTGAACTAGTTTGATAAAGCTTAACCAAGACTTAGGTAGTGTAGGATTCCTTATGTCTCAAAAGTAGAATTAGAATATGCTTGACAAAGTGCTTGGCATCTGTAGTATTCAAAATTTTATCCGAAGTGACTTCATAGAATAGTCTTTGGATAGAGTGGTAAGTGTCCTTATGGTGACCTTCTCATCCTACTAGAATGCATGGATAACTAGTCGCTGCATTTTCCAGGTGCTATAGAGAAGGTGACTACATACTAGGATCACTTACATTTGCCAAGGAGTGTCGGGTTCAATTGAAAATGCACTCCATAATATAAAAATATTTGAGGCCCAAAAAAGCATATGGAACAGCCTAAAAATTTTGATTGAATACCACCAATGTTTCCAGCTCAATGAGTATAAACATATCTATGTTTGGGTCTGAATGGGGCCTTCATTTTGTGGGAAAAACAACTTACCTCTACATCAGGAATCAAGAATATTCCTGGCATCACTCTCTGGTGGCATTGCTCTCTAGTGGAAAAGAACAAAAACTTTTCAAATTTCCTTTGTAGGGGAATATTCTAGAATTTTTCTTCGAAATTTACAATGTTTAAAAAAATAATTTCATGAGCCCCTATCTTTTTCAAGCAACTATTTAAAAAAATTACATGGCACCAAAAAAATATTTTTAAAGTAAAATTAAATGGCCTTAAAAAAATATTTCATGACCACGTGGAACAACATCTTGTGCAAAATATTAAGGTCAATTCTAACATGACTTCGAATCAGGAAGAATTTTTCTTGCAAAAAAATTCCATTGGGTTCAAAAAGATATTTCTCCTAATGAGCTTATGCACTTATCAATTTTGAAGAAGTTCTTTATGATTGGATTTTTGTCTCTTTAGTATGAGTATGAGACAAGTGTAAGTAAATAATTCCAACTCTTGTAATGATGATTAATGAACTTCCTTCTTCTACCTTCAATAGTTTAATTTTCTAAATTCCAATTATCTAAGGTTTGATGTAGGATACCTTATAACTCCCTAATTTGGAATATTAGAAAATAATAATAATATTTGCAAATCAATTTATCAAGGTTGAAAACCTTATACCTCCTACTTAGATATTTGCAAATATCTTAATGTTTGTATATCAAGCAATTTTATGATATCTCCTACCTTTACCAAACTTGCTTTCTTTAGTTTCCAAGGTTGATATATCAATGTAATAATAATTAACTTCCAACCTTATAGTATGCACCTTATAACTCCTAAATTAAGGAAACCAAATATTACCATATATAGATATTTTACCTCCCCTTAGCATATGGTGAATGGGCTTCTCAATTTAGGCACTGATGAGAAATCAATACTCTTGTCTAATCGATGATGTTGGTCTTCTACTTTAATGATAATGATATTTATGTCAAAATACGAGCATTCAATGCTCTATTTCATTGTTGGTCTTTACTCCTTGACCGACATTGGTCTCTACTCATAATTCATGCATCAATGCTTCCTCCTTCTGAGCAGAATTGATGTTCACCTTGCAATTTCATCATTCAATGCTCAACTTTGATAACATTGATTTATGATAGTATTTTAATTTATTTGAGACACTTCATTGATCATCTCACTTTTCTATTCTTTTCTTCGATGTCATAACATCTTTCAGCATGGGTTATTAATAGTGTTATCTCTCCTACATGGATTTTTTGAGGTATTATAATTCGTTCTTGATGCTTCGAACATGTGGTGCTTACTTTGTAGAGGTTACAATTTGTGTTCCAATGCTCCAAGATGTAATGATTATATCCTTCCTTCAATGCTCCAATATGGATGTTACTCCTTTGTTGGGCATAAAAATGATTTCTTCTCTATTCAACACTCCAAGGTGAGCGTTAATTCTTCGTTGGGCTCCTGCATGAGCATTATTGAAATGTGTAACGCTTCTCTATGTTGTGCCAAGTGGAACTTGCATGTGAGGTTGTCCTCAACATTTTTTTTTCTCCTTATATCTTCTCCAATGGATGCAAGTTATTCAATATTTTCTCCAATGCTTTCCTCCTTTCCAATGAGTGCAAGCTTGCAATTTCCAGCAATGATTTCTTCAAGGTTGGCTCCATATGTGAATCCAATGTTACCCTTTTGGTAGATGATATGTCTTAACTAAATTGATGCTCTTGGTTGCTTCGATGGCCTAATTCCTAGCTAGAAATTTTATGCCTAATTGAGGTAATCCTCCATATATTTACTTACTATTGTTCTTTGTGCTTTGAAATAGGTATGTAATGAGTGCAAAGCTTCCTTATGTTATTGCAGGTTGACGTCATTCATGAGTGATTTCTTTGGTGATTTAGTTGGTATTTATAGATGCTTAGAACTGATGCTTATAAGCCCTAGTTGGGCTCACCTTCTACCTTCAACAATTCACCAATAGTGGATGTAGAATGCCTGCTATCTTAGTGTCTTGTGATACTCTATTTTTTGTCCTATTTTGGAGGGATATGGTGAACCAATGTAATATAAATAAGAAAATTTATTTTGCACCAAATTTCTAAGAGTTCCTTATCTCCTTTTTATGCTATTTCCTCCTTTGATATGATGTCTCCTCACTGTATAGCTTGAGGACTAATGTAGATTGATCTGAAGCTTTTACTTTGCTTCTTAGATATAGCTGCTACTTGCTCTAATCCTTGAGAGCAATGTATTATTTCCTTTATTATTATACAACACTAGTATCTAACTCCTTCACTTGGAAACATTAGTAACAATGAATCCACGCTAATAATCATATAAATAATATGTTCTTAGAGTGTCTTAATATTGCACTATTTTTCACTTTCACTAAAAATCCTTAGTGCACTTATAATAAGCTTTAAGAGAAACTAATATAGTGCAATTGCAATCTCCTTATTACTCTTTAAAAATAACTTGTAATATGCACTAATGATAACTCTTAAATAATGCTCTATAATCTCTACAATCTAATTTAGTCTTCTTTGTTGTAACTACATAATAGGAAGATGATATTTTTCTTTCTGTTGAAATATATTCAACTCCTATTTTAATGTGTAGGTAATAACATTAAACGAATATTTTTGCACTCTCCTGAAGACTATAATATGAGCCCTTCTCCTTGCAAATTTAATTCTAATAAGGTGCTTAATGAAGCTAAGTAACAATTTGAATATGAGTGTTCAAGTAATGAACCCTTTGCACCTAAATTGCTTACCTTTAATGATCTCTAAAGCTGATGTAGATCTTAATGAATAGATTCACAAATTTGTTGTCTAGAATGGTAGTAAATCATAGCTATGAAACCTTCAGTATTTTGTTGTAGATTCAGGAAACCCCTATCTCCAAAATGTGCCTTCTTAGCTATGAAAGGAAATATCTAAATCTCTTGTATTTGGTAGGCTTATTTTGTATGAATTCTCCTTCAATATCCTTGTCAAATTCTAATTTCAAACAAGGTCTTATTCCTAAGAATATGAAAGTCTTTATTTCTTCACTAGTCTCCTCCAAAATTTGAAAAATTTACCAAATCCTGCTCTTTTGGGCTTGTTGTTATATGGTGAAAATTGTCCCAATTCCTTCTCTATAAAAAATTTCTCCTTAGTAGTGAATTTCTCCAATGAGTTCTTCTAGGAACTCCTTTAGTGAGTCTCACCAAGTATTTTCCTTATTTCTCCTTGAGACCTCTCCAAGGTCTTCAATATTATAGGTTATTTGGTCTTCTCAACGAGACATTTTTCTTCAACCTTCTAATTTGGAAGTTTAGAAATGAGATCCCCCTCTCAAATCTCTAAAATCTACTATTTCAAGAATAATATTTTTTCTAGTCCTTCTCTATCTCTTCTAAAGCTCTAAGTTCTTCAATGGGATCTCTTATGGATCTCTTCAACTTCTTAGGCTGATTTTTTATACTCCTTTAGGGTGAAGTATTCAATATTCAATGGAGATCACCAATCTCCTATCTTCACCATGAATCTTCTCTAGAGTCTCTTCAATCTACTACTTGTAGTTTTTCAATGGAGATCACCAACCTCTAATATTCTCTTGGAATCTTCTCTAGAGTCTCTTCAATCTTCTACTTGTAGTTTTTCAATGGAGATCACCAACCTCCAATATTCTCTTGTACTCTTCTCTAGAGTCTCTTCCTCGAATCTAGAACAAGGATTCTATGGCATTTTCTTCTTTTTCTTTGTACAGGTCTGCAACAGGACTTCCCTCAGATTCCTAGAATCTCCTCTTCTTATATTTGTTGCTTCTAGTGTTGTAATGATTCTAAAGATGATGTTCTTCCTAGCTATCTATAAGCCTTCCCAAATTTCTTCGAATATCCTTTTTTCTGCAATAAAATATTAGGATTGTAATGGAAGAAATTCAAAGTGATAAATATTCACTAGTTGATTTGTTAATCTAGTGGAATGAATGTTGATTCCTAGTCTTCATGAGTTTTTTGCAACTTTGTGGAAAGACTCTAGCCAAATACAATCTCATAAATTTTGGAACTAATATTTGCTTCTCTCCTCTCAATATCTCTTGTGGCTCTCCCTATTCCTATCTGATCTAGCATAGATTTGATATCATTGTTAGCTTTTGATAATGTATGATATGGGAGAAAGCAATCACAAGAGTAAGATATGCAAAAAAGTAATATAATGGAATTTTACAATAATGTTGAAGTATGTTATTAATGGAAAGTTGTAAAAATAGTACAATGCAATGTAACGGAGGAAATAAACACTCCATAAATCTAATGGAAACTACATTGTACCTACTCACAACTAATATCACCTCACTTATGTTCCTTCTATCTATGGGGTATTTATATAAGAAGATAAGTTACTTGGACCTTACTCTTCCTAGCTACCTTTCCTATGAATCATGTACAAGTGGACTCTTTGTACATTTACATTATTGCACATTGACACTTGTGCATTTATTACTTCCTCTTTAAGTAACGTAACATTAACTTCTAATCTAACAATATATCCAAGGTGGTACATTGACATGTATTATACTCTAAAAAATGTTGGTGAATTAAATTTTATAATTCTTTTAATATCCCATAAAACAAAGGAAACACAAATATTGCCATCACTAATATGTATTAAGTCTCTAGTTTAATTTGTAATACATCCTAATATTTTCAAAAGTAAACCTGGTATATTTTGACAAATTTGTTTTTTCTTGAAGATAATATGTGCATGTTATCTACTATTGAAAAAATCTACTTTATCTAGATTGAACCTAAATTATAATAATTTTTAATACAAATTTGTTTACTTATGTATAATGTAAAATTTATTGCTAGAGATAAATCAGAGGTATGTCTATTAAAGTTTCACTTTTGATACATTAAAATATTTGGTACTACTAGTAATTGACATTGAAGCATTTACTACCTTGGTGTTTAGAAAGGAGTAGAAATATCTCTCTTTCATATACAAATGCACATATGCATGTATAAAGTAATACCTGGATAGTAATATTATCCAATCATTGAAGTCTTGATATTTCTTAAAAATTATAAAATTTCTAAAAGAAAATTATTTTTTAAGATAAATTGTAATTTCACAATGGTATTTTAGGAAGGAGTTATAATATTATTTAAATACATTATTGTACATTTATGTTTTATAAAATCTAATTCATTTGCTCTTATGCAAAATGAACTTAGTAATGTAAAAATTGAGAGACTTGGAAAGGGTGACCTTCAAGCTCAATATAAACATATGATGTATAAGGTGAATAAACATCTAAAATGACTCTTAATTGTGACCAATTTGGTTAGGTCAAAAATATTACTATATGATAGGTGGTCAATATAGTAGATATGTTAAACTCAAGCATCTGGACAAAAATATTTCATTAAAATTTCTAAGGGGGTGTGGCTTTATTATGTTTCTAATATGGTGTTTTCTCCCTCTAAAGCATCTTTTGTGGGCTTTAAGGTTGAGTTATCAATTTATAATTGATGTTTAAATTCTAAAATTGTTTAATTATATTGAATTTTGATTTTGTTGGTTTGTACAAACTTATTGATTTACCTTTCTAAATACTTAATCATAAATTTATATTTAACTTGGAAAATTTAGACCTTTAAAATATTAAATATCATTTTTTAAAATATCAAATTTGGAATTAGAGATTTAATATATTTGAATAAATAAAAATCAAATAGAAACATTACCCTCCATATTTTGATGCCCAACTTTCAAGTAAATAAAATTTTCAAAACTATATAGCTTTGAGCTTGATTAACATCCCTTGGGAATGACCACCAAATGACACACTTCCTACATCATTTTTCAATAATATGCTATCACTTCACATAAATTCATGTATAACTAGATATGAACTTCATCAAGGTGTAAGAAAAAAAAGACATAAAATCATGAAAGTTGAGAATGCATATCATATCATAGCTTACTGTAAACTCTCTCTAGGAAGAAAATCCTAAGAAAAAAATTCTATGAATTTTATAATTTAAGAAATAAAGATACAAAAGAAAAATAAGTTGAAACAATGAAAACTTCTATGCCTCCTCATATTTAAAAAGAAAAACAATAATTTTATCATATTTTGTTTATACATCTCATTTTATATTCACAAGCCATCATAACTTATTTCTTTGTCCTCATGTGGAGGCTGTGAAATTATGATAACTAAGAGAAGGGAAAAGAGAAGTCCAAAAATGTTGTGAAAAGCATTTATGCCGAATTTACACATTGTAAGAGGCGATCACAAATTTGCAATAGAGGCTGAAATGCGATGAGGAGAAAAACAAGGGTTTTTGTCAAATTTGTACCCCATTAATATATACCACAACTTTACAATAGAGGCAGAAATAAAGAAGCAAAAGGATCTAGAAGCAGTATAACAACATTAAACATATTACAAACAACAAAGTTAAAGCTAGCAAATATGAACAAGATGTACTAAGGTGATAAAACTAAACACTAAAACATAAAATATTAGATATAAGACAAAGAGAAAGAAACATAATAGGATCCATAAGTAGTCTAACAATAGTAAAAAAATTGCAAACATAGATCCAAAGCTAGCAAAGATGAACAAGATGTACTACGGTGACAAAACAAAACATTAAAACATATAAAAGCTATAAGACAGAGAGAAAGAAGCAAAATAGGATCTAGAAGTAATGTACAAATTACAAACAATAAAAATAAAGCTAACAAAGGAAGAACAAGGTACACTAAGTAGATAAGTAAAAATGAAACAAAAAATGAAGACTATAAGTAGAAATAAACTTAAAATAATAAAGAGGAAACTATAAGCTATAAAAAAGGAAATAGAACAATAACTAAGCAAAAGCCAAAAGGAGAAGAGGCAACAACTAAGAGGTAAGTGGTATCCTAGGATGATCCCTCCTTCCTTTAGGCCTCCTAATATGGTGGAGCAAAGAACCACTTGAGCGCAGTAAAAAAGAAGCCAATAGATATTCACTATTTCTAATGATGTAGTAATTCGTCATTGTCTCTAGTTCATAGATTTTTAGCTCATAGATGACTTATGCACAAATCACTTATTCCAAAAAGGGATCTAAAAGACCCTATTTTTAGGAGCTTTGAAGGTGAAGCAAGAAAATATTTTAGGTCAAAATTATGGTTAGGGTTCAAAAAGGGCAAGGTCAGCTTAAGGGCTAGAGTTCAAAGTGCAAAACCCTAAAATCATGATTTTGTGATCATCTCAAACAGACTATAAATTCACAATCTTGATTTTACAGTTGATTAGGGCCAACCATTCATTTTTGAAAATGACCATTGGAGGTTAGCTGAGTGAGAGGAAGAAAAATTTAAAATTTTATGATTTTGCATCTTGGGTGTGAATTCACACCCTGAGTTTACAGGGTGCAAAATTGCGCTAGCTAGATCCATGTGCAACTTTTTTGTATTTTGGAGGACCAAATGATGCTAAAATATAGGTAAAAACTATACTTGTAGAAAATTTATTTTTGAGCCCGATCCAATGGTGATGGTTTCAGGAAAATTGAAGAAGATTTTATGGGAAAACATTGGCTCACTTTAGGTCTTTGAAAGGTGAATTTGGCTTGGTTAGTTAGAGGGTCTATGCATGAGGGTGAATTGATGAAAATTGATGAAAAGTGGGTCAATTTTTAATTTCTATATTTTACCCCCTTTTTGATGTATTCATTGTACAATGAATACATCAAAAATATTTTTCACCAATTTTGATAGTGGAGAGCTTTTAGTTGCTTGAAAAGTCAATGTAGAGGGGATGGTGTGAAAAATGATTATTCATGCACAAATTGTATGCATGTATACCCCCATCCTAGGATGACCCCTCAAGTTTTTGAGGGGAAACCAAGTTGAACCGATGAAACTCAATTAGGTTGGGGTTGAGGAAGAAATAATTGATGAATATTAAGAAGGATTAGATATGATTAGATTGACCAAGGATTAATATGAAGTGATAAGGAAAGATGAAGAAATGAAAGGAATGATTGATGCCCCAAGTTTGGGATTGATGAATAGATTGATAGATGTGAGATGTTTTATGATTATTAGATTATTATATTTAAGTAAAGAAAATGATGGAAGAAATAGTGAGAAAAAGAGAAGAAAGAAGAAGAAGACTATAAAAAGGTCAAATAAAGGAAAGAGGTGCTTAGACTATGCCATATGAGTCAACGTAGATTGAGAGAGATAAGTGTGAGAAAATGACATAAGTATAATCAAAATATTGATGAACAAAGAACAAAGGATGGAGCGATACTCGATAAGGATGTGTATTTGTGAACGACCAATGGTAGAGTTATACCTACTATGGGTGTGTGTTCTTGAATGGTCAAAGAATGGAGCCATATACTCTAGGGGTGTGTGCTCTTTGATGATAAGTGGATGGACTGATACCTGCTTTGGGTGTGTGCTCACGAGTGACCAAATATTGAGTGTTATCTATTATGGGTGTGTGCTCGTTAGTGACCAAATATGGAGTGTTATCTATTATGGGTGTTTGCTTGTTAGTGACCAAAGGTGGAGCAATACCCAATAAGGATGTGTGCTCATAAATAACTAATGATGGAGTGATACCCACTATGGGTGTATTTCTAATGAATATAAATGGAGTGGTCCTATAAGAGTGTAGTGCTCATGAATGGTCAAAAGTAGAGTGTTACCCGATAGGGGTGTAGTGCTCGTAGATGGTCAAAAGTGGAGCATTACTTGATCGGGGTGTAGTTTGAAAATGGTCGCACGTGGAGCATTACCCGATATGGGTGTAGGCTCACAAATTGGATAAGTAGATAAAAAGTGTGTGTGCATGTGATAAGAAAGTGATATAGATAAAGAGTAGAAGAAAATAGTGAAAGCCTAAAAAAAATATCCCTATTGATCTTTCCATAGCCAAGATATATTCATACATAGCCAATGGCTGAATGAACATCATAAATGATATTCATGCAATATCTATCATAGCATATGAGTATACATCGACAACTGAAAGGTCAATAAGGGAATCATGATCCAAAATATATATGAAAAGAATGTGAAAGAAGAAAAATTGTATAACCTTTGACTTGGCAAAAAAAGAGAAATGATGATTTGTACTTTTGAAGGACAAAGGATATACAAGAGATGAAGAGAAAGAATATATCCCCTGACTTGGGGAAAATTTTTATGAAATATTATACTTACAAGGTAACAAAAAATATGAGATAGATAAGAGAAGCTTGATTTATGTCAATGGATGATTTGTGCTTAGTGTGTGCAAAATCTTTAAGGTGAAATGCCCCTTTCGTGAGAGTGTGTGAAAATACCTTGCTAGCCTATGATGACAATATGGTGGGATCATATAAGAGTGATAGACAAAGATATGAGCAAAAACATAGGCTCATTTAAGAGTGCTAGACAAAGATATGAGCAAATATGTGGGCTCATTTAAGAGCATAAAAAAGATTTATGAGAAAAATGATAACTATCTAGAGCTCTATATGGTCATGTTTTGATGAGAAAATACATGGAGAATAAAGTAGATGAATTTTTTTAAATATGATTGTTGAACTTGGTCATAGCCCATGTTTTAGCTAATTGGATTTGGACCACTAACAATGGGTGTTGATGAAGAATTTGGAGATAGAAGATAATTTTGCAATGTATGAGACAAGGGTGCATCTTAGAAATATTTATGATTAAGGATAAGTTTTCCCTATTCCATAAGGTTATGGATATACTTTCAAAGTATTTTGCATTGATATTTGAGTGGCCATGACCTTGATGAAAAGCACAATATTTGTGTGAATAAGTTTTAGGAGATGGAATATTAATCATTTTGGCTTCTAATAACTTGGTTAAAATGAAAGCAAGGGGTAGGCCTAATATTGCATGAAAATGCCTAGGCAAGGGTAAGTTGTGGTATTCTTGTTGAAGGGGAGAAGAATTTATGTCTTTCCCTACCCCTAATTTCCCTCTCTTCTTAAGGGTAACCTCCACACATGTGGCTAAGTCAATTGCACCTTGGAGGGTACACACTCTAGCTTTTTATAAGGGGTAGGATAGTTGGTCATTGGGGATTTTGATGAAGATATTAGGAAGTTAAAATTGAGGAGGGACATGATTAAGTTTTCCTACAATGGTGTTCCAACTAGTAAGAAAATATTTAAAGGATTCATGTTCAAATTGTTTTAGTTTTAATAGATCAATAAGGCTAAGTTTTCTTTCAATGAAGATGGAAAAATGTTGTATAAATGGATCAACAAGGTCACTAAAATTTTTAAGGGAATATTTTAGTAATTGATAGTACCATTCCAGTGCACTACCCATAAGTATTTTAGGGAATGGATTGAATAATAAGATCTGATCATGTGCAATGTCATCACAAGACAAAAGAAAATCTCTAAGGTGTTGAATAGGGTCTTGATCACCTTCATATGTTTGGAGGTTAGGTGTTTTATACTTAGGAGAAAATGGGTAATTAAGCACAAAAATATCTAAAGGTTGAGTTAATAAATTTTTAATGATGGATTATGATGGAGAGAAGGATTATAGATAGAATTTATTCTTTGTTCTAATTGTTTCACTTGAGTGGTGAGGATTTGAATTTGAGAAGGTTCTTTATTGGATGATTCAAGATGTGTATGTGAAAGAGGAAGAATATTTTGATGATAATTATGATTGGAGAGCTTATTTGAAGTGGAGGGATAAATGAATGAAGGGGGAATAAGATTATTATTAGGGATGTCCAAGTTAAGATTGGTTTGAGAAGGTAAATAATATCTTATATTATTCTTAAATAACTTACTATGAGGGATGTTTTGATTATTATTGATAAGAGAAGTGTAATAACCCTCGGTTAGTGAACTATTCAGTTAATTATTTTCTCCACAAGAATATGGTATTGTTGATGATTTGGTAAATGCAGGTACAGGTAGAACTTGTAGATCAAGCAAGCAAACTGAGTACCTCCTCCTGATAGTTGAACAAGAGCAGAGGTAACGATAAGTTGGGGATATATGATGAGTGACAGGATATTTATAGTTTTAGGGAAAAATACCCTAATAACAATATACCTATCCAGCGGTCCATTTAGGTGCATTCATGCAGATGCATATTGGGTTTGCTATTTTATGCATAAACATTCCTTTAAAATTTTTGGTTCTTTATAAAATATAATAATAAGTTTAAAGTATGTAAGAAATAATAATAATAAAGTATGTAAGTAATAATAATAATAATAGTTAAGAATATATATAAATATAAATATATATATATATATATATATAATAATGTAAATGAAATAAAAATTAAATAATTAAAATCTATGAAAAATTTATACAAATTAGTATGGACTAAATATAAAAGAAATGTGTATTTTATCATTTAAACACCACCTGGAAAGCCACTTGGTGGAAATTATCATAAGACTGTCACGAGTGTCAACCTTAGAGTTGCATTCTTCTCTTACAAAATAAATCACAAAGACCATTTTTTGGTCACCGTTGGAGGTATAACATCATCGTTCTGCTGGTTGATGAAGGATTTTTGTGAAGAATAAGGTGTTGCTCTTGTAAAGTGTATTCATAATTTTCAGGTCAGGTTATCTATACTATCCAATTTGTTGTGAGGAAAATAGTAGTATGTTTAACTGGATTAATTTTGGATGAGAAAAAGCTTGTATGTTTGTTATATATGAGGTTTTAGGATTAATAATTGTTCTAAAAAGAAGATTGCAGAATAAGGTATAAATTGTATTCTTGTCTGTATTGTAAGGTAGGATGCATACATTGTATAGCCGACAACCCTGAGTCCCCATGGCTAAACCATATGGTTTCCTTCCTCTGCTACTATTCGAGAATGAAGTTTTGAGTAGTGCTGGCGCATCCATTGTATAAGAAAAGGTTGAATCGAATTTAAAAGAATTGAAGTTTGAAAAAGTTTGTATTATGTGTTATCTTTACCAGAGACTGAACAGTTGTCTATCATGCCATGGTCCCTCTATTATATATTAGTTTTGTCAATGAGACATTCTCTATGGCAAAATTCATGTTACAACGTCTCTTGATCATGGTATTATTTTTATTTTTATATAAAGGCAACACTTTTAGATTAATCCTTTTGTACTCTATTACAATATATGATTTATGGAATTGAATGAATTTTTCTAAATTTTGAAATACGTATTTAGCTGGGTTTGAGTTATGACTGACAAAATTTTTAATGATAAGTTCCTTGTCTGTTGGTTTTAAGTATGGTTGTGTTGGTATGCATATCTTGCATTATTATTTCATTTTAGTCTCACTTTCATCGAACTCAAAGGGAATTGCTCTCATTGTCGAATGAGTCTACGATATTCAATTCATTAAATAGGACAAAATGTAGGCCAAATATTTTAGCCAATAAAAGACACTTGAAAGCTCTGTTCTTACCTAGTAGCATATTTCCGTAGACTAAAACCATCTTTTGTGTATAAATATATATATTTAGGGTAAAATAGAAGCCATAACTATATTTAAGTTATAACCAGACAATATGTGTTGTCATAAAGTAGAAGTATTAAATCTGTTCAATTGCATAACTAGAATATTATTAAAGCAATATGAATGTAAGATAATCATACCATGCGCACACCTTGCTGCAAAAATCTTAAAATGTGGGCTCTTTTAGTAAAAACTTAATGTCAATCATGCTATCATGAAATCTAATGATTAGAAGAATTTAAAACAAACAAATATGAGATATGCTAGCTCTTAAACGACATTCTGAAATAGTTGTTTAGCAGTAGTTGGTGGTTTAATGTTTTTATGCATGTAAAATAAATAAGAACTATGGTGATCTTTCATGGTTCCTTTGGCGCTATAATTGCAAAGTCTTAAATAGAAATTTCACCATATATATAAAAATCGATATAAAATTGAAGGTGAATAGGTGTTAGTATAAATACTCATGTGAATATTTCATAGGATCGTCTATAGCAAAAATAAATTATTAAAAGCCTTAGTTGTATTTCAGATTTAACCTGTGGATATTTTTGTTTAATTCAAGCCTCACCTAAGTTTATCGATGATAGATCTAAGTTAAATATGAGCCCAATAACACTTTTACCTATTGATATTTTTAACTTCTGCGTAGATCAATAGCCTTAACTCGTATGGTGGGTATTAATGAAAATAACAAATTAAGTTTTTATAGAAGCTAAGATGGTGTTAATAAAAAAATAAGGTTTTTCTCTATATTTGGAACGAAGACGACAACATAGAACCTTGTAATTATATTTTTGCAAGTATTAATAATGTTGTTTTCACCTAACATATATTTTCCTCGTCTTAGCCCATCAAAGGCGTCACAATTAGACTATAGCATTTGAATTTCAGCCAAAGTAACGTTTTGCGTAGAAGATCTATTTTCCTTCAATGAATTATGCCTGTTAAAAAGAAGAAAACGCAGCCATAACTAAATCCCTAGAAGAGCATTAATGCACCATAGAATTGGTATATTTTCTGAGACCAATTGTTAATACCGGTTCAAAACTATAGTGCCCTAATGGTTAATGTGGAATAGTATGGTTTATACCAAACAAAGTGTCTAGAGATGGTCTTTATTTATTATCATAAGGTAAAATGAACGTCTTTAGAGTATGTTGGCATTTTATTTAATAGCTTAATATTTATGTATAAAACTTTTAAATATACTTTTAATATTGTATTTAAACAAAAATTAGTCAAATAGATATAGGGTTCTTCTTTGTTAAAGATTTTTATATGATGTTGATTATTTTAAATGTTTTAATTAATTGAGTCAAGAATGTTACTAATTGGATGAATATGTAATTCCTCTTTTAATAATATATATGATTAGCATACCTTTATATTTTCATTAATTTTATTTTAAAAATTAATTCAAAATCTACCATTCATATTAGTATTATTGAAATAATAAACTTCCTAATTATATCACTTAATTTTTAGAAAATCTATAGTTTAGGAACATTAAATCCTTACAAATAACCCTTTTTAAACTTATATAGGAACCCCAAGGTTATGGGGAGGACAACCTGGTTTTTAAGATTGTGGGCAAACAATCTTGTTATCAACCAATGACGGTTTGTATGGGAAGACAATCACCATTTTTCAGGGTTAACTGTATTTTTTATGGGAAGGGTTAGAACGAGAGGTAACAAAGGATGATATGGGCATATTTCCTAGGTTAATCCCTATTAGTACGGAGTGGTGACTATTGAGCTTAAATTATTAATTGGATACTGGCAACATGATGGAATGGAATATCATGCTACTTATTCAAGACAAGACACTGGGTAGTACTAGGGTATTGGTAGACCCTAGATGAACTCTAGGGAAGGTGGATGTCTATCTAGTTTTGGCATGCACAGGCTAACTCTTTCTTGAATTGAATTCATGTTAAGATATGGGAAAATATGCATCCAACCTCTAGATGAAATGAGCCCTATAGGATAAACCCCTGCCTAAACTTGGATTCTTGGTTTGAGAGAGCAAAGTTCATTTGAGGCAACCATACCGAGATTTGGTCAGCCTCGATATCATGAGTATTTTGACTATAGTGGAATGACACTCATGAAGATTTAGCATACTTCATACTATTATATATTATGGATTTGGTTGAAAAAAAAATTCACTCTGTGACCATCATGTTTGGACAACCAAGTGGGTAGGATTTGGGTTGTTACAGTTGATATCAGAGCAAAGGTTGTGAACCCCTAGGAAATAAAACTTTATAAAAAATTGTGTCTAACATATCAAATTGAAAATTTAAACCAAAATATGATAAGGCTCCTTTTTGAACAAGCAATGGCATCTGGACTAAAAGCTAGTTACTCGAAGAGACCTATGACGATACAGCGGGAAGAGCTAACCAAAAATTCTAAGAGGGTCCTCCGAAGGGTTGTGAGGACCGGAGATATGGAGGAAGCTGTATAATCTCCTTGAGTGATTAGGAGAGAAAAATAACTAGATTCAAAAGAAGACAAAATAGTCTGAATGATGCAGATGATGCAGGAGAAAATGAGCCAACAGAAAGAAAAATGGAGCAACAGAGAGCTCAAATGACTAGCACATGGTTCAATAGAAGGCTCAAATGTTAGAACACATGGAACATCAAAGAGCTCAACTAACCCAGTAGCAAGAGATGATATCCCAACAAAATAAAATAATAGAAAACTTATCCAAATAAAAGGAATCGATTGTAGTTGAGGAAGAAATGTTTGTTGATCCTAGAAGGAAATAAGTAGGATCTAAATTAGATAAGGATATGCGAAGAATTGACATAGCCAAATTCGATGGTAAAGGTGATGGAGAAGAGGCAAAGAGGTGGCTAAATAGTTTAGAGGTATACTTTTCCGTTAGAACCCTCTCTTATAAATAAAAAACCTCATGGGCAGTTTTTCATTTGACCAGAGCAGTTGCAGATTGGTGGGACACCTATAGGAAAACCCATAATGTGGAGGCAACAAATGTACACTGGGAAACTTTTGTGAAGGTGTTTAAGGATAGGTTCCTAACACCACAATTTTACCTTGAAAAGACTACATAATTCTCAAGGTTAACTCAAGGTAGTATGACCATTATTGAATACTATCATCGGTTTGTGCAACTACTAAAATATATGCCCGAGTATGAGCAAAGAACTAAAATTAAGGTCCAAAAATTTCTTTTAGGACTTCACCCAAATATTGGTTACCTAATTCTTATGTTGAATCCTGTAACCCTTACTATTGCTTGTGATTTGGCCTGGCAAGAAGAGGATAACTATAAGGCCAAGAAGGCCTATTATCAAAAATCCTCTCATAAAGAAGAGCCATAGAAAAAGAAAAATGTTAGCTAAACAAAGTGGGATAATAACTAGAGTAAAAAGAGTCAGGATGAAAATAGAAATAAATTTGACAAGAACAAGAATAGGTATCAAGGAAATAGAGGAAATCAGAATAATCAAGAAGGCTCAAACATGAGAAATTTTAGGGATAATTATGATCAAAGAACTAATGTACCAAGAGCTAGTACTGTCACGACCCGTTACCCTCGAACCCTATCAATAGGAAATTAATTGATCTTGGGATCAATTAATGTTCAACAAAAAAGGGGTCATAGACCCTAAAGAAATTTACAAAATTCTAATTTAGGAATTTTGAAGGAATTTAGGAGGGAAAATAATAAAAATAATTAAGCATGTTTAAGTTTTAATAATAAGGTTAATTGCATTTAATATTAATGCAATTAAATGTCCAATTCTTATTGGACCAAATTAGGCACTAGTATTATTTAATACTAAAATCCTATCCTATTTCCCTCGTGGCATAATTTTTTTGGTGGAGAGAAAGGTGAGATTCTCTCCTCTATTGTTTAATTAGGGATGCTTTGGAGGGATGTGGACCAAAGGGGGACATAAAACAAAACAAAGGGACCACCTATCTTATCCTTAGTAGGACCCTTTATTTCCTACTTTTGGCTTATACTCCACATGGTAGCTTTAGGATGACTAGAATGGTAGGTGGGATTCTTCCAATTTCAATATTGCAACACCCGTCTATCAAATAGTAGTAGATAGCCACCCTTTTTAATAAAATAATTAGGTGTCCACAAATTGGACCCAGTTTTTATTGAACTTAAAGGACTTTAGAATTATTAAAAAAATATAAGAATTATCTCATCCTTTTGGGAATTATCCATTTGGCTTCCCTACATCGATGGAAATAAAAGGGATATCTCTCCTATTGCCATTAATAGTCCTAGCTTTGTATCTATTCTATACCTCAATAGTATTAGTTTTGTATTTGTTCCCATGAAAAGGGAACACAAAACAAGAGAAGGTCACCTACCTTATCCTTATTTGGACCCTCTTCTACTTCCTAGATTACCCTCTACGTGACATGATAAGTCTTAAGGGACCCAAGGAATATTTTAATAATAAAATAATGAGGCCACTATTTGGCCATAAGTGGGGAAATTTTCCTATAAATAGAGGACACCTTGGGAAGAAAGGAGTATCTAGGAAATCTTGGAGCTTAGGGAGTATGCTCTCCACTTTGGTGGATCATAAACCAAAAATCTTTGGGAGAGTACTAAGATTTAGGTTTAGGCTAGGAAATCTTGGACTTAGGGAGTATGCTCTCTACCTTATTGGTAGATCAAAAACCAAAAAGTCTTTGGAGAGTACTAAGTCCTAAATTAAGGGAATTTGGCCAATATTAGTGGACTAGAGTGGTAGATCTGGAAGTAATCATGGACGGGAGCAAAAAAAGAAGTATAACAAGATTAGTCTAGTTCAACCCAACTTGGCTTATGAGGTTGGATCTCTCCTTTGTAGAAGTTTTTATTTTGTAGGATAAACAAAATCATGAATACTCATCTTTCTAATGTATTGTGGAAATACTTAGATAGTAAACCTTTAAAAGTATTGTGGTAATACTTAGGTAATGAAATTTCTAATACATTGTGGAAATATGTCGTAGAGATGCATATATATAGTGTGGAAATTTATATTGATGATATGCATAATTATAGTTGAGGGAATACATTGCTTATTTGCTTGAATAAAAAAATAAGGAAGCATTGAATAATTTAAGTGATGTGGGGTCCCTCTATATGGAAGAAGTAGGAAAGTCTTCCTTGTATACTAACCAACCTAGGGTAAATATTAACCCATGGTAGGTTAAATGGATGGTCACATGGTGGCTAGGAGCTAGAAGTGAGAAGGAGCTTAGGTAGCCAATGGGGACTATGTGAAAAATGAATAGTGTAAAGAGGATAGTAAATTATGAATAGCGAATAGTGAATATGAATAGTAACTCTAGCATAAAATGACTAGAATTCAATGTCTACACATGTCAATTATGTGTGTAGGAGGATGAACATAGCGTTCATTATACTGTGAATAGTGAATAGTGAATAGTAAATAGTAAATAGAGTGAATAGTGAATAGTGTGTAGTGAATAGTAATTGGTGAATAGTAAATGAATAGTGGAAATATATAACCAGTTGATAGGGAAGGGAAAGTAACACCTTTTTACTATATTTTAATGTAATCAAATGTTTGCAAATCTCAAAAGAATATTTAGAGGAAATTATGGGGTTTCCTCACTATATTCAATCATTCGTTTAATGACCATATATAGGATTTATGGAAATTGGTATGATTTGGAGGTTATAATGGATGAGAGGAGATTGAATCCTCTCAAACCATGAAATCTATAATAAATAATTAAGGAAAGAATAGACAAGGATCTATTCTTGGTTTAATGCATAGAAAATGTGAGATAAATACTACCTTAATATGATTAAGGTTCTAAATAAGAGTGGATGGAGAATCCATTCTTAAGGAAGTTATAAGCTTCCTTCTTCATACACTTAGTATGGATACTTAGAGAAGAAAAGAATGGATTTGTATTCATTCTTGAGGGAATTTATAAGGTTCCCTCCAAAGTCGATGAGACTTCTCCAAAATATGATTCCAATGATTATCATAAACATATGTAAATTATTAACATTCATATGATGACTTGGAGAAAGGAACTGGTAGATTTCTTAATTACATCATTGATTTTAAAGGAACAGGTGGATTCCTTTTTGGTATGATAAATACCTTAATGTTATAATGATGACTTAGATAAAGGAATTGGGAAACTTCCTTGATTGCATCATAAATATGAGGTGGAATAATGGTATTCCTTGACTTGTATTTGATTGAAAGGGATCGGTAGATACCCTTATATACTTGTAATTTTGGTATTTAAGTTTATGAATATGAGGAAAGAATACATTTTGGAGGTTGGGTTTTTCCCATCAGGGGTTTTCCCAGGATAAAACATTGTGTCACTCTATTTTGTGGTTTGATGTGTTATTTCTTGTTCCTTTTGCTTTTACTTTCAAAATGAAAATGATAATGTGAATGAGATGGTTAAATAATATAATGGGTTAGTTATGCATGTTTACAATTGAATACTATTCATTCAGTAGTTTCATTTATGATGTTAAGAATGTATGCATAATTTTTAACATGTGAATGATTTAATGATATATGATTATGCCATTTACTTTCTGGGTTAAATTGATTAAATATGAAGGATGTAGATAATTAGTTTTACTTCGTGTATTCAATAGTTGCGTGGAATTCATATAAGCTATTCATAATGGATTATAATCTTTGCTTAAGAGGATCTTTAATGTGATGTTTCAGATCTATGGTTAAAATGAATATAATCTACCATAAAAGGGATCCATTAGTTTATATTCACCTCATAAATACTCATTATGGATCAAATTAGAACACATTGAAATTCGAAGTGGAATAAAATCCATAGGAAGGCAAAAATTGGTCTTGAACTGAAAACAAAAACAAATCTTATATCCTAAGAGCTAAGATATTGAGTGTGCATGAGGTGGGGTACACCCTTATTGGACAATGATGCCATAACTAGGATCTGGACATAGTAATGAGGAAAACCATCATGTCACCAATCCGAGTCTGAACTATCACCATCCTAGTTTGGAGACTAGTCATGCTCAAAGTAAACAACTGGAGGAGGAACATTATAACAGATGATTAAGTATCTACCAAATGTATAATATGTCCAAGGAGTGCCATGAGATCGAGGTAATAGAAGATCCATTTTTTTCAAACACCGATTTGAAGTGAATCTATTCTCAACCTCCCAAAACAAGTGAGTCTGCACATATCTCTGATAGAGAAGGCTTTGGTAAATACCACTACAGAAAGTTACTTCTCTAGTGGGGACATATTTCTTCACTACCTCCAAATAACATGATGGTAGAAACTGAAAGGGGATATTTAGTGGATCACCTATAGGACGCAACCAGGAATTTCCAAACGAGACATGGAAATTCCAATTAGGCCAAATAAAAAATTGGTCGAACCACTCAAAACGACTTAAAGGACTCTCAAATGCTAAGTAATTATGGGAATTGTTCCTTAACCAAATATCACAGTGAGAATATTAGATAGAAGTATTACAATAAATATGATCCATGGATAGTATGGCATCTCAAGCTTTGATAGCTTGATCTTGTAAGAAATTATGTAATTCTACCCTATGTCGAAGCAAGTATCGAGGATTCCAAACTAGAGACTCATAGAATTCATGTTGAGCTTCCTCATAGATAAACATTGTGGCTAAATTGGCTTTCGATCAAAGGAAGGAAAGGAAATATATTTCTCTTCAAGAATGTTTGATATTAATAGGTAATTTTGTCTATATTTGGAGAAGCGTACTAGATGAAAAAGCACTAAAATAAGAGTGCATGATAATAGCTAGTGGAATTATGAAAGAAGACAATGATAGGACTTCACGTGAAAATAAGAGGACACATGCCATCTCAAAAATTGAAAAATACATGATGTGTCTTGACTAGTCAACACAAAATCATTTATAGGACAATCAAGCCGAAGAAAAGAGTGTATCATGGAGGATAAATGATTCACCTCGAGATTTTTAGGATACGATTGATAAATGTATGAACAAAATTGATATGGATGAACCTAACGGTCATTTGAGTATTGGAGAATATTTACGCCATGACTTTTAATACGATCATATTTATGGTAGGATTCATCTGGATGATACTAGTCTTAAGTGGAGTGAACCCCATTATGTGTTTTATGATTATTATGCTTTTGATTATCAATCTATTATTGCACATACCTTGAAGAGTAGAATTTGACCTGAAGCAACGCTAGATTTAGCAGGCGGAATAAACATGGTAAGAATTAGGAAAACCATCAATGCAACAAAAATAAAATCTCCAGTGCAATGTGCCCTGGAGGATGCTTGGGCACAGGAAATATTAAGGTTAATAACATAGAGAGATGCTGCCATAGTAGAGCAGGATCGGCTTAGATCTAAAAAATTGCAAAGAAATAATTGGAGAGCAACAACAATGGTAGCCATGCTCACAGAAAATCCTCAATTTCATCAACTTAGGGAAGAATTCACTGTAGCATTCCTGGAATATTGTTTGGTTGCCTTGATGAATCACGGTATGCTTCTTCCATCACAACCAACTGATAATACACAACATGGGATAAGAGGAGGTAATGATCAAGAAGCTATTGGAACAATAGCTCCACCGCCATCCCCAGCTTTAAGTACTAGCATAGTACAAGGAGAAGAACAGACCCAGGAGCGTCAACCCTAAGGTCCTTTAGACCACCACTCTGTAGGGCATCATTTTGTAATAGTTTATTGATGCCAAGGATGAGGCATAAACATTAGTAATTTTTTAATTTTATATTTTTGTTTGAATGCTATCTGAATATTATTGTTTATGATAGATTTAATTAGTATGTAATACAAAATAATGCATGAATGTTGAATTTTATCTGATCAAATGAATATGAGGAATGGATTGGTGTCCATTCTTGGAGAAGGTATGGGACTTCTCCATGATGGTAAACACCAAGGGACATCTGGGTGGATGCTCTGGTAACAAAATTCATACTAGGATATATGTGAATATCCTGAATTGAGACTATGAAATTATGTTGTATCTTTGTTAGCACTTGGTTTTCTTAGGTTAATTCATGCCAAAGGTTAACCAAATTATACTGTGATACTCCTTGGTGGGAGTTTTGATAAAATTAACAAGAATTTTTATGTCTAGTAAGGTACAAGTGCATAATTTCATGATATCCTTGTAACATCATTTTGTAGATTCTAATACTACAGTTCTCTAGATCAATTGTTTGTGCAATTTGAAATGAGTTAAAATTGTAGTTTTGTGTTAATATTGTGTATTGATGATGCTTTCAATACTTGTTGATATGCAAGATGGATGTTATATTGTTTACAAGGACATGGTATTGTTGATATTTTGCATTTTTGCAGGTCCAGGTGCTCTCATGGATGGAAGATGAAGTTGACCATCAAGGATGAGATGCAGAAAGTTAAGAAAAATATGATGATTCAAATTGTATAGCAGCAGGATGAATACTAGCTTTGCTAATTAAATGTATTCAATTAAGGAAATTGTACAAACACAGAGGACTGTGTTTATTTCAAGGGGGGTGTATGTCACGACCCGTTACCCTCGAACCCTATCAATAGGACATTAATTGATCTTGGGATCAATTAATGTTCAACAAAAAGGGGTCATAGACCCTAAAGAATTTAACAAAATTTCAATTAAGAAATTTTGAAGGAATTTAGGAGGGAAAATAATAAAAATAATTAAGCATGTTTAATGTTTAATAATAAGGTTAATTGCATTTAATCTTAATGCAATTAAATGTCCAATTCTTATTGGACCAAATTAGGCACTAGTATTATTTAATACTAAAAGCCTATCCTATTTCCCTCATGGCATAATTTGGTTGGTGGAGAGAAAGGTGAGATTCTCTCCTCTATTGTTTAATTAGGGATGCTTTGGAGGGATGTGGACCAAAGGGGGACATAAAACAAAACAAAGGGACCACCTATCTTATCCTTAGTAGGACCCTTTCTTTCCTACTTTTGGCTTATACTCCACATGGTAGCTTTAGGATGACTAGAATGGTAGGTGGGATTCTTCCAATTTCAATCTTGCAACACCCGTCTATCAAATAGTAGTAGATAGCCACCCTTTTTATTAAAATAATTAGGTGTCCACAAAGTGGACCCAATTTTTATTGAACTTTAAAGGACTTTAGAATTATTAAAAAATATAAGAATTATCCCATCCTTTTGGGAATTATCCATTTGGCTTCCCTACATCGGTGGAAATAAAAGGGAGATCTCTCCTATTATCATTAATAGTCCTAGCTTTGTATCTATTCTATACCTCAATAGTATTAGTTTTGTATTTGTTCCCATGAAAAGGGAACACAAAACAAGAGAAGGTCACCTACCTTATCCTTATTTGGACCCTCTTCTACTTCCTGGATTACCCTCTACATGACATGATAAGTCTTAAGGGACCCAAGGCATATTTTAATAATAAAATAATAAGGCCACTATTTGGCCATAAGTGGGAAATTTTCCTATAAATAGAGGACACCTTGGGAAGAAAGGAGTATCTAGGAAATCTTGGAGCTTAGGGAGTATGCTCTCCACTTTGGTGGATCAGAAACCAAAAAGCTTTGGGAGAGTACTAAGATTTAGGTTTAGGCTAGGAAATCTTGGACTTAGGGAGTATGCTCTCTACCTTATTGGTAGATCAGAAACCAAAAAGTCTTTGGAGAGTACTAAGTCCTAAATTAAGGGTATTTGGCCAATATGAGTGGACTAGAGTGGTAGATCTGGAAGTAAGCATGGATGGGAGCACAAAAAGGAAGTAGGAGACAAGCTTTGGAGACTAACAAGATTAGTCTAGTTCAACCCAACTTGGCTTATGAGGTTGGATCTCTCCTTTGTAGAAGTTTTGATTTTGTAGGATAAACAAAATCATGAATATTCATCTTTCTAATGTATTGTGGAAATACTTAGATAGTAAACCTTTAAAAGTATTGTGGTAATACTTAGGTAATGGAATTTCTAATATATTGTGGAAATATATCGTAGAGATGCATAGATATAGTGTGGAAATTTATATTGATGATATGCATAATTATAGTTGAGGGAATACATTGCTTATTTTCTTGAATAAAAAAAAAGGAAGCATTGAATAATTTAAGTGATGTGGGGTCCCTCTATATGGAAGAAGTAGGAAAGTCTTCCTTGTATACTAACCAACCTAGGGTGAATATTAACCCATGGTAGGTTAAATGGATGGTCACATGGTGGCTAGGAGCTAGAAGTGAGAAGGAGCTTAGGTAGCCAATGGGGGCTATGTGAACAATGAATAGTGTATAGAGAATAGTAAATTATGAATAGTGAATAGTGAATATGAATAGTAACTCTAGCACAAAATGACTAGAATTCGATGTCTACACATGTCGATTATGTGTGTAGGAGGATGAACGTAGCATTCATTTTATTGTGAATAGTGAATAGTGAATAGTGAATAGTGAATAGTAAATGAATAGTGGAAATATATAACCAGTTGATAGGGAAGGGAAAATAACACCCTTTTACTATATTTTAATGTAATCAAATGTTTGCAAATTTCAAAAGAATATTTAGAGGAAATTATGGGGTTTCCTCACTATATTCAATCATTCGATTAATGACCATATATAGGATTTATGGAAATTGGTATGATTTGGAGGTTAGAATGGATGAGAGGAGATTGAATCCTCTCAAACCATGAAATCTATAATAAATAATTAAGGAAAGAATAGACAAGGATCTATTCTTGGTTTGATGCATAGAAAATGTGAGATAAATACTACCTTAATATGATTAAGGTTCTAAATAAGAGTGGATGGAGAATCCATTCTTGAGGAAGTTATAAGCTTCCTTCTTCATACACTTAGTATGGATACTTAGAGAAGAAAAGAATGGATTTGTATTCATTCTTGAGGGAATTTATAAGGTTCCCTCCAAAGTCGTTGAGACTTCTCCAAAATATGATTCCAATGATTATCATAAACATATGTAAAATATTAACATTCATATGATGACTTAGAGAAAGGAACTGGTAGATTCCTTAATTGCATCATTGATTTTAAAGGAACAGGTGGATTCCTTTTTGGTATGAGAAATACCTTAATGTTATAATGATGACTTAGAGAAAGGAATTGGGAAACTTCCTTAATTGCATCATAAACATGAGATGGAATAATGGTATTCCTTGACTTGTATTTGATTGAAAGGGATCGGTAGATACCCTTCTATACTTGTAATCTTGGTATTTAAGTTTATGAATATGAGGAAAGAATACATTTTGGAGGCTGGGTTTTTCCTGTCAGGGTTTTCCCAGGATAAAACATTGTGTCACTCTATTTTGTGGGTTGATGTGTTATTTCTTGTTCCTATTGCTTTTACTTTCAAAATGAAAATGATAATGTGAATGAGATGGTTAAATAATATAACGGGTTAGTTATGCATGTTTACAATTGAATACTATTCATTCAGTAGTTTCATTTATGATGTTAAGAATGTATGCATAATTTTTAACATGTGAATGATTTAATGATATATGATTGTGCCATTTACTTTCTGGGTTAAATTGATTAAATATGAAGGATGTAGATAATTAGTTTTACTTCTTGTATTCAATAGTTGTGTGGAATTCATAGAAGCTATTCATAATGGATTATAATCTCTGCTTAAGTGGATCTCTAATGTGATGTTTCAGATCTATGGTTATAATGAATATAATCTACCATAAAAGGGCTCCATTAGTTTATATTCACCTCATAAACACTCATTATGGATCAAATTAGAACACATTGAAATTCGAAGTGGAATAAAATCCACAAGGAGGCAAAAATTGGTCTTGAACTGAAAACAAAAATAAATCTTATATCCTAAGAGCTAAGATGTTGAGTGTGCATGAGGTGGGGTACACCCTTATTGGACAAGTAATGTCCTTTTGTAATAAACTCAATGTGTACAACAAAAGGGTTGTCTAAACAAAGGGTGAACCATTATGTTTCTAAGAGATTTAAAGTTATATAATCATATTTAAGATGGCATTCCATGGATTCTTATCACGATGGTGATATTGTTGTCTTAGAAATATCTTCTATATGAAGAGGATCATATCTAATACCTATGAATAACCATTAATAAGGTTATTTCATCTATGATGGTTTTCCATTGGTGTGGTTCTCCATATTCAAGGCATTCACCTACGTACTGATCTTGGTGGATAGTATGTTTATTGGTGATTTCCCTTTTATGGGATGAAACCTTACGCTTGGCCAGTGTTCTCATACCAATGGGGTATGAGGGTTTCATAGAAGCTGATCACTTCTACCTTAAGAGACTCTGATCAAGTCTCAATAGCTCTTGATGCTATATGCCTTGATAAGCTTTGATCCAAATGGAATGAGTCTATCTTAGGTCATGATTATGTCTCTTGCTTCATGGAGAATGTAAGTGTGGAAAAAAAAGTGGTTGAGTAGTGACAACGGGGGTTGTTACAAGTCAAGAGGGCAATGATGGAAATAAGAGAGAAAGGGCACCTCAAACTGGTTGTTGGATCTGCCAAGAACCTCATTATGCTGATAAGTGTCCTTTGAGAGCTGACAAGAGAAAAGAACCTACGGAGCCAGCTCATAAGATATATGCAGCAATAGGTAATCCTAAACTCAATGGATAAGCTACACCTTTTCTGTTGAATGGTAAAATTTACAATAGAGATGTACGTATTTTAATTGATTCTGGAGCAACTGATAGTTTTATTTCTTCAAACATTTTGAGGGACATACTAGAAAAACCTGGGTTTATGGCAAATGGGTGGAAGGTTGAGTATGGGTCTGGGCAAACCTATATCGTTAATCAATGTTTATTTGACCCTCAGATAATACTACCTCAAGGAAAAACAAGCTAGCATTTGTATGTGGCTCCATTACATGCCTTCGACATAGTCTTAGGTATTGATTGGCTCAAGGTACATAAAGCATTGTTAAACTTTGAAGAAATATGGATGGATTTCACTGATGACACCAAGCAAAGGATTAAAATTTATTGCAGACGTGAATCAGTGGAACCACATCTTCTAACAACCATGCAAGTCAAAAGAGCCATAAGAAAGGGTAGTAGAGTTTTTGTAGTCAAACTTAATAAGAAGGAAGAAACCGAGTCTGGGGTAAGTCTTTTCTAGACTTATCCGGTATTGAATGATTTTCGGGATGTCTTTCCTGAGGATCTGCTAGGTCTTCCACCCCAAAGAGAATTTGATTTCTCCATAGAACTTCTTCTAGGAGCAACACCCATAGCCCGAGCACCCTATAGGATGACTACAATAGAGTTGCAAGAACTCAAGACTCAACTTCAAGACCTATTAGAAAAAGGACACATTAAACCTAGTGTCTCTCCATGGGGTGCACCGATTCTTTTTGTTAAGAAAAAGGATAGGACACTAAGGCTATGTATTGACTACAGAATGCTAAATAAGATGATAGTTAAGAATAAGTACTCTCTACCTAGAATAGATGACTTGTTTGATCAATTGAAAGGAGCTTCAATTTTCTCAAAAATTGATCTCAGATCTGGATATCATCAGTTGAGGATTCGAGAAGAAGATACCCATAAAACTGCTTTTCGGACTAGGTATGGCCACTATGAGTTCACAGTGCTACCTTTCGGATTAACTAATGCTCCAACAACCTTTATGAACCTAATGAATAGTGTATTTCGGGAGCAGCTAGATCGGTTTGTATTGATTTTTCTAGATGATATATTGATCTACTCCAAAAACAAAGAGGAGCATGATCAACACATGAGGATTGTTCTTGAAATACTCAGAAAGAATCAGTTGTATGGAAAATTGTCCAAGTGTGAGTTCTACACACCCCAAGTACAGTATTTGGGTCATGTGATTTCTACTGAAGGGGTATCTGTAGACCCAAAGAAAATAGAAGCCATTATTGATTGGCCTGCTCCAACAAATGTTTTTGAAGTGTGAAGTTTTATGGGAATGGTTGGGTATTACCATCGTTTTTTCAAGAACTTTTCTAAAGTGGCCTATCCAATAACCAATCTTCAGAAGAAAGGAAAAGCTTTTAAATGGACTGCATGTTGTGAAGAAGCTTTCAGAACACTCAAAGAAAAATTAACAACAACACCAATTCTTAGAATACCAGATCCCAAACTTCCATTTACCGTGTGTACTGATGCCTCCATAGAAGGATTAGGTGGAGTTCTCATGCAAGAAGAGGGTGTTATAGCTTATGAGTCATGAAAACTTAAGAAACATGAGCTGAACTACGCCACACATGATTTAGAGTTAGCGGTAGTGCACGCTCTTAAAATATGGTGTCATTACCTGCTTGGTAAACCTTTTGAGCTCAGAACTGATCATCAAAGCTTAAGGTATATCTTTACTCAACCAATGCTCAATGCTAGGCAAAGGCGTTGGATGGAATTTTTGGTAGAATATGATTTCAACATTGAGTATATAAAGGGAAAGGAAAACAAATTAGCAGATGCTTTGAGTAGAAGAAAGCATATTGCTGCTATAACACAATGCCAATTTGATGTAATTGAACAGATAAGAAACCTTCAACTCCAAGATGAATTTTCTCAAAAATTTCGAGATCTGATTCGGCAAGGTTCTAAAAAAGCAAAAGAATTTGGAATCCGGGAGGATACATTATATTTCAAAAATAGAATGGTAGTGCCAAATGATCAGAACCTAAGAAATATGTTGCTTCAGGAGGCACATTGTGCTCCTTATTCCGCTCATCCGGGCTATGTAAAGATGCATGAAAATATGAGGAAATATTATTATTGGCCAGGGATGAAAAAGGATATCGCTGAATTTGTGGCAAGATGTTTAGAATGTCAAAAAGTGAAGGTAGAACATTTGCATCCCGTAGGATGCCTATATTCACATGAAATCCCAATATATAAATGGCAGGTTGTATCTATGGACTTCATAGTTGGTTTACCTAAAAATCATTTTCAGCATGATGTCATTCTAGTAGTGGTTGATAAATTGACTAAAGTGGCACATTTTCTACCTAGAAATATTAAATATGGAGCTCCTACTGTAGCCCACAAGTTTTCCAGGGAAGTGGTATGACTACATGGTTTTCCTGAAATGATTATATCAGATAGGGATTCTCGGTTCACATCTGAATTTTGGTAGGCATTGCATCAAGCATGGGGAACAAAACTCAATATCAGTATCGCTTATCATCCAAAAATAGATGGACAAACTGAAAGAGTAAACCAAGTCTTAGAGGATATGCTACGGATGTATTGCATGGATCATCAAACAAAGTGGGAAGACTACCTTTTTCTGGTAGAATTTGCTTATAATAATGGTTACCATGCTTCCTTGGGTATGGCTCCATTTGAGGCACTGTACGGGAGAAGGTGCAGAATGCCATTGTCATGGAGCAATCCGGAGGATCGGGTGATGATCGGACCGGATATGGTTAAGGAAATGGAAGAGCAACTCAATGAAATTCGTCGAAGGCTCAAAGAAGCTTTAGACCGACAAAAGAGTTATGCGGATCTTAAAAGAATGCCAAGGGAATTTGTTGTGGGAGACAGAGTATTCCTGAGGGTTAAACCAACCAAGAGCTCTATCAAATCCTCTAAACTTAGTCCAATATTTGTAGGACCTTTTGCTATCATTGATAAAATCAGCCCAGTTGCCTACAAACTAGCCTTGCCACCCAACTTGTCTAAAATCCATGATACATTCCATGTGTCCCTCCTCAAGAAATATGTTTTTGATCCCTCTCATGTTTGGAATGTTGATCATTTGCAGATGACCGATCCCCTGCGCATTGAGGTGCGACCAGTTAAGATTCTTGGCTACAGAACAAAACAATTAAGAAAATGAAATATTGAGCAATGTAAGGTCCAATGGGACCAATACTCTGAAAATAGTGCCACATGGGAGGATGTGGCTATCATGAAAAGACAGTTTCTATTTTTGTTTGAACAATGATATAATCATATTTTTGGTTTGAAGAATATAATATTACTATTGTATGTGACTACATGTTATCTCTACCATAATTATGATTAAGTTTTTGATTATGTAATATTGTTGCTATTTTATATTGACTTCATGTTGATCATGGCAATGTATTTAATGTTTCAATATGCATTATAAACATAGGGACTGTGTTTAATCTTAGAGGGGAAGAATGTAATAACCCTTTATTAGTGAGCTATTTGGTTAATTATTTTATCCACAATTATATGGTACTACTGATGATTCGATGAATGCAAGTACAGGTAGAACCTATTAAGAGATCAAGAAAGTAAACTAGGTACCTCCTCCTGATAACTGAACAAGAGCAGAGGTAACGGTAAGTTGGGGATATATGATGAGCGATAGGATATTTGCAGTTTTAGGGCAAAAGACCCTAATAGCAATATACTTGTCCAGGGTTCCATTTAGGTGCATTCATGTAGAGGCATATAGGGTTTGTTGTTTTATGCATAAACATTACTTTAAATTTTTTGGTTCTTTATAAAATATAATAATAAGATTAAAGTATGTAAGAAATAATAGCAATAAACTATGTAAGTAATAACAATAATAATAGTTAAGAATATATATATATATATATATATATATAGATAATAATGTAAATGAAAATAAAAATTAAATAATTAAAATCTACGAAAAATTTATACAGATTAGTATGGACTACATATAAAAGAAATGCGTATTTTGTCATTTAAACACCACCTAGAAAGCCACTTGGCGGAAATTATCATAAGCCTATCACGGGTGCCAATCTTAGAGTTGCATTCTTATATTATAAAAGGAATCACAAAGATCATTTTTTTGGTCATCGTCGAAGGTATAACATCATCATTCTGCTAGTTGATGAAGGATTTTTGTGAAGAATAAGGAGGTGCTGCTCTTGTAAAGTGTATCCATAATTTTCAGGTCATGTTATCTCTATCCAATTTGTTGTGAGGAAAATGGTAGTATGTTTAACTGGATTAATGTTGGATGAGAAAAAGCTTGTATGTTTGTTATATATGATGTTTTAGGATTAATAATTATTTAGAAAAGAAGATCGCGGAATAAGGTAGAAATTGCATTCTTGTCTGCATCTTAAGGTAGGATACATACATTGTATAGCCGACCGCCCTGAGTCCCCACGGGTAAACCATTTGGTTTCCTTCCTCTGCTACTGTTCTAGAATGAAGTTTTCTGAATAGTGTTGGTGCAACCATTGTATAGTAAAAGGTTGAATAGAATTTAAAAGAATTGAAGTTTGAAAAAGTTTGTATTCTCTGTTATCCCTACCAGAGCTTGAACAATTATCTATCATGTCATGGGCCCTCTGTTATATATTAGTTTTGTCAATGAGACATTCTCTATGGAAAAAGCCATGTTATGACATCTCTTGATCTTGGTATTATTATTTTTTTAAATAAAGGTGACACTTTTAGATTAATCCTTTTGTACTCTGTACAATATATGGTTCGTGGAATTGAATGAATTTTGCTAAATTTTGAAATACGTATTTAGCTCGGTTTGAGTTATAATTGATAGAAATTTTAATGATAAGTTCCTTGTCTATTGGTTTTAAGTATGGTCGTGTTGGTATGCGTATCTTGCATTATTATTTCATTTTAATCTCACTTTCATCAAACTCAAAGGGAACTGCTCTTATTGCCAAACAAGTTTGCGATATTCAATTCAGTAAATAGGACAGAATGTAGGCCAAATGTTTTAGCCAATAAAAGACACTTGAAAGCTCTGTTCTTACCTAGTAGTAACTTTTCGCAAACTAAAACCATATTTTGTGTATAAATATATATATTTAGGGTAAAATAGAAGCCATAACTATATTTAAGTTATAACCAGACAGTATGTGTTATTGTCAAGTAGAAGTATTAAAAATTTTTAATTGCATAACTAGAATATTATTAAAGCGATATGAATGTAAAATAATCATACCATGCATGTGCCTTGCTGGAAAAATCTTAAAATGTAGGCTCTTTTAGTAAATACTTAATGCCAATCATGTTGCCACAAAATCTAATGATTAGAAGCATTTAAAACAAACAAATCTCATATATGCTAGCTCTTAAATGATGTTCTGAAATAGTTGTTTAGTAGTAGTTGGTGGTTTAATGTTTTTGTACGTGTAAAATAAACAAGAATTATGGTGATCTTTCATGGTTCCTTTGGCGATATAAATGCAAAGTCTTAAATAGGAATTTCACCATATATATTAAAACTGATATAAACTTGAAGGTGAATAGGTGTTAGTTTAAATACTCATGTGAATCTTTCGTAGGATCATCTATAGGAAAAATAAATTATTAAAAGCCTTAGTTATATTTCAGATTTAACTTGTGGACATTTTTATTTAATTCAAGCCTCACCTAAGTATGAGTTAAATATGAGCCCAATATCACTTTTACATGTTGATATTTTTAACTTCCACGTAGGGAGCTTTAACTCGTATGGTGGGTATTAATGAAAATAACAAACTAAGTGTTGATAGAAGCTAAGATGGTATTAGTAAAAAAATAAAGTTTTTCCCTATCTTTGGAACGAAGGCGACAACAGAGAACCTTGTAATTATATTTTCGCAAGTATTAATAATGTTGTTTTCACCTAATATATATTTTCCTCCTCTTAACCCATCAAAGGCATCACAGTTAGAATATAGCATTTGAATTTCAGCCAATGTAACGTTTTACGTAGAAGATCTATTTCCCTTAAATGAATTCTGCCTATTAAAAAGAAGAGAACGCAACCATAACTAAAACCCTAGAAGAGCATTAATGCGTCGTAGAATTGATATATTTTTTATGACCAAATTTTAGTACCGGTTCTAAATTATAGTGCCCTAATGGTTAATGTGGAATAGTATGGTTTATACCAAACAGATGTGTGTAGAGATGGTCTTTATTTATTATCCTAAGGTAAAATGAACGTCTTTAGAGTATGTTGGTATTTGATTTAATAGCTTAATATTTATGTATGAAACTTTTAAATATGCTTTTAATATTGTATTTAAACAAAAATTAGTCAAATAGATACAGGGTTCTTCTTTGTTAAATATTTTTATATGATGTTGATAATTTTAAATGTTTTAATTAATTGAGTCAAGAATGTTTTTTTTTATTTTAATTTACATGGTGGAATCGGTAGTCGCCATGAATCCGGGTAGGCTGTCCAACTTTTTATGGCCGCCACAGTATTCTGCGTTGTCCGACCCAGAATCCGCCACACAGATCTTCGCGTAGTCCGTCCCTATAACCACCATGCCATAATCATTTTAAACCTTTGACGCCCTTGAAAGCACCAGGAAAGGGACAAGCGTTCAGTCCGGTGAGGCCCGAGATTTGAACCTTGGACCTCCACCCCCCTTATGGGGTTTGGATGAACCAATTGGTCTACACCTCGGACCTATTGAGTCGAGAATGTTACTACTTGGATGAATATGTAATTCCTATTTAAACAATATATTGATTAGCATATCTTTATATTTTCATTAATTTTCTTTTAAAAATTAATTCAAAATCTACCATTCATATTAGTATTATTGAAATATTAAACTTCCTAATTATATCACTTAATTTTTAGAAAACCTATAGTTTAGGAACATTAAATCCTTACAAATAACCCTTCTTAAACTTAGATAGGAACCCCAAGGTTGTGGGTAGGGCAACCTAATTTTTAATATTGTGGGCAGACAAACTTGTTATCAACCATTAATGGTTTTTGTCGGAAGACAATCACCATTTTTTAGGGTTAATTGTACTTCTTATGGGAAGGGTCAGAACGGAGGTAACGAAGGATGATATGGGTATATTTCCTAGGTTAATCCCTGTTAGTATGGAGTGGTGACTCTTGAACCTGAATTATTAATAGGATATTGGAAACATGATGGAATGGGGCATCATGCTACATAGTCAAGATAAGACACCGAGTAGTACCAGGGTAATGGTAGACCCTAGATGAACTCCAAGGAAGGTGGATGTTCGTCTAGCTCTGGCATGCACACGCTAACTCTTGCTTGACTTGAAGTCATGTTAAGATATGGGGAAATACGCATACAACCTCTAGGTGAAATGGGCCCTAGAGGAGAAACCGTGCCTGAACTTGGATTCTCGATTTGAGAGATCAAAGTTCGTTTGAGGCAACCAAACCAATATTTGGCCAGTTTCGATCTCGTGAGTATTTCGACTACAACAAAATGGCACTCATGAAGATTTAGCATACTTCGTACTAGTATAGATTATGAATTTGGTTGATTTTTTTTCACTCTTTGACCATCATGTTAGGACAACCAAGTGGGAAGGATTTGGGTTGTTACAAGAAGCTTCTTGTCCCTTAATTTTGTTAGGAATATTAAAGGTAGAAGAAGGAGGATTAGAATTAATGATCACTTGTGAGTTTTTAATTATGGAGGGTAAAGGAATATTATGTTGTTTATTTTTAGGATTAGGCATGATAGGATTATATTTTATGAGGTCTTCTTGTGGAGGATAATTAGGCTCATTACTAATATGATTAAGGAATTCTTGAATATTATCTTTATGTGAAAGAGATGATTTGAAAGTATTATTATCAAGATTATTAAGGAATTCTTGAATAATTTCTTCTTGTTTATTATCCTAAGGTTGGGGAAATTTGAGGAAGATGAAGAAAAATATTATGTGATGGGATTAAATTTTCTTTTATTTTTTAATTAGAACTATGACTTTTATGATTTTTAAAGTGTTTTTTATATACTAAAAAAAAATTAAAAGGGAAAATAATAAATTTTAAAATGATAAGGATATTTAGATAGATGTCCATTGAATAAGGTTGGAAAGAAAGAGCTTAATTAATTAATTAACTATTGATTAAATAAAGGTAGGAATTGTTAAATATTTAATTAATGATCTAATCTACACAAACAAAGATAATTTATCTTGTTTAAGTTTAAAAATAAAGTTGAATGAAGGGTTTCAAATTATCTACAAGGAGGTGTTAATGTCGGTATCACCAAAATTATAGAGGATACAAACCTGCGTAACTAATTCTCGACAAATTTGTTGGGAGTCGAGGTAACCACGAGGATGTGGTCCTCACACTTGGGCTTGGTGATTCTAGGATTTAGGGGTTCACTAGGAGTGTTATAAGGATTCACTCTAAATCTAGAGAGAGGATTTAATGTGTTAATTTACAAACACATAAGTTTGGCGTAAAAGCAAAGAAAAGTATAGTAAACTAAAGCTATATTGTAAAAATATGCAATAAAATAAATATGGAAACAAATAGAAACTACCCTAGAAATAATTTTTCTTTTGCGTGCGCAACTAATTCTAAGATACAAAAAAAAATTAACTAAGAATGCAAGGAAATTTCATACACAAGCTATCCTAATGCACAACTATATGTTGTTTTTATTTTTTATGCCTAAGGATAGAAACAATTAAAATTTTCAATGCGTAAGGAAATGCAAACTAAGTAAATTTTGATTCCTTTTTAAAGCTAAAATTGAAATCACTTTCTTTTTGTTATTGATAGAAAAATAGAAAAGAGCAGAAATACACACAATAGAACAAAAAAAACAATCAAATATGCCTAAAAAACTAATAGGGTACTTGGTTTTTTTGACGTTTGTCCCTATGTTGAATTCACGACCTAAAAAATTTGACTGGGAATCTGATTTCATGCCCTAAAAACCATGATCGTGAATTCGAGTGAAATCTACAAAAGAGATAGAAAACAAAGAGAAGATGGTTTTATAGAAAACAAAAAACAGAGAGATGGTTTTTACAAAAATCAAAAATAGAAAGGGAAAATACAAAAAGCAAGGAGGAGACAATGAAGGGAAGAAAAATTTCTCCCAAGCCATTGTAGCCAATTTCATAGTCCTTACTTAGAGGTCATGAAATCATGATAACTAAGAGAAGGTAAAAGGGAAGTCTGGAAGCACTATAAAAAGCATTTTTATCAAATTCATAACCCATAAGAGGTGATCGTATATTTGTGACAAAGGCAAAAATGCGATAAGGAGAAAAACAAGGGTTTTTGTTGAATTCACACCCTATAAATATGGACCATGGATTCACAATAGAGGTAGAAAGAAAGAAGAAAAAGGATCTAGAGCTAGTCTAACAACAGTAAACATATTGCAAATAATAGAGCTAAAGCTAGCAAAGATGAACAATATATACTAAAGTGACAAAACAAAATATTAAAACATAAAATAGAAGCTATAAGGGAGAGATAAAGAAGCAAATTATGATTTAGAAGTAGTCTAACAACATTAAACGAATTGCAAACAACAAAGCTAAAGCTAGCAAAGATGAACAAGATATACCAAGGTGATAAAACATAACATTAAAAGATAAAATAAAAGCTATAAGGTAGATAGTAAGAAGAAAAATAAGATCTAGAAGCAATGCACATATTACAAATAATAAAACTAAATATAATAAAGGAATAACAAGGTAAACTGAGCAGATAAGCAAGAAATACAATTAAAATTAAGACTATAAGCTTAAACAAAAATAAAATTAAAAGAATAAAGAGGAAACTACAATTACAAGAAAAGGAAATAGAATAATAACTAAGCAAAAGCCAAAAGAGTAAGATGAAATAACCAAGAGGGGATAGGTCACCTAGGATGAGCTCTCCTTCCTTTAGGTCTCCTAAGATGGTGGAGCAAAGAACCACTTGAGCACAATCTATCATGACCAACCTTGGACAAACTTTTTAATGAGATGGACTTTGTATTGATAGATGATGATTAATATTTAGTTTTTGGATGCATTTAATTGATTATATGCAATTTTGTTATATTGTAAGGATATGGTATTGCTGATATGGTTTGTGACTACAAGACCAGGTACCCTTTTGGGTGGGCAAGGAATTCAACCACCAGGAATGAGGTACTGGAAGGAAAATGATGCGATAAAAAACTCAATGGTAAGATGCACCCAGGGTAACGATTGGGTACCACATGTATCTTGCTTTCATGCATTCATATTTTTATGCTTGTGGGTGATCATCATCACTTGAAATATATGTCCACTACAAATATTGATAGCCTCAAAGTTATCTTAAAGAGACCTTTGTATACTGGATAGGAGAAGTAAGGAATGGTGGTCTCACTCCAACTTGTTTTGGGTTGTTTTACGTGTTTACTTTCCTTGCACTTGTCATTGTTTACTCCATGTGATAAGATGCCTTTAATTGGAAGTAACTAGTTGCAAGTACTTTATGATGTTCAATGCCATATTTTTTTTATTAATAAGCTATGTGTGACTTCTATTATGGGCCACTTCCATTACAAAAACAAAACATTACATTGCTCTCATTACATTTCTAACAAGTTAATTAAAGCATATCCAACTTTTTCTTTCTAGCAGATATATTCTTCATTTACCCTTCTATAAAAAATATTTTTCATCTTATCAAACTGCTAAATTTCCACAATAAACTCCTTTTATATCAAATGACTTAAAAAATTTAAATTCTATCAAGATGAAATTCAACACCGTGAATGGCTAAAATTGAAGAACATAAGCTTATACTAAGAGGGGAGTGAACAATATAAGATAAAACTTTTTACTTTTCAATCCAAATGATAACAACAGTAATACTAAAGCAATAAATATTGCACACATCATCACACACATGAGAGACATGATTTAATGTGGTTCACCCAATGTGGGCTACTCCACGAAGAAAATATTCCTTATAAATTTTCTCAATGAATATTTTGGGAATCAAATCCCTATTACAATGTTTATGGACCTCTATCCAAAGGAGACACCAATCCCCTTAAGCTCTAGTTTGTGGATCTCTCTCCATAGGAGACCTTTGTCCCCATTGCTCTGGTTTGTGGATCTCTCTCCATAGGATAACTCTATCCCCTCTTCTCTAGTTTGTGGATCTCTCTCCATAGGAGAACTCTATCCCCTCTCCTCTCAACTTTGATCAACACTGCTCACAAATCTATTCACAAATCTACTCACAACATGGTTTTAAATCTACTCACAAGTCTGCCTCTAACCCGCTCACAAGTCTATCTCAAAACCTACTTAGAATCTACCTCTAACCTGCTCACAAGTCTGCCTCAAACCTGCTCACAAGTCTATCTCTAACCTACTCACAATATCTACTCAATTTTGCTCTAATACATGCTCATAACTGCTTATAACACATGCTCAAAAAGGTTTCACAAAGATGCAAAAACTTACCTTCAAACCTAGCACAAGTAGTTCACAATCTCTAGCACAAATGTCTCAAACTCTTTCAACAATAGAAGCACATATCATTCTCAAACTCTATCCCAAATGTTTTCAAAACATTCAACAATATAGCACTAAATCCTCACTCAATTATTTCCAACAATGCTTATCAAACAATCCTTTTCACTCCACCTTATGTTCCAAAACATTCACTTCAACAAAACACTTTAAACAAAGGATGATGTGCCCATACCTCTTAATTTTCTCTTATGGAGATATGTCTTCAAAACCTATCTCACAAATAACTAATTTCTCTAATGCCACTCCAATGGTTAGATTGCAAGATATTTTCTCAACACATCCACATGAATTTTCACTTCAAAAGATATTTCACCATACACAAATTACAATAAAATATCAACCACTATAACACCTTATTACTCCTATTCTCTCATGCAAAATAATGCTTCAACAAAACAAACCAGAAATTACACACATGAATTTCACATATACACCTTATACCTCCTTATGAAAACACAATAATGCACTTCAAATTTCAATAAGACCAAAGAAATTATCACTTCATCTCATGCATCCACCAAGCACTAGCAATCTGAAATTTCACTTTTCAACCCTTTCTAAAACAAAAAATCAAACCACTTTACTATCCTTATGGCTCCCTAACCATTTCACATCAACATAATAAAAATTAACTAACCCTTATAACTCCCTAACCAAGCTTAAAGTGCATACCTTTAAAAAATTTAATTCTACCCTCAAGCGCTGTCACCGTTGTTCGAACCCAAGACCTCGCTGGTCCCCTATGCCCTAGCACAAGGGCAAACACCACATGGGCTAGCCGCCCACACAAACCCAAGGAGCACATGCTCCTTCTTATCCTCTACCGCCAATGCAAAAGACTTCAACACGCAAAAACCTTCGTGCGAATCGAACTTCGAACCTTCCGCCTACAATGCGCTCTACAAGTCGAGCTTGCTAGCTAGGCTACCATCCACCATCGGATGGTGTTTGGACACCCTCTGCCTTAATATTTGCACTACCTCAAAATTCACATAAAAACCTTTCTTTGCCTCCACTACTTTGTCGAATACGAAAATTGCAAGTCTTAATTTCTTGGGGATTAATCGAACACCATGGCTTGCAAAAACATTAACCTTTTTATACACATTGCCCTTTGACTTTGGATGTCGGCTCCACTTGGAAAATTGCCTCCACGCAACATCAAATTTTAACACCATTAAACCTTTTCAAAAAATATTATAATAATTTAAATCTAAGGTAGATTTAAATATTATAATTTTATTTTAACCTTTTGGGTCCTTTAATTTTTAATTATTATAATTATTTAAATCTTCATAGATTTAAATATTATAATATTTTTCTTCTTCTTGGACCTTTTCTTTGGAAAACCTCTTCCTTTTTATTTTGCAAATGCCACCATGGTAAAGCCATTAAACCTTTATTTTTCTTGACATAAATGACAACCAATGTCATTAACCTATGCCATTAATTCTTTGACATCAATGACAACAATATACTCAAAATTTCCAACAATCTCCCCCTTTGTCATTGATGGCAACCCTTTTCTAAGAAATTTCTTTTTCCTTTTTCCATACCATTTGATTCCAAATCTGCTCCCCCTGAGAAACTGCTCCCCTGATTGAATGCTCTCCCCCTTACTCAAATATCTCCCCCTTTGATATCAATGGCAAAGGGACTCCTTTGGGGCTAAAGATAAGACTCTTAGCTCATCCTCCTCCCCACCTCCTCTCCTTGAGGTGATTAATTTTGGGGTGGGAGTAAAACTACTCCCAATTTTCCTCTAAGATACTCAAAAGTTTCCTTTGGAAGTGGCTTAGTGAAAATATCCACAATTTGTTCCTTTGTAGTAACATATTCCAATTTGACTTGCTTATCCATCATTTGTTCTCTCAAAAAATGGTATTTGATCGAAATGTGCTTGGTCCTAGAGTGCATCACTAGATTCTTTGAAATGTTTATAGCACTTGTATTATCACATAGTATGGAGATAGGATGATCATGCTCTATCTTGAAGTCCTTTAAATTTTACTTCATCCATAACACCTATGTACAACAAGCAACCGCTGCAATGTACTTTGCCTCTACTATGGATAAGGATACTAATGCATGTTTCTTGCTTAGCCAAGAGACTAAACAATCTCCAAGAAAGAACGCTCCTCCACTTGTGCTTTTTCTGTCATCAATACTACTTGCCCAATCTGCATCTGTATATGCTATGAGAGTGAAATTATCACTTTTGGGATACCGGAGTCCAAAATCCATAGTCCCTTTTAAATACTTGAGAATCCTCTTTATTGCCATTACATGTGTTTCCTTTGGTGTTGCTTGAAATCTTACCACCAGTCCCACTACTTGCATTATATCTGGTCTTGTAGTTGTGAAATATAGTAAGTTGCCAATCATAGATCTATACAATATCTGATTTGCCTCAGGAGATTCATCATCTTTACTCAACTTGCATCCTGTAATCATGGGAGTACTTACTGGTTTGCAGTCTTCTAACTTGAATTTCTTCAACATCTCTTTTATATACTTGGTTTGTGAGAGAAATACACCCTTCTCTGATTGTGAAATATGTAGTCCAAGAAAGAAGGACAACTCACCAAGAATTGACATTTCAAATTCATTTTGCATGCTCTTTGTAAATTTTTGACACATCTTATCATTATTACCTCCAAAAATGATATCATCCACATAAACAACCATAATTAGTAAGTCATTTCCTTCATTTTTGATGTATAAGTTATTGTCCACTATTCCTTTCCTGAAACCCTATTCCTAAAGATACTTATCCAACCTTGAATACCAAGCTCTAGGAGCTTTCTTTAGTCCATAAAGTGCCTTCTTTAATCTGCATACATAATCTGGCTTATCAGTTAGGTTGAATCCCTTAGGTTGCTCAATGTAGACCTCTTCTTCCAAGACACCATTAAGAAAAGTTGATTTAACATCCATTTGATATACTTTGAAGTTTTTGAAACTTGAGAAAGCTAAAAATATCCTTATGGCCTCAAGTCATGCAACATAAGCAAATGTTTCATCAAAATCAATCCTTTCAACCTATGCATAACCTTTGCATACCAATATTCCTTTATTTCTGACTACCTGACCATCTTCATTTAACTTGTTTTTGAAAACCCATTTAGTGCCAATTACATTCTTATCTTTTGGTCATGGAACAAGTTCCCAAGTCTCACTTTTTTCTATTTGATCCAATTCCTCATCCATTGCCTTGACCCAAAACTTATCTTCTCTTGCCTCATTGAAATCCTTGGGCTCAATTTTAGATAACAAGGAAAAAATTGCATGCTCACTTGTTCCTATTATCTTTCTCCTTGTATGTATTTCATCTAGATTTCCAATAATTAGATATCTTGGATGATTTTTTTGCACATACCTGGATGGAGTCTTAGGTAGTGTTCTTTGTGTTTCTTCTTCTTCTGATTCTTCACCTAATTCTTCTTGGCAAATTTCTTCTTCAATTTCTTGAGTTGGTTCTTTTGACCTTGTCTGTTCATCAATTATCATATTTATACTTTCCACAATTGTATGTGTCCTCTTATTATAGCACCTATAGGCTTTGCTTTTAGTGGAATAGCCAAGGAAAATACCCTCATCACATCTTGAATCAAACTTACCCAAATTTTTCTCTTCCCGTCTTATGTAGCATTTGCTTCCAAAAATTTTGAAATATTTTACAGTAGTTGGTCTCCCTTTCTAGAGCTCATATGGGGTTTTGTGATGATTTACTCTTACTTGAGCTCTATTGATGATATATACTATTGTATGAACTACATCTCTCCAAAAACCATCTGAAATATTAGACTCATTCAACATAGCTTTGGCCATATTTTCAATAGTCCTATTTTTCCTTTCAACTACTCCATTTTGTTGAGGAGTTCTTGTTGCTGAATATTCTCTTTTGATCCCATGTTCACAAAAATCTATGAATTCACCTAAAGTAAATTCTCCTCCTCTATCTGATCTTAAACACTTAATCCTTCTACCTGTTTCATTTTCTACTAATTCTTTGAATACCTTGAACTTCTCAAAGGCTTCTGAACTTTTCTTTTAAGAAGGCTACCCAAGTCATTCTAGAGAAGTCATCTATGAATAACATGAAGTAACTTTCACCTAGTAGACTCTTTGTCCTTGTAGGACCACATAGGTCAGTGTGAACTAGTTTCAATGGTTTAGACGATGTAAATTCTTTTGACTTGAAACTTGTTCTTGTTTGCTTTCCATGTTGACATTGTGCACAAATTGTGTTTTGTGGTCTTTTTATCTTGGGTAAATCTCTGACTTCCTGCTTATTGCTTATTTTCACTATGTTTTCAAAGTTTAGATGACCCATTCTTCTATGCCATAACCAAATCTCATCCTCTTGTGATAAGAAACACTTTTCTCCCTTAATATCACTTAGCATGTAGAGATTATTTGTAGTTCTATTGGCATTTGCAATGAGCTTTCCAGTTTTAGATTTTCTAATCTCACATTTATTTGGATGAAAAGTTACCATGTGTCCTTGATCACAAAGTTGGCTTACACTTAGTAAATTGTGCCTCAATCCCTTGACATACAATACATTCTTTGTCTTTGTTTTTCCATTATCTAAACTCAAAGTTCCTTTCCCATAGATTTTTGTTGAACCATTGTCACCAAATTTTACTGATCCTCCATTGATTTCTTTAAATACAAGAAATTTACTCTTGTCCCCTGTCATATGACTTGAACATCCACTATCAAGAAACCATTGTTTTCTCTTATCTTGCACATGAAGAGTTGTTTGTACCAACATTGACTTCACTTTCTCTTGCTCTTTTCTCTCTCTCCTAATTGTTGAGGTTGTATTATTTTGAGCCTTCTGATCCTCCTTATTTTTGCTTAATTCAGGAAATACCGTTTTACACCATTTGGTCGGTGACAACAGGTTGCAATTTGAGCAAGAATGACAAATCTCCAGATGTAGATCAAACCATGTACAGATCTATGATTGGAAGTCTGTTGTATTTGGATGACTACTGGACCAGATATCTTACAGGTAGTATGCATGGTGGCAAGATTTTAGGCTAGTCCCAAAGAGACTCATGTGACAGCCATGAAGAGGATTTTTAGGTACCTCAAGGGTACTATGGAGTATGGGTTATGGTACCCAAAAGGTAAGGACTTCACTCTTATTGCATATTCTGATGCAGATTGGGTAGGATGTATTGATGATAGAAAGAGTACCAATGGAGGAGCATTTTATCTTCGAGACAGGCTGGTAGCATGACACAACAAGAAACAAGAATCAGTTTCTCTATCCACAGCAGAGGCGAGAATACATTGCAAGCAACAACATGTTGTACACAGATATTATGGATGAGACAAACCCTGAAAGATATTGGTATTCACTTCAAAGAGCCAATTTCAGTTAAATGTGACAACACCAGTGCTATAAACATATCAAAGAATTCGGTTATGCATTCTCGAACCAAACATATTGCAATCCGGTATCACTTCTTGAAGGATAAAGTTGTAGAAGGTGAGGTCAAATTGGATTTTGTTTCGATTACAGAGCAAGTAGCAGATATATTCACAAAACCATTGCCAAAGGAAGTTTTTGAGTATCTTCGAAGTAAGTTGGGAGTAGTCACATTTCCCAAGAACTGACTATCAATTGGGATCACATTCTCAGGGGGAGTATTTATGCCTATGTTTATAGTTTTGCTCATATTCATGATTTTTGCTAACTATAACAATGTGTATCTGAGAATGTTATGCATAGACTCAGGGGGAGTCTATAGTAGCCCTTTGGTATTATTTTCAAAGGGGGAGAAGAATTCCAAGAGAGTGCATGAGTGTTGCCAACAATTCCAAAGGGGGAGATTGTTGAGCAAGGTGCAGCAAAAGTATTGTCATTGTTGTCAACACAAACAGATAGATCAGTTGATGCAGTTGATGCAGTGGATAGGAGTTCATAGGTCAGTCAGAACATGTACAGTGAATTTCCAACAAGACAAAAGTGGCCCAGATTTAGAAAATCAAAGAAAAAGACAAGTAAGAAAACTGTCGCGATATCACGACATGTTTTCTGTCGTGATTTCGTGACATCTCGGAGGAGAGAGAAAATGTTGTCAAAATTGTCACGATTTTGCAACATATCGGAGGAGAGAGAAAATGTTGGCAAAAATGTCGTGATTTCGTGACATGTTGGAGGCAAAGAAGCCAAGTTGAAAAACTGTCACGATTTCGTGACATGTTGTCAGAGAAGAAGGCAAGTAGAAAAACTGTCACGATTTCGTGACATGTTGGAGGCAAAGAAGCCAAGTTGAAAAATTTTCACGATTTTGCGACATGTTGTTAGAGAAGAAGGCAAGTAGAAAAACTGTCACGATTTCGCGACATGTTGGAAGCAAAGAAGGCAAGTAAGAAAACTGTCATGATTTCATGACATGTTTGGAAATAAGGCGCAAGAAAAGAAAACTGTCGTGATTTCACGACATGTTTGGAGAGAAGGCACAGGCAAAGTAAAATGTCACGATTTCGTGACAGGTTCGCAGAGAAAGCGCCAAGGATAGAAAGTGTCGCGATTTCGCGACGGGATCGAAGAGAAAGTGCCAAGGAGAGAAAGTTTCATGATTTTGCAATAGGTTCGAAGAGAAAGCGCCAAGGAGAGAAAGTGTCACGATTTCGTGATAGGATCGAAGAGAAAGCGCCAAGGAGAGAAAGTTTCACGTTTTCACGACAGGTTCGAAGAGAAAGCGCCAAGGAGAGAAAGTTTCACGATTTCACGACAGGTTCGAAGAGAAAGCACCAAGGAGAGAAAGTGTCATGATTTCATGACAGGTTCGAAGAGAAAGCTTCAAGGAGAAAAAGTGTCACGATTTTGCGACAGGTTCGAAGAGAAAGCGCCAAGGAGAAAAAGTGTCATGATTTCACGACATGTTTCGTTTTCGCGGGCCAAATACAGAAAATGCAAAAGGCAGCGAATGTGTAGCGATTTCGTGACATGTTGTGTTTTCACGGGCCAAGGACAGAAAAGGCAAAAGGTAGCGAAAGTTTCACGATTTAGTGACATGTTTCGTTTTCACGAGCGAAAGGCAGAGAAGTGCAAGGAAGCGAAAAGTGTCACGATTTCGTGACATGTCTGGTTTTCGTGGGTGCAAGACAAGAGGTGAACAAGGAGGTAAAAAACATCACAATTTCATGACATTTTCAGTTTTCGTGGATAAAGGGCGAGAAGAGCATAAAGATACAGAAGTGTCACGATTTCACGACAGGTCGCAACAGCACGATCACTGATAGTTAACTGAAGTAGAACAATAGTTAAAGGGGTAGTTGTAGAGGAAAAGCATGCAGCCAAAATAAGAAGAGTTAACTGGAGTCAATGCGACAGTTACAAGAGCAAGTACAAAAGAAAAGCATGCAACTATTTTAAGAACAATAGAAGAAGAAGAAATCGAATAGTTGCATAAATAGAATCGAAAAATGCATGCATGCACAGAAAAGAAGACGAACAGTCATGGTAGAGGTATATGTTGCATGTAACGTATTTAATGAAATGCCCACTCTATAAATACAAAAGGAGTTACGTAAGGAAGTTACAGTTGACAAGTGGCAGAAGAGAATATTAAAGGAATAGTTACGGGTTGCATGCGTATATATGGAAGTTAAAAATAGAGACTAATATGATATAAAAGTAGGTCTGCATGAAGAATAAGCCTGCTGATGTATGTGAGAAATTGTTGTGAAAAGAGGGTTAGAAGAGGCCCGAGAGAGAAATAAGCAGAGCTGTGAGAGAGTGCAGAGTTTGACTAATTGCAGACCAGTCAGGGTCGTGTAAACAACGAAGGAATTTTTATGTCATTAAGATAATTCAGAATTGCAGTCCAAGTTGGTGCTTGGCATTAGGGGTTGGTGCTCCTATATATTGAAGCAAAAAAATAAGGGGTTGGTGCTCCTTCCAGTGGGTGCCGGTAAAGTGTTTGTAAAATTGGTGTTTTGCAAAGGCTGGATTTGGATTGAAGTCCAAGCAGTCATTTTTGAGGAGTAGCCAAATTGGTGAACCTCGTTACATTGTGTTTTGTGGTGTGCTCTCTTGTGAAAATTGCTTTACCTATTTTTAAGTTCTCTTTGCTTCAGCATTAAGTGTTGTAGATTTGAATTTTAATAGCTACACTGATTCACCCCCCCTCTCAGTGTCATTGTGAGAATATCACAACTTACCACATATCATGTGACTCTTCATACTCTCTTGACACTTTACACTCTTTCTCATATTGTCATATTGTTATAGATTAGTAGCACATGTTTTAATAAGTTTGTTAGTTTAGGATGAGCATTATTTAATACAATATTATCCATTGTAATGTCTTGTAATACCTATCTATAGGCTTCTACTGTCAATAGAAACTAAGTTTATATTGTCTTCTTATTTATTGTGTCATTGTAACTGATTCCACATCATTGGTATCAGAGCTAGGTTACGGGTTACATGCTAGTATCCTCTTCCCCTAGGCCAATATTGGTCCAAACAGGGAATGAGAATGCCTCTGTAGATCTGTCTATGGAGCAGTTACTTTCGTTTCAGATATTTTTTTTGCAAGATTTTTATAAGTGGTTTCATCTCACTTTCACCTTTCATTTTTGGACCATTTCCAAAATCCATTCATGACCACAATTTATAATGTCGAGTCTCATAGATATTTTTGCCAATATTATCAACATTTTTGCAAAAAATAAGCAAGACCAAGCTTATTTTATTTCTAGTCTCCAGTAGTTCAAATATGACATCATCCTAGCTGTTGATGAAGAACCAGATGCCAAAGATCTCGTTCATACCGACATAGATCTTAGTGAAGAAGATCAGGATTTCACCCCTGATCCAGAACATGAATAATTTGTAGCCACACCTAGATTCGAACCAAGATCTCTAGGTGATATACCCAGTGTCTTTCCACTAGACAATGTTGCTCCTAATGTGGATTCAAGATCCTTTGAAGATCCTGATGTATACCAGGCACCTATAAATATTGCAGATCCATGCTCTTAAGAAGACGTTGCAGTTGAAGAACCAAATTATTTGTCTATTCCTCTTGGCGATGATCTCCTATTTTTGGGCAAAGATCTATTGCTCGCTCTTGTTGCACTGCCATCATCAGATCCCATGTTGTTGCCTCTTGTTCGGCCATCTTCATGCCCACCATGGCCTCCATTGATCATATTGCTACATTTTTTAGATTGCATTCAATATTGCATAGATCCACCTGATGTGACATCACATATTTACATTTTCAATGTCAATATCTTCTTTTTTGCCCCCATATTGAAGTTTACAGGTAGATTGCATCGTCTGACATTTTTCATGAATATTTTTCAGGATGATCTATAACCTTCGACTGTCGACACTTTCCTAATGGATAATTTCTAGTCCATTGTTTCCTTTCTGGGTGTTTTCACCACTCCCAGCCATCGTTGTGGTCATTGACATATTTTGGCCACATAACTACATTTCACTTCTAGCGAATGATCTATGCCCTACGAGCCATATTTTTTTATGGATGAACTCTCAATGGTTTATGGCCTTTCATTGTCTATTCACATTTCATTCTGATGCCAATTTGGTTGTTTCCACTTCTTTCTAACGTGATCTATCTGCCATCGCCTACACTTTTACCATCAACATTGGCAATATCCACTATTTTTGATGTTGATCGTGCTTTTTGCTTACTTTACTAGATCTTGTTGTATGCTTGCTCATAGCCTCTAGATCGCCTTCCTATTCCACAATGGCCACCACCATCCTTTTTCAGTATGCTAGATCACCCTCTGACATAATATCGCCATTCTCAGCGTACACAACACTCACCGTTTATTTTCGACATCAATCCACCTGATTTCAACCACCTTTTGCATTCTGGTGCAATCCTCCACCAAATCCGATGAGCATACTTTAGGTAACATAACTTATAGGTGTTTCTAAGCTTCTACCCAATTTTTGGCTCTGCAATATCTTTTTTGGCAATGCATGTGAATACAAGCGAGACAAATTCTTTGTTTCCTAAGGTTTCAAAGACATAATTAACAATTTTACAACAAATTTTTTTGTCTAATATTTTCATCTCCTATTAGTGCCTTCGCACATGTATTTTTTGATAGATATTTTAAGTTTTTGGCATTAAGGTTTTCCAATGATTGGTTTGATGCCTTCATATTAGCCAAGTGTTTTCCAATTTTTGTGTTTGTGGAATTATTTCATATGTATGGGGTGTTGGCTTTCTTTCCCTTTAAGTGTCATGAGGTGCATAATATTGGATAGCCAACTTTCATTGGCTATCTCCAATCGATCGCCTGTACCCCAAACTTTGTCACCTCCAGGTTGGTCAACTCACTATCATGCCTCTCCTTGAGTCCAATCATTTGCTTCTCTTTTCGTACGTGTTAGGTTAACCTCCTTCCCATTCGGTCTACCCAACCGTTGATATCCCATAAATTCTCGCCATGTCACCCTATATTCATGTGGTACCCTATGGTAGTTTGGTACTTTCTTTCGTGTCGGTGCATTCATCCATGCTTGTCAATGTTTCAGCCTTGGTCAACCAGTTTTTTTGTATCTATATTTCTGTCCCAGTCTTGGTCTCACAACATCAACCCTTGTCATGTTCGTGGTCACACTACTCACATCATCGACTAGTCAGTGTCGATTCCCCATGCATTCGTCATCCCTTTTGTGTGGTGTTGCACATATCTCATGGATTACCATGTTTTCCACATATATATCATGTTTGGGTTAATGTTATTAGGTCTTATCCCATGCTCATATCGTGTCTATCGATCTGCGTGTTGATGATCTCACCATCTCTTATTTTGCGGCTATTTTGTTCTATCTATTCACATTGTGTTCTGTGTTGTCAGTGTCCACGTCCATCATAGCCATTGCACACTTTTAATGTGTGTCCCATCAATAAATTAAATAAATTAATTTTTTTCTAGAATTAGAATCATCAAAGAACAAAAATTTAATGCAATAGTATTTTTATTTTGGCATGTAGTTCAAGAAATATTTTTCTGCATCTCCTTCTGCCATTAGTTGTTGCTTTCTTTTACCACTTCGAGGGACCCATTTTAGCTATCCACCGACATAGCAGTGTTAAAAATCATTGGAGATCATTTTTCATGTTGGACTCAGATCCAATGCTAGATTTTGGTTTTATGAAGACTTGTAACACTTTATTATTTTTGCCATCTTTTGTAACAGAAGTACATTTTCGATTGTAGCTGATACTCCTGGCTATTTTTCCTTTTTTCTCTTCCACATTTGTACGAATTGGGGATAAATGCTTCTTTAGTGGGGAGTAATGTTATGTATTAGTAGCACATGTTTTAATAAGTTTGTTAGTTTAGGATAAGCATTATTTAATGCATTCTTATCTATTGTGATATCTTGTAATACCTATCTATAGGTTTCTGTTTTCAATTGAAACTAAGTTTGGATTGTCTTATTATTTCTCATATCTGTGTAATTTATTCCACATTACATACACATTATATAAAATATAAATACTCTACCAAAATAATGTTGCAAGGGAGACCAAATAATCTAATATCTCCAACACCCCCCGTATTACATTATTTGGTAGAAAAACTTTTTACCTTCAATTTTTATTCTTCTTTCTCTTCAATATTCAACTAACTTTGTCATGGCTAGATAAATAATTTGTGTTTGCCTCTAGATCAATATATATAAGTCACCTCTATATCTCTATCTCTAGGTCACTGTCTCTAGGTCACTACCATTGGTTCTACTTTTGGATCATTTCCTTTCGATCTCTACCTCTAGGTTACTTCCACTGCGTCACTACCTTTGGGTCACTTCCATTGGACCACTACCTCGGCGTCACTGGCTCTGGGTTACCTCTAGATAATCATTGTCTCTGGGTCATCCACTATAAAATCATCATATCTATAGGATCATCACTACAATTGCATCTTCCAAGCTATGATTGGGTCTTCGTTCTCTCTGTCTACTATGGGACTTCTTTCCACGGGTTTCCTTAATATTATTTTCAATTTTTTATAGATTACCTTATATTCTGAATATGTTCTTGGAATAGGTAAACTGAATCTATATTTTCCTGAATTTATTTTTTCTCAAAAAAATTGAAACTTATTCTTCACTGGTTGTTCTTCAACCTAGTGGTATTAATCCTTATCTTCACTAGTTTTCCTTCAATCTAGTGGTAATACTTTTCTTTTACAACTTTCAATTTCTATGCAAGCAAACTCTGATTATACTTGGTTCTCTTCTATAGAAACCATACAATATTCCTTTCATATTATCTCATTCATCTATGCTTATCCATCCACAATCCACTTTTACTTTATAGTCTTTATTTTCCTTTTGTAGATAAAACATTTGTGAATGATTATGTGCTCCACAAATTTTACAACTATGGAGATTCCAACATATCTCTATCTTATGTCCATATCTACCACAATGACTACATCTATTTTCTATTACTAAATTCATTATATCCTTTATTGCAATTGATTCTATCAATCCCTATCATAGATTTTATGCCACTATTTTCTATCATAAATTTAGTTCCTGATTCATTACTGCTAGTCTGACCTGTATATCCAAGACCTTCATGCTTTGGTCTTATATCTGTTACAATTGGTTATATCATTCCCTATTTATGTTTACCTAAACCTATATCTTTATATACCATTTTATTCAATAACCTTGAACCAAATCCTTTAGTATATTTTTCAAAACAACCAAACATATTATTAGACTGATATTTATCAATATCAACACAACTCTAAGCATCACTATTTCTATCATCATTTGAATCCATATCAACATCAATTCTGCTAGCATAAGCCTTTTCTAAACAATCACGAACTGTATTCAAATCACTTGTATCACATATAGCATCTATTTTTGTAATAGGTTCTTCTATCTTTGTCATGAATTCTAAATCACTAGTGTCATTGCTTGCATCACAATATTTATTTTCATTTTAACAGGAATCATAATTTACATCTTTTTTATTTTTGAAGAAGATCACTAGTATCACAACATGCATCTATCATCAATGGTTTTATTTCTATAGGATCACAACATGAATTTATCATCATGGGCCTTAAGTTATTTGTATCACAAGAAGCATATTTCATCACTGATTTGTTCTCTACTTCAACCTTTTCTTGTTTTCTCATCTTAGAAATATTAAGAGTGATAATTCCCTTGTATATTATTCTCCATAAACTAATAGGTATAGTAACAAAATATTCATAACAATCATTAGCATCATTAAGAACACTTTGCATGTATTTTTGAAGTATTGAAAAATCTCCTTTTCTGCTTCACTAGTAATATCAACAAGCCTACTATTCAAAGTATTTGTTTCATCAATAAACTTGTTCTTCAAATATTTAATCATGTCCTCTTGTCTTCTATTCTTATCTTTTAGAACTTCATTAGAAAGTAATGCCATATATATCAAATCTCCTATAGCACTAGGTAATATAAAACCACTTTTAGAATATTTATATGCCTCATCAAGCCTTTCATTCAGATAATTACTAAGTGCTAAGAAATTTTCATCTTTGATTTCTCTCAACATTGATTGTAAGACACTCTTTTCACTTATTGATGTATCCTTTTAAATTTCTTCTATCATGTGTTGTGTATGGCATTTTAATATTTCCACCCTTTCTGAAATTTCCTGAATGTCTAATTGTTTTTCTTGGACATCTTGAATGTATATTTGTTCTCCTTGGAAACATAGATTTTCTACTTTATTTGTTTTTGACATCTCATTTCTTTGTATTTCGATTTTTTGATCATTCGTATTATTTTCGTTTACTTTTCCTTTGCCATGCTCCTTTGAGGTTGACTACCTTATATCTCCCTAAGTTTTGAATAATAATTTTTAAGTTTCTAAGTTTTTCATAAAACCTTTGATGTTGAGTTCCTTATGCCTCCCTAATGTTTAGAAACTAAGAAATTAGAAAAATTGTTAATTTATAAATTCCTAATTTTATGTAGAATACCTTACTCCTCCAACTTCAAATTATTTGCAAATATTTATATATAACTTGAATTTTTAAAATATAATAAAATAATCTTAAAAACTTAAAAATTAAAACTTTTTACTTCAAAAAAACTTAGGACTTGTATAAAAATACTTCTAAGGTTCTAATTTGTCAATTCACCACCTTATCCCTCCAGTAATTTAATTAATCTATGATGCATTAAATGAATGAACTCAAACCTTATAAAAATTAAAAATTAATGCTCCTTATTTCTCCTAACCTTTGCAAAAATTGAATTTAATTCAAATAGTATTCACCTCCCGTATGTGGCACATGCAAAAGTTGACCTTCCACACATTTGTTTTTCTGTGACAATCTGATCTTCCTCTTGACGTGCTCGATAATGTGACTATTTCACCTTGATGCTATGAGTAAATGTATTAGGTGCTCAATTTCAAATTGATTATGTGTCCTCTCTGATTGTTGGAACAATACTGTCAAAATATTTTTCTATCACTGTTGCAATTTATAACATTTCAATTGCACAAGTGAGAATGATTGCTATCTATGTGCCAATTATGGCATCTTGGACTATTGCTACCACATTAAATACTCATATTTATAACTATTACATCCACATTGATTACAACTAATATTGTGAATGAAGACTACAACCATATTGAACCCTAACTTATATTTCTAGAGAGGGGTAGCACCCCAATGTAGCCATTTTTCTAGGAATGTTACACTAGTGCCTATACAAAGAAGAATAATAGCAATGATATCTTCTCGAACTTCACCAACTATGCCAACACAATGAATCATTTTTTATTAGTCTCTCTACATAGTGGTTATTTTCTCCAAAAATTATTTCAGCAACGAATAACCATTACATACATTCAATATTCCAAAAACAAATTGAATTTCAATGAACGTTGAGCTAACATATAATATTCTCATGGAGCTATAATTATTATCTAATCTATTATTTTAATTATATCCACCAACGACTGAACTAAGCTCACGTATCTCCTGAAGTGTCTAATCAGGCCTCTATGTTGTACTAGACCTTGTGTTACCCTTATTGTTATATCACGACACCCAAATAGTTTCAATCACCAATAACTCTAAGAGAGCTCTTGGAACTCAATCACTCTTGGTGAGGGCTCAAATTGCGGCTACTCCATACCATAATACTATGTTCACTCTTCGCAAGTTCAAGAAGTTCATGATGTCAAATATGACTTCCCTCAAAGACACACTCTTCTATTGCTCTCAATCAACGCTCTATCTCTATTCAACCGATGCTATATTTCCTTGCGATGATAATTTCACTTCCCTTGGTAAGCTTTCTTTATGTGACTCTTTATCTTCATTTTCTCCTTTTTTCAACTTTTTTGTTTTGCACCTTTCTGGACTACACTTCACCTTGCTTTAAAATTTGGTTATTTGACTATTCTTTCATCATGTAAATTAGTCTTTTTCTCTTTTCTAACTCTCTATATCTTTTTTGCAACTTTGTGTAGGTTTAATGGCAATGAAGATGCTTGATTTCAACTTGTAAACTTAAACTTCAATGTCTCCTATTCGCTGCCTCCAAAGTTGCAATATGGTACTTCCAAATCTTGCTATAAATAACCTTTTGAATGCTCAAAAATACTAATCAGATACATACATTTATAAGTTTTTTTTATTCTTTCCTGGTTGTTTTACTTGCTTACTTACTTGCTAGTTTGTTGTCTTTATTCGGTGCCCAAATATGCTAAAAATTATAGCTTCTCCTTATAATGTTGCCCCAATTCTACTTCTCCAATTCTTCAAATTCTCCAATCAATCTCCCTTGTGGCTCTGATACCACCGTTATCTTTCTTAATAGGTTAACTCACAGAAAGCAACTAGGATCTAAAGATAAATCAAATCAATTCTACTAACAATGAAACTTGATAACATCAATATCTTATAGATAATATCTCACAAAATATAACATAAATAAACACAATATATAAAGATTACATTAATGATACAACTTGGTTACAATGCATGGAGCTTTACCTCCAATATTTTTTTTTTATGACTTTTCAGTTCTCTAACTATTGCTCTCCTCTTTCATCCGGGAGATGCAACCTTTCATATTCCTCTAATAAAGACAAAGCTCTCAACTTGCCACATATCATGTGACTCTTCATACTCTCTTGACACTTTGCACTCTTTCTCATATTGCCACATACATTATATAAAATATAAATCATCTACCAAACTAATATTGCAAGGGGTACCAAATAATGTAATATCTCCAACAAGCAAGGACTAAAAGGACTTTGTTTGGTTTAAATTAAAAATTAAAATTAAAAGAGGTGGTTGCAAAGTAGTTTGAAAAATTAACTGAACTATCTCCTTGCACCTTAAGAGCTCATTCGAAAAAGAAGAATGAGATCATCATCATTACTCGAAGGAACAAGAAGATCCGAGTCTTGTAGGAGGAAAACAAGAGAATGTAAAGTTTACTTTTGGAACATCAAGTTGGATAACGACAATGTCTGCATTATCTCAACACATAGTTTTTATATCCCAGATTTAAAGGTAATAATGTTTCCCTTGATGTTGGATTGTGCTTTGACATTGGTGCTTGTTATTTAAATACTGCAAATTATGAGGAATGAAATCAAAGAAGAAAACCTTTGTTGTCGTTGGTTGTTTTAAAAATAATATTGCTTAATATTGTTCCTCATGCTTGCTTTAAGTGCTTTTATTTTACCTCAATTCTAGCATCACTTGAAATGCACCTGAACTCGTTTGAGCCCGGGCGTTCACTGAAAGCATGTGATCGCCATTCTGCCAAAGGAAGCACAATGCTTCCATAAACCTTTTTAAGGTTTTATTTTGATTTATTTAACCATGCAAAGTGTTTATTGAGTTTAAAAAAGAAATAAGATCGTGTGGATGTATTAAGCCCTAATTTCCACATGAGTCCAACTTGGCACATGGGCCATGCACCGAAAAATCAAAGGCAGGCACCCACGTGGTATATCTTCTGCCTATTAAACCCTTTGGAAGGCGCTCACAATTCGGATGAATGCCTTTCATTAAAAAGGGTTTGTAAATTAATTAAAATTTTACCTTATTCCTTGGGTTTTTGGAGTATTACAAGAAATGGACCTTAATTATATGTCTAATGGGCAACGCAATGCTAATCATGTGCCCAAAGTCAAGCCATATGTTTTATCCTTTACTTGGAAGACACCGAAATCTAGGCACATGTGCTTTTCTTGCATGTACTAAGTAATGTGCATAACGTTTATTAGGAGTTTGACTTGTTATTATTAGGAGTTTGACTTGTTAAAACAAATCAATCGGATTACAACAGTGGTAAGAGGATTGTGGGCCATTTTTATTATTTTAATTGGATTTTAATTATTTTATATTGGGGGTAAATAAAATAAATGCTTTATAGTTTCTTTTAATTTAAGAGAATCTATATTAGGGTTTTATTTTATTTAGTAATATTTCATTTATTTTTAAAAGGGAATTACAATAAATGATAGTTATGTTTTACAAAAGGGTTTTGTATTATTATTCGATATCCCCTATTTTGTATTTAATTCTTTAGAGACATAATATAGTTGGAAATTGAATTATGTTTTTAACGAGAGATGATTATTAAATAGTATATGTTCATTTTATGATTTGAAAATGAAATGAATATAAGTTTTATGTTTATGTTTTTTTTTAATGGTTAAAGGAAGTCTTTTTATAATATGAAGATTATGATTTGATGTTTGGGCGTGGAGTCCAAAGGTTGTTATGGAACTTATGGGGGTTTCATTTTAATGCATTTAGAGGAATACTTATGGGGGTTTCATTTAAATGCATTTAGAGGAATACTTATGGGAGTATTTTTGTTTACACTAATTGAAATGTGTATGTTTGAGGAAATTCTTATGGGAGATTTTCCTCATTGCTTTCTAAAGAATGAAATATGTGATTATGTAAATATTGTATATAGATGCATTGAAGGAAATATGCATAGAGGTTTGCATTTTCATAAAAAGAGTTGTCTTGATCCCTTACCTATTCGCTCCTTAGAGGTGACCAAGGAGAGTGCGTTTATGGAGAGTTTCATCATGGTCAGGGTTAGCATAAGGGATTGGCCCCGAAATCTATTTATAAAATCAAGGTGAATTATCTTGGAATCCTGACAAATTATGTAGAAGTATACATGGCGAATTGCATTTATTTATCTCAAAAAAATTTCAAATCGTGGTGAATTGCATTAATTTATCTCCAAAAAATTTTAAACTGTGGCAAATTTTTTTATGTTGGGGGCTATGAATATCAGTTTGCAAAATCTAAAAATGTACAACAAACTTAAAAGCTTTAGGTCAACATGAAATAATTTTAGCCTTTAGCTTTATGATGATCGATCTAAGACATGTATGATGATTGGCTGCAAGCATGACGATCGGCTGCAGACATAATGATCGACTGCAGACATGATGATCAGTTGTAGGCATGACGATCGGTTGCAAGTATGTCAATCAATTGCAGCAATATCAATTGGTTGCAGGTATGACTATCAGTTGCATGAATAACGGTCGGTTGCAAGAATGTCGATCGATTGCAGACATGACGATTAACTGCAGGTATGACGATCGGTTGTAGGCATGACAATCAGCTATAGACATGATGATCGACTACAAATATGACAACCAATGGCATACATGACGATAGGTTGTAGATATTATTATCGATTGCAGGTATGTCGATCGGGTGTAGCTATGATGATCTATTGCAAGAATGTTGATTAGTTGCAGGCATGACAATCGACTGCAGGTATGACGATCGGTTGTAGGAATATTGATCGGTTGTAGGCATAACGATCGGTTACAGGCATGATGATTGGTTGCAGGTATAACGATCGGCTTTAGGCATGACAATCGATCGCAGGCTTATGTCGATAGACATGGCTTTGCAACCAATCATATTATGTCGATCGTCTTGCACCGATCGATACTCCTCTGCAACCGATCATCTTATCAAGTTTTTCAACAAAATAATCCTCTACAACCTTGTCAAGTTTTTCATTATTTCAGAGCTATTTTCAAGTTAGAGTATTTTAGATGTATGTTTATCGGTACCCACTACAGTATATATACGAGTAGTATATGAGGCGATTTGGGTGGGAAAAATAAAATCATTTATAATTTGAAGGCGAATTGGGTGGGAAAATCAAAATAATTTATAATTTGATTTTGGCGAATTAAAATAAAATTATGTTAATTATTATCAATGATGGGTGAATTTACCCCAAAAAAACTTCCACCTCGTAAATTTTGGGTGAATGGGCCCCAGTGAAAGGATCCAAAATTAGCCAATTTAAAATCTTGAAAATCTTAAATAGAGCCAATTTACGATATTTTGTGCTTATGCATAACCCTGACTGTGGTCCTTTTAAGAAGCTCTATATTTTATGAACTTTGCAAAGAGAAGTACTTATTGCTAAAGAATGTAATAAGTAGTTGTTATATGCTATTTGAAAAGGATGTTTTGTAATTTGAAATATGTTCAATTATAAATTTAAGAAGTCTATTTCCTTTTTATGTTTAGATGAATTCTAAGGGTTAAAGGAAAGGAAATTTTGATATAGTATGTAATGCTTTATTATTAGAATGCTTCTTTCATTATGGCATGTATGTTTAAATTTTTTGTACATCTCTTAAGTAAGTAGATGTTATACTTTACTTTCCTACATATAACTTGATAGAAAGTTAAATGTGTTAGTGATTGAAGGAAAGAGAGAGGGAATAAGGAATGTATAGTTTCATATTTTTTGTACCTTTTGGGAACTCACCTTAGTTATTCAAACCTAGTAGAACCTAAGGGTGGATCCAAAACCTGAGATTATTATGGTGTAACAATACCTTAGGGATTTGCAATGGGTATTTTGATAATGGAATTTAGAAGTGGACCCAAAGAAAAGGAAATATTTGGAAAATATTCAAGTGGTGTAGCCCGAATCCTTTCTTCCAACCGTGGAGGTTGGATCCATTTTGCAAAATAAATTTGGTGATGAAACCCCAAATGACTGTTGGGTATACATGTGAGAGATGTCATGTGGAGTGATAGTCACCCAATTAAACCATTGCAAAGATAAGATAATTGAGCACCTAAGAGGTCTTACGCCAAAGTACTAGAATTATGACTTACCCTACTAAAGGAATCATCATCCTTATTCTTGAATGAAAAGGTTAATCCCTACACTATGGTCAAGTTATCCAACATTCATGGAGAGTGTTAGGAAATGGAGGGACCACGAGAAGGTATCCTTTAAGTTGTGCGGGCAGTGTACAAGGTTAACCCTAGTGTATTACGAGAGAGTGATCACTCATGTCCACTCGAGGGATGTCTGCAACATTTGAAACTCGAAATGTGGGAAACCTCTATGATTATAATCCTATTTGATACATATTTTGTGAACCTTAATTGTGTATTAAAAAAACAATTCTCTCTTTGGATGGATAGATTGGGTTGTTACACAATCAAAAAACAATCAATAGATATTTACTAACATCAATGCTATAGTAATTTGTTGTTGTCTCTAGTTCATAGATTCTTAGCTCATGAATGACTTATGCACATATCACTTATTATTTAGTTGCCATATCACTTATGCCAAAAAGGAAACTCAATGCCCCTATTTATAGGAGCTTTGAAGGTGATGTGGGAAAAGATTTTGGGTCAAAAGTAGGGTTAGGATTCGAAAAGGGTAAGGTTGGCTCAAGGGCTAGGGTTAAGAGTGCAAACCTTAAAATCATGATTTCACGATTGTGTCAGACCGATCACAATTTTGCAATCTTGATTTCCCGATCAGGGTTGATCACGAATTCATAAAAATGATCGTTGGAGGTTAGCTAAGCGAGAGGAAGGCAAATTTGAAATTTTACAATTTTACGCCCTAGGTGTGAATTCACACCTTTCAATTTCACACCTTATGTTGGGGCACAAATTTGTGGCATCTAGACCCATGTGTAGTTTTTTTGCATTTTGAGGGACCAAATGATGTCAAAATATAGACAAACCTATACTCATTAGAAATCTATTTTCGAGCCCAATCAAATGGTGATGGTTTTAGGAAAATTGGAGAAGATTTGATAGGAGAAAATTTGGCTAAAAAATAACCCTACTTTTTGAAGCAATAAATGCTCATTTTAAATCTTTGAAAGGTGAATTTAACTTGATTGATTAGAAGGTCTATGTATGAAGATGAATTAATGAAAATTAATAATAATAAAAATGAGTCAATTTTTAATGTCTACAAACACCTCAATGTTATATCGTTGATGTTTCATTTATATTGTTAATGTTTCATTTCAATAACCAATGTTATATTGTTAATGTTTCATTATGACTTGAATTAAAAATATGAAAAAAAGACCCATGTTACTCTACCACTAAAAAAATATGACGTGAGTTGCACCACCCATTATAATTAACATTAATTTTTAAAAAATTCAACCAATGTCAAAGCTTTTAACTCACCCTTGAGAACCTAATTGACTCAACGATATTGATGGGAACACGACTTTACAAAGGAGATCTGAATAGGGTGGATTCGAAGAGGTGCATTCAATGTGACGCAACAATCTGTCCACATATTTCCAGCGTTATTACGATGATGTCCAGCGATTCAGTGGTGTTGCCCAATCCAGCAAAGCCTACGTTTGTAAGTGTCAGCAAAATGCATTAATGTACGAAAGAGAAACGTTATCTGCAACCATGTTAAAAACCACTGGATCATCTGGCAATGTGTCCATGATTCCCTCCATTGATGGTGATTTCATTAGAACCCAGGTAAGAGGTACTTTGTTATGAGGTACACCACTTCCAAATGTCATAAAAATTTGGTCGCAACTTGCAGTGTACCAAACAACAATACGGAAAAAGCCAACCAGGAAAACGTTGGCCTCACACTCTAAAATAATTATGTCAATTAGAGGGAGGTCCTATTGACCTAATGGCGAGATGTTTGTAATTAGAAAAACTTTAATATTTTAATTCAAAAGGAACAATTATTGGAAAATCGTATATAATATATATAACATATTATATAATATATATAACATCAGATAATCTTATCCGACGTTATAAACCCTCAAAAGACAGGTCTACTTTACCTTTCCTTTCTGATGTGGATCACTTAGGTGCTCGTTAATAGTTTATAAAACATTGAATGAGTACCCTTGCACACGATGATTATATATATATATATATATATATATATATATATATATATATATATATATATATTATTTCTATTAAGATTTGAAGTTCGTTTTTAACGTTTTCTAAATGATGCGGAGACTTATTTTAACGGTTAATAGTAAAAAAAAAATTCCGGCACTCATGACATCTGATAACGTCTAGCACTGAGCTAGAAATTGTCAGTTGCTCGGATGTGTAAGAATCTAGGGCAGAGAATTGACGGTTAAAAGAAGGCCTATGACATCGTCGGGAGTCGTTAACTTTTATTTTTATTTTTATTTTTTTGATATCAAATGTTTTTTTTAATAATAGGTTATTCTGTTAAAATTGTTACCAGAAGAGTGGATTGGTAAGTATTTGTTTGATCAGGTATTTATGAAGAAGACATAGAGGTTCAAATCTTGGGGGCAGTCTGTTTGCAACTGTATTAGTTTGATCTAAATCTTTTGAGTGTGAAGCAGCCCCTGTGGTTTGAACCCGACACTTGTAAGTTAGTGTGGTTGTGACCAACTCTCCTATGTAACTGAAAAGAAAAGAACATTAGTAAAAATTGTTTAAGTTTGGTTGATTTTATTTTTATTCAAACTAAAATTTATATAAAAAAATAAAAAATGATATTAAAATTTATATTATCATCACTTTAAAACAGTTTATTAAAATATATGTTAAGTTGCTACCTGCAATAAATTATATATATATATATATATATATATATATATATATAGAATCAATGGACCATTGGTCATGCCTAACTTTAGGCTCTAAGATGCATCAAGGTCAACCACCAATGAACCTTAGATTACTTATGGCACTCTACAGTTAGAGGTCTATTATATCTTACTCAAAAGGCTTTATATCATAACTATAAAATAACTAACCAAGTTTACCCACAATAATAGTTTATATGAGTCCATAACATTACATATTGCATTCCAAAGTGTTGATCAAAGACTTGTTCACACTTCTCTTAACCAAATAATACCAGAAATTGATTTTGCATTATAAAAAAATTATGCTCTACATGATCCATCCAAAAGCACTTGCTTATACCAAGATAGTCATATCCAATGGATATTTGGCTCTCGACTTATAGTGAAATATTATAGGAACAATAAGGATATCTTTTCAATTATTCTATGAAATATTAGACCAATCTAGTTTTAAAAATGCTTCTTCCAAATAATCCACATTATCATAAATCAATTTGGAAGAGCAGTAAAACCAAACATTAGATCATGGAACTTACTAATCAAAGAAGATATATTTGATCGTGCTAGTGAGATTGTTCTAATGTTAAAGGAGGATGAAACATGGAAATTCTACATTGATTATCATTCCTTTCAAGACCATTGTGAAGAATCATTGTCTACTATATACTATAATATAGATGATTTTTTCAACTAAATCTTAGGCACTAGTTGCTTTATAAAGATTGACCTCAATTTAGGTTATCATCATTTCTTATGGAAAACTACTTTCAAATGACAAATTTAAGCACTAGTTGTTTTATTACTTAATTTAATATTAAAAATATTAATAATAATTTTTTTCAATATTCATTTTCAAAAATTTAAGCTTAATCACTCTTTTTTAGTTTAAATACAAAATAGAAAAATAATATATAAATATTATCATACCTTTGACAAGACCATTGTGAAGAATCATTATCTACTATAATAGAGATGATCTTTTTAACCAAATGTTAGGAACTAGTTGCTTTATTAAGAATATATAGATTACTCTTAAATTATAAATACAATAAAAATAATATCGAAATAAATTTATATATTAAATATACAATACTAAATATCAACAAATATGTAATTTTTGTTTACACATTAGTACACACCCAACCATGGTTTGAACTTGAGTATTTTAATTGAGAACCCAAACTATAAGATATTATCAATGTTAATTAACTTAAATATAATTTAAATGAGTTTAATTTGAAAACATTAAAATTAAAAAAAAAATTAAAGTTCAAATAATTTTAATAAATAATTTAATTGTGGATATTTTGAAACTTTGAATAAACATCTAAAATTTAAATCTTGTAGAAATAATATTATATGTATCATAGTTAATTACGATTAAGATGTCCAATAGCTTAGCGAGGGAAGTGGTAGTATCGGCAAATCCAAACGTTTGCGGGATAAAAAGCATGATGAAGTTGGCTCTTCCCTCTCTCCCCTCTCTTGATGTCCTACCAAGAAAATGTCATATCTAAAAATATGTCAATGATGTCTGTGTTTCGGAGGATATCTCGAAAAGAAAAATTTTGTCTTTCACAACCTGAAACTTATTGAGATTAAACAAAGGAAGATTTGGAGCTCGTTGAAGAGTGTGTTGGATTTCTCTCAAGATGTCTGTTTGATTGCTACTGTTGTTCAAGAGGTGGGCATGATTGGTGTAGAACCATCTCACTTCTCCTTTTTGTTTTTGGGTTTTGTGTAGTTTTTATTTATGTTTTGCCCCGATGGTTTCTGCTTATTTGTTTTAATTCGACGGGGGTGTTAGTTCTCTTGTTTGCTGGGTGGGCTTGTTTGCTGGGTGGGCTTGTTTGGGTAGAACCATCTCACTTCTCCCTTTTGTTTTTGGGTCTTGTGTAGTTTTTATTTATGTTTTGCCCCAATGGTTTATGCTTATTTGTTTTAATTCAACGGGAGTGTTAGTTCTCTTGTTTGCTAGCCACAGTGACATTTTGATTGTATAGGTTATGAGATTCCTATTAAAACCCTCTCTTTCTTTCTTTTAATAATACAAAAAATTTATAATTAAAATATTTCAAAAATTAAAATATAATTAAATAATATTATATTAAATAAAAATCTACTATAAAAATAATCTAATATAACCTTAAAACTACGCCAAGTCTACCGAATTTGAAAGGATGGCCCACTTTCCAATTAAAAAAAAAATTAAGCACCGTGATCCTACGCTAGCGCCCAAGTTGTTAGGGCCAGTTGTTGCCGCATCTAGTCCTAGTCGCTCACGCCATTGATGATCAACAAAGGACTGTGCCTTCTATGATGTAAATAAAATTATGCTTTATTTCACCATCCCCTACCCCACAATGATAATGCACCACATGGTTAGGTGGAATGACCGTGTTATTGCGTTAATGCATTGGACATATTCATGACTCATGATATTTTGAAGGCCATCAAAATATCACATAAGAAGGGTGTTTGTTGAGGGCTCATGTCGCCAAGTAACACACAACATTGCGATGGTTCTCGGATGATTGAAACACATTTTATCAATGCAACGTTCGTTGAGCGCTCGTGTCTCCGAGTAACACACGGCATTGTGATGGGCCTAGGATGATTGAAGCATATTTTATCAATGCAAGGATCCCCTATAAACAATACTTACTACTACAAATTTTCAAACAATGTCAAAACTTTTGACTCACCCATGAGACCTGAAGTGACTCGATATGACGCTATTGATCGGAACACGACTATACAGATGAGATCTGAGTAGGATGGATTCAATATGTCCACATATTTCCAGCGTTATGACGATGATGTCCAATAGAGTTTTCTTTTCAACGTGGAGTTCAGTGTTTCCTCTTTATAAATATATATTTATTAAGATAAAGTACAACGTTGGTAGGTATATTATAATGAAAACTTTCCTTTTAATAATTCAAATTTGAATAACTTAAATACCTGTCTAAATACATATCATTCTACCATGAGAGTGTCCTCAGAACGTGAGTGGAACCTGATGATGATTCAGGCTTAGATTTTGGATTTTCTGGTTTTAAAGATTTGGTCTTTGATTTGAAGTTCGTTTAAACGTTTTAATGATGGGAGGGCTTATTTATTCCGGCACTCATGACATCTGCCAAGGAGTAGAAACTGTAGAAAGTCTAAGAACGTTTTTAATATCTTTGGACGTTTCTTATGACATATTTTTTAACCTGAGTAGCCTTCGCTAACGTGAGTAAATTGTTTTTAGTAAGCGGAGTACACGGCAGGGCCACATTTTTTAGTTGGTCACAATCACACTATTTTTTTTTTAGTAATTGGTAAGTGTAGGGATTAAACTATGGGACTGCTTTCATTTATTTCGTGAAGGGGACCACCTGTCGCTTGAGATTTGTATCGTCATAGTCAGTCTAGCGCACTAAGAGGATTTAGATCAGGCTACTACTTTTGTAAACAGGCTGCCCCAGATTTGATTTTGGATGTTTTCTTAAGAAATGTTTGACCAAACAAGCACTTACCAATCCACCTAGTCCGAAACAACAATGGGTTTCTTTTTTTCATGGTAGTCTCATAACAATTTAACTGCTAGAGTTACTATAGTAAAATAACTATTACTATTACCTTATTTGGTAATAAGTAAAAACTCCTAGGTAGATTAGTAATTATTTACTATCCTAAGTGAATTCGCTAAATATCTTTATTTAGCGAATATCTTCTTGTTCGTTGGCAACGTTATTAAGTTGTTAGCGTGATTTCCTAGGTTGTTAGTAGTTAGTGACAAATTAGTATTTGTTACCTATATTTCATACCTAGACTATTTCAAGCCTAAGGTCATTGTATAAATATTTCTTATTATCAATGGTAATTGTTAATGGTTGTTAATACCTTCATTGGTATCAAAGTGTGTAATAGTACCTGGGCGAAATCCGTGGGCACTTTTTTTGAGGAAGCAGCTGAATGGGTAATGGGGCATAAATCCTAAGGGACCCCCTCCTAACGCTTGCACAAAAATTGAGACCTGCTGAAATATATTCTGTTTCGCAGAATTTGGAGGTACTTGTTGCGTTGTTCTCTAATGTCAGAAAGTCTAAGAACGTTTTTAATATCTTTGGACGTTTCTTATGACATATGTTTTAACCTGAGTAGCCTTCGCTAACGTGACTAAATTGTTTTTAGTAAGCGGAGTACACGGCAGGGCCACATTTCTTTTTTACCTGAGTAGCCTTTGCTAACGTGACTAAATTGTTTTTAGTAAGCGGAGTACACGGCAGGGCCACATTTTTTCTTTTTTAAAGTTAGATAAGGGAGTTGGTCACAATCACACTATTTTTTTTTTAGTAATTGGTAAGTGCAGGGATTAAACTATGGGACTGCTTTCACTTATTTCGTGAAGGGGACCACCTGTCGCTTGAGATTTGCATCGTCATAGTCAGTCTAGCGCACTAAGAGGATTTAGATCAGGCTACTACCTTTGTAAACATGTTGCCCCAGATTTGATTTTGGATGTTTTCTTGAGAAATGTCTGACCAAACAAGCACTTACCAATCCACCTAGTCCGAAACAACAATGGGTTTCTTTTTTTCATGGTAGTCTCATAACAATTTAATTGCTAGAGTTACTATAGTAAAATAACTATTACTATTATCTTATTTGGTAATAAGTAAAAACTCCTAGGTAGATTAGTAATTATTTACTATCCTAAGTGAATTCGCTAAATATCTTTATTTAGCGAATATCTTCTTGTTCGTTGGCAACGTTATTAAGTTGTTAGTGTGATTTCCTAGGTTGTTAGTAGTTAGCGACAAATTAGTATTTGTTAGCTATATTTCATACCTAGGCTATTTCAAGCCTAAGGTCATTGTATAAATATTTCTTATTATCAATGGTAATTGTTAATGGTTGTTAATACCTTCATTGGTATCAAAGCGTGTAATAGTACCTGGGCAAGATCCGTGGGCACTTTTTTTGAAGAAGCAGCTGAATGGGTAATGGGGCATAAATCCTAAGGGACCCCCTCCTAATGCTTGCACAAAAATCGAGACCTGTTGAAATATATTCTGTTTCACAAAATTTGGAGGTACTTGTTGCGTTGTTCTCTAATGTCATTCTACGCACAAAATTTTGCACCAAATTTGACGGTAATTTCTTGGAAAGCGATCTAGAGAAGTCCTGGTGTTGTGACAATCAACCTACGGGTGGCATATCTATTTGCGGGTGAATATTCGATCTGAGGCCGCCACCTAACAAACTGCAAGAATCTTCGATAGCCTTGAACCAGTAATCTCTTAGGCAGAGCACACTACCTCACATGCGAACTGGCATGGTGCTCGAAGCACCACGACACTCAGAGCACCTAACGATCACACTGAAATCGATGTGTAATTCTAAATTGGCACAACCACTTATGCGGATCTCACAACATGGAAACCCTTATTGACTACATCACCGTACGAGCTCACTAAAACGGTAGATGCATGATCTTCGAGAGACTCTGACCTAGAGCTCTAGGACACGAAAAACCATGTAGTTGACATCAACTTGATAATAGACTGATCCAAGGCGTGCATCTTGAGGTGAGTGAACCCCAACGAGCTAACATGGCAATTAGACCTTCGAAAAGTTGACATGGCAAGTTTGCATTGATCCACCCGATGCTGGTATGTCTCTGACGTGGTGGTGGCACATTTTTCGAGGAAATCCACCATCTGACACATGGTGGATCCTCCTATCTCCATGTAGCGGACTCCTCTTCCTCTCCGAACGACAAAAGGGTTGTCAATAGTTACTGATTGTCCAAAGGCAATCGAAAAGCCTTCGATGGCTTGAAGTTTTTAAACTTCAAATAAACATCCGTACGACAGATGTGGGACAAAAGTCCTCGATTTTTTTTCACTTGAAATTGGCACAAGGAAAGAAATATGAAGTTTATTCCTTTTCTTCCAGATTGGCGTGCTAGCCCGATCGGTTCTTTGGGCCATCGCTAGAAACATTTTCCTACGAGGTCGCAAGTTTGAGCCCGTCGGGCCCGAAAAAGACAATTTTTTTATATAAAAATGGAGCGCGCACATTTACAAGGTAAACTATTTATTTTGCATTTTATTAAAGTATTTCAAAATTTTAATACTTTAAATATAAATTTTATTTCTCAAAATCACATTTATTTTAATATTTAAATTGATTTTGTTAAAACACTATTTTATTTTTATTATTAAATTAAATATTGAATAAACTTTATTTATTTTTGCAAATTAAATAAAAGAGAAGAAACCATTTTTTTTGCAAATTAAATAAAATAGAGGAAACCATTTTTTTTGCAAATTTCAACAAAAGAGTGCTTTTGTTTTCTCCAAAAAGAAGATGTAACACAAAGAATAACACTATTTTTTTTTGCAAAATTAGGGAATTCTAAAAACTTTCTCAAAATTTTTCTAACACACTAGTTTTGAGAGTAAGAGTTTTTTTTCATGAAGAATAGACCTTGGATCACTAAAACAAAGTCATGTGTTGGCTAGTTTTGTATTACCTTTCAAAATCTTGTTGTTTGTCGACTTGACTTGAAAGGTGTGCTACCTTGTTAAATTTGCAAAGCAATGGGGGGACAAGAAATTGTAATTCATTTTTGCAAATTTGTAACATAAGAAGAGGAGGCACTTGAATATCAAAATATTTTACAAAATCAAAAGCAAATTATGCATTTTGTTTTCTCAAATTATTGGGATATAACACAAAATATTGCACATTCATTTTTTGCAAATTGGAGAAAGATCTCATCACATTGAAGATCTAAATTTTTTCCACAACCTTGTTTCTTTTGCAAACAAAAGGGGGGATAAACACATATTCTATTTGCAAAATTATAACATAAAGAAAGGGAAAATTGTGAAAATAAAAGGGTTGAAGAATTGAAACTTGTTTACTTTACAAGACAAAAAGGAGGACAATTGTTTTTGTCAAATTCTTTGCAAAATTGTAAGACAAGGGGAGAAATTGGAAATAAAATTTTTTACAAACCAAAAATCACAATTTGTTGCAAAAATTACTATATGAAGGTGCATTTTCGATAGTATTCGACACCTTTTATTAAATTGACATTGTAAAAATAGGTGCATTTTCGGTAGAATTCGACACTTATGTGTTAAAAATTTGTGGGCACTTTTGATGGATTATTGCATTTAAATTCTTGTTTTTGCAATTACCTCTTAAGTTAAAATCAAACGAGATTAAGACCCTAGATTGTACACCCATTTGTGTAATTTATTGTACAAGTAAATCCAAATTTTTGATATTTACTCCATAAAAACCCAAAATTCACTCTTCTTGTTTGGCTTAAATTCCTCCGACTGATCATCCTTATTTAGAAGGGTTTTTAGGTAGGTGCCATTAAATATCAATTTGAGTGAATTTCCCTTTCAATACTCTTTTGGGTATATCGAAAGGGAGACCATTTTGGTGAGATAAGGAACCTTCAAAGTAGCAATTGTTTGCACTAAGGGGGGAGTAATTCCTTTCTTCCTAAAAAATGAGATAAAACTTGTAAAGGCAATCAGAAAATTAGAAGTCATCAAAATTATACCTTTTCTTTTAGGCTTCATAAATAGCAACTTTTGCTTGAAGTACTTATAAAAGGAGGAGATTATTTGGTGAACTTTTTGATAAATTGCCTAAGAGGAAAATGTTTATTCAAAAAGGAAGAAATATCAAATTATACCTTTTCAAAAGGTATAAAATCAAATTTTTGCTTGAAGTACTTGCAATAAGGGAGGATTGTTTGGTGAACCTTTTTGATAATTTGCCTAGGAGGTAAAGTTTTGTAGAAGTATCTTTTACACTAAAGGGAAGACTTCAAAAATTACCTAAGGGGGACAAATTTGTAAACCTAGATAGCACCATTGTAAACCTCTTTTTAGGCTTCATAATAGCAAATATTTTGCTTGAAGTACTTGTAATAAAGGGGGGATTTTTTGGTGAAATTTTTGAAATTTGCCTAGGAGGCAATCTTTGTAAAAACCTTTCAAGGTTTCATAAGTTGCAATTTTTTGCACTTAGAGGGGGATAAATTTTTTTTTCCTACCTCATAGAATATTTTGCAACAAGGGAGGAAGACTTGTAAGGGTGCATTTTAAGCAACGACTGACACCTTAGTCAAACTTCTTGTAAAATTCTATCAAAGAAATATTTTGCAAAAAGCGGGGGAAGACTTGTAAGGGTGTATTTTCGACAGTGACTAACACCTTAATTAAACTTCTTACAAAATTATATTGTAAAAGATGCATTTTTTGGCAAAGACTGACACCTTAAAAATGGGCATATAAAAGAAGAAAAATTCCCCAAAACTAACTAATGATGTTGCAAAATCATTTAAAGGTGCTTACTTTCCACCAAGGTTGGAAGGAATGGATTTTTATGAGGATGGATAATTTATCACACTACACAATGGTGTAAGATCTATTCTCAAATATTTTGAAGCTTTTGAAGACCTTCAGAATAATGGTGCTCTAATCCCTATTGGTGTTGTATGGGTAATATACATGTCATTTGTTTCACTAGATATTAGTCAACATAAAAAGAAAAGGGTAATTAGTGAGAATTCAGAGGTCATGTTCCTAATGGTCAATGCTTGTTGTGACATAAGTGACCTTAAGCCCATGATTGTGAATGCTTGTTGTAGTACAAGTGACCTAAAGTCCATTATGGTCAATGCTTGTTGTGATACAAGTAACCTCTTACCTTCAGTGGTAGATATCAGTTGTAGCACAAGTGATCTTGATACACGAGCAGATTTTGCTTAAGACACCACAAAATTAAAAGCTAAAAATCCTCAAAAAAAGCTCTATAATCTCATCAATGGTGAAAAATACCATATTTTTAGAAGCATTGATGAAGATGAAGAACTTGGATGTTTTGAAAAACACACCAAAGGCATTGGATCGAAATTGATGAAATAAATTGGATTCGATGGAAAATAATTTGGTAAACATGGGAAAGGCATTAAAACTCCTATAATGCCAAATGTTAGGCCAAAGAAAGAAGGCTTTGGCTTTGATGAACAAGCAAGTACAAGTAAAACCATGTTTGTAAAACCTAAATCTCCTACAACTCCTACAAAACATTATTGCAGTCATTGTGGAAAGACGGGAAATGTAGCAACTAGGTGTTGGAAACTACATCCTTGTAAATCATGTGGATGCACAAATCACTCCTATTCAAATTGTTGGTACAAAGAGAAAATTACCAACACGGTTCATATCAATTGTAGATGGATAAATATCACACAATGGACCAAGATGAAAGAAATTTTGTGTCTTCTACAAAAAAGGTAAATCCTATGGTAGACCTAGAGGCAGATCGAGTGGCAGTCCTAGAGGCAATGACCTAGAGACAAACCTAAAGGTAAACCCAATGACAAAGATCTAGAGGTAAAGCTACAGGCAGATCCAGAGGCAAATTCACTTAGAGATAGAGACCAAGCCAGAGCCATGAGCCAGAGCAAGAGCCAGCATACTAGCATCTTTCATTTCTCTCCTTCACTATATGGGGGAGTTATATACATTACCCAAATAATGTAATAAGGGGAGATGTTAGAGTTACTATGGTAAAGTAACTATTACTATTACCTTATTTGGTAATAAGTAAAAACTCCTAGGTAGATTAGTAATTATTTACTATCCTAGGTGAATTCGCTAAATATCTCTATTTAGCGAATATCTCCTTGTTCGTTGGCAATTCTATTAAGTTGTTAGCATGATTTCCTAGGTTGTTAGTAGTTAGCGATAAATTAGTATTTTTTAGCTATATTTCATACCTAGACTATTTCAAGCCTAAGTTCATTGTATAGATATTTCTTATTATAAATGGTAATTGCTAATGGTTTTTAATACCTTCATTAACTACATTTTATTAGAAAGGTTCATCTAGAATAATGTAGTGGTTAAATATTTGAGAGAGTGTTTACCAATTTTCTAAAAAATTCAACCATATTAATTTTCTTTTATTTAAGAAACTAAAATTTATAATAACTTATTTTGTATATAAAAAACATACTAAAGTATATTATCACAACTTTAAAATTTTAAAACTACATATGTAAAGTTGTTACCTGAAATATTTAAATATGTTAATGACATGATGAGGTTGTTTTTGAACTTTCCCTTGACAGGTGGGGATGGTCGAATATCATGCAGGCATCTAATGATCATACAATTAAAATGAAAGTGGGTTATCTCAATAGATTTATGTTTATGTATTTAAAACTTTGCTTTCATCAATGGAACTAAAAGTTAGTGGGTTATCTCAACATATTTGTGTGTTTATGTATTTAAAACTTTAATTTCATTAGTGGAACTAAAATTTAACATGAGATTTTCACTTAACAGTTATGGTAGGCTACAAAATGTTGACTCTGATCGTGAATTTTATCGTTGGCCACTAAATATCAACCCTAATTTTTAAGTTCACCGTAGGCCATTAAATATCAAGTTTGATGGTGAAAATTGTCTCGTCATAAATATTAAATATGAAGTTTTGAATGGGTTTCAATCTAGAATTGTGTATTTCTTAGATAAGAATGTGCTGAATTTTGGAGTTTATTTGGAGGGGGTGATGGTGTATTTATAAAAATAATATTTTTAGTTGATTTAATTTATAGGTGGTGGAGAGTCCTATCTTCCTATTTATAAAATAGTGGTGGATTAGTTTTGGATATTACGATAATTAGTTATGTTGTTTGATGGTGTTGCTTTATTATTTTGTTGTCACCTTCTTTGACGTTTTTGCTTGCTAACTTTTCCAAAATCCGAAAATAAGGACATAGTCACAATAAAGAATGTTTTCATACGCATCCCTAAAGCACATGTTTTAAAACAACTTAATGATGCCAATATCACCACTTTAAGTGGGGAGATTGGTTGTTAAATCAATGTTAGAATATTTGATCCACAATTACAATTCTAGCATGTTTTTTTAGGTAGGGTTTGAATGACTTGTCATTTGGACTAACGATTATGATTTTATGACCTAAAAAAAGATAAAACCAATCATCAAATCCAAAGGGAAAGTTATTTCATTTCATCCACTGTAAATACCCATTTCACCTCCTCTTTTTCTCAACAAACATCTACAAAATATTTTTCTATCATTCTTATGCTCTTGCTAACATTGCTCTCAACTTTATCTTTATTTCTAGCACAACATCTAGTCATTTATCTCTCTCTCTCTCTCTCTCTCTCTCTCTCTCTCTCTCTCTCTCTCTCTCATTCTTGCAGGTACAACCAAAGCAATCGACTATTGGTTCACTATATTCTATGGAGGAAGGCAATACACTTTACTAGGATTTTTAGCCAAAGGTCATTGATTTTTTTTCGAAGGCCAAATTGCAAGGTAAGTGAAACTCTCTACAAACATCCTAGGTGTGATCTATCCTTCTTTACTATGATTATGTTGCAAGTTAAAATAGGAGTGAGTATTTTATGCTTAGTATGATATGATTTGGCCCCTAATGCCCTAGGTGTCAATTAATCTATTTTGTTGCATTAGGATTAGCCATAGCTTTTGTATTTTATGGATAATTGTAGTGTAGTTTATTCTTGAATGCTCTATTTTAATTCTACTTAGATTGAGATTTTATTAAGCCTGATTGTTAATTTACTATTATGTTGTCTTAATTTAAGCAATTATTTTATCTTATGTTAATTTGCATAATTGTATAAGATGTCCCCTTTTTTGCAAACATTTTATTGAACCCAATGCGAAACCTATCTTTTGAGGCTTTTGTTTTCATTTTTTTAGCCTCTAGGATTTAGTAGGTTTGTTGTTGTAGTGATTGTTGTTAGCTAAAAGCTAAATAATATTGTTATAGTTTTTATTTTCTCTTAGGGCTACATTGAAAATCTAATTTTGTTTGCAATGAGAATTTTTTGTAGTTTTCTTGCTTAGAGATAGAAATGCTGATCAAATCTTAGTTGCTCTTGAGTTGGTTTGTTGCTTATCTTTATGGCTCCTCCTACTTATTACAAGGGATTTGAAATGACTACTAGATCTAAGAAGAAGTAAATCCCTAAGTCATTATAAATAGAAGAAGATCTCCTATAATCTATTGCTCATAATAATTACATCATCCATCCTCTTGTGCTTAAATGTGATCATAAACTTTAAATTAAGGATTTGAGCTAATAGAGATTTTAATTCTAAAGAAGAAAAGACCCTAATATTGACTTTGAAAAACCATGAAGATCTATTATAGGGTCTCAAAAAACATAAGGAGTATTCAGGTTAGACAACCATGATAAGTGACACGCTGAATTAGAATCACCCCTTAATAAGGTGATCATGACAAGATTACCACTAAATGTGGTAATCGTGGCAAAGCAAGCACGCATGAAGGACACATTTTAGAATACCCTTTCTCAAAATCTAATATCCATTCTAAGCCTTATGATTAGAAATTATATAGGTATATGATATCATTTAGGGAACCTTTACCTTATCAACTAGATAGTCATAAGTGAGATACTGAAAAATAATTGGAGGCTTCTAGTAGGGAAACAACAAAACAAATATAAAATTTGATAGTCAATATTAATCAACTTATGAGTGCTAATATAAATACTATAGTACAAGCTATTATTTTCCTTTAATTTTTAATCCCAATGTTCCTCATCCTCCTCCTCCCTTGGCTAACCCTATAGAGGATTTACTTGCATCAACTAATCCTACATTGAGGAATTATAAAAATCAATATCTATACCTTGATGTGGAAGCTTTAGACTTGTTTGAGCATGTACCTAAATATTGAAATTTGTATTTTTTTGTAGAAATGAATAGAAGCAAACCATCCACTCACATATTATACAAAAAGCATAAAAGGATGAAAGAAAGAGATAGATATGACAGGTTCTTATAAGTACCATAAATAGTCATTATTTGTATATTATATTAAATACATTGTACAATAAAATTCCCTTGGGCCTATCCAATACATCACATAATGTCACCTCTTAGCCATGAATCAAATTACAAATTTAGCACCCCCTATAAAATGAACTAAAGGGCCAAGGAGAGAAGACATTCGTGACAGTAATATCTTTCCCCCATAATGGATATTTTAGTGGGCCTTTATATTTGAGGTAGATCCATCCAAATATCACTTATTATTTGAAATATATCCACATTACTTCAAGAAGTTAGCTTCAATCTTCCATAGCTTTAGCAAGCAATTATTCATAGAATATCCTTCCCTTTTATAGTATCCACAAGTGGTTTTAATTTTCTTTGATGACTTAGCCTTACTCATGAGCGCTTAGCTCTTTGCTTCCTTATATTGTAATTCCTTTGCATGAGCTTGTATGTGAATATACACCACCATAACTTTGTATTGTGATCTGAAAATGAACTAGAAGAGAGAAAAGTTCATTAATATTAAGTCTTTTGAGATTCAATGAACATAGGAATCACATGAACTATTAGGTTCAATATTTAAAAGTAGGGGGCGAGATTAGCAAGGAGAATATTAACACATTCTACATCATATTTTTTACCTTTGAAAGATGCAATATTTTCCTCAAAGCCTTAAATATCATAATATAGTCCTCAAAATCATCAAACTTAGCTAGCTTAAGAGAAGAAATCTCTAACTCCATGTGAATTACTTTAGTAGTATTAAATTTTCCAAAACGTTCATGCAATTTTGACCATATCTTGATAGGATCACTCTCTTTTTTGATATGGAAAAAAACTCTAGTTCAATTAGCAAAGAAAACAAACCTAGCTACTCTTCTTCCTTTTGGTGCCAAGCTTCATCATCAACAACTATTGCTTTATCCTCCTAAGATATACACAACAAGTTCTTGCTTTATAGCAAGATGATCATTTGAGTTGACCAAATATTATAAATTTTCTCATTAAGATGAGTTACTAGGAATTTATGATCCATATTACACAACTTGATCCCTAATACTATATAAGTTCCATGAACTAATTCCACTAGTGCATAGGGCTCAAAAAATTATGTAATTTGAAAAAGTGGGCTCAAAATGCTTCTCTAAAACCTAATGGACCTCAAACAATTAAAACTTAAAGCCTATAACCTTAGAAAAACAGTAGCCAATCCCAACTTGCCACTTGGTGAGCCCTTTTTAACTAGAGTGATCCAATTCACTTTCACCATGTTAGAGCTTTTGATTTACCATATCACTGCCACTTGCCCCTTTTTTATTAGTTTAAGAGGCTTACATATATAAAACAGGGTATGTAGAAAAAACATGTGTCACATTAGACATAAGTTGACCAGCCTAGGTAAGGATCCCAAATGGTGATGGAGGGACTTGAACTTGAGTCTCTTCTATGCCAAGACTACTCAGCTATCCAACCAAGTGTTGTTACCTATTGGAAGCAAGAGGGATTCCTTTTTATATACCATACCTTCATGGAACAATGATTCAAAGGGCATGCATAAGATTCAAATATGTGATATTTCCCACATAATACAATGATAAAAATGTTGGTGCTTCTTTAGAGGCATCTTAATCCAAAGAGGGTATGTAAAATTCTCTACATGACTCAATCTCGTTCTACTATACCTTCAATCAAGGATCCAAATTACCATACCATAACAACATATAGAGATGGATTGGGGCCTTCATTTCCAAAATGATTCCTACATGTTCCAAAATTTTGTAAATATTTGCTTCCAAAAATATGCATTACAAAGATTTGAACCTACATATTTAACCAAATAATGCCTTAGTAGCATCCTTCTTAGTTGCAATGCTACTCATATCAAGTATTAAATGTGGAAATATCACTTCTCTTTGAATAAGGGATTGTGCACTCTAATACAAAAGGATGCCAAGCCATAACAAAAAGAGCACACCATTTTTCAAAGTGTTAAGTTCAAATTTTCTACTTATCATTTTTTGAGAAGAAGACCTACCTTATTCATTGGTTCTGTAATCAAGCATTCACATGGATATTTGGAGTTTTAAAGTAAAGTGGAATATTTTTTCTTTATTATGATAAAAATAATTCTTTTCCTCTTATGCAAAAATAGCTTATGATACTTTTAGAAAGATATTACCCTATACTTCAAAAGAAGAATTAGAGGCTTTGAATAGCACTTTTGCGTGACCAAGTGGAACAACTTTAAACCCTATTTTATACCAATTTAGAATTTATTATATTTTAGAAACGAAGAGAAGCAAATCATCCACTCAAATATTATACAAAAGTCATAAAAGGATGAAAGAAAGATACATATATAATAGGCACCCATAAGCACCATAAATAATTACTATCCATAGATTATATTGACCAACACTTTGATAATGAATGAAGAGCGTGATGGGGGTATTTAAAGCAATACAAAAGCTCTAAATTAAATCATAGAGTTTAACCTAAGCCAACATAACAAGTGGGATTTAGGCTAATTACAAATATTAAATAAGGTTTAACCATAACAAGGTTAACCATCGCCCATTGCGCTTACATAATAAAATATTATAAAATATTAAATACATTGTACAATGAAATACCTTTAGGCTTTTCCAATACATTGCACAATGTCACCTTTTGGACATGAATTAAATTACAAATTCAACACTAAATTATTTTATGACAGGTAAAATAAATCCCAAACATCTATTGATAAGTTTATGACATGTTATAGGGATTGGATACATAATAAAAATGTTTTGTTGAAATTATTGTGTAGGGATTTCGTAGGTAATGATCTTGATCGGTTTGCATCCTTATATAAACACTTGAATGAATCCTTATATGCATTTTTAAAAAATTAGAAACATGAAATTAATGATAACATGACTGCAATGGATTCTTTTATAAACATTAAACAATACCCTATTGAATATGTTATTAATTTCCACAAAATGTGGGAAAGACTTACATGTCATGTAAATATAAAATGAACTAAAGAGGCCACTATAGTAATATTTGTAAATAATATTAAACCCTCTTTTTAATTTAAGATCCAACTATATAAATGTTGTGGTTTGCTTTATCTTGATAAAGTTACACATTTTGTTAAAATCCTTGAACATTGGGAAAAGAAAGAAGGCCAAAAGTCCTTGAAACCCAAAAACCCTAACAAAAATTTATAGGGGATAGAGTTTGCAATGTAGTTTTCCAAGAAACCTCTCACAATCCTTGATAATATTATGCATGTAGTCATGGAAAATGTATGTCATGGCATTTTGATAAGTGGTACCTGCATTTTTCAGGCCAAAAGGCATCACCTTGTAACAAAAAGTTCCCCAAGGTGTAGTGAATGTTATTTTGTGTTGGTCATCAAGATTAATTCGAATTTGGTTGTATCTTGAAAAATCATCCATAAGAGAAAATATTTCATAGCCAACACATTTGTTGAAAATATTATCGATGTTTGGAAGAGGAAACTCATCCTTAGGACACACTTTGTTAAGATCTTGAAAATTAGTGCAAACGTGTATCACCCCGTTAGGATTGCAAATAGGTACCATATTTGATAGCCACTCAAGATAGTCAATGGGGACAATGAAACCCATATCTAAAAGCTTTTGAAGCTCTTCCTTGACCAAGAGGGCAATAGTAATATGCATCCTTCTAAGTTTTCATTTGATCGGATTAGCATCATATTTTAAGGTAAGATTATGGAAAACCAAATTAGGGTCAAGACCGAGCATATCCTTGTAGGACCATGCAAAAATGCTCTTCTTCCTCTTGAGGAGAGAAATTAATTTCTCTTGTTCATCTATGGATAAACTTTTGCTAAGTTTGACTATTTGGGGATTATCTGTGTCTGAACTAAGGTTCACATCGATAGTATCTTCGAAACATGTGAGAACCTTCCTCAAGTTTATGGGGTGTTGGGATTAGATGAATATCATCTATGATGTCATCAAACTCTTCTAACTCAACCTTGTCTATGTCTACCTATAAAACCTCAAGATTTGAAGGTGGAGGTGAAGGTGAAGGTGAAGGTGGGGGTGATGGAGTAATGTAGTTGGTTGAAGCCCTTAACAATTCCTCAAAAAGGACAAACTCAGAAAAGGATGGTGGCACTAAAATTTGGTCCATATCAATAAGGCTCATGTCAATAGGAATTGGCTTTGCCAAATTGTATGGATTATGGAGTGGGGTGAATAAGTCAACAAGACTCATGTAGACTTAAGGGAAAAATGGATGGTTGGAAAGGTGAATGGATGGGTGGGTAAATCATATTGTCTAGAACCGATGTCAGAACTTTGATAAACCTAAACAATAGCAAGCAACACAAATAAATACAATTTACATGTAATGCAATATGTTTTTATTTTTCGTTTTTTTTATAATTTTGATTTTTTTTTGAATTTATGTACATATGTTACAAGAAAAAATTTCGGTGATGTGCATTAATGATATGGAGGTGGTGGTTCACCGGTTGGTTCAACTCACTCTTGTGGAAGAAGCAAGCAAATAATGGGTTGATGGATGGAGAAAATTTTGAGATAAAAGTCATCCTGTTCAGTATGTAGAATGATGGGGTTTAACTCCTCTTCAAATTTTTTATAAGCTATCGACATAAGGTTGAATTATTCATATATTTCATCTTCGAAGTCATCTATGTGATGGATATATTCTCCTAAATTCAAATTTAAGCTTTGGAAAGCTTTTTCAAGAGAAAAAGTGGATGAAAGTGGACTATAGCCTAAACCTAAATGATCATGTGTTTCTTGATATGAAACATGGATAATTTCATGTATTACGTATTTGTGCCATCCTAGGCCATGTCCTTGCCAATTAACAATGTGAAAATATAGGGATGGAAAACCTAACATTTGTATACTAGCAGGTGTTGGTTGCTTGGGTTCATATAGGGTAACTAGATTGGACGTTGAGTCAAGTCCCCCATATACAAAATTAATGCTATTAGGCATTGAACCCATGCTATGTACCACTCACATAGATAAGGATGGGTCACGTGGGTGACCGTAATCCTTAGCAGTTTTAATTTTGAGTAGTGTGACTATGATGTCTTGGACCATGTATTCACCAATACCCAGATTAGTGAGGTGAACCTTGACTTGGGATGATGTGGATGGATTGGATGTAGATGAAAATGACTCATGGTTGTCTAATGGCTCAGGGTATGGACTATGTGTTGACTGGGATGGTATCTCAAAATTCATAATTTTGACTTGTGAGATATTGGTTGATGGGAATGGAGATGGATTTGGTTGGGTGGATAATCATGAATTGGGAGGAATAATTATGTAAGGTGATGATGTGTCTAATGTATATTGAGTTTGACCACATGTGCATTTTGTCAATGGTGATGAATATGGGGGGATGGAAGTGGATGCTTAATGTGAAGTGGTTATGGGAAGCTCCTCTGAAATAGGGGCTTTAGATAAATTAATGGATGGGGTGGTTGATGAGGTGGTTGATGAAGTGAGAAATAGATGAAATGAAAATTTGATGTAGTATAGAAGAAACACATATCATTTCCCTCATCCAAAATCGTCTAAGGAGTACATTATACTCCATGGACCCTTCCAATATGTGAAACATGGTGTGCAATATTTTGAACCCCACTTCTATGTAAAAAATAACAGTGCCAACTATAGAGTAGAGAGAACCGTTAAATGCTTTCAAGATGAGAGTGGATTTGGTAATGTGATCTGGTGGAAGTTTGAGATGTTGAAGGAGAGATATTGTGATGATGTTTATGGAGGATTCAGTGTCAATTACAACTCTTTTGAAATACTTCCTATCAATTTGATTCATAATATGTAATGTAGGATCCACCAATTTTAATGATATTGGTTTTATCTCAAAATCATAGAAAGATATGGAAGGTTCCATATATGTTTGGATGCTCCCCACAAAATTGCTAAAGGTATTAGGATCTTGGGATTGAAGTTCAATGGAATTTAGAATTAATGCCTCACAATGTGGAGGAGATTGTTGAATGAGATCATTTATGGATGGTTTATTAGAAGCCATTTTTATGGTAGTGGTTAATTGGCTACTTAAGGAGATAATTGGACTTGGGGAGTGATTGATGGGATGAATGGGTGGATTTGGATGGCTAAAAATATGGATTTATGGAATTTTATATTGGTGATGATGATGTGGTAGGTTGAGACACACTTGCTTGTGGCAGTTGAAAGAGGTTGCTACTGTGCATTTTTTTGATTTGTACATTGTTTTTGACCTCAGGTTACTACATGAATAACACCCACAAAACCTTGGTACTGTTGCATATGATTGACTTGATTTGGGGGAGTCTTGGTGTTAGACCCTCCTATTGTTAGTTGCACTTTATCATGATGAGGAAGTGGTGTTTGAAAGATACAAAGGTTTTGGTTTTGTTGAGCTAAGGGGTTATCAAGTTTGATGGCCCCCAATTCAATGAGATCTTGCACTCTATCTTTAAATACATGGTAGATGTTAATATCATGTCCATTGTACCTATGATAAGGATAAAAAAATACTTTCAATAGTTTTTAATATGTTTGGTGGGATCATCTGGTTTAACCTCAGGCAAATCAAGTTAGTTAGTGTCATATAACCTCTAGAAGATGCAAGCATAAGATTTGGCTAATGGGGTGTACTAACGAGGTTGTCAAATATATTATCGACAGGGTTAGTTTTCCATAACTGGCACAATGTTTTTATTTGATTGAGTTGTTGATGGAACCACATGATATTCAATTATTTCTATTGTTGTTGCATAGTTTACTGTTGAGCCATTATCAGTTGGCTCATCATCACTTAATTAACTTGGTTAACTTGGTTGGCCAGATTTTCCTGGTTTGATTTGGACTGGCCAAAATACCATTCTTTATTTTAAGCTGAATTACACCTTCTTGGATTTTTATTTCCTCAATAATGCTAGCCTAGGCAAGATCTTTCTAAAATGATCGATATTGTTGCAATTGTAAAAACCAAGAGATGGGTTTTAATTCACTCTTGGTAAATAGTATAGTAATCTCTTCCATTGGTAAGACAAATGGCAATTCGGTAATAAAAACCCTCCAAAAGTTACCAAATTCATAGATAGACTCATCATCATATTATTTTAGACCATATATGTTGGATAATGAGACTTTATTTTTAACACTAAGGGAAAATATTTCAAAAAATTGGTCAACCAATTGCTCAAAAGTGTAAATACTTTGGTGATGCAAAATATTATACCACTCTAAAACATCCTCCCTAATATCTGAGGAAATATTCAAATCATTAGAGCATCATTGTTTTGGATTCTGAAGCATGAATGAAAAAATGTGCTCACATGTTCTTTAGGATCCTCAGTCCATTTAAATTTATCAAACTTCAGTACTGTGATGTTTGTTGGATATGGTGATGATGGTACCGAAGGATGAATTGGTTTATTGATCATTTGATGTAAAGTGGGCTTATGGTTCATCAAACTAGGAGTGTGTTACATCATACTATCAATATTTTGTTGCATAGTTTGGAACCTAGGGTCTTCCCCTAGGATGAAAAAAACTTGAATCAATTGATGATTCTGTGAAGGTAGGGTGGAAAGATGCTGAGGTGTGATAATATGATGATGATTTGGTAAAGCGTATTGAAACTAATGATAATGAGGATGCTGAAGAAATGATGGTGAATGTTGAAATGGAGATGATGTATGAGGACTATGATTGTAATGATTATTTATGGTAATGGTATGGGTATGGGTTTATGGTGGTGTGGGGATGGAAACCACAGAATATTGTGGTACCCATGATGGACTTTGGGTGACAAAGTTGGGTTGAGTAGAAATAGGTTGTAGTCTAGGATTGACCACCTAAACTTGTTGTTGAGTGTTTTGTCACTTCTTAAGCAATTTGTTAAGGTGTTCCAATGCTTCATGTATTTCCATATCTAAAGTGGAAGGCATGGACGTAGATGGAACAAATGAGGTGAGTGGATGACAAGTTGCAACAAGAACTAAAATTGTATTAGAAAAATTTGGTGATGTGGATGTTGGCAACTGTGAAGTAGCATTAACATGTGCTTCATACAAAGGATTGACATAGGTAGACTTGTAGGAGGATGGGATGGGTGTGCTTGGAGCACATGATGATTAGGGAATGGACCAATGTTGGGAAGGTGTAGTTGATGCCTCAAAGATAGGATTATTGTACACCTAGGTGAGACTTAAATGTTAGGAGGAGACAAGCTCCTACTAGAAAGAAGGATCATGCCTAGGTGAGCTTTGGGCTGGTTCTAAGACATAATTAGCAAATCTCTAAAGAGATTCTACTTGGGCCATGTCTATATGGGTGATGTGGTGGCCAATGGTAGGTGAAGATAACTCCAATTGTAGAATGGTCATGTAGAATGACTGTGTGGATGACATAGTGTGTGATGGACCCACAAACAAATATAAATGACTTTCCTATATCACACTAGTGGGATTGACCACATAAGTGGTGGGGAGGTATGATGAATTATCCATGGATATAATGTTTTTATGGGTGAAAATTTTGATTCATTACTTTTTTTTTTTTTTTTAATTTATAGTTAATACCATAAGATAAATGAATCAAATATATGCAATGTGCAATGCAGTAATGTAAATAAAAATTTCACAGAAATCAAGTAAAACCACTCAATTCTAAGTTTCTACAACAAATGTGTCTTACATTTTGTTTTTAATATCATTTTAATGTTTTTACTTTTTTTTTTTTTGTGTTTTGATGTACTAATCTAAATTAAGGGTGAAATATATGGATTGGATGCCCAATGATATTCTTTATGATGATGAAATCTAAAATTTTTGCTCAGATGTATCCTAAGGTGGCTAAGGGCAGATATTGGTGGATGGATATGAAACCCACCATCACCAAATCTCAAACAATGGTTGGTGATGAAATCCAACACATTACTTTTTAATATGATACATGTTGTGTGTCATTTCTTTTAAAATTTCTAGTTTTCTATGGTGTACATGTTAGAATAAATATTACATTATAGGAGAGATTAGTTATTTTAATTATATGTTGATTATTATTAACGTACTGTTGCAGCGGCATCCTATTGATATGCATCCTATTCGGGATAATACAGGAATGTTGTGTATTATTTAATCATTGATTCAATAATCATTTGTTGTTCACTTTCCTAACATGGCATCAGAGCCAGAAGTCTAATAGAATAGGCAGAAATATTTTTTTGCAGAGTTGGTCTATGGAAAAACAAGAGCGGAAGCTTGCCTGAAGAAGAGTTTTTTTTTTTTTTTTCGCATGAAGCACCATTTTTTTCACATGAAGAAAGTTTTTTTCTAACATTCATCCTTAGAAATTTATTAAAAAAAAAAAATTTGGTGCCACCCATGGTCTCCTCCGCCCGAGCACCGCCCCGGTGCCACCCGCAAGCTCCTCCACCTGAGCGCCGCCCTGGAGCCACCCGCGGGCTCCTCCGCCCATGCCACCCCAACATCCCTACTCCATGCCCCTCCCGTGACATCACAGACCCCCATCCCCCCCCCCACCTCTAAAGAATTATCTGAGTTCTTGAAAGAAAATGGGATCACATGACAGTTAACTACTGCTTATAATCCTCAACAAAATGGAGTTTCCAAAGGAGGAATCGTTCCATCATGGAAATGGTTCATTACATGCTCACAGGAGCTAGTCTTGAGCAACTATATTGGGCAGAAGCTGTCACCACAATAATATATCTATTGAATAGGGCACCCACAAATGCCCTACAAGGAATGACTCCATAGGAAGCATGGAGTGGTAGGAAACCCTTCGTTTCTCAATTACACATTTTTGGATGTAAAGCTTTCATGCACATACCAAAAGAGAAAAGGAAAAAGCTAGATGAGAAGACATTGAAGTGTATTCTTCTTGGCTATGATGAGCACTCTAAGGTTTATCATTTGATTGATTCCTTGACCAAGAAGATACATATTAGTAGAGATGTAGTTTTTGAAGAGGCTTTCACATCGAAAAACACATCAGATGTATACCTAGACCTTGTGGAAACTAAGGTTGATAAATCTCCTTCATCAAAGGTTGGAGGTCCTTCTTCATCTTCTTCAACACCTCAGAAGAAGAATCCAAAGTGGTATGCAAATACAATCAAAAACTCTAAGCTATCCACTCCACCAAATTTGACATTGGATAGGCCTCGTACTCGCAACATGGCTCGACAAGAGAAAGCTGCAACAGAGAATACTGGGGTTGATGATCTATGTCAATATTTTGAGGAGCTTTATGTAGATCCAGAGAGATACAGAAGATATGGATATTGATAATGATAGGGTGTTTATGTCTTCAATAGACGATCTTGAACCCGCATCAGTGTAAGATGCTCTTCTTGAGCCTCAGTGGAAGGCCGCTATGGATGTAGAGTATAAGTCTTTGATGAAAACAAAACTTGAAATCTTGTCGATCTGCCATACAGAAAGAAGCCCATAGGTTACAAAGGGGTGTATAAAGTTAAGTATAAGGCAGATGGGACAATAGATAAGCATAAGGGAAGACTTGTTGCAAAGGACTATGCTCAAAGAGAAGGCATTGACTACGAGGAAACTTTTGCACCTACTGCTCGAATGACAACCATTCAAGTTCTTTGTGCTATGGAAACACAATATGGGTGGAAATTACACCAAATGGATGTCAAGAGTGCTTTTCTAAATGGTGATATCCAAGAAGAAGTCTACATGACTCAACCAGAAGGATTTGAAGTGGAAGGTCAATAACATAAAGTTTGCAAATTGGTAAAATCCTTATATGGTTTGAAACAGGCCCCTCAAGCTTGGTATATAAAAATGGATAATCACCTTCTGCAGCATGGATTTAAGAGATATCCGTCAGATGCAAACCTCTATTTTAAGAAACAAGGTTTTGAAATAGTGTTACTTGTACTCTATGTTGATGATATGCTCATTACAGGGAGTTCAGAAACTATGATTTCTACTATCAAAAGAGACTTGTGTCAATATTTTGAGATGTCAGATCTCGGACTTCTCCATTATTGTCTTGGTTTGGAAGTCAGCCAGAAGGAGCACTACATCAAAGTGTCTCATAAAAAATATGCCAAGACCCTATTGGAAAAATATCGCATGACTGATTGCAAGCCAATGTCAACTTTGATGGAAACAAGAATTTAGTTATCATGATATGATGATTCACCTCAGGTAGATGGTACTCTCTATCAACAGTTTATTGGGAGTCTCATATATCTGACCAAAACTAGGCTAGATATCATATTTGCTATCAACTATCTTTTGAGGTTCATGCAGGAGCCTAAGACTACACATTGGAAAGCAGCAAAGTGAGTTATTCACTATGTCCGTGGCACAATGGAATATGGCCTATATTACAAGAGGAACAAAAAATTCTTCTTACAGGGATACACGGACTCCGACTATGCCGGATCATATGATGATCATAAATCAACTTCAGGATATTTGTTTCATCTTGGATCTGGTCCTGTCTCTTGGAACAACAAGAAGCAACGGGTGGTTGCTATTTCATCAATAGAGGCAAAATATCACGTCGCACGTGAAGCTGTGTGCAAAGTGATATGGTTGCATCGCATCCTAACAAGTATGGGTCTTCCATCAAAATCTCCAATACACTTGTTCTGTGACAACATGGGTGTTTTGAATCTTGTCAAGAATCTAGTACATCATGAAAGAACCAAGCACATTGACACACAATGTCACTTCATTCGAGACGAAGTTCCAAGGCACCGAATCCAGCTTCAATACATCTCCACCAATGCTCAAGTTGCAGACATATTCACTAAGGCACTTGCACGTGTCAAATTTGAATTGTTTCGTAATTCTCTATGTATTTCAAAATAATGGGGGATGTTAGTATAGCTATAAGTCATTCAATTATCCAAATAATGTAATAAGGGGGGATGTTAGAATAAATATTACATTATAGGAGAGATTAGTTATTTCAATTATACGTTGATTATTATTAACGTACTGTTGCAGCAACATCCTGTTGAGATGCGTCCTCTTCGGTCTAATCCAGGAATGCTGTGTACTATTTAATCATTGATTCAATAATCATTTGTTTTTTTTATTTCCTAATAGTACATGCGATGTTATAAATAACTAATTTCACTAGTCTAAACAATAGAAAAAATATTAATTTTCTCAAAATATGTAGAGTACACCGCTTAAGACCCACTCTGAACAGTAGAGGGTTCATCTACTCTTACGCTCTGAATCAACAAGAGATTCCAAAAATAGGAGTAATTTTAATATTCTAATATTGTTCCTACTTAGACAATAAAAAAGAGAGATTATTAAGCCTATAATGTGAACTATTTTATGCAATTAACCATTCCAATGAAAATAGAACGCAAGATTTTGAGTGCAAAATACCATAAAACAATGAAATTTTTATTGAAAATGTGAAATGTGTGAATGAAAATGGATGCAAAACTATCCTAAATTCCCAATATATAGTTTTAATTTAATTTTTTTAACAAACATTTAATGATGTTCTTTTTAGCATTATATCTAAAAAAATGTAAAAAATGAAAAGCATAGGGGTTAGGATTTTGAAGCAGACTTACAGATAAGCCTACGTATTCTTCTTCTCTTTTTGTAAAATACCTCCCAACACCTCTAAAATGCACCTTGAAATTTTTTGAACATTGGAGGATGTCCCTCGAGCACCACTAGGCATTTGTGTAACTTCTGCAACTTCTACAATTCTTCAGAAACCCTGATTTTGTGAAATTCAAGCGATCCATTTTTTTTGAAAAGCCTGCAAAATGAAATAGAAAACCATAAGTTAGTGATAATATAATTTAAAATGCATAACCCTTTATGGGTCCCACCATGATTTCCATTTGTGAATGCAAAAATGAAACATCAATACAAACTATGAAAGTAACAAGAGCACAAGTAAATGATACAAAATTACACAGAATAGATATTCTTTTATTGAATGGGGTAGATCTCCCAATTTGTACAAATAATGTAACCCAATATGGGATCTTTACAATTCCCTTGATATAGTTGTTACAATTTTAGAGTTTTCAAGTCCCCAATCTAATGAACGGTGGTGTCTTCTTGCTCATATTTGATCCCAACAATATGGTGAGTGGGATTTGGTATCCTATGTAGGGGCACTCGAGCTTTAAAAATTTCCAATGAATGTGATCCTTAGACCTGCACAAAAAAATAATAAGATTCAGTAATATCTGTGAGGGCTCCACTATGTGAGACCCTCAGAAAATGAAATCACTAAACCCTAGTTGCACAAATAAAGTTGTAAACAAATCTGAGAATATGAAATAAGAGCAATGATATATTACCTTATCTTCGTTGACTTGTCATTTTTGTCTTCATTGTGGTTGGAGAGGATAGTTACGTAGATGTTCCCTAATGGTACCTGAGGGTCGTGGGACTACATATCAGGGATGAGAAATGCCCATGGGTGCTCGACAACGACCAGGAATACCTAAGAGTGCTCAGGAGACTCTTATGGGTACTTGCAAGGCTTTAGAGGGCATTCGAGGGTATGAAGCAGAAGTTGCAGAATAGATTTGGTTCATGCGAGATGGTGATGATGAATATGGAGGATGTGATGGGGCGACGATGGATTATGGAAGTGGTGAGGATGATTGAGAACTTAGGGCACAAGGGATTAGGAAACTCAAGAACTTAGAGAAACTTAGACTCTAGGAAAACGTAGCCTACTTAAGGGTTGAGTCATCAAAATGACTCCTCTTTATAATCTCTCATTAGTCACATTAGGGTTTCAACGACATAATTTGTGTGGTTAAGATTAAAATATGACAAAGGTGAATTCCTTATGTCTCCCTAATGTTTAGAAACTAAGGTATTGTCATTGTTGTCAACACAGGAATTCTTCACACAAGAGTTCTTCCATAGGAGTTGTTGAGCAATGTGGTGTTATTAATGTTAGTTTGTTTGATCATTTGATAGAACTTGAATATTGGGATATACTTTATCCATTGATAAAAATGAGCATCAATAAATTGCTTAAGCTTAAAGAACATTTGATTTTAAATTGGAAATAGAGCTTATTGGGATATACTTTATCCGTTGACAAAAATGAGCATCAATAAATTGCTTAAGCTTAAAGAAGTCCCACATCATGAGCTTAAAATATTTATGATGATAAGTATTCTCAAGCATGATGATATCTATCCTGATACGCATGGATCAAACCTAATCCATAAACAAATAAAATAATTCCCGAGCTTACATTCAATTCCTTACAACATAAATAACAGGAATTACTACTTTGGGTTTCGGTTGATTCTTTCAGTGCTATTTTTGAGTTATCAAGGTTTTGGGAATTAAATTTCCTCCGCTTGAACACTGCGGCCAGTTATTCATTCATTCAAGGGCAATATATAATTCCAAAGCTCTCACAAAGTATCTCCAACATAGAAGATCCTTACTCAATGTTTGCGAAGAGGACCTACAGTCAACATGCGTTTGACAAATGATAAGGCTGCCAGCATAGCAAACACTTTGGCAAGTCCGTAAAGAGGGGCAATTCCCTGGCAGTTAGAGTTCATTGAATCTATAGTTTGTATTTTTGGATGAGAATGAATGCAGTAAGGAGCAAGAAATTATATAAAATATTAAGGACAATGAATAGCCAGCAAATGATCAAGAGAGTCTTCGAATAGCTATTTACTGAGCAGTTAGGGCATAGCTAAACTTAGCAGATTGGAAACTTTGCAAGTAATATTCAATTACTATAGCTATAGAGAAGTTATGGGAGCATGTAAAGAAGAATTAACTATAGCTAAGATTAAATAGAGGTGTAGTACAAAAGGTAGTTAGTTGGCAGTTACTGAAGATGTGATAGTCGACGAAATTGGGTGTAAACTAGCTAAGAAAAATATATAATTTTATTGTGAGTGGGTGTGATTGATTGAAGAGTATGAAATAGGAGTAAAAGGGTGATAACTATGTGTGAATAATGCTAGAATAGTCTAGAGTAAGAATTTGACAAGAAATACAAAATTACCAGCAACTTTTACATACAACTTTTTATTGATAACTTTTGGCAATGGCAGAAAAGGGAGTTATTAGGGTTGAAGTGTGCTAATAAGTAAAGAGAAGATTGAATTGGCTATGAGAGCATATTGTAGAGAGTAGACAGAGGTAGCCAAGGGTGAAGATTTGTGAGCTAGACCAAATAGGATCTTGTAGATAGGAATGACAATTTATTGTCAAAATTGCTATTTGGTGAAGTAGTCAAGTTGTTGCTTGGCTTTAGGGGGTTGGTGCTCCTTGCAGTGGGTGCTACAAAATTTAGGGTTGATTGTAGTCACTCCTTGTAGTTGGTGCTACTAAAATTGTAAATACCAAACATTGATTGAGGCTGGATTTGGATGGGAGTCCAAACAGTCCATTGGCACATAGTGGTTTTTCCCACATTGGGTTTCCACTATAAATATGGTGTTATGTGATTGCTATGTCTGTTATGTGATTGTCTCTTATAATTTTGAATAGCTAGTTAGCAATCTAAACTCTTAGCTAAGTTAAATATTTTTAAAGCACACTGATTCACCCCCCTCTCAGTGTCACTATTAGTCCAACACCTTTGATGTTGAATTCCTTATGTATCCCTAATGTTTAAAAACTAAGAAATTAGAAAATTTATAAATTTCAAAATTCCTAATTTGATGTAGAATACCTTATTCCTCCAACTTCAAAATATTTACAAATATTTCTATATAACTTGAATTAAAATAATAATAAAATAGTCTCAAAAACTTCAAAACTAAAACTTCTTACTTCAAAAAACTTATGACTTTATAAAAAGACTTCTAAGGTTCTAATTTTTCAATTCACTACCTTATCCCTCCAATAATTTAATTAATCTATGATGCATTAGATTAATTAACTCAAACCTTAGAAAAATTAAATATTAATGCTCCTTATTCCTCCTAATCTTTGCAAAAATTGAATGTAATTCAAATAGTATTCACCTCCCTTTTGTGGTGCACGTAAAATTTAGCCTTCTACACATTTGACCTTCTACGACAATCTTACCTTCCTCTTGATGTGCTCGACAATGTGATTGTTTCACCTTGATGCTATGAGTAAAGGTATTAGGTTCTCAATTCCAAAATGATTATGTCCTCTTTGATCATTGGAACATATTGTCAAAATATTTTTTGTCATTGTCATAAGTTATAATATTTCAATTGCACAAGTGAGAATGGTTGTTATCTATGTGCCGAGTCTAGCATCTCGAACTATTGCTACCACATTAAATCCTCATCTTTATAACTGTTACATCCACGTTTATTACAACTAACATGGTGAATGAAGACTACAACAAGATTGAACCCTACCTTAGATTTCTAGAGAGGGGTAGCACCCCAACGTAGCATTTTTTCTAGGAATATTACACTAGTGCCTATACAAAGAAGAAGAATAATAATGATATCTTCTCAAACTTCACCAGCTACGCCAACACAATGAACCGTTTTTTATTAGTCTCTCTACACATCAACTATTTTATCCAAAAAATATTTCAGTGATGAACGACTGTTACATGCGTTCAATATTTCCAAAATAAACTAACTTCCAATGAACGTTGAGCTAATATATAATATTCTCATGGATCTATAGTTATTATCTAATATGTTCTTTGATTTCTATCCATCAAACACTGAACTAAGCTCACGTACCTCCTAAAGTATCTTATCAGACCTCTGTGTTATACTAGACCTTGTGTTATCCTTGTTGCTAGATCATGACATCCAAATAGTTTCAACCATCAATAACTCTGAGAGGAAGCTCTTGGAACTCCAATCACTCCTGGTGGGGGCTAAAACTATGACTATACCATAATACTATATTCACTCTTCACAAGTTCAAGAAGTTCATGACATCAAAGATGAATTACCTCAAAAACACACTCTTTTATGGCTCTCAATCAATGCTCTATATTTATTCAACTGATACTCTATTTCCTTGCAATGATTCATTCACTTTCCTTGGAAAGTTTTCTTTATGTGACTCTTTATCTTAATTTTCTTCTTTTTTCAATGTTTTGTTTTGCACCTTTCTGGACTACACTTCACCTTGCTTTGAAATCTAGTTATTTTACTATTCTTTCACCATGTAAATCATCCTTTTTCTCCTTTTTAACTCTCTATATTTTTTTGCAACTTTATGTAGGTTTAATGGCAATGAATATGCTTGATTTCAACTTGTAAACTTAAAATTCAAGTCTCCTATTCGTTGCCTCCAACGTTGCAATATGGCACTTCCAAATCCTGTTATAAATAACCTTTTTAATACTTTAAAAAAATAGTCATAAACATATATTTACAACTTTTATTTCTTCTTTTCTTGTTGTTTAACTTGCTTACTTACTTGCTAGTTTGTTGTCTTTATTCGCTACCAAAAACTTGTAGCTTTTTTCCTTCTAATGCTACCCCAAAATTTTACGTTCTCCTCCAATAACTACTTCTATAATTCTTCAAATTATCCAATCAATATTCCTTGTGGCTTTGATACCACCGTTAGCTTTCTTAATAGGTTAACTCGTAGAAAGCAACCAGGATCTAAAGATAAATTAAATCAATACTAAAAATGAAACTTGATGACATCAAATATCTTATAGATAATATCTCACAAAATATAACACAAATAAACACAATATACAAATATTACATTATTGATACAACATGGTTACTGTTGGGCACTGAATTACACCAAGTTTTCACTCAATACTGCGACTATCTATCTTCCTATTTTCTATCCAGGATTGCATCTGATAGCTGCAACTCATCACTCAACATTGGATGGACCAAAATAGAGTTTCTAATCCAACCTCTAGAGTAGGTTGGTTCCTTGTCAACTTAAGTAGGGTGTTGACACAATTATGCTCACTTAGGGTTTGAAGGTTAGGGTAAGAAAAGGCTAGGGTTAGAGAAATGTGAACAATAGTGGATGGATAGGCTAACAACATTGCACCACCATACAAAGCTATAAAAAACTAACCCAAAGATACATAACTCATATCAACATTATCATAAATTGGATGACTCTTCATTCATTAAAACACATAGAGAAATATTGCAGACAGTGATTTCAATATCCAGGTAATGATAATCCAAATAACAGAATTCACCAATAGCTAGATTCTATAGAAATGCACTTCCTAAAAATAAAGATCAAACTCAAAATAAGATTTCAATTACTTTAACAGCTAGTAATCCATTCATTTGGCACAACTAACCACTTGAGTATTCACATAAATATAGCTAAAGAATTGGAACCTCTGATATCAAGCATGAAGATACAAAATTGAGGCGAATATCAATGTAATGCTCCTTCCATTAGCTCTTGGGAATATTTATAATAGCACAAGAAAACACACTAGAGCCGACCCTTAAAAATGAGGGTTCGACCTCTATTTATAGTTTTGCAAAAATTTAAAAATACAAAGAACATTACAAAGATTTATTGTGCAACAGAGAATTCTTGTTGGCATTTTCTTACTAGTACATCCTCTAGGAAATCCACTGAATGTGGTCCACCATGGCAGCTCGGGGCCTCTGCAACTTTTTGGTTGTTTGGCATAATTGGATTCCAGGCCCTTGGAAATCATGTATCATCATTGATCCTTCTTGGATGTTGTCTTCCATCATCGATCTATAACCACATTTGGTTCAGTTTCCTTGGAAACCCTCGATGCTTTAGCTTCCTCTTCCAACTGGTTGTTCCAATTTTGGTGAAGAAACATCCCTAAATACCTTAGATTATTTGATGCAATCTCCATCGTTGATCTCCCTCATTATATGGTTTTGATTAAACCTGATAAAAGCTTATTACAATGGTGGGGAGAAATGACACCATTTTGTTTTAAAATAGGTGTGACATCATCCTTTTATCTCAAAACTACAAAATCACCAATCCAACTCCTGAATGATCTGAAAACTAAGCAAGATCGAAACTACTTTTGGTCCTTTTGATTCCTTTGTTATCTGCAAGGTGCCTTCCAATCCGCACAAAAATATTGATGACATCACTCCTTTGTGACTTTTATGAATGTGATTCTGGAATGAGCAAGTGCATTAGCATAGGATCGTCAATTTGGACCCATCATAGTGTAGTGTGACCTTTTCTTCATTTTGCACTGTCCTCAGAATAAAACTTTCTATTTTTTCACCATTTAAAAAAGGAGAGGTCAAAATCATCCTTAATCATGAATCCACATTCGCCTTGGCCATAATGTTCCGCTTTGTCATCGTTTCGAGTGCAAATACTCTATGGGTTTTATAGAATCGGGCCTTCTAAAACTTAGTTGCTCGTAAAGTTACCATTTCACACTTTTTTATTGCTAACGTCATCTCTTATCAAAAATTTTGTGGATTTGAGATGCATTGCCAATCCGGATTCATAGATAAATCTCCTGGAATCGCTTTATTCATGAAAATTTATTAAGTTTCGGGTGGGCTCATATCTTCTATTGTGGGTCTACTCCAAAATACACTACAAGTGGTGCAGAATGAAGATTTTTCTACTTAGAGAAAATTTGCAAAAAAATTTCTAAGTATGTGGCCATTTTAGGCCTACATTCTGGTGCCTCTCGGGTGGATTTTCTTGCAAAGCCAATCAAACTCAGAGTCTTATCCATTGGGCTTTAGGAGTCAAACATACTCATCTTCAAAAAATATACTTTATAGAATAACTTCCATACAAACACTACTCTTTGATAATTTCATCAGTATTTTGAGAGAGTAGAGGTTCATATCAAAGTGATGCCAAAAATATACAGAACTTATCCACTCATACAAAGATTGCATCTGAAATACAAGTCTTGCCACTGTCTTCAAAAACTAGACACAAATCTACTTCTTTTTTAAAGGCTTATTTCAAAAATGCCTTCACATATAGTTTGTTGCTCTTCTGCATCTGTAGGCTTCATGCCTTTATTTTTTACTTCTAACAATTATCAGATTCAAAACAAAACAAATACAAAACTTATGCATATGTACAAAGCAAAAATGAACTAAGTGTGAGCCTCTCCTAGACTTGTAACTAATCTATCTAGTTCTTCTTCTTCATGGGCCTCTTCTTCATCATCCTCATATTCTTCTTCTTCTTCTTATTCTTCACCAAGACTTACCTCAAATATGCTTGTAATATTCCACAAAAGCCACACCAATATGTCCTTAAGTCCCCTCTAGGACTTACTCACATCTTATCACAAGCTTTCACAAAATATTTCTTAACTTTGTCCTTAAGTCCCCTCCAGAACTTACTCAAAACTATCCACTAGCTTTCACAAACGCTTATTCAAATAAATTGCAAAACTTGCATACAAAACTCAACTTAATATCTTACAAAAAACCTCTTCAATACCATAAACAAGTTTCACTTAAAATATTATTTAACCACAGAAGCATATAGAGAATTATTAGAGACTCAATATGTTTCACACTCACAAAACACTCAATCACTTTCAAACTCTCTTTCTTATAAATTCAAAAATAAAGAATAATTTGGTTCACCAAACTTGAACTATCACTCCAATTCTTTTAATAAATAAGGCTCAACCAAATTCATTCAACCATTCACTCAATGAAATACAACTTGCATACAAACCCTGACCAAGGGTTTCATAATACTTCCAACAACTCACACTATGAATCTCAAACCTTGACTCAAGATGATTCCAAATTCACATAACAATGATACTCATGATATTTCACAAACCCTAGCTCAATATAGTTCTCAAAATCACATAACAATGATACTCATGTTCTTTCACAAACCCTAATTCAAGATAGTTCTCAATCTCACATAACAATGATACTCATGTTCTTTCACAAACCCTAGTTCAAAATAGTTCTCAAATTCACATAAGAATGATACTCATGATCCTTCAACAAACATAAATCATTCATATGAAAACCCTAGTTCAATATAGTTCTCAACTTCACATAACAATGATACTCATGATCTTTCAACAAACACAAATCATGCATATGAAAACTCACTCAACATTTCCAACAATACTCATCAATCCTTTTCACTTCAAATTTGCATTTCACAACATTCAATCCAATAATATTTCACTCATAAGGAAGATGTGCCCATACCTTTTATTTTGATGGAGATATGTTTTGAAAACCTGTTTCAATCACAATCAAATCTCTTTGCCAATCTCAAGGTTAGATAGCAACAATCTATCTCAAAATATCCACTTAAATATTTCTCTCAATGATTATCTCACCATACAAAAATATCAATTCTCAAGTACACCTTATAATCTCCAAACTTCACAAAAATTATATTCAATTTATAAACAATCAAACTCCTTTGAAAACACTTTATAAACCCAATCTTCACACTTAGTAAAATAAAAATTAATTCCTTTGTTTTAATTAACTCCAATATTTACACAATAACATTCAACACAATTAATTTCCTTTCTAACACCTTATATCTCCAATATTTATTTATAATGCTAATTTAAAAATTAAAATGTCAAACAACCTTATGACTCCCTATCTTTCACTTTAGCAAAAATTAATCACTTGGCCTTAGGCACCTTCACAACTATCACGTGGCCCCCTAGTGCTATTCACACCTTGGAAAAAATTAAATCGAGCGCTTACCTTATGTGATGGCCCACGTCAAAAAATTTACACCCACAATGAACTTGCCCAAACTTGAACCCGAAACCTACCACCATCGTAGCACCCTAGCCCAAGGCTAGGCTATCATTGGGCTACACACCCAACACAAACTACCAAATGGGTATTTTGAAGGAATTATTTCTTAATGACTCCTTGGACCTCATTTTTCTTCACCTCAACCTTTAGCCCAAAATATTATAATATTAAATATTATAATATTATTATTTCCTTTTAAACCTGCTTCTCCTTCCTTGGGTCTTTAATATTTTAGGCCACTTTAGGCATATATTATTTAAAATAAGTATTATATCTTATTCCTTTAAACATCTTCCTTGATTTTTGGAAAAACCACCCGATGACATTAATAATGATGAAACTTGAACATCAACCTCTTGACATCAATGACAACAAAACTTACTTAAATTTCCAGCATAATCACTATCCATAGATTATATTTAACAACACTCTGATAATGAATGAAGAGTGTTATGGGGGTGTTTAAAGCAATACCAAAACTCTAAATTACATTATAAAGTTTAACCTAAGCCAAAATAATAAGTGGGCTTTAGGTTAATTATAAATATTAAAGAAGATTTAACCATAACAAGGTTAACCATCGCCCGTTGAGCTTACATAATAAACTATTATAAAATATTAAATACATTGTACAATGAAACACCCTTAGACCTATCCAATACATTACACAATGTCACCTCTTGGCCATACCCAAACATCTATTGATAATTTTATGACATATATAGGGATTGAATACATAATAAAAATGTTTTGTTGGAATTACTAAGTAGGGCTTTGGCAGGTAATGATCTTTATTGTTTTGCATCCTTATATAAATGAAGAACACAAGCTTATACAGAGAGGGGGGGTGAACTAGTATAAGACCACTTTTTACTTTTCTTTCCCAAACAGTATTAATCAATATAATCAATGGCAATATCAATAGCAATAACCAAAGCAATGCACAAATCATCACACACAATAGAGACACAAATTTAACGTGGTTCACCCAAATATGGCTACCTCCATGGAGAAAATATTTCTTCTAAATATTTCTCAAATAATCTCATGGGAATCCTTTCCCTATTACAATGTTTATGGACCTCTGTCCAAAGGAGATGTTGATCCCCTAAATCTGGTTTGTGGATCTCTATCCATAGGAGAACTCCTCCTCTGCTCTGGTTGGTGATCCTCTAGAAGACACTGCCTCCACTACACTGACTATGGATCTCTCTCCACTTGAAGACTCTTGTCCTCACTTAGAAGACCTATCCTCAATGTCCTGGCTGATGGATCTCTATCCACTGGAGACTCTATCCTCTCTACTCTATCACCTCCAAAGCTCTATCTCAATACTATACTAAACACAGTCCAGTCGGTCTAGCACAACTATGCTCAATATCTTGCACTAAACATAGTACATTCGGTCTAGCACAAATCTTCTCAATATCTTGCACTAAAAAGCACAGCACAAGTCCACTCAAATTTGCACTAAACATAATTTATTTTGTCTAGCACAAATCTGCTCAATAGGTCCACTCAAAACCTTCTCAAATATGCTCAATAGGTCCACTTAGAACCTGCTCAAATCTGCTCAATAGGTCCACTCAGAACCTGCTCAAATATGCTCAATAGGTCCACACAGAACCTGCTCAAATATGCTCAATAGGTCCACATAGAATATCCAACTACTGCTCAATAGGTCCACACAGAACCTGCTCAAATCTTCTCAATAGGTCCACACATAACCTGTCCAAATCTGCTCAACAAGCTCACATAGAACTTGTCCAAATCTGCTCAACAAGATCACACATAACTTGTCCAAATATTCTCAACAAGCTCACATAGAACTTGTCCAAATATTCTCAACAAGCTCACATAGAACTTGTCCAAATCTGCTCAACAAGCTCACACAGAACTTGTCCAAATCTGCTCAATAAGTCCTCTCTAGGACTTGCTCAAATATGTATTGTAAGCTTCCACAAAATCTCACACAAAATCAGTCCACAAGCCTTCTCAAAGACTTACCTCAAATCAACTTAACAAGTCCACAAAGAACTTGTCCAATCTCATAGAAACATAAAGAGAATTGTTAGAGACTCAATATGTTCTATACTCAATGCTCAATCACTTTCTCAACTCAATCTCATAGAAGCATAAAGAGAATTGTTAGAGACTCAATATGTTCTATACTCAATGCTCAATCACTTTCTCAACTCAATCTCATAGAAGCATAAAGAGAATTGTTAGAGACTCAATATGTTCTATACTCAATGCTCAATCTCAAATCAATCTCATAGAAGCATAAAGAGAATTGTTAGAGACTCAATATGTTCTATACTCAAAGCTCAATCTCAACTCAAATCAGAATATAGAATAGTTTGTTTCATGGAACTTGAACAACCACTTCACATCCACTTGACTAGGCTCAACCAACTCTACTCAACCAATCACCTCAAGGAACAACCCTTTCTCACAAACCCTAGTCCAAGCATATATCAACCAACTCAAAATATTTCCAACAATGCTCAACAACAAATCTCACATAACAATGATACTCATGTTCTTTTCTAACTCAAGTTCAAGTTCTTTGCATAACCAATTGGCTTCAACAACAATGCTAATAAAACAAGGTTTAATCACAACTCTCAATTCAGAAAACCTTGAAGCATTAACTCAACCACTTTTGAAAAGGAAACCCTAATCAATTCCTTTTCACTCCAAACTTAATTTTCAATCAAGCCAATCAACCAACTCAATAGAGAAGAATTTTTCCCATACCTTTTTGTTGCCAAGAAGTTGTCCACAAAATCTGCCACACTTCACAAAAACTCTTTTCCAAACTCACATAAGGGTTAGAGGACTTCAATTAAAATCACAATGCAAAATATAACTTTAAATACACCTTTTTACTCCAACTTAATTTTCACATCCACCAAAGTCCTTTTAGAAGAAAACCCTTATCAAAAATAATAATCAACAAGTCTCAAAATAAATCTCAATTAACACTTTACCATAACTCCTTATACCTCCTAAAATATAACTCTCAAAATAATACTTTCCAAATAATAAAGCTCAAATAATTATCAACACTTCACCTTCAAAAATAATCACAACAACCTCTAATTAACAAAGTTTATTAAAACATTAATAAACCTTATAACATCCTTATCACTCCAACCTTAGGGCATAACCATAAAATTAATTAACACAAAAAACGTACTTGCCTCAAGGGGATTTGACCCCACGTCTTGCCCTCACCACGAGCGCCTTAGCCATGGCTAAGGTTGCCACACGAGCTACACACTCGTTCGCAAAGGGGGAAGCACCATGTGCTTCCTCTTTGTGCTTTCCTTGCCCACGTTTAAAAATGTGTGCCTTGGTGCTTCCACAAAAACTCCACCAAAAAATTCTTCGCAAGAATCGAACGCACGACCTCCATGCTACCAATGCCTTCATGCTTTCCAAGCTACCACTAGGCCACACTGCCCAATGTGAATTGGGGGTGGTCTCTCTCCACGTTATCCTGTACTCTCCTTTCCAAATGTTTTAACCACGAGCTCATTTTTTGCATGTGCCACTCAATAATCAATCGAGCAAGGATAGATAATAAACAACTTTGGGCATGTATTTATATTGCCCTTCCTCCTTTGTCTAGACGTCGACGCTTTTATTGAAATGCATTACGTCGACGCTTTAAGGCTTCGAAAGCCTTAGTAAACCCAACCTTGGGTTTTAATAAAAATTACTTTTGGACTTTATAAAACCCCTTGCCTTATAAAATATTATAATAAGGATTATAATTATTTTATTTGGGTTTTCACCATGGCAATTTTAATATTATAATAACCACCATTATAATATTAATCCTTCGATAAAGTACCTTTAATATTTATTTATAAAATTTAAATTCATGCTGAATTTAAATAATTTATAAAATAAATATTATAACTCCTTTTAACTTCTGTCTTTTGCACTATTTCCCTCGATCTTTTGCCTTCTTGCTGGATATCAAATAACCATCTTTGTCACCTTTATTTCTTGCTAAAATTATTGATGACCTCATCTGGTGACATCAATGACAACTTTGACTTAGGGACTCAAAATATCCAACAATCTCCCCCTTTGTCATTGATGGCAACCCATATCCTTTTTACTGAAACCTGACCTTTATTTTTCTTCTGCTCCCCCTGGGACAATGCTCTCTCAAATATCAAATCTCTCCCCATATCCAATCTCTCCCCAATACACAAATCACACAAATCTCTCCCCCTTTGACATCAATGGCAAAGGGTCACCTTTGGGGCTCGGGGCTAAGAATGAGCCTCTTAGCTTAGCCCCTCCCCCACCTCCTCATGAGGTGGTTAATTTTGGGGTGGGAGTATTTCTACTCTCCGAAAGCATTGTTCTTTACCTTTATCTTTTTCCCTTCTTTTTTGAGTTTTCTGAATCCTTTGATTATTTCTATCCAAGTCATCATCCCTGTTCCTATCATCATTCCTATTCCTATTCCTATTTCTGTTCTCATTCATGTTCATGTTCCTATTCCTATTCCTATTCCTGTTCTCATCCATGTTCCTATTCCTGTTCTCATCCATGTTCATGTTCCTATTTCTATTCATACCTATTTCTGGAATATTTGCTCTACACCATCTTGTTGTGTGACCATCATTATTGCACTTATAACACTTAATGTTATTATTCCTTGGAGGTGCAAATATCTTAGGATTTCTCCTAGTGAAGCCATATCCTCTTCTATCATGAACCCTGCAATTCATTGCCTTGTGACCAAACTCATTACATGAGTAGCAATACCCATGGAAAAGTTGTCCTTTCCCATATTCATGTATTTCATGTGTCCTGCATTGTGAAGCCATGTGCCCAAACATGTGACATGAAAAACATCTTCCATTGAAGAAACCTTGCCTAGACCCCATTGGTCTCTTAGTCTCTTCTACCTGTTTCCTGTTCCATATATTCCTTACTTGTGCATTGTTCCTTTCCTTGTTGAACTTTCTATTGTCCAACTTATCCTTAGAAGTCTCACTCTCTCTTTTACTTACTTCTTTTGACTCTTCTTATTTTTTAGTGTTTGAGCTTGACTCTCCTTTTTTTGCTTCATATTTCCCTTGTTCTTCTTTAGAACTAAGTCCTATTATGGTGACTGATGACCTTTGTGCATTGATAGTCCTTTCCAAAGTCTTTGAATTTTCCTCAAACTTGTGTAGCTTGTCCTTAGAACCTTTTACTTCCATCCTTAGTGAAACTATCTCATGCTCTAATATTTCACACTCTAGATCTTTTGTCTTTAATTTTTTGGCCATACCTTCTTCAATTTTTCTTGTCTCTTCAACTTTGATTTTGAAGTTAGTGAGTTCCTGTAGAAACCTTGCTTTTGCTTTCTCATCTTCTTGAGATTGAACCCTTAATCCTGAGTTCTCCCTTTTTAATTCTTCAAGAGTAATCATAAGCCTTTCACATTCTATCTCTTTTACCTTTGACTGTTTAATCATACCTTCTTCAACTCTTCTTGCTTTTTCAACCTTATCTCTCAAGTCAGAGATATCCTGTAGAAGCTTTGTCTTACATTTCTCATCTTCTTGTATTTGAGCCTTCAATTCTAAATTCTCTCTTTTCAATTCAATAAGTTCCTTAAGAGTGGCTTTCCCTTTTTCTTTTTTTAAGCATCTTCTTTTTCTTCTAATACTGAAAGTAGAGTTTCTTCTTCATACATATTTTGATTGTCCCTATTATCCTTTCTTGAACCAATCTCTAGAATTTCATTTTCGAGAATATCATCTTCATCTTCACTACTACTAAACCCATTACAATATCTTGCATCATGGCCAAGTTGACCACAAACAAAACATTCTTGTGGATAATAAGCTGCATGGTGACCTGTGTTCCCACATCTGGTACAAAACTTTATCAGTCTAGATATTTCTCCATTACTTGATTCATCTCTTGAATCTATTTCCATTTGTCCTTCCAACACAACAATATTAAACTCATATTCCTTTTCTTTCATGACCATGTGTGTTCTTTTCTTCTTGTGTCTCATGGTTCTACTCTTGCCTTTCTTTGCCATTTGTGTTCTTGTAAGATCTTCCTTCAAGTTGTTAAACCTTTTCGAAGGAACCATATCTGATACCAATTGAAGAACATAAGCTTATACTGAGAGGGGGGTGAACAGTATAAGACCACTTTTTACTTTTCTTTCCCAAATAATATTAATCAATATAATCAATGGCAATATCAATAGCAATAACCAAAGCAATGCACAAATCATCACACACAATAGAGACACAGATTTAACGTGGTTCACCCAAATATGGCTACCTCCATAGAGAAAATATTTCTTCTAAATATTTCTCAAATAATCTCATGGGAATCCTTTCCCTATTACAATGTTTATGGACCTCTATCCAAAGGAGATGTTGATCCCCTAAATCTAGTTTGTGGATCTCTATCCATAGGAGAACTCCTTCTCCTCTACTCTGGCTGGTGATCCTCTAGAAGACACTACCTCCACTACACTGACTATGGATCTCTCTCCACTTGAAGACTCTTGTCCTCACTCAGAAGACCTATCCTCAATGTCCTAGCTGATGGATCTCTATCCACTAGAGTCTCTGTCCTCTCTACTCTATCACCTCCAAAGCTCTATCTCAATACTGTACTAAACACAATCCAGTCGGTCTAGCACAACTCTGCTCAATATCTTGCACTAAACATAATACATTCGGTCTAGCACAAATCTTCTCAACTCTTGCACTAAACATAGTCCAATCAGTCTAGCACAAGTCCACTCAAATCTGCACTAAACATAGTTCATTTAGTCTAGCACAAATATGCTCAATAGGTCCACTCAGAACCTACTCAAATCTGCTCAACAGGTCCACTAGAACCTGCTCAAATCTGCTCAATAGGTCCACTCAGAACCTGCTCAAATATGCTCAACAGGTCCACATAGAACTTGCTCAAAATCTGCTCAATAGGTCCACTAGAACCTATCCAAATCTACTCAATAGGTCCACACAGAACCTATCCAAATCTGCTCAACAAGCTCACACAAAACTTGTCCAAATCTGCTCAACAAGCTCACATAGAACTTGTCCAAATCTGCTCAACAAGCTCACACAACATGTCCAAATTGCTCAACAAGCTCACATAGAACTTGTCCAAATATACTCAATAAGTCCTCTCTAGGACTTGCTCAAATCTATATTGCAAGCTTCCACAAAATCTCACACAAAATCAGTCCACAAGCCTTCTCAAAGACTTACCTCAAATCAGCTTAACAAGTCCACATAGAACTTGTCCAATCTCATAGAATCATAAAGAGAATTGTTAGAGACTCAATATGTTCTATACTCAATGCTCAATCACTTTCTCAACTCAATCTCATAGAAGCATAAAGAGAATTTTTAGAGACTCAATATGTTCTATACTCAATGCTCAATCACTTTCTCAAATCAATCTCATAGAAGCATAAAGAGAATTGTTAGAGACTCAATATATTCTATACTCAATGCTCAATCACTTTCTCAACTCAATCTCATAGAAGCATAAAGAGAATTGTTAGAGACTCAATATGTTCTATACTCAATGCTCAATCTCAACTCAAATCAGAATATAGAATAGTTTGTTTCATGGAACTTGAACAACCACTTCACATCCACTTGACTAGGCTCAATCAACTCTACTCAACCAATCACCTCAAGGAACAACCCTTTCTCACAAACCCTAGTCCAAGCATATATCAACCAACTCAAAATATTTCCAACAATGCTCAACAACAAATCTCACATAACAATGATACTCATGTTCTTTTCTAACTCAAGTTCAAGTTCTTTGCATAACCAATTGGCTTCAACAACAATGCTAATAAAACAAGGCTTAATCACAACTCTCAATTCAAAAAACCTTGAAGCATTAACTCAACCACTTTTGAAAAGGAAACCCTAATCAATTCCTTTTCACTCCAAACTTAATTTTCAATCAAGCCAATCAACCAACTCAATAGAGAAGAATTTTGCCCATACCTTTTTGTTGCCAAGAAGTTGTCCACAAAATCTGCCACACTTCACAAAAACTCTTTTCCAAACTCACATAAGGGTTAGAGGACTTCAATTAAAATCACAATGCAAAATATAACTTTAAATACACCTTTTTACTCCAACTTAATTTTCACATCCACCAAAGTCCTTTTAGAAGAAAACCCTTATCAAAAATAATAATCAACAAGTCTCAAAATAAATCTCAATTAACACTTTACCATAACTCCTTATACCTCCTAAAATATAACTCTCAAAATAATACTTTCCAAATAATAAAGCTCAAATAATTATCAACACTTCACCTTCAAAAATAATCACAACAACCTCTAATTAACAAAGTTTATTAAAACATTAATAAACCTTATAACATCCTTATCACTCCAACCTTAGGGCATAACCATAAAATTAATTAACACAAAAAATGTACTTGCCTCAAGGGGATTTGACCCCACATCTTGCCCTCACCATGAGCACCTTAGCCATGGCTAAGGTTGCCACATGAGCTACATGCTCGTTCACAAAGGGGGAAGCACCACGTGCTTCCTCTTTGCGCTTTCCTTGCCCATGTTTAAAAACGTGTGCCTTGGCGCTTCCACAAAAACTCCACCAAAAACTTCTTCGCAAGAATCGAACGCACGACCTCCGTGCTACCAATGCCTTCACGCTTTCCAAGCTACCACTAGGCCACACTACCCAATGTGAATTGGGGGTGGTCTCTCTCCACGTTATCCTGTACTCTCCTTTCCAAATGTTTTAACCATGAGCTCATTTTTCGCATGTGCCACTCAATAATCAATCGAGCAAGGATAGATAATAAACAACTTTGGGCATGTATTTATATTGCCCTTCCTCCTTTGTCTAGACGTCGATGCTTTTATTGAAATGCATTACGTCGATGCTTTAAGGCTTCGAAAGCCTTAGTAAACCCAACCTTGGGTTTTAATAAAAATTACTTTTGGACTTTATAAAACCCCTTGCCTTATAAAATATTATAATAAGGATTATAATTATTTTATTTGGGTTTTCACCATGGCAATTTTAATATTATAATAACCACCATTATAATATTAATCCTTCGATAAAGTACCTTTAATATTTATTTATAAAATTTAAATTCATGCTGAATTTAAATAATTTATAAAATAAATATTATAACTCCTTTTTAACTTCTGTCTTTTGCACTGTTTCCCTCGATCTTTTGCCTTCTTGTTGGATATCAAATAACCATCTTTGTCACCTTTATTTCCTACTGAAATTACTGATGACCTCATCTGGTGACATCAATGACAACTTTGACTTAGGGACTCAAAATGTCCAACACTAAACACTTGAATTAATCCTTCTATGCACTTTTCAAAAAGTAGAAATAAGAATTTGATGATAATGACTGCAATAGATGCTTTTGTAAACCTTAAACAAGGCTCTACTGAATATGTTATTAATTTCAACAAAATATGGAAAATACTTACATGTCATGTAAATATAAAATGAACTAAAGATGCCACTATATTAATATTTGTAAACAATCATATCCTTTTTTCAAGTTAAGATCCAATAATATAAACCTTGTGGTTTGCTTTCTCTTGACAAAGTTACACATTTTGTTAAAATCCTTGAACATTGGATTTAGAAGGAAGGCCAAAAGTCCTTGAAACCCAAAAATCCTAACAATAATTGATATGGGATGGGATTTACAATGTGGTTTTCCAAGAAACCTCTCACAAATTATAAATAGTTGGATCTTTATCCATATGTTGACTAAAATTGGGGGTCATCTAAAACCTAAGAATATGATGTCTTAATGGACACTTGAAGATATTATCCACCATATAAAGATTAAAATCTACTATACTAATGACAAGTTTGAAGCACATATATGGCATAATTCTAATAATTTTTCTTTTGGGATGGAAATTATGATTATGATAATTCTACTTGCATAGACTTGCATAAATTTCTCCTTAAGCAAACTTTTGGTCCTTACTTTAACATTGATCAAGTCAACAATGATAAGATTAGTTTATTTCATGAAAATAAATAGAGTCTCTATAAAATATTTAATCACACTTGTAATCAAAGGTTGGGTATCTACAACATTCCATTTCACAACCATGAACATGAAGTTGTCAATTAACAAGTGAATTAAATTAGGGTCAATGGTTTAATGAATATGGCCACCAAAATTTATCAAAATCAATAATACAATTCTAGTGAAGGCAACCAAGGAGGGGGTTAGAACTATTAGAAATATTGAGTTGTCATTTATGTGAAAGGCATAAATATATTCAAGGATGGAATAGTAATGTTAAAGGCAAAATTTGTTGGCAATTTTGGGTACCTTGAGTACATTGCCTTTGCCTAAGTTTAGTTGTTGTCATTGATGTCAAGGAGCTCTTGGTAGTTGTTGTTTTTGATGTCAAGGAGTTCTTGGAGCAATTTGTTTTTATGTCTAAGTATGTGTTTTGATGAAGGTTTCAACTGGTCAGTAAGTCTCCCAGAAAATCAGAGTAGCCCAGTTGCAAAAGATCAAGAAAAAGATAAGTTAGAAAAAGTTCGCAGGCGGCTGGAAAAACTGTCGCGATTTCGCGACATGTTTTAGGAGAGAGAAAGTTTAGGCAAAACTGTCGCGATTTCGCGACAAGTTGAGTTGGCAGTGTTGAGTTGCAGAAAGTGTCACGATTTCGCGACAAGTTGAGTTGGCAGCGTTGAGTTGCAGGAAGTGTCACGATTTCGCGACAAGTTGAGTTGGCAGCATTGAGTTGCAGGAAGTGTCACGATTTCATGACAAGTTTGAGTTGGCAGGGTTGAGTTGTAGAAAGTGTCACGATTTCATGACAGGTTGAGTTGGCAGCTTGTAGTTGGCAAAAGCGTCGCGATTTCATGACAGGTTTCAAAGAAGTTGTACGGATGCAGAAAGTGTCACGATTTCATGACAGGTTGAGTTGGCAGCCTATAGTTGGCAAAAGCGTCACGATTTCGTGACATGTTCCAGTTTCATGAGCAGTTGGTAGAAAAGAGCTTAAGGCAGCGAAAGCATCGTGATTTCGTGACATGTTCCAGTTTCATGAGCAGTTGGCAGAAAAGAGCTTAAGGCAACGAAAGTGTCACGATTTCGTGACATGTTCCAGTTTCATGAGCAGTTGGCAAAAAAGAGCTTAAGGCAGTGAAAGCGTCATGATTTCGTGACATGTTCCATTTTTGCTAGTGCAAACCGAGAAAAGGTTGAAGAAGCAAGAAGTGTCATGATTTCATGACAAAGTTGTAGATGACGTCAGCAAGAGGCAAAGGTGTCGCGATTTCATGATAGAAGCTGAGAAGAAGGCTTTGAAGTCTAAAGCGTCGCGATTTCATGACAGAGTTGCTGATGACGTCAACAAGAGGCAAAGGTGTCACGATTTCATGACAGAAGCGGAGAAGAAGGCTTTGAAGTCTAAAGCGTCACGATTTCATGACAGAAGTGAGATGACATCAACGAAAGGCAAAAGTGTCATGATTTCATGATAGAAGTGCCAAGGGAAGCAGACAAAAGCAAAAGCATCGCGATATCGCTACAACAAGCTATAGAAGGTGTACGATAGGCAAAGGTGTCGCGATATCATGACATGTTGAAGTTTCATGCCAGAAGCTACAGGGAGGCGGTTGAGGACAGAGTTAACTTTGAGCCGACAAAGTTAAAATCTGGGCCGATGCAGCACAGGGTTTTGCAGTCGACGCGATGGAAGTATTACAACCGACTAAGTTTGGATGTAATGACCATGGATCTTACTCTATAAAAGGAGGGATGTTTGGATAGTTTGGGCATCGATTAAGTGTGCGTTCGAAGTGCGAATTGCACAGAGAGAGTGCAGGGAGAAGATCGATCGTAGAAGTGCATAAGTAGAAGCCTGAGCGTCTGCTGTGTTTAGACAGAGGTTGCGAAGACAGTGCTATCGTGACTTAGACAAAAAGTGAAAAGGAAGTGCTACTGTATTTGCGAAGATAGTGTTGCTATATTTTGCGAAGACTGTATTGTTGTGTATACGCAGAATACGCGAAATCTGTGCTACTGTGTTTTTGATCGAGAACTACAGTATTTGCGCAGACAGTAAAATATTGGTTTCAACCAAGTGCAAAAAAAGAACAGAGGAAGAGGAACAGTATTGTGCCAGACCGAAGGACTGTGTTTGGTGCAGAGAAGAGGACCAGCTTTGCTGTGACAGAATTGAGGACAGAGATCTCCAGCCAGAGCAGGGAAGACAGGTGTCTTCTGTGGATAGAATTCCACTTGCTAAGGGCAGAGGAGGTAGAGGTCTTCTAGAGGATCACCAACCAAAGTAGAATTAGGGGAAGGTGTCTCCTTTGAGCTGAGGCTCATAAACATTGTAATCGAGAAGGATTCCCAGAGGACTTTGATACAACTTTTAGAAGAAAAGTTTTATCCGTGGAGTAGCCCACCTTGGGTGAACCACGTAAATTGTTGTGTCTCTTTGTGGATTGCATTTTGTGCATTGTTTTACTACTATTATTACTGCTATCTTTATTCTGCATGTTAATGGTTTGAAAGCTGTATTGATAGATAAAGTTAAAAGTGGTCTTATACTGTTCACCCCCCCCTCTCAGTATAAGCTTGTGTTCTTCAATTGGTATCAGAGCAGGTTCCTTCGGAAAGGTTTTATAGCCGGAAGGAAGAACTGGTTAAGAACACAATGGATTTTTCAGGTGGCAATGCAGCACCTATTCTGGATGGATCAGATTTCGGTCTGTGGAGTGCAAGAATGAAAGTCTATCTTATGGCTCTTGGTAATGAGGTATGGGAAGTTATTGAAGATGGGTACACCATTCCTGTAAATGGTCCTTATACAAAAGAAGACAGGCTCCTACATCACAACAACTCAAAAGCCATGAATGCAATTCTGAAGGGTTTATAGAAGGCTGATCTTACCAAAGTTATTCACTGCAAGACAGCCAGTGAAATGTGGAAACAATTGCAGGTTGTTCATACAGGTGATGCAAATGTGCGAAAGGCCAAATTGAGACATTTTAAAGGTATGTTTGAACAACTCAAGATGAATGACGATGAAAATATTAGTGACTACATGCTTCGGATGGATGAGATTGTGAACTCCATGAAAGACTTAGGTCTTGAACTTGCTGAAAATGATGTGTGTGATAAGATTTTAAGATCTCTTCCTAATAGATTTAGTGAAAATATTTCTGCTATTGAGGAAGCCAAAGATTTAGATAAGTTGAAAAAGGATGAGCTCCATAGTATTCTTGCAGCTTTTGAGCTGAGAACTCAAGTGAATGTCGATATAAAGAAAGAGGCAGCTTTCAAAGCTACCAAGAAATCAAAAGGCAAACAGATTCAAGAAAGTGATGAGTCTTCTAGTGAGGAAGAAGCATATTACAACAAGAAAGGCAAATTCTCTAGAAAGCACAAAAGCAAGAAAAATATAAGATGTTTCAACTGTGGAAAGTATGGTCATTATGCTACTGACTGTAATGTTTCCAAAGATGAAAGTGATGAAAATTTACAGGATGTCAAAAGCAAGGATTCTGAAAAGCACAGGTATTACAGAAAGAACAAAGATGATCACAACAATCAAGAAAAGAGGTATTCACTCAAGAACAAGAAGAGCTTCTATTTGGACAAAGTAAGTAAGTGTTCTAGCAGTGATAGTGAAAGCTCTTCCAGTGATAATGAAAATGAGATGTTGTTCATTTCAGAAAAAGAGGAAGAACCGAAACATAAATTCACGGTCATGAAATGCTTTAGATGTGGAAATTTTGGGCACCTTGAGGATGATTGCACAAATAATGAATTGGTTGCTAGTATGTATGAGGATGCTTCAAAAAATGATAAGGAAGATGCATGTATGGTTTTTGAAAAGGGTAGCACATCTAGTAATAAGAAATCAGAAAAAGGTCTTGATAATTCAAAGTGCAATCAAATAGAGAATCTTGAATGTGAACTCAATAATGCTCTCAATGTTTTGGAAAAGGAAAGAAAGAAGAATGATAGACTCAAGGTTAAGTTAGATGAATGCTGTATGGAGAGAGACGATCTTATCGAAAGTCTCGACTTCTCTATAGCCAAAACACAGGAACTCAAGGATGAGTTAGAGTCTAAGATTCTTGAGTATAATGAGTTAGAGCAGAAAATGGTTTCTTTGAAAGAAGAAAATAAAGATTACAAGGATAAACTCTACAGATTTTAGGATAGCTCCAAGAAGGTTAAGTCTCTCATCAAAAATCAAAGAAATCCAACAGATAAAATAGGTCTCGATTTTGTTGAGCCGCACAAGAAACAGATTGGGGAACCTAGCAAGAGATTTCAAAAAGAAGAAAGTTCTGATGAAGAAAGTACTTCAGATCATGAGTCTGTGAGTGATGAATCCGTAGAAATAGAAAACAGATTTTTGGATATGAAACAGAAGTTCTCGGGACCCAAGAAATCGTTTAAAAGAATATTTTTTGGTAGATGTTTTGCGTGTTACAGGTTTGGACACATGGCTGCACATTGCATGTCTCAAATGAAGAAGGTTAACAATAATTTCAGAAGTCGTAATTTATTTCAAGGGTATTGCTACTCTTGTAATCAGTTTGGGCACAAGGCAATTTTTTGCAATTCAAATAACAGGAACCGGGTTAGTCAGAACAGGCGAATTCAAAGAACAGCTATGCCTGAAAGAAATAATGTTGTTTGTTACAAGTGCAACAATACAGGTCACTCAGCCAGAAAATGCAGAGCTGATCTTCCAAGGTACAGGAACAAAAATAGTGGTATAAACAGGTCCAAGGATCAAGGTGTGGACAAGAAAAGAGATGAGAACAAGAACAAGAAAAGTGCCAAGAACAGAAACATTAACAAAGAGCTCAAGAAAAGGCCCGGCAAAGAAATTGTAGACACTGATGATGATGAGTGTCTAATGGGAGTTTCACTCCCAACTCTATTTTAAATCACCTCATTAGGAAGTGGGGGAGGGACTAAGCTAAGAGACTCATTTTTAGTCCCAAGCCCCAAAGGTGACCCTTTGCCATTGATGACAAAGGGGGAGAGTTTTGAGTAAGGGGGAGAGATATGAGTAAGGGGGAGAGTTTCAAGTGAAGAGGAAAGCTTCAAGTCAGGGGGAGCAAAACTTCAAAGAGATTGATTTCAGTTTTGGCTCTTTAAGATGTGTTTTTAGTAAAGGGTTGCCATCAATGACAAAGGGGGAGATTGTTGGCAATTTTGGGTACCTTGAGTACATTGCCTTTGCCTAAGTTTAGTTGTTGTCATTGATGTCAAGGAGCTCTTGGTAGTTGTTGTTTTTGATGTCAAGGAGTTCTTGGAGCAATTTGTTTTTATGTCTAAGTATGTGTTTTGATGAAGGTTTCAACTGGTCAGTAAGTCTCCCAGAAAATCAGAGTAGCCCAGTTGCAAAAGATCAAGAAAAAGATAAGTTAGAAAAAGTTCGCAGGCGGCTGGAAAAACTATCGCGATTTCGCGACATGTTTTAGGAGAGAGAAAGTTTAGGCAAAACTGTCATGATTTCGCGACAAGTTGAGTTGGCAGTGTTGAGTTGCAGAAAGTGTCACGATTTCGTGACAAGTTGAGTTGGCAGCGTTGAGTTGCAGGAAGTGTCATGATTTCGCGACAAGTTGAGTTGGCAGCGTTGAGTTGCAGGAAGTGTCACGATTTCGTGACAAGTTTGAGTTGGCAGGGTTGAGTTGCAGAAAGTGTCACGATTTCGTGACAGGTTGAGTTGGCAGCTTGCAGTTGGCAAAAGCATCACGATTTTATGACAGGTTTCAAAGAAGTTGTACGGATGCAGAAAGTGTCACGATTTCGTGACAGGTTGAGTTGGCAGCCTGCAGTTGGCAAAAGCATCATGATTTCGTGACATGTTCCAGTTTCGCGAGCATATGGCAGAAAAGAGCTTAAGGCAGCGAAAGCGTCATGATTTCGTGACATGTTCCAGTTTCGCGAGCAGTTGGCAGAAAAGAGCTTAAGGCAGCGAAAGCGTCGCGATTTCGCGACATGTTCCAGTTTCACGAGCAGTTGGCAGAAAAGAGCTTAAGGCAGCGAAAGCGTCGCGATTTCGTGACATGTTCCATTTTCGCTAGTGCAAACCGAGAAAAGGTTGAAGAAGCAAGAAGTGTCACGATTTCATGACAAAGTTGCAGATGACGTCAGCAAGAGGCAAAGGTGTCACGATTTCACGACAGAAGCTGAGAAGAAGGCTTTGAAGTCTAAAGCATCACGATTTCGTGATAGAGTTGCTGATGACGTCAGCAAGAGGCAAAGGTGTCACGATTTCATGACAGAAGCGGAGAAGAAGGCTTTGAAGTCTAAAGCATCATGATTTCATGATAGAAGTGAGATGACATCAGCGAAAGGCAAAAGTGTCACGATTTCATGATAGAAGTGCCAAGGGAAGCAGACAAAAGCAAAAGCATCACGATATCGCTACAGCAAGCTATAGAAGGTGTACGACAGGCAAAGGTGTCACGATATCGTGACATGTTGAAGTTTCGCGCCAGAAGCTACAGGGAGGCGGTTGAGGACAGAGTTAACTTTGAGCCGACAAAGTTAAAATCTGGGCCGACGCAGCACAGGGTTTTGCAGTCGACGCAGTGGAAGTATTACAACCGACTAAGTTTGGATGTAATGACCATGGATCTTACTCTATAAAAGGAGGGATGTTTGGATAGTTTGGGCATCGATTAAGTGTGCGTTCGAAGTGTGAATTGCATAGAGAGTGCGGGGAGAAGATCGATCGTAGAAGTGCATAAGTAGAAGCCTGAGCGTCTGCTGTGTTTAGACAGAGGTTGCGAAGACAGTGCTATCGTGACTTAGACAAAAAGTGAAAAGGAAGTGCTATTGTATTTGCGAAGATAGTGCTGCTATATTTTGCGAAGACTGTATTGCTGTGTATACGCAGAATACGCGAAATCTGTGCTACTATGTTTCTGATCGAGAACTACAGTATTTGCGCAGACAGTAAAATATTGGTTTCAACCAAGTGCAGAAAAAGAACAGAGGAAGAGGAACAGTATTGTGCCAGACCGAAGGACTGTGTTTGGTGCAGAGAAGAGGACCAGCTTTGCTGTGACAGAATTGAGGACAGAGATCTCCAGCCAGAGCAGGGAAGACAGGTGTCTTCTATGGACAGAATTCCACTTGCTAAGGGCAGAGGAGGTAGAGGTCTTCTAGAGGATCACCAACCAAAGCAGAATTAGGGGAAGGTGTCTCCTTTGAGCTGAGGCTCATAAACATTGTAATCGGGAAGGATTCCCAGAGGACTTTGATACAACTTTTAGAAGAAAAGTTTTATCCGTGGAGTAGCCCACCTTGGGTGAACCACGTAAATTGTTGTGTCTCTTTGTGGATTGCATTTTGTGCATTGTTTTACTATTGTTATTACTGCTATCTTTATTCTGCATTTTAATGGTTTGAAAGTTGTATTGATAGATAAAGATAAAAGTGGTCTTATACTGTTCACCCCCCTCTCAATATAAGCTTGTGTTCTTCAAAATTATCTTCAAGGATGAAATATTGATGTCAAAGGTAAAAATATCTTCAAGGATGAAATGTTGAGTTGTCATTAATGTTCAAGGTAGATATCTTCAAAGGTGATTTTATATGCTTTAATATTTAAATGAAATATTTAAATATTAAAGAGGGAGGTTTATATTTAAATCAAAGGATTTAAATATATAAAAGTTTAAATATTATAATGGGTCAACCTCCTTGAGTGCACCATGCAAAATAAATGAAATTCAAATATTTAAATCTTGTCGACCTCCTTGGGCATGAAAGACAAAAGCATATTAATAAGGCCATTAATTCACTTTGGCTAAGGTGGAATGCAATTCGATTATCCTTCGGGTGAGAGAGTGCAACGAGTAGAAGACGAAGGAGGAGAGGAGCGCAAATTCAATAGTAGCAAAATATGAAGTCAAATATCATATTGTGCCCCTTTGGTTTCATCCATTGGGGTAGCCCAGTCGGTTGCCTAGCTCATATGGAGCATTATTGTGCAGAAGGTGCAAGGGTCGAATCCCCTCGATACCTATTTTGTTATGGTTTTTGTTGTTCAAGGGAGCACAAAGATAAATTCAAATATCATATCATGCCCCTTTGGTTTCATCCACTAGGGTAGCCCAATCGGTTGCCTAGCTCACATGGAGCACTATTGTGCAGAAGGTTAGAGGGTCGAATCTCTTTGACGCTCATTTTGTTGAAGAGTTTGAGACAACGCAACAAAGGAGTTAAATATTTTCTTGCACCCTTTTGGTTTCACCTGCTACGGTAGCTCAGTTGGTCATGAGCCCATGTTAGGGCATTGCGCTTCTAGAGGTCAGGGGATCGAATCTCATCCATGGTTGTGCAAGGTATTTATAAAGTTTTATTTAATAAATTTTATAAAAGGGAGATATAAGGATTTGTGATTATAAAGTTTTATTTTTTTTACAAATTTATAAAAGGGAGATATAAGAAGTTATGTTAAAGTTTTATTTTTGTAAATTTTAAAAGGGAGATATAAGGAGTTATTTTAATTTATTGTGTAAATGATAAGGATATTAAGTGTTGATTTGGAATTTAGATAATAAATAAAGAAGCAAAAAGAAAATTATAGATCAGATTTGTATGCAAATTTGTGCATTATTTATGATTGTATTTGGGAGTAGATGAGAAGTTTTGTGAGCAGATTTGAGCATGGTTTATGAGAATATTTTGGAATAGATTTAGGCAGGTTTATGAGCAGATTTTGGAGCAGATTTGAGTAGGTTTTATGAGCATATTTGAGTATTTGAGAAATTTTTATGAGCAGGTTTTGGAGTAGACTTAAGCAAGGGGATTGGTGTCTCCTATGGATTGGTGTCCATAAACTAGAGCTAGGAGATTGGTGTCTCCTATGGATTGGTGTCCATGAACTTGTATAGGGGATTGGTGTCTCCTATGGATTGGTGTCCATAAACTTGTATAGGGGATTGGTGTCTCCTATGGGTTGGTGCCCATAAAATTTATTGAAGAAATATATAAGCAATATTTTATCATGGTTTTCTCCCAAGAGGGATTTTCCACGTAAAATATTTGTCTCTTATGTGTGTGGTGATTTGTGCATTATTTCATTATTGCATTGATATTATTTGAAGTTATTACTTTGGAAAGAAAAGAGAAAATTTTTATCTTATATTGTTCACCCCCTCTCAGTATAAGCTTGTGTTCTTCAATTGGTATCAGAGTAGGTTCCTTCATAAAAGCCTAAACAACTTGAAGGAAGATCTTACAAGAACACACATGGCCATGGAGGTGAAATAAAATACTCCTATTGTTGAAATCCAAGAAAAGGAGAAAAATCCAGAAAATGAAAAAGAAGCCATAATAAGCATAGAAGAGAAAGAAGATGCTCCTATTGTCAAAGACCAAGAAGAAGAGAAAGATTCAAAAAATGAAGAAGAAGCCATGGTTGACATAGAAGAGGAACTTGTCATTGCTCTTGAAGAGTTGAAAAGTCTTAGAAAGAAGAACTCAAGATTGAAGACTCAAGTACAAGAGGATGAGAAGACAAAGGTAAAGTTGTTGCAAGAACTCATTGACTTGAAAGTTAAAATTGAAGAGGTAAGGTAAATTGAAGAAGGTATGGCTGAGAAGTTAAAGGCAAAAGAGTTGGAATGTGAAAAATTGGAACATGAGGTTGTCTCTCTAAGGAAGGAAGTTGAAAAATCTAATGATAAGCTACATGAGTTTGAGAAAAGCTCAAAAATCATGTTTGACATTATCAAAGGATAGAGATCTTCAGTTATAAATATTGGACTTGGGTTTGAAGAAGGTCAAAAGAAACAAAAGGGGGAATCAAGCTCAAAATAAATAGAGGCATCAAAGAAAATAAGTGAAGAAGAGCCTAAAACCTATGCTAATGCATTGAGAAGTAAAAGCATCAAGAAGGAAGAAAACAAAGAGTCATCATGGACCGAAGTCAATCATAGAAACAACAATGAGAGAACCATGCAACCATATCCTCCAAGGCAATCAAACAGGTTTCAATATTTCTTCCATGGTTATTGTTTTTCATGCAATCAACTTGGTCATAAAGCTATAAATTGTAGGGTCCATGCTAAGAATGATTATGGTTTCACCAAGAGAAATTTCAATTCATTTGCACCTCTCATGGATTACAATATCATTTGTTACAAATGTAATAATTTTGGGCATAAAGCCAAATGGTGTAGAACAATGTTCTCTAAACTTCCAAAATCAAGCAAGAAAGAGGAAGGTCAAACTGTTCAAAAGGATATGTCCTCCAAAGGTTGGAGAAAGAAAATGGAACAAGAAAAGGAGAAGTCTATGTTGGTACAAATGACTCTTCATGTGCAAAATGAAGGAAATCAGTGGTACATTGATAGTGGTTGTTCAAGCCATATGATAGGTGACAAAAGCAAATTTCTCTCTCTCAAGGAAATAAATGGAGGCACAGTGAAATTTGGTGATAATGCTTCAGCCAAAATTATTGGAAAGGGAACCCTGAGCCTAGATAATGGAAGATCGAGGATAGAGAATGTGTTATATGTTGAAGGGTTAAAGCACAATCTACTAAGTGTAAGTCAACTATGTGATCAAGGGCACACACTCACATTTCACCCAAATGGATGTGAGATCAAGAAATCCAAGATAGGAAAGCTTATTGCAGATGCCAGTAGAACTACAAACAATCTCTACATGTTGAGCAAAATTAAGGGAGAAAAATACTTTTTATCACAAGAAGATGAGAGTTGGTTATGGCATAGGAGAATGGGCCACCTGAACTTCGACAACATAGTGAAAATAAGCAACAAACAGGCAGTCAAATATTTTCCCAAGATAGCAAAACCCCCAAGCACGATTTACGCACAATGCCAGCATGGTAAGCAAACAAGATCAAGTTTCAAATCAAAGGAATTCTCTTCATCCAAGCCTTTGGAGCTAATTCACACTGATCTATGTGGCCCTACAAGGACAAAGAGTTTACAAGGTGAGAATTATTTCATGTTGTTTATTGATGATTATTCTAGAATGACTTGGGTAACATTCTTGAGAGAAAAATCAGAAGCATTTGAAAGGTTCAAGGCATTCAAGGCACTTGTAGAAAATGAAATAGGCAAAAATATCAAGTGTCTAAGATCAGACAGAGGAGGTGAATTCACCTCAAATGAATTTGTAGAATTCTATGAACAACATGGAATCAAGAGATAATACTCAACAGCAAGAACTCCACAATAGAATGGTGTAGTTGAAAGGAAGAACAAAACTATTCAAGGTATGGCCAGGGCTATGCTAAATGAGTCTAATATTTTTGATGCTTTTTGGAGAGAGGTAATTCATACAACTATTTATATCATCAATAGAGCTCAAGTAAGAGTAAATCACCACAAAACCCCGTATGAGCTTTGGAAGGGAAGACCAACTACTATGAAGTACTTCAAAAATTTTGGAAGCAAATGCTACATTAGATGAGAAGAGAAAAATTTGGGCAAGTTTGATTCCAGGTGTGATGAGGGTATCTTCCTTGGATACTCCACTAAGAGCAAAGCCTATAGATGCTACAATAAAATATCACATACAATTGTGGAAAGTGCAAATGTAAGAGTTGATGAAGAAATAGATCTAAGAGAACCAACTCAAGAGATTGTGTATCAAGAAGGAGAAAGTTGCAAAGAAGAAGAAGGTGAAGAAACTGAAGAAGATGAGACAATCTCAAGAAAGGCACCACCTAAGACACCATCCAGGTATGTGCAAAAGAACCATCCTAAAAATATGATTATTGGGAATCTAGATGAGAGACAAACAAGGAGGAAAATAATAGGAACAGGTGAACATGCCAACTTCTCTTTACTATCTAAAGTTGAGCCAAAGAATTTCAATGAAGCAAGTGAAGATAAATATTGGATTGAGGCAATGGAAGAAGAGTTAGATCAAATAGAGAAGAGTGAGACTTGGGAACTTGTCCCACATCCAAAATACAAGAACGTAATTGGCACCAAATGGGTCTACAAAAATAAGTTGAATGAAGATGGTCAGGTTGTCAGAAACAAAGCAAGACTTGTGTGCAAAGGCTATGCACAAGTAGAGGGAATTGATTTTGAAGAGACATTTGCTCCTGTTGCTCGTCTTGAGGCCATAAGAATGTTCTTGGCCTTCTCAAGCTTCAAAAACTTCAAAGTGTACCAAATGGATGTAAAATCAACATTTCTTAATGGTTACCTAGAAGAAGAGGTCTACATTGAGCAACCAGATGGTTTCAACCTGATAGACAAGCCAGATTATGTGTGCAAATTGAAGAAGGCTCTCTATGGACTAAAGCAAGCCCCTAGGGCTTGGTACTCAAGGTTGGATAAATATCTCCAAGAACAAGGTTTCAGAAAAGGTATAGCTGATAGCAATCTATACATCAAGAATGAAGGAAATGATCAGTTAATTATAGTAGTCTATGTGGACGACATCATTTTTGGAGGCAGTAACAACAAGATGTGTCAAAAATTTGTAAAATGTATGCAAAGTGAATTTGAGATGTCAATGCTTGGTGAGCTATCCTTCTTTCTTGGTTTGCAAATCTCATAGTCAGATAAAGGTATATTTCTCTCTCAAACCAAGTATGTAAAAGAAATGTTGAAAAAATTTAGGATGGAGGATTGCAATCCTGTGAGTACCCCCATGGTTACAGGATGTAAGTTAAGTAAATATGATGAGTCTCCTGAGGCTAATCAAACTTTGTATAGATCCATGATTGGAAGTTTACTATATGTCACAACTACAAGGCCAGATATAATGCAGGCAGTCGGATTGGTGGTAAGATTTCAAGTTGCACCAAAGGAAACACATGTACAAGCAGTAAAAAGAATCCTCAAGTATCTGAAAGGAACTATGGATTTTGGACTGTGGTATCCCAGATGTGATAATTTCACTCTCACTACATATACAGATGCGGATTGGGTAGGCAGTGTGGATGATAGGAAAAGCACAAGTGGAGGAGCATTTTTTCTTGGAGACTGTTTGGTCTCTTGGCTAAGTAAAAAACAAGCATCAGTGTCCTTATCTACTATAGAGGTAGAGTACATTGCAGTAACTACTTGTTGCACTCAGGTTTTATGGATGAAACAAACCTTAAGCAATTTCAAAGTAGAGCATGATCATCCTATCTCCATACTTTGTGATAATACAAGTGCCATCAATATTTCAAAGAATCTGGTGATGCATTCAAGGACCAAGCACATTTCGATCAAGTATCACTTTTTGAGAGAGCAAGTGATTGATCAACAAGTCAAGTTGGAATACATTGCTACAAAGGAACAAATTGTTGACATCTTTACCAAGCCACTTCCAAAGGAGACCTTTGAGTATCTCAGAAGTAAGTTGGGAGTAGTTTCACTCCCATATCATAATTGAACATCTCAAGAAGAGCAGGGAGTAAGGGGGCATTGTCAAGTGTCTTATCTTACAGCCTCGAGGAGCCTTTGCCATTGATGTCAAAGGGAGAGAATTTTAGTAAGGGGGAGACTAGTAGGGAGCAACTTGTGATCCTATTCAATAAAGGTCAATTTCATTGTAGGGTTGCCATCAATGACAAAGGGGGAGATTGTTAGAAATATTGAGTTGTCATTGATGTCAAAGGTAGAAATATCTTCAAGGATGAAATGTTGAGTTGTCATTAAGATTTGATATGCTTTAATATTTAAATAAAATATTTAAATATTAAAGTAGGAGGTTTATATTTAAATCAAAGGATTTAAATATAATTTAAATATATAAAAGTTTAAATATTATAATGGGCTGACCTCCTTGAGTGCACCATGCAAAAGAAATTGAAAATTCAAATATTTAAAATAATGGGCCGACTTCCTTGGGTGAAAGATAAAAGCATATTAATAAGGCCATTAATTCACTTTGGTAAGTAGGATGCAATTGGATTATCCTTCGAGTGAGAGTGACATTGAGTAGAATATGGAGGAAAGGAGTGCAAATTTGGTGACAGTGAAAAACAAATTCAAATATCACATCATGCCCCCTTGGTTTCATCCATTGGGGTAGCCTAGTCGATTGCCTAGCTCACGTGGAGCACTATTGTGTAGAAGGTACAAGGGTCGAATCCCCTTGATGCCTATTTTTCTGTGGTTTTTGTTGTTTGAGGTAGCGCAAATATGAAGTTAAATATCATATCATGCCCCTTTGGTTTCATCCACTAGGGTAGCCAAATCGGTTGCCTAGCTCACATGGAGCACTATTGTGCAGGAGGTTAAAGGGTTGAATCTCTTTGATGCTCATTTTGCTAAAGAATTTGAGACAACACAATAAGGAGATAAATATTTTCTTGCACCTTTTGGTTTCACCTATATGGTAGCTCAATTGGTCACGAGCCCATGTTAGGGCACTACGCTTCTAGAGGTCAAGGGATCAAATCTCATCCATGATTATGCAAGGTATTTATAAAGTTTTATTTTAATAAATTTTATAAAAGGGAGATATAAGGATTTGTGATTATAAAGTTTTATTTTATTTTGCAAATTTTTGAAAGGGAGATATAAGAAGTTATGTTAAAGTTTTATTTTTGCAAATTGTAAAGGGGAGATATAAGGAGTTATTTTAATTTTGAATGATAAGGATATTAAGTGTTGATTTAGAATTTAGATAAAGAAGCAAAAAGAAAATTATAGATCATATTTGTATGCAAATTTATGCATTGTTTATGATTGGATTTGGGAGTATATGAGAAGCATTTGTGAGCATATTTGAGCATGGTTTATGTGCAAGATTTTGGAACAAATTTAGGTAGGGTTTATGAGCAGATTTTGGAGAAGATTTGAGTAGGTTTTGTGAGTAGATTTTGGAGCAAATTTGAGCAGGTTTTGGAGCAAATTTGAGCAAGGGGATTGGTGTCTCCTATGGATTGGTGTCCATGAACTAGAGCTAGGAGATTGGTGTCTCCTATGGATTGGTGTCCATGAACTTGTATAGGGGATTGGTGTCTCCTATGGATTGGTGTCCACGAACTTGTAATAGGGGATTGGTGTCTCCTGTGGGTTGGTGCCCACGAAATTTATTGAAGAAATATATAAGCAATATTTTGCCATGGTTTTCTCCCAAGAGGGTGTTTCCACATAAAATATTTGTCTCTTATGTGTGTGGTGATTTGTGCATTGTTTCATTATTGCATTGATATTATTTGAAGTTATTACTTTGGAAAGAAAAGAGAAAAGTTTTATCTTATATTGTTCACCCCCCCTCTCAGTATAAGCTTGTGTTCTTCAAGAACCATCAAAATCAAAATTGTTATTATCCCCAAAATCAAAATATTGGAGCTAGCACTTCTCAACATGCCTCTTAAGTTGACCAAGTATTTGTCCAACCTTGACCAAATGGAAAATATATTTGTATTGAAACATATTTGGTCCATTATGTCAACATTATAAAGGTGCATAGAGAAACAATTGTATCCTTGGAACAACAAATTGTTGTTATTACTATGAGTGCACCTCGATACAAAAAGAATCAACCTTCTAAATAGGAAATGAATAAGAAAGATAAAATAAAAGGACCTATCTAGGAAACTATTAATCCTTCAATTATTAATAAAATTCTAAATCTTCCTTTGGTCATATAGGAGCTTACTACAAACATAGAAATACCAAAAAGTGCATAAAATATTCTTGATAAGTCCTCAACCTCATCTATGAAACTTGTTATTTTTAAAATACTAAAAGACTATTATTTCCACTTAAAGCAGTGATATGACCATCCATAATGGATAAATGATAGGATATCACCCAACATAAGGAATCTTTGTTAAAACAATCATGAGAAAAACTAAAATGCAAGATTTTATTGAAGAGTTGTGTATATCCCCTTATAAGGTATGATACTTGGAACTACTTAGGACATCTCCCTGTTTATTGTATGAGATGGAGATGCATGGACCAAGAATTTCTAATATTATGCCCATTATTCTAGGGTCTTATGAAGTGTAGTATATTAAATCACATAGAGAAAACCTTTATATTGATGCATACACTAGCCTTGATTTAGTTATAAACTTTTTCTTGAAAAATATTATTGTTGCTGATTATTTAGTGAGGGATAATGATCCACCATTAATAATAATTATTGTTTATAAAAATATGGTGGTCCATAGGGCTTTGGTTGACAAAGGGACTTGTACATGTGTTTTGCCTTTGTCCTTGAAAAATAAACTAAATATCTACAAAGAAATGTCCTTTCTACTAGAAGTCATTGTTATGCTTATAATGGTAAGCCAAAAGTTCATATGGGTTGTATTTTGTTGCCAATTTTAGCTGGTCTTAAATACGTAAGAGTTAATTTTATGGTGGTTGATTTTTAGATCAACTATAAAATGCTATTAGATAGAATTTAGACTAGAAATATGAGAGCCATAACTTCCTCTACTTATCAAGTGGTTGAGTATGCCTATGATGATAATTTTTTTACCATAGAAGGAGACTTAGATACATGTGGGACTCACCCTCCAAGTCATATAGTTACTTTATTCCTTCTACATATGAAACATAGGAAATTCCACTTTATAAACATGAGCCTCAATGGACTTCTAGAAGGAAGTTATGCAAAGGACATCCAAATTTTGTCTAAAATAGCCCTAATATTAGTAAGAATCAAAAGATGACCAACTTGATGTGGATGTTATTACTTCTATTCTTCAAGAGGTAGTAGAAAAATTACCATCCTTTTTAAAACCCAAATAGAGGAAAGATCCCATTTTGTTTTATCAATGGTTAGTTAAATTACACAAATCCCATGAGGATGTTATCAAATTGAAACAAGTAACATTTTGTGTAGATTATGAAAACATTGGAGCAAAAATTATTAGTTATGAAGATACTGATCTTAATTAAGCCTTTAACATTGACAATGAGAAATGTCTGAGGTGTAGACCAATTGGTTTGACCAAACATCATAAGGGGGTGAAGGTCCAAGTTTCAAATCTCGAGCCTCATTGAATTGAATACTTTTCTATTTCCTGGTACTTTCAAGGGTGTAAAAGGCTTTAAATTATTGTGGCATGGTGGTTATAGGAGTGGACTACATGAAGAACTATGTGGTAGCTTTCAGGGTGGACAACACAAAATACTATGGCGGCCATAAAAGTCAGACAACCTGCTCAGATTCGTACCAGCTATTGATTCCACAATGTAAATTCAAAAAAAAAACATTGACGATGAGAATGCTTCTTCTACTACTACTTTTGAGGTGTGTGTGGGGATTTCTGACGTAGATTATGATTCTAGTCAATTTGATATAAGTGTTGTGAAATTAATAACAATATTTTGTTTTCCTATTGCATGCCTAACAATGTTGAATGTAATCAATACAAAGCTAGGTTAGATAGGAATAGAAAAAATAATATTTATGTTATCTGTACATCAAAACCTTTGCATAGGCTAAATAAACTATAAAGTATTCACTTGCTTAGGCATTTATTAAAGGTTAAAATATATTAGTTTTAAAATTGCTATAAAGATAAACCAATTGGTTGTTTTGTTTTTGAAAATATTAATTCTTGTACTACCTTAATCTATCTTGACTTAAACCCCATTGTTGGTTCACCTTCTACTTACATTTCTTCATTAGGACCAGGATCACAATCTTGAAATGGTTTATAAAAATACGTGTTAGGTTGCTACCTTAAACATTTTAATATATTACTGACATGATGAGGTTGTTAATTGAGTTTTTACTAGATAACATCAACAAGTGAGGTTGGCCATCAAATTTTAATTTTATTTTTTACAAATATCATATAGACATTTAAATATCATAGACTTTAAAAGAAACAAGGTTAACTCAAGATATTTTTAGAGTTTTAAAATATATTTGTGTGTATAAATTAATAATTTTTTTCATACTCGTTGAACAAAAAAATGATATTATATTTTTATATGATAGTTTATGTAGGTGGTTAGATTTCAATATTGGTGGTGAATTTTACCGTAGGCCATTAAATTTTAACCTTGGTGGGGAAGTTCATAGTAAATCATGGTTGGTAAATTTTGTTCTAGGTGATAAAATCTTGGTGGTGATGTTCATTTCAACGTAATTATAAAATATAAAGCATTGAGAAGGCTTCGTATTAGAATTGCATAATTGTATATATTAGACAAGATATATATATATATAAAGTTTAGAGTTTATTGGAGGGGTAGCAAACATATCAATTGTGGGAATTTATTTGCCATATTTTTTTATCATAAATATTTAAACATACACCTCTAAATTTAAAAATTTTAAATCAAAAGTTGTTGGTAATATATTTCTGTGTCTAATTTTATATATGTCATGCATTCAAATATTATTTCTTTAATAATTATAAAGATTAATACATGCATTACTAAAAAATGTATTAGTGATAGGACCGGTATATCTAGGAGTACAATAACAATTTCAATGAGCATATATAAAATGAGGAGAAGCATTAAGTTCTCATATACATCAATGCCCTTTATTGCTATACTCACTCAAAGATGAAGTTTCTTCAAGTTCATACTTTGGTGTAAGTTTATCAATTTTAAGCCAAGATTAAGTAAATCCAAATAGAAGGGCTTAATGCAAGCTATTTGAAGGCTTAGTAGGTAGGCAAAGTGACATCAATAACCTAAGGAACCAACTTTGGAATAAAAACATAAACATATGATCATTTAGGATAGAGGAAAAATACCAACAAGAAAATTAATAGTGTAGTAATTATCATACCCATAATAATTCTAATTATTATGTATTGTATAAACCTTTGGTTATATAGTCAAACACTCTTGATAGTAATCATTCACTAAATGGTGAAAATGAATTTAATATCACCTATCTAAGACTCCTTGATCAAAATAAAAGAGAAGCTTTTATTTTTGAAAAATTTTAGGAACAAAAGTGTGTTCCACACTCTCTATTGGGTAAATAAAAAGCCTACACATATCATCACCCACTTAATAACACATATGAATATAATCCCTTAGGACATAATGAAGCATTTGAGAGTCTCCACAAATGGTCACCCCCAACTTAACTCCCTAAGATAGATGCATCTAGTAAAGGTAATCAAGGTCAAGCACCAATGCACCTTAAATCACTTGACACTATGAAATTGGAGGTCTATGATTTCCTACTCAAAAGGATATATACCATAATTTTAATATGACTAACTATGCTTACTCACAATATTTTTTATGTGAGTCAATAACATTACATATTGCATTCTAAAGTGTTGATAAAAGACTCGGGTGAGACTCGATGACACTCATCTTAACAAAGTTTTACAATAAATTGATTTTGCATTATCAAAACTTTATGCTCCACATGATATAACCAAAAGCACTTGCTTATACCAATATAGTCCTATCCAATAGAAACTTTGCTTTGGAATTATAGTGAAATATTATAGGAACCATAAAGAGATATTTTAAATCATTCTATGAAATATTATATCAGTCTATTTCTAGGAATTCCTCTTCCAAATAATCCCCAATATCATAAATCAACTTGGGAAAGCAATAAAATCAAACACTAGATCATGGAACTTACTAGTCGAGGAAGATATATTTGATATCTTCTTCATATGCTAATATTGTTTTAATATCAAAGGAGAATGGAAGATGGAAATTCTACATTTATTATCATGCCTTTGATAAGTCCATTATGAAGAATCATTATCTACTATCACATAGATGATATTTTCAACCAGATATTAGGCACTAGTTGATTTATAAATATTGACATAAATTTTGGTAATTATTAATTCCTATTGAAAATTACTTCAAAATAAAAGGATGAATGATATGAGTGGTTGGTTATGTCTTTTTGCTAGTTCAATGCACTTTTCACAACATGCATCTACTTAACAATGTTTTGAGGCTATTCATTATTGTTTTTCTCATCTAGTATACTTACGAGACATCCTTATCTATAGTAAGCATGGGGAGAATGCCAAACATGTGTTAAATACTTTGCACCAATACAAGTTCTAAGTCAAAGTTATAAAGTGTACCTTTTACATCATAATAATTAAATATTTTGGGTATAATATCAATTTTTATGGATGCATGTTGACCTAGACAAGGTCAAGGTCAATGAATATTAGCCTATTCTAAAGAATCTAATAGAGGTTAGAATTTGTCTTGTCTTAGTTAACTTCTATTGAAACTTCATCCTTGGATTCTCACATCTCTCCCATTCATTGAATTAGATAATGCACAAAAAAATTCTATTTACATATATTAATGCCTAGTAATAAGACTTTCAAGATATGGAAAACCACATTTATTTAGCAGTTTTGGTAGTTAGTTCCAAATTTTTACCCTACCAAAATTTGGAATTTTTACTCTGTGAATAAAAAATCATGAATAGTTGGATTCTAAATATATTTTGTATTCTTAAAAGTAGTTTTGATTTTGATAAATGTTGACTTGGTTTTAGATAACAAAAAAAGAAGTTCTAAAGCTTTTGGTAATATGACCCTATGGTAAGGGTACAATAATAGATTTAGGATGTGAATTTGTGTACCCCTTGATTCTTGCATTAATGCTATAAAATACCTCATTGGCTGGATGATCCTATTTTTTGTTTGTTTTTTTTTATGTATATACCACCTTCATGGCATGAATTTTTATTTATATTGATGTTTTGTGCTATGCAAATATTAGAAGTCTTATGAATAAAAAAATAGGGATATTTTATCAAATATAAACATGATTTGAAGTGCTCCATCAAATCATACTTAAGGTCAAAAATAGGCACTCACATCACTTACTTGATCTCCAAAATATATAACAAGGGTTTGATCTAAGTACTCTAATCATTGGACAATGAATATTTATTAGGGAAATGTGTCTTGGGGACTTGATTGGCACAATGTTTGATTTTTAAATATATCGTTGGCTTATGCTTTGCTTAAGGAAAGGTTTAATATAGATTATTTAATAATTAAAACAAAAAAAAACTCATTCATGCATAGATGAATAAAGTGGAAGATTAATATCTATCATTTCCTACCATGTGGTGCAGGACAAAAATTTGATGAAAATTTGCTCATATTGAGGATATTTTTCTATCAAATAATATTTTTATTTACTTTTATGCATACAATTGTAGACGTTCAAATTTTCAAGTACATGTCAAATTAATATTTAAATTTTTATTTTATCTGTCACTAAATTTATAGATATATGTACATAAGTCATGCATTCATTGAAGTAATTGTTAAAATGAGGAGTGAACATTAACTATTCATAACTCATTATTTCATTGTTAGGCTATCTATTTTGCATACATATCCTAGATAGGGCCTTTTAAAATTAGAGTGAGTCAATCAAATTTTACCAAATGTTTTGTTAGGCAAATCTAAAAAAATATTCCAATATTCCAAATTAATTGCAAATTAAAAGCATCAAATAATTTATTTATTTATATTATGTTCTTGTAACTACATTTATATTGCTATCTATAACTACATGTAGTCTTCTCCACCATTAAATAACTACTATCTATGAAACCCTTTTTTTTCATACCATTCCTATGTGTATAAATTTGGGTGGAAGCATCATAGATTTAATTTGGTTGGTGGAATCCATTAAGGATTCATCCTCTACAACAATCACACATGTCACAATTTTCATTTTATATAATATTCAAATAAAATAATTTTTAACATCTGTATCATGTAGGTTTTTAGAAATATTATATTTTTGTGTTGCATCATTGAATTCTATAAAAATAAATAAACTCCAAATGTTTTATCTCGTCATAACTTAAGTTTCAAGATTGATGAGTTTAGAAAAATATAAGTGAGAAATCCACAAAGATGATCAATTCAAGTGATTTATAGAATTTTTCATGCATCATAATAAATAATTAGGAATTTGATATTTTCATTGGAATCACTATTATTAAAAGATGTTATCTTCAATCAGAACTATTTCACATGATAGAATAAAAGAGTATATATGTCGTACAAGCTCATGGATTCTCTGTTGAGGATAAAGTATCACATTTAAAAATATTATTCTTATTATTTTGTCATATTTGAGCATGTTTTTGGGGGGAGGGAGGGGCTTACAATATGTTATCTTTGTATTTAGGATGGTAAAGGCCAAAATGTAGCACTCAATTCCATGCGAATAGAACATTCCATTAGGATTGAAATTGTAGCAAGTGAAATTCATTCTAGTTATGGAGATTTTTTTATTATATTATATCACTTTATCCATTGCATCAAAATGTTGTGATTCTTATCTATGGATAATATAGTGATTTTTTAAGGTGCCTACAAATGGCCACTATATATTTCTCTATTTCATCCCTTTTTATGCTTTTTGTATAAGATATGAGTGAATGAATTGCTTTTATTCATTTTTAGAAAATATTATGAATTCCAAGATGGTATTAGTATGGGTATGAAGCATCATTGCTTGGTCAAGAAAATAGTTTTTTTGGATCCTACGATCCTTCTTCCAAATCATAATGCAAATTATTCTTCAATTTATTGTAATTTATTTTTACATATAAGGCCAAGAGGAAATCCTTTTTTATCTCTCATCAATTCTTCTTGATATTGTCGAAAATATGTAATTAGTTCCTTCAAAAATATAATTTTGGTTTTGTAAATAGAAAGCTATTTCAATACTACAAAAAGGGGATATTTGAATCTACACAAGGTAGGAAAATTTAAATTCACGAAGGCAAGAAGTGATGCAACAAGAAAACTTGAAGTTACTTTAGTGCTTTCACATGCTTAGGAAATAGGGGCTCTTGAGTTCATAGGGTACAATTGATAGGTATTAGGTGTGGTTTAATTAATGTAATAAGCCATTAACCATTGATGGTCATTTATTTTTAATTGTTAGTTGTTGTAAGGGATAAGGTGCACCATTATCATTTAATGTAACCTTATTCGTAACATGTGTTTGTAATACCTATTTATAGGCTTCTGTTGTTAATGGAAATCAGTTTTGGATTGTCTTCTCATTTTCTCGTGTCTGTTGTAATTGATTCTATCATTTAATGTAACCTTATTCGTAACATGTGTTTGTAATGCCTATTTATAGGTTTCTATTATTAATGGAAAATCAATTTTGGATTATCTTCTCATTTTCTTGTGTCTGTTGTAACTGATTTCACATCAACAATGACCTTATTTATGTAGTGGGTGTATGAGACTTCACATCCAATAAGAATTCCATTATGGCTATCTTAGCACATGTAAGACACTTTGGTTGGCTACAATCGAGGTTGGAATCACATTTTTACATTATTTATAGTATTTCATGACAAATCTAACATATTATAAAGTCTTTTTCTTTCCATATTTGTTGGAAGGAGGTATGGATTTCAAAACTTATCATCTCCATTTTTGTAAGTGTCTTAGGTGAAAGTTATCCTAATAGACCACTTGCACAATAGTCATCATCCAAAGAAAGTATGAACTTGTCAGAAGGAATACTTTAGGAATGATATGACATAGTATCAAATACCTTTAGTGCCATTCTAGTTCATTTTTCTAGCTTTTTGGTTGAAAACACGAATAGCATCAAGAATATTAGTGGAAATGAATCGTACATGCTTCAACTATGAGTTTTATGGGTTGGTTATAGCAACTACTTCATTTCATAAAAACTTGGATTCTATTCCCTCCAACAATACCTTTTTGAAAGGTTGGTAAGATGGTTGTCAATATATTTGACACAACATTCTTACATGCCACTCGTACCTACATTTAAATTGTAAATGCATTTTACGAATTAGGAAATGACATGTGTCAAGATGATATCTAGTAAAACAATACCTTGGTGCATAGGTGGTGAGAAATGAGTGTCAGACACTTGTAATTTAGGAGAAGATAAGTGGTTTGTTGCAATTGTATGCTACTTTTCTAAGGTTTTAAGCTTAATTTTTTTATTTTTTAGGGCTATTTGGGCAAAACCTTAATCTTGATTTTTTAAGTTAGATATTATTTTATATCTACACATTAGTGATATTAGTTTATGGACCTATTATAGTGTTGGAGGTCAAATTGTGTAGAATAGTTATCAACCCTTGTTGACCTATTTTGAAAGGGTATATTTACCATATTCTATGCAATTGAATTTTTGGTCTATTTTTTTAGGAGATGTAGTTGGATTTGTGATAGTTGCAACATATTTTGATTCTTTTGAAGGTATACAGGAAAAGGATTAAATATATGCTTTAGTGAATCCCTTTTACTCCTTTGAGCTATTAACTTAGCTTATTCATGAAGATCTAGTAATTTATAATCTCTTCCTTATTCTATGCTTTATTCATGTACTCTTGGAAGTTTCTTATGACTCTTTTGATAAACAGATCCATGCAAAGCCTTCTTTGGTGACAAAACCCAAGTGTCACAAATGTAAGTTAAATTCTTCAAACAAGGTGATGTATGCTATAAAAGGGAAATCTAGGCCTCCAAGTCCTACCTTATATGACTATGGAAGATTGATGAAAGTTTTATTTAGAAGTGGTGATCTTGACTTCTCTTCCTCATTTGGAGAATAAGTGTTCTTTAGATAAGTGTGAGAGTATTTGATAGTGGTAGTGATTACGATGGTCTAGCCTAAGGAGATTCTTGTGCATAAATATTTTGTAGTATTAGATTTCAGATAATGGGGGAAATTAGATTACTCTACCTTAAGTGTGGAGGCCCACTACAACATCAGTTATAGGGGATATATTATTATCATTAGCTTCTTCTATTTTTGGTCCCGAAGTTCATATTATAAGGGGGTATTGAGAGTGTAATTTGAGTTATGGCAAAGGATGACATTGTATAATCAAATCTCGTTTAGGCCTAAGGGCAATCATTGTACAATAAATTTAATTTATTATAATATTTTATTATGTAACCCGTATGGTTAATGGTTAACATTGTTATGGTTAAACCCATATTATAACTTGTAATTAACCTTAAATCTCTATTATTATGTCTACTTAAGTTAGAATTATTTATGTAATTTGGGATGAGGTATTGGTATAAATACCTAGAACCACACCATCCATTACATTGGAGTATTCTGATTCTTATCTATGAATAATATAGTGATTATTTATGGTTCCTATAGGTGCCCACTTGTACTTATCTCTTTCATCCCTTTTTATATTTTCTATATAAGATTTGGGTAGATGGATTGCTTCTATTCATTTTTGAAAATATTGTGAATTCCAACATTTAATCTCTTTTATTCTTCATTGTTTCTTTCTGAAGAACACAAGATTATACTGAGAGGGGGTGTGAATAGTATAAGGTAAACTTTTATTTTTCTTTCCCAAGCAATATTATCCAATGTTATCAATTGCAATATAAACAGCAACAAAAAAGCAATACACAAATCATCACACACATGAGAGACACAAATTTAACATGGTTCACCTAATGTGGGTTACGTCCATGGAGAAAATATTTCTTCTAAATTTTCTCAACAAATCTCTTGGGAATCAATTCCCTATTACAATTTTTATGGACCTATGTCCAAAGGAGAACTCAATACCCTTTACTCTGGTTTGCGGATCTCTCTCCATAGGAGAACTCTATCCCCTTTGCTCTGGTTTGTGGATCTCTCTCCATAGGAGAACTCTATCCCCGTTTCTCTGGTTTGTTAATCTCTCTACAAAGGATAAATCTATCCCCTTTGATTTGGTTTGTTTTTCTCTCTCCATAGGAGAAATTTATACCCTTTGCTCTGGTCTACTCCAAAGTCTTCTCTCAACTCTATCTCAAATCTACACCAAACCCTATCACAAGGCTAGCACAAATCTACTTTAATTTTGCTCATAAATATTTGCCTCAAATATGCACAAAACCTCATTACAAGGCTAGCACAAATCTACTTCAACTCTACTTATAAATATCTATCTCAAATCTGCACTAAATCTTGTTACAAGGTTAGCGCAAATATGCTCTAACTCTACTCATAAATCTCTATCTCAAATCTATTCTAAATCTGCTCATAAATATCTATCTCAAATATATTCTAACTCTGATCATAAATTTGTCCAAATATGCACACGTTACATGCACAAATATGCTTTAATTATTCCCTCAAATCTATTCAAATATTCACCAAGTCTTCTCACAAGACTTGCTCAAATCTAACTCAATGTTGCTTCAAGTCTCTTCACAAGACTTTCTTAAATCTACCTTAATACTGCTTCAAGTCTTCTCATAAGACTTGCTCAGATTTGCCTCAATGCTTCTTCAAGTCTTATCACAAGACTTGCTTAAGTCTACCTCAATGTTGCTTTAGGTCTTATCACAAGACTTGCTCAAATATGCCTTAATGCTTCTTACTAAACTTGCTCAAATATTTCCAAATATTGCATACAAACAATGCTTATATCTCTTTTAGAAATACTTTCTTCAACTAGGCAATTAAAGCATATTTTACTTACAAGTCATTTAAACTCTATAAAATATAGAGAATTATATGTACTATCAAATACCCAATATGTTATTCACATTCACAAATCTTGCTTTCATCTAATCCAATATCTACCTCTTGCAAAATTGCTTTCAAATCAAATCAAACTGGTGTATAAATTTGCTTCACAAAATTGGTTTGTCTTTCTTACAATTTTCTCTCAAGTATCAAACACAATAATGCATAAATCTACTTCACAATATTGATCTCAAACACTTCATAGTTACTTTCAATGTCTTTCAAACCACTGCTCAAAATATTTCATAATGATGTACAAACTTGGTCTCAATCCTAGCACAATTACTTCCACTTTCTTTCAACAATGAAGCATAAACCATGTAGAACAACTTATTTCATAAACCCTAGCTCAAGTGTATCCAATCTCATTCAACAATGGAGTTAAATCAATGAAGCACAAATCTTATCTCAAATATTTCCAACAATGAACATGAACTTAATCCTTATATCTCCTCCTTATAACATCAAAATATATACCCATCTAAACACCTCAAATAAGGAGTAATGTTCTCATATCTCTTAGTTTACTTTGATGAAGAAGTGTCCTCAAGAACTTGTCTCACAAAAACTAATTTTTCTTGTGCCACTTCAAGGATTAGATAGCAAAGTACTTTCTAAAAACATCCACATGAAATTTCTCCTCAAGAATATGTGCACAATGAGATATGAAAATGATGCTCTGTGACCCTTATTTTTTTCTCAAACATGAAGCATTAAAACTAAAAAAACCTCTCATATTCTCCTTTCACCATGCAAGAATCACAATAAAAATATCAAGATACTATCAGACCTTACTACTCATATTCTTGCAAAATAATATTCAACACAACAAGGCACAAATTCTACACATGAAATTGCCATATACACATTATACATCCTACTTGAAATAAAATATTTAAATGAACTTCAAACTTACAACATGAACATTATAACATCACTTTATTTTATGCACCACACATAGCTCTAACAATCTAAATTAAAAAAAAAACTCTATGATGTACCCCCTTTTATTTCAAAAATTAAAACAAAATGATGGCCTTATGACTTCCTAAGCAAGTGCATACCTTAGACCTTGGAAGATATTAATTTCATAAAAAACATGCCCACTTTGCTATATTCATTGTCATTAGAACATGCACCACTTGCTAGTCCGCATCCTAGCGCTAGCCAGCCCACCACATGGGCTAACCACCCACATATAACTCAAGACACACACACTGTATAATGCACGATCTCCAATGCAAAACCTTCATGAACAAAAACTTTATCACATTGCATTTTTTGTGTCTCAAACTCGAGACCTTCTCTCTGCCACACCTTTACGTAGGGGGTCCTTCCATCTAGGCTAGCTGCCCATATGAGTCTTTAATTCATTGTCCCTTATTTTATTTACAAACTCTGCCTTGAAGTGTGTGATATCCTCTACTCCTCTACCCTCGATGATCGAACTAGCGAGCAGATAATTTGAATTACCTTTTTCGTTCAAACCTTAGCCTTTGCAAAAATTAATCACCTATATATATGTTTTGGATATTTGAAACATGGCATCGATGCTTGGAGAATTATTATATTTTTACCTTGTGCTTTGGCGCTTTGAAACATGACGTCAGTGCTTGGAGAATTATTAAATTTTTACCTTATGCTTTGACACCCACTATTTAATTAAGTTAAAACTTTATGCTTTGGCGCCCACATTTCAAAATTTTTATTGTTATATTATTTTAAATCTAAATAGATTTAAGTATTATAATTTTCACTTTCACTTTTGGGCCTTTTCTCAACATGAAGTCTTTGTATTTTTTTTTTACTACCACCATGGAAGATCAAATAATTTTTTTCTATTTCTTTGCAAGGGCCACTATGGAGAGTGCCTTGTCTTTGTTTTGCTCACACAAATTTTTGCTCCCACATTGCCTCATGTACCCTTTGAATATTATTCTCACCTATATTTCCTATGATATCAATGACAACCAATGTCATCAACCTATGGCATTAATCCTTTGACACCAATGGCAACACAATATACTCAAAATTTTAAATAATATCTCCCTTTATCATTGATGGAAACCCTTTCTAAAAATTCTTTTTCCAACCACTGGATTCCAAATTTTCTCCCCCTGAGAAACTGCTCCCCCTAACTAAATGCTCTCACCCTTCCTCAAATCTCTCCCCCTTTGACATCAATGGCAAAAGGACTCCTTTGGGGCTAAATATAATAATCTTAGCTCAGCCCCCTCCCACCTCCTTTCCTTGAGGTGATTAATGTTTGTAAGGGAGTAAAACTACTCCCAATTTCTTTCTAAGATGCTCAAAAGTTTACTTTGGAAGTGGCTTAGTGAATATGTCTACTATTTGTTCCTTTGTAGTTACATATTCCAATTTGACCTATTGATCCATCACCTACTCTCTCAGAAAATGATATTTGATTGGTATGTGCTTGGTTCTTGAATGCATTACTGGATTCTTTGAAATGCTTATGGCACTTATATTATCACAAAGTATTAGGATGGGATGATCATGCTATAATTTGAAGTCTTTTAAGGTTTTCTTCATCCATAAAGTGTACAACAAGCAACTACTACGATGTACTCTACCTTTGATGTGGATAAGGAAACTGATGCTTGTTTCTTGCTTAGCCAAGAGACTAAAACAATCTCCAAGAAAGAATGCTCCTCCACTAGTGCTTTTTCTATCATTAATATTGTCTGCCCAATCTACATCTGTATATGTTGTGAGAGTGAAACTATTACCTCTGGGATACTATAGTCCAAATTCCATAGTACCTTTTAAATACCTAAGAATTCTCTTTACTGCTACTGCTTCTATCTTGTGGAAAATTAGATTCATAGTGATTAAAGTCACCACAATTAAAGCATTTCATAGTCTTTATATATTTATGTTTTCTTGAGCCCTTTTTATTTCTTCTCACATAGTTAGATTTTTCATTACTGCTTGACTCATCACTTGATTTTGGTTTCTTATCTTTTGTCTTCTTTGAAGCTTCAAAAGCTACCTCTTTCCTAGTTTTGTGATCCTTTTCTATTCTCATCTCATAAGATGTGATAATTCCATGTAACTCATCCATAGTCAACTTATCAATATCCCTCATCTCTTCTATAGTTGAAACCTTTACATCATACCTCATAGGGAGTGATATTAATACTTTTTGAGCAACACTGGAGTCTTCAATTTTGAATCCAAGTCCATGCATGGTATTAACAACCTCATCAACACGAAGTAAGTATTTAGCAATATCTTCCTCATATTCCATCTTCAACTCTTCAAACCTTTTCTTGTGGTTTTGCAGTTTTGTCAACTTGACCTTGTTATCTCCTTCATATGTTTACTTTAATTTGTCCCATATCTCTTTTGTTTATTTTCACTTCATAACCTTCACAAATTTTAATTCACGTAATCCACTTAAGATTCCCTTCATAGCCTTGGAATTATTCATATGTAATTGCTTACCATCCTTATTTGTGGGAGGAGTAGCTGTAGGTGTGAACTTATCCTCAACAAATTACCATATCGCATATCCTTGTGCCATCAAGTAAGTCTTTATTCTTATACTCCATAAAGCATAATTGTTCCCATCAAACAATGGAGCCTTATTTAATGAATATCCATTCAGATATGCCATTTGTGTTCCTGTAATATCTTCCTTTAAGTTGTTAGACTTTTTCGAAGGAACCTACTCTGATGCCAATTGAAGAACAAAAGCTTATACTAAGAGGGGTGATGTTTACACAATGACACTGAGAGGGGGGGTGAATCAGTGTAGCTATTAAATTTTTATATCTACAGCATTTAATATGAAATAAAGAGAAAAAAAAAACTTGAACAAGAGAGAAAACCACAACACTCAATATACCGAGGTTCACCAATTTGGCTACTCCTCAAAATGACTGCTTGGACTCCAATCCAAATCCAGTCTTTGCAAAATCAATTTTACAAACACTTTACCAAGACTAACCTGGAAGGAGCACCAACTCCTATAATTTTCTGCTGCAACAGATGGAGCACCAACTCCTAGTACCAAGCACCAACTTGGACTACAATTCTGATAAATTTAGAATGACATAAAAATGTCTTCACTTTATGCACGACTCTGACTGGTCTGCAATTACCTCAACTCTACACACTCTCATGGCTCTGCTTATTTTTCTCTTGATTCTTTTCTAACTCTCCTTTTATAGCAATTTCTCTCTAACAGCAACAAAATCTTCTCTGTATGATTATTCTTTTATAACCTTTCAATCCTGCATGCAATCGAATCACATACTCTGACTGTTCGAATCCATGCAATACGGCTGTTCGGTTCCATGCACTTCGACTGTTTGAAACCCTGCAATACGTCTTTTGGAAACCATGCAATACGACAATTTTGTTTCATATACTTCGACTGTTCAATTTCTTCAAATATGGCTTTTCGAATTATTTTTCGAGACTCCATGTATGATTCTTCGAAAGCTTTTTGATTCTTCATGTTCGGCTTTTCTGTATGCTTCAAATATGTCTGTTAGAATGCCTACAAATTCGACCTTTCGAATGCTTTTATTATCCTTCAAATTTGGCTTTTCGAATGTGATTCAATTATGCATGTTTGGCTGTTGCATTGCATGTCCAACACCTGTCAATGATTAACTGTCTGTCTGACTTCAGTTACTTTTTACGTAACTGGATGCATGATTTTCCTATCTACTTTTTTGACACATGTCACCTTGCATGTTCCTGCGGGTTTTACTTGCCAGATCATGCACCTGTCGCGATATCGCGACACTTTTGACTTATGCTGACGTCACCCAGAAGGTTGTCGTGAAATCGTGACCGTTTTGGCTCTTGGAAGCTTTCCTTGCATCTTGTCGTGATATCGCGACACCTTGAGCTTTTGCTGACATCATCCTCAATGCTGTCGCGAAATCACGACGTTTTTGGCTTCCAGCAGTTTTCCTTTTATCCTATCATGAAATCGTGACACTTTTCAACTTTTTTGACGTCATCATCAATGCTGTCGCGAAATCACGACGCTTCCGGCTTCCAGCAGCTTTCCTTTCATCCTGTCATGAAATCGTGACACTTTTCAACTTTGCTGACATCATCATCCTTCTTATCGTGAAATCGTGACACTTTCGGCTTCCGTACACTCTTCTTTGTCAGTAGCAGCGAAAAAGGAACATGTCACGAAATCGCGACACTTTGCTCTTCCGTACAACTCTCCTTGCCAACTCCAATGAAAATGGAACATGTCACGAAATCGTGACACTTTGCTCTTCTGTACAACTTTCCTTGCCAACTCCAGTGAAAATGGAACATGTCACGAAATCGCGACGCTTCCGGATCTTGCTGATGTCATCATCCTTCTTGTCGTGAAATCGTGATGCTTCTGGCTTCCATACGCTCTTCTCCATGCAGTAGCAAAATCGCTACAACTTTGTGCCTTGTGCTTTTACCTTGCCTCTTTTCATGAAATTTTGACTTGTAATATCATTGCTGCATCTTTCAGTTCTACACTTTTGACTAGTAGCGAAATCGCTACACCCCTTTGTTCCAACATGTAGCGCCATCGCTACACCTTATTTTCTCTTTGTTTCAACCTGTAGCGAAATCACTACACCTTAGTTTCTCCTTGTTTCAACATGTAGCGAAATCGCTACACCTTAGTTTCTCCTTGTTTCAACATGTAGCAAAATCGCTACACCTTAGTTCCATGTATTTTCATCATGCAGCGATATCGCTACACCTTTGTTTCCTTTCATTTCAACATGTAGCGATATCGCTACACCTTTGTTTCCTTTCATTTCAACATGTAGCGATATCGCTACACCTTTGTTTCCTTCTCTGGCCAGCATGTCACGAAATCGCGACAGTTTTGCTCGCATATTCTCTCTCCTCAACCATGTCGCGAAATCGTGACAATTTGGCATGCATTTTCTCTCTCCTACTTTTTGTCGCGATATCGCAACACATTTTCTCTCTCCTCAGCGAAAACTTGACATGTCACGAAATCGTGACATTTTCGGCTGCGCCTTCTCTCTCCTTGACCATGTCGCAAAATCGCGACAGAAAACATGTCACGATATCGCGACAGTTTTCTTCCTTGTCTCTTTTTGCCAGTTTCTGAATCTGGGTCACTTCTATTTTCCTTGAAACTTTCTGCACTTGATCTGAATGACCTCTGAACTGTATCAACTGCATCAATCTGACTGTGTTGACAACAATGACAATACTTTTGCAATTCTTTTACTGCACCTTGCTCAACAATCTCCCCCTTTGGAATTGTTTGCAACACACTGCAACCTTGCTTAATTTATTCTCCCCCTTTGCCAATAATACCAAAGGGCTGTTGTAGACTCCCCCTGAGTCTATGCACAACATTCTCAGACTTAAAAATTTTGAATGCTCCCCCTGAGAATATGTTTCCCATAGCTAGTCGGTTTGGGTGGTGTGACTACTCCCAACTTCTTCCGAAGGTATTCAAATACTTCCTTAGGCAAAGGTTTTGTGAATATATCAGCTACTTGCTCGGTAGTTGGAACAAAATCCAATTTAACCTCTCCTTCGCAACTTTATCCTTCAAGAAATGATATCGGATTGCAATATGTTTGGTTCTTGAATGCATTATCGGATTCTTGGATATGTTGATAGCACTAGTGTTATCAAATTTAATTGAAATTGGTTCATTGAAATGAATACCAAGATCTTTCAACGTTTGTCTCATCCATAATATCCGAGTACGACATGTTGTTGTCGTAATGTATTCCCGCCTCTGCAGTGGATAGAGATACTCGATTCTTATTTCTTGCTGTGCCATGCTACCAGCCTGTCACCAAGATAAAATGCTCCTCCACTTGTGCTCTTTCTATCATCAATACATCCTGCCCAATCTGCATCAGAATATGCAATCAAAGACCTTTTGGGTACCACAACCCATAATCCATAGTGCCCTTGAGATATCTAAAAATCCTCTTTACAGCTGTTACATGAGTTTCTTTGGGACTGGCCTGAAATCTTGCAACCATACATACTGCTTGTAATATATCTAGTCTAGTGGTCATTAAATACAAAGAAGCTTCCAATCATAGACCCGTACATTGTTTGATCTACATCCGGGGATTTATCATCCTTGCTCAACTTGCAGCCTGTTGTCATGGGAGTGCTGACCGGTTTACTGTCTTCCATTGTGAACTTTTTCAGCATTTCTTTTACATATTTAACTTGAGAAATAAAAATGCCTTTTTCATTTTGATTGACCTGCAATCCTAAGAAATAAGAAAGTTCACCAATCATTGACATCTCAAATTCTTTTTTCATTTTAATTGATATGTCTTTGCAGTATTCATCCATGTTGCTGCCAAATATTATGTCATCTACATAAACAACAAGAACAATAAGATGACCCTTCTCTGCTTTGACATATAAGTTGCTATCCACCAAACCTTTCTTAAACCCTTGTTTAATTAGATAATTATCCAACCTTGCATACCATGCTCGGGTGCCTGCTTTTAATCCATATAAAGCTTTCTTTAACCTACAAACAAAATCCGGATTTTCACCAAGTTGGAAGCCATCGGGTTGTTCAATATAAACCTCTTCTTCTAGTTTTCCATTCAAAAATGCTGATTTTACATCCATTTGATATACTTTGAAGTTTTTATGAACTGCTAATGCCATAAACATTCTGATTGCCTCTAGTCTGACTACCGGTGCAAAAGTTTCTTCAAAATCAATGCCTTCAACCTGAGCATAGCCTTTACATACCAATCTTGCCTTATTTCTGACAACCTGCCCATCTTCATTCAATTTATTTCTAAAAACCCATTTAGTACCAATTATGTTTTTATTTGTTGGTCTAGGTACTAATTCCCGTGTATTGTTTTTCTCTATCCGATCTAGTTCTTCATTGATTGCCTTCATCCAACTTTCATCAATGCTTGCTTCAACAACATTTTTAGGTTCAATACTAGATAACATAGAATAGTTCCTCACCTGTTGTTCTTCTTGTTTGAATACCATCTGTGGGATCCCCAATAACTGCTCACTTGGATGATTTTTTTGCCGACTGTCCTGTTTTAAATTTCCTCGTTTTCTTCTTCTTCGATTCGGCTTTTACACTATCCGGATCAATTTTCTCGATTCTTCTCTCGTTTCTTTTTCATCATCACCTTCAATGACTTCTTCATACATAGGGTAGTTTTCTTGATAAGTAGTTTCTTGTTCTCTACCTTCATCAACTTTTACATCAGCACTTTCAACAATTTTCTTCAACTTCTTGTTGTAACATGTGTATGCCTTGCTTTTTGATGAGTAACTGAGAAAGATACCTTCATCGACTCTATCTTCAAATTTATCGAGGTTATCTTCAATCCGTTTTATGTAGCACTTGCTGCCAAATACTTTGAAATGTCTTGTCGTTGCCTTCTCGCCAAACCACAACTCATAAGTCGTTTTACTTTCATGTGGTCTCAACATGCACCTGTTTTGAATGTAAACTACGGTATGAACTCGCCTCTTTCCAAAATCCGTTAGCTATTTTGTTTTCTCGCAGACATTGTCCTTGCCATTTCCTCGCACTGTTCTATTCTTCCTTTCTACAACACCATTCTGCCGAGGTGTCCTAGTCGCTGAAAACTGTCTTCTTATCCCATGTTTTTGACAAGTATTTTGCAAATTCTTCGGAGATAAACTCTCCTCCCCTCGTCCGATCTTAGGCATTTAATTCTTTTTCCTGATTGATTTTCAACAAGATTTTTGAGGGTTTTAAACATTTCAAAGGCTTCCGACTTAAGTTTCGTAAATAGTACCCATGTCATTCTTGAGTAGTCATCTATACATAGCATAAAATATTTGTGTCCATTTATGCTTTCGGCTCTCATGGGTCCACATAGATCAGTGTGAATTAGTTCTAATGGCTTGCTAGTGAAGTATTCTTTTGCTTTGAAAGTGGCTCTGGTTTGTTTTCCCTTTTGGCATGACTCACAGATGCTATTTACAGGTTTGCCAATGTTTGGTATATCTCTAACTACTCTTTTTGAACTGATTTTTGCCATATTGTCAAAACTAATATGCCCAAGCCTCTTGTGCCATAGCCAGTTTTCATCTTCCCGTCCCATCAAGCATGTTCCTTTTGCAGTTTCTAAAAGTGTATACAGATTACCTGAAGTTCTCAGTCCAGTGGCTATTAACTTTCCATTTTTTGTCTTTCTTACTTCACAGCCCTCCTTCTTGAAGATTACATCATGACCTCTATCACATATTTGACTTACACTTAGCAAGTTATGCTTCAAGCCAATTACAAACAAGACTTCTTTTGATTTTATATTGCCATCATTGATTTTGACTGATCCCTTTCCAACAATCTTTGCTCCATCATTATTTCCAAATTTCATAGAACCACCTTCATAATTTTGTAAATTCTCAAACTTTTGCTTGTCACCTGTCATGTGACTGGAACAACCACTATCAAGTATCCAAGCTGCTGATTTTTTCTGAGCTTTAAAAGTAGTCTGGACAATCAAAGATTATTTTTCTTTCCATTCTGGTTTGATAGCATATTTTGCTACTTGTTTTGCCTTTGTTCTTTCATTAGCATATGCCTGTTTTTCAGGAAATTTCTGGTTTTGTTTCAACCCACTTAGCTGAGATTTTTTGCCCTGATAATTATTTGATGAAAAAGTGCTTATGCAGTTTCTAGCAATATGTCCAAAATTATGACAATTATAACATTCAAATGCATAATTCATTAAAGGAGAAAAAACATTTCTCCTGGTAAAATTCCTTTGAGATACATTATGCCTGCAATCTGAAATTTTATGGCCATAAGCATTGCATTTAAAACAATAACCAAAAAATGCATGATTAAACTTGGGTGCCGGTCTTTGCCAGTTTGAAGTAGGAGCCATGACTCTTCTCCTCCTCGGATGTGTGACTTTTGTGAATCCATATTTGTCAGTATTCTTCTTGAATCTGGCATTATTGTTTTGTTTTGCATTATTTTGTTTTTCTGGTTCAACCCTGATCTTTTCTTCTTTCTTTGTGAGTTCTATATTCAAGTTATTTGAATCCTTTGAAGATTCTCCTTCATCAAATCCTAAACCAAATTTGATGCCAGAAGGCCTTTGGTTATTTAACATTTTATCCAGCTTTGCAGTACTTTTTTCAAACTTATGAAAACAGTTCAATTTTCTATTCATCTCTTCTAATCGCATCCTTAACTTAACAATGTCTTCCTCTAGCTTGTTGCATTCAACTGTCTTTACAGTTAATTGTTCATCAAGAACTTCAGACATTTTCTTGAATTCCTCTGTTTGTATTTTGAAATTGTTTATTATGTCTGTGGCATTCTCTAATTTCTTTGAAAATTTTTTATTCTTCTTCCTTTCTGCACTCAACTCTTCAAGTGCAGCAACCAATTCTCCTTCCAAATACACTTCGGCTTCATCCTTGGAATTTTCATCACCTTCATGATTTTCCTCCTGTTCTTTCTTCTTCAAGTGCCATGAACGGAGCTTCACCTCCTTCTTCTTCGGACTCCTCATCTCGTGCATTCTTCGTAATCGCTGACATTCTTGGTTATGAATCTTTTCTTCTTGAGATTGTTCTTTCTAAAATTTTGTTTCTTCTTCCAGTCACCTTTTTCTTGGTGTGAACCTTCACCATTTTTTGTTCTCTCCTGCATTGGACATTTGGCTGCAAAATGACCGACTCCTCCATAATTGAAGCATTTAAAAGGTAGCTTCCCTCTATATTTTCCTTTTCCTTTTGTGAGTTTTCGAACAAAATTGGCTTATGTTTCATCCAATGTTCCTTCATCCTCAGATTCATGTTCAGCTTTTACATTCTTGTGTGCTTTAAAAGCTGCTTCTCTATCTGTATACTTGGTTTGTCCTATTCTCATTTCATATGCTGTTAGGGAACCATGCAACTCATCCATGCTCGAAGTTGTTTAGATCTTTTGCCTCTTCTATTGCAGAGACTTTGGAGTTAAATCTTTTGTGAAGTGTTCTGAGAACCTTTTTCACCACAACTGCATCATCAATTTCTTCACCAAGTCCTCTGATTGCATTAATAATTTCGTTGACTCTCAGCATATAAATTTCTATGTTTTCATCTTCCTTCATTTGCAATGCTTCTAACTGTGCTCGATGAGTTTGCGCTTTGCTTCCTTAATCTTCATCGTCTCCTTCATGGATGCTCTTCAGCTTTATCCCACATGTCCTTTGCTGATTTATAACTCATGACTCTTATCGCTCACCGTCAACAAGCCCACACATTATGGCATTCTTAGCTTTGGAGTTGTTTTCAAATTTCTTTTTCTCAGCAGATTCTGTTGGAGGGGTAGTGGGTGCTCGTGTATCCACTATCTACGGAATCCCAAATATCGTATCCCAATGCACTCGGATATGTTTGCATTCTCGAGTTTCCGTAAGGTGTAATTTGTTCCATCAAATAAGGGAGCTTTGTTGGATGAAAATCCTTCACCACCTGCCATTGTTTCTTCCAAGATCTCCTTAGATGATTAAGCTTGTACAAGGAACCTATGCTCTGATACCAATTGATGTTTACACAATGACACTGAGAGGGGGGGGTGAATCAGTGTAGCTATTAAATTTTTATATCTACAGCATTTAATATGAAATAAAGAGAAAAAAAAAAAAAAAAAACTTGAACAAGAGAGAAAACCACAACACTCAATAAACCGAGGTTCACCAATTTGGCTACTCATCAAAAATGACTGCTTGGACTCCAATCCAAATCCAGTCTTTGCAAAATCAATTTTACAAACAATTTACCAGCACCAATTGGAAGGAGCACCAACCCCTGTAATTTTCTACTCGCAACTGAGATGGAGCACCAACTCCTAGTACCAAGCACCAACTTGGAATGCAATTTTGATAAATTTAGAATGACATAAAAATTTCTTCACTTTATGCACGACCCTGACTGGTCTGCAATTACCTCAACTCTGCACACTCTCACGACTCTGCTTATTTTTCTCTTGATTTTTTTCTAACTCTTCTTTTACAACAATTTCTCTCTAACAGCAACAACATCTTCTCTGTATGATTATTCTTTTATAACCTTTCAATCCTGCATGCAATCGAATCACATACTCTAACTGTTCGAATCCATGCAATACGGCTGTTTGGTTCCATGCACTTCGACTGTTCGAAACCCTGCAATACGTCTTTTGGAAACCATGCAATACGGCAATTTTGTTTCATATACTTCGACTGTTCAATTTCTTCGAATACGACTTTTCAAATTCTTTTTCGAGACTCCATGTATGATTCTTCGAAAGCTTTTCGATTATTCATGTTCGGCTTTTCTGTATGCTTCAAATACGTCTGTTAGAATGCCTGTAAATTTGACCTTTCGAATGCTTTTATTATCCTTCAAATTCGGCTTTTCGAATGCGTTTCAATTATGCATGTTTGGCTGTTGCATTGCATGTCCAACACTCGTCAACGATTAATCGTTTATCCGACTTCGCATTACTTTTACGTAATCGGCCGCATGATTTTCCTCGTCTCGCTTTTTGACATGTGTCACCTTGCATGTTCCTACGGGTTTTACCTGCTAGACTATTACCTGTCGTGATATCGCAACACTTTTGACTTATGTTGACGTCACCCTGAAGGTTGTCGTGAAATCGTGACTATTTTGGCTCTTGGAAGCTTTCCCTGCATCTTGTCACGATATCACGACACTTTGAGCTTTTGCTGACATCATCCTCAATGCTGTCACAAAATCACGACGCTTCCGGCTTCCAACAGTTTTCCTTTCATCCTGTCGTGAAATCGTGACACTTTTCAACTTTGCTGACATCATTATCAATGCTGTCATGAAATCACGACGCTTCCAGCTTCCAGTAGCTTTCCTTTCATCCTGTAGCGAAATCGTGACACTTTTCAACTTTGCTGACGTCATCATCCTGCTTGTCGCGAAATCGTGACACTTTCGGCTTCCGTACACTCTTCTTTGCCAGCAACAGCGAAATAAGAACATGTCGTGAAATCGCGACACTTTGCTCTTCCGTACAACTCTCCTTGACAACTCTAGCGAAAATGGAACATGTCGTGAAATCGTGACACTTTGCTCTTTCATACAGCTTTCCTTGCCAACTCCAGTGAAAATGGAACATGTCATGAAATCGTGACACTTCCGGCTCTTGCTGACGTCATCATCCTTCTTGTCACGAAATCGCGACGCTTCTGGCTTCCGTACGCTCTTCTCCATGCAGTAGCGAAATCGCTACAACTTTGTGCCTTGTGCTTTTACCTTGCCTCTTTTCATGAAATTTTGACTTGTAATATCATTGCTGCATCTTTCAGTTCTACACTTTTGACTAGTAGCGAAATCGCTACACCTTAGTTTCCCTTTGTTCCAACATGTAGCGCCATCGCTACACCTTATTTTCTCTTTGTTTCAACCTGTAGCGAAATCGCTACACCTTAGTTTCTCCTTGTTTCAACATGTAGCGAAATCGCTACACCTTAGTTTCTCCTTGTTTCAACATGTAGCGAAATCGCTACACCTTAGTTCCATGTATTTTCATCATGCAACGATATCGCTACACCTTTGTTTCCTTTCATTTCAACACGTAGCGATATTGCTACACCTTTGTTTCCTTTTATTTCAACACGTAGCGATATCGCTACACCTTTGTTTCCTTCTCTGCCAGCATGTCACGAAATCATGACAGTTTTGCTCGCATCTTCTCTCTCCTCGACCATGTCATGAAATCATGACAATTTGGCGTGCATTTTCTCTCTCCTACTTTTTGTCGCGATATCGCGACACATTTTCTCTCTCCTCAGTGAAAACTTGACATGTCGCGAAATCGCGACATTTTCGGTTGCGCATTCTCTCTCCTCGACCATGTCGCGAAATCGCGACAGAAAACATGTCGCGATATCGCAACAGTTTTCTTCCTTGTATTTTTTTTCCAGTTTCTGAATCTGGGTCACTTCTGTTTTCCTTGAAACTTTTTGCACTTGATCTGACTGACCTCTGAACTGTATCAACTGCATCAATCTGACTGTGTTGACAACAATGACAATACTTTTGCAATTCTTTTGCTGCACCTTGCTCAACAAGGGGGGTGAAAAATATAAGGTAAAGTTTTACTTTTATTTCCCAAACAATATTATCTAATGTTATCAATTGCAATATCAATAGCAATAATAAAACAATGCACAAATAATCACACACATGAGAGACACAAATTTAACGTGGTTCACTCGATGTGGGTTACGTCCATGAAGAAAATATTTCTTCTAAATTTTCTCAACAAATCTCTTGGGAATTAATCCCCTATTACAATATTTATGGACCTTTGTCCAAAGTAGAACTCAATCCCCTTTATTCTAGTTTTTGGATCTCTCTCCATAAGAGAAATCTATCCCCTTTACCTTGGTTTGTGGATTTCTCTCCATAAGAGAAATTTATCCCCTTTGCTCTGGTTTATGGATCTCTCTCCATAGGGGAACTCTATCCCCTTTGATTTGGTTTGTGGATATCTCTCCACAGGAGAAATCTATCCCTTTTTCTCTGGTTCATGGATCTCTCTCATAGGATAACTCTATCCCCTTTGCTCTGGTTTGCTCCAAAGTCTTCTCTCAACTCTGTCTCAAATATGCACCAAACCCTATCAAAAGGCTAGAAAAAATCTATTTTAATTTTTCTCACAAATATTTACCTCAAATATACACAAAACCTCATTACTAGGCTAACACAAATCTGCTCCAACTCTACTCACAAATATCTATCTCAAATCTACACCAAACCTCATTACAAGGTTAGCATAAATTTGCTCTAACTCTGCTCACAAATATTTGCCTCAAATTTATTCTAACTCTGCTAAAAAAATTGTCTAAATTTGTACATGTTACATGCACAAATATACTTCAATTCTTCCCTCAATGTTCAACTCTCTCCCAAGTCTTCTCACAAGACTTGCTTAAATATACCTCAATGTTGCTTCAAGTATCTTCACAATACTTGCTCAAATTTACCTCAATGTTGCTTCAAGTCTTCTCATAAGACTTTCTCAAGTATGCTTCAATGTTGCTTCAAGTCTTCTCACAAAAATTGCTCAATTCTACCTCAATGCTACTTTAGGTATTCTCAAAATACTTGCTTAAATCTGCCTTAATGCTGCTTACTGAACCTGATCAAATATTTCCAAATTTTACATATAAACAATGCTTATATCTCTTTCAAAAATGCTTTCTTCAACTAGGAAATTCAAGCATATTCGAATTAAAATTCATTTAACCTCTGGAGCATATATGTACAATAAAATACCCAATATGTTCTTCACATTCACAAATCTTGCTTTCATCTAATCTAATCTCTACCTCTTGCTAAATCCCTTTCAAATCAAATCAAACTGGTGTATAACTTTGCTTCACAAAACTGGTCTATCTTTCTTGCAAATTTTCTCTCAAGGATCAAACACAATAATGCACAAATTTCCTTCACAATATTGATCTCAAACACTTCATAGTTACTTTCAATGTCTTTCAAACCACTTCTCAAAATATTTTATAATGATGTACAAACTTGGTCTCAATCCTAGCACAAGTACTTCCACTTTTTCAAAAATGAAGCACAAACCTTGTAGCACAACTTATTTTAAAAACCCTAGCTCAAGTGTATCCAATCTCATTCAACAATGGATTTCAATTTTTGAAGCACAAATCATATCTCAAATATTTCCAACAATGCACATGAACTTAATTCTTATATCTCCTCCTTATAACATCAAAATATATGCCCATCTAAACACCTCAAATAAGGAGTAATATTCTCATACCTCTTAGTTTGCTTTGATGAAGAAGTGTCCTCAAGAACCTATCTCACAAACAACCAATTTTTCTTGTACCACTTCAAGGATTAGATAGCAAAGTACTTTCTCAAAAAATCCACATGAAATCTAAAAATTATGCTCTATGACCCTTCTTTTGTTCTCAAAGATGAAGCATTAACACTCAACAAAAACCTCTCATATTCTCCTTTCACCATGCAAGAATCACAATAAAAATATCAAGCCACTATCACACCTTATTACTCTTATTCTTGCAAAATAATATTCAACACAACAAGGCACAAATTACACACATGAAATTGCCATATGCACCTTATACCTCCTACTTGAGATAACATATTTCAATGCACTTCAAACTTCCAACATGAACATTATGACATCACTTTATTTTATGCACCATACATAGCTCTAATAATCTAAATTTAAAAAAAACTCCACATTGTCCCTCATTTTATTTTGAAAATTAAAACAAAATGATGGCCTTATGACTCCCTAAGCAAGCTGATACCTTAGACCTTGGTAGCTATTAATTTCATAAAAATTGTGCCTTTGTTGTTGTTGTTGTGATTACAACCTATGCCACTTACTGGCCCATGCCCTAGCGCTAACCAACCCACCACATGGGCTAGCCACCCACATAGAACTCAAGACACACATACTCTGTATAATGCATGATCTCCAACACGAAATGTTCATGAATAAAAATGTTATCACACTACCTTCGTTGTGTCTCAAACTCGAGACCTTCTCTCTACCACACCTTTGCACAGGGGGTCCTACTGTCTGGGCTAGTTGCTTGGATGATTCTTTAATTCGTTGACCTCTATTTTTATTTACGAACTCTACCTTGAAGTGCGCGCCATCCTTTACTCCTTCTATACCCCCAACAATCAAAAGAGTGACCAGATAATTAGAATTACTTTTTTCATTCAAACCTTATCCTTTGCAAAAATTAATCACCTATGTATATGTTTTGGCTCTTTGAAACATGACGTTGGTGCTTGTAGAATTATTATGTTTTTACCTTGTGTTTTGGCACTTTGAAACATGACGTCAATGCCTAGAGAATTATTATGTTTTTACCTTATGCTTTGGCACCCACCATTTAATTAAATTAAAACTTTATGCTTTGGCACCCACATTTCAAACTTTTGATTGTTATAATATTTTAAATCTAAATAGATTTAAATATTATAATTTTCACTTTCACCTTTGGTCCTTTTCTCAACATGAAGTCTTTGTCTTTTTTTTGACTACCACCATGGAAGATCAAATAATCTTTTTCTTTTTCTTTACAAGTGCCACTATGGAGAGCGCCTTGTCTTTGTTTTGCTCACATAACTTCTTGTTTCCACATTACCTCATGCACCCTTTCAAGATTATTCTCACCTATCTTTCCTTTGACATCAATGACAACCAATGCCATCAACCTATGACATAAATCCTTTGACATCAATGAGCACACAATATAATCAAAATTTCCAACACTTTCTTTAGACCTCTTTCCTTTTATATTATTTGATTTTTAATTTGAGCAATTCTTTTCTATTTTTTTGTGTGTTTGTGATGTTTTACACTCACTAGGAGACTTGATACCAAAGGACATTATCTAAAGCAATGTTATGCATAGTGGCGAAACTACAGTATTAGAGTGAAAAAACTCATTTTCAAAAATTCAAATTTGCAAAATTTTTGAGACCCAGACGTTGGCCATGTAGCCAAATTTTTTGGGAAAAAATAAATTTTTGGTGTCGGTTAGCCGTCCTTTGATGAGAGTATCACGAATATTTTAAAAAATTCACAAGTAATCCCACCTAAATAAAGTACCCTCTTTTAGCCCTAAAATTTCAGAATTTCTAAATTATCTCGCCAAACTCACCAAGTATACCTCTATATATAATTAAAACCCTAGGGAAAATACCTACACAATTCGCCAAACTCAACAAATTCAGCAACCGAACGGAACAGTGTCATGTTCTACTTTTGGATGGAACTAATTCTGTAACCGACCGAAATAGTGTCTTGCTTTGCAGCTGGATCGAACTAATCTTGAAACTAGCCGAAACTATGTCCTGCTCTGCAATTGGATGAAACTAATTCTGCAACCAATCGAAATAGTGTCCTACGCTACAGCCGAACGAGACTAATTCTGTGTAACTGGACGGAACCTACTGTGTAAAATATCAAACAAAACCTTCTGTGCATCCAGACAGAACCTTCTGTGTAGCCGAATGGAACCTTCTGTGCACTCGACCAAACACTTTTTTATCTGTAACCTACTATGCAATCGGGCAGTGCCTTCTCAACTTTCAGCCACTACCGTGCAACCGGGAAGACTTTTTATGCTTTCAGATACAACCATGCAACCGGGCGAGACTTTTATGAAGCTGGACGAAACCATTTTCTGAATACACACACTTCATTACAATGAGACGAAACCATTTTTGAATCCTAAAACTTTTGTGCAATCGAACGGAACCATTTTTGAGTCTGGAAACTTTCATGCAATCAGAAAAACCTGTGTTTACTAGGATCATTGTCTGCCTCCGACCAGAACCAGTATCTCTACATACAAACATACTATCTTTTAGCACCAGGTTCTCTGTCACTTCTCTGCTTTTCTTTATATTGCCATGTTCTACTTGTTATTTTTCTAGGTTTTGAATGTCATTGCTCTATTGAGCGTGTTCCCTTTTTTTTCTCTGTTTTGTCATTACTCTGTTTAGTTTGTTCCCTTGTTTTCTATGTTTTGCTTTTATTCTTAGTTTTAATTAAGATCTTTTTTTACCGCTAATATTATACATAAGTAAATTTTTTAGTTCTCTATTGACATATTGATGTTCTTTTGCTCTATTAGAGTGATTTCACCAGAATAATAACTGGTGGCATAAACTGATAAATTCACAATAAAGAATGGCTAAAAAAAAGTATGTATAATTTACTACCCAACAATTATTTATTCTATTTACAATAATATCTAAAGACCTCTAGAAAATATACCCTCTTTAACATTATTTTGTCACTAGTAAATTGTCACCCAATGATGGAAAGAAGGGCACAAAATCTTCTGCTGAAAAGAGTATCCTCAAATATTTTAGCCAAACTTCGAAATGCAATGAGCCAATGACATCTGTGCAAATTCAAGGTAAAAATGATTTTTTACTTCTGAGTATGTGCTTGATTGACGATTTGTATATTTTTTTGTAAATTTTTCATCCAATAGTGATAAAAAATATTATGGTATCCTACATTGCAGAATACCTTGTCAATCCTGATATGCCTCCACGTGAAGATATTACCCAAGAAGAGATGAATTTCATTGAAAATCCCCTTAGAAATGATATCCAATAAACACCTGATGACAACACATAAAATGACGTCACAATTGAAAATGAAAGTGATAAATCAAAATCACTACAAGCGTCAATTGAATCTTCAACCAAAAATTCCAAAAAAATAAAAGCATCTCTCTAGATACTTGGAAGGGGATTTAGGAAAGAATGGCCAGAAATATTTCCTTGGCTTGAGACTGTAATGACTGAGGATAACCAAATTGATGAAAAAGAATGTAGATGCAAAATTTGTAGTTGGATACTTGGTAAGGATCATAGGTTTCAAAACAATATTGATACAATTGAAAAACATGCTAGCAAATATTATGTTAAAGTTATAAAAAGTAATGGTGAAGTTAGTAAAGAAGTTTAGTGGAAGTATGCATTAGAATGTATGCATTTAAGATATGCTATAGAATATTACAATCACTTAAAGCAACAACAATCTCTTGTTGAGAAAGGTAGAACAATTGGAGCCCAATTTGACGAATTACAGAAGATTGTTTTTGCTTCAAAAAGTAAGCAGTTTGCCATTGTTTACAATATTCTTAATAAAGGTAGACAAATGTCTGATTTTATTGATTATAAGTAGCTATTATGACTTTTTAATGTGCAAAACCTTCCTAGTTCTCATTGGTCAGACCGAAGTGGTTGGGAAATGGCAAAATGTTTATCTTTGGTTGAGAAAGAAGACCTAAGGCAGCAAGTAAAACTTGCCAAATTCATTTCACTTTCTATTGATGAGGTAATAGTTGTGGATAACACTTCTTGGATTTGCATGCATGTGTACACATTTCAAAATCATGTTAGAAGGCCTATTTTGTTGGGAATACATAAGATGTTGGAAAGTTCAAATGCAGAAAATATTTATAATATTGTTGTTAAAATTTTAAAGAATATTGCAGGAATGAATATTATAGACATTGCAACAAAGTTAATTTGTGTTGGAGCTGATAGAGTTGCTATTACGTAAGGTCACAGGTCTGGTCTATGTGTTCAACTCCAAACCATAGTTGCAACATATATGATCCCAGTTCACTGTATGGCTCATAGAGTAAATATTGCATGTAAAATTGTGAGCACATTTTCAAATGTTGCTAAAGTTGAAAACCTTGTTCATGATATTCGTTCTTATTTCTCATTAAGTCCGAAAATATTTGCAGAGTTTTAGCAATTTGCATTACGAGTTATAGAAAGGAAAAAATTGTTAAAAGATGTGGATACAAGATGGATTTCACTATTTTGTAGAAGCACATTTGCTTTGTGAGAAGGTGGTTCCCCTGTACCCATGGATTTTGGTTGAAGACTTCAACTCTATCACTTTTCTAGAGGAGAAACATGGTGGGGTGGACCATCTCAAGCCTTTTTCTTTTGTCTTCAATGCTCATATCCAGGCCCTAAACTTGGTTGACATCAAGCCAGATAATGGGATATTTACTTGGCATAATAGAAGGTGTGGGGAAGCTTCCATCTCAGAGAGATCGGATAGGTTTTTGATATCCAGTTATTGGATGGGTAATAATAGAAGTGCTAGTTCTATGATTTTGGAGGGTAGGGGATCTGATCATTGGCCTATAAAACTCTCTGCTTTGGAGTTAAGGCTAAAAATAATCCCTCCTTTAATTTTCAACTTATGTGGCTTTGTGATACTAAGCTTCATGATTTCATGCGAGGCTGGTGGACCACTGGAAAACCTCCTCATGACACCGCTATGTATTCATTTATGAAGCGACTAAAATTTTTAAAACATAAATTGAAGATATGGAATAGATTGAATTTTGGGAACCTTTCCTTGGCTAATCTGGCAGCTCTTAGGAGGATGGAAGAAGTTTAAGGAAGATTAGAGATCAGGGATTCATGAAGGAGCTTCTTGTTGAGGAATATGAGGCTACGAAAGACCTTGTTGAATGGGAACTGAGGGAAGAATTTTTTTGGAAACAAAAATAAAGTGGATTAGCTTCAGCAAGGGGATAGGAAAACAACCTTCTTTTATAACTCAGTTAAGGCTCACCGTAATGGTAACCTGATTACCTCTCTTGTGAATTCTCAAGGTGCCCTACTCTCTTATTTCAGGGATATTTCAGAAGAGAATAAGAGGTATTTTTCCTCTCTCTTCAAGGAGGAATCCCTATTAGATGATGAGAATGAAAGGCTCATTCTAAACTGTATTCCAGCGATTGTTTCTAGAGATATGAATGAGCACTTTATGCATCAAATTTCCCTTGAGGAGTTAGAAAATGTTGTGTTCAATATGAAAAAAGGAAAATCCCCAGGCCCAGATGGATTCCCGATTGAGTTTTATCAGGAGTTTTGGGATTTAATGAAATCTAATCTTTTGGAGGTGGTCCATGGGTCCCAAAAGAACAAACAAATGCTAAGGGCCCTAAATGCTACCTTTGTGGTGCTTATACCCAAAAAAGAGGGATAAAATTCCTTGGATATGTTTAGGCCTATTGCTCTCTGCAATGTTGTGTATAAGATCATCACAAAAATTATTGCTGAGAGGTTGAAGATATGGTTGAAAAAAATCATCTCTGAGAAGTTACGAGGGTTTGTTGCTGGCCAAAAAATATTGGATAAGATTTTTATTGCTACTGAAGCTATTCAATCTATGGGAACTTCTAAGGAGAAAACTATGTTCATTAAGTTGGACATGGCCAAAGCCTATGATTGGGTCAGATGGTCCTTTCTTCAAAAATTTCTTGCTACTTTTGGATTTGAGGAGGAATGGATTAGATGGGTGATGAGTTGTGTTTATTCTTCCTCATTATCTATTTTTGTTAATAATGAGCCATCAGCACTGTTTGAAGCCTCAAGGGGATTGAGGCAAGGATATCCTTTATCTCCTTATTTGTTTATCATTATGGCAGAAGGGTTGGGAAGATTTCTCAATTCTTAAGTCATGCAGGGTCTCATTCAGGGGTTGAAGTGGGATAGTAGTTTGCCACCTCTTTCCCACCTTCAATTTTTTGATGATACTACTTTGTTGGTATTTACCACTATCGGGGAAGCTGGAAATATTAGACAGTATCTTGACATATATCTTGGTGCTTCTAGACAGTTGATTAATGAGGACAAGTCTTCTATTTTATTCTTCAATACCCCTCCTCTTCTTCAATCCAAGATTGCTCGCATTCTAATATTCCAAGTTGGGACTCCCCTCTTCATTTATCTTGGTATAGTAATTTCATCTCATCCTCTACATAGATCTTCTTGGCACTCTATGCTTGATACGTTTAGAAGGAAGGTGAATCATTGGAATTTCAGATGACTATCCACTATAGGTAGAGTGTTGCTTTTAAAATATGTTGTTCAAGCTTTATCCATTTATAGATGTTTTGTAGAAATAGCTCCCTCTCACTTCAGCAAGGACATGGATGCTTTGTCAAGATAGTTTTTATGGTCTGGAAAACTTGATCAATCTAAATGGAGTTTGGTTAGGTGGGATTCTATTTGTAGGCCGGTGCAAGAAGGAGGCCTTGGGTTGCAATAGACAACTCTTTTTGGGTAGGCTTTGACTGCAAAAAATTATTGGATATGATGTACCTCTCAAGATAATATTTGAGCTAAAATATTATCTTGTAAATTCTTGAGAGGTATTTCTGAGGCTGAGATCCCTAGAGTCATCTTGGTTGGGAAAGGTTCTGTTATCTAGGACAATCTAAAAAGAGGAGCTAATTTAATCAAGTAGTGGTTGTCTTGGATTTGCAATCAAGGATCAAATGCTTTTTTTGGGAGGATTATTGGGATGGCCACCCACCTATCTTGAATCAATATCCTAGGTTACGTTCCCTAAGCATTGTTTTCTTGGAAGCAGACTAGTCTCGTGTGGACTTTAAAAAAATCTCGTCTTTTGGAAATATGGAGATGTACAAGTGGAAATATCCACAAGAATGGCCCTAGGGGGGATTGGCCAAGGACAGAGAGGTGCTTGCTCTTATTCTTATGGGGAGGCCTTGTTCTTCATTGAGGGGTAAAGATATTCTGGCTTGGAACCCTGATCCTAAGGGAACATACTCGGTAGCCTATGGTTATCAGGTTCTTGATAAGAAAAAGTATGGGAGTCTTCTTTTCACTTGGAGGAAAAAGGTGTGGAACAAAGTTGCCTTGCTAAAATGTAACTTCTTTATCTAGTCGGTAGCTCGTAACAAATGCCTCACTTGGGATAATGTGAGGAAGAGGGGATTTCAGGGTCCCTCTTTTTGTGTCCTTTGCAGTAAGAATGAGGATGACTCTTCTCATTTATTTTTCCAATGCTCCTTTTCCAGAGACATTTGGCACCATTGGTGGAGTGCCTGGAACCATCCATGTTTTCATGTGTTTTCCCTAGTGGAGTTTTGGAGTAGTCTAGACAGACCTCCGACCAAGGCCCCCTTCCTTTGGCTGGCTTGGAAGTTGGGTCCTTATTGCATCATCTGGAAAATTTGGCTTGAAAAAAATTGATGCATATTTCAAGGTAGTTATTTGGCTATTCAATAGATCTGGAAAAGGATCATGTATATGGTTTAGGAAACCATCCATAGCAAATGTGATGTGGACCCTCTTTTGTATTCTAGGGAGAATAAGGTACAACAAGCCCTTGGTATCTTTGGGTATGGTGTGAACTCTTCTAGGCCTAGTAGGGTTCCTCAGCTCAATAAGAAGGTTAGGAGAAATGGTAGGTGGAGGCCACCCCCTAGAGGAGTTTTAAAAATTAATACTGATGGATCATCTAGGGGTAATCCTGGACATGCTAGCATTGGCGGTGTTGGGAGATATTCCACTAGTGGTGTCAATTTTTTATTTTCCATTTATAAAGGTGTTCACTCCAACAATTTTATGGAAGCTCTTGCAATTCTTGAGGCCTTACAGAGGGGTTTTATCTTGGATGGCATAGGATTATCTGCGAGTATGACTCTCAAATTGTGGTTAACATTTTAAATAGTAAAAGGGTGGAGGAATTTAATTGGTAGTTGGTCTCTGTAGCCGTTCAGATTCTTAGAATGAGTGAAGAGTTTGAATTTATATCCTTTGTACACATTCCAAGGAAATAGAATGTGGTTGCTGATTACCTGGCCAAAAGGGCTTCTAAGATGTTGGATCCTTGGAGTATCGATAATTGGGAGAGTCTCTCGTCTGGGGACTCTCAACACCTATGGGAGTTGATCCACAAGGATTTACTGACTTAATGTGGTTTGTTCTTGTCTTTTTTAGGTGTCATTCTATTCTAGTGGTTTTAGCCTGTTTGGATATTTATTTGAATCTTGGTTGGAAGCTCAATTGTACTCTGTAATCCATAATTTTTATCAATAAATTTTTATCCCTTTATTTAAAAAATTATATGGATTTCACTGTTTCAACTTGCTCAGAGAGTTTTGGCAGAATATCAATCATTGACAGGGTTTATGCATGCAAATCGCATAATAGTTGATAAGGCAAAAGATATGTTATTTCGTTTGACTAACTTGGAAACACTTTTGACATTATGTGGTATTCTTCCAATGTTAAAAGAAATGAATAGATTAATTAATATTGCACAAGAGAGATCTATCTATATCATTGATTTTATGAGGATGAGAAAACAAATATGCATGCTTCTTGATTCATTATATGTATATAATGCAGATTTTACAGAACCTTATTTGATAGTTGGAATACATTGATAAACGTGAAAAATCCAAAAAGCTTTTTGAAGTTTGACATCAATGATCATATCTGTATTAATGTTCATGAAAAGATGATAAATGTTTATTTTTTTGAAAGACAATCAAGTATTGTTATAGAAGATTTTGAAGAAGTTCCTGTAACACAATAGATTTCATGTTGTAATACAGAAAAAAGAGAGTAATTTGTCAAATATAGCAAAAAATTTGACAGGTGAGATTAGAGAATGGTTTCAGAGAGATGAGTTGCTTGAGTCCATGGGTGTGGTTAACCCCATGTTTTTGGAGCCTTGTACTGAATACAAAACCTGCAAATAAGTTATTTACTAAATATATGGGTAATCTCATTGACCATTTCAGTAAGAGTGTGGAAGTTAATAGTGGAGCAATTAATGGTCTACTCAACAGTGAACTTTTGAAAGAACAATCATCGCATTTTGGAAGAATAATGGTTTTGCAAACATCACTTATGACAGATATCCATGAGATTGGTTCCACTACACATTTGTGGCAAAAATTGTATCCAAGCACAGTCTTAAAAGATACTATAAGTGAATACTTTTGTTTATATGAATTATGTGAAACAATGATTTTGGGGTCAATCAAAGATGAAAGAGTTTTCAGTGCACTTGCTTTTGTTAAATCTAAAATCCGCAATAGACTTGACAATAATTTAGAAAATTGCTTAAGAATTTATGTGTCTTCATATTAGTTGGATACATTTCTGTATGACAAGGCGTTGGAATACTAGATTTCCTTGGTAGATAGAAGAGGAACGTTGAATACAATTGATAATGATGATGATGATGCTTTCAGTGATCAAATGATGGAGACACAGATTTCTGGACAAGCTGATATGTTTCAACTTCCATAGTGATAATTTTCCATGATTTCATTGACAATAATAAACACGAAGTAATTTGATAGAAAATTTCTCAATATTGTTCTAGATTTATATGATTTCAATGAATTTTTGTTTTAAATCATATTATTGTTTTAAAATTACATGGCTAAAATCATTTTTTGTAGATTGTAAAATTTTATGTTTGGGTCTTAGTGTCTCAACTTCATTTCATGGAATATGATAATAACAAATTTATTTGATAGCAAATTTTAAATTATTGTTCCAGATTTATATTATTTCAATGAATTGTTTTTTTAAATCACGTTATTGCTTTAAAATTACATGGCTTAAATCATTTATGTAGATTGCAAAATTTTATGTTTGGGTCTTAGTTTCTGAACTCTCATTTCATTGACAATGATAAACACAAATTGGTTTGATAGCAGGTTTTTGTATATTGTTCCAGATTTATATTATTTAAATGAATTATTTTTTTCATAACTTTCATGTGCATCATAACTTTTTCAAACCGAAATAAACTATTGTAGTCCTTTTAAAATGTTTTCAAACAAAAATAGATATTGCATCATAACTACAAATTAGATATTAGATATTAGATATTGCAGTATTTTTCAAACCCAAATTATGTGCATCATATCTTTTTCAAACTGACATTAGATATTGCAATATTTTAAAAACATTTTCAAACAAAAAAAATCAAATTAACTAGTTCAAAAATATTTATATTACATCGTTCAAAATTAGATATTACAATATTTTTAAATCAAACATAAATTACATGACATTTTCAAACAAAATGTTTCATATCAACTAGTACAAAAAGAAACATAACATTTTCAAACAAAAATTAATATATTGCAATATTTTTTTAAACATTTTCCAACTCATATCTCAAATTTTACATATCAATTACAAACATAAATTCCCAAATATTAGATAACATTTTCAAACTCAAATATTATTTAACATTTTCAAACCCAAATTTTGTACATCATAACTACAAATTAACTATTTCAAAAAGACATATATCACATATTTCAAACACTTTAAACCCAAATATTACATACCATTTTCTAACTCTACTACATAACATTTTCAAACCAAAAATAAATATTTCAGTATTTTTAATACATTATCAAACAGAAATTACATGAAATTTTCAAACAGAATGTTTCATATCAACTAGTTCAAAAAGAAACATATTACATCATTCAAACATTTGTATACATAAATATAACATAACATTTTCAAACATAAATTAATATATTGCAATCTCTTTTTAAAAAATTTCCAACTCATATCTCAAATTTTACATACCAATTTCAAACATAAATTCCCAAATATTAGATAACATTTTCAAACTCGAATATTACATAACATTTTTAAACCCAAATTTTGTCCATTATAACTACAAATTAACTATTTCAAAAAGACATATATCACATCTTTCAAACACTTTAAGCCCAAATATTACATACCATTTTCTAACTCTACTACATAACATTTTCAAGCATAAAATAAATATTCCAGTCTTTTTAAAACATTATCAAACAAAAATTACATCGTTCAAACATTTGTAAACTCAAATATAACATAAAATTTTCAAAGAGAAATTAATATATTGCAGTATTTTGAAAACATTTTCAAACTCAAGTCTTAAACATCACATACCAAATTCAAATAGAAATAACATATTTTAGTCTTTTAAAAACATTGTCAACATTTTTAAATTTCAATTTTTTGATTGGTGCATGGATGCTTCACTAGTGTTTGGAGTTGTCGTTTCTTTTCCTTTATCAACTTCTGTTTCTTCTGGCAGTGCTCCAACTCTAACAAGGTTGTCACGTACTTTCACAATACTTGACACACATGCATCTTCTTCTTTGTTTGGATCTTCAAGTATTGTTGGAAGTGTTTCTTTCATTTTATCAAGCACCATTTACGAATCTTCATGCAGCTTCTCTTTGATGAATTTTTTTAACTTATTGTTTTCTTTAATCTTTGGCTGCATTTTCTTTTTCATTTCCATTGATTTCATCAAACATGATTTTGCTATAAGAATATTGACATCCATGCTCTTAACCTGTGTTTTCAAGTTTTAAAAGTTTGACTGCAAAACAAGTTGAAAACTTTATTCAAAAGGGATACATTGAAATTATTACAAATTTTCAAAAAATATAAAAATGTAAATGCAATAGAAAATTGGAATATATAGAACTTTTTTACCTCAGCCAATTCTTTTGCAGCCTCAGCAATTGTAACCCTTTCCTTATTAGAAGCCCATAAGTTATAAAATGCTTGGGCTTTAGCATTAACATTCTCCAATCTACCAATAGCAACATTTAAGACATCTTCATAAATAAAATTAGATTTAACTATTCCTGAAGTAGCCTATTTTAGAAAGCCATCAAGTTTTTTAGGTTCATATTTGACTAAAGAATAAATAGAATCTATTTTTTCATAATTTTTATATCGGGCATTAATTTCCTTAATAAGGACCTTTGTCTGATATTCCCATTATTTCAACTCTTGCAAATATTTCAAAACAAACCCCTGAATTGTTGACTCGGTACTAGCTGCCAATGAAATATTTTCTTTAAAATTGACAACATCATCCTTAGTTTGAGGACCTTGAGGATGACAGTTGTCTCCTTGGACGGGTGGTTCTAATGTCTGTTGAGCTACAGGTAATTCTTCTCATGCTCTATATTTAAGCACATTTGTTGCCCTGAAGACTTCAATCAAGCCCTGCATCATGTAATCATCATCAAGAGGAATATTTTCCAATCCCTATCCTGAACATTCAGGTCCCTATGAATTTGAAGAAAATGTAAATTGAGAGAATCCAATTCCCACCAAACTTGGTGTTGGTCTTTGTGATGTCTATGGTTGTGAAATCCCATGCCCAAAATTTCATGAAGTGGCTTATGAAAACAAACATTTTCCAACACCGACTTGCCCTTGCATAGGTTAAGGCTGTGACTGTCCCAGTTGTTGATTGCGTGTAAAGGGTGACTGTCCCTGTTGCTGATTGCATGTAGTCAATGAGTGTGATGCTTGTGGAGGAGGTGGTGGCGGCATATGCTCTCTAACTTGTGATGTTACTACTTGATCACGAGAATCAATTAAAAACAGTCCAAAAAAATTTGTTACAATTCTGCTTAAAATAAAAAGAAATCTAAATTTTAATTAACTACACATAGAATCATAGATTTACCAGATGAAATGTGATGCAATTGTTCTACATTGGGGGAGGGGTTGGCCACACTATATTCGACTTGCACATTTTGTGCAAACCTAGGTGTATGAGACACCCCATGAGTAGCTACTTGCCTGGCACATTTGTGTGACCTCTGCATAGTAACATGTGTTGCTTCAAAGCTCGTATCTTCAGAATAACCTGTTTGCTTCAGCTTGTGACCCCTATTGGTAGCAATCTATTTAGTCTTTGAAATTTTTGCCTTTGCCTGCATATAGATGAAAAAAATTAAAAAAATAAATATTGTAAACTATAAAATAGTATGTCAAAGACAATGATGTAGTTATTACCCTTAATTCCTCTAGTGTCATAGCAATAGACAATATAATTGAATGCATAAAAGTTGGTATAGGAGTAGTTGACAAATTATGAAAAGACTCAAAATATAAAGCCAAATTATAATTTACACTATCCACAATGGGCTGAGTCTTGGGGGGCTGAGTCTTGGCAGTTGCAAGTTTGATCACGTGCAACTCAGTCCTGACTCGATCAGAAATATATGTATACCAATCAAACTTTTCATTTTTTTAGACTGAACAATATAATACAGTGCCCAAAACAAAATTTTTGGTCTTCCCAATAGAATAATCCTGGCCTAGAAAAAATCAATAATGGCCTTCAGAGTTTGATGGTTAACATCGTTAATCGCTAAACCTCTTTTTTTTTGGCGTTAGAAGCTGCATAAAAAAATTTGATGTCAATTTAGAAATTTAAAACATTGAAAATTAATAAAATACACTTAATAAGATTTATACCTGCCAAATATTCTGATGAAAGACCATAATTGTTATCGAGGTGTTCTTTGTCATCTGGAGAAAGCTATAACCTCGACGACACTTGATTAAAACCAATAAATGGAAGACCTGTCAATCTATGAATATCTCCAGGGATGATGCTGAAAACAATATTTTTATATTTTAGATTAATGCTTACAATACCCCTGTCATGGTCATAACCAAATATAATATGTTGCAGGAGCACTTTGTCTATTTTGAAATATGGCATGGAAACGAGGGTTGATAAACCTACATTATATAGCCATTGAAATTTCATCCCTGGCATTGTCATGAGATCTGAAATCAAAGTGCACATAAAATTCTTGAATTTTGGTTGGATTATGGAAGGGGTATCCATTGGAAGTAGTTGGAAGTGGAAGAAAAAATATTGGAAATGGAAATTGAAAGGTCGATCAAAAAGGTTAGCTCTGGTTGTAGCTGTTGCGGAAAAGAAATGGGAAAATGACTTGTTGATGCCCTTTTAGAGACTTGAAACGTATTTGACACGTGGTAACATCGTATTAGACATGAAGGATAGGACATGTAGTATTAGACACGTGGCAGTACGATGGTGGTCAAACTAAACTATGCTATCGGTTCATAATATGCATCCAGTTTAATTACGAAGCATAGTATGCATCCGGGGCACTGGGCGGTTGCATATTATGCAACCACTTTAATGTTGGAGCATGGTTTACATTCGCCTGGCACCCGGATGCATAAAATGCACCCGTTTGACACCCAGATGCATAATATGCTCTGGTTTTAAATCGGTTGCATAATTTGCAACCGTCCGGTACCCAAATGCATAAATGCATCCACCCAATGTTTGGATGCATTTATACATCCACCCGATGTCTGGATGCATTTATGCATCCACCTAGTGCTCGAATGAATTTATGCACCTGATCGGTACCTGGATGCATAAATGCATCCCCCTAATGTTTGGATGCATTTATGCATCTGCCCGAGGCCTGGATGCATAAATGCACTAGCCCGGTTGTCTTGGACCTTTGTATCGTCATGAGATTAAATGCATCCATTCGTTGCATCTGGTCCATGGTCGTAAAAGACCAAGATCCAGGACAAGACACGTTGGTCTTCTTCCTGATGGGTGTAGTTGATTTCTTGCCTACTACACCCATCAGAAAGAGGCCACCCTTCTTGTCTTTAATCTTTGCCTACTTTAATATGAAGGAAGTTTTCATATTTAATCATTGAAATTAGAGTGCACTAAATCATGTGGGATAAATAGTTATGTGGGATAGATAGTTATGTGGGATCAACTTTGTCAATATTGCATTTTTTTTCCCCCTAACAACGTCAATAGCGATAAGATACATCGTGCTACAATCCTTATGTTTACTAGATGCCATATCATATCTCTTACTCGAATATCCAATACTTATTATGCACCCGACTCAAGACCATTTCAAGTTTTGCAACCCGTTCGAAACCGGATCATATTATGCATTCATTCCATGACCGGACCGCAATTCACGTCCAAGATTTTGCCAAGATTTTAAACATAGCTAGTATCTTTTTGTCCTGGTCCAAAAAAACTTTAAAATTCATCCTTTTTTGCCAATTTTTTGAGAAAAAATAAAATCATTCGCCATGCCAACATACATGAAGTTCGACAGATTTCGTCGTCGTTTCGAAATAGTTTCGCCATTTTTTATAAGTACCTTTCGGGTCCTACCTCTTATGCTTAACCCTAGTCTAAAGCTAATGGAACTAAATCCTTTGACCTCTTCATGGATAATATCCTTCACTTACTACTCCATAAATATCATTTATTCATATGTTGAGGTATCGAATGCTATATTGTAAGATGCTTAGGACTTTAGTGTTAGCACATTAAACATAAATTTATTAAAAGAACATAAAATCTTGATGCTTTATCCTAGATTGAGAAGTACCATTATGCCCTTGACCACATACATGAACAAACTACAATAAATAATCAAATATTTGATAAAAATTTTACCAATAATCAAGACATTAATAGTCTAGGTTGTAATTTGATTCTATTTTCTATGGTATATGTACAATCATATTTTTATGATATATGGTTGCTTTAAAAAAAAAACCAATATTTCTATTATTGGAAAAATATAAGTATAAAGCAATTGAGGGATAAAACTATGCCTTACACCCTACACGAATTAAAAATGTGCTACAAATAATTAAATATGAATCCTAGATCATTATAAATTGCTCATTGTTCAATCTTACTTTTTCATTAGTCTATTTGTCTACTTTAGAATTCAAACTTCTTGGAATATGGACAACTTCCCATCTCTAGAATTTTTCAAATAGCTCTTTTGCCTCCTCATAAGAGTTATTTAATAAATCATCCTATGGAGACCATAACTATTTCATCATGTTGATAACCAACAAGGAATCACCCCTTATAACCACATCCTTCAATTCAAATTAAATAGCAATTCTCAATCCTCGTATTAGACCTCTTAATTTTGCAATATGATTTGTGTTGCAACCTATTCCTTCTTTGAATAACATTTTATTGGTTGGGTAGAACCAAATAATTTTGCCTCTTGCACCTGCCTACCTTGAATTTACTTTGGAAGCTCAGTAAAAGAACACATGTGCTTTGTCTTCGTCAAGATGTATCTTCTCAACTTCAATTGGTTTTGTGATTTGTCTAGTCAACTTATCCTTGTCTAGATCTAGTATCTTTAGAATTTTGAGATCGGATTGGTTCCAAGAGTCCTCAAAAGCTACCATGCTTCTTTTTTGTACTTTGAATTGTTCCTCCATAGCTCTAAAATTTTTCTTCCAAATTTCTTCAATTGTGACTATTTCATTGTTGCAACAGAATCTGTTCCTACAAAGCTAAATGTTCCAAAATATATTTATCAGAAGCAATAGCCATACACTTTGTATGACTTCATTACATTTATCATTGCTCACCACACTATTCCATACAACCATAAAATCTTTTATTGACTATTCTATCAAAGTAGAATGGATTTCTTTGTCGCACATGTTTGCATAGTTAGACCACAAATGTTTATAAAAGGATAGTGAATAAAAACATGGATACATGTTTCACTATTTTATTTGCATAGGTAGAAGATTTTTGGCCCAGGGTAACCTCTTTGTTTATCTATTTCTCCAACTAGAATCGCCTACCTAATCAGTAACCAAACAAATAACTTAGATTTTGGAGTGGCAATAGAAATCCAAACCAACCTTGAAGTCTTTTTAAAGCTTGCTAACTATCCTCCCATTTTCTGAGCTAATAGGGCAAAGTACCATATCTTAATAATATACATCACCAACCTGTCCTTTTCAACCCATCTAGCAACATTTTTATCTTTCTTTAAAAACATTGACCTATATTTTAATAACATTAATAAATCCATGTAAAGAGGGTGGAGGTGGGTGGGAATATTCAATTCTTCTATTGTTTTCCAACTCTTAGGATCAGTGTCAAGCATTGTAACCCTTCTGAGGTCTTTAACTCTATTGTGTCCTTTGTTCCTTAACCCTTTAATAATTTGAGTAAGATCTCTACACTACACTATTGGGATTTTTCTAGAAAACGAATGAGATAAAACATCTATCTATCCCTCCCTGATCACCCAAGAAAAAATATTTTAAATAGTTCCAAACCTCCTAGAATGTGTCCCCAATTTTTTGGTCATTTTCTGTAGGGATTCACTTTGAGCAACAAGGTTTTTGGAGGACAACTTGTGCCATACTTGCTTAATAGGATATGAACCTAGATCTCGTTTACATTGTAAAGAATCCATCACACCAATTTTGCTACTAGGGCTTTGGCCATAAGGTATGGATTTTAATACCTTGTTAACTTTCATTTTTTAGGATAGCAGACTATGGACTACTTTGCCAAAGGTAATTTTTTTGATCTATTTTTCCCTCCTTTCTAGAGAAAATTTTTCATTTTTTCTTCTTACATTATCGATTTTGGGACAACCATCAAGAAGACCAGAATATAGGTAAGGAGAATAGGACAAATTTGAGCAAGGTGGTTCTTCCAACTAGTTTTAGAAATGAAGAAGTCCAAGAATCTATTTTTTTGCTTATATTCTTTAGAAAAAAAACCCAATCTACATATTGGGTGACATTGGATGATATTGGGTCTCCCAGATACCTAAAACTTTATTGTTTCCTAGTTGGAAATTCAGTATTCTTTAAATTTAATTTTGAAGCCTGATCCTACTATTATAAATGAATACATGATATTTTTCATAGTTCATATTTCCTCCTGAGGCCACTAGAAGCACATTAATGATATCCTTACAAGCTCTAGCATTAGAAATGGAAGCCTTGTCCATCATAAGAGTATCATCAACATAGAGAGTATGGTTGATAGATCTGGCCTTTATGGATATTTTTACCCATTCTAAAATATTTTCCTCTACTTTGGATTTGGTTGTAGATGAAATCTTTAAAAATATGAGGAGCAATAATGTATGTATCTTTTTGCATAATTGAATTAAAGTATTGAAAGAGGTTGCCCCCTCGAAGTGGCCTGTGATTCTATGTTTTTTATGAGATTGTTCATTTTTGCATTTATATTTTATAGTTGTGTTGTGAAAATTTATGCTTATTTGCAATATTTGTGTGTGTGTGTTTATTTTTAATAGTAGGTTCCTAACAAGTGGTATTAGATCACTTTCCAGGGTCGTTTTCTATTGCAACTGTGATAGTTCCTACCATTCCAACTATTAGGTATAATATTTGGTGTTTTATTTTTTGCTAGTTTCCTTTTAAAAAAATTAGCCTCTATTTATTTTATTAGTTATTTAGGTTAGAAACCCTATATCAGGGGTTTTAAAATATAATAGAGGGGCTATCGTTATTGGCTAATATAGATTACCTATAAAGCGTCTACTAAAGTGAGAGGTGAACAGGCTCTAATACCTAGGCCTTAGATAACACCCATCTATGAAATTAAGCTTCCACACATCTTTGGATATATTGGGAGACCCCCTAGGATTAGGAGAGACCTTTAGCCCTTAGGAATATTTTTGACCTTTTATTCTCCATAGTGCACTGGATACAACATTCAAGAAGATTACCCTTTCGTACTGAAAGAGAGGTAGGTAGTGTGCTCAATGGTATGTGTGGAATCCTCCTTGAGTAGCAGCCTAAAATATTGGTCCAAGAACTATCATTTATCACTATGATATAATAGAGGGCCTATAAGTAGTACATACACCCTAGTTTAGCATACCTTCGTATGTGGAATATCAAACCTATAACAAAAAAATTGTTTTGTAAATCTTGAACTTGTTACCATAAACCTGTCATAGAAATTGAGCATACAAAGAAGACATCCCTATTCCAGAGTTATTGCGCGAAAAATAGTCACAAAAAATTTATAGAAGAATATCATAGATGAAAAAAATCTCTAGAGTTAAAAATAGTAGGAATAGTGAGGTTAGTGTTAGTAATAGTCACGCAATTTAGTCAATAACAGTCAAAACATGGTCATCAATTATTAGTATCAGAACAATTACCTATGATAGTTAGAATTATAAAATAGATAGGGAATATCTATGACAGAGTTAGACCAGGGCGGTGACAACATAGTGCTAGGAGTGATCAGTAGTCAGAATAGATAATATAGAGTGTCATAAGGGGTTGGTCAACATAGAACCTAACTTTTGAACCAAACCTCCAAAGAGAAAAGCTGACCACACTAACAACCTCAACAACAAAGCAATAAAAATTTTTGGGATACCCAAAACTAGTGTTGTGGTATATAGATCATCGTGATCATCTTCTTGAGCTAATCATTTTGATATATAGATCCCAAACCACTTTTTTGTCTCCTTACTAAAACTAGTAACCCTTAAATCATATTTCTATTTTTAGTAAGTATAACCAATAGGTCATAAATCTTAGAACATGGCTTTAGGTACTCGATAACAATAATTAGATAACCAAAAAACAACTATGGTCGTCATTCTCTAACATCTTAGATGAGATAAAGACACAAATCAAAAACTTCCAAGAATATGAGTGTGGTCATCAAGACATAGAGGGAGTTGAAGGTGGAGTTGGATAGTCGAATCTCTATTGATTTCTTGGATCATCAAGATCAACAAGATATATGTACAAGTCATCACAAATAAAATGTACCAAATAACAATGGATTTGAATTTCCAAAATTAGGCTTCCCAAAATTTGATGAAAAATATTATAAGGGGTGGATTTGTAAGGCCAAATAATATTTTAGTCTTAATAATATCCCATGCTACATGCATTTGACAATTGCCTCTTTCAATTTTGAATCAAATGCAATACATTGGTTTCTATGGCTTAGGAAGGCAAAATATAAGCTTTCTTGGAAATACTTTGGAAAACATCTACTCACTCACTTTGGTCCTAGTGAGTTTGAATATTTTATAGGAGTTCTTTTTATATTTAGACAAACCTCAACCGTTTGAGAGTGTCAAACCCAATTTGAAAAACCTGCCAATCATACCGCTAGTCTAAGTGTCGATTCCTTTCAAAGTTTTTTTGTGAGTGATTTTAAGGATGACATTAGGGTTGAGGTTAAACTGTTGAGACCCTAAACATTACCATAGATAATCCAAATGGATAAATTGGTAGAAGAAAAACTAAAGGCTCTAGGATGCACCTCTAAATTTCCTCAATCTTGATCATCTTTTCATCCAAGCCTATGACAAGTCCTACCACTAAATATCCTATGGTAAAAAAAGTGAATCGTGAAGAGATGAAAAGTAGAAGGCAACATGGGCTATGATATAATTATTATGAAAAGTATTCCTGGGGACACAAGTTTGTGCAACAAAAATTATATCTGCTAGATATGGATGAAGTACCAACTACAAAATATTTAGAGGACAAGAAGGATCCTCAAGAGGGAGAAACCATAGATCAAACAACAGATCTAGAGGAATACCAACCAAAAATATGTGTGCATGATTTAGTAGGAGTATCCACTCCATAAAAAATTAAAGCAATCAACTACTTCAAAGGATAATGAGTCATTATTCTCATTGAATTTGGCAGTACACATAGTTTCATTGATCCACGTGTGGCCAAATAAGGAAATTTTTACATTACTACATGCAATTCCTTTGAAGTCATGATTTCTAATTGAGGCACCCTACCATGTAAAGGAAAATGTTGTAATATCAAAATTCAAGTTGCGGACTATAATATCAAGATAGACATGTTTTTCCTACCTTTAGGTGGGTGTGATGTAGTTTTAGGATCACAATGGTTGCAAATGTTAGGACCATTTTTATGGAATTTTGTTGATTAAGGATGAAGTTTAGTCAATATGGGTAGGAATATACTTTACGAAACATAAGGTAGGTGTGACTCTGTTTATTTCTACCCATAAGTTGGAGAATTTGTTGAAAAATTCTTCTCATGGAGCGGTGGCACAAATATTTGCTATCAATGGCCTTGCAAAAGGGAAAGAGAACCATCCAATGCAATTGCAGGGATTATTAAACAAATATGCTCAAGTTTTTAACGAACCCAAGGGACTATCTCCTCATTGCTCACATGACCATACAATATAGCTTTTTTCTAGTAGTCTTCCTTATAATGTTTGTTTGTACATGTATCCTTATGCTAAAAAATTAGAGATTGATAAAATAGTGCAGGAGCTTTCTGTTGCCGAGGTTATCCATTCTAGTGCTAACCCTTATTCTTTGCTAGTGTTATTAGTATGAAAAAATAATGGTACTTAGCACTTGTGGGTGGATTATCGAGACCTCAATAAGATCACTATTAAATATAAATTGCTAACTCCAGTGATTGAAGAACTACTTGATGAGTTGCAAGGGGTTCAATAATTTTCCAAATTGGATTTGTGATCAGGGTATCATCAAATTAGAATCAAGGATGAGGAAATTCTAAAAACAACTTTATAAACTCATGAAGAGTATAATTAATTCTTGGTTATGCCATTTATATTAACCAATGCACCTTCTACCTTTTAGAGTCTAATGAATTCCATTTTTTCACTTTCCTTTGTAAATTCATTCTAGTATTTTTTGATGATATATTGATTTACAACTGTTCATGGGAAGAACATCTTCAACACTTAGATAAAACACTCAAACTTTTGTTTGACCATCAACTTTATGCAAATATGTCCAAATATTATTTTGGTTAGAAAGAGGTTGAATAATTAGGTCACATCGTCATTAAGGATGGAGTTCAGTTTTATCCCAAGAAAATTCAAGCTATTCAATATTGGCCTAAGATTCATACTCTGAAGGGACTTCATGGCTTCTTGGGACTCATGAGCTATTACAGAAAAATTGTGAAGTATGGCAAGATAGAAACCCCCTTGACTACTATGTTGAGGAATAATTATTTTTAGTGGATAGAACCTGCTAAATATGCTTTTATTAATTTAAAGTATGCCATGACCATTACATCCTTTTTAGAAATGCCAAATTTCTATAAATATTTTGTTATTAAAAGTGATGCATCGAGCACTCACATTAGGGTAGTTTTAATACAAGAAGGTAGACCATTGGTCTTCACTAGCAAGGTACTCTTAGGCCAAAATTTGGGTAAGTCTACTTATGAGAAGGAAATTCTTACCATTTTACATGTGCTCAATCATTGAAAATCGTATCTCATTGGGATACAAGTTTCCATCAAGATCGATCATCAGAGTCTCAAATATTTCTTAGAATAAAGGATGGCCACACCAGAACAACAAAAATGGGTTTCAAAATTGATGAGTTATAACTACAACATCACATATAATAAGGGTAAGGAAAACATGGTGGTAGATACTTTGTCCCAACTACATGAATAATAGACTATGCTATATGCTATATTCACACCACATCATTAGTGGATTAGTCAACTACACAAGGAATTGATCAAGAAATCCTCTTTAGAAACTCTCATCTGCAAACTTCAAGCATATCCTCATTCATACATTGGATATACTTGAGATGACCATGATTTACGGTACCATAACCATATTATTATACCCAATCAGTCATAAATAAAGGACCTGATTCTTCAAGAAATGCATGCTTCCCCAATAGCTGGCCATTTGAGGTTTCTCAAAACTTATACAAGTACTAAGTGTACCTTTTTCTAGTAAGGAATGAAAAAATATATTCATACTTTTATGGCTGAATGTGATCATTGCTAATGTATGAAAGGTGAAACTATGAATTCCCTTATACCCTTCAACCCTTGTCAATTCTTGAGCAGGTATGAATAAATATCTCTATGGATTTCATTGAAGGGTTGCCTAAATCTAGAGGTAAATCATTTATTCTGGTGATAGTGGATCGTCTTACGAAGTATGCTTATTTTTGTTCCCTATCCCACCCATACATCGCATCCATTATCATTAAAAAATTCTTAGAATCCATATTTCATCTCCATAGAATAGCTAAATCTATTGTATCTGATATGGATCCTACGTTCACTAATTATTTTTGGTAGGAATTGTTTAAGTTGCAAGGAACACAAATCAAGATGATTTTTGCCTATCATCCTCAAAGTGATGGTCAAATTAAAATTATGAATAAATTCTTGGAAGCATATCTTCATTTTTTCACCTCTAAACATCCTACACAATGGGCCAAGTGGTTTCCTTTATCCGAATGGTGGTATAACACAACATATCACACTTCCACTAAGGTGAGTCCCTTTGAAGCAACCTATGGTTAATCTCCACCAATACCATCTTCTTACATTGCAAGAAGTTCCAAAGTTTAAGTTGTGGATTCTACTCTTTTCTAGCATGATTCCATTCTTCACTAACTCAAGGTCAATCTAGACATTGATAAGGAATGACATGTATACTAAAACATTCTATATGTAAAATTTCTATTTGATTACACACAGTTTCTATTTTTTTTTGGATAAGATTTTGCCTACTGTATCCTTATCCAATTTATGTTCTTATCTAAGATGTAATTGCCTATTTATAGGCCCATTATGCAGAATAATAATAAGTTCATAAAATTATTTGTGTGTGGGTGCTTTTTTTGTTTATTGCCCGTATCAGTTTGGTATCAGAGCAGTTTTTTCTTGCTCCTTTTTTTTTCTGTTCAAGGCACCATACTACCTAAAAGAGTCTCTCCCTCAAAGAGATCTCTCAAAGAGCCAAAGCGCTCTTGACGGATATTGAGTCCATTCATGTTGCCATGCTAGCAGAAGAAATGGCATCTGCTAAAGATGAAGTTCTTCCTACTGAAAAGGAAGAAGATGTTGAAAAAGAAGTAAATTTACCACTCCTTGAAGGGAATGTTCCTAATGTTGTTTCTTTTAATGGTGATCTTGTTTTGTTTGATGCAGCTCTAAAAATTGCAGATTTGTTTGAGGAGGACTCTTTTAATGAAGCCCATGAAGTTGAAGCTGGCAAGATGCAAATTCCTTATCTGTCTTACAACGAATCAGAAGAAGATCTTGTGCATTCCATGCTAACTCAATTTATTCTCTGTGGCCCGCTGGCATCACTTGCTTTCATCAACAACATAAACTTTATCCCTCAATATTTCTACGAATCTATCCTCCTCTCTGGCTACTCTATGTTGTTCCTATTTTCTTGTGGCCCTACTTTGTGTGCTCCCCAACCAACATGTGCCCCACCATGGCCACCTCCCGTAGTCTGTGCAATTTTCCTGTGCAGTTTTCCTATTCAGTTTTCTTGTACAGTTTTCCTATGCAATTTTCTTATGCAGTTTTCCTATGCGGTTTTCCCTTGTCTCATTTTGGTCACTCTTGCGGTATTCTATCTACAATGATAAAAAATAAAAACAAAAAAAAAGGATGCATAAAAAAAGTGTCTCGAGAGCATCTATTTCCTACTCCATCTGTGCTTTTCGCTCTATGCCATGCATTATTCCATTTTTTCCCATCCATGCATTATTTTGCTTTTCCCCACATGGAGCGCACATTCTAAAATTAACCAAAAAATAATAATAAAAAAATTGGTGGATTCCTTACAACTAGATGATATTTTCCTTCCCTTTTGCACGCATTGGAGCCCAATGCTCTTACGGTGGGGAGGAATGATAAGGAATGACATGTATACTAAAACTTTCCATATGTAAAATTTCTATTTTATTACACACAGTTTCTATTTTATTTTGGATAAGATTTTTCCTACTGTATCCTTATCCAATTTATGTTCTTATCTAAGATGTAATTGCCTATTTATAGGCCCATTATGCAGAGTAATAATAAGTTTTTCTTCATAGAATTATTTGTGTGTGGGTGCTTTTTTATTTATTATCCATATCAGACGTGGCTCAAAATCGTATGGAATAACAAGCTGATCAACACCACACTAAACATATCTTTGATGTTGGAGACATGGTTTTTCTTTGTTTGCAACCGTACAAAAAATACTCTCTCCAACTTCATGGTTACAAAAACTTACCACAAAATATTATGGACCTTATCATGTGTTACAACATATCGGGCCGACAACATACAAACTAGCCCTTCTAGCTAGTTCTAAAATTATCTAGTCTTCTATGTCTCTTCCCTTAAGAAAGTTATTAGAAATAGGATCTAGGTGTAGTCTACACTTCCAAATTGAATGAGGAAGGTTTCATCATTCTTGAACACAAATGCATTCTTGATTGCAGATCACATACCCTTCATCGATGTTCTTGTCTAATGGTATGGCTTACAACCTAAAGATGCTATGTGTGAACCTCTTCGCTAGCTCTAGAAATAATTTCCTCATCTTTAGCTTTGAGAACAAATCTTTTCAAAGAGGAAGGGCATGTTAGGACCCCATCCTAACACTATGATGGAATGTTCCTTGTTGAACATGGGGGGATACCCATAGTAACATTTTGTAATACTTTGTCAATACGAGGAGCATCCATGATAATATTTTGAAATATTTTGTAATAGTTGTGGCTCTAGAAGTAGACAAGTGTCACCATTATATGTAACTATTATCAGGAATGCAACTATTTTGTAGGTAGGATATTCTAGCTTAGGTGACATTTTGCATGTAAGCCAACCTTGAGAGTTAGGTGGTAGATGAAATCTTAAAATTGTAAGAAGTAAGAATGTATGTATATTTTTGCATAATTGAATGAAATTATTGAAGGAGGTTTCCCCCTCGAAGTGGCTTGCAATTCTATGTTATTTGTGATATTGTTCATTTCTGCATTTATATGTTGTAGTTGTGTTGTGAGAATTTATTTTATTTGAAATATTTATGTGAGTGTGCTTATTTTTAATAGTAGGTTCTTAACACTATTTTCTTGAATAATCAACTATATTCAAGTTGATTCACCCAAATATGAGTCCTTGTCTTCACTAGTTATCCTTCAACCTAGTGGAAAGACACTACACTACATCAAAAAAAGGCTTTAATGGTGGATAAAATAAGGTCTTTTTTTAAGTTAGTAAAAAATCACCCTAATAGATCCTAAGAGGGTGGTTTATAACCACCCTCTTAGGGATAAGAGGGCAGTTTATAACCACCCTCTTAGGGTGACCCTAAGAGAGCAGTTATAAATCACCCTATTAGACCTAAGAGGGTGGTTTAGGCAACCCTAAGAGGGTAGTTTAAAACCACCCTCTTAGGGTCTCAATGAATATATATATATATATATATATATATATATATATATATATATATATATATATATATATATATATATATATATATATAAAGACCACGGGAAAAGTTAAATGAGCATTTTATTTCACTTTTTTTGCTAGATAGAGAGCTTGAGCTAGGGTGTTTACTCAGATGGAGGTTGGATAGAGAGCTTGATCTAGGGCATTCACTCAGACAGAGGTTGTATAGAGAGCTTTATCTAGGAAATTCACTCAGATGAAGGCTGCATAGAGAACTCAAGCTAGGGTGTTTGCTCATACGGACGTTGGATAGAGAGCTTGAGCCAGGTTTGGACAAAAAGATCGAGCCAGGACTTGATAGAGAGCTTGATATTTTAAGTGGTATGCACTGCTCAAGGTTTAGGAAGATAGAGGGAAACTATATTCAGAATTAGGGTTTTTTTTTCCTTATCAGTTTAGTTTTAGGAATACATGGTTTTGTAAATATACTCAATGAATATATATCCATTGCATGTGTTTGCATAAATTTAGGAACGATATACTTGAATGTTGAATGTGCACCTATTCTATTTTTAGGCTATATTTTTGAGCATGCATCAACATTAATACAATTTCCCTCCTTTAGGGTTTGGGGATGCAAAGGGAAATTATGTTCAAATTTTAGGGTTTTCTTTTTCCTTATCAGTTTGGTTTTAGGAATACGTAGTTTTAGAGTTGTTATTACATACTTGGATAAAATATTTGGTTGTTTTTTCTTGGTTATACTCACTGTCAAGGTCTATGGACTTGCCAATCCCATAAAGAGAATGTGGATGATCCAGATTGTGACTTAGCATGTCAATCTATCTCTCTACTACATATGATTTGGCTATTTTTTGAAACCCTTTTTATAGGGCATGTCGGTTTCTAGTATAAAATATTGGTAAGAAGGATATGGCAAAGTTGTTGAAGCCATGAATTATCAACAAAATTTTGAATGTGGCGGCAACAATGAACATACAATAGAACATACTAAGAATAGTCTTTTATGGGCTTGGGGATGCAAAGGGTTTAGGATTTGGGGATGCCATGGGTTTAGGGTTTGGGGATGCTACTATAACCCATTAATTAATGATGTCCTATGTCAAATTATATCTATGAGTTAGAATCTACTCCATATTGCTATGTATTGTTGAAAAGCTTCAAAACTCCTGAAGTTCTAAGGATTTTCACTACTACTGTAATATGCTATCATAAATATTCAAGTTATTTTGTTTTCTTATTTACAGTGATGGTTAAGCTTTACTGCTAAATTGATTTAACTTTGCTATGTACTATTGCATTTGCTATTATGGTTAAGCTTTACTATATCTTATTTATCATTATGATGGTATACTAGAGAAAGATAAACTTTGTACCTTTCCATTATAATGGTATAATAGGGAAAGATAAACTTTACAATTGTATTCTGATCTATGATGCCTAATATAAGTTACCCTACTACGAGTCAAATATTGTGATGATATACTAGATAAAGATAGACTTTATTGTTGTACCTTGTCATTATAATGGTATAATAAGGAAAGATAAAATTTATTGTTGTATTCTGCTCTATGATGGTTAATGTAGGTTACCCTACTATGAGTCAAATATAGGCTTTACTTATGTATGATGGTTTAACTTGATGCTCCAATTTCATCAAGTAATGCATGTTATACCACTTTACAATTACTTTCCATATTTTCATATGTTGCTTTAACATAATGATAATCCATTATCATATATATGTTGATGAACTTATTGAGATGGTCCATTTTGGTAATAAAAGGAAATGGTTAGGGTACTTTATTACTTCATGGTTTGTAGTAAAATGATAGTAGTAAATACCATTGTGTTTTTAAAATCTTAATATAATTTTTTAAGAGAATGTAGTTGGACTTTGATTAAGACCCACACAAAGCAACCCTTACATTGTAAAACTAATTGCAGCATTACGCTAAAACAAAGTCTTAACTATAAGTACGACCACAACATAGTTATAGCACTGGAATACAATCGGTCTTTATTTCAAACCAAAATGAAACTTGAGGGAACACATCATTCTGGTCTTAGAGAGAAAGGACATATGTAAGGACTGATGACGTTAATTCAAATATCCATGGGAGATATTCAAGATAACTATAGGTAAAATATTGAACATGCATACAAATTAAAGACCTCATGAGGAGAACTTAAGACTCCTAAAAGTTTATCAAAATTTATAAAGTTCTAGTAAGACATCAATATTAAGTTTAAACTTAATATAATTATTTTAGATATGTTGATTTGAAATTAAAGGAGGATGCAATGTATTTCCTTATTTGGCTTGTGAGATTTGTTTTTTAAATAATGGTTATTTTAGGAAGTGGAAATCATAGTTATTATTACATACTTGGAGAACATATTTGGTTGCTTTGTTCTTGGTTATGCTCTCTTTCAAGGTCTATGGACCTGTCAAGCCCATAAAGAGAATGTGGATTCCCAAACTTGACACTTAACATCTCAATCTATCTCTCCACTATAGATGATTTGGCTTGTGAGATTTATTTTTTAAATGATTTTTATTTTAGGAAATAGAAATCAGAGTTATTCATACATACTTGGAGAACATATTTGGTTTCTTTGTTCTTGGTTATGCTCACTGTCAAGGTCTATGGACCTGTCAAGCCCATAAATATAATGTGGATGTCCCAAACTTAATACTTAACATTTCAATCTATCTCTCCACTATAGATGATTTGGCCATTTTTTTAAGCCCTCTTTATAGGGCATGTTGATTTATCATATAAAATATTGGTAAGGATATGGTAAAGTTGTTGAATCCATGAATTATGAATAAAATTTTCAATGTGACAACAATTATGAACATATAATGACACATACTGATAATAGTCCTTTATGGGTTTGAGGATTACCATACTCTTATCCTCACAACAAGTGCTCATGAGGATGATTAATCACCAATATCCCCTAGTTATTGAGTAGAATTTCATCACATATAGATGATACAAGAAAAATCCTTCACCCCCCATATGTGTGTGTGTGTGAGATAGAGAGAAAGAGTGACTCCATATCATCATTATTAGAGCTATGTTAAAATATCCCCAAAAACATACAAACATGGATAAATTTTGACAACAAAGGCATTAGCTATAAAACCTATAAATATTTCCAACCCTTCTACTTTTTATATTATATTTAGTTCTAGTAAAACCCATACCATGAACCAAATCCTATAGGAGAGATTCACACACCACATTGAGTCCATTGCATTTTTTACTTCCAAACTTGTTACAAAGATATTTTATTGTAAATAATATGCTATATAGTACAAATTATTCATCCCAACCATGCATAGGATATGATATTCACAAACACATCATGCAAAAGTAAGACCATTTCCAAATGAAATGAGGAACTTCTAGCATTTGCAAAACATTTAAATCTGGATATCTATAAAAGAGCTTCCTTATCGCTCCAACCAACATAGATTGAAATTTATTTTCTTCATACCTCCTTTCTTCTTCGAAACAATGTACAATAATCCCCATCACAATCCTTTTAATGTGCCTTAATACTAAGTCATGGTAACTATAGATATTGTAACTAAATTTGTTAATTTTCTAATAGCTAGGACTAGCAATAATACTTATAATTAGCTAAAAATATATGAAAAACATTATTAAGTTCCATAGTGATAATGCTCCCAAATAGCTAAAAATATATGAAACATGATTAAGTTCCATGAAGTGCATAAAAAGATAATATCATATAGACATCTTATATTGGCCTCTAAATTTTGAAAGAGACCAAGGGAGCCACTAAGGTACATTTACACCAATATTGCAAAAAAACCAAGTAATCACAAAATTTGGGGAAATCTTGAAAACTTGACTTCTCCATAGATATTCTAGGGTATCCTCACACAAAAATACTTGATCATGAGATTTTAAAATAAGCTAGTACATACTTTAAATAGTTTATATGTCATGATTGTTATCCAATATCTCTATTTTAATAGTTTTTAACTATGCCACATACTCTTTATAAAAGGATTTAGGTGTATTTAATATTTATATAATTCACATATTTACATATGCATTTTTCAATTTTCATGAGTTCATTATTGTACCATCTTTCAAAGCCATCAAAATTCCTTGCTAAACAGTTCATGTATTGGCTTAAGTGATTTAACTATTTTTGCATTGTAGGAATATATTTGAGTTTATTTTCATCATCTATTTCTTCTCTTCTAAGAAATGGAATAATATTTTCTTTGTAATGATACATGCATGCATCAATGACTATATTTTATATTGGAAAGATCGTGAAAAGAAGCAAGCTTGCCCAACATGTGGTGCATCTCGATGGAAAGTCGACCCTAATTCATAAAAGGTATGCATAAATTTTCCTATGAAGGTGTTGAGGTAATTCCCCATTATAATGAGGTTGAAGAGAATGTATAGGTAAGGGATTTTATTATATAATTAGGTTTGTTGTGTTTGTTTCTTTAAAAATTATTAGATGCGACTGAAGTGAGTTGCTTTCTTCTTGTAGCTCTGTAAAGGTTGTGGAGAATATGAGGTGGTATTACCAACATAGGAGTTTATATGGTAATAAGCAACATCTAGGCGACTCCCCAACATGAAAAACTATAGATGTTAAGTGGAAATATTTCATAGGTGATCCACGTAGTGTACGACTTGTAATGGAAACCGATGGGTTCAACCCTTTTGTTAACTTTAGAACTCCTTACAGTTGCTAGCCCATTGTGTTGGTAACTTACAACCTCCCACCATGGATGTGGATGAAGAGGAAACATTCAGTGCTCACCTTGTTAATAGCTGGTCCCAAGCAAGTAGGCAATGATATTGATGTTTATATACAACCGTTGGTTGATGACTTGCATGAGCTATGGACTAAAGTAGCATAAACGTATGATGTATTTTCCAATACCACGTTCAATATAAGAGCAATAATGATGTGGTCCATCCATGAATTTATTTCTTATAGAAACCTATTAGGATGTATGACAAATGGAAATGCAACATGTCCAATATGCGAGGAGAACACCTGTACAAAATATATTAAATGTAGTAGAAATATCGCTTACATGGGCCACCATAGATTCCTTCATCTAGATCATATATTTCCTCATCAAAGGACATATTTCAAAGGTAAACAAGAGCTTGACAAGCCACCCAAACATTTAAATGGGATGGAAATACTAAAAATAGTATAGGGAATTCCACCAAATTGGGGAAAGAGCAACTCAAATATAAGGAAATGCAACACATATGAGGATAGCTTGATTTTTATTATAGCAGGATGGAAGAATAAATCTATATTCTTTAATCTAATGTATTAGGAGGTATGACATGCAAATTTATTTCTATATCTATTGTTATATCTCTCAATATCGAGTAATTTTTGTTTGATGTTGCTATCTATGAACATATTCTAGTTCATCACAACTTGGATGTGATGCATGTTTAGAAAAATATGTACAAAAACCTATTTGAAACACTACTAGGTATCGACAAAAAGTCAAAGGATGGAAAAAAATCCCATGAGTATTTAAAAAATATGGGTATTAGGAACACATTATGGTTAGTAATGAATGGAAACAAGACATATCTTCCACCAACACCCTAAAATCTATCAAAGGTTGAGAAAGAAATTTTCTATTGTATACTATACAATATGAAAGTACCATATGGATATAGTTCAAATATTAGAAAATGTGTCTCTATGAAAGAACTTAATATCCAAGGCCTAAAATCACACAACTACCATGTTCTCATGCAACAACTTATTCTGGTAGCACTACAACATTTACTTGATAAGCTAGTGTGACAAACCATTCAGTTGTGCAGTTTCTATAGGGATATATGTGCTAAAGTGGTGGATCCTATAAAAATAGAGAAATTATTAATAGAGGTCATGGAGACATTATGTTTGCTTGAAAAGCACTTTCCCCCTTCAATTTTTGATATCATGGTGCACCTAACTATTCACTTGGTGTGGGAGGTATGTCTAAGTGGACCTATATAATATCGATGGATGTACCCTTTCAAGAGGTTTGTATGCGTTCATTAGTTTCATAAACCACACTTTTTCTAATTTTTGTAGTATCCCATCTAATAAAAATTGTTTGTTTCCTTTCTTAGAATTATGAAGATTTTTAAGGTCTATATAAAGAACCGAGCTAGGCCTAAAGGTTCTATTACCAAACATTATCTTATTGAGTAATCCATTTTATTTTGTATGGAATACATGAGAGGTACATAAGCAATTGGTGATCACCTTGGTCACAATGAGGTATGGAGTGATGAGGACAAAGAAACTATAATTTATGGGAGGCCTTTGTCTAGTGGTGAAAACTTTAATTTGGATTAAACTTCTTACAAGCAAGCCCATCAATACGTTCTCTTTAACATGGATGAAGTTCAACCTTGGGTAGAGTAAGTAAATGTTTATTTATTTATTTTTTATATATGAGAGAATATTAATTAGATCCAAATAAGCTTCAAAAACTTTGGGCCAAATCAGGAATCACCCGAAGAGTATAAAGGAAACCAACCCCCATGTAGTGAGAGATGAAGGGATATTGTAAAAAATCCATAATCAGACATTCATAACTTGGCTATGAGATTAGGTTATTATTTGCTCTCTTGAATATAATATTCAACATTTATACTAATTATCATGTACTGAATTTTGTGTAATGTTATGCAATCATCTTTAAACTACTCTTTGTTTCAATTTCATGGATATGGAATGTAACATAATGATAATAACTCCAGAACAATAAAATGGTTGGCACGTGGTCCAAGAAAAGTTGCAACTAAATATTTAGGCTATTGATCAACGGTTATAAGTTTCATATCAAAGATAAAGAGGATAAAAGAACAACTCAAAATAGTGGTGTGTGTGTTGATGCTATTACTTGGTGCAGTGCAAGCACAAAAGACACAAACCTGGTACTTCAAATATTCACATATTATGGTATTATTTGGGAAATAATCTTATTGGATTAATATCGGTTTTGATACCCCTTGTTCAAATGTAATTGGGTGAATATTCTTGATACGAGGAATGGATGTAGAAAGGACGAAATGGGCTTCACACTGGTCAAAATGAAAATATTACTTGCCAGGATAGACTAAAATATGATCCATTTATCCTAGCATCACAAGCCACACAAATTTTTTTATGTAAAATATCCACTTGATACCAAATGGTATGTGGTTCTCACATTGCTTCCAAGAGGTATCAAAGACATTGAAGCATATGAGGTAGAATATGTCAGTGTCTCTGGAGCAATAGATTTTATTGGACCTAAAACTACATAAGATGAAAACACAAACAATGGCAATGCTCAATATATCTGTGAAGAATGTGATGGAACATGGTTGGAAGCCTAATTACTATACATCAAAAGTAGTTATAATTGATGGAAATAATTAACGAGTGTTGTTAGACATTTAATGTTATTTTTTTAGAAAATTATAGTAGATAACTAATGGGTAGCCAATATAGGAGTAAGACGAGTAGGTATCCTGAGAATGAAGTTGGTCAATCATATGCAAGGAGGTAATTTGGTAAAATAATATAAATTGCAAGTGTTGCAATGGCATTAGGATTAAGAGTCTAATCATGCATGCATGTGGTAAAGTTTTGAAATGAAGGTTTATTGTGTTGAGTGAGTGTTAGTTATGAAATTGATGTTTCATGTTTGACTCTTAGCCCTAGTCCTTAGCAACAATACTTGATTTGCATAGATGGATATTTATGTATCTTATGAAAGTCTCAGGGTACCCTCTCGTCTCATCTCTGATGCTTGGGGTGGGTAGGGATGTTTAGACATCTACTCGTTATATGGAGTGCTTAGGTTATCCATTCACCTATATCTGTAAATAAGAATTGCACTTGAAATAAGAATTTTTTATTTACATATATAATCATAACTAATATCTTTCTTTTTTGCTTTTGTACATGTAAGATGTGCAATAGATCATTGTTGTTTGTAAATATTAACTTGGTTTTCATCCAGCAATATAAGAGACAATATTCCATATATTATTCAAAATAAAATATGTTTAATGCTAAGCTTAAACATTTTAAATTTCTTTATTAACTAATACTATTTTATAATGAAGAAAGATCACGTCATTATAATGGTTGTATCATTGCCTTGTTTGAGATGAGAAACATGTTGGTTAAATGGTTACCAACTCCTTTTTTTTTAGAAATAATATTTTCCTAATCCTTCATTCTATTGAGTTTTAGGGTAATAAAGTTAAATGTATATTGGATTCTTTTGATTGACATCTATCAACTCTTCAATTTTTAAATGGTCTTGAGAAAAATGGAAAAGTATATGCATTTATGTGGCCATATTTTTAACTAAATGGAAGGGATTTTGTGAATAAGTAGTTTTTTAAACAATATTCTCTAACTTGATTCAATAGTGTTCAGTTTTAGAAATTTATATGGAAAATATTACAGTTTGTGTACTTAACCCTGTCTAGAAATAAGACTATCAAATTTTGCCAAGTTTTATGTTCCTCGGATGTTGCTAGGTTGATAGATTTATAGTATTATTCTTTAACAATAAAGTTTACATCTTCTTTTCATCCATACTTCTAACTCACTCTATCCAATGTGCGCAAGGTATTGAGCCTACATGAGACATTGGCTTCATATAGTAGTGTCCACTATGTAGGGACACTAGTACCATTTGTTTTAAAGCCACCAAAAGCAGCCAAGGCCAGGTCCAAAAAGGAACATTAGCATGTAATTGTAGCTTATCTTTGCTCTTATACACTATAGATATAGGTATAGTTATAGCACATGAATTTTGAAGTTTGATACAGATACAGTTATAGGCATAGTTGCTCTTTGCTCTTATACACCATAGATACAGTTGCTCTTTGCTCTTATACACTACAAAAAATTGTTCATTGTTGAAGTTTGATATATTTACATGTATTGAATTGATTTATGATCCGAATATTATTATCTTTTGAATATTACAAGATATTGTTAATATGTTCTTAGAGTATAACTATCTTTCAAGTATTAGAGTATTTTATTAATATTTTATTATAGTTAAACTGTAACTATTTGTATTTTGGAAAGTAACAAGTTATATAGTTCTATCATCACAAATTGTTTCTAGCTAGTAGATATAATAGCATTTTTGTATTTTTTCATCCTCGGTATTGGAGGAACAAGAACAAATTAAATTTTCACATATATTTTTTTGAAATTAGTGGTTTACTATGGGACATCCCCTATTGGTTTTTAGTTGCTCTTTGCTCTTATACACTACATATATAGGTATAGTTATAGCACATGAAAAGGAAAAAATGAGAGATAATTGTTGTTTTGCTATTTGGAGTGGACATTGTTCATTTCATAGAAAATAATTTCTATTTCCTAAGTATGAATGGTTGTGTGTTTGTTTCATAGAAAACAATTACTATTTCATTTTTTTTTTAAGTGAAAAACCCCTTGCAGGGCTGCCTTGGTCTAAGAGACCACAAACAGGGGGTTATACACCGTCAAAGTCACTCGGGGGTTGCACCCAGCCCTGCCCGTACCAACATTATCAATTGGATTTTGGGTACCCAATTCAGATTTTGGGTAGGTTGGAGATTTGAACTTGGGACCTCCCTTGGAGGATTGCCCTCTCCTCTCCAACTCACCTACAACACCCGGGTGCAATTACTATTTCATTAGGATGAATGAATGTGTGTTCATTTCATAGAAAGGAATTGTTATTTCATAATAATGAATGGTTGTGTGTTTGTTTCAAGGTTGAGATATTATTCCATAATCATGGATAAACAATTTTAACAATTATAGTTGGCAAGGGAAGCTATTTCATAAATATGAATGACTATGTTCTCATTTCATAGAAAAGAATTGCTATTTTATAAGGATGAATGATTGTATGCTCGTTTCATAGAAAAGAATTATATTTCAGAAGGATGAATGGTTGTATGTTTGTTTCATAGAAACTAATTGTTGAATGGATGTGTATTCGTTTCATAGAAAATAATTGTTGTGTATACTTCTTTACAAAGATGAATGTGTTTGTTGTCTATATCCTCTTTATACAACTGATGACTATGTATTCATTTCATAGGAAATAGTTGTTTTATAGAAAAGAAATATTGCCTCATAAAGTATTATCATGTATATTTATTTATGAGGATGAATGATTGTATTCATCTCATAGGGAAATAGTTGTTGTTGATTTGTTCGTCCAGTGGCCTTACTCCTTTTTAAGCCAAAGACTTAGATACATGTGGAAAATTTGTCTCAATCACTATATTTTGCAGGTGTGGTTAGAAAGGAACCATAGAGTCTTTAATGAGTCTATCCATGATCATCAAACTATCATTGCCATGATCCTATCCTTTGCCAATGAGAATGTGAACCTTATCCATTTTTATAGCTATAAATCTCATCTGCAAGAGACCACGATTTCTTAATATATAAGCTTAACCTTGTTAGATGAGTCTGTTCCTAGGGTAGTCAACCCCAGAGCCAATGTTAAGTGGTCTCCACCTCCTACGGGTTGGTTTAATCTTAATTTTTATGGAGCAGCTAAGGACAATCCTAGCAGAGCAGGCGCTGGTGGTATTGTGCGAGATCATAATGGGAATATGATGCTTACGTTTTTTGAATATTTGGGAACAAGGACGAACAACGAAGCTAAAGATAGAGCTATGTGGAGAGGCCTTCAAATGACTCAAGACTTAGAAGGCAATTTGATCATAGAAGGAGATTCTATGCATGTTATAAATCTCCTAAATAATTGGAAAACACCTCCTTGGAGGATTAAAACAATTGTTGAAGAGGCTAGGATCCTTTTCCAAGGAAGACAAGACATAAAAGCCCAACATGTCTTTCGGGAAGCTAACAAAATTGTTGATAAGCTGGCCAATTTGGGTGTCAATGGTGACAGACTTTTCAAATGGGAACACAATGTCCCGAGTGAAGTAGAGGAGCTTATTCAAAAAGAATTCCAAGAATGATATTTGAATTTAACAATAGGGAAGGCACTGTAAGTTTGAATGCTAGGAGTATTCCCATATCTTTTTTGAATTGGACTCACAATAAAAATGATCTCAGCTGTCAGTCTTCGTGGATGCTGCTTGGAAATACCACAAAGACTAATGGAGACAGTCACATGTCAGATAACATGGCTCCTAGTCATATTAGTAATTTGAGGTTGGTTGATAATCACAGGGAAGGAAAGAAATGACAATATAAGACTTCGAACCAAAGCCACGTGGACCACCAGATAGCCACCACCATAAATCTAGCCAATAGGTTCACTTCTCCAAGGCTGATTGGCCAAGATAGTATGTGGTACCAAAGCATGTCATATACGGAAGAAAGCAATTACCAAAGAATTATTAAGAGTAACTATCAATACAGAGCTTGTGGGAGTTTTTTTTAGTACTCTGTTGTGTGTCTGCAGCTTTTTGTTTCTCCATTGTCTCAAGGAAGGGATCCGTGTCTATTTATTTTTTGTAATTATGATGCATGTGTGTTTTCTCGGGGTATACCCAAAATGTTGTATGGGAAGTTTCTTTTTTATAATAGGCTATGTGCCTTACCGGATGTAATGGCTTTGGTGGCATGTAGATTTTACATATATAGGATCCTTAGTAAGGATATGTTCATCAACAACCCTAGGCTTATTTTTGTAAAAGTTTTTGGGTCAACCTATAAAAATCGGTATTAATGCTATAGTATCTTATCTACCAAAAAAAAAATTGTTGATTTATAGTGAAGTATTGTTATTGGCCATGTGCATACAAAGCTTGTTGTGTTGTCATACATTCATCCACCCATGAGATTTTGAAAACCTTGTTGTGTGCATTTTGTTCTATGAAATATTATGTAAGCTTGTTATGTTATCATTGGGACTGTGAAGGACTACAAGAGCTTTTATGTATGCATTCATGTTGTGTCTTCGCTATTTGAAACATTATGCAAAGCTTGAGATTGTGAAGGACTATGAAAAATATTGTTGTGTGCATTCGTAAATTATTTTTATGTTTGCTTGGAAATAAGTAAAATCATAATGCATTGTCATCATATCACCTCAATAAGAGCCACTTGATCCCATAATAAAATTGATACCATGGCTCGAGACAAAGTTTGGGATGTTTAGCTTGCAATGGCATAGATGATAGCACATTTTTCCAAAGGAGCATTAAATATTTGGATTAATTCCTTGTTTTGAAATTATGACCTAGGCGTATAAGACATGATGTCTTGCTCACTATGGTATTGTTTAATTAATGCCAAACTTGGTAAATTATACTCATATACTATCTTTTTTTGCCTTTCCAAAGCTACCAATTCTTGGCTTTGCTTTTCTCGTGTCCTTTATATATTTTTTAGGTGATACCGTAATAGGATGGTTTTAAATCATCCTCTTATCCCTAAGAGGGTGTTTTATAACCTCCCTCTTAGGCCTAAGAGGTCATAATGCTAAGAGGGTGGTTTAAAACCACTCTCTTAGTCCTAAGAGGGCGGTTCGCACCCACCCTCATAGTACTAAGAGGGCGGTTTTTTGAGGTGGTTTTTAGTCGTGGTCATATGTTGTGGACTTTTTATGACACCCTCATAGATGATGGCTAAATAACCACCTTTAAATGTCTTTAAGGGTGGTTTATAATCGTTGTTAAAGCTCTATTTTAGTGTAGTGCTAGTTGAGTCCTAGTCTTCACTAGTTGTTCTGTAACTATGGAAAAATCCTAGCTTATTTTATCACTCTGGAAAAAACTCAATTATGTAGCTAACTAAATCAACTTGTGCAAGTAACTACTTGTTGTAGCTTTGATACCACTGATGGATTTTTAAGCCTTAATATTAATGTAAAATCATAGGATAAATATTCATAAGATCAAATATATGATAGCCACAATATAATAAGATCAAATATTAATGTAACCAAAATAATATGAGCCAACTAATATGTAAATCAAGGCTAATAATATATCAACTAACATTCATTAATAAGCATAAATATGAATGTAATAGCCTGAATCATACATGTACAAAGCATGTAGTACAACTTACAATATTAGTTTCTCAAATTTATGTAATCTTTATTACTCCTCTTTATCTTACAAATGTATCATAAAACTCTCATACAATAACAATACTCACAATATAGATAATGTAGACTATGTAGGCTATGTAGACTATGTTGGTGATGTAGGTTCTTCTTCTATGCCTCTCCATGGAGTAATATATGGACATATTAGGATGACTCTTGGGTTACTTGACTCTTCCTTTCCTTATGCCAAGTCTCATGACTCTTGGCTTATCTATTTATCACTTGCATACATATGACATTATATTGTATGCACACTTGGACATGACTCTTCACATAACACTTCCTAATATAATAACACATGTGCATACTTACATAGGATATACTTGTGCACATTTACACACATTACAATTTCACACTCATTTACATGACACTTGTGTATTTATTGCACATTATTACATTACATAAAATATTTACTCACACTCTAATCTAGGACACAACCCTAATATAATATTTACAATATGTACCATGAGGGTACATTAGCATGTACCAAATAATGTAATATTATCTAATAAGAATGAGGTTTGGGTTTCAAAAAAATTCTTATGCCTTTTTATAAGTGTCTTAGGTGCAAGTCATCCTATGATATTACTTGCATGATAGTCACCATCCAAAGCAAGGATAAACTAGTCCAAAGGAATATCTTAGGAATGATATGGCATAATATTAAATCCCTTCAATGCCATTCTAGTTTAGTTTGCTAGATTTTTTGTTGAAAATATGGATAACATTAATAATATTAGTGGAAATGCATAGCCCATTCTTTAACTAAGAGCTTGATAGGTTGGTTAGTGCAATTGTCTTCATTTCATGAAGGCCTAGGCTCTAGTCCTTCCAAAAATACCTTTCTGAAAGGTTGGTAAGATGGTTGTCAATAAAATTTGCATGTCATCCTTACATACCACACATACATACTTTTAAACTATATTTACCTTTCACCAATTACATAAGGCCATGCATCAATATGGCATCCAATCAAACAATACATTGGTGTAGAGATGGTGATAAATAAGTGACAAACACTTGTATTTTAGGAGAAGACAGATGCCATGTTGCAATTGGATGCTACTTTTCTAAATTTTGAGGCTTACTTTTTTTACTTTTAGGGCTATTTGGGAAAAACCGTTGGAGTCCATAACTTTCACATATGAAAGCATTATGATATTTTTTTTAAGAAATTATGCCGAATTATCTCATAGGTAATAGTTCAAGATCAAATATCAATAACATAAATCACATTCATAAATAACACAAGTATTTCATAATAAAAATCTCATTATTATATTCCTAAATCATAAAGTTCTCAAATATTTGGATTACATAGCATGGAGCTTTATCTCTAATATTTAACCATAAAAATAACTCTTTAATACTTGTAACTTCTTCAAAAAATTTGAAGATGCAACCTTTCACATACCTCACTTATGACAAAGCTCTCATAATTACATAACCTTTCACTATGACTATTTAATTCCACATTTAACACCTAACACCTATGGCTCCACTTGCGTACTTGAAACGTTGCACTCTCACACTCTCACAACTCACACTTGCACACCTTACACTTGTACTCTTAACACCTTGTATACTTTTGTTACATAACACATAAACACTCCTCATACTTTGACACATATATTAGATAAAATACTTAACACACTCTTAAACTAATATTTATAATAGTACTCCAAGGTACTTTAATGTGTTGGACATTTTGAGTCCATAGAGTTGTCATTGATGTCAAGGCATGAAGTTGTCATTGATGTCAAAAAGTGAACCACCATTGATGTCAAAAGGTCAAAAGGAGCAATGCAAAATGTTGATGAAGAAGGTGTCATAATATTCTTTTTAATATTATGTATGGCAGAAATAAAGGTTTTTATTAAAACCCATGATGGCAAAATAAATGGTCTTTTATTTAAAACCAATTGGATAGACCTATGGGAGTTAAATAAATTATATTTAATTATAATTTCATTATATATTAATTTGTAAGTTAATTTAATTAACCTATGGTTATTAAATTAATTATAAGTTAATTATAATAATGTTATTATTAATTAAATTATAATTACCCTAAGGTTAGGGTTGCAAGGCAATTAAATTTGCATCGACGTTCAAGTTTAAAGGTGGCAAATGATATATAAACTATATGCCTTAGTGGCATTCGAATTATCCTTCGTTCGAACAAGAGAAAGAGGCAAGCGTGTGTTGAAGAGAATTCATGTGAGGAAGAAGACAAGGTTCTTGTCTTAGGCGCCAGTGAAAGGGGATAAGATCATCGAGGGCTAAAATCCCATATCCACCTAGGCAGCATGGCCTAGTGGCAAGTGGTCGAGGGCTAAGGCATTTGGGCGTGGAGTGACCCATGATCGATTCACGGTAGTAGCATTTTGGTGTGTTGTGTTTGAAGCGTCGAAGGAAGCGACGCATGATTTTTTGGCTTAGGTGCAAAAGGGGAGGAATATAGAGCATGTGGTGCTCTTTGCTCCCTAAATGAGCACCTAGCACATGCGACAGCCAAGACCATGGCTAGGATGCACGGGGAGGCGACGTCAAGGGTTCGAGTCTCACCAAGGCGGAGGTAATAAATTTTTGTTATATTTTATAATGCCTAAGGTTTGACATAAGATTCTAGGGAGTTAAAAGGGGTAAATAAAAGGTATTTTATTTGGTCATTATTTTGAGTAATTGGAGAAATAAGTGGATTAAAGTGTTGGTTAGATTTTGAGAGGATTTCTTACCATTGAGTTATTTTGAAAAGGTGATTGTATTGACATTATTTTTTATGTTGGATATTATTTTAACTGGGAGATTATAAGGTGTATTTGGTCAATTATTTTTGTATATGTTGATGAATGCTTTCTTCAAGATGGAGTGATAAGGTGTATGTATGTTTTGATATTTGCATTGTATCTTTGAGAGAGTTTATCATCTTATAACTTCTTTGAGCTTGGAAAAGAAGTGTTTGTGGTTGTGGCAGATTTTTGAGGTTCCTTCATCATCAAGAAAAAGGTATGGGCACATTCTTCCATAGTTGAGTTGATTGGTTGGTTTTCTGGAAAACAAGTTTGGAGTGAAAAGGACTTAATTAGGTTTCCTTATTGAGTGTGTTGAGTTAATGCTTCAAGGTTTTCTGGAATAAAGAGTTGTTGTTAAAACCTTGTTTGATAAGCATTGTTGTTGAAGCCATTGGTTAAGTGAAGAACCTGAACTAGGGTTTGAAAAGAACATGAGTATCATTGTTATGTGAGATTGTTTGATAAGCATTGTTGTTGAAGCCATTGGTTAAGTGAAGAACTTGAACTAGGGTTTGAAAAGAACATGAGTATCATTGTTATGTGATATTGGTTGATAAGCATTGTTGGAAACATTTTGAGTGAGTGTTCATATGCTTGGACTAGGGTTTGTAAGCAAGGATTGTTTCATTGAGTGATTGGTTGAGTAGAGTTGGTTGAGCCTAGTCAAGTGGATGTGTGAAGTGATTGTTCAAGTTCTATAAAATAAACTATTCTATATTCTGAATTGATTTGAGAAAGTGATTGAGCATTGAGGTGAATGTGAAGCATATTGAGTCTCTAACAATTCTTTGTATGTTTCTGAAAGAGTGATTGAAAGTGATTGAGCATTGTGATGAGTATAGAGCATATTGAGTCTCTAAAAATTATCTTTATGTTTCTATGATATTGGACAAGTTCTAGTGTGGACTTGTTGAGCATATTTGAGGTAAGTCTTTGAGAAGACTTGTGGATAGATTTGGGTAAGCTTTTGTGGAAGCTTACAATACATATTGAGAGCAGATTTGGATAAGTTCTTGTGAGGACTTATTGAGAATATTTGGACAAGTTCTAGAGAGGACTTGTGGATAGATTAGTGTGAGATTTTGTGGAAGCTTGCAAGGCAGATTTGAGATAAGTCTTTGAGAAGACTTGAGAGCAGAATTGATTGATTTGTTCAAACCTTGAGTTAAGGTTTGGGGTAGATCCAGCAGAGTTGATTTGAGATTGAGTCAAGCTTTGAGTTAAGGCTTGAGGATGGATATTGAGGATAGATTTGTGCTAGACCGAAGGACTATGTTTAGTACAGATTCAAGGATAGATTTTGGTGCAGATTTGAGGATAGGTTTGTGCTAGACCAAAGATAGATACTGAGCAGATTTATGCTAGACCGAAGGACTATGTTTAGTATAGATTTGAGATAGATCTTTGGAGGTGATAGAGTACAGAGGATGATAGTATCTAGTGGATAGAGATCCATTAAGCTAGGGTAGTGAGGATAGGTGTCTTCAGTGGATAGAGATCCATTAGCCAGAGTAGTGGGGGCAATAGTTCTTCTAGAAGATCACCAGCCAGAGCAAGAGGAGAAAGGAGTTCTCCTATGGATAGAGATCCATAAACTTGATTAAGGGGATTGGTGTCTCCTTTGGATAGAGGTCCATAAACATTGTAATAGGGAAAGGATTCCCAAGAGATTGATTGAGAAAGTTTTAGTAAAATATTTTCTCCATGGAGTAGCCCACATTGGGTGAACCACGTAAATTTGGTGTCTCTATTATGTGTGGTGATTTATGCATTACTTTGATTACTACTATTGATATTGCTATCTATACATTACATAATATTGATTGGGAAAGAAAAGTAAAAAGTGGTCTTATACTGTTCACCCCCCTCTCAATATAAGCTTGTGTTCTTCAATTGGTATCAGAGCGGGTTCCTTCGAAAGAGTTTAACAACTTGAAGGAAAAGCTTACAAGAACACAATGGATTCTAAGAATGGATCATCAGATAATTCAGCACCAGTATTTTATGGAAGTGATTATATATATTGGAGTATGAGAATGAATATTTACCTGATGGCACTTGGCAATGAAATTTGGGAAGTAGTTGAAAATGGATACATACCACCAGTTGATCCACCTACAGATAAGGAAGGTAAGCTTCTACAACATTACAATTCAAAAGCAATGAATGCAATTTTGAGAGGTTTGCATAGAACAGAGTCCATAAAAGTTATGCATTGTCAAGATGCAAAAGGAATGTGGGATAAGTTGCAAAGTATATATGAAGGAGATAAAGGTGTCAAGAAAGCAAAGATACGAAATCTCAAAGGACAACTTGAAGAGTTAAGAATGAAGGATGAGGAAAACATTAGTACTTATCTACTTCGAGTTGATGAGGTTGTTAATGCTATGCAAGGACTTGGACTTAAGGTTGAAGAATCAGATGTTTGTGATAAGATCTTAAGATCTCTTCCAAAAATATTTAGTGAAAAGGTTTCTGCTATAGAAGAATCAAAGGATGGTGATTCTTTGACAAGAGATATGTTGCTTGGTATTCTTACAACTTTTGAGTTAAGAACAAAAGAACCTAATCCCCAGAAGGAAGCAACCTTCAAAGCAATCAAGAAGACAAAGGGTAAGAAGTCAGAATCAAGCAATGAGTCATCCAGTGATGAAGAAGCAAATTATGGTAGAAGGAATAAGGATTCAAGAAGATTTAAAGATACAAAATATGTTAAATGTTTCAATTGTGGAAAGTATGGTCACTATGCAACTGATTGTCAAGAAGCTAAAAATAACAATGATGAAGAAAAATAGGATCACAGAAACAGGGAATCAGAAAGATACAGACACCAAAAGAAAAGCAAGGATGGACAAAGCAGACAAGGAAAGAAGTTCTTTCAAAGGCAAAAGAGGAGCTACTATGCAGATAAGGCAAGTAAGTACTCAAGTGATAGTGATAATAGTTTCTCAAAAAATGATAAATATGAAGTCCTATTTATGATTGAAGAAAAAGAGGTCAAGAAAAGGTCACCAATAATTCTCAAGTGTTTTAGATGTGGTAACTTTGGACATCTTGAAGATAGTTGTACAAGGAATGGTTATAGTTTCAGTGATGATGAATATGAGGATACACTTGAAGGACCAGAAGAGAATATTCTAATGGCACTAGAAGAAGAAGAAGGTGATCCTACAGAAGACAAGTCAAAAGAAAATAAATATGTAGACAAAGGCAAACAAATAGAGGAAGAATCAGATAAAGAAGGATATGATCTCAAGGGAGAACTTATTTATGCTCTTGACATAGTAAAGAAGGTAAGAAAGCAAAACTCTAAACTTGAGTTTCAGTTTCAAGAATGTGATGAAGAGAGAAGAATGCTTATAGAGGATCTAGACAAATCAAAGGCTAAGACAAAGAAGTTCAAGGATAAGTTAGAAGCAAAGGTCTTAGAATGTGAAAGGTTAGAACAAGAAGTAGCCCTACTAAGGGAAGATTTAGAAAAGTCCAAGAGTAAGCTACAAAAGTTTGGAAAGAGCTCAAATATTGTGGATAAGATGATCAAGGTACAAAGAAGGTCAACAAATAAAATAGGTCTTGGTTTTGAACAGACTCAAAAGAAACAAGAAGAGAAGTCAACCTCAAGTTTTGAAGGAGAAGAAACTTCAGAAGAAGATAGTGTAAGAGAAAGTGAGACATCTGAGGATGAGTTGGACAACAGAAAGTTCAACAAGGATAGGAACAATGCACAAAGAAGAAATAGATGGAACAACAATCAGAATAGGTTAAAAGAGACTAAGAGACCAATGAGGTCAAGACAAGGAAACTTCAATGGAAGATGTTTTTCATGTCACAGGTTTGGGCACATGGCTTCATAGTGTAGGACACATGAAAGACAAGAAAATGGGAATTTCAGAAATAGGTAGCTTTTCCATGGGTATTGCTACTCATGTAATCAGTTTGGTCACAAGGCAATGAATTGCAGGGTTCATGACAGAAAAGGATATGGCTTCACTAGGAGAAATCCTAAGACATTTGCACCTCCAAGGAATAATAACATTAAGTGTTATAAGTGCAATAATGATGGACACACAACAAAGTGGTGTAGAGCAGACATTCCAGAATCAAGTATGAACAGGAACAGGAACAAGAATAGGAAAAGGGATATGGATATGAATAGGAACAGGAACAGGAACATGGATATAAACATGAACAAGAATAGGAACAGGAACAGGAACATGGACATGGAAAGGAATAGTCAAAGGAATCAGAAGGATCAGATAAGAAGAAAAGAAGATAAAGGTAAATACCAGTGCTTTCTGGGAGTAGAAATACTCCCACCCTAGAATTAACCACCTCAAGAGGAGGTGGGGGAGGGGCTAAGCTAAGAAACTCATTCTTAGCCCCGAGCCCCAAAGGTGACCCTTTGCCATTGATGTCAAAGGGGGAGAGATTTGAGTAAGGGGGAGAGATTTGGTATTTGAGTAAAGAGGAGAGATTTGAAAAGAGCATTGAGCCAGGGGGAGCAATGTCCCAGGGGGAGCAGAACAAAGAAAAGGTTAAGTTTTTGGTAAAAATAATTTGGGTTACCATCAATGACAAAGGGGGAGATTGTTGGACATTTTGAGTCCATAAAGTTGTCATTGATGTCAAAAAGTGTTTTAAACTACCATTGATGTCAAAAGGTCAAAAGGAGCAATGCAAAGGTTAATGGCAAAAGAGCTTCATAATATTTTTAATATTATGTGGAAGCATAAGTAGAAGGGTTTTTATTAAAACCCATGATGGCAAAATAAATGGTCTTTTATTTAAAACCAATTGGATAGACCTATGGGAGTTAAATAAATTATATTTAATTATAATTTCATTATATATTAATTTGTAAGTTAATTTAATTAACCTATGGTTATTAAATTAATTATAAGTTAATTATAATAATGTTATTATTAATTAAATTATAATTACCCTAAGGTTAGGGTTGCAAGGCAATTAAATTTGCATCGACGTTCAAGTTTAAAGGTGGCAAATGATATATAAACTATATGCCTTAGTGGCATTCGAATTATCCTTCGTTCGAACAAGAGAAAGAGGCAAGTGTGTGTTGAAGAGAATTCGTGCGAGGAAGAAGACAAGGTTCTTGTCTTAGGTGCCAGCGAAAGGGGATAAGATCATCGAGGGCTAAAATCCCATATCCACCTAGGCAGCATGGCCTAGTGGCAAGTGGTCGAGGGCTAAGGCGTTTGGGCGTGGAGTGACCCATGATCGATTCGTGATAGCAGCATTTTGGTGTGTTGTGTTTGAAGCGTCGAAGGAAGCGATGCATGGTTTTTTGGCTTAGGTGCAAAAGGGGAGGAATATAGAGCATGTGGTGCTCTTTGCTCCCTAAACGAGCGCCTAGCGCATGTGGTAGCCAAGACCGTGGCTAGGATGCATGGGGAGGCGACGTCAAGGGTTCGAGTCTCACCAAGGTGGAGGTAATAAATTTTTGTTATATTTTATAATGCCTAAGGTTTGACATAAGATTCTAGGGAGTTAAAAGGGGTAAATAAAAGGTATTTTATTTGGTCATTATTTTGAGTAATTGGAGAAATAAGTGGATTAAAGTGTTGGTTAGATTTTGAGAGGATTTCTTACCATTGAGTTATTTTGAAAAGGTGATTGTATTGACATTATTTTTGATGTTGGATATTATTTTAACTGGGAGATTATAAGGTGTATTTGGTCAATTATTTTTGTATATGTTGATGAATGCTTTCTTTAAGATGGAGTGATAAGGTGTATGTATGTTTTGATATTTGCATTGTACCTTTGAGAGAGTTTATCATCTTATAACTTCTTTGAGCTTGGAAAAGAAGTGTTTGTGGTTGTGGCAGATTTTTGAGGTTCCTTCATCATCAAGAAAAAGGTATGGGCACATTCTTCCATAGTTGAGTTGATTGGTTGGTTTTCTAGAAAACAAGTTTGGAGTGAAAAGGACTTAATTAGGTTTCCTTATTGAGTGTGTTGAGTTAATGCTTCAAGGTTTTCTGGAATAAAGAGTTGTTGTTAAAACCTTGTTTGATAAGCATTGTTGTTGAAGCCATTGGTTAAGTGAAGAACCTAAACTAGGGTTTGAAAAGAACATGAGTATCATTGTTATGTGAGATTGTTTGATAAGCATTATTGTTGAAGCCATTGGTTAAGTGAAGAACTTGAACTAGGGTTTGAAAAGAACATGAGTATCATTGTTATGTGAGATTGGTTGATAAGCATTGTTGGAAACATTTTGAGTGAGTGTTCATATGCTTGGACTAGGGTTTGTAAGCAAGGATTGTTTCATTGAGTGATTGGTTGAGTAGAGTTGGTTGAGCCTAGTCAAGTGGATGTGTGAAGTGATTGTTCAAGTTCTATAAAACAAACTATTCTATATTCTGAATTGATTTGAGAAAGTGATTGAGCATTGAGGTGAATGTGAAGCATATTGAGTCTCTAACAATTCTTTGTATGTTTCTAAAAGAGTGATTGAAAGTGATTGAGCATTGTGATGAGTATAGAGCATATTGAGTCTCTAACAATTATCTTTATGTTTCTATGAGATTGGACAAGTTCTAGTGTGGACTTGTTGAGCAGATTTGAGGTAAGTCTTTGAGAAGACTTGTGGATAGATTTGGGTAAGCTTTTGTGGAAGCTTACAATACAGATTGAGAGCAGATTTGGATAAGTTCTTGTGAGGACTTATTGAGCAGATTTGGACAAGTTCTAGAGAGGACTTGTGGATAGATTAGTGTGAGATTTTATGGAAGCTTGCAAGGTAGATTTGAGATAAGTCTTTGAGAAGACTTGAGAGCAGAATTGATTGATTTGTTCAAACCTTGAGTTAAGGTTTGGGGTAGATCCAAGAGTTGATTTGAGATTGAGTCAAGCTTTGAGTTAAGGCTTGAGGATGGATATTGAGGATAGATTTGTGCTAGATCGAAGGACTATGTTTAGTATAGATTCGAGGATAGAGTTTGGTGTAGATTTGAGGATAGGTTTGTGCCAGACCAAAGATAGAGATTGAGCAGATTTGTGCTAGACCGAAGGACTATGTTTAGTATAGATTTGAGATAGAGCTTTGGAGGTGATAGAGTATAGAGGATGATAGTCTCTAGTGGATAGAGATCCATTAAGCTAGGGTAGTGAGGACAGGTGTCTTTAGTGGATAGAGATCCATTAGCCAGAGTAGTGGGGGCAATAGTTCTTCTAGAAGATCACCAGCTAGAGCAAGAGGAGAAAGGAGTTCTCCTATGGATAGAGATCCATGAACTTGATTAAGGGGATTGGTGTCTCCTTTGGACAGAGGTCCATAAACATTGTAATAGGGAAAGGATTCCCAAGAGATTGATTGAGAAAGTTTTAGTAAAATATTTTCTCCGTGGAGTAGCCCACATTGGGTGAACCACATAAATTTGGTGTCTCTATTGTGTGTGGTGATTTGTGCATTGCTTTGATTACTGCTATTGATATTGCTATCTATACATTGCATAATATTGATTGGGAAAGAAAAGTAAAAAGTGGTCTTATACTGTTCACCCCCCTCTCAGTATAAGCTTGTGTTCTTCATAATGTTACCAAATAATGTAATATCTCCAAAACCCCCTTGTATTACATTATTTGGTGTGAAGACTTTTACTCTTCAATTTTATCTTCTATCTTCATCTTATTTCCATCCACTTCTGCTTGATATTATAGCATTTTGTCTGGTCTAATGCCTTGTTTCTTATTCTTTAGACAAGTAAAAAAAATGCATCATTATATTGTTCTTGTGTCTGATCCAAAATTTCTTGTGATGATCCCATTACATCAAATGAAAATATTACATTCTTGATGGAACCCATGGTTTCAATTTTATTTTATCTCTTGATGAGACATTTCTTATTTCCATTGATGTATTTAAATTCCATAGTTATTCCTTAGTTAACCAATTGAGATACTGAAATAAGGTTATTTTTTATTCTTAGTATGTACAACACATCTTCTAATATGTATTCAGAATATGGCAAACCAAGTATGAAATTACTATATCCTTGTACATGGTTAACTTTATCATTTGCAGTTTTCATTGGAATGTTTGTTTTAATTTGCATCTAAATCTATGTACCATGAATCATCTTAATTTAACATTTTTTGATGGATTTCATGTGATTTTGGCACTTGTTTTTGACAATATATTTGATTCCATAAATTTCTTTTCATAAAATTTGTATGGTCTTCTTGATGTATTAATCCTTAAAAATTAAATTTTCTTTGACATAGAATTTCTTATTACTCCCAAAGTTAAATCATAAATTTCAAATTTCTTTTCAATCAAATTTTCAAATTCGATCTTTCCTTTTATCTCCCAATTTTTCAAGTTCACAATCCTATTTCAATATTTATGAAGTAATATTCAAATTTTTCGTCATTCATTCATCTCATTCCATCTTCATTCATTCATTCATTCAATTCTTATATATCCAATTTCAACTCTCAATTTCATAAATTCAATCTCAAATTTCAATTTAATCAACACTTTACTTCATTCAATATTCAATTCAAATTTCAAATATTTAGTTTCCTTATATATCCCAATCATTAATTCATTCATTGTTTTCCATCAATCAAACATTAAATTGTTAAATTTCTTCTTATATATCCTAAATCAAATTTTAATTTCCTAATTCCTCCTTTAATTAATTTATTATTCCATTCATTCCTTTAGTTTAATCTTCTCCTTATTTATCCTCAAAAAAAACAATTCAATAATATAACCGTTTACACCTTATACCACCAAACAATAAAAATTTGAACACTTAAATATTCAAACATTCCAATAAATTAAACCTTACCTTATTGTTGCTTGTGTAACTAGCATGTTAGAGCGAATTAATCTAAGCTAAATAAAAATATAATGCTCGTTAGTAAATGTTTCACATGCATGAACATTTCAATCTTTGTAGCACAACAAATTCAATTCCCAAGAATCTCTTCCTCACAATAGTATCCAAGGATATATCTCTTGTAGTAACACTCAAATCTTCACAATCATCTTTAGGTAGCATCCAAGATATCTTGTTCAAAACAACACTCAACATTCACAAACTTATTCACAATAATCTCTCAACATAACACCTTCATAGGATGCAATCTATGTTCATAGAAGCATAATATCTTAACTCATCTAGTTTGGCTCTCCAATTGTTCCACTTAAAACTTTTGGTTGCTTGTCTTCCTAGTCTCCTTCAACTCATCTTTCCAATATTCTGCTCATAATGCTTCAATATATTCTCTTCTTTTCTAGTTCCTTTCACAACAATATCTCCAATAAAGTATTTTTCATCTATCATTCTTCAAATACTCCCAAATCATCTCCTCAAAACATATCATCCTTAACACAACAATCTCTTTCAATATATTCCAATAATTGTCCAATCAATCTTCTTCTTATTTAATCTCTTCAATCAACTTCCAATTCATCCAACAATCTTCTTCTCTCTTATCCCTCACAATATCGTCCACTCTCTTATTCAAATTTGAAGCCTTAGCCAAGGTGGCTCTAATACCATTGTTGGAAATTCTCCTAGATTAACTCACAAATAAATTTCTTTAGGATCAAATATCAATCACATAAATCAAATTCATAAATAACACAAGTATTTCACAATAACAAATCTCACTATTATATTCATAAATCATCAAGTTATTAAAGATTCATATTACATAGCATGGAGCTTTGTCTCCTATATATAACCTTGCAAACGACTTTTCAATACTCGTAACTATTGTTCTCCTTAAACTCTCAAAATATGCAACCTTTTACATGCCTCATTTATGACAAATATGTCATAATTATATAATCTCTTACTATGCCTCTTTACTTTCACATTTCACACTTAACACCTACGACTCTTCACTTGCTTACTTGAAACCTTGCACTCTCACAACTCACACTTCCACACCCTATACTTACACTCTTGACACCTTGAACACTTTATTATAGAAGCACTCCTCACACTTTGACACATACATTATAAAATTATTTAACACACTCTTAAAATTAATATTTAAAATAGTACTCCACTACAAAAAAGGGCTTTAACAATCACTAAAATAAGACATTTTTTTATGGTGGTAAAAAACTACCCTAATAGACCCTAAGAGGGTGGTTTAAAACCACCCTATTAGGGTATTCTCCCTTTTAGACTCATCCTAATAAGGTGGTTATAAACTACACTCTTAGGGATAAGAGGGTGATTTAAAACCACCGTCTTAGGGTGACCCTAAGAGGGTAATTATAAACCGCCCTCTTAGGGATAAGAGGGCGGTTTATAACCACCCTCTTAGTGTCACCCTAAGATGGTGATTATAAATTTTCATCTTTGGGTACCCCTAAGAGGGCGGTTGTAAACCACCCTCTTATCCTTAAGAGGGCAGTTTATAATCATCCTCTTAGGGGTACCCTAAGACGATGGTTTATAACCGTCATCTTAGGTTATATAAATTTATTTTTAATTGATGGCACTTTGTATTGTGTCACCTTTGTTGTTGGTTACACAATATGAACTTAATAGAAGTGAATTTTTTTAATGCTCAAGGACTGCACCCTGAGATGTGATGTGATGTTTAAATATTTTTCATGTTTTATTATGTGCGTAAATACACTTGCGAGAACTCTAAGAAGTGTGTTTGTTTGATATATAAATACATGACTTCCTTTAATATAAATACGTGTGTTTGTTTGATATCAAGACGTGCCTTCCTTTGATATAAATATGTGCGTATATTTTTTTAATTTTAGCGGGTAAAGTCTTTCATGTTCATTTTTTGGCTGGGGTTAGCCCTAAAATTTCTTTGAAACTGTGACATCTGCTACTTTACCCCTGGTTCTTCACTTCATTGAATAAATTTGTAACCCAAAAATCCTTGCTGGTTTTCTTTTCTATAATCCAAGACTATCCTTCACTAAGAATTCTCACAGAGTAGATAAGATTCGAAATGGCGAGAGATGAGAAGCTGAAGGCACAAAATGGGGCATGAAGATGAATTTAATATTTGTATGAGACAAGGTTAGTTAGGTTTAGTGAATTTTACATTATTTATGGTATTTACTATAAATTTTATGAACCCATTTCCTTTTAGGGTTTGGAATTTTTTAGTTTGTAAAGTTGTGTTTACCCAAAAATTTAAACCCTAGTATGATGATTTTTTGTTTTTTGTTTTAATTTTATTTTACATGGTGGAAATGATAGCCACCATGAATCTAGGTAGGCTATCTAGATTTTTATGACCACCATCGTATTTGACATTGTCTACCCTGGAAGCCACCACACTGATCTCTATGCAGTCTGCCCCTATAACCACCATGCCATGATCATTTTAAACTTTTTATGCAATTGAAAGCACCTGGAAAGGGACAACTATAGGATGTTATTATTGTCCTTTTGAAATATAGTTTAAACCCTAGGGTGATATTAGTTTCTTGAGATAATAAAACTTAAACCTTAAGGTTTGAAATAAAATTCACAGAACATGGCATGAAGATGAATTTAATATTGGAAGAGACGAGGTTAGTTAAGTTCAATAAATTTTGCATTATTTCTGGTATTTACTGTAAATTTTGTGAACCCATATCCTTTTAGGGTTTGGAAATTTTTATTTTGTAAAGTTGTGTTTATGCATGATATTTGTAAATTTTAAACCCTATGATGATGTTAATACCCTTTTGAAATATAGTTTAAACCCTGGGGTGATATTAGTTTCTCAAAATAATAAAACTTAAACCCTAGGGCTTGAATAAAATTCACAAAATGAGGCATGAAGATTAATTTAATATTGGAAGAGATAATGTTAGGTTCAGTAAATTTTACATTATTTCTGGTATTTAATGTAAGTTTTGTGAACCCATGTCCTTTTAAGGTTTGGAATTTTTTAGTTTGTAAAATGTTTACACATTAGATGTGTAAAATTTAAACCCTAGGATGATGTTAATACCCTTTTGAAATATAGTTTAAACCCTAGGGTGATATTAGTTTCTTGAGATAATAAAACTTAAACCTTAGGGCTTGAAATAAAATTTAAACCCTAGATTACCTTAATCCTGCCAAGAAACAAAGATTAAAATCCTAGGGTGATTGTATGATCTGAAATTTTACTGGGCAATAAATACCAAACAAAAACAATAAAAGAACTAACAAAGTCTCCAATTAACAAATTATATTTATTTGAGATTCATTTGAAAAATTTGGAGTTACAATTATGTTTTTTGTGCTTTCTCCCAGCCTCTTGATGGCTTACCTTTTTCCTTGTAACCTACTCGACTTCATTTTCTCTTGGTCATGTTCGTGTCTTCACATTTTTCTTCTTGGACACTTCATTGTAAATAGTCATGAGGTTGTCACACCAGTAACACATATGATAAAAGGATTAGACTTTCCCCTCTGATTTTGATCGTTTCCATCATCTCTTTTTTGTAGGATGGAATTATTCTTGGTCTTCACCTTTTAGCCTTCATACATTTGATTTTTTAGTGGGTGCTTCTTGACTTTCTCATTCTAACCAAGATCCTTAGAAATTTCTTAGGCAATAAAATATCATGAACAAGACGACAAAATAATTATCATAGTCTACAAATAACAAAATCTATTTATTCAAAATTCATTCTGAACATTTGGAGTATGCAATACAAAGTTGACAAAAACATAAAACTGTCATAATATTCAGCGTCCCATGGTGCTTCCTTTCAATTTATCCCAGCTTCTTGTTGGCTTACCCATTTTCTTTTCTCCCAGCTTCTTTATGGATTACCCTTTTTCTTATAGATTTTTTTGGGCTTACTGCTTAACTTTTATTTTTTCCTACTTGACTTCCTTTTCTTCCCACTCACATTTGATCATGTACCTTTTATTCTTGGGCACTTCATTATTTCTAAAAAACCTACATAGTTTCTAAATGGATATAAAAATTTGCCCAATTGTTATACCAATAACACATCTGGTAAATGGATCATCATAGAATAAAATTTAAGCCCTTGAATGATCATAATCCCAGTAAATAATGACTTTGCCAGGTTTTCATAGGTAAATTTGAGGAATAGTAGAAAATAAATAAGGAAGAGCATTTGCCCTTATCTAGGGTGCATTTGGGCATTGAGTTTGAAAGATGATTATTTAAATTATTACACATAGTCAAGTCCTGATTTATTTGTGTTTTCTTAGTAATAGAAATCTTAAGTACACATTATTTTTGTATATAAAGAGGCAAAAGAGGTAAGTTGTATGGCCATGACCAAGGGAGAGGTGAGGGGCTCATATATTAAGCAGATGCGGTTGCAAGGGCAGGTCATTGATCTTTTCTATTTTATTTTTTCAATTTTTTTGCTTCAATTAGCACAGGCTCAAGTTTTAGGGCTTCTTGCAAAGCTTTGAATGTAATTGTCAACAAATCTTGTTGTAGAGTGCCCAAAGGTGTTGGAGGGAGGTATTTTTTCCCCAAAAAAATGATAAACTTTAAGATTGATATAATAACTTGACTATTTTAATTCAAGAAAATTTCCCTATTTTCTTACACCTTTTGTCTTTTGACTTCTAATGAGTATCAGACCAACACATTCATAGTAAGAAAAATATTAAATCCTAGATATAAATTCTCATGTCTCTCTTAAATTCCCCTTGTTATCACGGGAACCATGCATAGAATTTGATAGTACTATATCGATACCCTTACCTTTTAAATATAATAAATATATAAAATATATGTCATTTAACATGTTATACTCTACTAAATATGGACATAGACTAGATAGCATTTTCTCTAGAATTTATTAGATATCTATAGCGTAAAAATGTGAGATATTGAATGATCAAAAACTAGTTGATATGTATGCATTTATTTTATACATTTATATAACATTCAGGTATTAATAAATTTGATTGTTTGTAAGATTTGATGAACATATTTATTTATTTTTTATTTGCAAACTCTAATATACTGGTTGGAGGGTGAAATACATCTATTTAAACTTATAATTATAGGCCTGATGGGAACTAAAATGCATATACACTATTTTTTGAATTCACAATCATTAAATCTATATTCGTCCACATGCTTGGTGACACTTAACTCTTTCACTAAGGTTCCCCCTCTAGTCATGGGAACTAAAATGTATATACATATTTCCAGAGTTGATCAATCATTACAGTTGTATAAATACATGCACTTCTCTAGTTAATATTTATATGCCTCCGTACTCTTGCTTATGTTTTGTATTTTTGAGTTATTAATATCTTAATCATATCTAGATATTAACTATAGAATCAAAACTAGCCACTAAAGTGTAACTACATGATGATCTAGATTACCTTTTGCTAGAGGAACCTGACATAGTAGAAAAATACAATACCATTATTTCTTTGGTTTGGTTCATGATTTCATGTTCCAAGGGACTTATTAATTATTAATTTCATGGAATCTCATTGATTTATAACACATTAAACCAAAGGTTTTTTGTCTCACATCTGCTCCAACAAGAAATATATGGCACAAACAATTGTCTCAAAATTTGGTAGATATTAGGTCCTATCTTAACACTATCTTATTCAAGCTCTCCCATAACAAAAATTAAAACTTGTTAAAAACATGATAACAATCAACTTTCCTCTTACTATATTTAGGCCTAAATCATAAAAAAAATAGCTCAAAGTATAAACCTAGTAGATAATTTTAAAATCAACAATGGTAGTAAGATCATATTAAATTTGTTTAGCTTTTCACTAAATTATGATTTTCTCTCCAACAACATATTCTTACTAGATATTCTGCAAAAGGTTAGATTCAGTTCAACCATTTTCATAATGACCTTTTGAAATTTGAAACGACTTGTGTCTCAATGAGTTGCTTCATCAACAAGGAGTGTCTACCATTCAAACAAACATTTTTATCGAGTAGATATCTACTTCATGTAACAAGTAGGGACAGAATTTGCATACAAAAACATCACCTGGATTTCAAATTTTCTCACATGTAAAAGTAGGTAGGAAATCTGACCCTGGTTTTGGATTACCCTAATAGTAGTACTTAATTTAAATTTTAATCCTTCAACATTTGAATTCACATAGTAGTGTGACTACTTTTTTTAACCTTAGCGTGACTTCAGTTGTGTTCTTATCTTTTATTATCTCGACCTTGCAATTCAAATGAATCCCTAGTCAAAACAGACCTTTGTCAAACTTAATAGGTACACTAGGATTTTATATTACCAAATAATTTATTGACATCAAAATATTTCTTTAAACCATAGGTTGAAGAGATCTATAGAAAACATATTCAAAAAATAAAGCAGAAATAAATAACTTAGAAGAAATGACACCACACAATGCACATATGACACACGAGATTTACCCTGGTTCACCCGATGTGGGCTACTCCAGCAAAACAAGAGCCACTCCTCCTTGATATTATTATTCTCTTTCTTGCCCGAAAATGGGACATTACAATAAAATATAAAGGAAAATCTTACAACCCTAAACCACTATGTGGTATTAGAATACAATGGGTACAACACCATGGGCTAAACCACCCACACCCACCAACCATGGGAATCCCAAAAATAGCTCTGCTCCGCAAATCGCTCTGGGAAAAGGGGGCAATTTTTTTTTTGGCATTTCTTGAAAACATCTTCAACATGGTCGGGAGGGGCTACCGCCCCCTGGACCCCCCTGGTACCCTCGGGGAGAGCTTCACCTTCCTCTTGAGGAGCTCCACTCCTCTTATCCTCTCGTGCTTGTCGTATAGTATTTCCTTGGCAAAGGATGAGACACATCCAACATAGGTCACCCCTCTAATTCTTTGTAACTCCTATGGGACCCTTAAGATTGTAGAATTAACTTTCAAGATTTCATCTCTGCTTAGTTTTGCCTTCATATATCACTTTCTTATTGAATGTTATTAGGTTGAAGAACTACTCACAAAGTTGCTCAAAGACCATATTAAGGTCAAAATTAAGGCTAAGGAGGTTGGAAGGTCTTCTAAACTACCAAATTCCACTATTTTTGTATTCTCCTTCTATTTTCTTTTACTACAACTACCTTTTTCATTTGGTTATATGGGATTGAAATGGGCCCTATCCATATTACTTCATGATTGCATTACCTCTGTATTGTAATGAACAACATTGTAGGAATACAATAAGCTTTATTATCATGGCATCCCTAGGGATTGTCAACCTGTTTAGGTTCACTTATGGGATTGAAACCTTGGCTTACTATGTGAAATATTGTAACTACATTTGTCGTGGTTAATATTTGTCATTTGACTTGTTTTTCTATCCATAGAGGAGTACTTTATCATTGTTATAATTAAAATATGCTTATATGTGCTTGCAAAGTTTATTTGGCTCTCAAATCGACTCTTGCCTCTATCCTTAGATTCATTGTATACTCGAATAATTTTTTTATCCAAGTTTTTATTGGGACTCTTAGTTCTTGACTGTGTACCTCAATAATTTTAACTAGTTCAATATCCATGAGGGTTTGTTTTACTTACTTGCATACTACACAATGGTATATGTGAGAAAATCCTATTGGTAAGGTCTTTGGTATTTTTGCATCCTAGACCTTTGGTCTTCAAGATTTAAATTTTCCACCTTCACTATTCTTGCACATGGGATGAGACTTGAAATTTTAAACAAGTGAAGTTCTATCTACAACTAGTTTTCTACAAAGGCTACCATGTAACCATAGAGATTCAAAGTATTATTATTCAAGATCAATTTTGCATACTGTAAAAATTATCTTTGTCATGCTTATTATCATTATCTGCATGTATAAAGTTGTACCAATAACATAGAGCTCTTTAAAGGACATCATAACTAAAGCTAGATTGTAACAAAATTTATATCTTTGAATCCATTAAACACTTCATTAGCTTTACTATCATCATTTATCTGTAGTAGGAATTATAGTTGGCTTCAAATTAGAATCCTTATTAGCTATGCCTATCTTACCAAGGTAACATCCTCAGCTATAATAAAAGCTTTCTTCTGTGTTTGGACCATGCACATGACAAAATTTTGTAGTCATGCTTATAGCGCTAGGATGATTGTGCCATTAATATCTTTCTAGGTCTCTCTCTAGAACCTCTCACTTGTTTTTGTTATTCAACTATTTTATTACATTTTTTGACAAAAGAAGGATGTCATACATACTGATATTTGAACATGTTTATTTGTTGTTTTGTTTCTTTCAATCCTTAATTGGTTGGGCAACCCATGTATTTTTTTTATTTCTAATAGTTACTTTATCTATACTATAAACATTTAAATATGAGACCATAATTTTCATACAAATGCAATCAATCTATTTTGAGATAAACATTTATATTATATGTTTTAGTATATCAATTTTCTTGATGTTTTGACATAATTTTATAAATTGGAGGTTGAGACATAAGATACAAGTTGTATACGTCGGTAAGCATAAAATTTGCATACAAAAACATCACCTGAATTTAAAAAAAATTCACATGTATAAACAGGAAGACAAGAAAGTTGATCTTGGTTCTGGACTACTCTAATATTAGTACTTAGTTAAATTTTAATCCTTAGCATTTGACTTCACAGTACAATGACTAATATTTTTAACCTTAACGTACTTTAGTTGTGTTCTTCTCTTTTATTGTCTCGACCTTGCAAGTCAAATGAACCCACGGTCAAAACAAACTTCTATCAAACTTAATAGTTACACTAGGCTTTTATATTACAGAACTGAGACCAAAATATTTTTTTAACCGCAGGTCACCCCTCTACTTCTTTATCCTCTTGTAGGAGCCTTAAAATTGCATAATTAACTTTCAAGATTTCATCTCTGCTTAGTTTTGCCTTCCTACATCACTTTCTTAGTGAATGTTATTAGGTTCAAAAAAGTACTGCTATTATGATGGTTCTACTTATAGTTATGGTTGATATTATTTTTAATGAGTAAGAAATTTAGGAAATTTAAAGTTTAAGATTTTTATGAAGTTGTGGTTGTATATATAATTTGAGTATATTTAAAATATTTTTATAAATTTAGTTGGATAATAATATATTAAATAAACAATGATTATATATATATATATATATATATAGAGTATGATTTAGGTTTTCATCCGAAGACCCAAGTTAAAACTAAGGAGGTGTATACATATATAAAAAAAAGCCATTTTTGTAAATCGTCTCATATGACCTTCCAAATATTAAAAATACTATTATTAATTGGCTCCAAATGCAGATATGTTGTAAACAGGTGGACAACCCCTTAGAAATATGGTTTAGGAGATTTGGCTCTAATACAGATCTTCTTTGTAGATTTTACTGTTATAAACAGTGGACCTTCTAGAAATATAGTTTAAAAAATTTGACTCCAATGCAGATATTTTTTTTTTACTATTGTTATTATTAGCTAAGACTAAAAGGAATCTCACCCCAACTTGTAAATGATCTTGTTTTAAAATTAAAAAATTTAAATTCTTTAGGAAAAAAAATTACTCTTATTAAAACCACGGTATTGCTAAGTCCATTGAAAGGATAACCCTATATGTTATGAACCACCTTCCAATAAAAAAAATAATAATTAAGCACCATATCCCAGAGCCCAAATTCTTGGGGCCATTTATTGCCACATCTACTCCTAGTCGTTCACTGTGTTGATGATCAACAATGGATGCCTCTTCTCTATGACCTAAATAAAATTAGGCTTTATTTGACCACCCCCTACCCCACAATGATAGTCCACCACACGGTATGGTGGAAGGACTGTGATATTGCTTTAACGCATCGGACATATCCATATTCATGGCTGGTGATATTTTTAAGGCCATCAAAATTTAACATGAGGGTGTTTGTTGAGGGCTCATGTGGCCAAGTAACACACGGCATTTTGATGGGCCTCGGGTGATTGAAACAAATTTTATAAATGCAAGGTTCGTTGAGCACTCATGTCTCCAAGTAACAAACGACATTGTGATGGGCCTAGGATGATTGAAGCACATTTTTTCAATGCAAGCATTTCCGATAAACAATACCTATTACTAGAAATTTCCAAACAATGTCAAAGCTTTTGACTCACCCATGAGACCTGAAGTGACTCAACGCTATTGATTGGAAAAGACTATACAGATGAGATCTGAATAGGGTGGATTTGAAGAGGTGCATTCAATCTGTCCACATATTTCCAGCGTCATTACGATGATGTCCAGCGATTCAGTGGTTCATTACTGAATTGGAACCCAGGTAACAAGTACTTTGTTAGGAGGAAAGCGAAACCACATCCAAATGTCGGATTGAAATTTGGTTTCAACTTGCACGATACCTTACAACCAATATGGAAAACGTTGGCCTCACACCCCAAAATAAATGAGTCAAAACCTCCTTTTTTTTTTTTTTTAATTTAGGAGTCATGCTTCTTATTCAATTACCAATTTCTTCAATAATAATAATTCAACGTGCACGTTAGTGGAACCTGATGATGATCCAGGCTTAGCTTTTGGATTTTCTGGTTTTAAAGATTCGGTTTTATATTTTGAAGTTCGTTTTTAGTAATGATGCGAGGGCTTATTTTCAAAGTATGAAAAGTTATTCCGGCACTCAAGGCATCTGCCACGGAGTAGAAACTGTGGCAACTCTAAGAACGTGTAGAAAGAATTGAGGGCTCCGATTGGACGTTCAAAATAAACGTTTTTAATATTTTTGGACGTATTTCATGACATCCTCTTTTCATCAATCCCAACATATTTTTAAACTTAAGTGGCCTTCGGTAACGTGACTGAAAATTGATTAAAAATTATATTATCACAACCTTTAAAATTACATATGTAAGGTTGTGCCCTGAAATATTTGAATATGTTAATGACGTGACGAGGCAGTTACTGAACTTTTCCTTGACAGTTGGGGCTGGCCGAATATCATGCCAGCGTCTAATGATCATAGATTTAAAATGAAAGCGGGTTATCTCACAGATTTCTGTGTTTATGTATTTAAAACTTTGGTTAGATCAATGGAACTAAAAGTTGACATTAGATTTTCACTTAACAAATGTCGATCCTGCTTGTGAAGTTTATCGTTGGCCATTAAATCTCAACCCTAATGTTCAAGTTCACCATAGGCCATTAAATCTCCACCTTACGGTGAAAAGCGTCTCATCATAAATATTAAATATGAAGTTTCGAATGGGTTCCAAGCTAGAATTGTGTATTTTTTATATAAGAAGTATATGCTGAATTTTGGAGTTTATTTGGAGAGGTGATTTTATGGTATTAACGTTTGATTTTATAGGCTGTCGGGAGTTTTATCTTTTAGCGAGTCATGTTGACTGGTGATTTTTTTGTCTGTTAACTTTTTAAAACCTCTCTGAAAAAAAAAAATCACTGTTGAAGGACATTTTTACACGTATCTCTAAAGCACATGTTTTAAAAATCAACGATGCCAATATTACCACTTTATGTGGGGAGCTTAGTCGTTAGATCAATTTTAAAATTTTTGATACATGGTCATGATTCTAGGTAGGGTTTGAACAACTCTCATTTGGATTGATGATTATGATTTTATGTCTTCAAAAAGAGATAAAATCAATAGTTGGTTTCAAAGAAAAAGTTATTTCATTTCATCCACTATAAATACTTATTTTACCTCCTCATTTTCTCACTAAACTTCTACAAAATATTTGTGTATCATTCTAATCCTTTGCTAACACTAATCTCAACTCTTAGTATTTATTGCTATCACTACATATAATCATTTCACTCTCTAATTCGTGTATGTATAACCAAAGCAATCGATTGTTGGTTCACTATCTCCCATGGAGGAAGATGATATATTTTACTAGGATTTGTAGCCAAAGGTCGTTGATTTTTGTTTGAGGTCCAATTTATATAGGTCAAACCCTCTACAAACATCATAGGTGTCATCTCTCCTTATTTACTACGATGACATTACAAGTTAAAATAAAATCAAGTATTTTATACTTAGTATGAAATGCTTCGGTCCGTAATGCCCTAGGTGTCAAGTTATTTATTTCACTGCATTAGGATTAGCCTTAGCTTTTGAATTTTGTTGATAATCTTAGTTTAGGTTATTCTTGAATGCTTTATCTCATTTCTGCTTAGATTAAGATAGTTTTAAGACTTAATTGTTAATTTACTGTTATGTTGTCTTGGTTTAAGCATTTTGTGTTGGATGTATTGTATCCTTTGCAGGAGATTGAATTTATGATTTTGGGTTCCTTATTTTTTTGGACGGTCTCCTTAATTATTAGGTATGGTTGGTTTTAGCCCATGGTTTTATACCCATTGTATTCTAATACCACTTGGTGGTTTAGGGTTGTTCGGTGTTGTGGGATACCTATATATATTATAATTTATTTGTTAAAATGCATAATAATAAAGAAAAAGGTGTGACTGAGTTTTTGCTAGTTATCCCAATCAAGTGTTTCTAGGATAAATGTTCATGTTTATTGTGAATGCATATTATTTTTCATTCTATTTTATGATTTTGTTTGCATTATTATCTCTAGAAAAGGTTTATCAAAATATTTATTTGGTATTAGAGCATGGTTATTAGCTTCATGGGGATGCCTTTTTTGTTAGGGCTTAGCCCGATTTAAAATGATCAAGGGTATCTTGGGTTTGTGATAAATCTATTTTTGAGTGTGATTTTTGTCCAAGTGAATCTAGTGTGAAGGAAGATGGCTAGCAATTCAAGGATCAAGATCAAAAAGTTTAATGACAAGAGCTTTGAGTTATGGAAGCTAAATATGGAAGATCTACTTGTGGATAGATATCAATGGATCATTATGTTAGGAGAAAAAACCTGTGGATATATCACATGAATATTGAGAGAAGTTGTATAGGGATACAAATATTACTATCTAGATAGACCTTCTAGATCCAGTGTTGATTAATGTTTATGGAGAAAATAGTGTTCTGGAGTTATAGAAGAAGTTAGGGGCTTTATATCGGTGAAAGTCCCTAGTAAAAAAACTATTTATTTGGAACAAGTTGTATCTCCTTTGGATGAATGATAGGGATTATGTGCCAAAAATCTCAATGCGTTTAACACTATGGCAAGCCAATTAACCTTTGTAGATATTAAAATATCTAAATAAAAGCAGTGTATTGCTTTGTTATGTTGTTTACCAAATTTATGAGATAATCTATTTGTGGCAATTGGTAGTACCAGTACAACTAATTTAAGGTTTGAGGATGTGGTTGCATCCTTGTTGTCAAAAAAATGAGACACAAATCCATGGAGGGCTCATCCAAGGATGCCTTGTTTGTAAGGGGTCATTTCCAAGATAAAATAAGCATAACTCTGGGGATAAATCAAATTTAAAAGGGAGATCTAGAAAATTTATATAAAAATGCTAGAAATATTGTAAAGTTGGGCATTTAAAGGATTGTAGATCCAAAATAATTGATTAAAGTAAGGGATCTGACAATGCTTCTTCCACAAAAGCAAAGACCTTTATAGGATGAGGGGCTTATTTTCATATGACTCCTCATATAGAATGGTTTTATGAATATGAAAAGTATAATGGAGGTGATGTCTTCCTAGGAGATGACTCAACAACTAAAATCATAGGACGTGGAAGGGTTAAAACCCTCCTTGGTGTTATGCATATTCTAGGGTTGGCCAAAAACTTGATATCTATGAGTAGAATGAGTGATGTAGGTGTGTAGACAATATTTGAAAATGATACCTATAGGATGGTTCAAAGATAAATAGTGTTGCCAAGAGGAGTTTGGATTGGAACATTATACAAGCTATCAAGCAACACTATGACTGATGGATGTAATAGTTTTGTTGTTCATAAAAATGAAACAGACAAAATCCTACTCTAGTTCCTATAGAGAAGATAATTATTCGCCATCAAATAATGAGACATATAAGAGAAAAAGACCTTTGATATTTGCACAATAAAGGTATGGTTGAAGGTATTTTTTAATTTTTTTATATTTTGATTTCTGTGAACATTGTGTATATGATAAAAAATCAAGTAAATTTTCATCTATTACTACAAGAGCAAAAGGGATTTTAGAGTTGATACTTAACAATTTATTTGTACCTATGCCTATTCCTGATAGTAATTAATATTATATTATACTTTCTCACATGGATCATGATGTATTGTATTTAATACTCACATGGATTGTGCATATTAAATACCGACTTGTAAAGGTAGACATGCCTATAAATATATTTTTGATTAATGTAATTCTCAATTTTCATTTGTGCCATTTCATGTCATCTATTAAGAGTGTTTCCCACATCATTGGTATCAGAGCAAGGTGCAAGGGTTTGGAGAGTATCCTCTTCTTGAGACCAGATTGGTTCAAAAAGGAATGAGAAAACCAACCCATGGATCTTGAGTGGTGAACATTCTTTTCCTTCCGTAGACACCTTTGAGCACTTTTGTTCGTGAAAACTCTCATATGAGGTTCCTATGACTCCAACCCTCATCTAGTTGGGTCTATTTGAATCCAACCTTCAACTCCTGGTGTCGTAGATCGATCATTGTCTAAAGCAACATCTCTAGATTTTGCCTTGTATTTTTTATAAATTGTAAACCTTCATTCATATCCATTTTTATTTTCATACGAGTTTGTGATCTGGTTTTCAAAACTGATTTACAATGTATTTTTTGGGTATTGATCTGTGTTTTCCAAGCATACTTCTCATCTATGGTGTTTATGTAATACATTGTTTGGCCCACATTTTGGCCATTTCCATGATGTTGGTTTATCGCTTTTGGTGCCCTCCTTGGTGTTGCTTGAGGTCATGTTTTACATATCTTCAACGACGTCACTGTTGTTCTAGATGCATTTCAAATATTTCCCATTGCGATCATTCTTCTATAAATACCTTTTCTTCGAGCTTGGTGGTTGTGTGATCCTTCTACCATCATGATCCACCTATTTTCGGTATTAGTGGTGCCATTCCATCCATGGTTGAAGAAGCTCTACTGACTACCGTGATGGTGGTCTACTAATCCTCTTATCCACCACCACCGACTTCGGGCCTACTTTGTTTGGCACAGTTCTAAAAATTACCCTAGATCAACGTTCTCTACCTTTTGTGATGAAAATTCACACAATAGTGAGCCCTTTCGATGATGCCTTCTATATCGTGCTCGATTGATTTATAATATTTTGGTATTCACCACATCTTCCAATGCTTGCCCTCACAGTTTCCTATGCAAATTTTGTTCTAGGAATCGATTTGTGTGACTCGTTGTCTATCTGCACCTGTTCTACCCACTAACGATACCTTCACCACTATTTTTGAACAACACATTGTCTTTTGGCTATCGTGTTTCACAAACTCCTAGTATAGATTAACCATTTTGGTATGATTCTGATAATTTTAATGCAGCCCACCTCTTATCTCACCCAATTTTTATGACTTTCAAACTCCGACACATTCTTCTACTCCATTCCAATGACCTTCATAGCGTTGCATTTGCAAATCAATTTCTCATCCCTGATGTTTCACTGCCACTTTCTGACCTACACGGTGCTATTTCACCATTGTTGATACCAATCTACTGCCATCACTTATGATGAGTTCACAATATACTTCTACATTTATTGATGCCTCCATTACATCTGACAACAAATTCCAAAGTTGTTTAGTGATTGTTTATGTATTCTGATGATGCACGATATTTTCCTGATGGTGATCAATACTCTTATGTATTTTTTTGACACATACAATACTTCATCGCAACCAAAATTTATAACTTGCTAAGGTTTCCAAGAAAATCTCTGGCGGCACCTTCTTTCTCTAGCGATGATCCCAACCATTTCGTGCAACGCCAAATTCTATCCCGATTTTTGTTTTTTGCATCTTTCTACTATGATCTTTTTTTTATAAATGACGCAGTTTTCGATGCAAAAAATTCCTATATTTCCTAAGTTTTTCCTACCACATCTATTTTCCATCGTCAGTGCATGTGTTTGTTTTTACAATGGGGTTCCATGGATTTATCCCACATTTACGACACTACCACCCTTTTGTAGTTTTTATAATGCACATATTATATACCTTAATAGCCAATGCATCCTTCACTAGCTATCTTCCCATGCCTTCACTTGACTTGCACCCCCCATGTCAACCACCCCCTCATCCTTCCCAAGCTCGTCACTTGTCCCATTACCTACTACCATCACCACCCATCGCGTTCATGTGACATTTACCCTACCTATTCCATCATGTATGTACATCAGTGTTGTTGACTACCTAGTTTTTCGTGTTGCTAATACGCTGACATCATCACTTGGTCCTCACACCCTGTCTTATTCACCCTCGTGTTTCGCATTCAGTCAATAACATCAATGTAGTCCATGAGGTTTCCACTATCGTGATCGGTCTGTTGTCCCCTTCTACTTTTGGTTTATATCTTGATAGCCTCCACTGATGTGATTGATTTTATGCCATCCCTAGAAGTCCATTTCCTCAATGTAGTCATTAGCCATTAAAATATTGTTGCATATAGTTGGCCCTTATTAAATCGTCGATGTAGTCATTGGCCATTAAAATCTTGTTGCATACCGTTGGCCCTTATTAAATCATCAATGTTGGAAATTACCAAATTGCTACCTTGTGGGATATTGTTGCCTTTGACATTGCCCATTGATTCAATAGTCGTTGAACATTGCCATTCACATTCAATACCATTGAAAATTATCATTGGAGTTGCCATTATTTAATGTTGTGATCGTTGTCATTGGCTTGATTGTTGCACACCAAACTTTTTGTCAGGAGACTTAAAATTTCTTATTTTACAAGGCTATCATTTTCCCGAGTATACCCTTGCATATACTCATTGTAAAGCTCATTTCGAGCTCTACCCATTCACCATGTTATTTTTTTTCATTTACCCCTGTTTTGTCTCCCAAATTGTGTCCCAGATATTATTTTGTCTATTGATCTTGCATTTTTGCCTCGTGATCGCCTATTCTCATTTTTTCGCTCGAAATGATGCCTAGTAAATCCTTGGCCACTCCTAGTAATAAAACATGGCCATTTTGAAAAATTAGCTGAAATCACTACAACCCAAAATGAAAAAATGGTGGAAATGGCTACCATGTTGCAAAACCTTCAATGTTCCTCCCATCCTCCTCATCCAAGGTGTGAAGTAAAAATATATGAAGGCTCTCGAGACCCTGATATACTCAATAGTTGTATCCTTGACATGGAGACCTGGTTTGAATATACTCACACTCCTAATAATGAAAAGGTTTCATTCACAAAGCTCAAAATTTCTAACATCACCAAAGTTCTCATTGTCAATCGCCACAATCCAATTTGTACATGGGAGAAGATGATACATGTTTTGAAGGCCTCATTTTATCCATAAAATTATGAGGAGGACTTACTAAATAAATGGTTGTCTTCGTCAAGGCAAGAGGGAATCTATACAAGATTTCATTCATCATTTCAACCGCCTTCAAGTCTTACTTGGCATTTCAGATTCTAATGTTGTCTTGATTGCAAAGTTTAAAATGGTCTTCTTGCACACTTGTATAGGGATATCAAATATACTACTTGCACTACATTGGATGATGCATTCAAACATGCACAACTAGCTAAGGATAAGTTTGTGGCACAATGGTGGGAGCCTCGCTACTCTTCCGGTGGTTTGATAGAAGATGTGCATAAGCATCAACAAGGATGAAAGAGACCTTCCCATGTTTCTTCTTTTTTTACTTCCACTTCTTACTCACCCCCTGCTTCTAAAAATGTATTTCCTTCTTCCTATTCTTCTTCTTTATCTCATGCTCAAACTACTAAATTTTGTAAATATTATAAGAGACAAGACCATGATAAAAATCAATGTCCACAATTACAAAATAAGAAGAATATTTGTGTACAATATGATGAGGGAACTTGTGATAATCCCATCGAGACTACTAGAGAAGAAGAAATTTATGAGGAGTTGAGAGGGAAACTTAATAATGTAACACTCATGAATAAGAATTCCAGAGTAGGTGATCGTGACCAATTGTTTGTCACTCATACTCACTTGCTTCATAAATTTGTAGTAGATTGTATAATCGATAATGGCTCACAAAATAATTTGATTTCATAGTCCATTATTTATAGGCTCAAGCTACCTATGTCTAAACATCCTCACCTCTACTCTCTTGGGCGGAAGTATAGCACCAACACATCAATAATCACACACATGTGCACCATTGTATTTACAATTGACCCCAAGTTTTAGGATAAGATCACATGTGATGTCACACCCATGGATTTTTGTGGATTACTTCTGGTAAACCTTACCAATATGATAGATGTGCCACTTATGATGCCTATCATAATACATATACTTTGCACCATGAGAACAAATTCTTTCTTATATATAGTGTTCCACCCACTACACATCGGACTTGCACTAATTTATATCAGGCATGGCCAATTGCTTTAATTTTTAGCACACCATAACAGAAGGAGGTCCAGCCATGAGCACTTTTGTCCACTTCACCTCACATTCATCGGGCTCATGTTCTTGTTGTACCTCCTATTTTTCCTATTATTCTAGCAGTTGTTCCTATTGTTTCTATTGCAATAGTAGTTGTTCTTATTGCACCAGCAATTGTTATTGTTATCCCAGCAGTTCCTGTTGCACCAATAGTTGTTTTGGTTGTACCAATATTTCTTGTTGCACCAACAATTATTCTTGTTGCACCATCTCCTACTCTAGTTGTAGCTCAACCTACAATTCCTCATTTGGTTCACACCACTCCGCATCCTACCTCCTTCACATTGCAAGACTTTTAGTATTTTGTGGCATGTCAACAATTGTCCTTCATACACAATCATCCTCTTCATATTGGTAGTCCACATTGCATCTACATGGAGCCTCATTATGGAGCATCCCCATAGCCTTCGGGTTTCTCCCCAACTTCCTTTCCTGTTTAAGTGCATTGGAGTCCAATGCTTCTATGGTGGGGAGGAATGATAGGGATTAATATTATATTATCCCTTTTCACATGGATCATGATGTATTGTATTTAATACTCACACAGATTATGTGTATTAAATGCCGACTTGTAAAGGTAGACATGCCTATGAATATGTTTTTGATTAATGTAATTCTCAGTTTTCATTTATGCCATTTTGTGTTGTCTATTAAGAGTTTTTCCCACATCAATTCTATTGCTTGGAAAATCATTGTATTATGTTTTAGTTATAATGATTTGTCAAGACATGCATGGATATATTTTTTTTGCAAGAAATTTGAGGTCTTTTCAAAATTCGAAGAGTTTGATAATCTTATAGAAAACTAGACTGAGAAAAAGATAAAGGTGTTGTAGATAAATAATGAAGGGGAGTTCTACAACGATAAATTTGAGGATTTTTGTAAGTAGTGTGGAATAGCAAGGTAAAATATGGCTCCATGCACTCTTCACAAAAATGAAGTTGTAAAATAATGAATAAGACATTGATGGAAAAGGAAAGGAGTATGCTCAATGGTATAGGGTTAGCATAGGACTTCTAGGCAGAGGCTATTGATATTGCATGTTACCTAGTAAATACATCACCTACATCATCATTGGTTGAAAAAATTTATATGAGACATGGAATGGTAATAAACCCTCTCTTGAACATCGTAGAGTTTTTGGTTATGATGCTTATGTGTATTTTCCAAAGAAAAAAAAGTAAGTTAGATAATAAAGTAGAGAAGTGTATCTTTATTGGTTACAAACTTTGAAACCCATAAATTAGGATAATTATTTATAATTGATATGTTATCTTTAGAGAGTTCAAAAATGATCTCGAGTAGGAATAACAACTAAGAGAGCAAGAACCAGAAAATGTGCATTTTGTATTCATGGATGAAAAATCTAACTCAATAAAATATTATGAACTAGATCCTCAAGCTCCAGTATTGAGGAGATTGACTTGAGAAAGAAGGCAACTAGAAAGGTATATTCGACCTTATTTTCATTCTACTTTTGTTTAATCTATTACTAATTATGATCCTAGAATTGTTATGGAGGAAGTTAATGCAAATGATGGTAAATTCTAGAAAAAGGCCATGGTTGATGAAATGAAATCTTTAGACAAAAATAAGACATGGTATTTGGTGAAGTTGCTCGTTAGAAGAAAATTAATTGGTAGCAAATGGGCATTAAAGAATAATATTCATACATAAGGTAAAGTCAATAATAACAAATCTCTCCTGGTAGCAAAGGGGTATTCTCAGGTATAGAGACTTGATTTTGGTGAGGTTTTCTCCCATATTTCTAAACTAACTTCTATTAGATTTCTTTTATCTATTGCTATTGCATTTGACCTAGAAGTAGATCAAATGGATGTGAAGACAACATTCCTACATGGAGATATAGAAGAATAAATCTATATGTCTCAATGATAAGGCTTAGTCTCTATATAAGGCTTAGTCTTATATATCAATATTTTATTTAGTTAATTATTATGTTTAACATCTTCTAAAAATAAACATGTCTTATTTTAAAAACATACTTTCTAAGATAAGCATAATTGTACTCCTTTATAATATTGAATATGAATAATATTATGTGCATGAATTTTCATGGAGAAAATCCTCTCCCATTCGCTTTTTATATTTCTTATTTGATTTTTCATTACCATTTCTTACTCAAATAATTATTGCTCATATCATCTGGTATTAGAGTCTAATGATCGTGGCCTTAGATTTGGTCCTCTCAAATATTATAACATAATCTTTACCAAATACTTCATTTTAGGTTTCCAAATATCTAGCCTCCTTTAAGGGTTTCTACATATTACCCTTGCTAGATCTCTTATTGATTTTTCTTAGGTATAACACTTCAAATTTGAAGCTCATTTTTAGGTCTTCTAAGGGTTTTAGCAAGTTCCAAACTGATATTTTATCATTTAATGCATAGATACAATCAAGCTATACAATTTTAAAAAATTAAAAATGGAGATCTAGATCAAAAGTTACACCCTCTGGAAGGTTCCTTGCTTCAAAAACAAAAAAACCTCTTTATCATCCTTTTTATAGTGGCTCTTAAGAACAATACCTATTATGAGGTAATTTTTTAGTCATCAATCAATATGGGTGCACTCCAACAAATTTTGCAAAGTCATGCCAAGAGCCAAACTCATATCATGGAAGACCTTATAAAACATTTTCAAGTAGTGCTCCAACTTCCTCCAACCAACATGCATGTGGCTCAAACTTAGGTCTTCCAAATACACACAAAAGTATCAAGTCCAATATATAATCATAACTTTGATGATAAGAAGCTGAACTCTTGGTTGTGTATCCTTGAGGTATATTTTAAAACTAGGTCAAATCTGATTAATACTCAAAAGATCCAAATATTTGAAGTCCATATGTCAGATCTAGCTCTAAATTAGTGGTAAAACCATTAGTCCATGCTTCCAGTAAAAGTGAAATTGATCACTCAGTGGGATAAACTTCAAGCAACACTCAAGGAAATATTGTATCTCCCTTTCTACCTTCATAACATGTTATCTCATTGGCTACAACTCAGACAAGCTCAAGAGCAAATTGTTCAACAATATATCAATACCTTCAGCAAGATTCAAGTCAAGCTCAAAGTTTGAGATATAGATGAGGTACTTCTTAAATTCATTTTAGGGTTTTCCCTTGTCCTTCATAAAGAGTTGAATATTTTTGAAGTGCGTCTTTAGAAAAGGATTTTAAGCTTACAATAGTTATAGAAATTAAGTTAGGTCTTAAGAAGGACATTCAATAGGGTACCTTTAAGCCCTCCAATAATAATAATGGATCATCAAGATTTCCTAATCAATACTCCTCCCTACTACTAAAAATAAGTAAAAACAAATTACCTATCATAAGCATTGGGATCATTCAACCGAGGAGTACAAGGTACTCCAAAGCAAGAAAGATGAAAATATCTCCTTATAGAAGAGTGGCTAGAACAAGCATCTTAGATAGAGGACTTGCCTATTATAGAAATTTAAAATCCTACAAAGTCTAACCCTACCGTTGTTCTCATGACTAAGAACAACTCTAAAGCCACTTGAGAGTACATCTTTACACAAAATTGCCAAATCAAGAATAAGATAGCTCTCTTGATCATCAACAATGGAAACAAAATGAATCTAATTAGTAAACACATGGTCACTACTTTGTATCTCCCCACATATGATCATACCTTTCCCTATCATCTTGGTTGGATACAATAATAGGGGTCCTGTACACTAATCAACAAATTTTGTGCAATTACATTTACTGTTGGGCCTTTCCAAGATATAGTGGAATGTGATGTAACACCCTTGGACTACTTAGATCTTCTTCTTAGATGCCCATTCTAGTATAATTGTAGTGCAATTTACAATGGCCTATGAAACACCTATAAGTTTAAAATATATGGTAAGGTGTATTAAATTACTTCTGCTTCCAATGCTAAATCTCATTTCTTATCTAGAAATCCTGCTATAAAATAGATAAATTTATCAATATATTTAACACTCTATATCATTCACCAACCTAAGTATGACAATAAAGAGTAGGTGATACCCTATGATATGAAAAATTTGATTGATAGTTACTCAAATATTTTTGAAGAGCCAAAAGGGTTGCCACCTCTTAGAACTATCAATCATGCTATAGATTTGGTTCCAAGGTCTTCCTTACCAAATTTTCCATCATATTGCCTCTCACCAATTAAAATTGCAAAGCTAGAAAAGTAGATCCAACAACTTATTGTAGAAGGGAAGATACAACCTAGTACCTCTCCTTATAGATCCTCAACTTTTATCATTCCTAAGAAGGGTCACGGCCAATGGAGGATGAAAACTGACTACAAATATTTAAATAAGATAGCTATCAAGAATAGATATCCCTTACCCAATATCAATGACCTTCTTGACAATCTCAAGGGAGCTAACAATTTTAGTAAGGGATACCTCATTTCAAGCTACCATTAGATACAATATATATGAGGGTCATTAGTGATATATTTTGACCTCACCTAGGATACTTAATCATTGTGTACTTGGATGGCATTATTTTAGGTATATTTCATCACCTACATACACTATGTGGTTCTATATAAGTCACATAGTAATTTTTCTAAGGCAATAGTTCATAAGAGCACCAAAGAAGACTACTATTATAGATTCAAAGATGAAAGGTTGGTTCACAATAGGCTAAAATATTAAAAAGGTATAAAAATAAGAAAGGTGTGGCTAAAAGCAAAAATGGGCAACACAAGTAGCAAAGTAGTAAGAAAAATATTATCGGATGGTATAAAATTACTAAGATAATTAATTTGACAAAATAGAAAGAAAAATATAAAATTTGGCCAAGTTAAGAAAGTTGGCCAGATATCTAAGAAGCTGATGTTAGCAAGAGCACAATAAAAATCTAGTGTTCGATAGGATAAAAATAAAGTTTAAGACTCCGATACTTGGTATCTGACACAAAAAAAATCCAAAGAATGAAGCAAGCAAGATGGATAATAGTGATGATATCAACAAGGTAACATAAAATGTCCAGTGTAATATTTAAGCAATAAATAAGAAAGAAGAAATATTTGAAGGCATTGAACCTGGTAGCCAACATCCGATGTTATAGCCTATAAAGCTTCTAGAAGTGTTGAACTAAAAAAGAAATGATATCATCATCTAAAATACCCAGTGATCCAAATAGAATGTTAGATGTAAAATAAATCTAAGTCAAAAGACTTGGCAACAAAGCATCAAATCCCAAAGCAAAGTAACCTAACATCTGATATTGTGAACTATAGCTACCAGATTTTTTAGACAATGATGTCGTCATAAGAGAATAATATTCAAAACTGAACATGAGGAGAAGTGATAAAGGAAGAAATTCTCAACCAAGATGATCACCCTAGAGTAAGCAGTATGCCTTCGTGCCATCAACAACTGCATAAAAAATATATAATCCTCAATCAGTAGAACCATACGTATCGAGAAGCCACCATGCATCATTTTTGTTAGAATATCCCAATGATTGAGGCCTTCTCTATCATACATATATCCATGCTTAGCTTTTTATGCATAACAGAAAGGAGTGGACCATAATCAGATGGTTAAAATCCAACAATGCATCATGCAAGCCAGTCTCATAGTGAAATCTATACCACACAAATCAACGAAGTATGCTTAAAGCAATTGAGCACAACTAATATAAATGTGATAGCCACTCTCTGCACCTGCTTTGGTAGTCCTAAAGTATGCTTTGTAGGTAATCATGATAGCATAACCAATTGTAATTGTAAATCTATATATACTAAAATTTAAGTCATTCTAATGGTCAACTCCTTGGAATTTACAATTGGCATAATTGTATGATTGAGGCTATATAAATTTTGAATAAATATTGGATTGTTGTCTGGCCTATTGCTCACTTTTTATGCAGAACATGTATGTATGCCTCATTTACTAGTTAAGCATTTCTATTAAATCTAGGAATATATAATTTTGTTATAGTTATTCTACATTTTGGATTTCTATCTGGATTTATATTTATAATTCTAGAATAACTTAGCAATGCTTAGAGTTATTCATGTTTAATTATTTAAAATCATAAGGAAAGTAATATGGTCTGTTATAGAGTTTAATTTAATTTTGGATTACAAGACTCTCTACACTATGTCTCTTGATATTGTTAAATCTGCACCACTTTTAGTTTAGCCTTCCAAACATTTTTTATTTCTTACTTTAGTTTACAACCCCTTATTTAGTTAGATTAGATAGGCATATAGGATTTGATATTCTTAAAAGGTTGAATTAGAGATCTATATTTCTAAGGCATCCAATATTGGCCAAGGTCTCAAGGGTGCAAATCATCCACTTAGGTAGATTTTGGACCAAGAGTTTTTTGGCATGTCCACTAGGACCCAAATCCCACAATCACTTGATTATGTAGCACTTATCTTACATATAATGATCAAGTTTAAACACCTATAAACTATTTAACGTGCCAATAGTTTTGGTATGCTTGAAGAGAGCATCTATCCACCGTGCTACCAAGATTTTTTTGGTATCCTTGATGGGATAGGATTTCACAAATCCTATTTCAATCACTCGAATGACTCAATATTTTGATGAATAGTCTTCACCTCACTTTTGGATATTGTATATTCTCCTAGCGACCCTATGGAGAGAAAGAATCTAAAAGAAGTGATAGCTTCACTGAAAATATGACCCATATTCAAATGGTAAAAGTACTAGAAAGCCAAAATAATGTGTTGTATACAAACTAGATGGCTCTACAAATTCATTAACATAGGTCTTAGAGCCACGATTGGAAAAATTTGTCTAGCCTAAAATAGTATCGGGCCACTCAACCTACCAATTTTTCATGAAATTCCCTAGACTACATTAAAATATTACCCATCTATGATGGTAATGGAAAAACTACTGATGAGCCTTTTCAACATATCTCCAGCGACCCTGGACACCTTTTGCAACATTGTCGTTAAAGATGTAATGGTAATACTACTAGCTCAATAATTTTGAGGTAAGGCATTGTGATGGTATATATCCTTAACAAACAATAGTATTAGAGATTGGATGGATCTATTTTAACCTTTTGTAACAATATTTTATGATCCAAGGGATCCCTTGTTGCTCACTTAGTTATTTTATATCCAGATATATCCTTGAGAAAGTCTCTTAGATTTCAATATCCAGTTCAGAAGGTTTTGGAGCAGGATTCCTTGTGAAATACGACCATCAGAAGCACAACCTTATAAGTATTACCTTCAAGCTTTGGATCCAAAAATTAAGCCTTCAAATCTTACAATACAAGAAAAATCAATTCCCATAAGTCTTCCATTTGGCTATTATGGTTGAAAACCTGCTTGTCTCATTAGGAAAACTGCCACCCACTCATGAGAACTATCAAATGAATGCACATATTATAGTCCTTACCACACCTTGCTCGCAATTGCATATTTTACCAAAAATAACTCCTTTCAAATAAATAGAGGAGAATATTTTCCCACTACCATAATCAATGAGCCTCAAACAGTTGAAGAATTAAAAACTATAATCTAATTCTTTTCTAAGAAGTTTAAACAATAGAATAGCGAGGTAGAAAACAAGGCACATGATCAAAATTATATCCTAGCAGAGGATCAGAAGGCAGATATAGGAGAATAAAATAAAATAAATCCTAATGAAGAAAAAATAATGATCCCAGATTTAAGATCAAGATATTTCATGGCTTGTATAGCAAATTTGGAATTATGTGTAGTAGAAAAACCTTTTTTTCATATCCAAAAAATCCAATCCAACCTGAGCATGATTTCTTTCCTTCATTTTCTTAGAATACTAGGAAAAACTGGGATAAAGAGTAGAAAGTTGGGAAAGAAAGAGATGAGAAGCGAAAAATAGTGTAGAATGTGTAGAAAAAACAACAACTGGATGGAACTTTAGGGTAGTCCAAGCTAAATTCAAATCCATGAGATATCAACCAATAGAGGAAGAAATAATACCAAAAGTTATACTATCCAACAATCATGAACGAAGAGAGGTCAAAGGAAACTCAACAATACCTTGCTCATAATTATCTATTTTACCATAAACAACTTCTTTCAAAGAAATAATAGGAGAAAATCAGCCCACTACCATAATCAATAAGCCTCAAACAATTGAAGAATTAAAAGCTATAATTCAATACTTTTCTAAAAAGCTTAAACAACATAATAGTGAGGTAAAAATAAGGCACATCATCAAAATTATATCCTAGTAGAGGATCAGAAGGAAGATATAGGAGGAGCAAATAAAACAAATCCTGATGAGGAAAAAATAATGATCCCAGATTTAAGGTCAAGAGATTTCATGGCTTGTATAGAAAATTTGGACTTATGTGTAGTAGAAAATACATTTTTGCAGGGTTATGCGTAAGGGATCAGCCCCAAAATGTATTTATAAAAATTTGGTGAATCAATTTTGAAATCCAAACGAATAATGTCCAAACGCATGTAGAAGGGTCACTATTATTAGGGGCAATGTTGGAATTTTTTTTTTATTGAGTAAATACTTCTTATACATATACATATACACCGTGGGGATTGAACCCGGGTCACATCACCGATAATGCAATGTTGGAAATTTAAACTTACAATGGTCAAATTATTATAAAATTAGGGCGAATTGACCCAAAAAAAAAATTGCACCCAAATTTTTTTGGCTAATGGGCCCTGGTAAAGGGTCCCAAATATTATCCAATTCCAAATTTTTAAAATCATGATTTTAGCCAATTTGGCAATAAATAGCCACTATGCATAACCCTTCCTTTTTGTCATATCTACAAAACCCAACCCAACCTGAGCATGATTTATTTCCTTCATTTGCTTAGAATACTAAGAATAACTAGGATAAAGGGTAGAAATTTGGGCAAGAAAGATATGAGAAGGCAAAATTAGTGTTGAATGTGTAGAAAAAACAACAATCGAATGGAACTCTAGGGTAGTCCAAGCTAAATTTAAAGCCATGGGATATCAACCAATAGAGGAAAGAAGCCTACTAAAATTTGTACTATCTAGTAATCATGAAAGAAGAGAGGTCAAATATAGCTCAACAATATAGGGAACTATTCAAGGAAATATCTCACAAGGAAGAGGATAATATTGCTAGACATACTAAAGGGTTAAGATAAGATTTTCTAGTTACAAAATAAGTGGACTTGGTCCAAGTTGCTCTAAAATAGTTAACAAGTAGAAGCACTACTTGCCAAGATAATCAATTAGCATTAAATCAATCATCACTTAGATGTCATGTAATTCAATTCCCATCATTATACATTTCCTTGTGCTTAGAAGGCTGGATTTTACGTAATTGCACAATAAATTAAGATAATATTGTCACAATCATGACCTAAGTAATCTATGATACTATGGGATTGAATTATTCTTGGTTGGACCCTAAAGCATTTCTCTATAAAGGTATTTATATTTGTACAATTGGCATCATAGAAAAGGTTCCAATCCTATTGCATAAATGCTCAAAATTTGCTATTGTACATGATATAATGGTTTTTGATCGACCACCATCATTTGGGGTATGTTTATCTAAGGAATTTTTGGAGTATTTAGATGGATACTTGGTTTTGGATCATAGCTACATTACAATACCATGGGCCTAAAATATGATTAGGATTCTCAACCAAAAGATCAATTCATATCACATCAAGTAATACAAAGAGCAACAGGCACATCCAATAGATGAGATTCCTAAAAAGATACAAGTAAACATGTTTAGATCCCCAAATTTGGAATATGGTATGACTAATCTCATGAGTAGTCACTATACCAAAATGCAAGACTGGTCACACTAGATAGACCAACAAAAATTAGAATCCAAGTATATCTATACTCAAGGTCTACAAGGTCATAGAAATCAATGGATATGACAAGAAAGTAAGGAATCATCACTAGTAGACCTAAAAATGGTAGGAAATCCTGATACATTAGACATAATATGGACAAAAATGATATTCCTAGGAACTCTTTAGCTATATATTGTTGATACGATCTAAAATGGAGAAGCATCCAAACAATGGTAGTTGGTTGCACAAGTCTCTCAGGTGTTATGTTAGATACTTCTAAGAAGTATAATTGGCACAAGATCATATCAATGCTAGGTGTAGCTTGAAGTAAATTTTATGCTTAAGAAGATGTATAGGAGGATAAATCTCAAATATGACATAATATGGTCAGGCCACTATAATTTTTTTCTCCAATGGCATGAAATGATATGTCATAATTTTGTGTAAATAGCTAGCACATAAATAAAACTTGTAGTATACAAGAGGAACCAAGTAAAGAAAACTTACCACATAAAGGGGAATTTTTAAGAAAATTAAGAAAATTTATGTGTAATATTTCAAAGAATGCAACAACTAATAGAAAGCAAAATTGGCAACTCATGAAGCCTATAAGAAGCACACTTCATTCACCTTGCTTGACTAACTCTAACTCCCATCTGATTTTGTAGTAGATGAGGAAGTATGGTAACAACGGAATATCCCTTTTGATCACTCCTCTCTTGTTTCTAGAAGTATAGCATGTAACAATAAAAGCAAAGACAAGGCTTAAGAAGAAGAATAAATAATGGGACGACATGAAGAGACTTAGAGGTTGACCAATAGAAAATGATCACGAGTCAAAATGGGTTTGGTAAACATAAAAATCATGTGCTTTAAAATAAATTTTAAATTTGATAAGTCATTCATTCATATATTATATATTTCATCTCACCTCACTTCATCTTCCCTCCACTTTTCTTTTCATCCCTTTCCCTCTTCTACCTTTTTGACTTCGTAGTACAATAGAAAAGATAGCCCAAGTCATCCTCACATAAAACTATAATTGTTCACACAACTATAATAATATACTTATTTAATGTTCCTAGTATGTTCATAATAAAAATAGACACCAAATGTTGTCATGATAAACAAGTTGAAATGCTTAAGTTGAACACATATGGTTCTAGTTTTAAGGTTTGAAAAGATAAATATCATGTTGAATTCAAAACCATATGCTGTGATGGAAAAATGTTTAAAGAAAATGCATGCTATATTAATGAAAATTTCATGGCTTAGAGTTTTGTTTGCTTTATTAAAAGAGCAAGCAAAGTGATTTGAATGATCAAATGGGCAACTAGATCTGAGAAATTAGTACCAACATGAACATAAATTAGTTTAATTAAATATCTAGTTTTTATCAACTTCAATGGATGGCTATAAAATGCAGCTTAGGGCTATCTAATACATGAATCCTTTTTGGGGGCATCCATGTAGGAAATCAAAGCAATTCCTAGTTCTACAACACTCTTTAAATCTGAATAATACTATCTTCGCGGCTTCATGAGAAAGAAGACAATGACAATAAAAATTCTTGGAGGTCTAAATATTCACCTAAGGTAGTTCAAATGAGTGAATATTCACCTAAAGCTACAAACTTGGATCTAAGATAATGTTCAAATATAGCATAATATATTCATGGATCTTTTAGTTTTGTAGAAGGTGCCTATACACAGGTATCTTTGTCTTTGCTTTATCTTCTATTACCAACATTTCCCTCCTCTCTGTGTCATTGTATTCCACATGTTTGCATCACTCACCTCTATAATCATATTATTACCCTATTTGCCTGAGTATCCCACCACCAAACTCTAGAATTTACATACTTCACTTCATTCACCTTTCTCACCTCTTACATCCTTCACCCCTCCAATCACTCTCCATCACACTCCTTTTCCCTACGTAAATTCCTTTCCGTACTCTAAAATTATTTTATTTCTAATAGTCATAAGTCTTCCCTACTCCAATAACATTCACTTTCAATTAGCTTATCTTCTAGCTTAGTTTTCTCTCAAAATTTATTTCATCTCATAGATAAGGCTTACTAGGTTCTCAATTTTACAAGCAAAATTCCTTAGAAGTCGTATATAATATAGATAGATTTCATCACCTACATCCATAATGTGGTTCTATCTAAGTTAGAGTCATTTTTCCAAGGCAATAGTGTAGTAAATTATATGCAATAGTCCAACAAAGCACCAGAGGAGACTATTGTAGTAGATTCAAAGATAAAAGGTTGGTTCATAGCAGGCCAAAATATTATAGAGGTACAAAAAGTAGAAAGGTGTGTTCAAAAGTGAAAATGGGTAAAGCAAGTATCAAAGTAGTAAGCAAAATATTATCGGATGGTATAAAATTGCTAAGGTAATGAATCCAGCAAAACAAAAAGAGAAATATAAAGTTTGGCTAAGTAAAGAAATTTGGTTGAATATATAAGAAGTTATCAACAAAAGCACAATAAAATTTTGGCATATGATAGAAGGAGAAAAAGCAAAGTATAATATTTTGATACCCGATATCTGACACTAAATAAAAAATCCAAAGAATGAAGCAAGTTGAATGGACAATAGTGATGATGTCAACAAGGAAACATAAAATATTTGATACAATATTAAAGCAATGTACAAGCATGAAGAAATATTTTAATGCATTGAACTTGATATATGGCATCTAACGTTATAACCTGCAAAGATTCTAGAAGTGTTAGACTACAAAAGCGATGATATCATCATCAAAAGCTAAAATACCCAGTGAGCCAAATAGAATGCTAGATGTAAAATAAATCTAAGTTAGGTGACCTGGAAACAAAGCATCAAAGCCCAAAGCAAAGTTTCCTAGTGTCTTGTACTATGAGCTATAGCTACTAAATTTTTTAGATGATGATGTCATCATAAGAGAAGAATATCTAAAACTCAGCATGAGGAGAAACGACAAAGGAAGCAACACTCAACTTAGATCATCACCTTGTAGTAAGTAGGAGGTCTTCACACCATCAACCACTATAAATCCTAAATCATCCCAATCAACAAAAGTGCATGTGTCGAGTATCCACTAGGCATAATTACTGCTAGAATATCCCAATGGTAAAGGCCTTCTCCATCACACATATATATTTTATTATTTGGCTATGCATAACAGAAAGGAATGGACCATCATCATATGGTTAAAATATAATTATGCAACATGTAAGTCAGTGTCGCAATGAAATGTGCTCCATACACATCAGTAAAGCATGCTTGAAGTAGTTGAGCACAACTAACCTAAATGTGATAGCCACTCTCTATATCTGCTCTGGCAGGCCTAGAATATGCTCTATAGGTAATTATGATAGCATAACCAATTGCAATTGTAAATATGTATATACTAGAATGTAAGCCATTATAATGTTTGACTCTTCAAAAATTATAATTGGCATAATTGTATGATTGAGGCTATACACATATTTAATGAAGATTGGATTGTTTTTTGAACTCTTACTCACTTCTTGTGCAAAACATGTATGTATGCCTCATTTAGTAAAGCATTTCTATTAAGATAAAATTTATTTAGAAACCATAAGCTTCAAGCTTCAAGCTAAGAAACCACAAGCTTCATCATGTTTGCACTACATTAGATCTTTTAGAAACCACAAGCTTCAAGCTAGGATGAATTTTATTTTTGGTCAAATATCTATCATATATTTGGGTTTTCTTATTGATTAATATGGGGTGCATGTAAATCCTAACAAGGTAGAAGCTCTCACAAATTGGCCCATTCCTACTTGCACTACAAATCTGAAGAGTTTCCTACATGGCATGAACTTCTATAGAACATTCATCAAGTATTTTTCATATATTGCTCGACCATTTCACCAACTATGCAACCAATTTTTTTTTTTATGTAATGCTATAGCAATCAATCCTTCCAATTACTTAAGGCAACATTGTATTTAGATATAGTACTAGTCCTTATATATTTTTAATAGCCCTTTGAAATTGAAATAAATACCTCCAATTATGCTATTGGAGTAGTTCTTAAAATAGGGAGGACATATTTTCACCCTTCATTCTAAAGGTTTATTAGTAGCAAAGCTTAATTACAACATTTATGATAAATAGTTATATGCCTTGGTGCAAGCCTTGAAGCAATGGAGGCACTACATTCTTGGTAAGGAAACTATTCTTCATACTAATCACCAACCACTCATGTTATTGAATGCACAGTCTAAGATTCAAGATCAACACCATTTGAAATGGGCATCATAAATTCAACAATTTTATTTACTAATAAAATATAAAAATGGCACCATCAATAAAGTTTATAATTTTTTGAATCAGCCTCCTACCATAGTATTGCATATCCTAAATGTTTGATTTCCTACATATGAGGACTAGAAATATGTATACTCTTTAGATGCATATTTTGGCCTAGTTATGCACGCTTTGCAACATTATAATATCATCAACCAAAATCCTTTCTCTTACTACACCATTTGAGATGGTTCGCTATATAAGTTGAATCAATTGTGTGTTCCTACCAATTTTGCTCAGTTGATGTTAATTAAGGAGGCTCATTCTTCTTCATATGGAGGACACTTTGAAATCACTAGAAATCTACAACACTTACAATAATACTTCTATTGTCCCTCCATGAGGAAGCATGTGGATGACTTCATTATATGTTGCTCCCTTTGTAGCCAAGCTAAGCCTACCAATCACAAACTTGGCTTATATCAGCCCCTTCCTATTCCTTCTTGGCCATGGGAGTCTATCTCTATGGATTTTATCAATGGGATGCCTACTACCTTTAGATAACATGATTTCATTTTTGTGGTGGTATGTCGATTTTCAAATATGGCCATCTTTATCCCTTGTAAAAAAACCATTAATGCTCTACAAGTTTCAAAACTATTTTTCAATAAGGTATGGTGCCATTTTGGTTTACCTCTTTCTATTATTTTTTATTGTGATTCCATTTTTTTGAGTCAGTTTTAGAGGTCACTCTGGCAACTTTTGGGGTATTAGCTACACTATTATATAACTTTTAATCCATAAATTTATGGATAAATTAAAGTTATCAATCAAATTTTAGTTCATTATCTTAGGATATACTATAATAAGAATAAATAGTGGGACAACTATCTTCAAGTTTTGTAACATAGCTATAATCAGGCTACACATATCTCTATATGTTATTCTCCTTTTTAGGTATGGTATGGATATCAATATCTTGCTCCCTATGATATTATTGTTGCTCTCCCACCATATTATTTAGCACATCAACAAAAGGAACAAGGCCAAGCTTTACATTTTATTTAAAACTTGGATATAAATCATGCATAGGTCCAAGCATCTCTTCAAACTTCTCAGGCTAAGTATAAGGAGATCCATGATAAGCATCATATTCCTTCTCCCTTCTAGGTTGGGGATAAAGTTTGGCTTCATATGGATAAGGAAATATTCAAGGATCAACATCATCATAAGCTCAAACCTATTTGATATGGCCCCTATACTATTACTCAATAGATTGGATCCAATGCCTTCAAACTTGATCTTCCATCTCAACTTGGTATTCATGATGTAATTAATGTTAATCAATTGAAAATATATGAGCCACCTCATTTGGAAGATGAAGTTCCACTATCACATTCATAGAATCCATATTTTTAGCCTCCTTTTACTGTAGAAACCCTTCTTGATTTTTGGACATGCACTACTAGGAGAGGGCCTACCACTACTTGGTTGGTCATAAGGATACACTGCCAACCCAAGCAAAGTGGGTCTCTGAGTCATATTTTCAGCAACTTTTTCCTCATCTTCAAGAGAAAGTGGGGACACTTTCCTCTAAATATGGAGGAATTGATAAGGCTTAGTCTCTATATAAGGCTTAGTCTTATATAGCAATATTTTATTTAGTTAATTCTTATGTTTAGTATCTTCTAAAAATAAACATGTCTTATTTTAAAAGCATGCCTTCTAAAATAAGCATAATTTTACTCCTTTATAAGACTTAATATGAATAACATTATGTGCATGAATTTTCATAGCGAAAAGGCTCTTTCATTTTATTTCCATGTTTCTTCTTTGAATTTTCATTGCCATTTCATGTTCAAATAATTCTTGCTTATATCACTCAACCAGAAGGTCTTACAATAAAAGGAAATGAGGACTTTATATGTAGGTTGAAGAAATATTTGCATGATTTGAAACAATTATCTAGGATGTGGTATAAAAAGTTTGATACTTACAAACTGGGACTTGGTTTTTCATGAAGTAAATTTGATCATTGTGTGTACATCAAGCAGGTTGGTAATCACTTTATTATTATGGCATTGTATGTTGATGATATGTTGTTAATTAGAAATGATAGGTAAGTCATCTAGATTTTTATATTAGATAGTAAATAGATTTTTGAAAGGGATCCCACCCTTTTATACAAAATGAAGTTACCGAAGATTAGGTTCACACCCCAATAATCTGGTGAAAACAATAAATAAAACCAACATCGATTGCAAGATCTACTCTGACACACTAAGCAGAGATCTTAAAAAAAATAATATCAAAGGACCCAACCAATAAATACTCTAAAACCAAACAAGTAGGTTCCCAAAACTAAAAGCAATATTGGATCCAAAGCTAAGAAGAAATTGAGCCCAAAAGCAACTATTTCACTTTGCTGCCAAACCATGAGTCTGTTTTTGAACCAACCCATGAATATCTTGAATATAAGAAATAACAACCTGAAGAGTGCCTAATAGGACTTGATTTTTCACATACATCTTGCATAGGAAGTATAAAAATATAGGGATCTTCGGACCCAATGCTAGGGAATCTTCCTTGGCATCATCCCTAACTTCAGCAACCTTATGCTTTTCATTTTTTGCTAACTATCCTCTAAATCCAATGCCTCGATTAAAATAGGAGACTTCTCATTCTTTTATCTTGGTCATCAAGAATTTTAATTCTTAATTGTCATCTCAATTTTATATGAAGGATATTGGTCATGCAAATTTTATCTTAGGCATGAAAATTACGAGGGATCAGTCAAATAAGAGAAATTATATTGAGATATTGTTAAAGAGATTTAATATGTAAGATTGTAAACCAGTCAAGACTCCCATTTTTTGGGGTGTAAATCTATTTGCAGAACAATATCAAAGACACAAGAAGATGAAGAGGAAATATCTCATGTTTCTTATGCAAGCATTGTTGGGATTTTGATATATGCCATGGTATGTACCAAACCAAACATTGCCCATGTAGTGGGAGTTTTGAGTAGATAAATGTCAAAACTAGGGAAAGAACATTGGACTATTGTAAAGCAATTTTTTAGATACTTGTGTGGCATATTAGATTATGCAATTTGTTATCAAGGAAGGGCTAAACCAAGCAAGATATTGAATATACAAGGTTTTGTTGATACATATTGGGTTGGAGATCTTGGTCATCAAAGATCCATAAGTGGTTATATATTTTACTTTTTTGTGGAGGAGTCATATGAGCAAGAGGTAAATTATAGTGGAAATTTTAACTATAGAAGTTGAGTACATTCTAGTCACAAATGCAAGTAAGGAAGCAATATGGTAACAAAGACTATGTATTGATGTTGTGTTCTTACAAGGAGATATAAGGATAAATCATAACAAGCAAAGTGTAATCTATTTGGAAAAGAACCCTACTTATCGTTATAAGACAAAAAATATTTGAATATAGTACCATTTTATTAGAGACATGGTTGAAGACACGAAGGTGTTACTAGAGAAAATTGATACTGTAAAAAAATTTACAAATTCTTTAGCTATGTCTGTGAGTATTGAGAAGTTTTCTTGGCATAAGGAGACAACGGTATCAGTTGCCCCAGGTAGTTAAATTTATGATTTGTATAAGCCCCATTGCAAAGTATTCAACAAGTGGGAGATTGTTGGATGTGTTGTATCCTTTGTCAATGATTGAATCTGTGATTTTGGGCTCCTTATTTTTTTGGTAATCTCCTTAATTATTGAGTATGGGTGGTTTTAGCCCATGATTTTATACCCATTGTATTCTAATGCCCCTTGGTGGTTCAGGGTTTTTAGTGCTATGGATACCTTTATATATATTGTAACTACTTTGTTAAAAGTGCATAATAATAAAGAAAGAGTTGCAACTCTATTTTTCTATTGATTTTCTCAGTCATGGGTTTCTAAGATAACTATTCATGTTTATTGTGAATGCATGTTATTTTTTCCTTCTATTTTATGATTCCATTTGAATTACTATCTCTATAATAGGTTTATAAAACTCTTAATTTTTATTTATCTTGTATTTATTCAAGTAATTATATAATATGTCCCCTTTTCCTACAAATATTTTGGTGAACCCAATGTGAAATTTATCTTCTAAAAATTTTATTTTTATTTTTTTAACCCCTAGAGTTTAGTATGTTTGTTGTTGTAGGTTTTTTTTTAGTTATTTTTGTTATATGAAACCTAAATAATATTTTTGTAGCTTTTATCTTTCTCTTAGAGCTACCTTGAAAATCTACTTTTATTTCAAGTGGGATTTTTGTAGTTTTCATGCTTAGAGGTAGAAATTTTGGTAAAACCTTAGTTGCCCTTGAGTAGGTTTTTCACTTACATTTATGGATCCTCCTACTTCTTCTAAGGGTTTTCAAATGACTACTAGACATAAGAAGAAGTAAATATTTGAGTTATTATAAACATAAGAGGATATCCTATAGTCTATTACTCATGATAATCACATTGTTCATCCTCCTATGCTTAACCATGATCATGAACTTCAAATTAGGGATTGAACTAATAGATATTTTGATTCTAAAGAAGAAAAAAACCCTAATATTGACTTTGAAAGACCATATATATCTGCCAAATATCCTAAAAAATCATTAGGAGCATTTCTGCTAGGCAACGATGATGAGTGACACTCTGAATTGGAATCACCTCTTAATGAGGTGATCATGGAAAGATTTCCACTAAATGTGGTAATCATAGAAAAGTAGACATGCATGAATGATACAAGCAGAATGACCTTACTCAAAATATAATACCCATTTTGAGCCTCATGATGAAAAATTAGCTAGGTATATGACAACCCTTAGGTAATATTTAGCTTATCAACTAGACAGTCATAGGTGAGGTATTGATAAAAAAATGGAGGCTTCTAGAAACAACAAAAAAAATAGGATTTGACAATCCATATTACTCAACTTTTGAGTACTAATAGAAATCCTATAGTACAAGCTATTATTTATCCTTCAATTTTAAACCCCAATGCTCTTCATCCTCCTCCTTCCCCAACTAACCCTAGAGAGGCTTACTTGCACAAACTGATCCTACATTAAGGAATTATAAAAATCAATATCTAGACCTTGATGTGGAAGTTATAAACTTGGTTGAGCATATTCTTAAATGTTAGAATTTGCAATATTTCCTAAAAATGAATAGAAGAAAAACACCCACTCAATTCTTATACAAAAAGCATAAAAGGACAAAAGAAAGAGAGATATGATGGATACCCATTTGCACCAGTAAAAGTCACTACTTATTGAAAAACATTAAGTTATTTGGTAGATGCTAAAGTGCCCCCAAGGTACAATTATCAATATTGTAAATATTAGATTAGTGTATTAGTTATTAAATTAGGGTGAGTGATTTATATTTCCCTTAAAGTATGTGTCTATATGTAGGATTAGTACAAGTGACATGTAGTAAGGTGTGCAAGTGTGTAGAGTGAGGGATTGTGCAAGTGTCATATAATTAAGTGTGCAAGTGTGTCAAGAGTCATGTGTGTGTGTGTGTTTTAAGTATGCAATTGAAGAGTCACATGTATGTGGCAAGATATAAAACCAATATATATGAGATGTTTGTCTTATATGTGGAATAGGAAAGGATGCATCTCTCGGATATGTGAGGAGAGCAATAGTCAAGTATTGAAGAGTCATCTTCTAAAGTTATATTATGGAGATAAATCTCCATGTATTGGATCATATTGTAACAAATAAAGCATTGAAGCATTGTAGAAATATTTAGAAATATCAATATAGGAGATTATATATTTGACTCATTAATAATACAATGAGTTTGTTCATTGTGTTATATTTCATGAATTTTACATTCGATGACATTGATACTATTATATAAATTTACCTTCATATAATTTATATGTCTACTTAATATTCTTGATATTGGGACCTTTGTTTAAGTTTTCTAAAAAGCCAATACTATTTGTAGATTATATTGGACAACACTTCAATAATGAATCATGAATGTGAGCGGGTAATTATAACAATACCAAAACACCAAAGTACATCATATAGTTCAACTAAGCCCCTAACTAAGAAATTAAATTGGACTAAGCCCCTAACTAAGACTTAGCCTACTAAGGTTTTATTCAACCTAGGAACATAAACCTTAGCCTATTATTATATGCCCTCATCATACCTCCCCACAAAGGAAGCATTGGACTCCAATGCTTGTACAATAGTAGTGGGATGAGTAGGAAGAACTCAATCTAGAGGGAGTGAAAGCAGAAAATCAAGTATCAAATTGGTAGGGGCACTAATGATGTCAAGAATGCCAAGGTGTGCCTTTGTTTGTGAACATCGCCTAGTCACTACTTGAGTTCTAACTTGAGGGAAATCCTATGGATGACATAGAGGATGATTCTCCTATGGTGTCAGTTGCAAAGTCTGCTTTGAATCAGGAACCTAGTGCATGATAGAAGCAAGAAGAGGAGCAAATGGAGCAACAAGAGGAGGTACTGTAAAAGGAGGAATGGCCTCCTTGTGTGTAATTATAGTTGGTGTGTTCTTTGTCTTGAAGAAGACCAATGTCGTATGATGTGGACTTAAATAACTGTATGTGGGATTTGTGGAAGATATGATAAATTTCTTGTTCTCGTGATGCAATCTATATGTATTGTTATAATCATCATATTAGGCCTGTTTGTCAAATTTATAAGGATTTCCAAGAATGAGATCACAACAATCAATTGGAGTCACATCACAAGTGACTTTGTCCACATAGTGTATTCCAAATGTAAAGGACACAGTGCAAGTTTTTGTAATCAAGGAGGAGGAGCCCATATCCTTCCATGCAAGTGGGTATGGGTGAGGATGGGGTTGTACAGGAAGCTACAACTTGTTTATGATGGCTCTGGAAATCAAGTTCATTTGGGAGCCATTGTCAATAATACAATCCATAAATTAATTGTGCTTTAAGTGGGCACACGTGACAAACAAGTGGTCACGGCCACTTTCATACATGTGTGTCAACAAGGTATTATTATTGAGTCCTCGAATATCAGGATAGGGTCTTCATTATCCTATAGCCTCAATAGGACCATCTTGTGGTTCCTATGGTTGAGATTCTATAATAAGATTCTTCTTCCTAAAACACTCAAATTCTACATGACCTCTCTTTTTACAATAGTCAATTTTTTTATTATCAAAAGGAGTAGAAGAAGAAGAAGAAGAGAAATAAGGAGAGGAAGAAAATGGAGAAGTCTTCTTCGGTTGTTTTTGATATTTCTTGTTTTTTGATGCTTTGATGGAGTCAGAAGAGCAAGATCCACCTGATTGAGCAACAAGCTTCTCCTTCGTAAGTTGTGCTTGATTGTACATGGCATTCAAATATATGATAGGAGTATATTTCAACTCCCTAAAAAGTGGTTCCTACAATCCACTCTTGAATTTGGTGATCAACTTGGTAGTAGAGTCCTGAATACCATTCAAAATTTTCAATTTGTTGAATAGGTCGATGTAGTTTTGGATATTCATATTGTAGCCCTGCCTCAATCGAAGACATCAAAATTCAAGATATTTTGCGTAGTTTGAAGGATAAAAAGTTTCCATAAATACCTTCACCAAATAATCCCAATTTTCAATGGAATTTTGATTACTTAGTCGGTCCGTGATCAAGACTTTGGCTATGCTAGAAAGTTTTAAGAGAGCAAATGGAACTTGTTCGTCCTTTGGTATTTTGCTATAGGTAAACCACATGTCCATGTCAAGGATCCAAATGTTTAGAATCTCAGGATCATGGGAGCCATCATAAATTTTTACCTCGCATTTTACTTTCAAGTGAAGGTTAGGGGCTTAACTGGGACCACTAGAGGAAGCAATATTATTAACCTTATCAGCCAAAGTACTAATGACTACGGTGATTGTAGCCATTTGCTCTACAAAATTATGAGCCATTTGTTGTCATGTATAAGCCTGCAATATTAAAAAAGGATTACAAAAAGGAGTGCTAATTGTCCAATTAATTGCAAAATAACAATGTGTATTTACAATTTTACAATGGATTGTGGGTAAAAATAAAACTACCACAAAATCCCCCGTTGACAAAATAATTTAAAATTCTTTTTTTTAGAAAAATTTGCAAGTCTTTCTTTTTTTATGTTAATGTGGTAAAAAGTGGTTTTATGACCATTGAACATAGAGGTCAGTAGAGAAACATGAGCAAACTATCCGCAAATTCCAAGGGAGAAACATGAATGGTAGCGACAAACAAGTCGTTAAAAGGGTGGTAAATTATGCAGTTGTCATGTGCTACAACCAAAAGTGTTCATTGATGAGAATAGTATGTGTTCAAACTTTTAAAGGCTTTACATCCTTTCACCCATAAAATGTGGGATTAAAAAATATCCTTGACCTTCTCCACTAGATGCACATTACCCTCCATGTCCAATCAAGGATAACTGGTGCCCCAATGTCGAAATCTCCTAGCATGACTACCATTGCTTGTTAGCTCCTAGGGATGCATGATATTCGTAGTTACATCATAATTTAACCCAATAAAAATCTTGTTGCTACTTATAAGATCCTTGTATTGTGATCATAAATAGCACAAGTTAGAATGTACGACTGAGATAGAATCAATCATGGGCTAGAAAATTTGGTATGAACACCTAGAAACACATGCTCAATCAGATACGTTTAAGATAGTAGAAGTCAGAGGTGACAATAGTCACGTTGTATAAGTAGCAAAAAAATGCATCATATTTTATCAAGGTATGGTAGAAATGTGAGCACAAAATAACAACTCACCGTTTGTTGAAGGAAAAGGGTGCTCCAGCCAATTTCCAACAAGCCAAAACTCATCAATCTAACACAAATTTTTCACAGTCGAACGTTTACTGCCTAACATAGAATGTTGCATAGATTCATTGTTGGGTTTCAATGCACAGATAGTATATGGATTTCATATCAGTAGGGCATCAAGAGGAGACAGTTTATATCATGTGGCAAACAAAATTATGTATCAAGAGGGCAGATCAAATGGTGATAGTATGGTCGATCTTGAGTGATGCAAGCAGTAGGAGCATTAAATCTCTTGTCAGGTGATGATATGGTCGAGTTTTGGTTATGGTTTTTGTGAGCCTGAAAGGTATTTTCACATCGGTGGATGGTATGATGACCTTCTATCGTCAATGACTATCGACCAATTGGTAGCTCAGTGCCAGAAAGCCAAGCTTGGAATGGGAACCGAGGTTGGAATCCTCAGCCCTACTGCAACGATGGTTGCATGCACAACCTATAACTTGCATTCAAACCCACAAATAAATTTTTTATATATGAATATCAATTGATCACCTCACCAAGATCAATTTGTACAGCTTAAAAATTGATTCAGCAATTTTATCATCAATAAAATTTTGGTAGCAACAAATTCTGCAACAATAAATTTTGTTACAAGGATTTTGTAGCAAGTTTGACAAAAATTGTTAACAAGGACAACAATGTGCAACAAATTTTTGACAAAAATAAGATAGCTTCTTTACAATATCCTCTTGTTGGTTGAAGATGTTTTTCTAACCAACAAGCAACACAAGTCGACAATAACCCAAAACCTATGCCACTATGTGGATTTGATACCACTAATGTGGAATCAAAATAATCTTGAACATTCAATTAAAATAAGGGCTAATATATGCCTAAACTACAACTAAAATTCCTACGAAGGAGGAATGAATTCCCATATTGGGAAAATCAATTCTCACTCGAAAAGGAATTATTTAGGTATTGACTAATATCAATCTAGCTAACCTAATCTATAAGGCGACTAGCTAAAACTATGTGAGCACCAAGTCTCACCTAAAACATTAAATTAGACTAAGCCCCTAACTACGACAGCCTACTAAGGTTTTATTAAACCGAGCAACATAAACCTTAGTCTATTATTTGATGCCCTCATCACTAAGCTAACATAACAAGTAGGATTTATGTATATACAAATATTAGATAAGGTTTATTCGTAACAAGGTTAATCATGGCCAATTGGGCTCACATAATAAATAGTACAAAATATTAAATACATTGTACAATGAAGTGCCCCTAGGATTGTCTAATACATCACACAATGTCACCTTGTGGCCATGAGTCAAATTATAAATTAAAAATCCACCCATAATATGAACTAAGGAGTCAAGGAGAGAAGACAATAGTGATAATAATATCTTCCCCCATAATGGATGCTCTAGTGGTCCTCTATAGTTGAGATAAATCCATCCAAATCTCTCTTATTATTTTAAAGGTGTCCACATTGCTTCAATAATTTAGCTTCAATATTCTATAGATTTAGCAAGCAATTCTTCATAGAATATCCCTCCCTTTTATAGTAGCTGCAAGTGGTCTTCATTTTCTTTGAATACTTAGCCTTTACTATGGTCCCTTGGGTTTTATCCTCCTTAGATTGTAATTCCTTTGGACAAGCATGTATGTGAGACGTTCCACCACCATAATTTTGTATTACAACTTGAAAGTGAACTAGAAGAGAAAAAAGTTGATTAATAGTAAGTCTTTTGGGATTCCAAGAATAATAATCATATGAACTATTAGGTTCAATATCTGAAATAAGGGAAAGATATTAGCAAGGACAAGCTTAACACATTTTTCATCATCTTTTTTTCTTTTTTTACCTTTAAAAGATGCAATATTTACCCTCAAAGCATTGAATCTCATAATATAGTCCTCAACATTATCAAATTTAGGTATATTAAGAGAAGAAAGATATAATTCCAAGTGACTTACTTTAGTAGTATTAACTTTTTCAAAAATTTCATGTAGTTTTGACCATACCTTTATAGGGTCACTCTCTTCTTTGATATGTAAAATCAACTCTAGTTCAATTAGTAAAGAAAATAAACCTAGAGAATCGTTTATCTTTTGATTCCAAGCTTTATCATCAAGAAATATTGCTTTATTCTCCTACAAAATACACCATAAATTCTTGCTTTATAGTAAGCTAATCATTAGAGTTGACCAATTACTATAATTTTGATTATTTAAACAAGTAACTAGAGCTTTATTGTCCATATTACATAGCCTAAACCCTAACATTGAAGAAGTTCCATGAACTAATGCCACCAATGCATATGACTCAAAAAATTATGTAATTTAAAGAAATGGGCTCAAAATGCTTTTGTATACCATAATGGGTCCCCCAAAAATTAAATCCTCTATCCTTAGAAAAGTAGTAGTCAATCTTGACTTGCCACTTTATGAGCCCTCATTTGTTAGAGTGCTCCAATCCACTTTCACCATATTAGCTCTTTTGAGTCACCATATCATTGTGACTTGCTCTTTTTTATTTTTTTAAGAGGTTTAAATATATAAAAATTGGTATATGATAAAAATATGTGCCATGTCATTCATAAGTCAACCAACCTAGGTAAAGAGCTTGAATGATGATGGAGGGACTTGAACTTGAGTCTCTTCCATGCCAATACTGATCAACTAACCAATGAAGGGTTTCTACCTATTGGAAGCAAGAGGGATTTGTTTTCATATATCGTGCCTCCATGGAACAATGATTGAAAGCGCATGCATAGGGTTCAAACATGCGATTTTTTTTCAAATAAGATAATGCCAAAAATATCGGTGCTTTTGTAGAAGTATCTTAACCCAATGAAGAGATGTAAAACATCTATATATGACTCAATACAATGCCACTAAGCCTTCAAGTAAGGATCCAAATTGTCACATCACAAAAATTGATAGATATGGAATGGGGTCATCATTTCCAAAATGATTCCCTGCATATTCCAAAAAAAAATTAAAATAGTTTCTTCTAAAAATGCACATTATAAGGATTTGAACCTACATATTTAGGAAAATACTGACTTAGTAGCATCCTTCCTAGCTATAATGTTTCCCATATTGGGTACAAGTGGACATGTCCCTTATCTCTAATGATGAGATTATGCACTCCAATACAAAAGGATTCCAACCTAAGATGAAAAGAGCACACCATTTTTAAAATTTCTTGTTTACCATTTCTTGAGAAGAATACTTTCCTTGTTCACCAATTTTGCAACCAAGGATTCACATTGATATTCTAGATTTTTCAAGCAAAAGTAGAATATTTCCCTCCATTATGATAAAATAATTATTTTCTCTTATGCAAAAATAGCTTATGAGACTCTGAGAAAATGATCGTCCTATACATCGTAAGAAGACTCAAAGACTTTGAATAGAATTTTTTTGTGACCAAGTGAGGCAACTCTAAACTCGTGTTGATATCAAGTTGGAATTCATAATATTTTCTAGAAATAAAGAGAAGCAAACTATCTACTCAAATCTTATATATAAAAAATTAAAGAAAAAAAGAAATAGATAGATATAATGGGCACTTGTAGGCACCATAAATAATCACTATCCATAGATTATATTGCACGACACTTTGATAATGAATGAAGAGTGTGAGGGGGTTATTTATAGCAATGCAAAACCCCCAAATTATATTATAGAGTTTAACATAAAACAACATAAAAAATGGAATTTAGGTTGATTACAAATATTAGATAAGGTTTAACCATAACAAGATTAGCCATCACCCATTAGGCTTACATAGTAAAATATTATAAAATATTAAATACACTGTACAATAAAATACCCTTAGGCCTAACTAATACATTGCAAAATGTTTCTTGTCCATGAATCAAATTACAAATTCAACACTAAATTATTTTATGATAGGACAAATGAAGTCCAAATATCTATTTATAAGTTTACGACATATTATAGGGATTGGCTACATAATGATTCTTTTGTTGGAATTACTAATTAGGGATTTGGTAGGTAACTATTTTTATTATATTGCATCCTTACCTAATTACTCAATTGGCTCCTGTTGGAAATTTTGCCACATTGATTTGATTATTGATTATTCATGCTTAAGCTATTGCAATTCTAACTTCTCTACAGGTTTTGATGCAAAAAATGGCTAAGTCCAAAAGTTGTCGCGAAATCGCGACAAAAAACAGCATAGAGAGCCAAGTTGAAAAACCGTCACGATATCGCGACATGTCGCAAAATCGCGGGTCAGACGAGGAGAGAGAAAATCAACACAAAATTGGCATGATTTCGCGATGTGTCGCAGAATCGCGGTCAACGGCAGCAGGTGGGCAGAACCGTAGTGAAAACAAGACTTGTTTGATTTTCGCTGTTTGCAATGGGCAGAAGGCATGAGATATAAAATGGTCACGAAATCATGACAAAACCGAGCCAAAGGCGATAAGGCCCAGCAGTGTAGTGAAATCGTGACAAGAACTGACACAAGGCGCATAAGTCAAAAGGTGTCACGAAATCGCGACAAGTCGCATTTTCGAGGCACAGGTGGATTAAAAGGCTTAAGTGGTAAAATGGTAGCAATTTCGCTACAGTTAGAAAATGAAGCCAAACAAAGCAAAGAGCATAGCGAAATCGCTACGTGTTCCGGTATCGCGGTTCACCTAAATGAAAAAGAGTCTAAGGCACAAAGGCATAGCGATATCGCGCAACTTTTGAGGAAATGTTCCAGCAAGACAAAGACGTCGCGAAATCGCGACAGAAAGTGAGAACCATGCAGAGGGCAGGAAATGGTAGCGATTTTGTGACACTTTATTGAAAAGAGACTAAGTGCGGAGAATTGTAGCGAAATCGCGACAGGGTGAAGTTGAAGACATTCTAAGGCAAAAGTGTCGCATTTTCGTAGCTTAAGAGCTAGGCCATACAACATGCATAAAAGTCGTAGCGAAATCGTGACATGTCGGATTTTCGCGGTGCAGAAGGGAAGATAGAGCCAAAGACAAGAAAGCGTAGCGAAATCGTGCAGCGTTGTGTTTTCGCGATGCAAGCTAACGAAGGAGATTAAGAAGTCGAATGTGTAGAAATTTCGTGACATGGTTGGTTTTCGCGGGTTCAAAGTGGCAGAAGCGTACGGAGCAGGAAGACATCGCGATTTCGTGACTTGTCACGTTTTCACGACCTATTGCAGTTTCGCGCCGACAAGCAGTTCAAACGGTCCAATGCTATTTTGTGATTTTCGATGATTAAAAGCATCCCAGAATTGAATGTTTTGCTTATTTTCGATGCAGTCAAGGTAGAAGAACGCGCCCAAGCTCCCAGAATTGAATATTTCCATATTTCGAAGCTGTTGTTCATGATTTTTCTAATGGTTTCATGCACATTTCCAAGAACATCATTTAATGAAAATGGCCGACTCTTCCATATGGCATTTAATTGCTGATTTCTCCGAGGCTGTTTAAGGGGAGCATCTCCTTGTTTTCGTTGCATAATTGTAGATCTCGAGGAGGTCCGTTGTAAGTTTTAAATGCTGCAAAGAGGCAAGACCTCTATAAAAACCAATGTAAATCTCATTAGCAAGTATCGGGAGTGAGAGATACTTTTGCTGAAAGCTTTTCAAGTACTTTGCATGAATATAAGACATTCGGCTCTCTGGTTTTGCAAGCGATTTTCTGTGCATTGTCCCTTCTGCATACTGCATTCCTAATTTGTGCTCGGATCTTTTATTTGCTACTTAGTTTTAATTTTGTATTGAGTTTTAACAATTGCTAGTAAAGGAGTGAGTTCTGGAATGTTATTTTGGAGGTCATTTACGCAAGGTTGCGAGTGGATCACGTCATTGTCTTCTATTATTTGTTGTTGTTGTACTTAGAGTTATTTGTTGTTGCTCTTTCTCGATCAGATAAATTTGGCCTACGGCCATATTTCCCGTTTCTTTCTACAGCTTTACAATTTCTTTCTTGTAACTTTCATCTAAAAACAAATTTAGAATAGTAAGGGAACTAGCCCACTCTGGAGATTGGTCTGGGAGACATTTCTTTCTCCCAGCCTTTCAATGTTGGCCGGGTCTAGGGTGCATTTTCTATAAAAATCCTTTCCTATGGCAGATTCGTGACCAACAGTTTTTGGCACGCCGATGGGACAGACTTCTTCTGTCTCAAAAGATCCATAATCGGTGAGATTGTAAGTTTTATTGTTTAACACCCGGAGGTCTCAAGATTTTGATGAGCTGTCTTGACCTCATAGCGGAGATTTGTAAGTTCATCTGGCGACTTTGCTGAGTTGAAGATCCGAATTTCTTGATCGTGGATGCCTGCATTTTTCAAGCTAAAGAAGATACCCTAGAGGAATCAAGGTTTGGTGAGCAGCCTTGACCTTAAAAGTGGAGAAAAGAATGTTCACTTGGCAACTCTGACTTAATGGCGATAGCCATGATCTCGCAGACCACTACTATAATGGCGAGGGTTTGTCCTAGATGGGATGATCCTGGCCCTCTGAATCTCCAAATTCGACATGAGATTCCCAAAAGTGCCCTGAAGGCCCTAACAAAATATGATGGCACCGAGGGCATGGCTCTGGAGCATGTTGAAGATGTTGCTGCTTTGTCAACCATCCATGGCATAGTTCATGAAGATGTCATGATCAGACTTCTGGTTCTGTCTTTGGAAGGAAGGGCATTGCAGTGGTACAGACTGCTCGGGCGTCAAAGCATCAGCTCATGGGATGATCTAGCAGGAGCACTAATCAGAAGATTTGATGAAGATCCCTTTAACGGCTCTCAGGATCCCTTTTAGCTCCTAATGTACATCACAAGAGCACCTCTAGAGAGCATCACGGACTTCAATGTTCGATTCTTGAGAAGTTGGAAGAGAATTCCAGAGAAGATCCGACCGACACCCACCCAAGCCCACCTCTTCTATGTTTGAGCTTTCCATTCTGACATAGGCCTCCTCTTGCTGCAATCAGGTGAACGAAGGTTCCCTCAAATCTTTGAGGAAGCAGTGCAAGCGGAACAGCTTCTGCTCCTATCAGGAAAATTACCGTGGGAAGAAACTCCATCACCTTATCCGGTAGTTGCTGTTCCTGTTTATCCAACACAGTATTCATCATGCTAGATCCCACATACTGTGCAGAAACCTGAGATGCAGCTGTGTGGAGCTCAACGATGGGAATATGCAAGCATTGTTCCAACCATGAATAATATGGTTGCTTGCAGTTTTCATCAGGAGATGGATCAAGAGGATATAAGTGAAGAAGAAGAACAGAGTCAAGTTCCAGAACCGAAGCATAAGGAGGGCACATCTTTGCACCCTTTGCAAGTGTTTAACCAGAGCCATTCAATAGACATGCCTCATCAAGAGGAAGAGTCTGAAGAGATCCTGGAGAAAGTACTGTTGCTGGACAATTTTTGTGATCAGATCCAGGAGTTGGAGGAACCCGTTCTCAGTTCACAACCAGGGAACCCTCCAAGATGGTGGCATTGGCTTCAGGCATTACTACAACTAGTACCTATAGGAGCTTGTCATGTGGTAAATTTCTTTGCTCCATTATTTGTCAATTGTGTGGGTACTGATCTGCAGGATAACTTGCCCCGATCTGCAACATGGAGGACTTTAAGAGGAGGTCATCCTAATTTCAAGGAGCGCCTCAAGTATGATCGGATCTGGTCAGGACACTATCGATTTACTGGATAACCCTCTGAGACTAGGTTTGTGGTGGCGACATGCCAATCATGTCGTAAACTTGTATATAGTAAAAAAAAAAAAAGTAGAAAAAAAGAAAGAAAAAAAAAAAGAAGTATTGTTTTTATTTTTCCACCTCGGCTCTTTTTGCATGCGAGTCGTAGGTGCCTATTTTTGTTTTTTCTTTTCTTCTCCTTTCCCAGCAGTTGGTGGCTTTCTAGCAATTTCTTCCTTCCCCTTCCCTTTTTCTTCCCTTCCTTTCTTCATTTTCCTCCTTCTTCTTCTTTTCTTTTGTTGTTTCTTTTCCTATTGTAAAGAAAAAGCCATTGTTGTTGTTTCTTTTCCCCTTTCCTGTTATTCCCGCTCCTTCTTATTCCCTTTCTTCTAAGTTCTCTATTAGTTTTACGCATTTATTTATAGTTCAGTTCATTCTCATTTCACTTCCATTCCATAATTTCATTTACTTTCATTCCACTTCCATAGCAGCTGGTAGCACAGAAGCATTCTGTTGCTGTCTATTTCATCCCTCCACCATTCCATCATATCACCATTCCATTTGCATTTCACCGCTTGCGCAACCGTAGGATCTCACTTCATTCATTTCCATTCCATAATCAGTTGAGCCAAATGCAGGTTCTTGAAGTTCTAGTTATTCAGCAAAAGATGTTGTAGCAATCCATCGAGATGAAACCCCAGCAGCTAATTTTATGTTCTAAGTTTTCATGACTCTGTTGCCCAATGGATTCAGGCCTAGGATTCTTGCATACAGCAGAACTGTATACCCCGTGAGCCGCCAAGAATGTTGGCATTTTTGCCACATTGATTTGATTATTGATTATTCATGCTTAAGCTATTGCAATTCTAACTTCTCTACAGGTTTTGATGCAAAAAATGGCTAAGTCCAAAAGTTGTCGCGAAATCACGACAAAAAACAGCATAGAGAGCCAAGTCGGAAAACCGTCATGATATCGCGACATGTCGCAAAATCGCGGGTCGAACGAGGAGAGAGAAAATCAACGTAGAATTGGCACGATTTCGCGACGTGTCACAGAATCACGGTCAACGCAGTCAACGGCAGCAGGTGGGCAGAACCGTCGCGAAATCACGACGTGTTTGATTTTCGTGGTTTGCAACGAGCAGAAGGCATGAGACATAAAATGGTCACGAAATCACGACAAAACCAAGCCAAAGGCGATAAGGCCCAGCAGTGTAGCGAAATCACGACAAGAACTGACACAAAGCGCATAAGTCAAAAGGTGTCACGAAATCGCGACGCGTCGCGTTTTCGCGGCGCGGGTGGATTAAAAGGCTTAAGTGGTAAAATGGTAGCGATTTCGCTATAGTTAGAAAATGAAGCCAAACAAAGCAAAGAGCGTAGCAAAATCGCTACGTGTTCCAGTATCGCGGTTCACCTGAATGAAAAGAGTCTAAGGCACAAAGGCGTAGCGATATCGCGCAACTTTTGAGGAAACATTCCAGCAAGACGAAGACGTCGCGAAATCACGACAGAAAGTGAGAACCATGCAGAGGGCAAGAAATGGTAGCGATTTCGTGACACTTTATTGAAAAGAGACTAAGTGCGGAGAATTGTAGCGAAATCACGACAGGGTGAAGTTGAAGACATTCTAAGGCAAAAGTGTCGCATTTTCGCGGCTTAAGAGCTAGGCCGTACAACATGCAGAAAAGTCGTAGTGAAATCGTGACATGTTGGATTTTCACGGTGTAGAAGGGAAGATAGAGCCAAAGACAAGAAAGCATAGCGAAATCACGCAGCGTTGTGTTTTCGCGGTGCAAGCTAACGAAGGAGATTAAGAAGCCGAATGTGTAGCAATTTCGTGACATGGTTGGTTTTCGTGGGTTCGAAGCGGCAGAAGCGTACGGAGCAGGAAGACGTCGCGATTTCGTGACTTGTCGCATTTTCACGACCTGTTGCAGTTTCGCGCCGAAAAGCAGTTCAAACGGTCCGATGCTATTTTGTGATTTTTGATGATTAAATGCATCCCAAAATTGAATGTTTTGCTGATTTTCGATGCGGTCAAGGTAGAAGAACGCGCCCAAGCTACCAGAATTGAATATTTCCATATTTCGAAGCTGTTGTTCATGATTTTTCTAACGGTTTCATGCACATTTCCAAGAACATCATTTAATGAAAATGGCCGACTCTTCCATATGGCATTTAATTTCTGATTTCTTCGAGGCTGTTTAAGGGGAGCATTTCCTTGTTTCCGTTGCATAATTGTAGATCTCGAGGAGGTCCGTTGTAAGTTTTAAATGTTGCAAAGAGGCAAGACCTCTATAAAAACCAATGTAAATCTCATTAGCAAGTATCGGGAGTGAGAGATACTTTTGCTGAAAGCTTTTCAAGTACTTTGCATGAATATAAGACATTCGGCTCTCTGGTTTCGCAAGCGATTTTTTGTGCATTGTTCCTTCTGCATACTGCATTCCTAATTTGTGCTCGGATCTTTTATTTGCTGCTTAGTTTTAATTCTGTATTGAGTTTTAACAATTGCTAGTAAAGGAGTGAGTTCTGGAATGTTATTTTGGAGGTCATCTATGCAAGGTTGCGAGTGGATCATGGCATTGTCTTCTATTATTTGTTGTTGTTGTACTTAGAGTTATTTGTTGTTGCTCTTTCTCGATCAGATAAATTCGGCTACGGCCATATTTCCCGTTTCTTTCTGCATCTTTGTCAATTTCTTTCCTATAACTTTCATCTAAAAACAAATTTAGAATAGTAAGGGAACCAGCCCACTCTGGAGATTGGTCTGGGAGACATTTCTTTCTCCCAGCCTTTCAATGTTGGTCGGGTCTAGGGTGCATCTTATATAAAAATCCTTTCCTGTGGTAGATTCGTGACCAACAGCTCCCTAGATTCATTTTTCAAAAAGTAGAAATAAGAATTTAATGATGACATGATTGTAATGGAGGTAATGGATATTTTTGTAAACATTACACAAGGCCTTATTGAATTTGTTATTGATTTCCACAACATATGGGAAAGACTTAAATGTCATGTAAATATAAAATTAACTAAATCTGTCACTATGGTAATATTTGTAAATAGGCAGAGAATATGAGACGAAGATTGTAGAGAATGAGATAAACAGAGATACGATGGTAGGGGATTTGAATGATAAACAAATATTGTACTTCCAAGAGGTGCTCATGGGCTCCAAACCATCTTCTTCATGGCATGCATTTGGAGAAAAATCTTCAAGCCTAGTTGGCTCTATTTTGGTTGGGGTTTTTAGAGCTACAAAAGTGAATGGTTGTCTTGAACGGGCTTTGGATAGGCCTATCCTAGTGATTCAACTAGATTCAATTGTAGAGGATGTTGAATACCTAGCTAGTCATACCTTAATATATAAATTTTTAGGAATTCGGTTCCTTCTCATTTCATTCGAATATTGGGCTCGAAAAGTGTGGAAACTGGTTGGAGATATGGATATTATGCTAGGGGCAAATAATCTTTTCATGGTTGTTTTCTCTTGCATGGAGGATCGGCATAATTTTTTTGAATTAGGGCCTTATTTTTATAACCAAGTTGGCTTTTTCATTAAGCCTTGGCATGTGGGATTTAACCTTGTAGAGGAAATTCCATCACAGGTACCGGTTTGGGTTCGACTCCCTTGGTTACCTTTGGAGTTCTACCAAAACGATATTCTTCATATGATTGCATTGTTGTTGGGGAAGTCAGTGGGTCCTTCTCAACAAATGACGGATTAAAAAGTAGTTTCTTATACTCATTTTTGTGTTGAAATACATTTAAATAAACCTTTTTCATATTTTATGGAAAATTATGTTGGATATTCTTATTGGATTCAACAATTGGACTATGAAACCATTTTTTTCTGATGTCATTTGTGTCATGAATATGGACACCTTCAGAGAAAATGCCCAAAATTACCTGGGAATTTATCATCTAAGCTCAGCCTCCTAAGTAGGATGGTGGGATAGATAAATGGAAAGCTCCTAAGAAGGATAATGGGTCTGTTGAGGGGAAATATCCAATGCAGGATAGTGGTACTGAAAAGGAGGTTTTCATTCATGTTAAGTCCTACAATAAAGGCAAGGGTTTGAAGAGATCCATTAATGAGATTCAAGTTGATGGGTTGCATAATAGATTTGATGCTTTGGATGACTTGGACCATCTTGTTGGGGTTAATATGCAAAGGGATCTATCTATTACTTAGATGGACATTGATCAATCTTTGGATAATGTGATTATTCTAGTTTTGATGAATTGTGTAGCACAGACTATTTAGGGGAACCGTATTTCTATTCCTTCTAAGGAAAATATGGTTGTTCAGGAGGATGGTGTGGTGGTAGATGATCCGTTGTTGGATGATTTGGTGTGTTTCAAACATGGAAAAGGTTCTAAGGTGATTTCTATGCTGGAATTGGATCAAAATAATTTTATAAAGGGATACCTAAAAATTCTTCTAAGGTGGACAGAAAGAAATATGTGGAGAAAATTAAATTTGAGGGGGAGTCCTTGGTTGAGTCAAGGTTGGTTAGGCCCCTTGATTCTCACTTTTCCATCCCTCATAAATGATTTTTTTGTTGGACATTTTGAGTCCCTAAGCCAAAGTTGTCATTGATGTCAAGATTCTAGTGATAGTTCTTCTCCAGTTCAAGTGCAAAGTTCAATGGAAGTTGTAATGGGTTAAAATATTTTTATTTTACACCCAAAAGAATGGTTCAGAAAATGGTTTCAGTTATCCTTTGGAAGAAAATATGTCCGAAGCAATGGAAGGATATAATATTATAATATTTATTATAATATTTGTCCAAGGTGGTGAAAAACCCAAATAAATTATTATAATTTTTATTATAATATTATTTTATTTACAAAGGATAATTAATTGTTTTTTATAAAACCCTAAGGTTGGGTTTTTTAGGTAAAAATATTTCAAAGCACAAAGTTTAAAGTAAATTAAACCCAAAGTTGGGGTTTAAAGAAAAAGGCTTTTGAAGCCTCTATATTTCCGTCGACATCGTCATGGAGGAGCTAGCGTCGACGTGTCCAAAGAAAATATAATGCATATAAATACTTTGCCAAAACCATTGGAAATTTACCCTTGCTCAAATTAATAAAACGATGGCATCCTAAAAAGAGAGCTTGTGATTTACAAAAACGTGGTAGTGAAAGGCATAGAGGAGTAAGGTTTTGTCCTCAAGTTTCATTGAGCAAGCGTGGCCTAGTGGTAGTTGGGAAAGCGTAAAGGCACTGGAAGCAAGATGGTTGACGTTTCGAATCCTTGCGTGCATTTTTTGGTGTGTTTTTTGAGGTGCCCAAGGTGCATGACCTTTTGCTTGGCAGAAGGTGGTGTGAGATTAAGAAGCACATGGTGCTTCTTTAATCTCAAGTGAGCGCTTGGCTCGTGCGACGACTTTGGCCGTGGTTAAGGCGCTTGTGGTGAGATGAGGTTGAGGGTTCGATTCCCTCCAAGGACAAGGTATTTAATTTTGATTTAATTTTTGTTACTTGCCTAATGTTGGAGGAATAAGAGTGCATAAGTGATTATTATTTTTATACATTTAAGGCATGAAATATATGGTGAATGTTTGTTGAGGATTATTGTGGAAGGTTTGATATTTGAGATTTATGGCGAATGTTTTTTGAGGATTATTGTGGAGGTATTGATATTTGAGATTTATTATTTTAGGAGTTATAAGGAGTTTTAGTGAAGTCAATTAATTTCTTATTAAGACTTTTGAGCATTGTTTTTGAATAAAGGTTTTTCCATTTAAAGAAGACTATGGTGAATGTTATTTTTGAGTTGGAGTAATAAGGTGTATTTTGGGTCATTATTTTGTATTGTGATTTGATTGAAGTCTTCTAACCTTTATTAAGATTTGAAAAGAGAAATTTTTTATTGTGGCAGATTTGTGAGATCAACTCCTTGTCAAATAAAAGGTATGGGTAAATTCTTCCTTGGTTGAGTTGGTTGATTGGCTTACTTGAAAATTAAGTTTGGAGTGAAAAGGATTTGATTAAGGTTTCCTTTTCAAAAGTGTTTGAGTTAATGCTTCAAGGTTTTCTGAATTGAGAGTTGTGATTAAACCTTGTTTGATAAGCATTTTTGTTGAGATCATTGGTTGAGTGAAGTGTTTGAGTTAATGCTTCAAGGTTTTCTGAAATTGAGAGTTGTGTTTAAAACCTTGTTTGATAAGCATGGTTGTTGAAGTGAGTTGTTATACAAAGAACTTGAACTAGGGTTTTAAAATATCATGAGTATCATTGTAATGTGAGATTTGTTGTTGAGCATTGTTGGAAATATTTTGAGTTGGATGATACATGCTTGGACTAAGGTTTGTGAGCAAGAGTTGTTTCTTGAAGTGATTGGTTGAGTAGATTTGATTGAGCCTAGTCAAGTGGATGTAGGAAGTGATTGATCAAGTTCCATAAAAAGAAGTATTCTATATTTTTATTTGAGTTGAGATTGAGTTTTGAGAATAGAACATATTAAGTCTCTAACAATTCTCTTTATGCTTCTATGATATTGATTTAAGCAAGTGATTGAGTTTTGAGAATAGAACATATTGAGTCTCTAACAATTTTATTTATGCTTCTATGAGATTGAGTTAAGCCAGTGATTGAGTTTTGATAATAGAACATATTGAGTCTCTAAAAATTCTCTTTATGCTTCTATGATATTTGAGTTGAGAAAGTGATTGAGTATTGATTAAAGAACATATTGAGTCTCTAAAAATTCTCTTTATGTTTCTATGAGATTGGATAATTTTTGTGTGAGCTTATTGAGCAGTTTTGGATAAGTTATGTGTGATCTTGTTGAGCATATTTGAACAGGTTCTGTGTGGACCTGTTGAACATATTTGGATAGGTTCTATGTGGACCTGTTGAGCAGATTTGAGCAAGTTTTGAATGGACCTATTGAGCAGATTTGAGTAGGTTTTGAGTGGACCTGTTGAGCAGATTTGAGTAGGTTCTGAGTGGACCTATTGAGTAGATTTGATCAGGTTCTAAGTGGACCTGTTGAGCATATTTGAGTAGGTTCTAAGTGGACCTATTGAGAATATTTGTGCTAGACTGACTGGAATATGTTTAGTGCATATTTGAGTGGACTTGTGCTAGACCAAATGGACTATGTTTAGTACAAAGAGTTGAGCAAATTTGTGCTAGACTGAATGGACTATGTTTAGTGTAGATTTGAGTGAGCTTATTGAGTAGACTTGTGCTAGACCAACTGGACTGTTTTTAGTGCAAGAGATTGAGTAGAGTTATGCTAGACCGACTGGTCTGTGTTTAGTACAGAATTGAGACAGAGCTTTGGAGGTGATAAATTAGAGAGGACAGAGTCTCCAGTGGATAGAGATACATCAGACAGGGTAGTGAGGATAGGTCTTCTGAGTGGGTACAAGAGTATTCAGTGAAGAGAGATCCACAATCCAGTGTAATAGAGGTAGGAGTCTTCTAGAGGATCACCAGCCAGAGCAGAGGAGAAGGAGATCTCCTATGGATAGAGATCCACAAACCAGATTTAGGGGATCAGCATCTCCTTTGGACAGAGATCCATAAACATTTTAATTGGGAAGGATTCCCAAGATATTGATTGAGAAAATTTTAGTGAAATATTTTCTCCATGGAGGTAGCCATCTTTGGGTGAACCACATTAAAACTGTGTCTCTATTGTGTATGGTTTTTTGTGCATTTGTTTGTTTACTGCTATTGATATTGTTATCTATACACTACATAATATTGATTTGGAAAAAAAATTAAAAAGTGCTCTTATACATTTCACCCCCCACTCTCAGTATAAGCTTGTGTTCATTTTTTATCTTGGAATGTGAGGGGATTGAATATCATCCCTCAGTAAAAAACTATTTGCGAGTTGATTAAGTTGCATAAGCCTAATATTATTTTTCTACAAGAGTCAAAATTATCAGTTGATTTTTTATTTAGTATTACTCCCAAATTGTGGCCTCAAGGTCAATGTTATTTCATTGGTGTCTAGGGCAGTACTGGAGGTATTGTTAGCTTTTGGATTCCTTAGAAGCTCTCTCCTATATAGTGGGTTTCTGATAAATTTTATCTCTCTATGGTTGCTTCTTGTAAGGATTATGGTGAAGCTGTCTTATTAACTAATGTTTATTCGCCCTCTGATCTAGTTGGGAAATTTTATCTTTGGAATCATATTCGGGTGGTGCGGTTAATGGCTCTTCACTATCCTTGGATTTTTGTTGGAGACTTTAATGTTATCACCAGTTTGGAGGAGAAAATATATGGTGTGGGTTATCTTAGATAGGTATATTTGACCTTTAATGATAATATCCTTTTCTTAAACCTTGTGGATATTAAACTTGGTAATGGTATGTTTACTTGGAGAAATAGGATATGTGGTACTGAGGCTATTTTCAAGAGATTGGATTGGTTTCTGGTTTCTTCTTTATGGAGCAATAATAATTGGTAAATTAGCTCAAAAATTTTGGATTTGAGATGTTTTTATCATTTTCCTATAAAGCTAAATGCCATTAACTAGAGAGTTTATAGGAAAACCTGCTTTAAATTTTAGTTAATATGGCTTCAGGAGCCTTCTTTGCATGATTTAATAAGAGTTTGGTGGTTACAGGGTAGGCTTACTCATGGAACTGCTATGTTCCTTTTATTAAGAGTATCCAGTATGTGAAATATCAGCTTAAAAAGTGGAATAGGTAAAATTTTGGTAATATTTTTGGGGTTAATTTAGTTGCTCAAGAGAAGTTAGATGCTATTACAAGATAGATTAGGGATTATGGCCTCACATAAAGGACCCTTAAAGAGGAATATGATGCTCTTAAGGAGTTAGCTGAGTGGGAATTGAGGGAGGAAATTTATTGGAAATAGAAGGCTTGGATTGATTGGTTTCAGGAAGAAGACAAAAATATTGCTTTCTTTTTCAATTCGGTTAAAGCTAGAAGGTTTGGTAATGCAATTTCTTCTATTATTTCTTATCTTGGGGTCTAGTTGGTTGCTACTCAGGATATTTCAAGGGAGTTTATTCTTTGTATCTGAGGATTCTCCCTTTGTGGTTGCTAAAGAAAATGGTATTTTGGATTGTATTCCTTCAGTTGTCACTGTTGAGATTAATGAGTTGCTCATGAGACCTATTTCAATCGAAGAGTTGGAGGGTATTGTTTTCCATATGAAGAAAGGAAAATTTGTGGGGCCTGATGGATTTCCTATGGAATTTTTCCAAGAATTATGTGGAGTATTTTAGAACTAAACAGATGGTGAGAGCTATGAATTATACCTTTTTGGTGCTTATTCCTAAGCGGGAAGGAGCCAATTCTCTGGATCTTTTTAGACCTATTACACTATGTAATGTGGTGTACAAAATTATCTCCAAGTTTATTTTTGAGAGAGTTAAGCCTTGGCTCAGTAAGTTTATTTTTTATGAATAGGTAGGTTATGTGGTGGGTAGACAAATCCTTCATGGTGCGGCTATTATTGTTGAGGACATTCATTCTATGGGAATTTCTAAAGAAAATTTTATGTTTATAAAATTGGATATGACTAAGGCTTATGATAGGGTTAAATGGTATTTCTTAAGTAAAATTATCCTTGCTTTTTTTTTTACTCCAACTAGGTTAGTTGGATGATTAGTTGTATTATGTCTCCATCCTATTTTGTCCTTATAAATGGTGAGCCTTCTACTTTGTTTTAGGCTTAGAGAGGTCTCCGTAAGGGGGATCCTTTATCTCCTTATTTGCTTATTATTATGGCTAAGGGTTTTTTTAGACTTCTCAAATTGCATGTTAGTCAAGGTTTGATTCATGGTTGGAGGTGGGGTAATAGTTTACCTACGTATTATTATCTTCAATTTGTGGATGATACTGCTCTAATGGATCTTGCCTCTATTAGAGAAGCAACTAATTTTAGAATATCTCTAGATATTTATATGGTTGCTTCAGGGTAGAAGATAAATGAGGGTAAATCCTCCATCTTCTTTTTAATACTTATCCTCTTATACATTGCCATAATTGCTTAGATTCTTTGATTTCATATTAGAGCTCTTTCTTTAACTTATTTGGGAATTCCTCTTTCTATGGGCCCTCTGCCTTGAGGTATCTGGAATAATATTTTGGATAAATTCTAGGCTAAAGTCTCTCATTGGACTATTAAGTGGCTTTATTTTACTAGCAGAGTGTTGCTTCTTAATTTGGTGGTTCAAGCTTCATATATTTATCAATGCATGATTCAAGTCACTCTTGCTAGTTTTATTCATGAGATTGAATCTTTGTCAAAAATATTTTTATGGTATGGAAATTTAGAGTCTTAAAAATGGAGTATGGTTAAGTGGGAGACTATTTGTAGACCAAAACAGGAATATATTTTGGGTCTTCGTTTGACTTCTCTTTCTAGTCAGGCATTGGCAGCCAAGATTTATTGGAGATGGTGCACTTCTCAAGACCATACTTGGGCTAAAATTATTTCCTTAATGGGTTTGAGGGCTCTGAGATACCTAGATACAGTTTGTATGGTAAAGGCTCTTTGATCTGGAACACCCTTAAGAAGGGGGATAATCTTGTTAAGCAAGGATTGTTCTAGATTTATATCAAAGGCTCGAAAGCTCTTATATGGCATGATTATTGGTATGGTTTTCCTACAATTTTATCTATGTTTTCTCATCTTCAAGAGCTATGTAATTGTTTCTTGGATGCCAGGTGGAAGAGGGTGATGGGTTATAAAGTTTATAAAATATTTGGGCAGGTGGAGGTAGTTTAGTGGAAAGATCCTATAGATTGGCTGGTAGGTGATTTTGTTCAGGATAGAGAAGAGTTGGCTTGTATTTTGACTATTAAGGAGTGCTCTTCTTTATAGGATGATGATGTTTTGGATTAGGGTCTAGATCCTAGAGGGGTTTTATCAATGGCTTCTAGTTACCATGTTTTAGATAGGTAACATTTTAGGGATGTGGAGGTTCCTTGGTGGAAACAGGTTTGGAATAAGTTTTCTTGGCCCAAATGCAATTCCATTTGTGATTGGCTACTAGGAACATATGTCTCACTTGGGATAATATCCAAAAGAGATGTTTTTAGGGCCTTTCATTTTGTTTCCTTTGTGAGAATAGTTACGAATATTTAGGGTATTTGCTCTTACAATGTTTTTTTGCATGGGAAATTTGGCATCTTTGGTGGAGGGTGTGGAAACAGTCTTGTTCTCATGCCTCTTCTCTTGTTGAGTTTTGGAGGAGTTTAGGAAGACCTCCTACTAAATATTTCTTTCTTCAATTTGTGTGGAGTGTTGGGACCTCATGTATTATATGGCATATTTGGCTTGAAATAAATCGAAGAATTTTTCAAGGTAGAAATTTAACTGTTTATCAGATTTGGTAGAGAATTATTTGTATGATTCAATAAAATGTTTCTTCTAAATATCATACTAGTATTTCTTTGGAGTAGTCTAATATTTTGATGATGCAGGACCTGAGTTTAGTAGAGAATGACCCTCATCCTTATTTATTGGTTGGGAGGAGAGGCCTCAATCAAAAAGTGAAGAGAGATGGCAGATGATATCCTTCACGTCAAGGGTGTATAATATTAATACCGATGGATATTCTAGAGGGAATCCTGGGTATGCTGGTATTGGTCGTGTTGGAAGTGATAGTAATGGTGCAACCCTTTTCATTTTCTCTTGTTATAAGGGAAATAAAACTAATAATTATATGGAGGCCCTTGCTATTTATTTTGCTTTAGAAAAATTTTAAGCTCTGGGATGGTAGAAGATAATCTGTAAGTTGGACTATCGGATTATTATTAATTTGTTGAAGACTCATAATATTTCTAATGTTCATTGGTAGTTGGCATTAGTGGCTCGATAGATCATTCAAATTTATTGACATCTAGAGTTTATTTCCTTTGTTCATATTCCCAGGGAATGGAATGGTGTGGTTGATTGCTTGGCCAAATGGGCTTCTGAGTTTTAGGAAGACCAGAATGTTAGGGAATGGGATCAGCTCCCATTGGATTGTTCTCATCATCTTGCTAATTTGCTTGCTACGAATATGTCTGGTTGAGGCTATTATTTGTTGGGTGTCTTTTGGTTGGGTGCTTGATGGTTTTGAGGATCCCTTTCTTTTGGCCCTTGTAAGGGTTATTATTTTGGGATTCTCTATTTCTTGTATAGTTTTATTGATTCAATAAACTTTTACCAACATATAAAAAAAAATATTTGTAAACAATATTAGACACTTTTTTCAAGCTAAGATCCAAGAACATAACCTATTGGTTTGCTTTCCCTTGACAAAGTTACACATTTTGTTAAAATCCTTGAACATTGGAAAAAGAAAGAAGGCAAAATTTCCTTCAAACCCAAAAACACTAAAAAAAAAGTTGTAGGGGTTGTGGTTTGAAATGTAGCTATCCAAGATACCTCTAAAAAATATTAATAGTTGGAGCTTCTATCCGTATTCTGCCTAAATTTGGGGTGGTCCAAAACCTAATAATATGAAACCTCAATGGACAAATGAAGATATTCTTAATGTGTATCCACCATCTAAGCGTAAAACTTACATACTAATAACAAGTTTGAAGCACCTCTATGGTATAATACTACTAAATTTTATTTTGGTATGCAACTTATGGTCATGATAATTCTACTTGTGTAGACTTGCATAAATTATGCCTTAAGCAAACTTTATGGTACTAACTTTAAATTGATCAAATCAACAATGATAGGATTAATTTATTTCATGAAAAAAATAGTATTTAGAAAAGTTTTAATCATACTCCTAACAAAATGTTAGGTATCTACAACACTCCATTTCAAAACCATGAACAACAAGTAGTCATTTAACGAGTGAATCAAATAAGGGTTAAGGGTTTAATGAAGGTGACCACCAAAATCATCAAAATCAAGGATACAGTTCTAGTCAAGGAAAATAAGGAGGGGGTTAGAACCATCAAAATCAAAATGATAATTATCTCCAAAATAAAAATATTGGAGCTAGCACTTCTCAACACACCTCTTAAGTTAATCAAGTCTTTTCCCAACTTGGCCCAAATGGAGAATTTATTTGTAGTTAAATAAATATGACCTATTATGTCAAAATTTTAGAGATGCATAGAGAAACGATTGTATCCTTGGAAAAATAAATTGTTGCTATCACTAAGAGTGCATCTCAATACAAAAATAAGCAACCTTCTAAAGAGTAAAATGATAAGAAAGATAAAATATAAGGATTGATCTAGGAAATCACTACACCAAAAAGGGTCTTTAAGGGTAGTTTTTAACTACCCTTAAATATCTTTAAGTGTGGTTATTCAACCATCATCTTTGAAGGTATCATAAAAATTTTGCATCATACGACGATGGTTAAAATATACCTCAAAAAACCACCCTCTTAGAGGCCTAAGAGGGTGGTTTAAAATCACCACATTCGGCCCCTAAGAGGATGTTTTTTAACCACCCTCTTAGGCCGCTAAGATGATGGTTTATAATTGCCATCTTAGGCCCCTTATGTATTCTTCTTAAATCAAGAATATATTAAGGTGTTTCAATAGCAAAAGAAAATATGTTTCAACACTTGTGCATATTCACATTACCAAAGGAGTTACAGATGATAATGGCTTTGGTCTTCAATAAGTGTTGGCAGAATTTAAAAAAGAGATAAAAACTCATTAGATAGCAAAACAATCATGGCTACAAAATTCTATCATGTGCATGGTCCAAATGTAGAAGAAAGCTTTTATTATAGTTGAGGATATTGCCTTGGTCGATATAATACTCCCACAAAATGTAGCAAGATATACATAGTTGATAAGGATTCTACTTTGAAGCTAGCTACAATTCCTACTATAGATAATGTTGATAGTAAAGCTAATGAAGTGTTTAATGGATTCAAAGATACAAATTTTGTTGCAATATGGTTTTAGTTATGACATCCTTTAAAGAGCTCTATATTTTTGATACAACTTTATGCATGCAGATAATGATAAAAAGAATGAAAAAGATAATTGTTATAGTATGCAAAATTGGTCTTGAATATGAATACTATATTTGTGGTTACATGGTAGCCTTTGTAGAAAACTAGTTGCAAGCATTTTTTGGTAAGTAGGTGGAGCCTCAATCTGTTAAACTTAATAGGCTTGTTTTTAGCATGATATAAGTCAAATCTATTTTGGTTCAATTTTGAAATGTATATTTGATCTATATTTTAATAAGGTTTATATGTTGTTAATTTAAATATTTTAATTGTTAGGAAAATGAAGGCATAAGTCAAGAAATAATAAAGCATGATGACCACAAGCAGCAGTCTAACTAAAGCCTGAGGCTTTAAATATTGGCTTAGAACCAAACTGCCCTGGTTCATCAATAAAAAAACCCACATATTTGCTTTCTTTTTATGAGGCTAAAAAAAATATTAATATCTAGAACTTACCATGGGCCGTACAGATTCAGGACAATTCAATCGAGAAAATCCTCATGACATTTTTTAATCCAGAAAACAAATCTAAGCACATGACCATAAGCTTGAACACCTAATTTTCAAGCAAACTTAACAATTGAAGTGCTAAAAACAATAAAAAATAAACTAAAAGAGGTAAGATGAGAAGTTATTCCTCATCATCAATTTTGGGGAACTATAATCCTACATATCATGCTCATACATATTTAATGTCAAAACTGAAAACTCTACATTTACCACACATTTTGCAAATTGTAACTTAACCATATTTAATCCCTTCCTCACCTGATAATAGCTTCTCTAGCAAGTCACAGATGATGCTCTTGGTGGTCTATGGTATTTCAAAAGAATATTATTGTAGAAAATCTTAGTATTTTGCCTGATAACTCGATCAATCCCCAAACACATTGTTTACTGGATTTTTGATCAACTCTTTTACAATTTGAACTTAACTCACAATGTTTTGCAATTTTGAATCTTTACATAATTTACCTATCAAATTATCCTATTCTACACCAAAATCCTGACCATAATGCTCCCCACATTCAACAAAAGAAAACAACTTTGTACAATCTACTTGAATACCCATGCAAACAATGTAGGTGGCCAATGTTGCGTACCATTTCCAATTGTTGTGCAAGTAAAACACAAGGACCACACCATGTTGCATACAAGTCCACCACTAAAGAAATCATTCTTTCAGAATCCAATAGCTTGCCTAATTCCTTTCCGATCACCTTTTTCTGTTCCACAAAGCAACATAATCAGAGACATGACCACTTCATTCTTAAATGAACAATGAATTACATGCAATATCAACTCTGTTGAGTTGTATTATCTACAACAGACAAGAAGGAAACATAGCAGTTACCTTTAACAAAGCTTGAAGATAATCATTGTTGGCATGGCTCCACATATGATTGGGGGCTAAATTTCTCCTATAAACATTTACAACATATAACTAGAGTTGGATCTTGTAGTGTAAGAGCACATAAATGGTTCCATGATATTAACCTAGTAAGAAATTATTTAATAAATACCACTAAATAAGTAATGGGCCACAGCTCCATCCTATTAAACAAAATATGCAATCAACACAAGGTACACACTCCTCCAACAATATTTAAGTACCAATTTTCCAAGTAAAAGGCTTGATTTTGAGTTAATTAGTTACAATAATATCATTCAAATATTGGAAACACATATACATATTCATCCAATTTTATTTTTCACACATTTAAGAAGCATAAGTGCCATCTGACCCACTTTTTATCAAGAACCATCATAAGTTGAACTCCTATAACTAAGGATCACAATAATCACATGTATGAGGATTAGAACCTAATAATAAGTTTGTTACATTACAAACCTGCTATGTCATTAGAGATAGGAAGCAATATGGACATGGGCTTGAACCGAGAAATAAATGTTCATTGTTTTGAAATAAGAAATATTTTAGGGTCTTTTAAATATTTTCTTATACAAAAATAAGATTCATCAATTGTTTTCAACAAAAAATTACAAAAATTTCATCTTTCTAAATATAAAAGGATATATTTTAATAAGCTTTATCGTTGAAAGTCTATTAAACAAAAAACCATATTTACATTGGAGAACTACCTCAGTCCTATATACTCTAAGTTTCACCAACTGATTGACATCCGTCAGATGGAAAATAAACCATCATAGAGCTAAATCAAAATATATAATTTTTGGGAGGCATGTTTAATTTAGTCATCCATTTGTTGCAAGTCAGAAATGAACAAAGAAATGATAGTTTTTTGAGATATGGATTTTGAAACAATGACAGCCCTAGGTATTCCATTCTTGGTAACATACTAAGTCCTCCTTCCAACCACCTACTTATACAATATATTATCTTTATGGGTTTGTGATGGAGCTTGGGACTTTTGGCATGGGTTTCTATTAAATCCTCTAAAATGCACACATTTACTAATGGGAGAATTTACAACTATATAAATATACACATCTACTAATTATTATTATAGGATAATTTAAGCCTATATTGTCCTTACACTACAATCAATATTTGAATGAGTAGAAGGTTGCATATATGCACCTGAGGTTTGAAGAATGACACTTCTATAATGGGAGAATCTTTGCAAGTACCAACAACAACAAGGCCTTAAACTATTTGAGATTGGACAAACTCAAACTAGTTACAAGGAATTTATTTGTCTAGATAGTGTAAGGACCAGATGACAACTTTGGTAGTTTCTATGTAAAAGGCAGGATGGATGCTGAAGAATGGATACAACTCAATTAATTTTCTATTTGTTAGAAGATCAAGGATGCCTACAAGCAACTTATTTTGAAGCACACATAGGGTTGTGTACCTCAACCCAAAAGGAGCTTGCTTGATTAGCCTTTAATAATATTGAAAAATCTTTCTTAAAGTAAGGATAATGAACAAGACTACTAGAAGGTGATATTATCTCAGTTCCATGTGGTTACAAGATTGCATCAACTTAATATGTGATAAATTGAGAGGATGCTAGAGTTTAGTCAATTTGTGATGAAGCCAAAGATATATGGACATGGAGAAGGAAAGTGTTGCACAATTATCCTAAGAAGAGGACTAGAGCTCTACATACATGAGATGAGGAAGAGAGGATGTAATAAATACCTAGAGGTGAAACTCTGTTGCACCCTCTAACAACATCAAACTTATAATTAACATTGTATACAAAGGAGTTGTTGCATGGTAATCTCAAAAAAATATGAGTAATTTATGTCTATGTATAGGCAAGGAAAATTTTGATTTTATTAGTCTTTGAGGCAAAGAAAACATCATATCAGAGAGTGTGGTGGTGCAATTTGGCCTAGTGACAAAACCTTATTCATCACCACAAAGATTGAATGATACAGTACAAATGTGGATAAAGTTGTTAGTTACCATGCAAAGTCTGCTACCACCACTATTAATGAATCGAGTTTGACATACTAGCTATTAAAGTCAGCCAGGACATTGGGAGGTTCTTACCTTTGCAACTAATGTCAAAGTCAAGAAGATAGTTAATAAATGTAATTTAGTGAAGGTAGATTAACAAAATCGTATATTCAAATATGATGCACACATGGCAACACACTATATTCAACAATCTAGTTGTCTCAAACTAGTCTATATAAATGACAAAAAGAAGAGTTCAATGACTACCAGTACTTCATGATAGAGACCAGATCTTAGATATTGAAGGCTACTAAAATATATTAACCAAAAGAAATTTTTATAGAAATGATTGGAAAACTGGTAAGACATTTGATATGCTTAGCATCTTGGGCTTTTGTGTTCATGTTTTCAAATTTGCAGTCTATTTTGAACACAGTTGAGGGTGCCTTCCATCTCTTGCAAAGACCTGATCATTGTCTTCCTCTACAGTGACCTTTCCTATCTCAGCTCCCTGCCCATTGATGTCATCCAGGATAAGTGTGACTACAATAATTATGCTTTTTTCAATTTGTATCATTGTACTCCTCAAAAAACCTATAATCCTATGTGTTGATTCTACCATGTTTATTCATTATCATCTTCTGGAAGTGTTTGTGGCATGTGCTGCAGCATGGATGGTTTCATTGTTCTTCATATTTTTCTACAACTTTCTTGCCTTCCTATCCAAACATTTGTTCTTGGCCAATGCATGATGTTGCAAGGTCACCAACAGGACTCCTAGAGGAATAGAAACTCCCATCAGAGCCCTACTTAGAGCAAGTCGATGGGGCTGAAAATTTCATATTTTCCAATAATATTGCAAAAACAACATTGCAAACAACTATATTTTCCCTCAATTCCCCTAGAATAAAATTTCATGTTTGGATTTCTTGCCAATATCCTGCACACTACAGATAGCACTTTTCAGGCTTGATCTATCCCATCCTATTGTTACTTTTTGAACTATAACTATTTTTCTGTAGGTTACACTGAAGGCCAAACCTATCTCTTTCTTAAATTTAATGCCATGAGTGAAGGGGGGTTTGTGGATGGCTGAATGGGCTATCAATGTATCCTGCACTAACTTCCTTGAAAGGATGTTGAATAATGGTCCAACTCCACTTGTTGGATCAGATGGATCCATGTTAAGACATTAGGATAGACTATATTTTCCACCTCAAAAATCTTCGTATGGGTAGATTGGGTGTCAAACGATGTGTATATAGCCCACAAACCCATGAGGAGAAGGGGAAAAGCTATTATTTGGTTAAATTTATGCCCAAAATATCTTCCCTCAAATAGAACTAAGCATTCTCAACTTCATATCCAAAATTTCTTCCTAGGACAAATAGGCACATTTGTAACACATTCTCATCATTGTTGTGTGAAAATACTACCATTGTTTTATAATCTAAAACTTCTTTCAACAACATTTTAAACCAAAATTGCATGAATGAGTTTAGCTCTAGCACCATCTTGTCACAACCTCTGTTAGAAAAAGTTCCATCATATTCAAGCAACATAAGAGAACACAAGGGCTATAACATGAAGGCCAAACCTATGATCATAATGTTGTATGCAGAACTAAGGTTGACACCATGATTATTGCCAAAGCCATTATTGGCCATTATAGTAATAACAAATTATTTATTATTGTGTGTGATGGCAAAGACAAACTCGAGCATTATTTCTAATTTGTTCAGAGGATTACAACTAGCACCTTTGAAAAGGATTTTGAGTTTGTTAAGGGAGTTAAATTAGCTCATATTTAGCATGATAATTGTAAATTCTCTCATTATTGTCAGGTCTCAATAGGCAATTAAAAAAACAAGCATATCAAACCAATCAGGTAATAAGATTTTTTGTATACTAGTAAGATGGAGCTACATAATGAGTCATTCAAAAAGATAAATATCAACAACTAAAAGAGGTAACATCAAATATAGATTAGAAGTGATTATATTCATAAATAGAATATAAAACCTTTTGAAAAGGGAAGAACAAAACACTAATAAACAACTACATAAACCAAAATCAACTACAAAACACTCAGTTCAATGCAAGCTTATATGCAAATAAAATAATAGTTATGTAGATAGACCACTAAGGGAGAAGTAAATGGAGAAAAGGTAATCTATTTTGTAATCATTGATGTCAGATGTTAATTCAAAGCATCAATAATGCTTCCATACAAATAGAAATATTAATAGTTCCTATTTTAAATAAGTGGATAGCTCCTCTTTCTTTAAGACATTGAAATGAATACACCTTTATTCATTTTAGAGAGACGAGCAAAAAGCATCACAATTATTATCATACCAAATATTCAATGTGAAATACAAGGAAACACCAATTTTGCTCACTATTACATGCATGTTATATTTCTGACTAAACCATGTACAATAAAATAGTACATCAAAGATATATACTATGGCACCAAAAGATAAGATTAAACTTTCACATAACTTGTGTAAAGGCTTCTGTATTTTTGAATTCCTCATCAACAAGAAAAATACCATATAACATTTTCCCAAATTGAGAATATAAGAGAGCACTAGATGTACATAAACACACACTATAAATGGCTTATTGATAAGTTGGTCATTCTTTAAGAGTGATCACCTGTAAATGAGTAGCAATTACAATTGTTGATGGATAAGAAAAAATATTATTATTTTGCTTCTCAGATTCTCCTTAAACCCTTCATAAATTTTGAAGAAACTCATCCATGTCATTCCTCTCTAATTGTGTTGTTTCATTATTTTCCTTAAGGAGAAACTTGAGCATCAGTAATCTAGTTACATATGTTTTGAATCATAAAATGCAACTTTTGGAAGCATACAGGGCACTCTGGATTTCTTCAATTGAGACATAACTGTTGATGAAAAAAATTCCAAAGTGACTACTCAAGTAATTGAGCATGATTTTTTTAAGTTATAAAAACAAACCATTTAAAAGAAATTTCCTTGGGCAATTGTTCATATTCATCTAAAAGAATATATATTTTTTTGCAATGATTCTCGCTCATTCCGTCACCCTAGAGTGTAGAGACCAACGCTTTTGTTTTGTCAATTGGTTGTATGTGGAGAGCATGTTTCCTATCTCTTGCTATTTATTAGTAAGATTTGAACTGGACAACATGTGGTCATTAGTGAGACCACTTTGCCATTGAGCCATAAGGTGGGTTCCAATGCACAAACCAGGAATGGAAATACATAGACAAGAAACATAAGTACTTTAGCAACTTTTTAATTGATAAATAAATGCATTATGTTATCAGCAATAGTCCTTGAAGGAGCTCACATGTAAATATTTTGTATTCATCAATTCTTTTTCAACTCTTACCATCTCTTTATAAACAAGCATGACTGACTATATCTAAGATTACACTACTAACATTTACTAAAACATTACCAGTGAATAGATGATTGTATTAGATATTAGGGATTTAGTTGCATAATTTATGTTATGACCATCCCATAGTACAATTTTTATTCTTGTGTGTATGATTATTATGTTATATGTTATGACATTTCTTTAGCATTAATTTTTATAGGGGATACTAAGAAGTAGCATTCTCAAAATTGGATTTAAAAGTATAGATATATGTGAATGGACAACCTAAGCCCTCCATATAATGGGTAGATGTCTAAACATCCCTACCCACCCCAACCATTAGAGATGAGGTGAGAGGGTATCCCGAGACTTTCATCAGATACACAAATATCCATCTATGCAAATCAAACACTAATGCTAAGGACTAGGACTAAGAGTTAAATATGAAACATAAATTTCATAACTAACACTCACTCAATACAATAAACCTTCATTTAAACACATTACAAAATGCATGCATTATTAGACTCTTAATTGTATGCCCTAGCAGCACTTGCATTCTCTCTCTATTTTTTTTACCAAATTACCTTCTTGTATCTGACTAGCCAACCTCATGCTTAGGATACCTACTCACCTCACTCCTAGCTTGGCTTCCCATTAATTATCTACTAGCATTTTCTAAAAATAGAACAAAAAATATCTAAAAACACTCGTTAATTATTTCCATTAATTATAACTACTTTTAAAGTACAGTACTTAGGCTTCCAACCATGTACCCTCACATTCTTCATAGACGTATTGAATATTTTCAAAATTTGCATTTTCATCTTGTGAAATTTTAGGTCCAATAAAATTTGTTACTCTAGAGGCATTGACATATTCTGCCTCGTATGCTTCAATGTCTTTGATCTCTCTTGGAGGTGATGTGAGAACCACATATTGGTTGGTATCAAGTGGATCATTTACATAAAAGACTTATTTGGCTTGCGATGCTAGGATAAATGGATTATCTTTTAGTCTATCCCAACCAAGTAATTTGTTCATGTTGGCCAGTGTAAAGCCCATTTTATCCATTCTACATACATTCCTCGTATCAAGAACATTCACCTAGTCATATTTGAATAGGGGTATAGAAATTGATAGTAATCCAACAAGATTATTTCCCTATTAACACCATAATATGTGACTATTTGAAGCATCGGATTTGTGTCTTTTGTGCTTGCTCTGCACAAAGTAGTAGCATCAACACACACACTACTATTTTGAGTTGTTCTTTGTTCCTCTTTTTATTTAATATGAGATATATAATCATTGATCAAATAACCTGAATGTTTAATTGCAACTTTCCTCAGATCATGTGCCAACCATTTTATTATGTTGTAGTCATTATCATTATATTACATTCCATATCCATGAAACTAAAACAAAGAAGAATAGTTTTAAAATTATTGCAGAACATTACATGGCGTTAAGTACATGATGATCAATATAAATGTTGAATATTATATTCAAGAGAGCAGATAATAACTTGATATCATAGCCAAGTGATAAATTTTTGATTGTGGATTTTTTGCAACACCCCTTCATCTCTCACTTCACAGGGGTTGGATTCCTTGATACTCTTCAAGTGCTTCCTAATTTGACCCAAATTTTATCAAGCTTAGTTGGATATAATTAATATTTAACCATATATAACAACAATAAATAAACATCTACTTACTCTACCCATGGTTGAACTTCATCCATGTTAAAGAGAATACATCGATGGGCTTTCTCATGAGAAGTTTCATCCAAATCAAAGTCTTAGCCACTAGAAAAAGGCCTCCCATTGATTATAATTTTTTCATCTTGATCACTCCATACCTCGTTGTGACCAATGCGATCATCAATTTCTTCTGTACATCTCATGTAGTCTGCACAGAATGAAATAAATTCCTCGACAAGATAATGTTCGACAATACAACCTTTGGGCCTAGCTCAGTTCTTTACATAGGCCTTAAAAATATTCATTTTTCTAAGAAAGGAAACAAACATTTTTTATTATATGAGACACTACAAAAATTATAAAAATGGTGGTTTATGAAACTGATGAATGCATACAAACCTCTCAAAAGGGTACATCCATAAATATTGTACAGGTCCACATAGACGTACCTCCTACACCAAGTGAATAGTTATGTACAACATGATATCAAAAAATGAAGGGGAAAGTACTTTTTGAGAAAACATAACGTCTCCATGACCTCTATCGATAATTTCTCTATTTTTATGGGATCCACCACTTTAGCACATATATCCTTGTAGAACATGCACAATCGACAAATGGTTTGTCACACTGGCTTATCAAGAAAATATTGTAGCACTACCGGAAGAAGTTATTGCATGATAACATGGTAGTCATGTGATTTCAAGCCCTAGATCTTAAGTTCTTTCATAGAGATACATTTTCTAATATTCGAACTATATCCATCTCGTACTTTCATATTGTATAGTGTGTGATAGAACCTTTATTTCTCAACCTTTGATAGATTGTAGGGTGCTAGTGGAAGATATGTCTTGTTTCCATCCATTATTGGCCACAATGTGTTTTCGATACCCATATTTTTAAACCTTTATGGGAGTTTTTGCCATCCTTTGATTTTCCATCGATACCTAGCAGTGTTTCGAATAGGCTTTCACAGATATTTTTCTCCACATGCATCACATCCAAGTTGTGATGAACTAGAAGATGTAGTTCATAGATAGTAACATCAAACAAAATTTACTTGATATTGAGAGACATAACAATAGATATAGAAATAAAGTTGCATGTCGTACCTCCCAATATGATAGATTGAAGAATATAGATTTCTTCTTCTATCATTCTATAGGAACAAACATACTATCCTCATTCATATCACACTTCCTTTTATTTGAGTTGCTCGTTCCCCAATTTGGTGGAATTTCCTATACTATTTTTAGTATTTTTGTCCCATTTAAAGGTTTGGGTGGTTTATTGAGCTCTTTTTTGTCATTGAAATATGTCCTCTGATGATAAAATGAATGATATGGAGGAAGGAATCACATGTGGCCCATGTAAGTGATCTTTCTACTGCATTTAATATATTATGTATAGGTGTTCTCCTCACATATTGGACATGCTACCTTTCCCTTTTTCATACATCCTAACAAATTTCCATAAGCAATAAATTCATGGATGGTCCACATCATTATTGCTCTCATATTGCACATAGTATTGGAAAATACATCATATATTTCTACTCCTTTAGTCCATAGTTCATGTAAGTCGTCAACCAATGGTTGTAGATAAACATCAATATCATTGCCTAGTTGTTTGGGGATAGGTATTAACAAGGTGAACATTGAATATTTCATCTTCATCCACATCCATGGTGGGATATTGTAAGTGACCAACACAATGGGCCAACAACTATAAGTAGTACTAAAGTCAGCAAAAGGGTTTAACCCATCAGTTGTCGTTGCAAATCGTACACTATGTGGATCATCAATAAAATATTTCCACTTAACATCTGTAGTTTTCCATGCTATGGAGTTGATTGGATATTACATATTGCCATCTGAACTCCTGTATTGGGGATGCCACCTTATATTCTTTTAAAACTTTGTAGAGCTACAAGAAGAAAGCAACTCACTTCAACCACGTCTAACAATGTTGAAAGAAACAAACACAACAAAGCTAATTATATAATAAAATCCCTTACTTATACATTCTATTCAACATCGGTATAGTGGGGAAATACCTCAACATATTTATAGGAACATTAATGCATACCTTTTGTGAACGAGGGTTAACTTTACATTGAGATGCACCACATGTTGGGCAAGTTTACCTCTTTTCATGATTTTTCCAATATAAAATATAATCATTAATGCATGCATGTATCATTACATAATGTAATCCCAATGGCCTCATCATTTTCTTTACTATATATGTGGACTCTGGAATTGTATTGTTGATTTGGAGCATATCTTTTAGCAACTCCAGTAAGTTTCCGAAGCTTTTATCCAACCAACCATGTTTTTCTTTGAGATTATACAATTTAGCGATCACCGATAGATCTGTGTACTTTGTACAACCTGGGTATAATGGTCAATTGGCATCTTCGATCAAGCTATGATATTCATCAGTAGGAACTACTCCATAATATGATTGGAACTCAACATCATTATCTTGTAGTTCTTGTCCACTCTTTGAGTAATTGATATTGAACAATCTGTATGCATAATTGGCCATTCCAAAAATGTCATCTTGTACATATTCGGTAATTGGACCCTCATTAGTGGCAGAGCACATGTTTGATGCATATTTTTCAAAACTAGAGGGTTGTTCTGTTGGACATTTTGAGTCCATAAGAGTTGTCATTGATGTCAAGATAGAAATATGGCATTGTTGATTTATGTCAAAACATGAAGTTGTCATTGATACCAAGAAGCGAATCACCACTAACGTCAAAAGGTTGAAATGTGTAAGTGAAAAGACATCATAACACACCTTGCAATATTATGAATGGCATATTTGAATGGTTTTTATTAAAACCAATGGTGGTAATTTTAATGGTTTTTATTAAAACCAAAGGTGGCAAGTTAAATGGTTTTTATTAAAACCAATGATGTCAAGTTAAATGGTTTTCATTAAAACCATGTGGGCAAGTTGCAAGGTTTTTCTAAAAATCGAGGATGCCCTAAATTTTGGTTTAAAATACCAAAGACCATTTAATTATTAAATTATAATAATTAAATTCTTCAAAAGAATTTAATTTATTATATTTAATAAATTAAATAAGCTAAAGTTTGGGTGCTTTAATAAATTTTGGGCGCATATTATAAATCTTGAGCGTTGGGTTATTCATGTGCAAGGTTTGCCCCTCTTCCGTCGACATCACTACATTCTCACCATCAACGTGAAGAAACAAAGGCACATGGTATATAAATACCATAGCCTTATAAAAGGTTATGCATCCTCTCACCCGTCAAAATAATTGATCTCCGAGCTTTACAAAATTTCTCCTCATGAAACAGTAGTTCATGTGAAGACTTAGGGTAGCGTGAGAGAAGAAGCCAAGACATGGTTTGTGGAAATCAAAGGGTGCAAGGAAGCATGTGGTTCCACGTCATTGGGAGTCAAGGTGAAAGTGCTTAAGGAGAGAAGTGCTTCGTGAAAAGCCAAATTGGTAACATTATTTTATTTAATATTTTATTTTTGACTTAGGCTAAGATTAGACTTAGGAGAAATAAGGAGGTAAATGGTTTTGATTAGTGCCTAAGTTAAAAAAGAGTTTTGTGGATTTTATAAAAGTTTTAGATGAAAGTTTAATTGGTGGATAAAAGCTCTTTTACCTTAGAAAAGGAAATATTAGTTATTGCATTATTTATTAAAGGTTTTATCTTTCAAATGCAATAATAAAATAGGAAGTCATAAGTAGAAAAGTAGATTGATTTTTGAAGAATAAAATTCTGAAGTGGCTTATGACAAATATGTTTGATTGAGATCAATTTGTGATGTCCTAGGGTTTTGAGAAGTGAATATTCAAATTATTGTGGTGTTGGATATTATTTTAATATTGGATTAATAAGGTGTATTCATGAATTATTATATGCCTTGTATTGTTAACTAACCTTCTTGAGCTTGGAAAAGAAGTGTTTTATTGTTGTGGCAGTTTCTTGAAGTTCCTTCATCATCAAGAAAAGGTATGAGCACATTCTTCCATAGTTGAGTTGATTGATTGGTTTTCTAAAAATAAGTTTGGAGTGAAAAGGACTTGATTAGGGTTTCCTATTGAGTGTGTTGAGTTAATGCTTCAAGATTTTATGGAATAAAGAATTGTTGTTAAAACCTTGTTTGATAAGCATTGTTGTTGAAGCCATTGGTTGTGTGAAGAACTTGAACTAGGGTTTGAAAAGAACATGAGTATCATTGCTATGTGAGACTTGTTTTATAAGCATTGTTGTTGAAGCCATTGGTTGTGAGAAGAACTTGAACTAGGGTTTGAGTATCATTGCTATGTGAGGATTGTTTTATAAGCATTGTTGTTGAAGTGAGTTGTTGAGCAAAGAACTTGAACTAGGATTTGCAAAGATCATGAGTATCATTGTTATGTGAGATTGGTTGTTGAGTATTGTTGGAAACATTTTGAGTTGGTGTTCATATGCTTGGACTAGTGTTTGCGAGAAAGGGGTGTTTCATTGAGTGATTGGTTGAGTAGATTTTATTGAACCTAGTCAAGTGGATGTGTGAAGTGATTATTCAAGTTCCATAAAAAAACTATTCTATATTCTGAATTGTGTTGAGAAAGTGATTGAGCATTGAATTGAATTTGAAACATATTGAGTCTCTAAAAATTCTCCTTATGTTTCTAACAGAGTGATTGAAAGTAATTAAGCATTGTGATAAGTGTAGAACATATTGAGTCTCTAACAATTCTATTTATATTTCTATGAGATTGGATAAGTTCTATGTGGACTTATTGAGCATATTTGAGGTAAGTCTTTGAGGATACTTGTGGACTGATTTTGTGTGAGATTTTGTGGAAGCTTACAATACAGGTTTGAGCAAGTTCTAGAGAGGACTTGTAAAGCAAATTCGAGCAAGTTCTAGAGAGGACTTGTAGAGCAGATTTGAGCAAGTTCTAGAGAGGACTTGTAGAACATATTTAAGCAAGTTCTAGAGAGGACTTGTAGAACAGATTTGAGTAAGTTCTAGAGAGGACTTGTAGAGAATATTTGAGCAAGTTCTAGAGAGGAATTGTAGAGCATATTTGAGCAAGTTCTAGAGAGGACTTGTAGAGCAGATTGAGCAAGTCCTAGAGAGGACTTGTAGAGAAAATTTGAGCAATTTCTAGAGAGGACTTGTAGAGCATATTTAAGCATGTTCTAGAGAGGACTTGTGGAGCAGATTTGTACAAGTTCTAGAGAGGACTTGTGGACAGATTAGTGTGAGCTTTTGTGGAAGCTTACAAGGTAGATTTGACACAAGTATTTGAGAAGACTTGAGAGCATATTTGATTGATTTTTTCAAACCTTGAGTTAAGTTTTAGGGAATATCCAAAAGAGTTGAGTCAAGCCTTGATTTAAGGATTTGGGATAGAGATCAAGGATATATTTGTGCTAGACTGAAGAACTATTTTTAGTATAGATTTAAGAAAAGAGTTTGGTGCAGATTTGAGGATAGGTTTTTGCCACACCAGAGATAGATATTGAGCAGATTTGTGCTCTACTAAAGAACTATGTTTAGTGTATATTTGAGATAGATATTTGGAGGTGACAGAGCATAGAGGATAGTAGTCTCTAGTGGATAGAGATCATTAGTCAGGGTAGTGAGGATAGTTCTTTTGAGTGTGGAAAAAAGTCTTTAGTGGAGAGAGATCCACAAGCCAGTGAAGTGGAGGCAGTAGTATTCTAGAGGATCACTAGCTAGAGTAGAGGAGAAGGAGTTCTCCTATGGATAGAGATCCATAAACTTGATTTAGGGGATTGGTGTCTCCTTTGGACAAAGGTCCATAAATATTGTAATAGGGAAAGGATTCCCAAGAGATTGATTGAGAAAATTTTAGTGAAATATTTTCTCCGTGGAGTAGCCCACATTGGGTGAACCACATAAATTGTGGTGTCTCTATTGTGTGTGGTGATTTGTGCATTGTTTTTATTACTGTTGTTTATATTGCTATATATACATTGCATAATATTTATTTGGAAAGAAAAGTAAAAAGTGGTATTATGCTGTTCACCCCCCTATTAGTATAAGCTTGTGTTCTTCATGTTCTCCATGTAAAACAAACTTAGCATATGTCTTATCAATCTCGTACCAAATCAGGTGGTCACAAACCTTTGAAAAACTAAGAATTTCAATATTTGAGCACTTTCAACATGGACAGCTAGTTATTTTAGGGTCCGTTAAATTATTTCTTATGTGATTCAAGAATTGGTGAACCCCACGATAATAGTCCTTGTTATTTCTATAAAAAAATCCCCCAAAAAATAAGAAAGTAGAGTTATACAGGTAAATCTGATCAAAAAGCACAACTTTTCTTCATTAATGGAGATAACATAGTTGAAATACCTGGTTGCTCCTAGCCAAGATTTGTCCATGATACTTGATGGAAGATCTTTTGAAACTTTGTCACATCATATATAAGGTGAAATTTATCTTTGATTCAACATTCATACAACTACATATTGCATTTTAATTGTGGCTATAATAATTTTTAATTTTATTTTGGCATGCAACACCATATGCAAATTGACAATTCATTTGATACACCATCATTCTCTTCCATGCCATTGGTCTAACATGTGAGAGAAAAATAATCAAAATATTTGGCATATCGAAGCACTTACAAATATTCACAATGGGATTAAATTACATAGGAATAGATACTTAACCAAGGATTAGTACCTACAACACATTATATATGTCATATAGTCATGAATAATTCAAACTAGATCATGGAACTCCATAGTTGGTATCTTCCACCAGTTGCTATAATACACCATATCCGACGATAAAACCACAATCAATTCTAATATGCCTAGGTTAACCACTATTGAAAAACAGTATCAAATTTCAATTACTTACTAGTGTACGAGGCCTATCACTAACTCTTGATTTATTTTGATAACCTCAACTACCTGTGGTGTCTTTCTTGGTATTTTTTATAAATATTGCCACTTTGAATATTATACAGACACACTGCAAAACCAAAATAGACATAGATAACACACAATGAAAGACTATGCATACAAAATTGCAAAAATACTAATGAAACACCCTTTTGCAGAATCACTACCCGACACTGTTGTAGGTATTTCAATACTTTTGTGAAACCTACAAAACTATGGGAAATACTATATCAAGGTCAAACATAACCTCTTTCTTTTTTTCTAAAAAAATTATATATTCTAGGTATCACTTATCCATTCATAAATTAATATAGTGCATTCATCATAAAAGTGATAAAATATTACATGAATATCCTTTTAAGCAGTAGGTACAATAATACATTACATGGCCATGGAATTCAATGTTTATAAGAAATCAATAACAAAAAGAAACACTTTTCTTCATACCTTTTTGGATCAACTTTCAACTCAACCAATATCATAACTCACAATTTAATATTTATAAATAAAATCTATATACATAAGAAGCAACAAACAAAACATAGTCATACATGAAAATCCATATAGATGGTTGTAATTGATACATATCCATCTAGAAAATATTTACATTATTTTACTAGGCATGAAATATTATTTCATAAAACAAGTACATATAATCATTACAACAAACAAGTACCTCCTCACATATGTACATTAATTATATTACTAAAAACATATCTTATCCCTACAAATTTTGAAATACTCTATCCTACTTCAAGTTATTTTAGATAAGCAAAGAAATTCTTCATGTGCTAGGATCATGTCAATGAGGGAATGCATATTAAGGATTCAGATTTTCCACACTATGTGGATTTTCATCTATAGACAATTAACCTTACCTAAGACCTTATCCTCATGACCTTAGCTAGTGTTGCTTGTCAACAAATACAAACCTATCATTGATTCTTATGAGTCTTTACATGTGAAGTGTGAGAGGAGGGAGAGCATCATTAGGGAAATTTCCCACCTAGCCAAAGAATTATCACCTATAATTCTCCTTTGATTCTATTCCCTAATTATATAATTGACCTCTCAAGGAGGATATTAGATACATAGCCAAAGAATTATCACCTATAATTCCCCTTTCATTCTTTTATTTTCTATTGTGGTCTTTGATAGATTGAAGCTTACTTAATAATATTTATTTTATACTACATGATGATGGTGTTGAGCATTGTAAAAGGTAATCCCACCTAACATTCATGACTATTGACTATGAAGTCATAATGATCAGATGTTATTACCTTATTCACTATTTTGGAGTTGATAGTTTAGCTTTTCATGCCTTTAAGTTTACTAGCAGTGCAACTTGAGTTTTAAGTCTTTGTTTCAATATGATCCTATTATTGATCAGGGCCAACGGGTGCTGTATGAGGTCATTAAGACTTATCATTTAGAAACCTTGGAAATCATGATTTGAACAATGAAGTTCATAAAGGTTCTCAATATGATGATGTAGAAGTATTCAAATATTAAAAACAAATTGCTAGCTGATTTTATAATGACCTCGAGCAATAATATTCTCAATACTATCCAAATAAATAAATTACATGCAAAACTAGCATATGCTAATGCAAAATAATCAAATTATAGCTCTTATATTTCATTAGGTACCCTATGAAAATCTGTAGATAAATGTTATTTCTCTTATATTCAATTAGTTCACTTGCTTTTATCAAATTTCACTAACATCTTTGAAATTTCATGTTGTTACACTTTATTTTCAACTCAAGAGAATTGATCCATAGTTGTGCTTGGTCCTATCAAAATAAATAAATATGTAGAATTCCTATATATAGTAAATGTATTCAAAGTATAGCTGCTTGCATTCTATTAGAGACCACATGAATCAATAAAGAAAATAATTATTTCAAATGTATTCAATTAGTTCATTAACTTTCATTTAGATTTTAATATCACTTCTAAGATATAATATCATTACACTGTATTTTCGTCATTTATCCTTAGAGGAACTGAGTCAGATTTATGTCTTTAGTCAGTATGCTAATTATATGAGAGAATGTACTAGAATGAGTGAAATTACAAAGCTAATTATGTCATTTACATTTGATTTACTTATTCAAGGAATTTTAATATCATATACCATGTTTTCATTTTTCTTATTACTAAAGTTGAGTCATGCTTGAAATCCTTGAAATTTGAGGGTTGGTGAATGGACCTTTTATGTGCTCCATCACATTGTAATAAATTTGAATGAGCCATGTATGTATTATTGTGTATGACCTATTCTCTTTTCTATATCTATGCATTGAAGGTTTTATCTAGAGGGGTGTCATTTTAAATTAAGAAATGCAATTTACACTATTAGCCTAACTATTACGGCTTTGTTGAGTATGGGGTTGGAATTTTAACATCTTTATCTTATGCTCCAATACATGGGGTAACTTAAAATAAATCATGTACCATCTAGGGGTGTTTGAGGCATTATATTGCATATCTCTATTTTTATTGGTTGAAAATTCTATAAACTATCATTACAATATTTATTTCAGTTGTGCCTCTAAAGTATGTTTATGTCATTAAGATCTGTTCACATGTGAATGTTATTGGGTGTATAGATACATGTCCCATAATTATAAAATATACATATGCAAGAGTTATATCAGATGCTCTTCTCTACATTCACAATGATTTTAAATCTGTGAATGAGGGCACTTTCTTACATGTATAAGTAGATTCTATTTCTATTTACCTTTAGCCTTTTCATTTTACCATTTAGTAAATTGTGGATAAAAATATACTAGACTTGGTTTGATAGAAAACAATGATTAGTATGGTAATATTTGGTGATATTATTGGAGCTGCAATAAGTGGATGGATTAGTGATACTTATGGGCACAAAATCGTTACTATAATAGTTAACATTTTTTTTTTCTTGGATCTATAGCCATGGTTGCTGCACAAGATCCATATGTTCTGATAGTTGCCAGGTTGTTGGTGGGTTTAGATGTTGGGATTGCACCAATTACTATGCTCTTTTTTATATCAGTTTCACCTTATGAAATAAGGGGAGTTCTAGTGAGTACAAGTACATTGATGATGATTTTTGGGCAGTTTCTATCATATCTTGTGAATCTATCATTTATAGAGGTAAAGTCTATGTATTGATAAATTTTCATGTACAATACTTTCTGCCTTGGTAAAAGTGTTGTTAACTTGGAAACTAATTCAAACTTTTCCACGTTTAATTTCATTGGTTTTATCCCCCACCCCCCAAAAAAAATTATAAATACATGTTATGCCATAAAAGAGTTAGTAAAAATAATATGAGAGCATGACATAATTGTCTTGGTATTTGGGAAGCACATCAAGTGTTGGTTGGAGAGCAGAAGATTTCACAAAATAGTTAGCTTTAAATATTCCTTTAGTCAAAGCCTATAAATCATGTAATTCTCCTAATTTCAGTATTATGAAAAAGATGATCCAACTCATTGGGGTTTAGCCTAAATGTAATCTCTTTTTTTACATGTTTTCCATTGTATATGTAGAAGGGATTAAGTTGATCATAATCTAAAAGTCTTTATTAATAATTATGTAGTTGCTATATATTATAATTTTTGGGGTACATGTTTTTCATTGTACTTATAGAAAGGAGTAGGTTGGTCATAATCTAAAATTTTAATTAGGATTTTGTAGTTGTTATTTATTATAGTTGTAGAGGAGCAGTAGTCTACATGGAATTTTAATGCTTAATGAGTAGTAACAATAAACTACAATTGGGTGTTTCTTTCATCACTAAGTTCTGATTTTACTTTCTAGATTCTAGGAACATGGTGCTAGATGCTAGGTGCAGTAGGTGTACCTGCCATTTTACAACTTGTATTTATGTTGTTCTTGTCTAAGTCACCAAATTGGTTCTTTATAAAGGTATTATATTTGTGTATAAATATTATCTTATGAAGGGTAAATATGGTTATTTGGAATATCCTTATCTGTGCTTCCTCTAAATGCAAAACAAGCAAGTTCAAACTATTGCAATTCTAGAAAAGATTTATGACCCAAATCGTCTAGGAAGTAAGATTGAACAACTATCTGCTTCAGTGTAAGAAGAACTTCAAGAGAGGGACTTGCAAAGAAAAATATCTTATGTTGACCTATTAAAATCTAAGGAGTTAAGGCTTGCCTTATTTTTTGGTGTTGACCTTCAAGTACACAACTATATATAATTATACATATTTCTTTCTCTTGTTGTCTTCGATTAGGGAAATTGTAAGTATAATTTTTGATAGCTTTTTTGAGTATTTTTTTTAGTGGTGATATGTATCATGGATTGATGTTGATTTATTTTTTATTTGATGTAGCAAATCACCATTGAAAAATAACCCCTTCCAACACAAAACCCTAAATCCGTGTATCTGATAAAAACCCCAAACCTAAATCAGACACCACCAAACCCACATCAAATAAACTCTCCAAAACCCACACTTGCCACAAAATCCTACTATCCAAAAACTATATCTAACAAATATACCACCAAACCAAAATAAACCTCATTGTATAAAAAACAAAGAAGCCCCACATTTAACTCTAAATAATAGTAAACCAACCCCGACCCAAGTTTGCCACTACCAAACCCACATCAAATCAACTATTCATGCCCACACCACCATTAAAAAACCTTCATCCAAAACCCTAACCCGAGCCATCGAATAAACCACCATTGCACAGAGAATTTAAGATATAAAAAAAGCAAGCAATCCTATCCCTTCTCAACCAAAATTTGATCCAAAATACCAAAATAAAAATAAAAAACACAGGCAAAACCAAGATTTACTCACCTCATAAACTATGATTGGAATGGATCAAAAACCCTAAAAAAAAGAGAGCCAAAAAAATCAGCAGAGAATGCCCTATGAAACCCCAACAATAAGTTTATCCACAAAATGGGTGATCGAGAACCTACAAATGTTCTTCTATTTCCTCAAAAATTATTGTGTCCTATAGATTTGGAGAACAATAGAGAATCCAATTGAGGTAAATTAAAGATCCACAATGAAATTAAATTTAAATTTCACTAAATTTGGGTTTTGAATTTTTGAAAAATTTTGAGCTTATTTTATTGGATATTCTACAAATATTCGATTGGATAGCAAAGCATCATAGATTGGATGGGTGGAAAGAAATGATTTAACCTCTAATTTATAATTATTTTGTTGTTTGGGGGGGAGGTTGGTTTGGTGACATTGGGAGGGTAGAGATTTTTTTTAAAAGGTAGTGTGTGTAAATGATTTACATTCTTCTTTAGCCATAAGAGGGTAATTCAAAAGCACCCTCTTAGGGCTAAGAGAGTGGTTTAAAACCACCCTATTAGGTAACCCTACGATGGTGGTTTTAAACCGTCCTCTTATCCCTAAGAGTATGGTTTATAACCACCCTCTTAAGGTGACTCTAAGAGGGTGGTTACCCTAAGAGGATGGTTTTAAACTACCCTCTTAGGATCTATTAGGGCGATTTTTTACCATCGTAACAAACCACCTTATTTTAGCCTCCCTTAAAAGCCTTTTTTGGTGTAGTGAATGTTTAATCCTTTCATTATTAATAATATTCCAAACCCTCCTTTGGTCATCTAGGAACCTACTATAAACATAAAAACACCAAAAAATGTGTCATGACCCTCCCAGATGGACCTTTTGAAATGAAAAATAATGTATTAATCTGATGATGCTTAATACTCAATTTTGTGCAATTAAGCAAAAAAGTGGTGTTAGTAGATATTAAAGAATATGATATTGGTAACAAATTGTTAATGTGTAGGATCCGGTATGCTCGTAAGTGGAAGAAGTTGAGTCCTCCATCGAAGGCGAGGGTACTTGAGGTTGGGGGAGTGATGATAAGGCATACTCGGAGGTAACTTGTATAGATACCTTCATATAGGTATGTATTCGGTTAGGTATAATCATCAATATATAGCCACATTAAGCCCTAGACTAATTTCCTAGTAGCTATCATAACTTCTAGAGGTTGAGACAGTGACTAAATTGATGGAAATAATTCCCTCTTTGTTTGTTGCACATGCTTGATTATCTTTTACTTCAGCACTTTTGCCTCAATAAATTGGAAATTATGAATGAGTATGCTGACTTCATAGCCCCTTGTGTGCTCTGGTAAATAAAAGGATAAATAGATTTTATTTTTAAATAAATGGTTGATTTATTTTAAAGATGATAAATAGATTTCATTTTTAAATAAATGGTTGATTTATTTTAAATATGATAAATAGATTTCATTTTTAAATAAATGGTTGATTTATTTTAAAGATGATAAATAGATTTCATTTTTAAATAAATGGTTGATTTATTTTAAATATGATAAATAGATTTCATTTTTAAATAAATGGTTGATTTATTTTAGAATAATGAAAGGACTTAATTTTAAAGAAAGTTGATTATTTTCAAAACCTCTTTTAACGAAGAAAGAAACAGTGCTTCATTAAGCAATAAAAATAATTCCTACAATAAAACGATGGTTGCTCCATTCAAAAGGGGGAATTCATTTAACTCAAGGAGAATTTGCTTGATAAAATATAATCGAATGATTAGTAAAAAAAGAATTTAATTGAAGATAGAACCTACCTTCAAAGTCGGATAGGCTAGCGATGCGAAGTCTTCAACCGTCATTAAAGTATAGCTTCATTAACGTGAAATGATGGCTCATCAAGATGAAGGGATGGTTTAATCGACATGGAGTAATGGCTTCGATTCTAGTAGCACCTTGGGAAGGTGGAGAGGAAGAAAATGGTCCCTTGGAAAACCGTGAAGTAATAATGGGTAGGTGGTGGACGAAAGCCAAGGAAAGAGATAAGCATTGAGGAAGGAAGGGGGAATGAAATGCATTGGAAGGGAGAAGGAAATATAGAGTGCAAAGAGGGAGTGAACAACAACACCTAGGAGTAGAGGATGAAAAGCCATGTGAAGAGGAAGGAAGAGTCGACACCGATTAGAGCAACCAGGGAAGCTACTAGCATGCAAATAACAAGGTTGGTAAATAAGTTATTTAAGGTTTTTGTCACTGGGTTTGTAGTTCAATGTTGGGATAGGTTCATTGTAAGAAACGTCCCTTTGGCCATGGAAGATTTCCTCCCTTGCGAAGTTTAGTGTCAAACCATGAGTAGGAAATATTTGTGGTCGTGTGAGCTTTCCTTGTATCTGATTGTGTAGAGCTACGTTGTATCTAGTCATGTAATATTTCCTTGTATTTGGCTATGTAGAGCTATGTTGTAGCTGGTCATGTAAGCTTTCCTTGTATCTGGTTGTGTAGAGCTATGTTGTAGCTAGTCATGTGAGCTTTCCTTATATCTGACTATGCAGAGTTATGTTGTAGCTGGTTGTATCAAGTTTCTTGTAGGAGGTAATGCTAGAACATTTGATTTAGCCATGGCTTGTGAAATCTTCACTACAAGTCAAAAACTCATGTTGTTCTCTACCTTCCTTGTTGTAGATGTTCACCCTTGTGTTAGATTGCACTAGGCAGAAAGTAGGTAGCATCTAAGCTTGGTTTCGCGTAGGGTTGTTAGTGTGTTGGGTTCCAATGGATGTCCTCTTGGATGTTTCACATCCGCATAATCCACTATGGATGTTAGAATGACATAACCTATGGCAAACCTACAATCATGTTTTCCTGTCATCCAACGTAGACTTTGCCATCTAAGCTCTCTGTCTATGTTGTAGTGGGCTAAGAGTGTGTATCACCTTGGGTCATGCCCTTGCAACCCGTAAGCTTTATATTGTGTGTTTTGCTTTGGTTTACCATATTGGGCAGTGGGTTGGGTGAATGGGAGGTCGTAGACTACCCGAGTAGGAAACCTTTATTTTAGTTTCTTTAATCATTTGTTAGAATTTAGATTAAGGAAATAAAATGGGTTCCCTTTATAAAGTTTCATTGATTAAAGAATAGATTCTAAATTAATGGAAGCAATAAGGTTAAGTTTAGATTTCTTTATTTGTAAGGAAAGGGAAGTTCTTATAGAGTTCATTATTTAAATAGCATATTTTAATTAATGGAAAAGAAACCTTGCATGTTTTCATTGATAAGAACTATGGGTCTTTAATTCATGAAATGAAGAAAAAAGTTTATTTATAAGTTAAAGTAGTTGGCTTTAATGGATTAAATAAATGTGAAAATGGTTTATTTGTGAATTAAGGGTATGGGACCTTGGTTCATGAAATGAAGAAAAAGGTTTATTTATAAGTTAAAGTAGTTGGCTTTAATGGATTAAATAAATGTGAAAATGGTTTGTTTGTGAATTAAGGGTATGGGACCTTGGTTCATGAAATGAAGAAAAAGGTTTATTTATTAGTTAAAGTAGTTGGCTTTAATGGATTAAATAAATGTGAAAATGATTTGTTTGTGAATTAAGGGTATGGGACCTTAGTTCATGAAATGAAGAAAAATGTTTATTTATAAGTTAAAGTAGTTGGATTTAATGGATTAAATAAATGTGAAAATGGTTTGTTTGTGAATTAAGGGTATGGGACCTTGGTTCATGAAATGAAGAAAAATGTTTATTTATTATTAAAGTAGTTGGCTTTAATGGATTAAATAAATATGAAATGTGGTTTATTTTGTGAATTAAGGGTATGGGTCTTTGATTCATGAAATGAATAAAAAGAGTTATTTATGGATTAAAGTAGTTGGCTTTAATTTAGTAAATAATTGTGAACCTAGATTATTTGGCAATTAAGTATATGGGACTTTATTTGTTGAATAAAGTGTTAGTCATTTATTACAAGCTAGCACATGGTCTGATGCATGGTTGAATGACTCTCATGAGTATATGATATGGAAACTAGAAAGAGTAGTTTCTATGATATTAACTATGCATTGGAAAGTTGAATTGTTTGGGTTATTTGTATAGTTGCAATTTGGCAATAAAATAAGCAAATGCATTTAGAAGCATGTCTATCCTGATCCATGAGTGTCCTGATCCCCTACTATCCTCATTTGATCAATGGAAGATTGGGAGGACCAAAGTAATGATATGGACCAATTCACAAGTTTTCTCTCTACCTTACATCTTGCTTAATTATGCAATAGATTAGATTTGTGGAAGATTTTCCCGATGAAATGGATGTAAAGTATTATTTGAAGGTATGGAGTTTACCATACATACTTATGTAATAAATGAACATTGTGACTACTGCACCTTATATTTCTTTATTAACTATGATTGTATTTAAACCTTTTCATCGCATGTTTATCCTTTAATTGATGCTTTATGTTTTGGTTATCCTTGCTTGTTTAATAATTCATGTTTTGTTAGATTAGCGAGGGTTATGCATAGCAGCTATTTATCGCCAAATTGGCTAAAATTAGGATTTTCAAAATTTGGAATTGGTTAATATTTGGGACCCTTGACCAAGGTCCATTAGCCAAAAAATTTTAGGTGCAAATTTTTTGGGGTGTTGATTTACCCAAATTTTATAATAATTTGACCATTTTAAGTTTAAATTTCCAACATTACCCCTAATAATAGTGAACCTTCTACATGCGTTTGGACACTATTCACCTAGATTTCGAAATTGATTCACCAAATTTTTATAAATACATTTTGGGGCCGGCCCCTTATGCATAACCCTAAGTTTTAGTATCTAGATTTATTATTTATATTCTTGTGTTGTTAATTGTCGTAAAAACAATAGTAAGTTCTAGGTGAACTTCGAGGATGATCTAAGGGCTTGAGACCCCCTAAGGGAGATTGGTAACTAGGCTTAGAATATTGTACCAGATTTAATATAGCTTTTTAGAGGATGATATTGATAGCTTAACTCGTATTACATGCAGAATACCCACACATAATGGCTTGTGTGGAATATGGAGATGTGTGTATACCTTCTAATTATTGAGGACGGTAAGTCTAGCTCATCAGGATTGATGATATGGATGGACTTATGTGCATGACATGAGATATGCCTATGCAGAAGGGACTTTCTTGAGGGGAATATCGTGTGGTATAGTTCTTGAGAAACTTAGGGGATGTCAAACATTAAGTTGGTCTAAGGTTGGTTAGGGATTTATGAATCCTTCTCCTTAGTCAATTTTTTTTTCTTTCTGTATTTGTGTGTTTTCTTGTTTCTTGATTTTTGGATCATTACAAAATGAAAAAAATATTCTTGAGAAGGCCTCAACCTAGCCTATGGAAATGATCATATCTTGAAACACTAGATAAGGCCTCAACCTATCCACTTAAAGCAATAATATTTCCACCCATAATGAAAAAATAATGGGAAATTACCTATTCCAGGGAATCCTTACTAAATCAATCATGAGAAAAACTAAAGTGCATTATTTTATTGAATATTTGTGTATAACCCCTTGCAAGTTACCATACTTGGAACTAATTAGGACATCTCCCTTCTTATTGTATGAGATGGAGGTGCCTAGACCACTATGTCCACTATTATAGGGTCTTATGAAGTGTATTATATTCTATCATATAGAGAAAACCTTTGTATTGATGCATATACTAGCTTTGAGTTGGTTATAAAATTTCCCTTGAAAAACATGATTGTTTCTAAATCATGATTCTATCCTTATTTTAAGATTTTGGGAAACTTAGCAAGAAAAAACATTAAAGAATGTGGAAGAATAGTGAAAAAATGGAAAATAAAGGAAACCAAAACCATTGACCAACATGGCCCACTATTGTACTATCCAAATACTAACAAAATTAACCCACCTCTATCTTGTAAATATGAGGACAATACTCTCCACTCCCTACAAAGTTAGCTATTAGAGATTTTTTCATAAATACATATTACCCCTCCGTAAGGAACATGGGTAACAATACAAGGTATAGCCACTCAAGAATCCTTAAGGAAAAAAAAAGAGCAATATGTGTTACCTAAAGCAACAAAAATAAAAATTCTATGCTATAGAGAAAAAATATTTTTTTGTGTGATTTTTTATTCTATGGTCTATGGAAAATATAAAATTTCTGAATAAACAAAATAAAATTAAAAAACACAAAGCAAAATATGAGAGTAGATGGAAACATAATTAATACTTACCTATATGTGACCTCAAAAATTCTAGCTAAAAAAAAATTATTTTCACTTGCCTCATGTAGTTAGAAATGAACTTACCTATAGAAATGCTCAAATCTTTGAAAATTTCTAATTGGGTGAAGAATGATCAAAATGGAATGCATAGGCAAGTATGACGTATGCCAAAAACCCTAAAAGCAACATCCCTATGATATCCCTACAAAATCTAGTAAAAATTTATTTTTGTAATAAAATATTAAAAAATATATACAGGGGTAAAATTATTAAACTTCTAATTTCATTTTTATACACACTTCTAGCCTTCTTACAAGCATTGTACATTTGCACAAATCTAATTTGGACATAGATGTAGCTAATGGTGAGTGGACATGGGGGCAGTTCTGGAGAGGTATATTTCCCATCCATTCTTTGTGCCATACCCAAATTTGTGTAAAAATGAAACAAAATTAAGAAATCAAAGAAAATCAATAATCACTTAGGCTAGCTAAGAAGTAGCTAGGATAGCATAAAAAGCACCACCAAGACCATCACATCATGCATATGGTGGGGCCCACACAAGGCAATAAAAAATGGCCTAAAAGATGCTTCAAAAATATTAAAACCAAGAATAACCACGATTACCATTTTTTAAGAAGTGAAAATAAAAGTGAAACAAGGTGATCTTGGAAAATCATGGAAAATCATGGAAAAGCAAAAATAAATGTACAAATTAGTGATAGCACAAAAACACGGAGATCATAGTCATCATTGAAAAAAGGGTAATCATAGTCATAATTGATGATTGGAACAAAAACTAGAAATCCGGATTGCACACCGAAAGGGGATGATTATGGGGCTAGCAAGCTAGGATAAATCTTGACCCTAACCAATGATCGTAGTAAAAAATATTTGTGACTTAGCACCTTTCATATGTGATTTGGTAGGGCAAGGCTAGATGAGGAAAGGACTAAGGACAAGGTCAAGGTCAACATGATGCTAAGGCTAGTGTTAGGATTAAATAATAAAATGTGAGCAATAAATAAATATGAAAATAAAATGTAGAAGAATAAAGAAATACATGAGACACAGATTTACGTGGCTCACCCAATGTGGGCTACGTCCATGGAGAAAATAAACAGGCCTTTCATTCCATCGAAAAAATGAACGGATACAACCTACAACAAATTAATTGTAATTTCCTATTCGCTCTATCACTATCAATTACAATATGTGTGCTCTTCCACTTAGCCATTGCACGAAATCCTCTTTATAAAAAAAATATTTACAATTTAGGGAAAAATATGTGACTAAAATCCATCATCTGATATGTGACATAATAATAAATGGTCCAGATTTACATAGAGAAAAAACATCTATTTTTGTCTTTGAGGGCGTTACCCCCGAAATCCTTGCGAAGGGGTGCTCCATAAGTAGGGGGCATTGCCCCCTAGACACCCCATTATGACACAAGTAGGGTGTGCATTACCCCCTCTCACCCTCCCTTCATGGAGTGGTTCCAACTACGGATGAAAACAAGACCTCTAAATTAGAGAGTGAATCAGGCTCCACAACCAACAATCTCCCACTTGGAGACTAATCACAATAACTCCACTGCTACTGCACCTGCTTAGAAATTTTCTCACCTTTATTGTCATGCTTGAAGATCAACTAAAACTGAGTAAGAGCTCAATTTCTCCTTGGTTACTACCTTTTTTAACATGTTTGTAGGATTCTTGCTAGTGTGTATCTTTTTAAGCTTCAACTGTCCATCTTCTAAAACTGATCATATGAAATGGTACTTGGTTTATATATGTTTAGCCCTAGAATGGAAGGCTGAGTTTTTTGCAATATGAATGGCACTCTGACTATCACTATATAATATGCTATTCTCCTACTTCTTTCCCAATTCCTAGATAGGAATCCATGGTTCTAGATAAATTAAGATATAATAATTCCTCCTTTCTAATCACTTATTTAGGCATTCCTATCAACATCCAAAGATTAAAAAAAATACTAGAATTGGTTGTTGGAAAAAGTAAAGGAGAAATTTGAAAAGTGGACCAATAGGTGACTTTCATCTAGGGGTAGAATTACTTTGGTAAAATCGATCCTTCAAGATATACATATTTATGTTTCTATTGTGTTGAGTATCCCAAAGGTAGTTCTTCAATAACATGATCAAATCAATCAATGGTTCCTCTAGAGTGGTACTAAGGAGAAAATAAAATGGACCTTGGTGAAATGGGATACTTTATGCCTTCCCAAGCATGAAGGGGGGTTAGGATTTTGATCTGTTATAAAAAACAATAAGTCTTTAAGTTGTATTGAAGGTGAGAAAGGACTATGATATATGGAAGTGTAGATCCCTAATAGATAAATATTATATATATATATATATATCATCCCACATTCAAGGATATTGATGATTGTACACCCTAAAAATATGCACTAGTTGTGGAATAAGGGATATTAGTGTATAAATGGTTCTAGAGATATATATTGATGATTGTACACCCTAAATATATATATTTTTATGGAGAGAGGGTTGTGGAATGTTGGATATTAGTGTATAAATTTTTCTAGAGATAGTAGTTGATGAAACTAGAAATCCTATCTAAAACTATCAAGCTAGGTAGGGAAAACTAACCCAAAAATACCTAAATAATAGATACAAAATCCCAATAATGTTAAAGATATTCTTGTATGGTGCTATGGTCATCATCTTAGTAAATCTATCCACAACCATAGTGATGTAATAATGTTGATGCTTGATGGTTTACAACCTTAAGAGAAAATAAATGTTGATGGATTCCCAAGGCCTAGAAGGAACAAAGAGGACTGTAAATCATGAGTTTTCTATTTGTTAGTTTTATAATGTTATAAGGTGCATAAGAATGTACATACAAATCTAATTTCTAGTATATGTGAGGTCATTGGAAAAACTATTGTATCTAAAAAGGGTCTTACTAATGCTAAAGTGTCCATACACCTTAGAGTAGTAAGCCTCCTAGATATTCCCAAGATTGTACAATAACTTATCCTAGGAGATAATATTCTTGAATTACTTGTGCTTTATGAATATTGAAAATATCTATGTTTATAGTGTATATCTCCTCCTGGTAATTTTTTATATGTTCTTAAACACTAAAAATAGATAATATTATTCGTATCTATGGATGGTTTATACAATATACTACTTGATTTTCCTTTCCTGTGTAATGTATGATCATAAGGTTGAATTATTGTAGGTAATTCATACATTTTATATGTTCTAAATTCACTATCCTACTCTAAGTGAAGGAATTATAGATTTTTATGATTAGAATGTATAGTGGTTTCCTTACCCATGATGTATTGTCATACAAAATGAAAATGGTGCATATCTACTTATATATAAAGTCACCTTAAGATGTACTTAATAGTTTCTTAGAATGGTATACCATAAAATTCCTATTCTAGATTAGTATGATTCAAGTGCATAGTCAAAAGCATCAATCTCTATCTTAAATGGCTAAGTGATGTTTGGTATGGAAAATATTGGTGCTAAAAAAAGGCACTATTTCAACTTATTGAATGTCTACTATTATTGTGAACTCTAGTCAAACTTTACCTTCCCATGAATCAACTGATTAAGAGTCATTAAACTTATAAGAAATCTAAAATGAACCTATGTAGAAGTTGTCAAGTCCAAGAAAACTCCTTGCTTCCATTAAATTATTTAGGTTTGGATATTTTTGAATGATTTAGATCTTCTTTGAGTCTACATGTATGCTCTAGTGATTGATGATGTATCCTAGGTATGATATATGTATGACACTAAAGGAGTATAGACAATGTTAACTTAAATATTACAATATCATTGAGTGTTTAGAACTTGACACACACATTACTTATACTCCTTTCATGTTCTACTAAAAATGAGGATGTCATCCAAGTAGACTAGTATAAAGTATCATATGAATGATCATAACACATTGTTCATTAGTCATATGAATATTATTGAGGAATTGGTCAATCCAAAAGGCATAACCAACCACGTGTACATTCATTCTCTAGTCTTGAAGTTAATATTTAGATGTATGTGGGGTTGGATAACATCTAATGATAAAATTACTTAAGGTTGATTTTGGTAAAGTATCAAGCCCCCTCAAGTTTGTATAATAGATCATCATTGTGTGGTAATGGGTACCTATTTGGCATTATGATCTTATTCAATATTCTATATTCAATACATAGGCACAATTTTCCATCCTTGTTTGGTGTTAGCATAATAGGAACATCACATGGTGATAAACTTTCCATCCTAATCAATCAATTCGTGTATGTGGTTTTAAAACTCATTGTTCTCCCTCATTGAGCAGTGCTATAATGGAATATTAGCAACTGTTGATTGAGGAACCAAATTTATCTCATGCTTCAGTAAATAGTGTAGTGGGAATCACTTGGGATCCTAAAAGATATTTTATATGAATAAGTTCATCCATTATTGATGCTATGTAGAACAATCTATAGTTGGCATGATGAGGGTGAACTTATTAGCACCATGGTTTCTAGATCAAATCATTAGAAAAATAAATTTGTAAGCATGATAAGTTTATTACAATGCTTTGTTAATATGCCAACATCACCTTTTTTTAAGTTAAGCATTATGGTATTTGCTAGGTCATCCCTCCAATTCACATAGGTCATTATTATTACTACTCTTGACAAGTCACTTGTAAATATAAGATATATGGTCTTATCAATAAGACATCATAGATATCGAATGGTGATAAATCACATGACTTAGTCACATAATAGATTGATGCCATATGTGAGGATGTACTGGTGTCAAACCTCTATGTATTTACCTTGATAAAGGTATCACACAGAGTAGGGTTGTGGATGCAACATAGTTTAGAAGTTGAGGTGCTTTAATATGTGGTACACTATGATGTTATTTTTGTTAGATTTTGATGCTAGATACTTAATGAGAAATCAACCACAAGATATAAAATGAGAAATACAATATTGAATATATGATATTGGAAATATACTAAGCATGTAAAACTCATAATAGACTTCTGAAATAACTCATAAAACTACCATTAATGAAAGCTCATGAAAATAGGACTTCATAAAAAATGTGGAGATCTCATGGATTCCATTCTTCATACAAGTTCTACATTATCTCAAAATCGTATTATACTCTACTCTACTTGATATGGATAGATTGTTGTTATTTACTTGCTCACACCAAGGCCAATATATAGTGGGATGTGACTCTTGGTCTTTAATATTCCTATGACTCTTCACCTTCCTATTCTATGGACTCATGTGCACATGGACTATGATGCACATTTACATTATTGAATACTTTGCACATTCTAATATTACTTGTGCATTTATTACATTGCATAAAGTAAATATTCAAACCCTAATCTAAGATAAACTCCTAATCTAAATATGTACCCATGGTGGTACATTGGCATGTACCAAATAATGTAATATATTCCAACACTTTTGGATCTCATTGTCAATGATGACATGGAAAGGATTATCTTTTTACTTAGCATCAAGTGTAAAATAGGTACTTTCATTTTTTGAAGTAGTTTGATGTTGAGGTGTTACTTGTCTATTGAGTTTATCATTCATGCATGTGGTGATTGATTCCTATTCTCCATTTTGTGAGGAGGAATAGTTATTCACCTTTAGGTAAATCACCAAAGTGTTATGTTGCACTTTAGATTCAATTTCACTATGAGTGTGAGTTTTATAGTGATTGTACTATTGGTCTCCCAATTTCTATTTACCCTTATCCTATGTCATCAAAGGATTTTGGGGTTTATATTATGGTACTAATAGGGCCTTGGATGTTATAAACATAGATTTTCAAACAATTAATGGCTTTGGTCTTAACATTGATATTTAATATGAGGCTGACATCATACCCTTATATTTATCCCATGATTTCTCTTTAATATTGAATGCAAACTGAAATGTTGTTGCCAAGGTGTTAATGATCCAAAACTTAGAATTTCAACTTATCTGAAACTTAAATTTGCAAGTTAAGGAAGATCATGTAAGATTGCAATTTAGAAATAATAAAGTATAACAAACCATAACACAAAAAATATAAGAAAAATAGCATTATAATTTTATTGCTTAAAAATAATGTATAGTGCAATAAATCTCTAAGAAGAGATGTGAGGAATGATTTTTACACTCAAGGGTGCATATTTCTTTATACAATAATTGGTGTATTGGAAATCTACCATCTTGAATATGAATAGTTACCTATATAGAAATGTGGATTTTCATATTCTATGAGTTAGAAGATAATCCATATGGAAACATGGTGATTCACCTTCCATGAGTTACAAAGTACATATTGTAGACACCAAAATCTAACTTGTCATCCATATAGGTCTTCCCGCCATTTTTATCCATTTATTTACATATATTTAGGTATATTTATTTAATATATATTAAAATATTAATATTTAATATTATATTATATATATATATATATATATATATATATATATATGTGTGTGTGTAAATCAATCCCAACCATCCATCTTGTGTTAATCTTGGCCATTCATTTGCCTTGATCCATACCACATACCCAGAATTAATATCCACCCTTTGATGTGTTTTAATTTGAGCCACATAATTTGTGTCACTAAAACCCTAACATACCCTAGTGTGGATTATTAATACAAGCCATTTTGATGGCTCAACCCCTAAGCAGCTCACGATTGAATCTAAGTAATTTTCTTAAGTCCCTGATTTTCCAAGTTCCCTTGGATTATCCAAGAATTCTCGCTATTCGTCTTCGCTCGCCATAGCCTCCACATCCATCGCCACCCACTTCACTTAGTTATATCTACTTTTGCATATCTTTATCTCAGTTCCTGAGCACCTTCGAGTGTTCCCTATCGCCGCCAAGTGCCTTCAAGTGCTTCCTTCCACCATCGAGCATCTCTGAGCACTTTCCACCATCTCCAAGCACCCATAGGAACATTCTACTACTATCAAGCACCCGTGGGTGTTTCAAAACCTACTAATTAAGACTAGAAAAACCCTCGAACGTCGCTAGGGTATCATCACCCCACTTTCCTACAATAGTTACAAAATATTGGAAAATAGCAAGTGAATAAGGTAAATCCAGCATTGGTTTTTTTTATTTCATATATTTTTAGGTTATGCTCATTTTCTTTATATTACATAGCTAGGGTTTGTATTAATTCTTAAGGGTATCACACTCTGGATCCTTCATAGTTACTACTGACTTCTTTTATATCTTTTGTGTGCAGATCTGGAGATACTACACCTACATTGTGTAGTTTCTTAAGATGGAGTGGCCTAGTATTGGATAATAAGAAGCCCACTCACCTTAGTTGGGATCATAAGCGAGTTTTAAGACACCACAAACACTTTTTACTAGGGTTTCAGAGAACCCTAGTATTGTAATATTTTGTATCAAAAGAAATCAAATTCTTTATTGTAACATTGGAGATTTGAGGCTCCCCCCATATCAATAAAATCATCTCTTTTTGTGCAATATTGTCTCTTGATTTCATCTTTATGTTATATTTGGTGTTTCACTTTTGCATCTACAAATGGTGATCATGGTGGGATGCCCTAAGGGTTTCTCATTTTTATTTAATTTGTTGACTAACTTACTATTTTTTGTCTTATCTTGCAAGGTTTTCAGAAGCATAGATCATGCGATTTTCGTTGGATTAGGATTTCTAAAGATTCGTAGAAATTTTTAGAAGGTGCGCAAACACCCTATGTTCTTGTAAGTCTGCAGAAGAAACCTTGAGCTTTCTATATTTACATATTTTCATATTCTTACATTTTCATATTTTTGGATTAAAAAGAACATCACTAATAAATCTGGTAAAAATAATTATTATAGTTTGCATTCTAGACATTAGATTAGTCATTGCATTCATTCATACATTTCCATTTTCCATTTAAATTTTATGGTTTTTTGGTGTATTGAAATTGAAATATCCTACATTTGGGTTGCATGTGAATTATTAAATTGCATAAATTAGACTGCATTGTAGGATTAGAAACCTCTCCTTTTTCTAATCTAAGTAGGAATATCATTAGTGTGTCAAAATTATCCCCGCATTGGGTGATTCTAGGCATAGGAGTGGACGAACCCCTTGCTATTTAGAGATGTATTTAAGTGGTGTACTTCACATCATTTGGAGAAATTTATACTCTTAATTTTGGCTTCTGATTTAGACTAGTGAAATCAATTGTTTCTAATATTGTATATGCACCATAGAAAATAGAACCATAAAAGGAATCTCACACACACTTCACATGTCATATTAAACAGTAATGGTTGGATTTCATCACCAACCATTTCTTGAGATTTGGTGATGGTGGCTTTCATCTTCATCCAACAATCCCTGCCCCTAGACACCTTAGATTACCCCCGAGCAAACTTGTTGGATTTTATCACCAGAAAGAATCTCGTTGTCCTATCCAAGCCATAGTATTCATCCATTTCTAATTCATATTAGCACATTGAAACACACAAAATAAAAATCTAAAAAAATAAATTCACATTGAAATGAGATAACAAATGAATGAGTTAAGACACATCTATTGAACAAACTTAGCATTGATTTGTATTAATTTGATTTTTGTGAGGTTTCAATTTTACATTTCATTTTATTTCACAGTTTGTATTTGGTTTAGTTTCTTATGGTATTAACGATAAATCAACGGAAAGAATTAAATAAAAATAATTCCATGGAACATTCATCCACCTTTCCCTCCACTTCTGTGGTAGATTCCCCAAGTGTGATAGACAATTTTTTTTGTGGGTCCATCACACACTGTATAGACTACTGATGTCTTGTACAGGTATACCAACACTTCCCAGCCTCAAATCAAATCATCTTCATCGTCCATTGATCATAATATCACCCACATAGACATGGCCAAAGTAGAGGCTCTATGTGAATCAGCTAACTATATCTTAGAATCCATTCAAAATTCCCCTAGTCAAGATCCCACTTTACAGTAGGAGCTTGATAATTTATAGCCATCCATATTTACTAGGGTGTACACTAACCCTCTTTTTGAGGCATCGATTGCACCTTCCTCTCATGTATCCATTCCCCAATACTCAAGTGCTCCTAGCACTTCTATCCCATCTTCATACACATCCACATACACTAATCCCTTGTATGAAGCACATGTAAATGTTGCTTCACAAGTTTCAGCCTCCCAAGTTACAGTGCCAAGTGAAACTTATCCCTTAGCCACATCTTCCATGCCATATACATCTACACCTCCCATTTTTGATAGAGAAATTCATTAAGCATGGTAACATTTGAACAAATTGCTTAAGCAATTTCAAGATGCTCAACCACAAGTACAAGTGAACCTTAAGACTATACCAAACTCTACTCAGACCATTATCATTAACTAGGGCAATCTTCTATGGTTTCCATCCCTACCACTCCACCAAGTCATACCACTACCCATTCCATTCCCATAAACCATACTAATTCCATTCCCATAGGCCAACCCAACCATAGTCCCCATGCATTGTCCCCATTCCAATATTCTCTATATCTTCATCATCAATATCCTCTTTATCAATTCCCTTCAAACTCACCTAGTCATCATCATCAATCTCATCATCATCTAGTCACCCCACAACATTTATCTACCATACCTTATCAAAATAATCATGTGATTCAAGGCTTCTACATTCCTAGGAAATACCCTAGAATCAAGGCCATGCAACAACAAAAATAGATCAGTTGATACAACATACTCCCGGTATGACAAACCAGAAGCTAACCTTACGTCATCTGATTAACCAACCCATTCACCCTTTAGTACCATCACCACCATATCTAAAATATTTCATGGTGCCGAAGTTTTATAAATTCAAGGGGACTAAGGACCCCAAAGAGCATGTAAACACATTTGTACACTCATGCTTTATAATCCATAGTGATAATGCTCTCATGCTTAGAATATTTCCTCATACATTAGGTGGAGACGCGATACAGTGGTACAACCAATTACCTAGTCATAGTATTTATACTTTCAAACAATTGGTTGACCAATTCTTTGAGCACTTTTTCATTGATGTTAGAAAGAAATTCTCATTGTCTTATGTTTATGCTTTAAAACAACATGACGATGAGTCTATATATGATTTTGGAAACTATTGGAGGGTCGTCATTACCAAATTGTCATTCACCCTACCAATGGAAGATATTATCAAGTTATTTACCAAAAATTGTTTAAAAACCATCTCTTGGATGCTTCAATTACAAACATATCGCTCATTTGAAGAATCTCTAACACATGCTAGTGTCATCGAGGAGATAAAAATCCAAGAGGGCATACTTAAGCCTAGGGAAAAGGAATGGCAAAACAAGTGCCAATACAAAAGCAATTATTCTAGCCAATCAAAATCAACACAGACCACTCTAGCCAATTAGCCTAATCATGTCAATCAAGTGGTCATGAGCCATCTGATAATGGCTCAACAACAATCAATGCAACAACCACCGCAATAAATTACCAATCATGTGGTACCCTTAGTATCCCAATCAATGCAAAGTATAGTTCCAACTATTGAAAACCATCCCCAACAACAATCTATTTTATAGAATCGCCAATACACCCCCTTAGCTGAGTCATATGCTTCCCTATTTCGAAGGTTGTACAACATAAATAAACTTGCCTTACCCAAAATCAGACCAAATGATCCCACTACATATGGTAAACATTATCAAAAATATTTATTTTGTCCTTACCATAGGCAAAATGGGCACGACATCAATAATTGCCATGTATTTAAAGATATAGTACAAGACCTTATTGACTTTGGGACCATCAAGCTTGATAACCCCCTTTCTCAACAAAACCAAAATCTTGGTATTTTCCAAACACCACTTCCTCATCATGAGGAGGTACAACCAACTATGGGAGGGGCTAACACCAAAACTCCTCTCAATCAAGTTAACCATGTTCAATAATACCAAGGTTTTGTAGGTGCCATTCATGTGGTAACTAAAGGTCAATGAAATAACTAGCAAAATACAAGGAAACAACCTCACACAAGTGTGTCACAAACTACCACATCACCTCCCATTCAAATTTTTCCTAATCCTTCCCCACCAATTCATATTCCTAGCCAACCAAATCCTTTCATTCATCCCATCAATTATCCTCCACGACTGGTCATCTCATTGAGTAGTTGGTTAACCACAAGCCTAAAGATGACTTCTACCAAATTGTCAATATATGAGTTAATTCAACAATCTCCCCCACATCAAGGCATTAATGGAAATTCTAGAATCCATTAAATTACGATCTCAAGATGCTAATGCCTTCAACAAATTTGTAGGGGGCATTCAAACATGCATGGAGCCTTCTATTACATTTTATGACTTTGAGATTTAACCAATCTCATCAGAATCAGTAGATCCTCCATTGCATATCATGGATCTAATTGATAAGAAGCCTTTCAAAATTGTTCTAATTGACACTAGCTCCTCCATTAATATCATCACCACATCTGCCCTTCATCATCTTAACCTTCCTCCATCTCATATCACCAATTCATATTTCACCCTAAAAGCATTCAACAATGCTTTATGTTCCACAGTTGGCACTATTGTTTTGCCCATCGAAGTGGGGGTCAAAATGTTGCACATGATGTTCCATATTTTGGAAGGATCCATGGTGTACAATATACTCCTTGGCAGACCTTGGATGAGGGAGATGATATGTATCCCTTCCATACTTCATAAATGCTTGAAATACGTTCATGAGGGATAAGTACATTGCATGCCAACATATGTTGAACCATTTAAGTATTGTTATTTTATCTCAAATCATTATGAATCCATGCTTCCTTCCACCCACATTTTTCTATTACCATCATCCAATCCATCTACCACTCTACCCATTTCTTCATAAAAAGCTCCCATTTCTGAGGAGCCCCTTATCACCAATCCCCACCAATATTCCATACCCCCATCATCTTCATCATTAACTACATGCACATTTGGTCAAATCCAATCCACTTCATAAACATCACCACCTTCTACAACTTTATCTTCCACATCATCATCATCCATTCAAAAACCTTCCCAATACAATCCATCTCTGTCACCCAACGTTTCACAAGTTGAGTTGATAATTATTAAACGTCTTCATATCCACCATTCCCCGAGCCATTATCCAACCATGATTATTCCACATCATCCAAAGTTGAGGTCCACCTCATTAATCCTAGTATTGGTGAATATGTGATCCAAGATATCATAGTTACACAACTCACCATTCCAACTACTAAGGATTTTGATCATCCACATGACCCACCTTTATCTATAGGAGCAGTATATGATATGGGTTCAACTCCCAATAGCATAAATTTTGTATACAAGGGGGATTGATTCTTTGTCCAATCTATCTCCCCTAGAAAAACCCAAAGAACCAACACCTACCAACATACAGAACATGTTGGGATTTCCATCCCGTTATTTTCACATAGTTAATTGGTAGGGATATGGTTTAGGACTGCATGAATAGGGAATGCATGATATTATTGATGTTCCATATTGAGAAATGCATGACCAGGCTTAGGTTACACTCCACTTTCCACAACCTCTGTGATGAGTGTCGTTGTTCATTCATCATTTAATCATTATGTGTGTCAATCCAGGGCGGTGTCCAAGGCTATATACGAAAGAAGGCTCCAACAGGTTAAAGATTAGTTCATTCAAAAAATAGGCTTTATTGATGGATCAGTTAGTGTTTGGGGGTTTGGTGTGACCTCTAACTCCTAAGAAATGAAATGAACTCCTATTTACTTTTGCAGAAACAGAATTGCAGGAAATGAAATGACAGAATCTGAAAATTACAGAAAATGAAATGTTGCTAATTTGAAATGACAGGAAAATAAAGTACAAAATTTAGAACACACACACTCTTGCATGAAAGTAAATCAACTAGATAATATCAAAATAGAATTTCATCTACTGCGGGATTGAATCAACAAAAACTACCAATATTGCAAAATGACAAGATATCTTAAAATTGTTGTGTAATGCAAAATTGAATCAATAATGACTGTAAAACTGCAAGATGAAAAAATATCTGGGAATTGTTGTAAATACAAGGAAATGTTGTCCACTACTGAAATATATATTGAAAACTACTAAAGAAATGCAAACTGGCAGAATTTTGCTAACCTATTGTAGCAAGAATTCAGCAAGAAATTCTATCAGAAATTGCCTTCCTCTGGCCTGCAAGTGGGCCCTTGCTTCCAGAACCAGAAGAATGTGAAGAGCTATGCTAAGAATATCTAGTTGTTACTCATAAACCTCAACATGCCAATTGAAAACTGAAGATTGCACCTTTTTATTCAATCTAAAAATGCATTACAATAATGCAGGAAAAACCTACAAATTACTGTTCTGCTACAGAAAAAACTTTACTCTATGCTAATTTTGGTATTCTATTGCCTATCTATCTATATCCTCAACCATCTAGGAGCTTTCTTATTTATAATATAATGTTGATATGCTTGGTTACTGATTTGTAGGGATTTACAACTGATTGCATAACTGTTTCCTAGAATGCAGGAATTTGCTTTGTCAAAACTTTATCCATTCATCCTTGTTGGGCTGCATTTGTTGAGGAAATCACGTTAAGATGAGTTGGGACAACCTCCTGGTCAATTGCCAATAATTTCCTCCACTGATTTGTCACTTTTTGACCACTTTCGGTTGTTCCTGCGCTATTCCCTATTCCTGCGCTGAAATAACAGGCAGGTGACAATTCATTGCTTATCTGCACTCCAAACGCATAGGGAGGAAGTTGTTGACCATTTGGATTGTTTTACCTTATCTTGTACACCCTTCTGCATTGGTGGCATGTGTTGGAGTGACTGATTCCAAGCCCTGTTGTATATGTACAGTTGGCTGGAATTTGCATGACTGTGTCCTGCTTTTACCAAATTTCTTGCATTTTGCCTTTTGACTTGTTGCTTCCATTTGCATCACGTGGCGAGTGTTGTCGGGTGGAGAAAGAGTCATGCCTATTCTCCCTCAAGCTGTTTCCAAGCATTTACCTCTTCTTTATTTGACAAATTCCATGCCTTCCTTCAAAGTGACAGGTGGCTGGAATTTGTATGGACTGTGACTTGTTGTTTCCAGCTGCCAAAACATGCCCAGATGCCCTTTTGGAGTGCTCATAACTTGTTCATCGTAACTCCATTTTTTACCAAATTGTGTCCACGTGTTCTTGGTTATATGAACAACATTGGGTTCAATTTTCAACTCTTAATTCCTCAGGAATTACTCCCTGCATCGTTGTCAAGTTGGCCTTTAACATAGATTTTTACCGAGCATTTCCAGCTGTCAAAAAGTGTGAAACTGCCATTTTGCAGGCCCCATAACTTCCAGGTTACTTGTCCATATGCCTTCAAATTTGGGTCATGTTTTCTCTATATTATGAAGTACCATTGGTATGAATTTGGTACCTTAACTCACTCTGGATCATTCCCAGTAGATCCGCCAATGTTCCCTTTAACGCATATTTGCACCTGTTAACAGCTCCAGAAAAGACTAAGGCATGAACAATGAGCGCAGGAATGAACAATGAGGCAAGAATGAACAATGAGTGCAAGAACGATGTAACCTTCATAACTTTTTATCTACAGCTCGGATTGACTTGCTTCAAAAAGCAAAGTTGTAGTTCTTGATGAGAGGAATCTATTCATGCCATCAGAATGTAATTGCAATACATGTTTTATTTACTACCTAATCAACTGAAACAGTGCATAAAATGCTGAAAATAGTCAAAACAGAGGTATAATGTTCCAAACATAAAATCATGCAAACATGTAACAAATAACATATTCTAATCACTATTTGGCACTTTAACTTTGTCATATTTCATATTATGGCAGTTTTTATATGTCAACCATAGTGTAATAATGAGGCATTTCTAGGCCTCATCATTCCCCCTAGCTTGAACTGATGCATGCCCTCATGCATCCTAGTCGGCCTTAGTAAGATGAACAACATACTTTTGCCACCTACTACCCGAGAAAGTTCTTACTGCACTACACCAAGCATTGTAGTTCCTGCATTTTTTTTTTTTTGTTTTTTTTTTTCTTTTTTTTCTTTTCTTCCTTTGTACTTGTGGTAAAATTCTTTTTCCATGCTATTTTTTTTTTTTGTCTGTTGTTGTTTTATTGCAGTAGTAGTAAAACAGAATTTTCAGGTGCATTTCGTCCTTCTCAGATTTATGAGGTATTGGTGGGACATTTTATTCTGAAATCTGCCCTACTAATAAAGATAAAATGGCTGCCATGTCTGTCCCAAAATCAGGTTTTTCACAATTTTGAATTTCCCATGCAACTAAGGGCAAAAGGGGGTGTTTCTTGACATTTTGAACAACATGTTCCATTTTTTTAACTTGCCAATATTGTATGAACAGTTTATGCCAAATATTGATTATCATATACTAAATGCTAAATGCTTACCATGACTAAATGCAAGAAACACATACCTTATCGTCCTAAAAATTTATCATCCACCTTACAAGCCGCTTCGATGATGATTTTTTTATGAAATAAGAACAACATAGGTGCGAGTAGGTGAGATTTGTACAATGGTAGAACAATGATGGGTGGATCAACAAGGCAATGCATGCCGGAAAACCGGTTTTCATGCAAGCCAACTCGATAGCGCCTCCGAGAAGGTTTTCACTACTGAATTATTCATTTTTTTCTCTTTTTTTCATTTTTTTTTTTATTAGAAGAGGCTGCCATTTCTGGTTTTCAACCAACTTCTATTTTTTTTTTTTCTTTTTTTTTTTATGTCTTGCTTGTGCCCATGAAGGAATTTCACAAACAAGATTATTTCCTTCTTTTTTTTCGTATTTTTTTTCAAGGCTAAAAAAAATATGATCATTTGGAAACCTTGTCAGAAGAGGAATCCTCTTCTATCATATGCAAATGTGACTGTGTGAAATATTGAGCAAATTCCTTCTTTGTGAGTGGTTTATGGTACAACTGTAAAAGATGTCCATTCACCACTAATGTCCTTCTTGAATCATCAACTGAAGAAAGTTGAACAACTCCATTCTCAAACTCTTCTGGTTCATCCTTGTTGCTCTTAATGTGATCATCATGCCACATTTTCCATTTTTGTTGAATGAACTCTATTTGGTGAAGTGCTTCCAACCAAAGTTCATTAACTGCATTCAACTACGAAATCTGTTTTTTTTGTTCCTGCAACAACTCAATGCCAACTACTAAATATGCATAAAGTGTTAGTAGAGCATTAGGATGTTGGATCAATACATCAAACAAATTTACTTCCTGGTTTTTAGTCAACCAACTATTGTTGTTCAAAGGTTGTTTTGGTTGCATTTCAGTTTGTTTTGTACCAAGATGTTTTGAATTGGTTCTTGGAGAATGATGCATTAATGAATTAAGAGGACAATGATATGGTGGAAAAGAATGGAAAATCTGTGTATGTTTACCAAAAACAATTCTTAAAAGAATTAACTTTGATAAATGGAAAGGAAAAGATGAGAAAAAATGATGACATCCATGTGACAAGTGAAGAAAATTGTTTTGTATTGGAATGGATGACAAATTTTTAGAATTTTGTTTTTCATCATTCCATAATAATTGTTGAACAGTTATTGGTTCATCTTTAAAATCTGCATTCCGAACATTTTCATCAAAAACAGACTGTTTGGATGAATCCATCTCTTCTACATTATCCTTTACAACGATGGAGGCCAAAATTGAAATGTCCGTTTCATTTTCCTTATATGTTTCACGAAACCATGGGCATCCTAGACAATCATACTTAGGTGGACTAAGGTTTCCCGCAAGCAAGTTTACTCTTTTACCACCGACTTGTATGTTTTTAGGATATATTTTCTTCTTTTTTCTTGGTTTGTTAAAACATATTTCTTGAACAATTGTATTAATGATTGGCACATCTTTAATAGCTTGAAGTAAAGGGACTATAACATTTAAATGTTTTAATTCCCTTATCAAATCTGATTTCAAAGATGTTAGTTTTGATATTTCAAACTGTTCAAGATATGATTCTTTTTGTGGGAGATTTTCTTTTTCTTCTTCTTGTTTCAGTGCAGATTTGTTTTTATGTGCATTCATTTTAGCTCCTATTTCTACACTGGTAAGTGGAATATGTTCAAGAAGTGGTTTTCCTAAACACAACTGATTTTTATGACAGTCACTAGCATTTATTATGGTTGTATTTTCTGATTTAGCCATAGAGACAGGGGTTACCTGTTTAACATTGTTTGGACTGACCACAGGTTGAGCTGAAAATAGAGGTTGTTTTTCATTTTGTTGTTGTTGTCCATGAGAGAAACTATGGGTATGAGTGGGCAATAAATTTGATTTCTGTGTTTGATAATGTTGCTGCCCTTTGTGCAATTTTTGTTGTTGTCCCCATTGATATCCTTGTAGTTTTGGCTGCAACCATGGTGGATGTGGTTGATTCCATTGTTGTTTCATCCATCCATGTTGAGACCACTCTTGGGAATATGCCCATGGTGGTTGACTCCAACATTGTTGAAGTGGACCTGAAGCATACCATGGCATATACCAAGGATTATTTCCCCAATGTGTAGGAAATTGAGAAGCATTCTGATATGGAAACTTAAGAAAATTATCTCCTTGTCCTTGTCCTACAAAATTGAGTTTTTTCATAGGTTGAGGCTGTTTTTCAAAGACACTTTTGAGTTTTGGCAATAAACTACATTGATTTGTGGAATGTCCTTTTTGACAAATGCTACATGTAGTTGGTATAAATGTTTTGTTCAAAGGACAGTCATGAACAGAGTGTTGCTGCTCACATCTTGAACAATAGATAACCGAAGGTTCAGTAGATTTACTCTTTTTATCTACTTTTTTATCAAGATGTACAACAATATCAGCTTTAGCAAACTCTTTCATGCATTCTTTCAAATCATGTTTATCATTACCAATTCTATGTTTTCTATGCCTTGAATGAGAATAATTTTTGCAAAGTTTAATGATTTCTTGGATTTCAAGTGCATTTGCATCGCCTCTTCCTAAAATATCCAATGCATCCCGAAATTCATCTTGTAGTCCCCTTAAGAATATAATTTTGCACATTTCAGGTTCAACACTACCACATCTCTTATGAACAAAAGAAAATTTGTCTACATAATCTTCTAAGATTTCATTTTCCTTTTGTTTCATTTCAAGCAATTCATTGTTTTGATTCTTGACTTGACAATATTCTTGGTATCTCTCCAAAAATATATTTTCCATCTCATTCCAGGTTCTAATTGAATCAGGTGCTAAGGTGATAAACCATCGTAGAGCTGACTCTTTAAGAGTGGAAGGAAACAATTTGAGCTTTTGATTGTCGTTAGTGTAATCATGAGCTTGACACACAATTTTAAACTCAAACAAAAACAAATCGAGGTCTTCAGATGTAACTCCCTTAAAATTCGGTAACATAGAAGGTGAAATGACCTTCATGGGAGCATTTTGATTAGGATCTAATTGGATGGGATTTTGAAAAGTTTTGGCAGGTGTACTAGTTGCACTAGGTTGGAGCACATTATTGGCTCTCCCTAGATTCTCTTGTGAGCCTACCCTTATAGGTTCCCAATCACAATTATATATCCTATTAAACTGTCCTGATTGTATGGATTTGTCAAGAAAAAAAGGTGTTGAACTATTGATTGTTCCTCCTTGTGATGATTTCTCAAAGGATCCTACAGTTCTGGACATAGATGATTGTAATTCTTTGAAAGTTCCAACAGTTTTGGGAATCATAAATTTGGACAACTTTGACATACTTTCAACCTCTTGTGAAATTTTTCTTCCTGTGGTAGGCAAAGGATTTTTCATACTTTGACATCGTGCTTTCACATCCTTTAACCTATTCATACTTGCTTGTTCTCTAAATGAACTGAAATGGAATTTACCAACAACTATTAATTATGCCGGTTATTACATTCAGATTTCACTCTGAAGTTCACAACTTAGCACACTAACAATTATTGGACTGCTTTCCTCTTCTAACAACACCTATCCCCGACAATGGCGCCAAAAATGATGAGTGTCGTTGTTCATTCATCATTTAATCATTATGTGTGTCAATCCAGGGCGGTGTCCAAGGCTATATACGAAAGAAGGCTCCAATAGGTTAAAGATTAGTTCATTCAAAAAATAGGCTTTATTGATGGATCAGTTAGTATTTGGGGAGTTTGTTGTGACCTCTAACTCCTAAGAACTGAAATTAACTTCTATTTACTTTTGCAGAAATAGAATTGCAGGAAATGAAATGACAGAATCTGAAAATTGCAAAAAATGAAATGTTGCTAAATTGAAATGACAGGAAAATAAAGTGCAGAATTTAGAACACACACACTCTTGCATGAAAGTAAATCAACTAGATAATATCAAAATAGAATTTCATCTATTGCAGGATTGAATCAACAAAAACTGCCAAATTGCAAAATGACAAGATATCTGGAAATTGTTGTGTAATGCAAAATTGAATCAATAATAACTGTAAAACTGCAAGATGACAAAATATCTGGGAATTGCTGTAAATACAAGGAAATGTTGTCCACTACTGAAATCTGTATTGAAAACTACTAAAGAAATGCAAACTGGCAGAATTCTGCTAACCTGCTGCAGTAAGAATTCAGCAAGAAATTCTATCAGAAACTGCCTTCCTCTGGCCTGCAAGTGGGCCCTTGCTTCCAGAACCAGAAGAAGGTGAGGAGCTATGCTAAGAAGATCTAGCTGTTACTCATAAACCTCAACATGCCAATTGAAAACTGAAGATTGCACCTTTTTATTCAATCTAAAAATGCATTACAGTAATGCAGGAAAAACCTGCAAATTACTGTTCTGCTACAAAGAAACTTCACTCTATGCTAATTTCGGTATTCTATTGCCTATCTATCTATATCCTCAACCATCTAGGAGCTTTCTTATTTATAATATAATGTTGATATGCTTGGTTACTGATTTGTAGGGATTTACAACTGATTGCATAACTGTTTCCTAGAATGCAAGAATTTGCTTTGTCAAAACTTTATCCATTCATCCTTGTTGGGCTGCATTTGTTGAGGAAATCACGTTAAGATGAGTTGGGACAACCTCCTGGTCAATTGCCAATAATTTCCTCCACTGATTTGTCACTTTTTGACCACTTTCGGTTGTTCCTGCGCTATTCCCTATTCTTGCTGCCAGAATAACAGGCAGGTGACAATTCATTGCTTATCTGCACTCCAAACGCATAGGGAGGAAGTTGTTGACCATTTGGATTGTTTTACCTTATCTTGTACACCCTTCTGCATTGGTGGCATGTGCTGGAGTGACTGATTCCAAGCCCTGCTGTATATGTACAACTGGCTGGAATTTGCATGACTGTGTCCTGCTTTTACCAAATTTCCTGTATTTTAGCCTTTTGACTTGTTGCTTCCATTTGCATCACGTGGCAGTGTTGTCAGGTGGAGAAAGAGTCATGCCTATTCTCCCTCAACTGTTTCCAAGCATTTACCTCTTCTTTATTTGACAAATTCCATGCCTTCCTTCAAAGTGACAGGTGGCTGGAATTTGTATGGACTGACTTGTTGTTTCCAGCTGCCAAAACATGCCCAGATGCCCTTTTGGAGTGCTCATAACTTGTTCATCGTAACTCCATTTTTTACCAAATTGTGTCCACGTGTTCTTGGTTATATGAACAACATTGGGTTTAATTTTCAACTCTTAATTCCTCAGAAATTACTCCCTGCATCGTTGTCAAGTTGGCCTTTAACACAGATTTTTACCAGCATTTCCAGCTGTCAAAAAGTGTGAAACTACCATTTTGTAGGCCCCATAACTTCCAGGTTACTTGTCCATATGCCTTCAAATTTGGGTCATGTTTTCTCTATATTATGAAGTACCATTGGTATGAATTTGGTACCTTAACTCACTCTGGATCATTCCCAGTAGATCCACCAATGTTCCCTTTAACGCAGATTTGCACCTGTTAACAACTCAGAAAAGACTAAGGCATGAACAATGAGCGCAGGAATGAACAATGAGCGCAGAAATGAACAATGAGCACAGGAACGATGTAACCTTCATAACTTTTTATCTACAGCTCGGATTGACTTGCTTCAAAAAGCAAAGTTGTAGTTCTTGATGAGAGGAATCTATTCATGCCATCAGAATGTAATTGCAATACATGTTTTATTTACTACCTAATCAATTGAAATAGTGCATAAAATGTTGAAAACAGTCAAAACAGAGGTATAATGTTCCAAACATAAAATCATGCAAACATGTAACAAATAACATATTCTAATCACTATTTGGCACTTTAACTTTGTCATATTTCATATTATGGCAGTTTTTATATGTCAACCATAGTGTAATAATGAGGCATTTCTAGGCCTCATCACTTTGATCTTGAACAAGCCTTCCAAAGGCTCAATCTAAATTCAGGAGAAGAAGCTCTCCATCTCGATGAATCTGACGATGAAATTCATGAAGAATTCCATCTCATGTCAATAATTTCTAATGAATCTGAAGAAGAATTAGATCCCATCATTCCCCACATCGAATAGGATGAGTTTTATCTCAGAATGTTCCCCATTCATGATCCCATATTTCGCTTGCTTCTTCCATAAGAGTGAGTCAAACCTACCGATGAACCCCCACCTCCATATCGCTAACCTATTTCATCAGATAAACTTGTAATATATGTACATAACATAAAAACAGTGGTTTTCACCACTATAAAAAAAATTAGAAAAACAAAAATAAAACAAAAACATTTTCCTTTTATGCATTGCATGTATATACCATTTAGTTAAGTGCATTTATTTATGTTGATTGTTGTTTTCCAGGTTTACCAAGGTCTTAGCATCGGTTCTTAAGGCTCTATCCATCCCATCCATTTTAACCTCATCCATTTTCCCTTAAGTCAACATGAATCCTACTAACTTATTCACCCCACTCCATAATCCATATGATTTGGAAAAGCCAATTCCTATTGATATGAGTCTTATTGATATGGATCGAATCTCCTCACCTCCATCCTTCTCCAAATTTATCTTGTCCAAAGAATTGTTAAGGGCTTAAACCAACTACATTCCTCCATCCTCTCCACCTTCACCTTCACCTTAGAATACTGAGGTTTTCCAGGTAGACATATATGAGGATAAGTCAAAAGAGTTTGATGACATAATAGACGAAATATTTTGATGACATAATAGACGACATTCATCTAATCCCAACGTCCCATCAACTTTAGGAAGGTTCACATATGTCCATTGAAGATACCATCGATGTGGACCTTAGTTCAGACAAAGACAATCCCTAAATTATCAAGCTTGGTAAAAGCTTATCCAAAGATGAACAAGAGCAATTAATTGCTCTCCTCAAGAGGAAGAAGGGAATTTTTGCATGGTCCTATAAAGACATGCCTGGTCTTGACTCAAATTTGGTTATCCACAAGCTCACCTTAGAATCTAATGCTAAGCCGATCAAACAAAACTTAGAAGGATACATCCTACCATTGTCCTCTTGGTCAAAGAAGATCTTCAAAAGCTATTAGATGTGGGTTTCATTGTACCCATTTATTATCCTGAGTGGCTCTCAAACATGGTACCCATTTGTAAGCCTAATGGGATGATACATGTTTGCACTGATTTTCAAGATCTTAACAAAGTGTGTCCTAAGGATGACTTTCCTCTTCCAAAAATTGATACTCTTTTTGATACTTGCATTGGCCATGAAATGCTTTCTCTTATGGATGTTTTTTAAGATACAAACAAATTCAAATAAATCCTAATGACCAACACAAAACAACATTCACTACACCTTTGGGAACTTTTTGTTACAAGGTGATGCCCTTTGACCTTAAAAATTGAGGTTCCACTTATAAACGTGCCATGACATAAATCTTCCACAATTACATGCATAATATCATCTAAGACTATGTCGATGATCTCTTGGTAAAATCCAAAACTTGACAACACATTTATGTATTGGAAAAAAGTCTTTGATCGACTTCTAGAGCATAATGTAAGGTTGAACCCCAAGAAATGTGTCTTTGGTGTTACCTCTAGCAAACTACTAGGGTTCATTATCTCCAAAAGAGGCATTGAGGTGGACCCAAACAAGGTCAAGGCTATCTTGGAGATGCCTCTCCCAACTAATTTAAAGGAATTACGTAGTTTACAAGGAAAGATCCAATTGATCCATCATTTCATTGTACAACTTTCTGATAAATGTAGGTCATTCAATCACCTATTACAAAAGGAGGTGCCATTTTCTTGGACATATGAGTACCAAAAAGCCTTTGATGACATTAAGCAACACCTAGCTTCTCCACCAGTCTTAGCTTCTCCTCGTTTGGGAGTCCCATTTTCTCTTTATGTTTCAACAATGAAATTTGCATTAGGGAAAATGCTTACACAAAATAATGAAGAAAAACGAGAGCAATATGTCTATTACATTAGTCAAACATTGGTAAGCTATGAAACAAGATACACTTATGTAAAATAATTATGCTTGGCAATGGTTTTTTCCACTAAGAAACTTCAATATTACATGATTAGTCACACAACATATGTCATAGTTAGAGAAAATCCTCTGCATTATATGATATCTTGCACTTATAATAAAACCCGCACCTCTAAATGGATAATGCTTCTTACTTAATTTTGACCTTGAGTTGTTCAGCCAAAAATCCATTAAAGGGTAGGTTATAGTTGATCAACTTGTGGAAGCTCCACTACCTAGTGATCATCCCTTGATTATTGAGCTCCCATATGATTCGGTATTCACTATTACTGAACAAGAAGTAGATGTCATTCTAGAGGAAGAAATCGATATCACACTATTCTTTGATGGCTCTAAGTGCAAGAAAGGTCAAGGTGTTAAAGTCGTGTTTCATACACCCTAGGGGGTACCTATCCCCTTATCATTCAAACTTGACTTCCAATGCACAAAAAACATTGTAGAGTATGAAGCCTTAATCTTAGGCCTTCAATCAGCTATAGCTATGGGAATTAAGTGTATCAAGATATTTGATGATTCTCAACTTGGTTTCAAGTAAATCAATGGAGAATACTAATGCAAAGAACCTACCATTAAAATTTACCATGAAGTAGCAATGAAATTGCTCTCTAAGCTTGATTGGTATAAAATCAATAGTTTTCCATGTTTGACTAATATATTTGTAGATGCGATGTCCTATCTTGGATAATTGATTCCAAAGGACACCTTAGGAGAGGTACAACCCCTTATTATTTCAATGATCTCTAAATCTGTAATTATTCATGTTGAGTCCAAGGATGTTTGCTTCATCCAATTGGATCCATATGAGCCTTGTTAAAACCAAATAGTATCCTTTCTCAAGTTTGGAACACTCCCATCTGACATGTATCGAACTACTAAATACACTTCCAAGCAAAAAGTAGCTCGTTTTGTTCTCTTGAGGGACGTGTTGTATAAACATGATTATTATGGAATCCTCCTTCGATCTCTCGAGGTTTTTGAGGCACAAATAGCCATAGCTAAAGCTCATGATGGTACTTGTGGTGGTCATTTTAGTAGGATGGCCATTGTAAAACGTATTTTACATATGGGTTATTATTGTCCCACCATGGAGCGAGACTGTTGCACTTATGTTAAACATTGTAAGAAATTTCAAGAGCATGCTAATTTTACTCATGTGCCATCACAAGATTTACAACATATTCAAAGCCTTTGGCCCTTTTCACAATGGGATCTAGATTTAATTGGAAAAAGCTCACCTCCTTCCTTGGTACAACATACATTCATCATCACAGCCACTGAACACTTCACAAAGTGGATCGAGGAAATTCTTTTAACCAGTATGATAGGACCTGGAATTATGGAGTTCATACTTCACCACATCATTTGTCAATTTGTTATTTCCTCAAAAATCATCTCCAACAATGGCAGGTCTTTCAAGAACAAGGATGTTCAAGCATTTTGCGATAAATATAACATCCAACATAGTTTCTCAACTCCTTATTACCCACAAGAAAATGGATAAGCTGGGGAATCAAATTATCAACCTACAGGATGTGGTATATAGGGGAATCCCCTATATCAGCAACTTGAGGATATGGTATACATCCTCAAGTGTAAGGGTAACCACTCCAGGAGGGAGCTAAAAGATCCCCATCTCTAGATCCCACCTCTCCACCAATGTAGAGAGATACCCCTCGTCCGCCCTCACCACATCAATTCATGTTACCTCCGCTAGCCCCACAACCTCCAATAAATCCCACTCATCCTTCCCCAATGCCTTCCTCAACCCAGGTATGAGAGGTGAGAACCGGTATTGAGCCTCTTAAATTCTCAGCTGCAGCACCACAAAACATTTGTTATTAATACATGTTCCAAAAAAATAATAATAACAAAAACATAATTTTTTTGTAAAAAATAAAAAGAGCCTCCAAGTGGGACTTAGATCGGTAAAACGCAATCCAACCCCAACTCTGGCCGCTGCATCCACTCCCTCCACTATCATAGCTTTCGCTCTCACCTCACTTCACTCCACCTCACCTCACTCTCCCAAACACAGCTTCACAAATTCAAAAACACACAAATGAGCTCCATTTCTACCCTACAAGCTATTTATAGCTACTTCAGGTGCCTTTAAGTACTCGCAAGCATTTCCTGGTACATTGAAGTGCACCGAGGCATTTGCAAAGCACCCAAACACTGACGAGCATCTATGCATGCCAAAAGTGCCAACTGGCGTTTGGCATCAACATGGACAAAAAGACAAATTCAATGTAAAATAGTGGCTTACTCCACAAAATCACTCCAAATTACACTCATGCATACATTTCATCATATTATCAAGTTTTGTGAAGGTCCAAACCACTTTGGATGCATAATTTTTGTTTGCGTCCAAAAAGGCACAAAATCACTTATCAAATTCAAAAGCACTCCAAAATGGTCCAAATTTTCACAAAACATCCATAATCATCATTCTCATCATCCATAATTCACTTTTATATCATTTCCAATCATCAATCATGACATTTGCATATTTTCCAAGTTCAAACAACATTCAAGTGAACCTCATAGCTCGTGGTTTATTCTACCCACTTGGCAATTACAGTGATTTGCATCCATGCAATTCGGTAAGATGAATAAATTACCATAATGACATTGATCATCTTCATCATCCACTATCTCATTGCTTGAAAATAACATCACATTTTGTGTGAAACCTTGCCAAGAATAATTTGTACAAAAGTTGCCATTGATGGCCTAGTTTGTGGGGTTTAAAACATGGACAAAATCACATTTTATCATTTCACATATCCTTGACAGTCATCATGGTGACTGGACTTAGCTAGGGTGATTGGTTTCAATCATAGGAATTATCTGACAATCACTAGTTGACCCTCTGAAATGATTCTTTTTATTTTTCATCTTCATCTTTGCATATCAATGATTCTAGAAGGCACATTCTTCAACAACATTTAATCACCCCAAATTTGGGGTAACCACATTTGGTTTTGATTTTCCCACAATGGGATACATCTTACATGATCATGGCATCTACACTTGGCAAAAATCCCTTCATCTGTTGGGGTAAAAATAAACACATTTTCATCAAGTTTTCACAAAACCTTTCATCTTTTGGGGCAAAAATAGACACAATCATTTCACATTATCCACCAACCTCCTCTTCCCATTGGGGCACAAATGGTATCACATTTACATAATTTATATCATCCACAATCACACAACCGTTTGCACTCATTTGTAAATTGGCTCGTGAGATTCATTCGCAAACTCATTTGCCAATTGAGGGGGTAAGCTACGCAAATCCAAATTCTTTATTCTTTTGTCTTCAAGCTCATTTTTCACATCTCAAGAGAAATCTACTTCCGTGCCTAGCCCAAATAGGTGTCTTGTGTTTTTGCACTACATTGTGTTTCACGTAATGCAATACAAAAAGGGGCATATGTAGATACCAAAATCTAGCCACTTGTCATCCATCCTAGTTTTCTCATCATTTTTACCCATTTATTTACATATATTTAGGTTTATTTGTTTATTATATATTACAATATTAATATTTAATATTATATTTTATATATTTAATAAATATATATGTGTGTGTGTGTAATCAATCCCAACCATCCATCTTGTGTTAATCCTGACCATTCATCCACCTTGATCCATGCCACATACCCAGAATTAATATCCACCCTCCGATGTGTTTTAATATGAGCCACACAATTTATGTCACTAAAACCCTAACATACCCTAGTGTGGATTATTAATACATGCCATTTTGATGGCTCAACCCTTAAGTAGTTCACAACCAAATCTGAGTAATTTTCCTAAGTCCTCGGTTTCCCAAGTTCCCTTGGAGTATACAAGCATTTTCGATATCTGCCTTCACTCGCCATAGCATCTGCATTTTTTGCCATCTACTTCACTCAGCTAGATCTACTTCTACATATTTTATCCCAGTTCTCAAGTACCTCCAAGAATTCCCTATCATCATCGAGTGCATATTAGCACTTCCTTCCATTATCGAGCACCTTTGAGTACTTGTTGCCATCCCCAAGTGCCCACTGGTACTTTCATCTACTGTCGAGCACCCGTGGGCATTTTCTAACCTCCTAATGAAGACTAGCGAAACCCTTGGGTGTTGCGACGGTATTGTCTTACCACTTTCCTGCAACAGTTACAACAGATCGAAGAACAACAAGTGAATAAGGTAAATCTAGCATTGGTTTATTTTATTTTATGTATTTTTAGGTTCTACTCATTTTCTTTATATTGCATAGCTAGGGTTTGTATTAATTCCTTAGGGTCCCACACCATGGAGCCCTCACAGTTACTACTAACTTTTTTGATGTCTTTTATGTGCATATTTGGAGATACTACACCTATATTATGCAACTTCTTAAGATGGAATATCCCAGTATTGGATAACACGAAGCCCACTCACCTTTGTTGGGATCAAAAGCACATTTGAAGATACCATCAACATTGTTCACTAGGGTTTCAAAGAACCCTAGTATTGTAATATTTTGTATCAAAAGAAATCAGATTCTTTATTGTAACATTGGATATTTGAGGCTCCCCCCATATCAATAAAATAATCTCTTTTTGTGCAATATTGTCTCTTGATTTCATATTCCTATTATATTTGGTGTTTTGCTTTTGCATATACACATATTAAATGAAAAATATAAATATGACTTGTTATTTTATATTTTGTCTTCTATTGATGTGTGAACATAGCTAGAGATGCATTTTGGCTATAAAATTATAAAAATGGAAGGTTACTATTTTTAATAAGGAATTTTTTTTGCAGTCGTAGGTCGTAATTATTTTCTATAGAGTCATTAGTAACTTGTCAATGATATAGTTGCTTGTTGAAATTATGTTTATCTCTCTAATATTTCAAATGCTTCTTGAATGTATCAAGACAGAGTCTTCAACACAAAGTTATGCCTCTAATAATATGGTTAGGATAAAAAAAGTAGATTTTTGGATATTTTTTAGCATAAATCCCTGCCCCAAAAAGATCACGTGCCTAGATTAATTAATTGAAAGGAAATATATCATTAAATGAAGATGATATTGCATCCCATTGAGATGATTAAAAAAAACAATTCTTATTATCATTGTTAGTACTCATGCAATTATGAAGTTCACTAAATTTATTAGTGTATTATTGGACAAATTGGTCTCTATAGTGGCATAGTTATTGGAAACACAATACTCATATTCATACTAGTATAAATGATAAAACCTTTTGCTTACCAACTTGATAAGGGTTTTTTATGTTATGATAGACTCTCATTCACCTATAAGTTGTTGGTCATGATTTCCCACTAATAAGCAAGTAATTTTGACATCTTCAAGACTCTGAAAGCAATGTTGTGAAAGTTAGATAATTAAATGGAAATGTAGTAAGCTAAGAGTTTCTAAATCCACATATCCAACTTAACATTGATCTAACTTGAGAAGAATTAAATACCAATATTGATCTACTTCTTCAAATGGCTATGTGTCTAGAATAGTGCAGGCTTGGAAATTGAGGATAGAGCTTTGATATTGACTAGGAGATCCCAAAACTACCCACAAAGAGCATTTCTCTATTTTTTCATGGCATCTCAAATAAGCTTCTTAATATCTTACATATTTACCTTTGGTTGGATGTTGATTTCTTCATGATATCTTGTTTCTTGTACCATGAATGTATATGAATGGACATCTAACAATAAAACATACTGGTGGATCTATTCTAGAAAAGAGTGACTACAAATAATATTAACAAGATGAAAGAAATCAAAGAGTATGAAACAATATTTGGTTCTACTTGATCTACATTATGAGGCCCAAGATATGGTGGTATAGAGAACAACTCCAAGAACTATCTTGTGGCACTTGAAATTTATGCTTTAGAATTGTGTACTAGAAAACATGACACAAAATAAATGTATTCTTATATAGATAATAATATTTATTTATAGATGATGTAAATGTAGATATATATTTTAAAATGCACGGCTCATGTAACTTTATTGGAAATAAGAAAAGTGCTTAGTACATGAGATGTAGGGTGATGTAGGGAACTATATTTGAGTGCACTTAAAGGAGTAGTAGAAAAAACACTTAGGCAATAAGAATAACTTGTTTTTAATAGGTGACATATATATATATATATATATATATATACATATATATATATATATATATATATATACATATATATATATATATATATATATATTAAAGAGGAATATGGAAGGAATAAAAAAAGTTTAAAGTGAAGATTTTATTCTCTACTTTATACACTATAAAATAAATACAAAATGATTGGAAGGTGAAATAGTTCAACTTCTGACCAATCAAGACACATATTTAAGAACAATTATAGACTACCTTTTTCTATTTCCTCTACACCTAGTGTTGTTATATAAGATTTTAGATGACTAAATTAAATGTGTGCAAAGACATGCTATAACATGGTATTGGAAGATCCTCTATACAATTGGACACTTTGTGATAACATGTTGAATTGGTGAAAGATATCTATTTGTATCTAAGTATTTGTACCTAAGGTTGATAACAAAGGAATGTTGACACCACAAAGGTCATGATTTCATAAGTTGAGTTGGTGCCATGTTGAAGTCTAATACCACAAGAAGGGTTGGCACTAGACTATTTGGAAAACAACCTAGATAGCTACCAAGGTCTACAAGCTAAAAGTGCTTTGGCATCATCTTGAACAATGTCTACGTTGCTTAGATCACAGCATAATATAATATATCACATATAAACCTACAAGTTGAACTTATATGATGTAATATAGTAAAATAATCCTCGGTATTCATAGTTCACCTTGTAAGGTGTTCCATTATATGATATTTTAATTAACCAATAATATGATGGTTTGATATTTATTGGGATATGTGTCATTGTAATTAAAATATTATATATGTTCCAACATCACCTATATATTTTGTTAATGTATGGTTATGTATTTATTGTTAGTAATGAGTGACCAAGGATACCCTTCGTATCATTTTATTTTCTTTCATTCTTTTTATACTTCTTATATTAGTATATAGGTAATATGGTGCTTATGTTCATTCCTCTAAGGTATTATGATTATCAACATTGAGAATCTAAAAGTTTAGGATTTTTTTCTTAATTTTATAAATAATGATAAGAATATATGTCGTGGCTTGAAAGTAGCCATTGTCAATTAGGAAAAATGTGAATACTAGAAATGAGCCTAGGGGTTAATGTGGGAAATAAATATAGCACAAAATAATGTCTTGTTGATAAAGGGAGAAAACTAAGGTAAATAAAGGATTTGGTATTGTTCTAAGATAACTATAAGGCTATGGTTAGGGATGTGGTTAGAAATAAGGATACCCTAAGTCTGTTCCATACCTCATAAGTCATGACATATTTCATAGCCTATGGTTAGGTAAGGGTATCGTAAGTCTATTCCTTACCTCATAGCCTACCCACCTTTTTTTTTGGAGGGGGGAGACCATTAGCCAAGGAAAGGTTTAGAAGTACTTACCTTATCTATTTTTATTATTTACAAAAACATTACTATGAATCAAATAGTAAATGAGTTTTTTCAATATGGTTATCCTATTTCAAACTTCTTCCCATGATGCTACCCTAAAATAAAACCTTGATAAATATCATTTTTAGGATATATAAAATGGAAATCACTGACCATTAACTAAGACATTCATTCGACAACTTGATTACTTTATTTGTGTGAGTGACAAATGCATATGCACAAGACTATCAACAAGAGAGAAACATATAAAATTTATGAAGTATATATTTTCTCATTTGTTAGTTCTAATGCATGAATTTTTAACTTATCTTGAATATCTACTTTATTCTTATTTTTGCTATCTATAATGAATAGAATAGAACGATGCTCAACTTTAAAATATGATAAGCATTATTGATTATTCTATTTTCAATCAGAATATTGTGATTCCTAAGAATAAAAAGAACACTATTATCACCAATGTGAAGTTTCTTATCTCCGATTTCACAAACTAGAGAAGAAAAGAATGAAGATTCTCCTATCATCGAATGACAAGCTTTCAAATCCAAAATACATTCACAAAATTTAGGGGAAAAAATTATATGATCTAAAGAAAGTGGCAAAAATATATTGTTCACTATCAAAAAATTGTGGTTTGCTTAAGATTCCATGCTTTTCCAATTGCTTAGAAAGGTCAATTAGCTTCTTAAAGCATCTATGTTTTGTGTTTCCCATATTTTTGTAATAAGAACAATCTTTAAATTGGTTTCTTAACCTTTATTTTCTTAGAAAAATTGACTCTTTATTTTAATTATTATGACTCTTTTGAACAAATTCCTTCTCTTTAATAGTTTGAGAATGACTTATACAATTGATTTTAATCATGAAGTCAATTATTTTGTTCACAAATCAACAAAAGACAAAACTTATCCAAATAAGACCTAAAATAATTAGAATCAAGTATTGTTTCTATTTAAAGGAAGATAAAAATACCTCATAATTAAAAGAAAGGTTTTGTGAGACTTCATAAACTAGATGTTTCTCATCCTTCATGGCTCCACACTTGTCAAAATATAGCCTTATATTGTCAAAGTTGGAAAGATAATCTTCAAATTGATTAATATATTTAGTTTTGAGTGTAGCAAGTTGAAGCTCTAATTGAATCATGTGTGCTTCATCGGCCTTCACAAATAATTTCTTAAGTATATCCCAAGTCTACTATAAGAAGATGCTTTTTTAATATGAAGCCTCAATTCATATAAAATTGCCAAGCTAATGAGACCATGTGTTTCATAAAACTGGTTCAAGCAATATTCTTCTAGTACACATTAAAGGATCTTGTTCTTCATCCTTCATGATATAAGTCCTTAGTGCATAAAAGATCATGCATTTTTTATTTCCACATAAAATAATTTAAATTTATAAATCTATACTTAAAAAGTATAATTGATGGCATGATGTTAATGTTAAAGTTTGTTGAGTAAAATATATAAAAACACACTATTAAGACTTTTAATAAATAAGATTTTTTTAAAGACATTAAATGAAAAAAAAACCAAATTTGATACTAAATTATAATATTAATATATATATCAAAGATTTGAACATTGAAATATACTCACACATCATTGAAATGTTATCCAAACTACCCAAATTCCAATCACATAGAGGGAGGCATCCATTATACCTTGAAGGAGTGTAGCCCTTAGTTGTGCTACCCATTGTACTTTGTCTGCCTTTTAAAAAACAAATCCATATAAATATTAAAAGAAAAAACACAATTATAAGAAAAATGTGAAACATTCTTTATATATATATATATGAAAACTTAATCATAATAACTATAAATTTTTTTACATACATAAAAATAAAAAATAAAGTTTTAAATGTTAAATCTGTAAAATTGCAATTAAAAGTAAAATGTGAATTGGAACCCTTCCAAGTCTCTTCACTGAAATAAATATTTACCGAGAAAAGCCAAATAAAAAACTAATTTAAAATTAATAATAAAATAAAATGTGAATTAAGAAATTTACACCAATTTTTGTATATAGATACAATAGTTCAAGAAGAACATGGCCCTCTTTATCACTTTTCGGGATCTAAGGGACCCGCTAGTCGTGAATCGGATGATTGAGAAACATGTGGTATGACCTTGGGCGATGAAAATTTAGAGGAAAGTATAATTTGTTAGATATAATTTTATATTTATTTTAAATTTACATTTAAAAATAAATAAAAACAATTACACTCTTCAATATTTATGAAAAATAGATAAATCTATATAAATGACAACCTGCTTCAAATAAATGTATAACCATATCACAATTAAATTATAGGTTTTCCTTTTCAATACATACTCTTCCATATATAATTTTACGTATTTCTATGTTTTTAAGATAATACTGTATGAACAACAATTCATATTTTTAAAATTATTAATTTTTTAAATAATTATAAAAAAATATAAAAATACAATCTTAAATGTGTTAAGTGTGTGGCAAGTATGGTCTCAATTTGGATATTATATCTTTTCCCTACATACTCGCAAAGAAAATAGACCTCACCTCCACCGACTATAGGACTTGAACTCAATCATATTTGTTAAATAACAAAAAGGACGCAATTCCGAAAAGGATAATATTATGAATAGGATTTGAGCCCCTTTGAATTCGTAATAAAAACAAAAAAACAAAAAAAAACAATAGTTGGGCAAGGACCACTACTTGTCATGGTACTTTGACAGGTATTAAATTTATTTGGGAAGTAAAGCTATGGCCACAGACATGTTAAATTTTTTTGGGAAGTGATAATTGAGGCCATAGAATGAAACGCTAACCACATATCCCTAGGATTTGAGATAAATTATTTTAATCAATAAAAAATAAAAGTTTAAATCATTTAAATAGTAAGGAACCTTATACATACGTGTTATTCTAGTATTTAAAAAGATTATACGATATAATATATCATATGGTACGTTCCTGGAATTACTTACCGTGGCACTTAATGGTGAAGGGGTCCATTATTTCACCTCGTTTCGAAATAATTTCGTCTTTGCATGTTTCGATATTTCACAGAGTACCTGTCACCACAGTTTTCCTGTCGAGTTTTTGCCGCTGTAAATTATTTTCCAACCTGTACAGAAAAGGCGACAGTCCTTGCATTGCTGTGGTGTCCAGATAGCTACGCGAAGAGATAGTAGCTTTATCTACCTCCTGCGATTCCGCCTGACTGTTAAGAAACTCGAAAAATATCTTTCGACACAGGAAAAGGGTCGAGCATGGCGACGAGCTCCCACAGTTGGAATTTCTTCTCTCGTCGCAAAAGCAGGACAATTCTTTTCCATTCTGTATTACTATTTATTGGTATTTTCCTTAAATCAGTGGAGCCTAAGCTGCGATACTACAGATGCAGCAACGGAACTGCTTCCGATAGCACGTTTGAGGACAATTTGAATAGAGTCATAGATGATCTACTTCGAAATACACCGCAGACGGGGTTCAACACTTCTTCCCATGGGCAGACTCCCAACACGGTCTACGGCCTCCTCCAGTGCTGGTGCAACGTATCCCCACAAGACTGTGCAAGCTGTTTGAAGGAAGCAAATAGTTTAGCTCGTGTTCTTTGCCCTATCACCATGGGTGCTTCTATGTGGACAGATACGTGCTTCTTGCGTTATGGTGGCTCCAATTTCTTTTCAAAGCTAGATATCAATGGAAGTGATCTCGAGAGCTCAAAGTATATCACAACAGATCTGCAGGCCTTCAAGAACGCCACTTACAGTCTTTTGTCGAATCTCTCCCAGAAAGCTTATAGCCCTGCAAATAAGGGTTGTGCCTTTGGATCGATGAACTATTCTGCTACCAACATGGTTTACAGTCGAGTGCAATGTTTGAGAGATATTTCCTTACAAGATTGCAGATCATGCTTGTCCTTTGCATTGAAAAATATGGAGCTGTGTTGTTCTGGAAAACAAGGAGCTCACGTCCTGTTAGGGACCTGCACAGTCCGATATGAGATTTACCCCTTTTATAACATTCCAAGGTTGCCTTTCGAAGCAACCCCTCCCACAGTAACTTCAAAAACTCCATCGGCTTCAAAAAGTATAAACAACACTTATTTTTTTAATTTTTAAGACAAAGGTTATCAGATTCTTCTTTCAATAGATTAGATGATTAACAATAAATGTCTACGCTACAGGTAGGTCCCCAAAGAAATTACGCTTAATACTGGGGGTTCTGGGAAGCGTGATTCTGTTTCTAGGAGCCATTCTGCTCGGAATGCGAAGTGAAGTAAGATCCTCCGTTTCCGGACAGCTAAAAAATCTTGTTAGGCGGAACCAAGGTACGGTTCTCTTGTGCATTTTGAGGGTTTGTGGCATATATAAGTTGAAGTCATCAGCTTCATTTTCATGTCTTTTAAATTTCATTGCGTTACAGAAATGCATGAACTAGACCAGGAATCAGGGATACTTGACCAAAAGCGAAATGGCATCTTTAGATTAAAAACATTGAGAGAAGCAACAGGACAATTTCACAACAGAAACAAGCTTGGTGAAGGTGGTTTTGGCCCCGTATATAAGGTACTAATCTAGTTAATTCATCAATCTCTTCTGAGTAGATCAAGAGGGCATTTCCTGGAATTGGGATGATTCTAGAGCTTTATACCTCTATCTCCGTTTGACATTTCAGGGTGTAGAAATTCAACACATTCTAGTTTCTTAGAACAACACTCTAATAACAATTCTCAGGGTCTATTTCTGTGATATCAAATTACTATTAAATTAACCAACCTTACATGTGTGTTCATTTCAACAAAAAAAAAAAACCTTGGATGTGATTTTTTACATTACGCATTACACAGGGAACAATGAGGGACGGAAAGCAAATAGCAGTTAAAAAACTGTCAGCAATATCCAGACAGGGTAAAAGAGAGTTTATGAACGAAGTGAAGCTTGTTGCAAATATTCAACATCGAAACCTTGTAAGGTTGCTGGGATGTTGTGCCGAGGGAGCGGAAAGGTTGCTTGTTTATGAGTATCTGCAAAACAAGAGCCTTGATACCTTTATTTTTGGTAAATTTCTTCTATAATTACTTTTTAATTACTGAAAAAGATTAATATGTAATTCATACCCTTACCCTCTCATTATGAATAAATTTTGAAATTCGGAGTTTCAGATCCAGACCCGGAAAAGCGGGAACAGTTAGATTGGCCAAAGCGCTATAACATTATAATCGGAATCGCTCGCGGGCTTCTTTACCTCCATGAGGATTCACAACTACGAATCATTCACAGAGACATTAAGGCAAACAATATTTTGTTGGATGAGAATCTGAATCCGAAGATTGCTGATTTTGGCTTGGCAAGACTTTTCCCAGACAACGAGACTTATGTCCGAACAAGAGTTGCAGGAACATAGTAAGTGTGCTAGCCTTATTAGCTTTTGATATGGTAAAGATGCTATAGTTTATAAATCCAATGGGTTTTGATGTGCAGCGGTCACATGGCTCCAGAGTATGCAATGCTAGGGCAACTATCGTTAAAAGCGGACGTTTATAGCTTCGGAGTGTTACTTCTGGAAATTTTGAGTGGTAGACAAAATACAGATATCAATCTTCCAGGGGAAACGAAAAGCCTAATAGAATGGGTAAGCAGTTGGACTTTCAAACCATTTGTAATCCCGCTATGAAATTAGACAAGCCTAGGTCATGTGAATGTTTGTTTGATGCAGGCCTGGAATCTATACAGGGGAGGGAATCTTCTGAATATGGTGGATTATACAGTAAGGGAATGTTGCTCCAAGGAGGAAGCCTTAAAATGCATTCGCATTGGGCTTCTATGCGTACAATTTGATGCAACAATCCGTCCAAATATCTCTAGCGTTATCGAGATGATATCTGGCGACGGAGTGGCATTACCAACACCAACAAGCCCTGTATTTGTAAGTGTTGGAGAGTAAATTAATGTCAATAGATGATAAGATGTATTGTGTCATTGTCAGCATAATAAGGTATATTGCAGCAATCTTAAAAAATAAAATGTATGGTATTATTGTCCAGTTAATAATCTGGAATGTCCAATAATTCGATGCAACCACTCTGTAACATCCTACAAATATAAGTATCTTTATGAATGAAAATGCAAGCAATTACTCTTCTAGAATTAGTTGGAACATCTTATAAATACAGGTGCGTTGATGAATGAAAATGTAAGCAATTTTGTGTTATATCTTGTTTTCTTTCTATCCTCATTGTCTTGTGTCTGGATTAGAGTCAACATATGGTATCAAAGCTCCTGAGAATGGACATGGATAAATTAGTAGTTATTTGTTGTTTCTGTATTTGTGAGCAGAACATCCAACATTTGGTTGAAAACGTAGTAGAATACTTCTTGTGTGTGGTCTGGTGTGTTTGCAAGGTTGTGAGTTTGAAGCCATAAATGGTTGGGTGTGGAGGCATTAGTGTCGTTTCAAAATTTGAGAGGAAGTCCATCGTGGCTATGTGTGAGAATACTCTGCTCTGTAAATAGAGTCTATGATATTGTTATTTGTATTGTTGTACAAGAATAAATTCTGGTAAGCCCTCAGTTATATAGCATGTGTGAGATTATTTGGTTGAGAGCAAGAGATTATCTGTGATGTGTATGCGAACGAAGACGACACGTGGACTTCAAGAAGTTCCTAGCATTCTATGAGGCAATGCTAGGGAAGAAAGGCAATAGCGATAATTTGGCAGAGAACTCGAATTTGACAGAGGCATTCGCGGTATTTGAAGGTAATGCGACGACATGATAACAGTGGAGGAGCCACAATCATAATGTACTTGCCAGGGCTCAAGGAGGGACGACCGACCACAGAATGCTAAAATATATCGCCAAAGTGGACGTCGACAACGACAGAATGATGAACTGCACAACATTTGGCCGAAGAAATTCCTGGTTCGAATTCAAATTCATGACATAGGTTCGAATTCCTGGATAGAAATTTCTAAATCTCCTAGTCCAATCTTGTTTCTGCGATTTTTGCACCATCTTGTTGGTATTCTTGATCTTGATCTGCGTGCGTAGAGCAGTTGGCAAATGCCTTGGGTGCTGGTTGTGGTCTACCCAGGTTCCATTTCCACTCTACCGTGTTGTATATGTAAGCATAGTTGGCAAATGTCCTGGTAAAGGCCAATAAGGTTTCATTTCCTTTTGTCTAACATGTGGATATATTAATAATTCAACCCCATTGTGACTGATGCCACTTGGTATACCTAGATAGAACAGTTGCCATGTGGTATATTCGGATAGGACAGCTACGGCTGGCCATAGAGCTAGGTTCTTGGGGCTTTTAAACTACCCAACTTTTAGCCCCAAGGGTTAGGTGGATTGGTAAGTGCTAGTGAGAACTAGGTTCAAACCTTGGTGGTGTCATATAGCAAAAGAAGTAGTCTGATCTGAATCCTCTGAGTGTTCGTCTGACGACGATGGTATGAATCCTGAGCGATCGGTGGTTTTTATATCACATCAAGTCAATAACAACGAGACAAATTAACAATAATGAGACAACATAGAGGTTATAGGGGTAACCCAAAATTTGAACCCTGCTTGATAGTAGAAAAGGACAGTGAATACCCTTACTTGATAATAAAAAAGGACAGTAGATATAACGGATTCCCTTATATAAACAAAAAAAAAAAAAAAATCTCCACTTGGACACATCCAATTGCCAATTAAAAACATTCTTGCTTTTGTTGGTATTAAATGTTTCATAGTTGTATCGCCTATTTGAACCCTCACCTACAAGATTGGACCCATATGAGCTTTATTGATTTTGAACCCTCACCTACAAGATTGGCCCCATATGACCTTCATTGATTTTGGGTTTTTGAAATGCTATGTTGTTTTCATCATTGTTATGTCATTTATATGATTTTTTTTTAAGCGAAAAACCCCTTGCGAGGCCGCCTTGGTCTGAGACCACGAACAGGGGTTCTACACTGTCAAAGTCACCTGGGGGTCGCACCCGACCCTACCCACGAAGTACCTCTTTTGCCACAAAGCATTCCCCGAGAAAAGGAGGAGCCATCACTATCCTTGGGCCTCGATTACAGAAGAATGTTGTGACTTGGGGTGTTGACCCATCCAATTAAGTTGTCTGGTTTTTGCTCGAGATTTGTGGAAAACCGCTTGGGGTGGTTAATGTGTATGCCTCAAATGTCGCTTCTGACAGATGCGAGTTGTGGAGATGGCTTGCCATGAATCTGCCATTTGCCACTTGGGTGCTCTCTGGAGATTTTAATATGGTGGAGAAATCTTCTGATAAGGTCAATCATGTCCCGATGTGGTGGTGTTTAGGTGAAAGAGAAGCTTGGTTTTTATGAAAAACAAGCTTCGCCTTTATGACCCTAATTCTCGCTTCTCGCCTTCGACTTCCCGTAGGCTCTTTGGTACACCTGGTCCAATTTTCAGGTTGCTTCTTCTAGGGTTTTGGTAAGATTGGACAGAGCCATGATTTCAGAGTGTGACAACTTTCAGTTCTCCCATCTTTTACCTTCTTCACCGTATGTGTTGACTTTGCCTGGTACTACACTGTCTGATCATTCACCTATTTTATTCTCGGTGACAATGTTAAACTTTCAACCTAGAGTGCATTCTTCACAGTTTTACCTAAATGTTTCTTTTTTGCATAGCTTTAGCATGAAAGCTCATATATGCCGCATTTGGAATTTGATTCCTAGACCTGATGGTATTTCTAGAAGGATTGAATGGTGGAATGTTGCCATTCAACGAACCACTAAGGTGTTGCGAACTTTGGGTGTTGAAGTTGCAAAACGACAAAAATAGGCTAAGTCTGCCTTGCAAAGTGAGCTATCCAAAGCCTGTCTTAGGCTTGAAGCCTCTCCTTTCAACTCTGTTGCTCAATCCCAAGTTTCTTCCATTCGGCATGAGCTAAAAAAGGTTGATTTGTATGAAGCCAAGGGGGCTCAATTACGTGCTCGAATGCATTGGCTCAAAGTGGGGGACAGAGTGACCAAAGAATTTTTTCAGCGCCTCAGACCTCCTGCTCAACATTCTCAGTTTCAAGCCATTCAAGTTGATGGGCAGAGATTTATAGATCTTTCAGACATTGTCAAAGTATTTGTTTCACATTATCAAGGTGTTTTTGCTTCTCAACCCCTTGATGATGCTAGAAGGCAAGCTCTTGCTGATTGTACCATTGTTGTCCCCAACAAGCTTTCTCCTGAGCAAATGTTATTTTGTGACACTCCTCTTTCTCTGGAAGATCTAAAAATTGCCTTGTCACTTATGGCCAATGATAAGGCACCTGGGCTTGATGGCTTCCCATGTGAATTCTATAAAGAATTTTGGGATATGCTTGGTTCTGATCTCCACAAAGTTTATCTTGAAGCCCTGCAATGTGGTTCACTGGGTTCCATTATTAACAAAGGCAATGTTAAATTTATTCCTAAGTCTAGAGATCCTGAGCTCATCACCAATTGGAGGCCGATCACCATGCTTAATGTGAGCTACAAGATTATTGCTAAAGCCCTTGTGCTTAAGCTTAAATCTATTATGCCTTTGATTGTCAGACCTGAACAAACTGGATTTGTTAAGGGAAGATACATTCTTGATAATGTTCTTGTTGTTTGGGAAGGTATGGAGTGGGCAAGAAATTCTGAACAAGATGCTTTATTCATTAAGATAGACTTTGAGAAAGCCTATGATAAGATGGAGTGGTACTTCATAACTGCCATGCTTCAGGCTCTAGGTTTTGGGCCAGTATTTGTGAGCACCATTCTTATGTTATTTCAAGATGCTTCAGTTGTTCTTACCTTGAATAATAGTCAATCTCAATCAATTTCTCTTGGTCGCTCTGTGAGACAGGGGTGCCCTCTTGCTCCATCTCTTTTCATTCTTGCTACAGAGGCTTTTGGCTATTTGTTGGCCCATAAGATGGATCAAGGATTAATCAAGGGTATTGCTCTCCCTAATTTTGACCGTTAGTTGGTCAATGGTCATTTTGCAGATGATTCCTTCTTAACGCTTCAAGAAGATGAGCAATCCCTTTCCTCGGCTATTAGTTGCTTAGAGGTGTTCTGTTTAGCCTCTGGTTCTTCTATACAATGGAAAAAAACATCCTATTTTCGGCAATCTCAATCTCAACTGCCACACTGGTTACATCAATTCCAATGGACTTGGATTCATCCAGGTGAGGTGTTTAAATTTCTTGGAATTCCTTTTGCATTTCATGGTTCCTCTGCTCAATTGTGGCAGTATGTTATTGATAAAGTGGAAAAGAAGCTTTCTTATTGGACTAGTAAGAAACTTTCTCTGGCAAGAAAATTTCAGATTTGTTCTAAGGTTTTAGCCACTACCCATGTCTATTATTCATCTTGTTGGGTTCCATCCAAATCTTGTTATAAAAAATTGGATAAGCTTCTGAGAGACTTCTTGTGGGCCAAAGACTCTGTCAAGCAAGGTTTTCATCGGGTAGCCTGGGAAATTTGTTGTTTGCCCAAGGATTGTGGAGGCATGGGTTTGTTTGATTGTCACCGACAAGGTCTTGCCCTTTGTGCTAAATGGATCACCCGATATTTAATTGGGGATGAATCTTGGAAAGTGCTGGTCAGGCATTGCATTTCTTCTGGTTTGCTTCAGGGGAAGAAAATTTGGAAAGGGGTGGGATTGCAATCCATTCTTACTGCTTTGTCTTTGTTAAAGTTAAAGGTTCTTTTGTCATTCAGAGTATTTGGAAAGCCAGGGAGGCCTTCAAACCCTGGCTTAGTTGGAAAGGGAGTTTTCGCAAAGCGGGTGCCTCTTTGTCTTCCATGAATATTTGGTGGTCTCCTGTTATCACTTGGCAAGGTTCTCCCTTAGCTGCGGTGCGATGGGTCAGAGCGCAGAGGTTCTATAAGCGTGGTATTGCTTCCATTTTTTATTTCTTCTCTCGACATGCCAGGTGTTGGATACCCTGGGAAAGTTTTCGTCAAATTCACAATTTAAATCCTGGTGATAGAGACACTTATGAGGTGGTTATTGATAGTATTCCATTTTCTATTTGGAGCAAACTACATAAGCATTTTCAAAAACCCTGGTGGTCAGATTGGTGTTGGCCTAGGGAGCTTCCTGTTTTGCAATATAAAGCTCATCTTGGTTACAAATGGCTCACCCCACAAGTTCCAATGGTTGATAAGCTCACTCTGAGATGGAATTTAGTCTCTCTTCCCTCCCAATGGAATAAGAGGTTTCGGATTGCTTGGGCTACTTATATTGAACCTAAACAGAGTTTTTTTTGCTTGGAGTCTCTTACATCAAGGGTTACCTGTTGGCAGTAGGCTCAAGCATCTAGGTGTTCATAATCTCATTTTCCCGGTTTGTGGACAAGCGAAAGATTTACTGCATGTTTTTTGGTCTTGTGATCGGGCTCAGTCAGCTTGGGAGTGGCTTCTTGAAATTTTCAGACCTTTTATGCAGGAGGATTTTACTTGGGTGCATGCTATTTTGGGTGACCCTATTGCTTTTTCCTTCAACTTGGATGTTGTTTGGAATATTTTTAGAATTGGTACCTTGTTTTATCTATGGAAGTCCCGAAATAGAGTTGTTTTTCTCAGCAAGATGTCGGACATGTCTTCTCTATTTTTGATAAATATGATATATTCTTTGATTGTTGGTTATAGATTCAAGTATAGGTTAAAAAAGTACAGGTGGAGCTGCAGTACTTGCGTACCCTCATGGATCATTGGGGGAATGCACCCTGCATTATGAGTCATGTGCATCTTCCTTCCCCTTCCAGGTGGCAATAATTTCTCGGCTTCTTTCTTTTCGAATGCATATTTAATACTGTTTTGGCAGTTGTTATTGGCAGTTTGTGGGCTATTTCTGACACTCTTGTATACTCTTAACCACAATGGTTAATGTATTGGTTTACGGGGTGTGCTAATCCCACCCACCTTTTTTGTATGATTAAACATTATTTTATTAATATAATGGCTTTTTCATCCAAAAAAAAATGGAAAAGTTTAACAAAAAGTAAAAGTCAAACTCAAAAGAAAGATACATCAAATCAAGGATTTCATCTTAAAGAAGAAAATGAAGATACAATGCTTATAGACCTTTTCAAATGAAGTGGAAGATGGTTCTTTAAGGAGATAGTGTTGATGAGATTACTTTGCGTTCTCTGTCCATATAGTAACCATGATATGCAATGTGAACTTCAAATTTGTCATGTATGAGGAAAACACAAAATTAAAGGACTAATATAATGTATGGTCAAAGGATAAGCTCTCATTAGTGAACTATTCATATGATATAAATGACCTAATTCAAAAGGTGGATTCTACTTGTGGCGTTGATGACTTATTTAGTGTTAATGATGTTGATGTTCTCATGATGGTTGTGATAATGCACTTGATGATCCCCATATTGAGTCTCAACATGAAGATAATATTGATATTGATGTGATTGAAGATGATAATTATGTTGTTAATAACCATGATAAATGCTATGTTGTTGATAACCACAATCATGATAAAGAGATTGGGTACTTTGAAAAGCACACCAAAGTTATTGAATCTAAATTAATGAAAATAATAGGGTATGATGTAAGGATTATAAAAGAATGAGCAAGGAATAAAAAGCCCATATATCCAAGCACAAGGCCAAAGAATGAAGGCCTTGAGTATGATGGTGTTAAGGTACCTAGGGATAAGAATATGAGAATGTTATTTTATATTGTGTATGGGTATTATGGATTGTTGGCATATGGGCCACACATAACCCAAAGTTGATTATATTATAATATTGTATTATAATAAAAATAAGGATAAGGGCTTAGGAGTCGACTCTCCAAAGTAACATTAGAATAGGTATATAAAGAAGGGATATTGTCATTGTAATAATAATCACTTATATTGAGTATTCTCTTGTAAGAGTCCTGGCTCATGGAGTGGATCCCATATTGGGAGATATTATGGCATGGTTCCTTCCTTAAGGAATAACATTAGTGTTGCCATACCTAAAGGGTATTATCACATATTGTCTTGTGTGGATTGATTATTGTGGTTGATGTATTTAATATTTAACATATTAAGGATTTATTTATATTTATGAGAACAAACTCTGATAACAAGTGGTATCACAACAATGGTTTTGGCAAAAGAAATAATGTTTGTAGGGTTTGCAAACATTATTTTAAGGAAAAAAGTCAAAAAATCATCATACTTTTCAAAGAGCTATATTTTTTTTTCAAGTAGTCATATTCAAAATATTCTTATATCACCACATAGATCATTTTGAGTACTACAAAAAAAAACTAATTATATGCTAAATCTTGAGTAGTATTGAAGAAGTTATTTATGTTTGAAGTTGGGCTATTGACATTATTTTTGGTTACACAAAAATTTAATCTCTCTTAATCTAGGTAAGTAAATCAGTTGCAGGATGTTTTTCGTAGGACTGCCCAAACTGCCAAACTTGTTTCGGTCATATTTCACTCATCCAGACTTAGATTGAGCTAAAATTTTGAGGGTATATGCTTGACAAACCCTAGAACGTCTCCACCAATGTTCATATCATTTGGGGCAACACAAATCCTAGCGCATCCCTATGTGTGAATGATATTTTTAACAAGCAACTATGCGAGGGTTTCATCTGGGTTAAGTGCAAGCAGCTCTAGAGGTTAGTTTTCAGGGCCTTCGAGCCCTAGTGGCCAATATTTTTGTGGTTTCTACTCAAGATTTTAGTAGGATATGTTGTAGGGGATCCAATATGGGTTAGAAATTTATCTTTCAACAAATATTCATGCTGTGAACTTGGGTGACAACGACTTCCAATTTGTTGCACAAAAGAAAAATGAAAATCATACATTTCCACGGTGTCTAGGGCATCGATTAAAGATATCACAAATCAAGTTTCAAGTAGCTGATCAAAAAATGGCTCAAATCTCAAGTGAATATGGTACTAAGGTGCACCCACAAAATAAATCTACTATGGAAACCCCTGTTAAGGGTAACAATTTCGAAGACTCATCCCCAAAAATGAATTTTAGGGATGCCCTCCATGGTGGACAACCTCAGCCTAATGTTAATATTAATCTTAGGGCTTCCCTTAAACCTCTAAGAATGACTAAGATTACTCCTAGGAAAACAAAGTCAGGAGCAGCTGATGGAACTCCTATTGTTAAGCTTGATATGGGTAACATTAAGACTGGTATTGAAGATCTAGAAAAAAGAGGACTAATTTGTTGTTTCATGGGTTTTCATCCAAGCCTATCTATTTTCAAAGTTTGGGCTGCAAAAAGCTAGAAAACTAAAGGTGAGTTACAAATCTCTATTTATCCAAATGGTTATTTTCTTGTTTTATTTTCTAATAATGAAGATAGAAAGAAAACTTTTCAAGGGGGTCCTTGGTTATTTAAAAGGGTAGGGCTTTTCAGGAAGCCTTGGCATACTAAATTTAAATTCAAAGAAGATATGCCTTCTACAGGTCCCGTGTGGGTTAGACTCTTTGGCCTCCCAATTGAATTCTATAATTCGGCTATTTTTCTTCAATTGGAAACTCTTCAGGAACGTTTATGATGATTGTTGATTGTACAAAAAAAATTGAACATATTATTTATGCTCGGATTTGTGTTTTAATAGATTTTGACAAACCCCTACCTAAAAATATCACATTACAAATTGGGGAGGACACTTGGGAGCAAGTAGTGGACTATAAGAACATTCATTTTCGTTGTATAATTTACCATGAATATGGTTATTTGGCTAGTGTTTTCCCAAATAAAATTCTAGATCAAAATAAAGAAGATGTAAACTCAACAGGTTTCCAAATACCTAAGAAGAAGAACACTTAGAAAAAACCATTTATGAAGGATCAATCAAAGTTATCTATGAATATGTTTGAAATTCTTTCCACAAATGATGTCCCAAGTGAGGAAGAGGAAATAATGGAAACATAAATCTTAGAAAAATAATTTAAAGGTAAAGGGAAGAACTCAAAGATGAACCAACAACTCAAAGGTTTTCAATAGAAAAAAGAGAGAAAATATACAAAAGAAAAATAATCTTTTAAATGTTAAAATTTCAAATAATATAGGTCCCAATATAGACCCTGTTGAACCTGGTAACATTTTGGCTGTGTACAAGCATTATTCAAGGTTAGAAGCCATCTTAGATTCAATTGGAGTAATTCAATAAATAGGGAAAAAAACTAAAGATGGATTCTAATCAAAATCCAGGTTGCAAGACCAATCATTATCATATGGTAAAAGAAGGTGAAAAGCTTGTAGAGGAAGGTAAGATTAATGCCCTTCTCAAAATGTTTAGCCCTGGTATTAATGAAGATCATCACCTGAAATATTAGAGGACTCAAAGGGAGTCTTTCAAAACAAAATGAAATTAGAATAATGATTCAGATAAATCATCCATATCTTGTTTTCCTCCAAGAAATAAAATGTCAATAGAGGATATGGAATCTATTGCTAGTAAAATTTGGCCAGCTAGAAAAGTGGTTTCCCTCAGTTCCCAGGGGACTTCTGGTTGCATTGCTTGCCTTTGGGACCCAAAAGAGGTAGGTATTCACCATAAGGTTGGAAGTTAGGGTCTTTTGGCTACAGCTATTCAAAGTAGGCATTCCAACCAAATTATGCTCTAGCTAATTTGGAGGAAAAAAAAGACAGTGGAAGAATACAACTTATATTATCTCTCATTTTCCTAAATCTTGGATCTTGATTGGAGGAGATTTCAATACCATCCTCTCTCTATATTAGAAAATGGGAGGAAATAGAAATTTGGGTAGGAGCACTAACCTCATGAGCTAATATATTGTAAATCTCCATCTTGTGGACATCCAACCAAATAATGGCCTTATGACTTGGTCTAAAAAAAGGCAAGGCTTAGCTTGTATCATGGAGAGATTGGATAGGTTCTTGCTCTCTGACAATTTCTTAATCCATGGTCACATTCCTAAAGTGAATACTCTTAACAATGTTGGTTCAGATCACTGGCCAGTCATGGTGGAAATGTGGAAAACCAACGTGAGTTTCTCTCCTTTTCAATTTCAGTTAATGTGGCTTAGAGACAATTCCTTTAAACCTCAAGTACAAAAATGGTGGAAGGAATTTAAAACTAGGTATGGGACTAAGATGTTCTGTTTTACCAAAATATTGCAATACATTAAATCCAAAAGCAAGACTTGGAATTGGAAGGAGTTTGGGGATGTTCATAAAAACATGAAATTATTGCTTAGCTTGAAATTTTGAATCAAAAAATTTGTTTAGATGGCCTCACAGAGAGTACAAGTGCAAATGAAATTAAACTCACAACTCGGTTAGAGGAATGGGAAAAAAGAGAACTCTTATGGAAGAAAAAATATAGAATTCAATGGCTTAAAGAGAGTGATCGAAACACAAATTTCTTCTAGCTTGAAGATCTCACAACAATTTTCTTCCCTGAAATCATATTCTGGAGATGTTTTCTACACTTGGTATGTCATGAAATCTATTGTTGTCAATTAATTTTTCAATCATTTTGTTGCTACTCCTCTTGACTCGGCTTCTCAACAAAGTTTTCTTCAAGCAATCCCTTATCTTATCACTTCTGAGGATAACTCTATTTTGACTACTCATGTTACTATCAGTGAGCTTCAACAGGTGGTTTTTAAAATATAAAAAGGGAAAACCCCAGGTCCTAATGGTTTTCCCATTGAGTTCTACCAAGAGTTTCGGGATATCCTTCATGTTGATTTATTAAAGGTGGTGGAAGAAACCAGGAAAGCCAAAGAAATTTTGAAGGTTATCAATAAAAATTAAATTACTCTTGTTCCAAAAGCTCAAGAGTTTAAACATATCTCAACTTTTAGAACTATTGCTTTATGTAATGTTCTTCTCAAAATCATTACTAAGATCATGGCAGAAAGGTTGAAGCCTCTTTTGCATAATATTATTTCCCTTGAACAAGGGGGTTATGTGGAAGGGCATCAAATAGTGGATGAGATAGTTTTTGCTAAGGAAGCCATCCATTCCATGGATATGCAAAAATCTCCTTCCATGTTCATTCGGTTAAACTTATCCAAAGATTATGACAGATTGGATTAACACTTCCTTATCAAAATTTTGAGGCAATTTGGTTTCTCTCAAGATTGGATGGATTGAATTATGGGATGCATCTTTTCAATTTCCTACTTAGTTCTTATAAATGGTAGGCCTTTTTAGTTGTTCCCAACTTCCAGAGGTATTAGGCAAGGTGACCCCCTATCCCCTTATTTATTCATCATTATTTTTGAATGCTTAGGTAGGACTATAACCAAAAATAGAGAAAACAAAACCCTTTATGGAGTTACCATTGCTCATGGAGATAGACCTATCTCTCATATTCAATTTTTTGATGATTCTACTCTTTTAGGTAAAGCTATAGTTAAGGAAGCTTCTAATATTAATAAAATAATTGGTTATTTTTCTAAGGGTACCAGGCAATTAATCAATGAAGATAAATCTAAAGTCATTTTCTTTCACTACTCTTCTAGGTAGGAATCCATGTTCTTGGATAAATTAAGATATAAGAAGACCTCCCTTACAATAAATTATTTAGGTATTCCCATCAATATTCAAAGACAAAAATAAGATTGGAATTGGTTGTTGGAAAAATTCAATAATAAAATTAGAAAGTTGACCAATAGGTGGCTTTCTTCTGGGGTAGAATCACCTTGGTAAAATCAGTCCTTCAAGCTATTCCTATTTATGTTTCTACCATGTTGAATATTGAATAACATAAGCTTATACTGAGAGGGGGGTGAACAGTATAAGACCACTTTTTACTTTCTTTCCAAACCAATATCAATTAATGTCCTTAATTGCAATAACCAAATATAGCAGTGTGCATTAATAACTTAGATAGCAATAGTAAGCAAGAGCACAAGTCACCACACACAATTGAGACACAAGATTTAACGTGGTTCTCCAATGTGAAGTACTCCACAAGATAATCTCCTTATAACATTTCACACAAAAATAAGGATCCTTATCCAATACAATGATTTCTTTGATCCGATCAAATCTAGGTAATAACAAGCTCACATAGAACTTGTCCAAATCTGAATAACAAGCTCACACAAAACTTGTCCAAAATTGCTCAACAAGCTCACATAGAACTTGTCCAAATCTGCTCAACAAGCTCACACAGAACTTGCTCAAATATGCTTCAACAAGCTCACACAGAACTTGTACAAATTTGCTCTAGTAAGCTCACCAAGAACTTGCTCAAATCTGCTCCAACAAGCTCACTAAGAACTTGTCCAAAACTGCTATAGCAAGCTCACCAAGAACTTGTTCAACTCTTCTCAATAGGCTCACTAAGAACCTCATCAAAATCTGTCCCAAATCTATCCATAAATCTGTCTAAAATTATCCACAAAGTTGTCCCAAAAACTGTCCACAAAGCCTTCTCAAAGGCTCAATCAATCATACACAAACTACCACAAATCTATCCAGAATTCTATCCCAAAGGCCTTCTCAAAGGCTCAATCAATCATGCTCAAGTAGTACTCAAATCTCATCCACAAATCTATGAAGTCAAGGCTCAAAGATGTACTTAACAACGAATGGCAATGCACTTTACAATGGATGACAACAATGATCCACAATGATCTCAACTCAACTCAACTAAAATCAATCTCAAATCAATTCAACTCATAGAAGCATAAAGAGAATTGTTAGAGACTCAATATGTTCTAAACTCAATCTCAACTAAAATCAGAATTATATAATAGTTTGTTTCATGGGACTTGAACAATCACCTCACACAATCACTTGACTAGGCTCAATCAACTCAACTCAACCAAAAATCTCACATTACAATGATACTCATGTTATTTTCAAGTTCTTTACATAACCAATGGGCTTCAACAACTATGCTTATAAAACAAGGTTTAAACACAACTCTCAAACCAAAAAACCTTGAAGCATTCAACCAACCACTTTCGAAAAGGAAACCACAATTAATCCTTTTCACTCCAATGATATTTCAGAAATCAACCACCATAAACAATCAATAGGAGAATGTGCCCATACCTTTTTTGATACCAAGAAGTTGTCCACAAAATCTGCCACACTAAACACAACTTTCTTTTTCAATCTCAATAAGGGTTAGTGGACTTCAAATAATAATCACCAGATAAGCATAACTCAATTTACACATTTTTACTCCAACTTAGTAAACACATCCACCAAAGTCCTTTTTAATAAAAACCCTTATCAAAATAATAATCAATAAACCTCTCAAAATTTATTTTATAACAACTCCTTATTTCTCCTTAATCTTAATTCTTAATTTCACGAACATCAAATTAAATCAACAACTCATCCACATTTGAAATAATAATCACAACCCTTATAAAAATAAAGTTTAATTAAAAATTTTAATTATTCCTAACCACCTTATAACTCCAACTTAGGGCTTAACAAAATTAATTAGAGAAAAAATATATTTACCTCCTCAAGGGGATTCGAACCCCCGACTTTCCCACACCATGAGTTCCTTAGCCATGACTAAGGTTGCCACACGAGCTAGCCACTCGTTTGAAAGGGAAAGGCACAACACACCTTAAAACGTTTCCTCCCTTTCCGTAAATCAAAAGCACTTCGAGTGCTTTTATTTGAACGCCTTCTGAACGCATTCAAGGGGATTCGAAACCTTGACGTTTGTGTTGCTCCACGCCTTAGCCAAAATCCAATTGTCAATGCACCACTGTACCCATGATGACTTTGGACTTCGACCAACCTTCATTTATTCGTTGCCTCTGCTTTCTAAAATATTTTCATACGAGCTCAATTCGGATGCTTAGCCAACGATTATTAACCACGAGCCATAAGTTGTTTATGAACCTTAGGTATCCCATTTATATAGCCTTCTTATTATTTTCGATGACGTCGGTGGAAATATTGCATATTTAATTTTAAATTTAAATTTAAATTTTAAATAATTAAAATTTAAACTAAATATTAAAAATTAAATATCTCCATCATCGGGGCACCTTTTTCGATGAAACGAAAGGCCAACTTGGGTTTTAAGAAAAACCCAGTTCAAATATGCCATCCATGGTTTTAAATAGAACCTTTTATTTTTCCTACCTTGGTTTTCACAAAAACCCTGTATTTATCCATGCTTTCCAAAATATCATTTGGCCACCAAAACTCAATGTGATCCATGTGACATCAATGATCCATGTGACATCAATGACAACATAAAATAACTCAAATTGCCAACAATATCCCCCTTTGTCATTGATGGCAACACCTCTAATGCCAAAACCATAATCACTGAAAAACCATCTCTGAGAATCAAAGCTGCTCCCCCTAACTCAATAATCGCTATGGAGGTTGTTCTCCCTAACTCAATGCTCTCTTTGGAGGTTGCTCCCCCTAACTCAATGCTCTCCCCCTTACTCAAATCTCTCCCCCTTTGACATCAATGGAAAAAGGGACACATATGGGGCTAAAAGATATGACTCTTAAGCATAGCCCCCTCACAACCTTCTCTCTTGAGGTGATTAATTTTGGGGTGGGAGTACTTTTACTCCCATCTTACATTGTTTCTTTCCTCTATCAACTTCCTTCCATGTTTTTATGATATCCTTCTCTTGATCTTCTTGCCTTGAACCTATTTGACCTTCTTGCCTTGAACTTGTTTGGAATTGAGTCCTACACCATTTTGCAATATGTCCAAAGTTATTGCAATTAAAACACTTGATATTGTAGTATTTGGATGGTGCCCATATCCTGAAATATTTCTTGAAATAATTTCCATATCCATTCCTTTCCTGAACCCTGTATTGTGAAGCTCTGTTTTCATGACCATTATAACCATGACTTCTGAATTGTGTAGCTCTAAAACCAAAACCATGTTGCTCATTTCCTTTGCACTAAGAAGCTCTATGACCAATCATGTTACATGAGAAGCAATGTCCCTAGAAACCATACCTTCTTCCTTTGATGTTCCTTCTAGAAAAATCAAACTTCTTTGATCCATAGACCCTTTCTTGACCATTATCCTTATGATCATTTTCAACTTGTGCATTGCATCCTTGAACCTTCTTTGTAGTATCTAAATCCTCTTTCTTAGTTTCTTCCTTGTTTTTCTCTTCAAGTATTTATTTTCCTTTTGAACTTGATTCACCTATCTCAAAATAAGAACCAAAATAAATTTTTGGAGCCATAGGAACTTTGGAACTTTCTTCATAACACTTAGGTGCTTCCTTGCTTTCAACTTTTAGAACTTCCTTTCCTTTTGAGTGTGATTCCCCAAACCTAAAATATGAGACCTTTGATGCTTTGAAATCTTCCTCTTCTTTCTCTTTATTTGTGTCAAGTAGCAAATTGGCATCCATCTCTATAGCCTCTGAAATACATGTTTCCTTCTTAGTGAAAATATCTTGACCTTTTGAGTCATGTGATGGATCAAAATTCTTACGTATGGAACATCTCAATTCTTTTAGATTCTCTTTAACCTCTTGTAGTTGCTCATGGATCTCATTGAAGTATTCTTTTAGATCAACTGAGATATCTAACTTTCTTACACTATTCTCTTGTTTAACTTCTTCTGATTGGAGTGAATGTTCTTCTACTTCTCTTATCCCATAGAAAAACCCTTCTTCATCTTCATTGTCACTAATATCATTATAATCTTCTATAGAAAACAAACTCTCAAGATTTCTTTGACCATGCTTGTTTCCTTGATGTGTCATATCATCTTCACTATCACTGAAACCATTGCAATATCCTAATTTGTGATCTCTTTGATCACACACAAAGCACTGCTCTCTTTCACCTTCTATTCCTAGGAATAAATGTTCTTCCTTTTCATTATCTGATTTGTCTCTATCACTATGATCTGAGCTATCACTTTCTTCTATAATGTAGTAATATTTCTTTGCCTTACAAAAAATTTCTTCTTCTCATACCTGTTTTGCTTGTATCTGTCATCTTTGTCATGCTTATGCTTTCCATCTTCTTTTCTTCTATGACCATATTTTTCATCATCACTATTTTATTCATGTGGACACTTATATGCATAGTGACCAAGATCACCACACTTGTAGCATCTGACTTTCCTTATATCCCTGAAATTCCTTGAGTCCTTATTCCTTTTGATTAAGTTAGCTTCCTCATCATTATATGAACCTCTACTTGTTTCTAAAACTTTCCCTTTCTCTTTTTCTATAGCCTTGAATGCAATCTCTTTTATTGGAACCTGATGCTTACTTACCCTCATCTCATAAGCTGTGAGAGTTCCTTGCAATTCTTCCATTGTTAGCTTGTTGATATCCATTGTTTCTTCTATTGCTAAAACCTTTGCATAATATTTCATGGGAAGTGATATCAAAACCTTTTGAGTAACTTCTAATTCTTTCATCTCAAATCCTAGGCCTCTCATGGTGTTAGTAATCTCATCAACTTGAAGTAAAAACTTTGCAATATCTTTAGAATATTCCATTTTCAATTCCTCAAATATTTTTCTATGTGTTTGTATTTTTTTCAACTTTACCTTGGAATCTCCTTCATAAGTATTCTGCAACTTGGTCCACATATCATTATCTGAATTACATATCATAACCTTTGAAAAATCTATCTCTCGTAGCCCACTCAAAATACAATTCATTGCTCTTACATTGATCTCAACCAATTTCTTGATAGTCTTATCTGCCTCGGGATCACCTTCAATCCTATACTCTTTTTCAACCATTTGTCATACCTCATATCCTTGTGATATCAAGTAGTTCTTCATCCTCATGCTCCAGAAAGCATAATTGTTACCATCAAATAATGAAGCCTTACTTGTAGATGATACATTCTGTGAAGCCAACTGTGTTCTTGTAGAATCTACCCTTAAGCTGTTAGCTTTGTCGAAGCAACCCGCTCTGATACCAATTGAAGAACACAAGATTATACTGAGATGGGGGTGAACATTATAAGATGACTTTTTACTTTCTTTCCAAACCAATATCAATTAATGTCCTTAATTGAAATAACCAAATATAGCATTGTGCATTAATAACTCAGATAGCAATAATAAACAAGAGCACAAGTCACCACACACAATTGAGACACAAGATTTAATGTGGTTCCCCCAATGTGGGGTACTCCACAAGATAATATCCTTATAATATTTTACATAGAAATAAGGATCCTTATCCAATATAATGATTTCTTTGATCTACTCAAAGCTAGGCAATAACAAGCTCACACAGAACTTATCCAAATCTGAATAACAAGCTCACACAGAACTTGTCCAAAACTGCTCAACAAGCTCACACAGAACTTGTCCAAATCTGCTCAACAAGCTCACACAGAACTTGCTCAAATCTGCTTCAACAAGCTCACTAAGAACTTGTCCAAATCTGCTCTAGTAAGCTCACCAAGAATGATGTAGGAACAATAGTATGAAGCTATATTATTCATCATAATGCAAGTATATATAGAATTACATAGGAATCTCACGTAGGTTAAGTGGTTGCAACAATCTGCCAAACATGGCCAACCACTTAACTACTAGTTAACCAAATGCTAACTATGGATGTCCACTAACTGCTAGAAGACAAACAAGATCTCTAACAGTTAACTAACATCTAAAAACATGCTAACAACATGCTAACAACCTATTTCTAACATGGGCATACTATGCCTCATGTGAATACAAAGTGCAAGAAATAGGAATAATAAATAATAATAATAATTAACTTAGGCTTAAGTGGATAAGCCTAAGTTATCCTCAACACTCCTCCCAACCATATAAGCATTGGACCCCAATGCTCTCAACAAATGTGGAAAGTCATGGGCCATCTCATGGTGAGGAATCCAGCGAGCCATGTGTGGAAAGTGACCACGATAAGCGACAAGGTAAGTAGTGGAAGAACCCTGTCCCGTGTGATGAGTCTTCATCTCGAAAACTCTATCTAAAATGAGCGGAAGCTGACGATCAGGTGCCACTACTGCTGTAGGACTGAAAATAGGATCAGGTACCAAAAGAGGGTCCTAAAATGGTGTCTCTGGAAAGCGGCGCTCATCCAAAGGAACCCAAACTCTACCTCCAACCTGTGGTGAGTGAGGATTGTGATGCTTTTGCACCACTCCCTGTGGAGTCTCCTGCAAGTCCTGTGGTATCTTGCCTAGAAGGCTCTACCGGTTCTCAGTAAGGGAAGTAACCTTAGCTTGCTCCTCCATGTGTGCAATGGTGGGAGTGGGCAAAGCCAAAGGTAACTTCTATGGAACAAGTGGTTCAGTAGTTGTAGGTGTACCCAAAATTATACCAATGGAATCAATGGTATCTTTCTCATGAGTGAGAATGGTGGGTTCCTTAACCACTTGCTCTTGTGATTGTTCATCATGTGGGAGTGAAACTTCTTCCTTTGCATGTTTCTTAGGTGGTGCTTTTTCTTCATTTTGTGTGGGACAAATGCTAGTAGGAGCCAAAATAAGTGCTTGACTTAATGGCTTCCTTACTTGCCTACAACTTAACATCAAATTGGAAGTAGGTGTAGTGCTTTGTATCAAGTAGTTTTTACCATGCAACTCCAATGTGTAGGTGTTATTTTTAGCATGATAAATAGCATTCCTATCAAATTGATAGGGTTTACCTAGCAAGAGTCCACAACAATCCATATCTGTGACATCACACCTAACTTTGTCCACAAACTTGTCACCAAAAGCAAAAGTCAAGGTGCAAGTATGGGTGATGTTGGATGTGGAGTCTACATCTTTCCACCCAAGTGCATAAGGTTGGTGATGTGGTTTGATGGGAAGTTTCAACTTCTCCACAATGGACTTCGCAATGAGGTTCTTTTGTGATCCGTTATCAATGATACAATCAACATAGAAATCATGCGTCAAGTGGGCTCTAGTGACAAACAAATGATCACGCCCCCTTGAGCAAATACATTGGACATTAGGGTAACTTTGTTCAGTTTACCCTTTAAAGCAGGATATTCTTCTTCTATCCCTGTAGCCAAAATGGGACCATCTTGTGGTTCCTCATGTGTAGGCTATACAATTAGGGATTTCTTCTTCTTAAACTTCTCAAAAGTATAGCATTTGGATTTTACATGTCCATGCTTTTTACAAAAGTCACAATACAATGAAGAAGAAGAATATTTAGCATGAAAGGAAGAAGAATGTGCTTTAGGAGAAGTGGGAGGAGAAGAAGAATGAGGGGAATATTGAGAATTGTTCTTCACCTTTTGTTGATGTTGATTCCCGCCTTTGGAAGAGCCCTCCTGTGATGAACGAGACTTTTGATATGCACCAACTTTCTCCTCTACAAGAATGGCATGATTGAATGCCACATCCAAGGTGAGGAAGACATTGAATTTGATCTCCCTGAAAATATGATCTTGCAAGCCACGAGTGAATTTATTAATCAAATCATCTTCTGAATCTTTCACACCAAGCAATACCCTCAACCTATTAAATTGGAAAATGAAATAAAAAACTGACATTCCATAGGTTTGCCTCAATCTATACCACTTGGTAGTGAGGTCACTTTGGTAGTTTGGTGGAAAGAAGGTGTTTTTCAGAATTTGAGTTAATTCTTTCCAAGTCATGGTGGCATTATGACTCTGTCTTTCTACAATGAGAACTTTTGCTAAACCTGTGAGTTTTAGTGTAGCAAATGTGGCTTTTTCATCCTCCGGAATTTCAGCATAAGCAAACCAAGTTTGCATATCCAAAATCCATGCAGATAAGACATCGGGATCCCTAGATCCATCATACATTTTAACCTCACATTTGGCTTTGTTTGCATGATTATGGTGGATTTTGATTTCACCAAGATTAAACTGCACAACAATGTCTCTCACTTTTTCTGCCAAAATGTCTACTGCTTCAGTGAGGTTTTCCATGTTTGTTCTGAGATCATGAGCCATATTTTGCCTAGTATATGCCAGACTAGGAGGATTACAAAATGGTCTTGCAGAATCTTAATCTAGGCTTAGGAACAATTTCAGTTTCCTATGCAGCCAAATTGCCTAGATTTTACAAATTTGCTCTCCAAAATAACAAAAATGGGCTATTTAGTGCTTTTACAAAATTAAAAATTTCAATTTTGCAATTACAATGATAGCACTAAAAATGCTGAAAAATTAGCCCTTTTACAATGCCAAAATTTGGTTAGGAGCAAAAATTATCAATCTGCTAAAAATTTGCAACACAATGCAAAAAATTTGGTCAAAAACGGACCAATAACGAGGAAGATATCACCTCTTGAAGTTGCTCTCCTTTGTTGTCTTTCCCACCAAAATTTGAATATCGAATTTTTTTTTTAAATTTACCTCCAATTTGTCTTTGCCACCAAAATAACTTTTCCCGCCAAAAATTTGGTTTAAGCGTCAAAAATTTTGTTTTATTTGACAGTCAACCGTCGGTCAACCACGGTTGAATGTCGCAAGTTTGAAATCATCGTGCGATCCGAATTTCACGTTTAAAGGAGGCCACCATAGTCTCTAGCTCCCTCGGAGCCGTGCGCCCTCAATTAGCACGACCGCCCAAGACGGCCAACGTGACCATCTCTTGGTGGTCACGATTTTTTTTTTTTTAGCACGCCTTCGTGCTTTTACAATCCTGCTCGGGCCTTTTCCTGCCCGATGTGGGATAAAAGGACCCCACCACCTCCACGTCGCTAGTCACCGACGACGTCGAATTTTCTCGGCGATCGATGATTATAAACCTTACAAATATATAATTATTTCTCACCAAAAATATTTTTCCTCGCCAGGACTCATTTACAGTCGTCGAAAAAACCAGTGTTACGCGGGAGGTGCTTCGGGTCTTCGAAAAGCCTTGTTGGAATAACAAGCTCACACAGAACTTGTAAAAAACTACTCAACAAGCTCACTAAGAACTTGTCCAAATCTGCTCTAGTAATCTCACCAAGAACTTGCTCAAATATGCTCCAACAAGCTCACTAAGAACTTGTCCAAAACTGCTATAGCAAGATCACCAAGAACTTGCTCAAATATGCTCCAACAAGCTCACTAAGAACTTGTCCAAAACTGCTATAGCAAGCTCACAAAGAACTTGTTCAACTCTTCTCAATAGGCTCACTCAAAACCTCATAAAAATCTATCCCAAATCTATCCACAAATATTTCTAAAACTATCCACAAAGTTGTCCCAAAAATTATCCACAAAGCCTTCTTAAAGGCTCAATAAATCATACACAAACTGCCACAAATATGTCCAGAAATATATCCCAAAGGCCTTATCAAATGCTCAATCAATCATGCTCAAGTAGTACTCAAATATCATCCACAAATATATGAAGACAAGGCTCAAAGATGTACTCAACAATGAATGGCAATGCACTCTACAATGGATGACAACAATGATCCACAATGATATCAACTCAGCTCAACTGAAATCAATCTCAACTCAAGTCAAATCATAGAAGCATAAAGATAATTGTTAGAGACTCAATATGTTCTAAGCTCAATCTCAACTCAAATCAAAATTATAGAATAGTTTGTTTCATGGGACTTGAACAATCACCTCACACAATCACTTGACTAGGCTCAATCAACTCAACTCAACCAAAAATCTCACATTACAATGATACTCATGTTCTTTTCAAGTTCTTTACATAACCGATGGTCTTCAACAACTATGCTTATAAAACAAGGTTTAAACACAACTCTTAAACCAGAAAACCTTGAAGCATTCAACCAACCACTTTCGAAAAGGAAACCACAATTAATCCTTTTCACTCCAATGATATTTTAGAAATCAACCACCATAAACAATCAATAGGAGAATGTGCCCATACCTTTTTTGATGCCAAGAAGTTATCCACAAAATCTACCACACTAAACACAACTTTCTTTTCCAATCTCAATAAGGGTTAGTGGACTTCAAATTATAATCACAAGATAAAACATAACTCAATTTACACCTTTTTACTCCAACTTAATAAACACATCCACCAAAGTCTTTTTTAATAAAAATCCTTATCAAAATAATAATCAATAAACCTCTCATAAATTATTTTATAACAACTCCTTATTTCTCCTAAATATTAATTCTCAATTTCATGAATATCAAATTAAATCAACAACTCATCCACCTTTGAAATAATAATCACAACCCTTATAAAAACAAAGTTTAATTAAAAACTTTAATTATTCCTGACCACCTTATAACTCCAACTTAGGGCTTAACAAAATTAATTAGATCAAAGATGTATTTACCTCCTCAAGGGTATTCGAACCCCCGACTTGCCCACACCACGAGCGCCTTATCTGCAGCTAAGGTTGCCACATGAGCTAGCCACTCGTTCGAAAGGGAAAGGCACAACGTGCCTTAAAACCTTTCCCCCCTTTCCGCAAATCAAAAGCACTTCGAGCGCTTTTATTTGAAAGCAGTCAAGGGGATTCAAAACCTTGATGTTTTTGCTGCCACATGCCTTAGCCAAAAGCCAATTGCCAATGTGCCACTCTGCCCATGATGACTTTGGACTTCGACCAACCTTCGTTTATTCGTTGCTTCTGCTTTCTAAAATATTTTCGCACGAGCTCAATTCGAATGCTTAGCCAACGATTATTAACCACGAGCCAGAAGTTGTTTATGAACCTTAGGTATCCCCTTTATATAGCCTCCTTATTATTTTCGATGATGTCGGTAGAAATATTGCATATTTAATTTTAAATTTAAATATAAATTTTAAATAATTAAAATTTAAACTAAATATTAAAAATTAAATATCTCCATCATCGAGGCACCTTTTTCGATGAAACGAAAGGCCAACTTGGGTTTTAATAAAAACCCAGTTCAAATATGCCATCCATGGTTTTAAATAAAACCTTTTATTTTGCCTACCTTGGTTTTCACAAAAACCCTGTATTTATCCATGCTTTCCAAAATATCATTTGGCCACCAAAAATCAATGTGATCCATGTGACATCAATGATCCATGTGACATCAATGAAAACATAAAATAACTCAAATTTCCAGCAATATCCCCCTTTTTCATTGATTGCAACACCTCTAATGCCAAAACCACAATCACTAAAAAAACCATCTCTGAGAATCAAAGCTGCTCCCAAGGTTGTGGGTAGGACAACCTTGATTCTATTTCAAGATTATGGGTGGGACAATCTTGTATATTAATTTCTAATGGTGCTTGTGGGTAGGCAACCATCATAACTTTGAATTTATTTCAAGATTGTGGGTGGGACAATCTTGCGAGTATTAGTAATGGTTTGCGGGTAGGCAACCATCATAAATCAGGGCTCTAACTATACTTCTGATGGGAAAAGGTCAGAACGGGAGGTAACAAAGGGTTGTATGGGCATCTCTTCTAGGTTATCCCTGCTAGTGATGAGTGGTGAATTGTGCTTGACTAGGTAAAACCGACAGCACGATGGTATGGGACATCGTGTTGGTTAATCAACACAAAACATCGGGTGGTTACCAGGGTATTGGTAAGACCCTAGATGATGCTCCATGGAAAATGGATGATCATCTAGCTCGAGCATGTATGCGCTACGTCTTACATGAAATAAGTACATGAGATCATGTCAAGACATGGGGAAAGTATGCGCCACACCTCTAGGTGATATGGGCCCTAGAGGAAAAGAAACCCCCTACCTGAACTTAGGATCTCGGGTGGAGAGTGAAGTTCAAAATGGGCAACTACACGAGATTTGGCCAATCTCGATCTCATGAGTATTCCGACTGCAGCGGGATGGCACTCATGAAGATGGATCTAACATGCTCATACTAGAAAATAAAACAAAAATAAATTGAAATAAAAGAAAAAAATTCTCTTACTGTAACCTCTGATGTTGGACAACCAAGTGGGTAGACTTGGGGTGTTTGGACAACCAAGTGGGCAGAACTTGGGTTGTTACATTTGGTATCAGAGCCAAGGTTGTGAATCTTTAGGCAACATAAATCTAGAAAGCCTATGACTAACTTAATTTATGTTGCTAATGTGTTCACCTAAACTTGAAAATTTGACTAGGCTCCTTGTTTTGTTGAACAGGCAATGGCATCCGGACAAAAGGCTAGTTCCTCAAAAAGAACTATGGTGGATCAGCGGGAAGGGCTGACCAAAAACCCTAGAAGAGTCATTCAAAAAGTTATGAGACTCGGGGCATCAGAGGAAACCATAGAACATCCTTGGGAAAAGAGGAAGGAAAAAGAACCAGTTAATAAAGAGGATAAAATGGTCTGGATGGTACAACTATTGCGGGAGCAAATGAGCCAACAAAAAGAACAAATGGAGCAGCAAAGTGCTCAAATGGCTGAACACATGGCACAAAAAAATGCCCAAATGATAGAGCACATGGAGCAACAAAAAGCTCAGCTGGCTCAACAACAAGAAATGATTTCCCATCAACAGAAAACAATTGAAAATTTATCTAAAGGAAAGGAAACGGTAATAGTTGAGGATGAGATAACTATTGACCCAAGAAGGAAACAAGTAGGTTCTGAGTTGGACAAGGATATGCGAAGGCTCGATATAGCCAAATTTGATGGCAAAGGTGATGGGGAAGAGGCTGAGAGATGGTTGAATAGTGTGGAGGCATATTTTGTGGTTAGAACCTTATCATCTAAATCAAAAACCTCGTGGGCAGTCTTTTGTTTGACTGGAGCTACCATTGATTGGTGGGATACTTATAGGAAAACTCACAATGTGGAGGTTGTCGATGTTCTTTGGGATACTTTTGTATTAGCATTCAAATATAGGTTCTTAACACCACAATTTTACCTTGAAAGGACTACAAAATTTTCAAGGTTAACTCAAGGGAATATGACTGTAATTGAATACTATCAGTGATTTGTGCAATTGCTCAAATACATGCCCGAGTATGAGCAGAGAAATGAGATCAAAATTCAGAAATTTCTCCTAGGGTTACATCCAAAAATTGGACACCTGATTCTTATGTTGAAACCTGCTACCTTAACTATTGCCTGTGACTTGGCTCGACAAGAGGAGGATAACCTTAGGGTCAAGAAAGCTTATTATCAACAATCCTCTGAAAAGGAAGAGTCACAAAAAAGAAAAATGTGGGTCCAACAAAAGGGGACAGGAATTGGACCAAGAATCATGGCAATGGGAACCAAAATAGGTTTGATAGGAATAAGAACAGGTACCAAGGAAATAGGGGAAATTCAAACTATCGGGGTGGCCAAAGAAATTTTAGGGATAGGAATGATCAAAGAGCTAATGCACCAAGAGCTGGTACTCAGGAAGATAATGAGGGAAATAAGAAAGAGAGGGCACCATGAACTAGTTGTTGGATTTGTCAAGAACCTCATTATGCTGATAAATGTCCATTGCGAGCTGATAAGAGGAAGGAACCTATGGAACCTGCTCATAAGATTTATGCAGCAATAGGTAATTCCAAACTCAATGGTCAAGCAACACCTTTCCTATTGAAAGGTAAAATTTATAATAGAAATGTTTGCATTTTAGTTGACTCTAGAGCAACTGATAGTTTTATTTCACCAAATATTTTGAGGGACATACCAAAAAAACCTGGATTTATGGCTAATGGGTGGAAAGTCGAGTATGGGTCTGGGCAAACCTATACTGTTGATCAATGTCTATTTGATCCTCAAATAATGCTACCTCAAGGACAAACTCGATGGCATTTATATGTAGCTCCATTGCATGCCTTTGACATAATTTTAGGTGTTGACTGGCTCAAGGTGCATAAAGCATTGTTAAATTTTGAGGAAATATGGATGGAATTTACTGATGACACCAAGCAAAGGATCCAGATTTGTTGTGGACGTGAATCAGTGGAACCACATATTTTGATAACAATGCAAGTTAAAAGAGCACTAAGAAAGGGTAGTAGAATCTTTGTGGTCAAACTTAATAAAAAGGAGGAAAATGAGTCTGGAGCAAGTCTTTTTCAAACCTATCCGGTATTGAATGATTTTTGGGATGTCTTTCCTGAGGATTTACCGGGTCTTCCACCCCAAAGGGAGTTTGATTTTACTATAGAAATTTTACCAAGAGCAACCCCTATAGCTCGTGCGCCATATAGGATGACTACAATAGAGTTGCAAGAACTTAAGACTCAGTTGCAAGAACTTCTAGAAAAAGGACATATTAAACCTAGTGTTTCACCGTGGGGTGCACCAGTTCTATTCATGAAAAAGAAGGATGGAACATTAAGGCTATGTATTGACTACAGAATGCTAAACAAGATGATTGTTAAGAATAAGTACTCTTTACCTAGAATAGATGATTTGTTTGATCAACTAAAAGGAGCCACAATTTTCTCCAAAATTGACCTTAGATCTAGTTATCATCAATTGAGGATCCGAGAAGAAGATACCCATAAAACTGCTTTTCGAACTAGATATGGTCATTATGAATTTACAGTGTTGCCTTTTGGATTGACCAATGCACCAACAACTTTTATGAATTTGATGAATAGTGTGTTTCATGAACAACTAGATCGGTTTGTGTTGATATTCCTAGATGATATACTGATCTACTCCAAAAGTAAAGAAGAGCATGATCTTCATATGAGAACTATTCTTGAAATACTTAGAAAGAATCAATTATATGGAAAACTATCCAAGTGTGAGTTTTATGCAACCCAGGTTCAATATTTGGGTCATGTAATATCTGCTGAAGGGGTGGCTGTTGATCCAAAGAAAATTGAGGCTATTATTGATTGGCCTGCTCCAACAAATGTTTTTGAAGTGTGAAGTTTTATGGGGATGGCTGGATATTATCGCAGATTTATCCAAAAATTTTCTAAGATAGCTTATCCAATAACCAATCTCCAAAGGAAAGGAAAAGCTTTTAAATGGATGGAACGGTGTGAAGAGGCTTTCAAAACTCTTAAAGAAAAGCTAACATCAGCACCTATTCTTAGAATAGCAGATCCCACATGACCATTCATAGTATGTACTGATGCCTCCCTGGAAGGATTAGGAGGGGTTCTCATGCAAGAGAATGGTGTTGTCACTTATGAGTCACGAAAACTTAAGAAACATGAAATAAACTATGCCACACATGATTTAGAGTTGGTTGTTGTAGTACATGCCCTGAAAATATGGTGACATTACCTACTTGGTAAATCTTTTGAGCTTAGAACAGATCATCAAAGTTTAAAATATATCTTTACTCAACCAATGCTTAATGCTAGACAAAGACGCTGGATAGAATTTCTGGTAGAATATGATTTTGATATAGAATACATAAAGGGGAAAGAAAATAAATTAGTAGATGCTTTAAGTAGAAGGTGACATATCAATGCTATGTCCCATTGTCAATCTGCTATAATTGATCAAATAAAAAAATTGTAAATTCAAGATGAATATTCTCAGAAGTATCGAGAAATGGTTCAACAAGATTCTGATAAAGCAAGAGAATTTAGAATCTGGGAAGATACATTACTTTTTAAAAATAGGATGGTAGTGCCTAATGATCAGGATCTGAGAAATATGATACTGCAAGAGGCGCATAATGCTCCTTATTCCGCTCATCCAGGTTATGTAAAGATGTATGAGAATTTGAAAAAGGAATATTATTGGCCAGGAATGAAAAGGGACATCACTGAATTTGTGGCTAGATGTTTAGAATGTCAAAAAGTGAAGGTGGAACATCTACATCCAACTGGACGTTTATTTTTGCATGACATTCCACAACACAAGTGGCAGGTTGTGACTATGGATTTTATTGTTGGATTGCCTAAAAATCACTTTCAGCATGATGCCATCTTGGTGGTAGTGGATAAATTGACCAAAGTGGCACATTTTCTGCCTAGAAATATTAAATATGGAGCTCCCACTATAGCCCAAAAATTTTCTAGGGAAGTGGTACGACTACATGGTTTTCCTGAAATAATTATATCGGATAGGGATTCTCGATTCACATCCAAATTTTGGCAGACATTGCATCAGGCATGGGGAACAAAGCTCAATATTAGTACTGCTTATCATCCTAAGACAGATGGACAAATAGAAAGGGTGAATCAAGTCTTAGAGGATATGCTCCGCATGTATTGTATGGATCATCAAACGAAGTGGGAAGATTACCTTTTTCTGGTAGAATTTGCTTACAATAATAGTTACCATACTTCTCTAGGTATGGCTCCATTTGAGGCTCTATACGGGAGGAGGTGCAGAACGCCATTAACATGGAGTAATCTGGAGGATCGGGTGATGATCGGGCCGGATATGGTCAGAGAAATGGAAGACCATCTTAATGAAATTTGTCAAAGGCTCAAAGAAGCCTCAGATAGACAAAAGAGTTATGCGGATCTTAAGAGAACACCCAGGGAATTCACTATGGGAGACAGAGTATTCCTAAGAGTTAAACCTACCAAAAGTTCTATTAAATCCTCTAAGCTTAGCCCACGATTTGTAGGACCTTTTGAAATTGTTGACAAATTAAACCCAGTAGCCTACAAATTAGACTTGCCACCCAATTTGTCAAAAATTCATGATACATTCCATGTGTCCCTTCTGAAGAAATATGTTCCTGACCCCTCACATGTTTGGAATGTTGAACATTTGCAGATGGACGATCCCTTGTGCATTGAAGTGCGACCTATTAAGATCCTTGGTTATCGAACAAAACAACTGAGAAAGTGGAATATTGAATAATGCAAGGTCCAATGGGACCAGTTTTCTAAAAATAGTGCCACGTGGGAAGATGTGGCCATCATGAAAAGATAGTTTCCATTTTTGTTTGAGTAGTGTTTGAATAGTGTTATCTCCATGGCATGGTTTTATTTTGTTTGAACAATGATATTATCATATCTTGGTTTGTGAAGTATGATAAGTATATTTGATGTTGTGTATGTTTGATATTAATAATACATGATGATTCAGTTTTGGAAAAATGTAAATTTATTGATGTACTGTATTGATTTTCTATTATTCATGATCATATTGTTTTTTTTAATGCATCAATGGGAAATGTAAACACAAGGACTATGTTTAATCTTAGGGGGGAGTATGTAATAACCCTCCAAAACTCTATGCCTAATTTATCTGCAAGGATGAGATACTACTAATGTATCTGTGGATGCAGAGGACAGGTATTGTTGTTGGCAAGGATAATGCAAAAGAAGGATGTCTTCTCAATGGACCGCAGGATTGTTCGATGCAAGGTAAGTTAGGGAAATGATGAGCGGTGGTGTATTCATCGATTGATAGGGGTAAAGAACCCTATAGGCAATGCATTCACCAATGGTCCATGTAGATGCATAACATGTAGTTGCATTTGTAGGAATGTTTGATGCTTGTTTAATTGTGATGTTTGATTGGCAATGAAGATGCTAAAATGCATGGGAGCCATAGTTTTGAATAAGAGATAAAAATAGAGTAATGATATGATTATTTTTGTGCTAAGAATCTAAAAGAGAAAATAAGTAAAGAGGTAAAGTAAAATAATTGATAGTCATATATTTATGTATAAAATTATGTGTTTTTGAGGAATTTATTTATTTAAAAAAATATATATATATAACATAATTATATTGCTATAGGTAAAAATATATATATTATATGAAGGCATTGACAATAAATAATTATTATTGTTTTAAAACTAGGAATGCCAAATACTATAACCACTTATATTCTAAAAATAATACATGCTAAAATATAGGTGACATAGTGCTTATTTGGCATTATAAAATTAAAAGAAAGACAATTTGTAATAGTCGACAATCAAAGGAATTATTATCAGGCTTAGTTTGTTGGACGTGGAGAGAGGGGAATACACTTGGCATATGGCATGTTTTGAGAGGAGGAATTCTCCAACGAAGGGGAGTGAGCTAGTAGGAAGAAGAAAGATGTTTTATGAAAGGAAAAAGGAAGGTCTGGTTAGGGGGGTATTCGACAAGAATAAGAAGCGACGACGAGCACAGGACGCTAGAGAGCAAGGAGAACGAACTTCAAAAAATAGTAAGTCTGTATTGGTAAAATTAAGTTTAATAGAATTGGAATACTTAAACACATTGTGTGATTTTGTTCTATGTTCGAATTGGTTTAATGTTTGCTGGCAATGGGAGAGAAAGAAAAGAATTAATCCTGTGTGCATGTGTGGCAAGAATTAAATATGTTGCTAGTTTGTGTTTATAATCCTATCCATGCTCTGTAAAGATTGAATAAAATATGAAAATATTAATACATGCGTGAAAAAATTTGAGATGAATATGTTTGAATGCTTTGTGGAAAAGGAAAACAATATTTTGACTGTGTTTTGGAGCTAAGTTGTTTGTCTAAGATGATATTTGTATTATTTCCTTCTGCATGCTATTAAAACAAAATAAAACGACATCACCTGTATGTTGTGTTGAAAGCCCATAGTGTGATGGGAGGTTTTGTTTTGAAATCTTGTATGTTGTATGGAAAGATGTGGAAAAATTGCTTGCATGCTAGGGGTAGTTGCATATCATTTTAGCTTGACCACTCTGACCCCTGAATTGTCACCAAAAACCTACAATTGGAAACTGGAGCATGGTGGAGTCAAAGCCATAGTTTTAATTTTGTTGTTGGACGATAAATTATGTTCTGGCATTGAAGGATGATTATCAATTCCAAAGTGTAAGCCAATTGTAAATGTTTATGAAATATTTTATTTCTTAGAGAACGGAAGAACTCTGGATACTATTGGTGCAAGTCCAATGTTGAGATTGTATATAATGTAAAACTTGAATAACGTAGGAACTGGGAGATTACATGTTAGTCTTGTGAATATTTTGAGAAAGAAGAGAAAATAGTGCAGTCGTTATCTTCTAAAATACTGTAGAGTCAACATGCAATCAAGAAAGAGCCTTGTATTTCCTTTCATGAGCTATTTGAATGATGTATCATTCGAATATGAAGTTTAATCTTGGATTAGGGATTAATTTTAAATACTCCATTTTATACATGATTTGTATAGTTATGTTCTTAAATTTTGTATGGATGAATTGATTATTGAAAACGTAGACCATGTAAGCTGCCAGGGAAAACTGTAGCTATGAAAAGAGAGTTGCTATGCTTTGAAATGATGCATTTGTTGAGTTTATTTTCGGTGGTTGAGAATCATTGTAAATGGAAAACCCAAAATCTGTTCTTTGAACCTGTAACTGCGTGTATTAGGGATTTCCATCTTGTTATAAAATGGAAACTTGGAAAATACTATGTTTTGAAAGCAAACTTACCTGTCCATAACAATATGGTAGTTGGTAGTGTGTGATTAAAATAAGTTTTGTAATAGGAAGTACTCATGATGGTTGAGAGGAATACCACTGCAAGGTGATATAACAAACATGAAAAAGTATAGAACAGTAAGGATTATAGATTAGGTTTAGTAAATGGAAAAAGGAAGGTCTGATTAGGGGGGTATTCGGCAATAAGAAGTGATGGCAAGCACAGGACACTAGAGAGCGAGGAGAACAAACTTCAAAAAATAGTAAGTCTATACTGGTAAAATTAAGTTTAATATAATTGGAATGCTTAAACAATGGTGTGTTTTATTCTACGTTCGAATTGGTTTAATGTTTGCTGGAAATGGGAGAGAAAGAAAAGAATTAATCCTACGTGCATGTGTGGCAATAATTAAATATGTTACTAGTTTGTGTTTATAATCCTATCCATGCTCTATAAATATTGACGAAAATATGAAAATCTTGATACATGCATGGGAAAATTTGAGACACGTGTGTTTGAATGCTTTGTGGAAACAAAAAGCAATATTTTGACTGTATTTTGGAGCTAAGTTGTTTGTCTAAGATGAGACTTGTTTTCTTTCCTTCTGCATGCTATTAAAAAAAATATAACGACATTACCTGTATGTCGTGTTGAAATCCCATAGTGTGATGGGAGGTTTTGTTTTGAAATATTGTATGTTGTATGGAAATATGTGGTAAAATTTCTTGCATGCTATGGGTAGCTGCATATCATTTTATCCTTACCACTCTGACCCCTAAATTATCACTGAAATACCTGCGGTTGGAAACTGGAGCTTGGTGAAGTCAAAGCCATAGTTTTAATTATGTTGTTGAACGATAAATTATGTTCTAGCGTTGAAGGATGAATTCCAATTCCAAAGTATAGGCCAATTGTAAATGTTTATGAAATCCTTTATTTCACTAAGAATAGAACTCTGGATACTACTGGTGCATGTCCAATGTTGAGATTGTATATATTGTGAAACTCGAATAACGTAGGAACTGGGAGGTTATATATGTTAGTTTTGTGAATCTGTTGAAAATAAGAGAAAATAGTGCAGTTGATATCTTCTAAAACACTGTAGAGTCGACATGCAATCAAGAAAGAGCATTGTATTTCCTTACGTGAGCTATTTGAACAATGTATCATTCAAATATAAAGTTTGATCTTGGTCTTGGGTTTAATAAAATTTAAATGCTTCATAATATACATGAATAGTATAGTTGCATGTTCTTAAATTTTGCATAGACAAATAGATTATTGAAAACGTAGACCATGTAAGCTTCCAGGGAAAACTGCAGCTATGAAAAGAGAGTTGCTATGCTTTGAAATGATGCATTTGTTGAGTTTATTTTTGGTGGTTGAGAATCATTGTAAATGGAAAATCTGAAATCTATTCTTTGAACTTGTAACTGTGTGTATTAGGGATTTTCATCTTGTTATAAAATGGAAACTTGGAAAATACTATGTTTTGAAAGCAAACTTACCTATCCATAATAGTATGGTAGCTGGTAGTGTGTGATTAAAATAGGTTTAGTAATAGGATGTACTCACGACGGTTGAGAGGAATACTGTCGCAAGGTGACATAACAAACATGAAAACATAGAGAACAGTAAGGATTATAGATTAGGTTGTATAAATATTCAAATCGGACCTATGTATGAAAATGTTGCATTGGAAACCATGGAAAAACTCTTAGGAATTAAATAGAAACAAACAAGTTTGTTTTAAGACTTAAGCCCGGGTGAAGTAGAGATTGTATAAAATACAATTAGAACCTAGAAATTTTAGAAGCTCTGCATTTGACATAGCCTGTGGATGAATTGAAATTGAAACAAGGAAAATATGTCTTAAACATAGTTAAGCTTATAAGATGCAGTGGTAATGAGAATACCTAAATCAAACCCGCAGGATAATTTGGATAAGGTGGAGTGAGGATTTCTTTATTTGACTGTTCGTGCAACATTGCTTTAGTGTAGCAGCGAGGAACAATATTATTTTAAATTCATTGAATTATATAATAGAATTATAATTAATGTGAAGATGCAGATTTACTTTAACTTGTAGATTAGCCAACTTAGTTCATGATTTTATTATAAAAATTCTATAGAGTATTGTGGAAAAAGTGATTTGTGGATGCAAATTATAATGTAGCCTTTACTTCAAAGGAATAGTAATTATAAAGGGATTCTATTTAGATTTATTTTATCAAATGTGGGAATCTTTAGTTTTGGATGTGATATTTTAATAGCATATCTTTCTTATATTTTCCACACTATAAAAATTCGAGTAGTCAAATGGAAAATTGGTAATCTTTTAAAACCTAGCAAAACTCTTGAATGATATCAAAACTACACCCATTAGTAAACCTGTGAACCAAGCTTAGGTAAACTTTAAGTTAAGGAATTTTAGGATTGTGGAAGGGACAATCTTATTTCGTAACCCAAGGTTGTGGGTAGGACAACCTTGATTCTATTTCAATATTGTGGGTGAGATAATCTTGTATATTAATTTCTAATGGTGCTTGCGGGTAGGCAACCATCATAACTTTGAATTTATATCAAGATTGTAGGTGGGATATGTTAGAATAAATCTTTGTTATCTTAAGTTCTACTAGGATAGTCTAACCTGATTTACCACTCTTCCATGAGTCAGGTGAACTCTTAATCTAGAATAGTTCATAAGTGTTAAGTTGTTGTAATCCAACGACCCACATTGATCAACTTTGCTATTTATACAAAATTTATCCCATGGAATAATCAATCAGTTTTGATCTTTCAGTAATGCTTTGCATATCTAGTATAAATATTCCTACATGGTACCAAAGCTAGGCTAGATTTTTCATGCATTCAGTTTTTCATAGAGCTCGTTCACTTTCTTTGGATAGTTTCTTTTGACTACCTCAGCTTGCTTAGAGTTATAGTAGTCATAATTTTTATCCATAAGCCACTGAATTTTTTTCAACAAAAACAACTTATTTTATTTTGTTGAAAGGCAGTTGGATCTTACCTCTTGCATATTTCTCAAAGCATGACTGCAATTTTTTTATTGCTGCTGACTTTTCAAGCCTTGTTTCTCATTTGAGATAATTGAAAGTGCATTTGATATTATGTTGTAACTATACCTATATGGTATAAAGAAAATTCAAAGCACATGCTTCAAATTTTATTAAGCATTTTTTTACTTAAAGCAAGGCAATCAAGATGTCATGCTTCCTTTGAATCATGCGCCCATGACACCAAGCTCTACTCTCAAGCCTGCACAACTTGAATTTTAATGTAAAGCTTATTTCTTCAGTGTTTTTTTTGCAGGATATCAAGAGGACTCTACCTTGTTTTCTTTCATGTGGACTTCATCACACTGGCCTCATAGGTGTTAGACCTTCACCTCTGATCTCACTTGAAACTATCATTGCGGAATTCATTACCTTTGTCTCGTGGGTGTTCGACATAGTTGCAGTTACACAGGGTAGCTTGGCACTGGCGCAAAAGGAGAGCACATTGGCATATGCACCCAAAGTTTCTTCTATTGATGGAGAATGTCCTGGATGTGCTCTTGTAAAGCAACATCAAGATCCTTTTCACCCAAGTGGTTCTCAAAGGGCCTCATCCCCTCTAGAGTTAATCCATAGTGACTTGATGGTCTTCCTAGAGCCTTCTTTCAAAGGAGAAAAATATGCCTTAATCTTCATTGATGATTTTTCAAGAAGAACTTGGGTCTAATTTCTAAAATACAAAAGTGAGGTTCTATCCCACTTCAAAATCTTTAAGGCCTTAGTTGAAAATCAAGCAAATTTGTACAGATAATGGGGGGAATACTTCAGTAATGAGTTCTCCATATTTCTATCAACTCATGGCATAATTCATCAACATTTAGTCTCCCATAATCTGCAACAAAATGGCATTGTAGAAAGGAAAAATAGAACTCTAAAAGAAATGGCAAACTGTATGCTCCACTCAAGAGATCTTCCAATAGTATTTTGGGCTGAGGCAATTAACTCTGCAAATTATATTCAAAATCATACACCTCATAAATCTCTTGGCCATTTGACTCCCGAGGAAGCATGGACTGGCTCAAAACCTGATGTCTATTTTTTCAAAGGTTTTGGGTGTACCGCTTGGGCACATATCCCAAAGAAAAAGAGGAAGGCTCTAGACAAAAAGCGCAAGCAATTCATATTTGTTGGTTATTGTGAGGAAATGAAAGCCTACAGGCTCCTTGATCCCACAACTCATGAGGTATTTTTCATAGAAAATTTCAATTTGATGAAACATTCCCTTATAAAGATCCTCAATCATCTTCTTCTAACATTGATTCTCTCAAGCCATCTCCAATATTTGAGCCTCAATATAATGAAGATTCCATCTTTGAGTTAGATAACCAAAATGAAGATCATATACTTCAAACACCAACTCAAAGTCCCGCCACACCCATTACTCCTTCCACAATGCCAAAATGGGCCCGCACCATTGTTCAAGAGGCCACTCCTTACATCTAAAATCTTCCATCATCTAGATTAAGCAACTCCATGGGTTTTGGTATTGTCTGTCAGTCCATTTCCATAGATCCTCAATCCTTCAAAGAAGCAACTGGTATAAAATAATGGGATAATACCATGGAGAATGAATTTTCTTCCTTAATCAAAAACAAAACTTGGGATCTAGTCCCTCTACCTAAAGGGAAAAAATTGGTTCGTTGTAAATGGATTTACAGAACTAAGTATGGACCTGATGGAAAATTTGACAAACACAAAGCTCGCTTGGTAGCTAAAGGTTTTTCAAAAATTGAAGGCATATATAATTTTGAAACCTTTGCACCAGTCGCAAAAATGGATTCTATTAGGTTGGTACTGGCAATTGCTGCTTTCCAAAAGTGGCCAGTTTTTTAAATGGATGTTAAAAGTGCCTTCTTGTACGATGACTTAAAAGAGGAAATATTCATGGAACAACCTGCTAGATTTATTCAAGACTCCTCCATTGTTTGTAGACTAAGGAAATCTCTCTATGGTCTCAAACAATCTCCTAGAGCTTGGTATGAAAAATGGACTCCTTCCTTCTTTCCTCAGGGTTTTCTCATTGTGAGTCTGATGCAACAATCTACATCTAGAGGGATGAAAAATACATTGCCATACTTATTCTCTATGTTGATGATCTAATACTCACTGGTAGTGCCATTTCTCATATTCAAACTATCAAAGACTTCCTTTCTGAGAAATTTGAGATGGCTGATTTGAGTTTCGTTCATTACTTCCTTGGGTTTCAGATAACTCAAACAAATACAGGAATTTCAATATATCAACAGAAATATACTCTAGATCTTCTTCAACAATTTAAGATGACTGATTATAAGCCTTCTTCCACACCTTTTCAGTCTAGAGTCACTCTAACTACTTCCTGCAAGTCCCCTCTATGTGATGATACTATCTACAAACAACTTGTAGGAAGTCTATTATGCCTCACTCATACTCGCCCAGATATTTCATATGTTTTTGGCTTAATATCCATACTCTCACATCAACCTCATTTCATCTATTGGCAAGTAGAAAAAATAATCCTCCGCTACTTACAGGGAACAACTCACTTTGGGCTTTTATACGAGGGTAGATCCATGGATATCATTGGTTACATGGACTCTGATTGGGCAGGTTCAGTTGAAGACAAATGTTCCACCTCTGGCTATATTTTTTGTCTTGGTTCTTCACCTATTGCTTGGTCATGCAAAAAACAAGCAATAGCACTATCATCTACAAATGCAGAATACAGGGCAACAATTTTTGCCACTCAAGAAGCTCTTTGGCTTCGTCAGATAATGATGGAATTTGGTTTTTTTCATGACCAAACTATTACCCTTTGGCATGACAATCATAGCACAATTCATATTACTCGAAATCCAATTGAGCATCAACGCACCAAGCACATTGAGATTCACATGCACTTTATTCGACAACATATTCAACAAGGGGATCTAAACTTGGAGTACATTCCCACAGAAAATCAAATTGCAAACATCTTCACCAAATCCTTTCCTTCTCCGTGTTACATTCAGTTGCGTGAGAAACTTGGGGTTAGGTAGTTAAATTTGAAGGGTGCTCATTCAATTAAAGATATTTGAGAGGCTCAATTCAGAAGAGGACAATCCTCATCATCTGAGGACATGCCTCATTCACCTCTCTCTTCTTCTTCTTCTTCTTCTTCTTTTCTTCTAGGAAGATGGTTTTTTCCCATGTGGTTTTTTCACCATCTCTCCTATAAGTAAGTTCATTGTACATGAGTACCTAATAAGGCCATTTTATCGGGACTTATTTTTTTGGGTAGCACCAATATTGTACATGAGTACCTCATCAGGCCTTGTTACTGGGACTCATCTCCTGTAGTTACATTCACCCCTAGTATCACTTAGGGGGGGTGTTAGAATAAATCTTTGTTCTATTAAGTTCTACTAGGATAGTCTAACCTGAGTTACCACTCTTCCATGAGTCAAGTGAACTCTTAGTCTAGACTAGTTAATATGTGTTGAGTTGTTGTAATCCAATGACCCACATTTGATCAAATTTGCTATTTATACAAAGTTGATCCCATGTAATAATCAATCAGTTTTGATCTTTCAGTAATACTTTGAATATCTAGTATCAATATTCCTATAGGACAATCTTACATGTTTGCAGTAGGCAACCATCAATTCCAGGGCTCTAATTGTACTTCTGATGGGAAATGGTTAGAATGGGAGGTAATGAAAGGTTGTATGGGCATCTCTTCTAGGTTATCCATGTTAGTTATGAGTGGTGAATTGTGCTTGACTAGGTAAATTCGATAGCACGATGGTATGGGACATCGTGTTGGTTAATCAACACAAAACACCAAGTGGTTACTAGGCATTGGTAAGACCCTAGACGATGCTCCATGGTAAATGGGTGATCGTTTAGCTCGAGCATGTATGCACTACATCTTACATGAATTAAGTACATGAGATCATGTCAATACATGGGGAAAGTATGTGTCACACCTCTAGGTGATATGTGCCCTAGAGGAAAAGAAACCCCCTGCCCGAACTTAGGATCTCAGGTGGAGAGTGAAGTTCAAAATGGGCAACTATACGGGATCTATCCAATATCAATATCATGAGTATTTCGACGGCAGAAGGATGGCACTCATGAATATGGATCTAACATGTTCATACTAGAAAATAAAACAATAATAAATTGAAATAAAAGAAAAAATTTCTCTTACTGTAATATTTGATGTTGGACAACCAAGTGGGTAGACTTGGGGTGTTTGGACAACCAAGTGGGTAGAACTTGGGTTGTTACAAAAAGGTAGGCAAAATAAACCCAAAGTTGATGCCAAAACATGTTGGGAGGGTTTAGACCTAGGTTTAAATGGGCCAAAAACAATAAAAATTAAATTAAATTAAAACTGGTGGAGTCGTTCCCCAGGATGACGGAGCGTGAGATCGCTCCGACGAAGTCGTACCCGACCCTGATGAAGTATGATTTCACTAAAGATACTAAAACGGGTAAGGCTAAGGGAGGAGAGGACTATCCTTGCCTTGGGTAAGGGTTAGGGACCTCTTAGAGGCTCTAAGGAATATTGCCCACTAAAAGTGGATCAATTTTTTGTGTCTACAAGACACAAAGGACAAAGAGAAGAACACAACATATACACAAAATTGTTTGTGTCTTCATTCATCTAGGCATATGTATTTATAGGATGTTACAACACATTATTAAAGAGTGGTTGCATCCAATTGTTTGGTCGCTCCTAACTACTATCTTTATAATGACACCAAAAATTCTATGATTTAGACATTGTCATAATATACCTTATTGTTTGAACAATGGCACAATACATTCTATTATCCACTACTAAATGAATTTACTCTCTAACACCTCCCAATAAAAACAATAGGGAAATATGGGTCCTACTTGCGTTTCCAGGTCTTATAGGTGATTAGGTATCCATATATAGCAAAGGTCTTTATCAAGTCTTCCACTCTATCATGTCTTTGTCATAATATCCTCTCCATGATCATTTTGCATCTTTATGCAATAGATAAAATGTTGAATGCCTCTCCATCCTATCTAGAATAATATTATGTGCACAAACAACACTAAGAGTTTTTAAGTGTCTAACCCAAAACCATCTCAATAAAGAGTTTTTATTATGGTTGACTCTCAACCAACTCATACAAGGATTTTTCTATGGATAACCTATAACCATCATTATGGTCTCTCTCAACCACCCAAGTTAGTGCACACATGAAAGCTTTATAACCATAAACTATCAACATTAGTATAATGCTATATTTTATCATTTATCTTCCTCCTTCAGGAAAAAATATTCTCCAATAGAATCCTTTTAACATGTCTTTCAACTTGTATCATCCTATCACATCCATCCATCCACAATCAACATATATTTTATTGGCCATATTAATTTTGGGCCAACAATACTTCTCACAATGACTTTTCCACCACACCCCACGTGGATATAGTTCCCAAAACTTTGCTTTTCTATGTTCTACTTAACCATAATAGCTTCAACAATCTTGTTGGAGTTGAACCTACTTTTGTGCACCTATGCATGTAACATTTTCCATTTAGGTTTCTTCTTTTACAAATTTAGTGTTCTTATTTACTGTTTGATCATCTGTTATGAACCTTTGCTTCTCATATATATAAAAACATTCACAATATGCTAATTATTAAATAATAAACCATGGTAATTAATCCACACAAGACAATATGTGATAATATCCTTTAGGTAGAGTAACACTAATGTTTAATTTTAATGAAGGAACCACTCCACAATATCTTCCAAAATGAGATCTGCTCTATGAACCAAGACTATTACAAGAGAATACTCAATATAATTAATTATTATTACAATGACAATATCCCTTCTTTATATATCCATTCTCTAATGTTATTTTGGGGATTCAACTCCTAAACAATTATCCCACTCATTAATATAATATAATCAACCTTGGGTTGTGTACCATATTCCAACTATCTATAATACCCATACATAATATCATATTCCTACATTTCTATTACTAGGTAGCATAATTTTCCACCCTCCTTACAAATGTTTCATCCTCGAAACATGAGAAGAAACTAAATATGATTTGCCAAGCAATGTTGATAACTAGTACCAATCTTGAGCATCCCTCCATCCAAGTGAAATCTTCATTGGTGGTGGCTTAAAATAATGTCAAGTTGTCATTATGCCACTTGGATATCCATAAATGCTCAATTGGTTATATGATTTTGCTACTCTACTTTGATGTTTTGAATGATTGGTCCTATTGTTCTATGAGGTTGCTACACCACTCCTAAATCTATAATTGCTATGTTTTTTCTACCAAACACTACCATAATTGATGCCTTTGTAACTCCATGTAGATCCATAATAATATTGATGTTTGAAGGTCTACCTCCAAGATTGTTGTCACTCATGGTGGTATTGGTGGTGATATGTTGTAACCTTAACCTAATGTTCTATTTCCTTTGATTCTTTAGAATTTTGTTTTATTGTTTTAAATTCAGCCTCAAGCTTCTCTCATGTGTCCTTCTTTTGATGCATCTATGTGCTCTTCTAATAGATATTCCTTGGATTTTGTTGATGCGTCTTCTTAGAAATCTACTATTGCCTCTATTGTAGACTAAGCTTTTGAGTCCTCTATTGGTTCCTTAACTAGTTTTCCTTCCATAGTTGCTTCTTTTTTCTTCTTTGGTCCTTGCTCCTTAAGTTGAGAAATATCCTTCGGCTTTATTTTCGTTATTCTTTACCATAACTTCATCAACTTATTTTACACATTAATGTTAATAGCACCCAAAGAATCCAACCAAGTATAACATAGAATAATATCCACATCATGCATCTCAATAGCATAAAAATATGAATGTAAGGTAATCTTCAAATCCTCAAAAATATGAACATTCACACCCTCAATTTGTATATGTCTTCATTTTTTGTTTCTTGAACTTGCAATCTCTTACCAAAATAATATAAATGAAATTATGACTGCAACTAGGATTTATAGAAATAATAATATTTTCTCTCTAAAGACAACCATGAACCTGCAAAATAGATTTTTTAAATTCAAACAAAGCTTTTTAATTATTATTTGGCCTATCTAACACCAAAATTGTGGTTCCCTCAGCCTTCAAACTATGATCCAAATTTATTCCCTGATTTATTTTTCTTAAGATAGTTAATTCCTTTTTCATAGTCTTTAAGCATATCCATCAAAGTATTTATCTTTTTATCCTTTTTCTCAAATTTCCATTTTATTAATAATGCTTCTCCAAAATTTTCCTGTGTGTACATAAAATTATAGGTATAAATAAAGTCCATATACCAAGCTAACACTTTTTCTCATAAAGAATCACTTATTTTACGTTTCCATACAAACTTGGCAGATTTTAAAGATTTAAAAAATTTCCACCATTCCTTAGCATCAATACATCATTTCTAGTGAATTTTGACAACTCCCTAACCTCAACTCAAAAAATTACCCAAAACAACTAGGGTTTAATAAACTAGGATTTCCTAAAAATAAAATTTCTCAAATCTCATCTTTTTTTTCTATAAACAATTAGCTCAGTAGAATTTCTTCAAAAATAAAATAAACAACAACTGATTTGCTTACCCAGATTAAGAGATATTAATTTTTTTTGATAAATTTTTAAGTAACCAAAAAATAGTGTCGATAGGCTAACTTAAAACATCAATAACATCTAGAATACTACTCAAGATTTAACATATAACTAGTTCTTTTGTAGTACTCAAAATGATCTACATAATAATATAAGAATATTTTGAACATGACTACTTGGGAAAAATTATAGCTCTTTGAAAAGTGTGATGAATTTTTTATTTTTCCCTTAAAATAATATTTTCTAACCCTACAAAAATTCTTCCCTTTGCTAGAACCGTTGCTCTAATACCACTTGTTATGAAATTTTGTTTCTCATAAATATAAAAGCATCCACAATATGTTAAATATTAAATATATCAACCACAATAATTAATCCACACAAGACAATATGTGATAATACCCTTCAGGTAGGGTAACACTAATGTTATTCCTTAAGGAAGGAACCACTCCATAATATAGCCCAATATGAGATCCACTCCATGAGCCAAGACTGTTACAAGAGAATGCCCGATATAGTTGATTATTATTATAATGACAATATCCCTCATTTAAATATTCATTCTCTAATGCTACTTTGGAGAGTCAACTCCTAAACCTTTATCCCTCTTATTATTTTAATACAATGTTATAATATAATCAACCTTGGGTTATGTGTGACCCATATGCCAACAATCCATAATACCCATACACAATATAAGATGATATCCTTCTTATCCTTAGGTACCTTAACACCATCATACTCAAGGCCTTCATTATTGAGCCTTGTGCTTGGATATATGGGTTTTTTTATTCCTTGCTCATTCTTTTCTAATTATTTTACATCATACCCTGTTATTTTCATTAATTTAGAGCCAATACCTTTGGTGTGCTTTTCAAAGCACCCAATCTCTTTGTCTTCATTGTGGTTATAAAAAACATAGCATTTATCACGATTATTAACAACATAATTATCGTTTTCAATTACATGAAAATTAATATTGTTTTCATGTTGGGACTCAATATGGGGATCATCAAGTGCATTATCACAACTATCATGTGAACATCAACATCATTGACACTAGACAAATCATCAATGCCATAAGTAGAATCCACCTTTCCATTGAGGTCACTTGTATCATAGGAATAATTCACCAATGAGGAATTATATTTTGACATACATTATATTTGTCCTTTAATTTTGTGTTTACCTCCTTGTGCATGACAAAGTTGGAGTTCAAATTGCACATCATGGTTATTATAAGGATAGAGAACACAAAGCAATCTTCATCAACATTATCTCCTTTAAGAACCATCTTCCACTTCATTTTAAGAACTATCTCCTTTTTTTTTTTGGTTAGGTGATACATATCCTCTTTTCTTTAAAAACTTAGCTCTCTCAATGCAAATTTAAAGGTGTTGGGTATCATGTGCCCTTTGCACATAATATTACATCATTAAAATAAATTTCTAATTATAACTACCATCCAAAACTTAAGATTTCATCTTATACACCTTACTTTAAATACATACAACTTTGTTAAAATTTTATAATCTTTTACTTTAAATTTTATTTTTTTAAATTAATACAACTTACTTTTTTTAATATAATATATATTTATTTTATTTTTTATTTTTATTTTTGATACATTGAAAAATCTATAACTACCTTTCCCTTTTGAACAACTAGTCACAAGGTCAATTCGCATTGCCTCCAACAGTAACCTCAAATCATGGTGCTACCACTATAACTCCTACCTCGCCTCAATAAACACGACTTGGAGTGAGAGAGACCCCCGGTGGCTCGTGATTGATACCGTCGTCATCAAGCTGTCACATACTCAACGAACTCAAGTCCGACTACTACCTTTACTCACATTAAACATGTCTACAAAATTTAAACCTAAAAATTTATTACATCCACATTTTTTAATATATATTTGTTTTTAAATAATATAATTTAAAACTCAAACGTATATCGATACAGCTTCCTTCATTATAACAACTCAGCCATCTAAATATATATTATACTACTCTCCTTTCCACAATCATTGGGATTTTTATTTTTATTTTAAAGAAATAACTAATAACTTGTCATGTGAGAAGGTAGTACAATTTACATTGGCTCTTTTTCGCTTAATATATATATATATATATATATATATATATATATATATTTTTTTTTTTTTTTTTTTTTGCTAATTCTAGTAATTTCTCAAGTGTAAGATTTAAATTTTTAAATTACAGGATTGCTTTTAATAAGCTCGTTGTTGATGATTTGGTGTAAAAAGAAACTACCAGTTGCTTAGGATTCATACCTTTGTTGTAAGTCTGATAAACACTCAAACTATTCAGATCAGACTATTACCTTTTGCAACAAACGTACCTCTAAGACTCGACAAGGACGCCACTTGCAGTGATGTGACCCGGGTTTAATCCCTATGGAGAATGTGTATAAGACATATTTCTCCAACAACAACAACAAACATACCTCTAAGGTTTGAATCTAAATCTTATCTTAGTTAGTAAGTGTATGGACATACAAACAATTTGAATCTAAATCTTTTCTTAATAAATATATAAAGATACAAACAATTACCAATTCACTTCCAGATAATTATTTTCATCAATCTTATTTTAGTAAGTGTATGAACATACAAACAATTTGAATCTAAATCTTTTCTTAATAAATATATAAAGATACAAACAATTACCAATTCACTTCCAGATAATTATTCTTGAAGATTACAACTTGATATTTCATGAGAATGATGAAAACAATATAGTATTTCAAAAACACAAAACAAAATCAATAAAGGTCATGTGGGGCCAATCTTGTAGGCGAGGGTTCAAATAGGCGATACAACTATGAAACATTTAATACCAACAAACGCAAGATTATTTTTAATTTTAATTGGCAATTGGATGGTGCAAAAATCGCAGAAACAAGATTGGACTAGGAGATTTAGAAATTTTTATCCAGGAATTCGAACTTATGCCATGCATTCGAAATCCTCAGGTTCTCCAGACCTTCACATGACTCAAACATCAGTTCTACGGCCAAATGTTGTGCGTAGTTCACCTCACTGTCGTTGTCGATGTCCACTTTGGCGATCATATTTTAGCACTCTGGTCGTTCGTCCTTCTTTGAGCCCTGACAAGTGCATTACAGATTGTGGCTCCTCCACTATTATCATGTCAGTCGCCATTACCTTCAAATACGACGAATGCGTCTGTCAAATTCAAGTCCTCCGCCACATTATTGCCATTGAATTTCTTCCCCAGCATTTCCTTATAGAATGCTAGGAACTGCTAGAAGTCCACATGGTCGTCTTCATTCACATCCACATCACAGATAGTCTTCTTCAAAGATGGTGTCTAGCACCTCTAAATGGTCCACCGACAGAATAATAGTCGAGAAGTCAACAACTCATACATACCAGTATCTCACAAAGTGGAATGTATAACCACCTCCAGAGGCATCGAGGACTCTTGTTGTCAATCAAATAATCTCGCACAGACTATATAATTGATGGCTTACAAGAATTTATTCTCATATAAGAACACAGTCACAATGTCATAGACTCTATTTACATAGCAGAGTATTCTCACACATAGCCACGTTGGACTTCCTCTCAAATTTGAAACGACACTAATGCCTCCACACCCACACCCACCACCATTTATAGCTTTAAACTCACAACCTTGCAAACACACCAGACTACACACAAGAAGTATTCTACTATGTTTTCAACCCAAATGTTAGATGTTCTGCTCACAAATACAGAAACATCAGATAACTACTAATTTATATATGCCCATTCTCAGGACCTTTGATACTGGACACAAGACAACGAGGATAGAAAGAATACAAGATATAACACACAAAACTGCTTACATTTTCATTCATCAAGGCACCTATATAGGATATTCCAACACATTCTAGAAGAGTAATTGCTTGCATTTTCATTCCTGAAGATACCTGTATTTGTAGGATGTTACAACACATTCTACAAGAGTGGTTACATCCAATTATCTGGATGCTCTGATTATTAACTGGGCAATGATACCATACATTCTATTTTTTGGGCATTGCTGGAATACACCTTATTATCCTGACAATGACACAATACATCCTATCATCCATTGACATTAATTTACTATTTAACACTTACAAATACAGGGCTCGTTGGTGTTGGCAATGCCACTCCATCGCTAGATATCATCTCGATAACGCTAGAGATATTTGGACGGACTGTTGCATCAAATTGTACGCATAGAAGCCCAACGCGAATGCATCTTAAGGCTTCCTCCTCGGAGCAACTTTCCCTTACTGTATAATCCACCGTATTCAGAAGATTCCCTCCCCTGTATAGATTCCAGGCCTGCATCAACCATCCATTCACATGACCTAGGCCTGTCTAATTCCATCGCGGGATTACAAATGGTTTGGAAGTCCGACTGCTTACCCATTCCATTAGGCTTTTCGTTTCCCCTGGAAGATTGATATCTGTATTTTGTCTACCACTCAGAATTTCCAGAAGTAACACTCCGAAGCTATAAACGTCTGCTTCTAACGATAGTTGCCCTAGCATTGCATACTCTGGAGCCATGTGACCGCTGCACATCAAAACCCATTGGATTTATAAACTATAGCATCTTTACCATATCAAAAGCTAATAAGGCTAGCACACTTACTATGTTCCTGCAACTCTTGTTCGGACATAAGTCTCGATGTCCGGGAAAAGTCTTGCCAAGCCAAAATCAGCAATCTTCGGATTCAGATTCTCATCCAACAAAATATTGTTTGCCTTAATGTCTCTGTGAATGATTCGTAGGTGTGAATCCTCGTGGAGGTAAAGAAGCCCGCGAGCGATTCCGATTATAATGTTATAGCGCTTTGGCCAATCTAACTGTTCCCGCTTTTCCGGGTCTGGGTCTGAAACTCCGAATTTCAAAATTTATTCATAATTAGAGGGTAAGGGTATGAGTTACATATCAATCTTTTTCAGTAATTAAAAAGTACATACACAAGAAATTTACCAAAAAATAAAGGTATCAAGGCTCTTGTTTTGCAGATATTCATAAACGAGCAACCTTTCCGCTCCCTCAGCACAACATCCCAACAGCCTTACAAGGTTTCGATGTTGAATATTTGCAACAAGCTTCACTTCGTTCATAAACTCTCTTTTACCCTGTCTGGATATTGCTGACAGTTTTTTAACTGCTATTTCCTGTCCGTCCCTCATTGTGCCCTGTGTAATGCGTAATGTAAAATATCACATCTAAGGTTTTTTTCTTTTTTGTGAAATGAACACATGTAAGGCTGGTTAATTTAATAGCAATTTGATATCACAGAAATAGACCCTGTGAATTGTTATTAGAGTGTTGTTTTAAAGAAACTAGAATGTGTTGAATTTCTACACCCTGAAATGTCAAACGGCGATAGAGATATAGAGCTCTAGAATCATCTCAATTCCAGGAAATGCCCTCTTGATCTAATCAGAAGAGATTGATGAATGAACTAGATTAGTATCTTATATACGGGGCCAAAACCACCTTCACCAAGCTTGTTTCTGCTGTGAAAATTTCCTGTTGCTTCTCTCAATGTTTTTAATCTAAAGATGTCATTTCGCTTTTGGTCAAGTATCCCTGATTCCTGGTCTTGTTCATTAATTTCTGTAACACAATGAAATTTAAAAGACATGAAAATGAAGCTGATGACTTCAACTTATATATGCCAGAAACCCTCAAAATGCACAAGAGAGCCGTACCTTGGTTCCGCCTAACAAGAGTTCTTAGCTGTCTGGAAACGGAGGATCTTACTTCACATCGCATGCCGAGCAGAAAGGCTCCTAGAACCAGAATCACGCTTCCCAGAACTCCCAGTATTAAGGGTAATTTCTTTGGGGACCTACCTGTAGCGTAGACATTTATTGTTAATTATCTAATCTACTGAAAGAAGAATCTGATAACCTTTGTCTTAAAAATTAATAAAAAAAACAAATTGTATATACTCTTTGAAGCCGATGGAGTCTGTGAAGTTACTGTGGAAGGGGTTTCTTCAAAAGGCAACTCTGGAATGTTATAAAAGGGGTAAATCGCATATCGGACTGTGCAGCTCCCCAACAGGACTTGAGCTCCTTGTTTTCCAGAACAACACTGCTCCATTTTTTTCAGTGCTTGGGACAAGCATGTTCTGCAATCTTGAATGGAGATATCTCTCAAACATTGTACTGTACCGTAAACCTTGTTGGTAGCAGAATAGTTCAGCGATCCCAAGGCAAAACCCCTTTTTGCAGGGTTATAAGCTTTCTGGCAGAGATTGGACAAAAGATTGTAAGTGGCGTTCGTGAAGGCGTGCAGATCTGTTGTGATATCCGTTAAGCTCGCGCCCTCATATCCATTAATATCTAGCTTTGACAAGAAATTGGAGACACCATAACGCAAGAAGCACATATCTGTCCACACGGAAGCACCCATGGTCACAGGGCAAAGATCACGAGCTAAACTATTTGCTTCCTTCGAACAGCTTGCACAGTCTTGTGGGGATACGTTGCCCCAGCACTGGAGGAGGCCGTAGACCTTGGAAGGAGCATGTCCATGGGAAGAAGTGTTGAACCCCGTCTGCAGTGTATTTCGAAGCAGATCATATATGACTCTACTCAAAAAATTATATATTACTTCAAAAAAAAAAAAAAATTTAACACATGTTAAAGTACCATGACAAGTAGTGGTACTTGCCCAAATATTGCTTTTTTTTAATTTAAATTATAAAAATTCAAAGGGGCCAAATCTTAAACAGTTAGATAATTATTGTTCTGGGTGCTGGTTGACAACTGCGTTCACCCTGTTAAATAGGGCCAAATCTTAAACAGTTAGATAATTATTGTTCTGGATGTTGGTTGACAACTGCGTTCACCCTGTTAAATATGTAGATACAGCTAACAAATGTCCTATATAAATCGACACAGACTCCATATCCATGCGCCCCAACCTGTAAATACTATAATTGTCCTTTTCTGGCATTGCGTCCTTTTTGCTACTTAACAATATAAATGAGTTCAAGTCCTATAGTCGGTGGAGATATGATTTTTTTCATTTGTCAAGTATGTAGGGAAAAGATATAATATCCAAATGGAGACCATACTTGCCCCACACACAATTAAGATGTAATTTTATATTTTTTTAATAATTAAGTATGGTCAGCCATTTATTAAAAAGATATTAAGGTTTAATTTTTTTTTGGAGCATTTTTGTTGTAAAGTAGTAGTCTGATCTAATCTGAATCTTCTCATTGTCTGTGAGATCAACGATAACTATACAAATTCCGAGTAACCGATGGTCCCCCTCACACCAAATCATCAACAACAACGAAGTGATCTAGGCTTGTTGGGAGTAGCCTCTATGATTTGAACCCTACAAATAGTTACTATAAATCATATGAATATAAATTATAACCAACTCCCCTAACAAACATTCCAATAATGTGTGAAAATATTTAAATGTTCAAGTCTTCTATATGTTAATTATAATGCAGCATAAAATCTTTTGAGTTTGTTCTTTCTCAATTAATGTCTTTAAAAAAATTATTTACTTTTATATATTTTACTCAATTAACATTAATATCATGCCATCAATTATACTTTTTAAATATAAATATATAAATATAAATTATTTTGTGTGCATGATCTTTTAGGCACTGGGAACTTGTATCATATCACGAAGGATAAAGAACAATATCCTTTAATGTGTACACAAATGTTCGATGAAACACATGGTTTCATTAGCTTGGCAATTTTATATCAATTGAGGCTTCATATTTACAAAGAATTTTCTTTTAGTAGACTTGGGATATACTTAAGAAATCATTCTTAAAGGTCTATGAAGCACACATGATTCAATTAGAGCTTCAACTTGCTATGCTCAAAACTAAAGATATTAATCAAGTTGAAGACTATCTTTCCAACTTTGACAAGATAAGGCTATAGTTTGACAAGTGTGGAGCCAAGAAGGATGAAAAATATCTAGTTTATGAAGTCTCACAAAACCTTTTCCCTGATTATGAGGTATTTTTATCTTATTTTTAAATAGAAACAATGTTTGATTCTAATTATTTTGGGGCTTTTTTGGATGCGTTTTATATTTTGTTGATTTGAGAACAAAATAATTGACTTCATTATTAAAATCAATTGTAAAAGTCAATCTCACACTGTTAAAAAGAAGCAATGTGTTCAAAAGAGTCACAACAATTAAAATAAAGAGTCAAGTTTCCTAAGAAAATAAAGGTTAATAAACCAATTTTAAGATTGTTCTTATTACAAAAAGACGGGGAACACAAAACATAGATGCTTCAAAAAGTCAATTGATCTTTCTAAGCAATTGGAAAAGCATGGAATCTTAATCAAGCCACAATGTTTTGATAGTGAGCAAACTCTTTTTGCCACTTTATTTAGATCATATACTTTTTTTCCCCTAAATTTTGTAAATGTATTTTAGATTTGAGAGCTTATCATTAGATGATTGAAGGTTCTTCATTCTTTTTTTTTTCTCTATCTATTGAAAAAGGAGATAATAAACTTCACATTGGTGATAGAAGTGTTCTTTTTATTCTTAGGAATCATAATATTCTTATTTAAAATGGAATAATCAACAATGCTTATCATATTTTCAAGTTGAGCATCATTTTATTGTATTCATTATAGATAGTAAAAATAAGAAGAGAGTAGATATTCAAGATAATTTATCATACATTAGAACTAACAAATGAAAAAAAATAAACTTCATAAATTTTATATATTTCTCTCACGTTGATAGTCTTGTGAATATGCATTTGTCACTCACACAAATAAAGTAATCAAGTTGTGGAATGAATGTCTTAGTTAATGGTGAGTGATTTACATCTTGTATATCCTTAAAGTGGTATTTATCAAGGTTTTATTTTAGGGTAGCATCATGGGAAGAAGTTTAAAATAGGAACACTATATTGAAAAACCTCATTTACTATTTGATTCATAGTTATGTTTTTGTAAAGAATTATAAAGGATAAGGTAAGTACTTCTAAACCCTTCCTTGGCTAATGGTCCCCCTCCCCCCACCAAAAAAATAATAATAAAGGTGGGTAGGTTATGAGGTATAGAATATACTTAGGGTATCCTTAGTTCTAACCACATCCCTAACCATAGCCTATAGTTATCTTGGAACAATATCAAATTATTTATTTACCTTGGTTTCCTCTCTTTATTAACAAGATATTATTTTGTGCTATATTTATTTCCCATATTAACCCCTAGGCTCATTTCTAGTATTAGCATTTTCCCTAATTGACAATGGCTACTTTCAAGCCATGACATGCATTCTTAGCATTATTTTAGAATTAAGAAAAAAAATCTAAAATTTTAGATTCTCAATGTTCATAAGCATAATACCTTGAGAGGAATGAACATAATTGTCATATTTCCTATATACTAACATAAGAAGTATAAACTGTGCGAAGATCTGTGTGGCGGCTTTTGGGGCGGACAGCGCAAAATACTGTGGCAACCATAAAAGCTAGACAACCTGCCCGAATTTGTGGCGGCTACCGATTCCACCATGTAAATTAAAAAAAAAACATAAGAAGTATAAAAAGAATGAAAGAAAATAAAATGATAGGAAGGGTATCCTTAGTCACTCATTATTATTGGGATCCGAATTGACATTAAGTAAACTTGATATTGCAAATGTCTATCTTCCAACTTTCTTATTAGGCTTGCACCTGCTTGTCACAGCTCATAACTCAACATTGGATGGACTAAAGTATGCTCTAGCCCAACCTCCAAAGTAGGCTAGTTCCTTGTCAACTGATAGAGTGTTGACTCAATTAAGCTCAGTAATTGTTTTAAGAGATAGGGTTAGAAAAGGGTTTAGAGTTAATAAGTTATAATTCAAATAGTGGCAGGATAGAGCTAACAGCATAGGCATCCACAAGGAGAACCTCTCAGCAAATTATTTCTAGTGTCCCACACTGAAAATCAACATCACCCAAAATAGAGTAATCTTCATACAAGAATACAAAGCAAAGATATACTTCAAGAAGTAATTTCTATATCCACAATACTAACAATCCAATTTAGCATAATAGATGAGTATCTAGATTTAACAGAAATAAACCTCTTACAAGCGCAAATCTAACTATGAATATATTTCAATTGATTTACAACTAGTAATTCAATATCAGTGGAATGAACTAACCATAATAGTATTAGAAGAAATGTGATTCACAACTTGAACATCTCAATAAATATATCGAAGATGATAGTTCTTGAGTCAAAAACCCAAGTAATGCTCCTTCCATTAATTTACAAAAGATGTTACACAATAGGGCAAGAAAACACTCTAGAGCTAACCATGAAAATTACGGGTTCGATCTCTATATATAGTTTTTACAATGAAAGAAAAAATATGGAACATTACAAGGATTAGACCATGCCAAATCAGTAGAATACTGTGGTGGTATCATTTCATTCACCTTTAAAGTCTGGGAAATTTGCTCGATATTGCATGTCATGGTAGCTCAACTTTACAACTTGCTTATTCTATAATGGCAGTTAGACTCCAGGTCGTTAGAAAGAAGATCTAAGCCATTCATCTTTCTTGAGGACTTCCTCTAATCGTCGATCTACAACTACCTAGGTTCTTGGTTCTTGGATCCATGGATGCTTTGCCTACCGCTCAAATTGACTAGTTATCGTTTGCCAAGAATATGCTTTTGTATATTTGAGAAAATGTCAGCATGATATCAACTATTGATTCACTCGTGAATGGCTACGATTAAACCTTAGTAGCACTCTATAGACGTGCGACGTAGAACATGTCACCGAACCACTCTTTGGAGAACATTGATGTTAGCTTTGACCTGGGTTGACAACAACATGAAACATCTACGAAAATACACTATGCTTTGAGTGGAATAAAGCATATTACGAGGCCGCTTATTTAGTTCTTCAAACTGCTTAACTTTCTTTTGCATCCATGACATTGAGCATATGTCGTAGTCTGCTCCTCAATATCCAATCCTCAAGTTTTGACCCAAGTTGACCATGGAATAGAGCATGCCATCAAGCTGATCAAGAAAGAGTGTAAAATGTTATTTTACGAGAGCATGCACTATGCCACTATCTGGTGCTTCTTTTCAAGTATTTTGACTCTTTTGACTAGTGGCATGGAATATCTGCTCTGATCCACTTTAAAATAAATGTGGAACTCAGCGACGTGGAACACCTCAAAACTCAGTCACATTAGTGCGCAAAATGGGATAATGTGCACTGGGTTGCTCTTTAGAGAACACTGACATTAGCTTTAACTTGATTTGATAGTGGCATGGAACATCTACACTGGGTCGCTGCAAAATGCACTAAGTATTGAGCTACATAGAACATCTACATTGGGCCGCTGCAAAAAGTACTAAGTGTTGAGCGATGTAGAACACCTTGCGTTACGTTGCTTGGAAATACACTATGTTCTAAGTGGTTGGGAGCATCTTCATGCCTTAGAAGATATTTTCAAATTTTTTCTGAGGATGTGGTCATTTTGGACCTACATTTTGGCACCTCTCGGGTGGATTTGCTTGCAAAGCCATCGAACTTAGAGTCTTATCCATTGGGTATCAAGAGTCAAAAAATACAAGTATGAGCAATGCTTCGTAGAATAATTTCTATATGACTATTACCCTTTGAAAACTTTGTGAAGCCACCCAAAGGATAACGGTTCACATGGAGATTATACTAGAAACAATGATATCCATCACTCCTTCAAAACTGCTCAATTGTCAAACAAAACAGAGCTATGCTCTCCCATATAAACCCAATCAACATGATAAAAATACCTTCACAAAAACTTCATTATTTTCTCTTTGGCTTCATGTTTTTATTATTGTGCTTTGACAGTTTCGGGATCAAAAACAAATGTACAACACTTTTACATGAATAAAAAAAAATTCAAAAACAAAAAAAATTAGGCTTGCGCCTCTTGAGGGTCTTCAGAAACCCTATATGGTTCTTCCTCCTCTTGCTGAGCTTCTTCTTTGTCATTGCCTCCCTAGTCTTGATCAACCTCCTCTTTTTCTGGTAATTTTTTTGTTTATCCCTCTTCTTAGCATTGGTTCCAAACAGTTGAATCATCAGTTTAAGAGTCTGGAAAGCTTGGCTCCAAACTACTTCAGAAGGGTTAGAAGTCTCCTTAAGTTATTTATGAATAAAATCCAACTCAAAGTTATCCTCATAGTTTACAGAACTTCCCTTGTTCACTATGTCCTCCATCAAATATCTGATCCTGGTTAAATCAATTATCATTTGAGAGACATGTTCTTGATCAATTGGATCCTTCCAAGCATCAACCTCAGATTCATTCTGGATGCTTGAATGTACACTCTTATTGATCTCCTCTTCTAATAATAGAGTATTATTCTCAATCCAGAGTCCTCTAAAACCATATTGAGTCATTTCCTGGTTGATATCTACCACATCTCAAATTGTGTTTTCCACTTTGTCATATAACAACCAGGACTTTTGCAACAATTTATTCTTCTTCACTACAACTCTGGTAGCCAATATAGAAACATTACATTCCTTGTTGAGTATTATTTTAGCAACCTCATTAAGCCTACTATCAAACATTTTATAGATTTTTTTTGTTAGAATAACCATGGGTTGCATATCTTGAGTGAACTTGTCCAGGTCCTCTTTAACATTTTGGAGTAAATAGCTAGCATCATCCATATAAACTATTATAGGCTATAATTCAGAGCATTTATCCAAAACTTTAGAACAAAACTCTTTTCTTACCTTCTTTATTCCTGCTTTTGAGAATCCTAAGGACTTGGCCTTATCAATATGAAGTTGATGCTTCAAGTCTTGAATTTCCTTGGCGTGTTCTTCATTTTTTCTTTTTTGCTCCTCAACTTGGTCTTTGAGCTTGATGACCTTCTAATATTTACTTTGCCAGCTTTTCACTTCATTATTGATAAAATTTTCTACCTATTTTTGGTTGGTGACAATCTTCTTCAATTTCTCTATCTTTTGCTCTAACTTTCCAACTTTCTTCTTGTAGATATCAATCTTGACATAGAAAGTCTCTAGGTGAGCTTTTGCTATGACTAGCTCATCTTCAACTGGTAGTTGTTAAATATCCTCAGTATACTCATTTAGACGATAGTCTTGCACAATCATCTCTACTCCAAGATTTCTCACCAAATGGATAATAGACATGGATGCTCTTTGTCTTGTGACTGGGTCTAAAAACATTGTACTCCTCTTCGTAGCCATTCTTTTTTAGGGCTTGGACAACTTCTCTGCCCAAAAATACTAAATATTCAAAGATACATACTTTTACTTTCGCAAGGACGACAATGTGGGATAACTTGTAGGAGGAGGAGAAGCTATATGATATGGAAGGGCAGACTCAATAGCTAATGATATCAGAGTGGTAGTGACCACAGTTTAATTTGTGGTTATTGCTACGGTTGCAATAGGGAAAGACATGGGAACTGAAATGAAACTCAAGTAAGAATGAGTACGTGTAGATGAAACAACTTGTGCTTCAGATGATACTGGGGGTTGTGATGGCAAAGGTGGAATGATCGGGGATGATGTGATTGGGATTTTGGATGAATGTGAAGGAGATGGATTAGCTTAGCCCTTTGTGTTAGCTATTGATATAGGCGGTGAATTATGAGGGAGAGAGGACACCTTTGTTTCAAACTTTTCTTGAGAATGGGAAGGATATTTCTTTGGGGAAAGAGGAGAAGAAGGAGAAGAAGGGATAGCAATTTTACCTTCACCTATAGATGTAGGATATTTTTGAATCACCTTTGCACTTTGGTGTTGCACTTGCCGTACCAAAATCTTTGCAATTGAAACAAGGGTTTGTTCAACACCCTTCCCCTTATCTACTTTTAGTTTCTTACAAACCTCCTTTTGAGTCTCTCCTAGTGCATCCTTAGAATTTCTATTAACTACTCGAAATACTACTGGTTTATCACTCTCTGCATCCTCCTCTGATTGCTCCTACTATTGGAAATTTTGAGTTAGTTGTGTTGTCATTGATGTCAAGAGTCAGTGCAAGACTTGGCAAAAGGAGGATTAAAATATTTATATTTTAAGCCCAAGAGATTTGGTTTAAGAGCTTCACATGATTGGTCAAAAGGATGGTTAAATACCCTGAAGGAAAGGCCTAAAGGAAATAATATTATAATATTTTTATTATAATATTAAAGGTTAAAATTAAAGCCTAAGGTAATTTATAAATTATTTATAATATTTATATTATAAATTAATTTATAAAATAATATTATTAAACCCTAAAGTTAGGGTGGGCGCAAATTTGTTATAACTATTTCATCCTCCCCACCGACGTTCGAAGATGCTTAGCATATGGTATAAATACCATAATACATTGCCAAAAAAAAGACAAGTCTCCGATTTTATGCATGTGTGAAAAAGGGCAAAAGTCTAAGTGTGAATTTCGTGAGCATAAGAAGAGGATTTTAATTTTTAAAAGGGCAGCAAAAAATGTGACGAATAAATTTTTCAAGGCACAGAGCTTTGTCACCAACCGACTGGTTGGGCTAGTGGCAAGTGGTCGATGTGTAAGGCCTTTGGGAGAGCAAAGGTTCCACGTTTGAGTCTTGGCGGCTACGAAGAGGCAAGGGTTTTTTATTTTTATCTGGTGCCGAACAAAGGTACTAAGCGCACAAGGCACTTTTCCCTCCCACGTGAGCGCCTAGCTCACGTGGAAGTTGGGCCACGACTAGGGCACTGGCGGTAGTGCGACCTAGGATCGAATCCCACCAAGGAGCGTGCAAGGTACTTTAATTTTTATTTTGTTGAGCGCATGGTCTAAGGTCTAAGGTTGCATGGTGAGAGCTTATTGAAGTGTGTGGTCTAAGGTTGCATAGTGAGCGCTTATTGAGCGTGTGGTCTAAGGTTGTTAAGTGAGCGCCTAGGGAGATATAAGGAGGTTAAGGTAAAATTAATTTTTACCTTAGTTTAAGGTGGTAAAGGTTATAATTTTAATTTAAAAGTAAATTGCATTATTTCTGGATTGTAATGTCAATTATTTTTGGAAATGCAATTTTTGAGTAGGGAGACATAAGTAAGAAATTTGGATTAATCTATGCATTAAATTTTTGAAAGAGGTTATAGTGAAAGTGTGTAATTGGAGTCTTTGTTTGAGAAGTTTGGAGATTATAAGGTGTACTTGAGACTTGTTAATTTTTGTAATGGTGAATTAATTTTTGAGGAGGATATTTGTGAAGATTTTGAGATAGGTTATTTCTATCTAACCTTGAAATTGGCAAAGAGGATTTGATTGTGATTGAGACAGGTTTGTGAAGACATATCTTCATCAAAATAAAAGGTATGGGCACATCTTCCTTATGAGTGAAATATTGTTGGATTGAGTGTTGTGAAATGCAAATTTGGAGTGAAAAGGTTTGTTTGATAAGCATTGTTGGAAATGTTTGAGTGAGATTTCATATGCATGATTGGTGAATGTTTGAGAGAACATTTGAGTGTGAAGTTGACAACTATCTTGAACTAGGGTTTGTGAAAGATCATGAGTATCATTGTTATGTGATATTGAGAACTATATTGAACTAGGGTTTATGAAAGATCATGAGTATAATTGTTATTTGAAGTTGAGAATTATCTTGAGCTAGGGTTGTGAAAGATCATGAGTATCATTGTTATGTGAATTTGGAATCATCTTGAGTCAAGGTTTGAGATCCATAGTGTGAATTTTTGGAAGCATAGTGAAACACTTGGTTAGATTTTAAAAGCAAGTTGTATTTCATTGAGTGAATGGTTGAGTGAAGTTGGATGTGCATTATTGATTGAAAGTATTGGAGTGATAGTTCAATTTCTGTGAAACAAATTGTTCTTTATTCTAAATTTATTTGAAAGAGAGTTTGGAAGTGATTGAGTATTTTTGTGAGTGTGAAACATATTGAGTCTCTAACCATTCTCTATATGTTTCTATGATTAAATAATATTATGAGTGAAACTTGTTTGTGTGATTGAAGAGGTTTTCTGAAAGAGATTAAGTTGAGTTTTGTATGCAAGTTTTGCAATTGATTTGAATAAGCTTTTGTAAAGGATAGTGAGCAGATTTGAGAAAGTCCTAGAGAGGACTTAAGGATAGAGTTAAGCAAGCTTTTGTGAAATCTTGTGAGCAGATTTGAGTAAGTCCTATAGGGGACTTAAGGATAAATTTGTGTGAGCTTTTGTGGAAGATTACAAGTAAATTTGAGGTAAGTCTTGGTGAAGACTTGTTAAGCATATTGGACAAGTTCTAGAGAGAACTTGTTGAGCATATTTGAGGTAAGTCTTGGTGAAGACTTGTTGAGCATATTGGACAAGTTATAGAGAGAACTTGTTGAGCAGATTTGAGGTAAGTCTTGGTGAAGACTTGTGGACATATTTGAGGTAAGTATTAGAGAAGACTTGAGAGCAGATTGAGCAAGTTCTTGAGAGGACTTGTGGACATATTTGAGGCAAGTATTTGAGAAGACTTGAGAGAAGAATTGATTGATTGATTTGTTCAAGCTTTGTGTTAAGGCTTGGGACATATCTAGTAGAGTTGATTTATGATTGGATCAAGCTTTGTGTTAAGGCTTGAGGACATATTTGAGGATAGATTTGAGGACAAATTTTTGTGTAGATTTGAGGGTATATTTGTGCCAGACCAAAGACATATTTATGAGCAAATTTGTGCTAGATCAAAGGACAATGTTTAGTGTAAATTTGAGAATAGATATTGAGCAGAGCTGAGAGTAAGCTTTAGAGGTGACTGAGCAGAGGATAGTTATCTTTTGTGGATAGAGATCCATTAGCCAGGGTAGTGAGGACATAGGTCCTCTGAATGAGGATAAAGTTCTTCAGTGGAGAGATATCCACAAGCAAGTGTAGTGGAGGTAGGATTATTCTAGAGTATCAACAGCCAAAGCAGAGGAGAAGGAGTTCTCTTGTGGATAGAGATCCACGAACCAAAAAAGGTGAAAGAGTTCTCCTGTGGATAGATATCCATGAAATTGATTAGGGTATTGGTGTATCCTTTAGGTCCATAAACATTGTAATAGGGAAGGACTACCAAGATATTTGTTAAGGAAATTTTAGTGAAATATTTTCTTTGTGGAGTAGCCCACATTGGGTGAACCACATAAATTAGTGTCTCTATTGTGTGTGGTGATTTGTGCATTGATTTAATTACTATTTTTGATATTGCCATTGATATATTACATAATATTATTTGGGAAAGAAAATTAAAAAGTGGTCTTATACTTTTCACCCCTCCTCTTAGTATAAGCTTGTGTTCTTCACCTCCTGCAATACATCTTCAACAGTAGGGGTCGATTCAGTTGTAGCTACGATAGTGAAACTCACATGTGTGAACACAAAATCCTCATCCTTTTTGTTCCAATATATCTCAGTTTCAGGAGGCTTTCCCCCCAGGGCTAGACGTTTGGGTCTACTAGCTATCCGAATGACTTCTATGTTTACTGCCCTATTGTTAGAGTAATGCATTTTGCTTATAAGTTGGGCCCCTACAGGATATTTCTTCAATTATTCTATTGAGGACTCAAATATTTTAGGAGCTTCAACAATAGATAATTAAGTGTTAGTCCCTGCCTCTTGTGTTTCCTCTTGTGAAGGTGGGGAAGGAGAATATGTTCCTGCTTGGTTATTCTTATAAATCAATTTTAGATTTTTAGGGTCCTTAGATTTCCAAGTTTTAATATGTTTGTCATATCACTCAAAAACTCATCATCTATTGCTCATAAAAGTCTAGCCATGGGGGAAGTTGTTCCATTTTAGCAACATTCCAATCCAATGGGGCATTTTATTTATTATTCCTCGCCTTTTCAAAAAGAGGCCTTGAAGTCTTCTCAAACTTAAGGGCTTTTTCTTCGTTAAGCTTGATATTCCTCTTTAGGAATTTGTCATCGGGGTCATATATCCACCTCTGAGGGATGTAAAACAGGCCCAGCCTATCCAAATATTGAGTGGTTTTTTCACCCTAACAATTTCTAACAACTGTTATATTGTCGATATTACGAGATTAAGTTAACAAACATCTTCTCTTTTTACTAGAATCATAATTCATGTTAATGAAATTTGCTTATCTCAAATATTCTAGGGCCAACATTCTGTTAGTGATGAAATGGGGTAGCAAAAAATGCTTACCAGTGAAGCCATAAAGTTTGATGACCATGCCCTCTGTGAGAACATGCCAGTCTCCTTCTTTGGTGCCTAGTATTCTTAATAATTATTTGGTCAAATATGGTAACCTAGGGCACTTCACATACATAATTTTCAAAGTTGGCCCTAGGAACTCCAGATTAAACCTATAAAAAGACTTTGTGCTCCTCAAATGAGTAGTCCAATAATATACAGGTATAGGGTCTCCCTTGTCATTCTTCTCTTTCATCAAAATATAGGGCATCATGTGCCTTACAGTGGCATAGAACATCCAGATCAAATTTGAACAGTGTTAAAAAGAGGGAGCTTCTGAATCCCTTTTCATCCTTATCAACTGCTCATGCATTCACTTGGCAAGGAAGGTTTGCCAGTCGAAGTAAATCACCTTGATACCTTCATTTTCTGCATCGTGGTTATACATCCTTTCATTTGAAATGTAGTACACAGTATCTATTTACCAACACCATACATATTGGTTAGAATAAAAACCCTCTAAACAAGATAGCATAGGTAAAATCTCTAGGTTAGAAAACTACTCGATTATAATTAAGGTATTGGGTACCTCATTTTCATTTTTTATACACCTAAATTGGAAGTGAAGCCAATTTTCAATAACTTCCTTTTCATCAGAGGCCATTAGCAAAGAATAAACCCTAGCTTGCTCTGCTATATCAAATGGTTTGGGTTCTAGAGGTGGGTCTACCCCTACGACAAACAAATCATGACAAGCTTTTGTAGTAATGGTAAATAATGTTATGCCATCAATTGTTTTCACTGCCCTTGCCTTAGGATCATAAAACTTAATGATTGCAGAAATTAACTTTGGGTAATGATGAATGTAATCACAAATGTAATAAAATAAGAGATATTTTACAACAATGATACCTTGAGGTTGAATTGGCCTTCCTTCAAAATACCTAAACTCGAAATTCCTCCTTAAGAAAGTTCTCCTTCCTTGTATAATTACAATATCTTCTAATCCTCTCATTTGTTTTACATAGCTTTCCAACTCTATATTTCCTTGCTACGTATCCTTTAGGGCCTTTTTGGGGGCCATTTTCAAGGAATATTTCACAAAGCATTCTTCCTCCCTAGTATTTGCAAGCAATACTTTACTTTTCCCTTCGCTCTTTCTGATAGGTAGGTGAAACTTTTCAAAATAAATGAGCTTTGCAATTTGAACACTTCTAATTTTGTTTTGCATGTATACCTTCCACCATTAATGTGGTCGGTATGAGAAAATATCTGTTTGTACGCTTTTCAATTCAAACGTATGAATCTTGGTGACTGGAGATATTATGTCCATCATTGATTGGTTATGGTGCGAAGCACTTTGCTGAACCTATGGTACCTTTCATCATTTTTTTTCTCTCAGAATGACGTGGGAAACTCACATTGTAGCTCGTAAATCTTTTATTCATTGGAGAGCGGCGTAGCATGTGTCCTAGTCTGCTCTTGAATGAATGTGGAATTCAGCGATATGGAATGCATGTTGTATTCCCCTTCCACCCTTGCTTATTTGAGAGTGACGTGGAACACATGTTGTATTATGCTGCCACCCTTAGTTTATTTTACAATTCTAAACTTGATTTTTTCAAAGCAAAATTTTCTCTCTTTTTTTATAACACTTTACAAAAATATTTACATATGTTACAATGAACTTGTATTTCAATCAAAGTAGAGTTTTAGATGAAAATCATTGATCGGTATAGGTTGTATGTTTCCTTATAGATCTTCAATTTAGAAAACATTGCTCTCTTTAACCTCTGCTCTTTGAACGGACCATCCTAGAAGGAATCAAACTTATGATGGTGCCCTGGCTTGGCTCTTTCCACATTCCATCTGAGAAAAAAATATCCAACTTTGAACTCTCTGAACTTGGCTTTCTTGTCAAACCATACCTTGATATCAAATGAGTGCTTTTGGAAGTCCTCATATGCCTGAGTTATTTTCTCTTCTAGCTAAAGCAAATGTGTTAACCTGATTTCAATTGGATTATATTCAGACTCTTCTCCTATATCTATCAACTTGAGAGCTAGAATATCTAAGTGAATAGGTAATACTCCTTCTTTACCATATACTAAGGTATTAGGGGAGGTTTTAATGGATCTTTGTTGGTGATCTTATCTGTCCACAGAGCTTGTTCCAACAACATGTGCCAACTTATCTTGTCACCCTCTAATGAACTTCTCAAGATTCTTAGAAGATTTTTGTTAGTTGATTCTGCTAGTCCATTCCCTTGGGAATAGTAATTTGGGGTGTTTTTTATGGTGATTTCATACTTGTTGGTAAACTCAATGTATTTATCTCCTATGAATGTTGGTACATTATTGCTCACTAAAGCTTATAGGACATCAAACCTTGTGATTAAGCTTTCCATGAATTCTATCAGTGCCTCTTGGTCTGATTTCTTTGTGGGAATAACATCTATCCATCTGGTGAGGCAGTCTACGATAGTAAAAATGTACTTGTGTCCTATCGAGAAATTTGGATTGATAAACCCTGTGAAGTCCAACCCCATTACTAAAATGGTTCTTCAACTTGAATTGGCTTGAGGGGAAATGATGTATTTCTAGTTCTTCCCACATACCACTGGTATTCATCATAGGCTCTTGTAACATTGAATGTGTCAGCAAAAATGGTAGTACAGTAATAGCCTACCCTAATGATATTCAAAGCTATGAATCTTCCTAAGAAGTGTCCTCCAGATAATCCCCCATGGAACGTCTCTATGAACTTTTTTTTTCTGATAGTCTCTTAAGAATCTTAAGAGGACTCCATCAAGGTTTCTCTTGTATAGACCTTCTAGCAGTAGGAAATATTTTAAGGCCTAAAGCCTATATCATCTCCTCTGTGATAGATTAATATTAGAAGGACACACTCCAGTCTAAAAATATTTGTCATCTGATCAACCCGGTATGATTCTCATGTCTGTAATTCTTTAGTTTGATCCTCTGTTGTTGACTGATAGGTTGTTTCTTCTGCTAAAAATGTTACTTTTGTCAAACCTTGGCATAGTGCTCTATCCTTGACCAGTTTGGTATGATAAATTTCCATGCCATATTCCTATATTTTAGTAATCCAACCATATCTTTTATCCCCTATTCCACCTTGTAAAATGAAACTTCTAACATCTAGGTGAACCACATAAACCAGGGTTTTACTTTGAACCAAGTATTACTTGAATTTTTTCAATGACTTCATCATTTTAAATACTTATTTCTCAATTAAATTATACTTAACCTGATATTCATGGAGATTATAGCTCAAAAATAATATGGGGTGCTCTTATCCATCTTCATTCTTCTGGATAAGCGCTGATGCATAGCTCTCTTCAGCTCCATAAGCATACAAAATAAATTCTTTGTTGTAGTCTGGGTTCACTAGAACTGGAGCTATAGCAATGGATTGCTTGATGATTTCAAAGGATTGCTTTCTCAATTTAGACCATTTAAAATATGTATTCTTCTTTAGCAGTTCAGAGATAGGTTTCACCTTTTGAGAAAAATCAAAGATGAATTTTTTGAAAAACAATTATCTGACCAAAGAAGGACTACAAATCTTTCTTGTTCATGGGTAATGGAAGATCAAGAATGGATTTGATTCTATCTAGATCAATGACCATACCTTCTTTAGATACCACATGGCATAATAACTTTCCCTCATGAACTGCAAAAAAATGACTTCTTCAGATTAAAAGAGATGCAAAATTCCCCACACTTCTAAAATACTTGATCTAGATGTGCTAGGTGGTCTTACTTATCATGGGAGAATACAGTCATGTCATCCAAGTAGATCATAATAACTTTGTTTATCAGCTCCCCAAAGTCATAATCCATTGCTCTTTGGAATGTGGCTCCTACGTTGGACAGGCCAAAAGGTTTTCTATGATAGGCAAAAGTGCCCCATTTGGTGGTGAATACTATTTTGAATTGGTCCTCATATTTCACCCAAATTTAGTTGTAGCTAGAGAAGCCATCTAACAGTGAGATCCTCTCTTCTCTTACTAGAATCTACAAGATTTGATCGATATATGGGAGGGGGTAGTGGTCTTTTAATGACGCTTTATTGAGGTTCCTAAAATACACACACAAGCAGATGTCACCATTCTTTTTCCTTACTGGGACCAAGTTAGCTACCCAAGTTGAATGCTTGATTGGATATATGATTTAGCCTTTAGCAACTTCAATAGTTCTCCCCTCATTATGGCTTCAATTTTGGTATTCCTAGCTCAATTATATATTGGATGACCTTCTTATCATAGACTTTAAGATCCTCACATGACCAGGCTATAATGTCTTGGTATTTTAGGCATAGAAATTTTATATAATATTTTTCTTCAGAAGAACATCGAACTTCAACTTTGAGATTCTTTTCTTTTTTGATCTCAATTTACTTATAGGCATTTTCATTTATTTTTATAGATTTTATCATTTTCCTATCTTCATTGTCAAACAAACTCTCTAGAGTGACCAATCCTCTAGGTATGTTCTTCAGTTGGATGACATCTTGTTGGTCTATCTCTTATGGATTTTCCTCTTGAATGGTTGACAAACAAGCTTCTCTTACTATGAAATCAATGATCTGTTCGTCACCCCTGCGCCTAAAATTCATTTTGATCCCTTTGTATTTTGTAACTCCTATATTTACAGAAGGGTTGAAATTAGCTCCCCTCACTGCTAAGGAATTAGGCAAGGTGTTCTATATTTTGGGAACAAAATTAATATTTAGGGCATCAAAGGATTTCATTAAATCCCATATCCTATTTCTATATACCTTCAGGTAATGATGCTTACTACTACACCTCTCTCTTACCTGGTTGACAATCAATTTAGAATAGTCGTATATATTCAATATCTTGATGCCCATGCTTTTAGCCTACATTAGCCCGAGGTATAAAGCCTCGTATTCTATAGTATTTTTAGTGCATGACCACGTTAGCCTATATGCAAAACTCTTTGCACTCTCTAATTGAGACTGTAATAATTCCCCAACACCAGTACCATTTATGCATCTTGCACAATAAAAGTGCATGGTCTAGGATTCTATTTATCTCAAGGACTGATTAGATATAATAGGGTTTTTTTCTCTATTTCTATGAAAATACTATATCTACCCATACCTAACCAAAATTAACTATAATCCTCTCTGAAAGATAGCTCAGATTTAATCTCTAGATCTTCAAAACTATCCACTAGTTCAAATTCATCTAGAGGAGTCAGATTGCACATCTTCTTTGGTTTTTTCATATGATAAGACATAGGCTTCTCTGGTGTTATTCTTATCCTCTTTCCTTTGAAGTGGATCACCATGCTAGAATAATCCATGTACATGCATCCTTCCTATTTGGCAGTGAATTATTTTGAAAGGCACAAGCTGAAATAAGGCTCTAGATCCACCACCACTATTTCTTACATGATGGTTACCTCTAGAACTCTATGTAGCTCATCAAAACATATTTTATTACCTCCACTATCTTTACTAGTTTCCCATCTAACTACAAAACTCTAGGATAGAATCTAGTATATTCCATTCCCATATCTTCGCAGACTGCCTTGGGTATAATTATGGTCGAAGCCCCTAAGTTGATCATGTAGTCATGGATAATCCACCTCTCCATACTCAAAGAAATGTAAAAGGGGTGGGCTTGTTCCTTAAAACAGTAGGAGACATTTTATCTTTTCCAAAGGGGGCTTATTCTTTAAAGCAACAAAAGACATTTTGTCTTTCCCATAGGTCATGCTAAGGATTGTAGTAGCCTATTTTTCTTATGGATATTTATTTAGATAAGCTTTCAACAAGTATATTTGGCTAGGAATAAAGAGAGTATCATATAGGCTAGCCTTTGAGGGTATTCTTTTCATTTCCTTTATAATGTTATACTCTAACTTAGTAGAGATGGGTGTCTCAAACCTTCTATCTGGCTCACCATAATTTCTATTATACTGTTGTGTGGCTTTGATTATCTGCCTCTTGGTTATGGAGGAAAATCTAATCCTCTCTTGAGCTTCATTCTTGAATCTCATTCTATCTCCCTCCTTTTCCTTCTCAAACCTCTTGGAAAAACTGACATTTTTTTCTTGGCCTTTAGGGACCATGTCCCTCTTTTCATTGGATTGGGGGATAGGGAATGTATCACTACATTGGGTAGGTGGATCCTTCTTAATTTGAGAGGTGATCTAAAATTGACCCATATTCTATGGATCTACCTGTAGTGTTTTCTTACCTAACCTTGTCATGATAGAAATGGCTCCATCTTCATCAGGAACTTTTCCAACCATGATTTGATCTGGTTTCCATGGCATGTTCACTATTCCTTTATGATTTCTCTCGATCTTCTCCATAGCCTGTTGTACATGGTGTTTGTATATAACACATGATTCTTAATTATGGGGATCATTGCACACCAGACACCATACATTTACCAGATTTGTTTCATAAGAACACTCTGGATCTTCTTGCATCACATTTACTCTAACCGTAGTGCTATTGCTAGGACTAGGTCTTTGATATTTGTTGATATAATAAAATCTTCTTTGTTGATATATATCTATATATGTTTTCCATTGGGTTCATCTTGTTGCTGAGAGTTTTCAAAGTATTTTGAATATCAAGGAGGATAGAGGATTCTTGGGATATCTGAGAAGGAACGGTGGGAAAGGAACTGCAGCAGGTGATACTTTTGAGTGAGTAATGGGGGTCATCTACGTGGAGATGAAAAAGGAGGAGGATCCATATAATATGATGTATTGTTTGACCTTGGGCATTGGGGGTTTTTAAATTGTAGGGCAACACAACTTTAGGTGGGAGTCTTCCCACATTAATGAGGACCTTTTCAACATGGACAACTGCATTGTAGACCTATGGAAAGGTATATATTCCAGCTTGTTGGGTTTACAGACTAACTCTGATCCAAGGGATCTGATATAATACATAAAAGTTAGGATTGAAGTTGGCCTAGCTTTAGGTGGAATCCTCTTCCAAGTCCTCCTAAACCTCTAGTTGAAGTCTAAAACGGTTTCTTGTTGATGCTTTTGTATGGATGTGAATTAATTAAGGAGGAAAAAAATATCATCAAACTCATTGAAATATTCCACAAAGGGTTATGCTAATATTGTCCATGAGGTAATGGTATTGTCTTCTAGGGTCCTGAACCAATGTAGAATTTTTCCTCTAAAGGATAGGTCTAGGATTTTGACAATAACATCCTCATTCTTTATGTTGTGGATTGCTACCATATTAAGAATATCTTAGTAATGTTTATATGCAGTTTTACCAGATCCATCATATGTGGGAATGGCCTTAGACATAGCCTAAGGTATATCATGTAAATGGGCCAGTCTAAGAGGACCAGCTATATTCCAGTTAAGATACTTTTGTAAGGGCTAATTTGGAGCTGCATTTTGATTTTGGTTTTGATTTTGAGCCATGTTTCCAGGTGTATTTCTTGTTGGAGGTGGCCTTGGGGGTATTGTAGGATGTACCTCAATAGGAGTTTCATCTAAATGAAAATATTGATTTAAATATCTTACGACAGTAGACCCTCTAAAAGGGAGCTCATAGTAGAAAAAGGATCCTAGGTTATTCCTTGCGGATGACCTAGTATTCATGAAAAAACTACAAGCTATAGGGATAACTTTATGGTTTTGCAGACCAGGGAGTCACCAGGTGAATTTGTTGCTCACCGCTTAACAAGGTCAAGACAATTCACCAAATATTGATTCCTTTGGGAAAATATACAAACAATAAAGAATAATATGGGTTCTAGTGTTTCTTGTAAATAGGTCCCATCGGGCATGCCAAAACTGTTGGGATCCAAATTGACATCAAGTAAACTTGATACTTGAAAGAAAAAAGGTAGAATATTACAAGGATTAGACCATGCCAGATCAGAATAATACTGTGGTGGCATCATTTCATTCACCTTCAAAGAATAGAAAATCCACTTGATGTTGCACACCATGGTAGCTCGACTCTGCAACTTGCTTGTTCTGTAATGGCAGTTAGACTCTAGGCTATTAGAAACAAGATCTAAGCCATTCATATTTCTTGAGGACTTCCTCTAGCTATCGATCCAAAACTACCTAGGTTCTTGGTTTTTGGCTCCATGGATGCTTCACCTGCTCGCTCAAATTGACTGGTTCTTGTTTGCCAAGAATCCACTTTTGTATATGTGAGAAAATATCACATGATCTCAACCATTCATTCACTCATGAATGGCTACGATTAAACCTTAGTAATGCTATGCATACGAGTAGCATAGAACATGTTGCCAGGATATTCTTTGCAGAAAATTGATGTTAAATTTGACTTGGGTTGATAGTGGCATGGAATATTTGTGAAAATACACTATGATTTGAGCAGAATAGAGCATGTTATGAGGTTGCTTCTTTAGTTATTCAAACTGCTTAACTTTCTTTCACATCTACGACATAGAGCATATTTTGTAGTTTGCTCCTCAATATTCGCTCCTCAAGTTTTGGCCTAAGTTGACCATGAAATAGAGCATGTCACCAGGCCACTCAAGAAAGAGTGTAAAATGTTATTTCATGAGAGCATACACTGTGTCGCTTCCTGGTGCTTCTTTTCAAGCATTTTGATACTTTTGACCAGTGGTGTGTGTTAGAGTTAAAGTGCACTATGCCTTCACCTTGACACTTGTCAGTTTCACTTGACAAGTGTCATGTGTTTCATATAGGCCTTATGCCTATATATGTAACCATTTTGTATCAATAAAATAATCCCTTCAGTTTTAGTCCCAACATTTGGTATCAGAGCAGGCTTTACCTGCCTTGTGAAAACCCTTAAGGGGGGATTTCCCTCATGGAAATCCTCCCTCCCCCCTCATTTTTTCTCTATTTTCTTAATTTTTTACCGAGGGAGTATGCTCTCCATCATTTGATGGATCAGAAACCAGATGGTAATTTTTTTTTTAAAGTTTGGGAAAATCGACCTGTTTGGTTTGGAGGGTTTCGTATCCTACGAAACAATGTTTGGGCAGTCCATATTCAGTGGCTGCTGCTGTACCTATTCAGTGGCTATTGTTGTACATGTTCAGTGGATGCGTTCTTTTTCCTGTATATCCATGGAGATAAAACGGGGAGCTGATCGGACAAGAGACATCAGGGCATCCACGTCAGAACCCATACATTATGTTTGGCCCTGCACCACCACTTGTGGCATGTAAATGTTGTCCTGCTCCAGCGCCTGGCTGTAGGCCCTCTGCCTCATGGTCTACAGACTGCTGATAAAATCAATTTACTTTTTACCTTCGACTGTCTTGCCAGATTTATAGTGGTGCACGTGATGGGATCTCGGCTGGGATAACGATGTAGGCCTAAGACTTTCTGAAAACTTAAGCTGACCTGAGTTTGAAGCCACACAATAAATCTACATGTCGGAGTTAATGTCCTGAAAACTGATCAGTAAGCTCTGAAGGGACTCCAATTCTTTCCTGCAATGGTCGACAATGTTGATGTAGTGAAGCACCTCCTTGCTTGCCATGTCAATGAGCACACCGACGAATCCAGAAGCGAAACCAAGGTCGGCCGTTATTTTAAAAAGAAGGTTAATTTGTGCAGGACTCTCTCAGATCTGCGAATGCTACTTTCTCTTTGGGTTGCTTCAAAGACTTTCAAAAGCTCATAGGAAGCCAATAGTAAGCAAAGAAGGGCAGACACAGAGAATGCACAGGTTGCAGGAGAACCTGTAAATGCCCATTGAAAACGCCCTTCTTGCAGTTTGGATATTGAAGCCTGAAAACATGGTTTCTAAAAGCAAACAGTATGTCAGGACCAAGGAGGGTAGCAATCGTTGGAAATAACACTGCAGACACATTTGAAGATGTTGTGATGGATGGAGACGGACGATAGCTGCAGTGCTGCAGTGCCTTGAGCATGGCAGCAGACGTGGCTTTCACTTGCAGTAGGACTATCAAGCTCCAACGCCTTGGAGGTAGCGATGCCACCATCACTCGACCAGAAGCACGCCATCACACTGGATCCAAGCGACACCACCTGAATGAGCCTATTGGCAAAGGTTCAATCCATGGCGAGCGCCATCTGGCTGTACACGACCGCGAACCCTGGAGGTGATCTGAACATAGCTAGAAATGTAGGCGTGATTCCCTCGAGTGAAGATCCTCACTGTCACCAAACTGAATGTCTTCATGTATCCAACTGCAGTCATGGCAGATATATCCGTTGATTGTGCATGCGTGAAGATTTAACGACGGCCTAAGGTGACAGCCTCGACGGTGCACTCGGTTTCACAGACGAGGAGGAAGATGACAACAACGAGAGGGTTAGGCTATTGGAAGAACCCCTGATGGCACCACCATCGCCTCTGCCACCAGCGGCCACATTATTGCCTGCACTCTTGTTTTTACAATGGCTGCAGTCAAATATTTTTTTTTTCCCTACTATTGTCACCGTCACCGTATGCGTAAGATTTTTATGTTGGCATGAATGGATATACTATGGGGTACTCAGGATGATGTTGTTGTCATGAAGGCATACGGATGTCATTGTAATGGCGCTCAGAGTGGTGGGAAGTGGCATTGTCAGTGGTGCAGTCCTCCCAATGGGTGGTAATGGATGTTTCACATGGTTTTTTTGAGAATATGATTTTTTGAATTGCAATATTCCAGTGTGCAATATTCTGATTTGTTGATTTACAATATTTTGGCCTGCAATATCCTGATTTGATGTCGATTATTCAAGATTCACCTGGAAGCTGAATAGATATTACCAGATCTGAGTTATAGACGGCCAGCATCGTTGAAGGAAGGAAATGCCCAGTTTCAGAAGGATGCAGCCGTCATGTGTAACGCATGGAGTTTACTTTACTGCTAGTTGGAAATGTTTTTCCATGCATTGCCATTTGTAAGGGAAAGATTTTATAAAGTGGAGAATCGCCACTTTATTTTTTAAACGTGAATGGAGAGTCTTATTGGCCAACAAGCTCACATGGCCAAATTTTTTCAAACATTGTAATTTTCCTTCGAGGGAAAAATTCATAGTGAGGATTTGTAAAGAGTGGCCGACAACATGGAATCATTGTATTTGTTTTTAATATTTTTCCACATAGGAAGTGGAAGTGAAAGGACTGATGGTCCATGTAATTCCTTCGTGAGGGAAAATTGAGAGACTATTTTTTTTCGCCAGAGAGCGATGCCGCCATAGTGCAAGGTTTTAGTTGCTATCTTGGAGAGGCATGTTGTTTTTCATTATGATGAAGGCCCATTTGATAATGGAATATAGGGGTATTTATAGTCGTTGGAAATGTTTTTCAGTGACCGACACAATGGTGGTGTCCTATTGTAATTTTGAGGCTATTTCCATTGAGTTTTTTAGCCTCAAAGTTTTTCTCCCTTGGAGTGCAATCTCGGTTGAACCCGACACTCCCAAGGTAATTTTATATGTGATCCTTGTACCTAGTGATCTTTTCTATACACTTGGCGAATGCAGCGGCTGGTTACCCATGCATTTTGATGGGATGACATGGTCACCATAAGGACACTTATACTAGGGACTATAGACAAAGACACCCTAGATTCTATCCGAGGTTTTTTTCGAATCTACTTCTGAAGACTACAGACGAAGACACTTCAGAAGATTATCTTATTTTCTTCTTCTCTCCTCCTATTTTGATCTATGGCTCATTTTATTGTATTGAGTGCATTTTCGACAGAGACCGACACTCTTATATGGCTCATTTTTCCTTTGTATTAGGTGCATTTTTGGCAAAGACCGACACCTTCTAGATTGAGTTCACCATGAGGAGGGATTTCATACTCATGGTGAATCTAGTCGATGACCTACGAGAGGCAACATCCTGTGAGGATGACCTGTAGAGGCAACAGACCCGAAGTGGCTGACCCCTGAGGCACCCATGATGACCTCGAGGCACTTAGACGGCTCACCCAGTGGCAACAGACCCGTGGAAGTGGCTGACCCTGAGGCAACAGATCGAGATGTATACACAGTGAATCTAGCATTATTCATAGTTGGAGAGCCAAGCACAAAGAGCACGAGCCTAGACCAAATTAGCAATAAGAGAGGATGATAGGTTGTTTTAGAGAAGTCAACATTAAGGGGGAATGTTACCTAATGTTGACTTGTTTTGTTTCTTCTTTAGTTAGGATAGTGCACTTTAAGGGGGAATGTTAGAGTTAAAGTGCACTATGCCTCTGTTTTGACACTTGTCAGTTTATACTGACACTTGTCAGTTTATCATATAGGCCTTCTGCCTATATATGTAACACATTTTTATCAATAATATATCCCCTTTAGTTTTCCCTCCTAACATTTGGAATGTTAGAGTTAAAGTGCCCTATGCCTTCACCTTGACACTTGTCAGTTTCACTTGACAAGTGTCATGTGTTTCATATAGGCCTTATGCCTATATATGTAACCATTTTGTATCAATAAAATAATCCCTTCAGTTTCAATCCCAACAGTGTGGAACATTTGTTTTGATTCGCTTTAAAATAAATGTGGAACTCAACAACATGGAACACCTCAAAACTTAGTCACTTTAGTGTGTGGAATGGGACAATGTGTGCTAGGCCACTTTTTAGAGAACGCTGACGTTAGATTTGACTCGGTTTGACATTGGCATGGAACATCTGCATTGGGCCAATGCAAAATGCACTAAATATTGAGTGGCGTAGAACATTTGCACTGGGACGCTGCAAAAATTACTAAGTGTTTAGTGGCGTAGAACACCTTGCGCTGGACCACTTGGAAATACACTATGTTCTGAACGACTAGGAGCATCTTCATGCCTTAGAAAATATTTTCAAATTTTTTCTAAGGATGTGGCCATTTTGGACCTACAATTATTAACTATAAACAAATAATCATGCATTAATAAAATATATAGGTGATGTTGGATCATATGTAATATTTTAATTATAATGACACATATCCCAATAAATATCAAACTATCACATTATTGTTTAACTAAAATATCACATAATGGAATACCTTATAAGGTGAAATATGAATCCCTAGGATTATTTTACTGTATTACATCATATAATTTCATCTTGTAGGCTTATATGTGATATAATATAATACGTAATGTGATCTAAGCAAACTAGACATTATTTAGAGATGATGTCAAAACACTTTTAGCTTGTAGACATTGATAGCTATCTAGGTTGTTTGCAAAATAGTCTAGTGCCAAAACTTCTTGTGGTATTAGACTTCAACATGGAACCAACTCAATTTATGAAATCATGACCTTTGTAGTGTCAATCTTCCTTTGTTTCCAACCTTAGAAACAAGTACTTAGATACAGATAGATATCTTTCACCAATTTAATATGTCACCATAAAGCATCAAACTTTACATACGATCTTCCAATACTAGGTTCTATCATGTCTTTGTGTACATTTAGTTTAGCCATTTAATGTCTTATATAATGACACTAGTTGTAGAGGAAATAGAATAATCTAGTCTATAATTGTTCTTAAATATGTGTCTCGATTAGTCAAAAGTTGAACTATTTTACCTTCCAATGATTTTGTAACTATTTTACAGTGTATAAAGTAGAGAATAAAATCTTCTCTTTGAAATTTTCTATTCCTTCCATATTCCTCTTTTTTTTTTTCTTGCCCATTAAAAACAAGTTATTCTTATTTCCTAAGTGTTTTTTCTACTACTTCTTTCAATGCACTCAAATAGATTTCCCTACATCACCCTACATCTCATGTACTAAGCATTTTTATTATTTCCAATAGAGTTATAAGAGCCTTGCATATATATATATATATATATATATATATATATATATATATATATATATATATATATATATATATATATTTACAACATCTATAAATAAAAATTATAATCTATATAAGAACATATTTATTTTGTGTCATGTATGTACACAACTCAAAATCATAACTTTCAAGTGCCACAGGCTAGTTCTTGGAGATGTCCTCTATCCCACTACATCTTGGGCCTCATAATGCAAATCAAGTAGAACCAAATATTATTTCACACTTATTGATTTCTTTCATATGGTTATTATTATTTGTAGTTACTCTTGTCTAGAATAGATCCACTAATATCTTTCATTACTAGATTTCCACTCATATACATACATGGTATAAGAAATAAGGCATCATAAAAAAATCAACATCACAAACAAATATAAATATGTAAGACATTAAGAAGATTATATGAGATTCCATGAAAAAATAAAGTAATGCTCTTTGTAGGTAGTTTTGGGATCTCCTAGTCAATATGAAGCTCTATCTTCAATTTCCAACCCTATACTATTTTAGATCCATAGTCCTTTGAAGATGTAGATAAATATTAATATTTCACTTGTCTTAAATTACATTAATATTAAGTTGGATATGTGGATTTAGCAACTAAAGCCTTACCATATTGCCATTCAATTCTCTAACTTCGACAACATTGCTTTCGTAGTCTTGAAGATGTCATAGTTGTTTACTGGTGGAAAATCATTACCAATAACTTATAGGTGAAGGATAGTCTATCATCACATGGAAAACCCTTATCAAGCTGGTATGTGAAAGGTTTTATCCTTTAAACTAGTGTGAATATGACTATTTATGTTTCCAATGACTATGCCACTATAGAGACCAAATTGTCCAACAATACATTGATGAATTCAATGAACTTCATAATTGCATGAATATTAGCAATGATACAATTTTTTTTTTTAAGTATGTCAATGGGATGCAATATCATATTTATTCAAAAATAGATTTACTTGTAGTTAATTGATCTAGGCATGTAATATTTTGGGGCATGGGTTTATGCTTAAAAATACCCAAATATATACTTTTTTTTATCCTCACCACATTATTAGAGGTATAACTTTGTGTTGAAGACTTTGTTGTGATACATTCAAGAAGCATTTTAAAGACTAGAGAGAGAAACATAATTTCAGTAGGCAACTTTATCACTGATAAGCTACTAATAGATCTATAGAAAAATGCTTTGAAGGACTTAAAAATGTAAAACAAATTACTCATAAAAATATTAACCTCATATTTTCAAATTTTAATAGCCAAAATGCATCTCTAGCTACGTTCATACTATAGATGCAAAAACACAACACCAAATAATAAGATATAAATTAAACTAAAAAAGATAATATTGCACAATGAATGATTTTATATTAATGGGGGGAGCCTCAAAACTCCATTGTTACAATAAAGAATCTTTGAACTCTTTGATACAAATATACACAATGCTAGGGTTCTTCAAAACCCTAGCTACAATGCTAATGGTGTCTTCAGAATGCGTCCTTGCTCCCAAAAGATGTGAGTGGGCTTCATGTTATCCAATACTAGGCCACTCTAGCTTAAGAAGCTACACAACACTAATGTAACACTTCCATATTTGCACACAAGAAAATAGCAAATAGGTTAGTAGCAACTGTGAGGGCTCCACAATGTGAGGCCCTCTATAATCAATACAAAAACCCTAGCTATATAATGTAAATAGCATGAACAAAAACTAAAAATGTATGGAATGAAATAACAATAAAACTATTTACCTTAAGAAGCTTGTTATTTTTTGATCTGTGATATTTGTTGTAGGAAATCGGTGTGACGATACCCTAGCATCGCTCTAGGGTTGTAGAACTCTGGTGTAAGACACCCATGGGTGCTTGGTAATAGTAGAAAATTCTTGTGGGTGCTCAAGAATGGCTAAGGATGCCCAAAGGCACTTGGCGGCGGAGGCAAAATGCTTGGAGGTGCTCAAAAGTGACATAGAGCACCCAAAGGCATTTAGGAGTTAAGGTGAGGATCTATAAAAGCATCTTTGGCTGGGCGAGAGGAGTAGTGGTGGATGCGAGGGTTATGGCAAGTGAGGATGAAAGGTGAGAGTGCTTGGATACTCCAAGGAATTCAAGGGAAAATGACTTAGCAAAATATATTAGGACATGAATTGCTTAGAAAAACTCAAGGGAAAACTTAGGGGTTGAGCCATCAAAATGGATCCTATTAATAATCCACACTAGGGCATGCTAGGGTTTGAGCGAAAAAAATTATGTGGCTCAGATTAAAATACATCGGAGGGTGGATATTAATTTTAAATGTGGCATGGATTGATGTGGATGAATGGCTAGGATTAAGTTAAATCAAATGGCTAGGATTTATTCACATATATAATATTTATATTTATTATATATAATATAATATTAAAATATTAATATTAAACATATATTTAATAAATATGCCTAAATATATATAAATAAATGGGTAAAATGGTGGGAAGACCTGTATGGATGATAAGTGGCTAGGTTTTTGTGTCTATAGATGCCCCTTTTTGTACTACGTTGCGTGAAACACAATGCAAAGCAAAAACACAAGGCACCTATTTGGGTGAGGTGCATAAGAAGCTTTCTCTTGGGATAAAAATGAGCTTGAAGATAAAAAATTAAATAATTTGGATTTACCTTGCTTACCCCATCAATTGGCAAGTGAGTTTGTGGATGAATCTCACAAGCCAATTGAAAAATCTGTGCAAATAAATGGTGGACGATATGAATTATGTAAATGTGATACCATTTTTTTCCCAAAGGTGAGAAGGGGATTGGTGAAAAGTGTGAAATGATGCATCTATTTTTGCCCCAATAGATGAAGATTTTTGTGAAAAATGTGATAAAAATATGTTTGTTTTTGCCCCAACAGATGAAGGGATTTTTGCAAAAAATGTGATGAAAAGTGTGTCTATTTTTGCCCCAATAGATGAAAGGATTTTTGCCAAGTATAAATTTCATGATCATGTAAGATGTATCCCGTTGTGGGAAAGTAAAAAACAAATGTGGTTGCCCGAAATTTGGGTTGATTTTATGCTTTGAAGAATGTGCCTTCGGGCATCATTGATATGCAAAGATGAAGATGCAAATAAAAAGAGTCAACATTGGAGGGCTTGCTAGTGACTGTTGAATAATTCCCATGATTGGAACCAATCATCCTAGCTAGTGCCTATCTCTGTGATGACTGTCAGGGAATTGTGAAATGATGAAATATGATTTTGTCCATGTTTTAAGCCCCACGAACTAGGCCATCAATGAAAATTGTTGTGCAAATTATTCTTGGCAAGGTTTCACTTAAAATGTGAAGTACCAAATGTTCTTATTGTTTAGAACAAGGATATATGGAATGATGAAAATTACCAAGTGTCCTTATGGTAGGTTATTCATCTTATCGAATTGCATGGATGCAAATCGCTGCAATAACCAAGTATATAGAATAAACTACTATATACAAGGCTCACTTGAATGTTGTTTGAACTTGGCAAATATGAAAATGATGATATATTGATGATGTGAAAATGATGTATTAATGATGAGAATGATTATTGTGGTTGTTTTGTGAAGATTTGGACCATTTTGAAGTGCTTTTGTAACTTGTTGAGTGGATATGTAATTTGTGTGGCTGCAAATGAAAATCATGTATCCAAATCAATTGGAATCTTCACAAAACTTGTTGAAATGATGAAATAGATGCATGAATGCAAGATGAAGTGATGTTGTGGGAAAAAGCCATTGTTTTGTAAAATTTATTCTTTTGTCAAAAATGATACCAAATGCTAGTTGGCACTTTCAACAAGCGTAGACACCCACTGGTGTTTAGACATTTTGCAAACACCCTGGTGCACTTCAGTGTGCCAAGAAACATCTGTGGGCATCTCAAGGTGCCTGAAGCAGTTATAAATAGTTTGTAGGATGAGAAATGAAGCTCATTTGTGCATTTGTGAGTTTGAGAAGCTATGTCTAAGAGAGTTGGTTGGAGTGGAGTGGGGTGAGCTTAAGCAATTTGAGCACGAAAGCTATGGTAGTGGAAGAGGTGGAGGTGGGATCCAAATATGGAGTGCGAGTGGTTGAGGTAATGTCATTCTTTTGGTGCAAAAATTTTATGTTTTTTTTTGCATGTTATATGATAAATATTTTGTGCTTTGCTGCAACTTAGGATATTGGAGGCTCGACATTGGTTTTTGCATTACATACCTAGGATGAGAAATGTGCTACTGGAGGAGGAGTGAGAGTTACTTGAGGCTATGGGACTAGTGGAGGTAGTCTGAATTTATGTGATTAGAGTGGATGAGGGGTACCTCTATACATTTGCGAAGAGGTGGTATCTAGATAGGGGAACCTTTTAGCTCCTTACGAGAGAGGTGATCCTTACACTTGAGGATGTATACCACATCCTTAATGTGTCAGTGGAGGGGGTGCACATCGAGGTTGGATGCAATCGAGTTACGAAGATGAAGAAGATGTTTGGCGAGAATTGGTGGGGTGTGAGGGTGGATAGTGGAGGTATTCTATACTTTTCCATGTATGTGGACAAGGATTTGGATGCCCTCTATGCTTTGGTCATGTTTATGTTGGCCAAAATTATGGTCTCGAATAGTACTGGGTGTAGTTTCCCTTGGAACATGATAGGGTTAGTGAGAAATATGCTCATTATGCAGCAGGTGTATGCATGGGCTCCTGCCTTATTTGCGTAGGCATACTGAGAGCTCTATGAGGTGAAAAAGTGGGGGAGTAAGAGATTAGGTTGCAGTATTCTATTGTAGTGTTTGGGATATAAGCACTTCAACATGGCTCAAATGTAAGGCTTACCAGTGGCAGGTTTGGGTAGGAAGAAGCCCTACGCGAGGCGATGGATGGTGGCCGAGGAGTTATAACCAAGTCAGCTTGTGCAAATGAGCTAGTGGTACCAAGATTTATGGGTTAGACTAACATTTGTCTAGGTGATATTGAGGCCATGGTAGGGTATTATGTGGACCATAGATGGAGAGCATTTGTGATAGGTGCAACAGGCTAGGTGGATGGTTGGGAGATATCAGAGTGAGGCTGAGTATTTTTAGTTCTCATGAGTACTCCAATAGTTTAGCTTGAGGTAAGGGATTCTGGATGAGCTTATGCTCTATAGGAGGCATCGAGAGGAGATAGGTATACCATGTGTAGAGCCATGGAGGGAGGTGTATGAGGATGATGAGGAGATGGACCTTCTCAATATAGATGATGTAGGGACTACTCCGGAGTATGATGCATGGTTTGCTACACAACCACCATGGGCACCGAATCTCATAGTAGTTGGTGGAGATGGAGATGAGGCTGAGGAGACTCATTAGGCTCCTAAGTGATAGAGGAACCTTCGATCAAATAGTCGAAGGAAGAGGACTAAGGTTGTGACAAGGAAGGCTCTCAAGAGTGGTGGAGAGGGCAAATATGGGGAAGATGTGGAGGAGACATCGAATGGACCTCCAGATCAAAGTGAGAAGGATTGGGTGAGGTTGGAGCAACAGGTGGTGGAGCGAGATGCGATGGTAACATCTCATGATGATAGGATCACGAGGCTCCAGGTAGATCTGCTAGAGAGGGAGCGTCGATATAATATCAATATTGTGTACCTTTAGTCTTGGTATAGGTATATTGAAGCATTGGAGGATAGGTTTATGGAGCATCATATTCCACTTCCTAATCCTCCAACCTCATCTGTATTCAAGGTTGCTAGGCATAGCGAGTCTAGGCATAGCTCTAGGTCTAGGGCTCCTTCTAAGTCACAGGGTCCTCCTGGAGGGTGTAGCCAATGCTTAGATGCAATTTTTGTATATGAGCTTTGGTGCTCCATAGTATGTGGCCTTTTGGCACTTATTGTACATGCGATATTTATACATATATATATACATGGCTTTTACATTTTTTTGTGTTATATGTTTGTGTGAATACTTTTTATGGAATGCATGTTTATATGGATGATGAATGCATATGATATTTTATGGATTATTAATGCAAGTGGGTTGTTATGGATGATTAATGCAAGGTATAGAATATAGATTTTCTAATGATAATTTATAGTTTAGATCTTTCTTGGTCAGTTTCTATCATTGATGTTTAATTAGGGGCACCAAACTTGGTGGTATGTGGGGGTGAATGATTCATGAAGTTATATGAAAGAAAAATGTGGATGTTGATATGGAAGAAGATATGGATGTTGATATGGAAAACTAACTATTTTGTAGAGACTCAGATATACTAGTGGTATCAAACAAACTCACTGAAATTGCCTAATCCCTATAGGACCAAATGTGTGTGCAATGAATTCATTTACTAAATCAAGAGCATGGTAATGACTCGAGGTAATCAAGAAACAATATGTGTGCAAGTGAGTTCATTAACTCATCTTGAGTAAATTGGGTGTGATATATTATAGATAAAACCAAAAAGCCTTATCCACTAATGAAATCAGTGGCTAGGATCCTAGGCACTGATGAATAGAGTGGCTAAGGGCAGCTTGCCCCTAGCCATGCTGAGAAAGAGTGGCTAGCCCTGTAACAAACTCGACATTATTAAGTTGAGAAAAATCAATTGCAATAGTTTTAGAGAAGTTTTGGGTGATAAAGCTTCCAGAGGATTCCTACCAACTGCCCAGGCCAACTAATTATTGATCTTGGCTTCTTTGAGAAGCCAATATTGAGATTTGGAGAGTCTATTTATATACCCCCTAAAGAGGTAAAGAAGGAGACAAGTTGAATGCAACGAAGCCCTACCATATTGGAGAGCCATTTGTAACCCTTGAGGAGTGCCAAGATGTTGTCCAATTGGAGAATAACACCTGCATTTAAAGCAATGGAGTTTCCAATAGATTAAGGAGAAATCTTACCATTTCACACCAATCCATTGTGAACTCACAATATTTCACCTACAAATTTATATATAGACACACCGATGATCCTTTATCATCAATTCCATAGAGAAATTGGGCATCCATAGACCTGATTTCAAGAGTAAGATACTTTTTTTGTGGCCACTATTTTCAATTGTGGCCCGCAAGCTTAGCTGTTAGAATCAATAGTGGATAACAGAGCCAGCTACTATGAGCATCAATAGTTAGGGTTTGAAATGCTTAATTATCTAATTTAGCCATATATTTAAATGAGAAATTGAGTATATAGGTGCAAAGATGAAGAAGATGTTTGACAAGAACTGGCAGGGTGTGAGGGGAGAGTGGAGGTATTTCCTACTTGTCCATGTATGTGGACAAGGAGTTGGATGCCCTTTGTGCTTTGGTGATGTTTATGTTGGCCAACATTGTGGCCCTGAATAGTATTGGGTGTAGGTTCCCTTGGAACCTGATAGGGTTAGTGAGCAATATGCTCACTATGCGATAGGTGTATGCATGGGCTCTTGTCTTATTGGCACAAGCATACCGAGAGCTCTATGAGGTGAGGAGGTGGGGGAGGAAGGAATTAGGTTGTAGTATGCTACTTTAGTGTTGGGGATGGGAGCACTTCAATATGGCTCAAATGGAAGGCTTACCAGTGGTAGGTTTGGGTAGGGAGAAGCCCTACGCGAGGAGATGGGTGGTGGTCGAGGAGGTACAACCGAGTCGACTTGTGTAAATGAGCCAGTGGTACCAGGATTTATGGGTTGGATTAATATTCATCTAAGTGATATGGAGGCCATGGTAGGGTAGCAGGTGGACAAGATATGGAGAGCATCTATGATAGGTGCGGTAGGCTAGGTGGGTGGTTGGGAGATATCGGAGTGAGGCTGAGTATTTTTAGTTCTCACGAGTACTCCGATAGTTCAGCTTGAGGTAGGGGATTCCGGATGAGTCGATGCTCTATAGGAGGCATCGGGAGGAGATAGGTCTACCATGTGTAGAGCCATGGAGGGAGGTGTATGAGGATGATGAGGATATGGACCTCCCTAATATAGATGATGTAAGGACTACTCCAAAGTATGATGCATGGTTTGCTACACAACCACCATGGGCACCGACTCTAGTAGTAGCTGGTGGATATGGGGATGAGGTGGAGGAGACTCATGAGGCTCCTAAGCGATAGAGACACCTTCGATCAGATAGTCGAAGGAGGAGGACTAAGGGTATGACGAGGTAGGCTCTCGAGAGTGGTGGAGATGGAGACGATGGGGATGATGTGGAGGAGACTCCGGATGGACCTCCAGGTCAGAGTGAGGAGGATTGGGTGAGGTTGGAGCAATAGGTGGTGGAGCAAGATGCGATGGTGATAGCTCGGGATGAGAGGATCGTGAGGCTCTAGGTAGAGCTACTAGAGAGGGAGCATCGACATAATGTTGACATAACGCACCTTCGATCTTGGCATAGGTATATCAAGGCATTGGAGGATAGGTTGATGGAGCATCATATTCCACTTCTTGATCCTCCAACCTCATATGTATTCGAGGTTACTAGGCATAGCGAGTCTAGGCATAGCTCTAGGTCTAGGGCTCCTTCTAGGTCACAAGGGTCCTCTTGGAGGGTGTAGCTAGTGCTTAGATGCACTTTTTGTATATGAGCCTTGGTGCTCCATAGTATGTGGTCTTTTGGCACTCATTGTACATGTGATATTTATACATATATATATATATATACATGGCTTTTACCTTTTTGTGTTATATATTTGTGTGAATGCTTTTTGTGGAATGCATGTTTATATGGATGATGAATGCATATGATATGTTATGGATGATTAATGCAAGTGGGATGTTATGGATGATTAATGCAAGGTATGGAATGTAGATGTTCTAATGATCATTCATAGTTTAGATCTTGCTTGGCCAGTTTCTAGCATTGTTGTTTAATCAGGGGCACCAAACTTGGTGGTATGTGGGGTGAATGACTCATGAAGTGATATGGAAGAAAATATATGGATGTTGATATGGAAGAAATGACTATTTTGTAGAGACTCAGACATACTAGTGGTATCAAACAAACTCACTAAAACTGCCTAATTCCTCTAGGACCAAATGTGTGTGCAATGAATTCATTTACCGAATCAAGAGCATGGTAATGACTCGAGGCAATCAAGAACCAATGTGTGTGCAAGTGAGTTCATTAACTCATCTTGAGTAAATTGGGTGTGACCTATTATGGATGAAACCAAGAAGCTAGCTTGTCCGTATGTGTGGTCAGAGGTCTCTTTAAAAGAGATGTGTTGCCACGCATGAGCGTACTCCACTTCCAATCAAGCGTCTATAGCTTCGATGGAGGCTAACTCCATAGTCCAAGGATTTGATCTCTTAAGTTTTGGGGATGACTACTTAACCATATGACTAGAAATGTAGTACGATCCTTACAACCCAATGATCAATGGTGTGTGATGTAAAATATTTAGAGCTTTGGGGAATCAGATTCTCAACCTAAGTGTGATGAGAATTGTACCCTATCCTTACTACTCTGACTTTTGAATTTGGAAGCAATTGTGATAGTGGTGAAAACCACTATTTTTGTGGACTATGTTGCATGATGGGACTAGCAAGGATGACCCTTTTCACTTCGAGGTTCATACCAAGTATGGTGTTATCCCTCTTTGACACAAGATGTTTTTAAGATGTGAAATTGTGTTTGGTTCAAGAATGTTTTGGAGTCAATTCCCAAAACTCAAGATTTTCTTAGTGTATATGTGCGATGGTCCTAAAAGGAACTCGACATGTATTTTGGAGGTTGCTTAAAACACTAGGAGTGGTTGAGTGACCGAAAACACCTAGGAATTGTGAATGTATGGAGGCAAATGATGATTTGACTTGGTGGAATTGTGTGGATGATGATGTGAAGGTGCCCCTGATTAAGGCAACATGATTTTATTGGACCAATTAAAATCTTGAACTTAATAAATGATCCTAATATGAAATTTGAACTATGGATGGAATGCAAAGTTGGCAAATGAAATGTATGCAAATGCAATATTTTTGAATGAAATGTGTTCAAATGAAATTATAAATTTTTGGAATGAAATGTATGCAAATGAAGTGCAATATTTTTGTGTATTAGCCATGTATATATACATATATACATATATATATATATATATATATATATATTATTATCATTATGCATAGAATGCTCTCAAGTGTATAACATTAAGTGGTTTAGGTTCTTCTTCTCCCTCTAGACTGGAAAGCCTATAAGTATCGTTACCCACTCTTTGAGTGACAATGTATGGACCCAACCAATTAGCCATGAATTTATCATGAAGATGCAGCAATGCATTGGTGTTTTGTTGATTCTCTTTAAGGACAAGATCTCCTACTTGGAATTCATGTAGATGAACTTTGGCATTGTAAGCACGCTTTAGGTGGTCTTGATAAACTCGTAAATGCTCTAAAGCATTGACTCACCTCTCATCAAGAAGTGTGAGTTGGTCAAGATGTGCTTGTCTAGCAGTGTCATCATCTATGAATTCCTGCAAAGAAATTTGCAAGGAGGGGATCTCAAGCTCAAGAGGCATGATTGCTTCGACTCCATAGACCAATGAAAATGGTGTTGCCCCTGTAGGCATGCGGATGCTTGTTCGATAAGCCCATAATGCCAAGGGAATTTGTGTATGCCAATCTCTATGATTTTCTTTAACAAGTTTCTTGAGAATAGCAATTAAGGTCTTGTTGGAAGCTTCAGACTTGTCCATTTGCTTGTGGGTAATAAGGAGTCGAGAAACTATGTTGAATGTTATATTTCTCGCAAAGTGCTCGAACATCCTTGTTCTTGAAAGACTTGCCATTGTCGAAGATGATTTTTGAGGGGATACCAAAATGACAAATGATGTGATGAAGTATAAACTCCATAATTCTAGGTCTTATCATACTGGTTAGAGGAATTACCTCAACCCACTTTGTGAAGTATTCAGTGGTTGTGATGATGAATGTATGTTGTCCCGATGAAGGAGGTAAAATTTTGCCAATTAGATCTAGACCCCATTGTGAAAAGGGCCAAAGGCTTTGAATAGGTTGTAAAGCTTGTGATGGTACATGAGTTAAATTAGCATGTTCTTGACATTTCTTACAATGTTTAACATAAGTGCAACAATCACGTTCCATTGTGGGCCAATAATAACCCATGCATAAGATACGCTTTGCAATGGCCATTCCACTAAAATGACCACCACAAGTACCATCATGGGCTTCAGCTATGGCTCTTTGTGCCTCACTAGACTCGAGACAATGAAGGAGGACTCCATCATAACCATGTTTGTACAACACATCCCCCAAGAGAATGAAACGAGCTACTTTTTGCTTGAATGTGCATTTAGCAGTTCGAGACATGTCAGATGGGAGTGTTCCAAACTTGAGAAAGGCTACTATCTGGCTTGACCAAGGCTCATATGGATCTGACTAGATAAAGCAAACATCCTTTTCATCTTTAGATTCAGCATGAACAATTGTAGATTTAGAGACCGTTGAAATTATAAGGGGTTGTACCTCTCCAAAGGAGTCTTTTGGAATCAATGATCCAAGGGAGGCCATCACATCTACAAATCTATTAGTCAAATGTGGTAAACTATTGATTTCATACCAATCAAACTTAGAGAGCAATTTCATTGCTACTTCATGATAAAGCTTAATGGTAGGTTCTTTGCATTGGTATTCTCCATTGATTTGCTTAACGACAAGTTGAGAATCACCAAATATCCTGATACGCTTAATGCTCATAGCTATAGCTGATTGAAGACCTAAGATTAAGGCTTCATACTCTATAGTGTTGTTTGTGCATTGGAAGTCAAGTTTGAATGATAAGGGGATAGGTACCCCTTGGGGTGTATGAAACATGACTCCAACACCTTGACCTTTCTCACACTTAGAGCCATCAAAGAATAGTGTGATATCGATATCTTCCTCTAGAATGACATCTTCTTCTTGTTTGGTGATAGAAAATACCGAATCATCTGGGAGCTCAATAATCAAAGGATGATCACTAGGTAGTGGAGCTTTCACAAGTTGATCGACTATTACATGACCTTTAATGGATTTTTGGCTAATGAATTCAAGGTCAAATTTAGTAAGGAGCATTATCCATTTAGCGGTGTGGGTGTTATTGTAAGTGTGAGACATCATATAACATAGAGGATTTTCTCTAGCTATGACATATGTTGTGTGACTAAGCATGTAATGTCAAAGTTTCTTAGTGGAAAATACCATTGCTAAGCACAATTTTTCTACATAAGCGTATCTAGTTTCATAGCTTACCAATGTTCGACTAATGTAGTAGACAACTTGCTCTCGATTTTCTTCATTATTTTGTGCAAGCATTGTCCCTAATGCAAAGTCCATTGCTAAAATATAAAGATAGAATGGGACCCCCGAATGAGGAGGAGCTAAGACTGGCAGAGAAGCTAGGTATTGCTTAATGTCATCAAAGGCTTTTTGACACTCATCTATCCAAGAAAATGGCACCCCCTTTTGTAGTAGGTGATTGAATGACCTACATTTGTCAGAAAGTTGTGCAATGAAATGATGGATCGATTGAATCTTTCCTTGTAAACTACGTAATTCCTTTAAGTTAGTTGGGGGAGGCATCTCCATGATGGCCTTGACCTTGTTTGGGTCCACCTCAATGCCTCTTTTGGAGATAATGAATCCTAGAAGTTTTCCCGAGGTAACACCAAAGACACATTTCTTGGGGTTCAACCTTACATTATGTTCTAGAAGTCGATCAAAAACTTTCTCCAATACACCAATGTGCTCTTGTCGAGTTTTAGATTTAGCCAAGAGATCATCCACATAATCTTCGATAATCTTATGCATGTAGTCATGGAAAATGTATGTCATGGCACGTTGATAAGTGGCACCTACATTTTTAAGGCCAAAGGGCATCACCTTGTAACAAAAAGTTCCCCAAGGTGTAGTGAATGTTGTTTTGTGTTGGTCATCAGGATTTATTCGAATTTGGTTGTATCCTGAGAAACCATCCATGAGAGAAAGCATTTCATGGCCAGCGCAAGTGTCGACAAGAGTATCGATATTTGGAAGAGGAAAGTCATCCTTAGGACACGCTTTGTTAAGATCTCGAAAGTCAATGCAAATGTGTATCACCCCGTTAGGCTTGCGAATGGGTACCATGTTTGAGAGCCACTCAGGATAGTCAATGGGTACAATGAAACCCACATCTAATAGTTTTTGGAGCTCTTCTTTTACCAAGAGGGCAATGGTAGGATGCATCCTTCTAAGTTTTTGTTTGATCGGCTTAGCATCAAGATGTAAGGTGAGATTATGGACAACCAAGCTAGGGTCAAGACCAGGCATGTCTTTATAGGACCATGCAAAAATGTCCTTCTTCCTCTTGAGGAGAGCAATTAATTGCTCTTGTTCATCGTTAGATAAGCTTTTTCCAAGCTTGACAATTTGGGGATTGTCTTTGTCTGAACTAAGGTCCACATCGATGGTATCTTCAATGGACATATGGGAACCTTCCTCAAGTTGATGGGGTGTAGGGATCAGATGAATGTCATCTAAGATGTCATCAAACTCTTCTAACTTATCCTCATCTATGTCTTCCTAGAAAACCTTAGGGATTCGAAGGTGAAGGTGAAGGTGAAGGTGGAGGGGATGGAGGAATGTAGTTGGCTGAAGCCCTTAACAATTCCTCGGACAAGACAAACTCAAAAAGGATGGAGGTGAGGAAATCCAGTCCATATCAATGAGACTCATGTCAATTGGAATTGGTTTAGCCAGATCATATGGATTATGGAGTGGGGTGAATAAATCAACAGGATTCATGTTGATTTATGGGTAAAGTGGATAAGGTCGGATGGAATGGATGGAACCTAAGAACCGGTGCTAGGAGCTTGGTAAACCTGGACAACAACAAGCAACATAAATGAATGCATTTAACTAAATGATATATACATGCAATGCAGAGAAAGAAAAATATTTTTGTTTGATTTTTTTTTTTTTTTTTTTTATTTTTTGGTAGTGGTGAAAACCACTATTTTTGTGTTATGTACATATGTTACAAGTTTGGCTTATGAAATGGATTAATGAAGTGGGGGTGGTGGTTCACCGGTAGGGTCGGCTCACTCTTGTGGAAGAAGCAAGTGAAATATGGGCTCATGGATGGGGAACATTCTGAGATAAAACTCATCTTGTTCGGTATGGGGAATAATGGGCTCTGATTCCTCTTTAGATTCATCCAAAATTATCGACATGAGTTCGAATTCTTCATAGATTTCATCATTAGAATCATCGGGATGGAGGGCTTCTTCTCCTAAATTTAGATTAAGCCTTTGGAAGGCTTGTTCAAGAGAAGAGGTGGTGGAAAGTGGGTGGTAACCTAGACCTGAATGGTCATGCACTTCTTGATATGGAACATCAATAGGCTGAAGCACTCCCTGTTCATGCAATCCTAGGCCATGACCTTGCCAATTAACTATGTGAAAATAGCGAGATGGAAATCCTGACATGTTTGGAATGTTGGCAAGTGTTGGTTCCTTGGGTTCCTCTAGGGGAGCTAGATTTGATGAAGAATCAATCCCCCCATATACAAAATTTATGTTATTGGGAGCTGAACCCATGTCATATACTGCTCCTATGGATAAAGGTGGGTCACGTGGGTGACCGAAATCCTTAGCATTAGGAATGGTGAGCGGTGTGATGGTGATGTCTTGGACCACATATTCACCAATACCAGGATTAGTGAGGTGGACCTCGACTTGGGATGATGTGGAAGGATCATGATTGGATAATGGCTTGGGGAATGGTGGAGATGAAGATGTCTCACAATTCATCAACTCGACTTGTGAAACATTAGGTGATGGAGATGGATTGGATTGGGAAGGTTTGTTGAATGGATAATGATGAATTGGAAGGAAAAGATGTGGATTGACTTTGACCACATGTGCATGTAGTCAATGATGAAGATGATGGGGATGATAAGGGGTTTGGTGATAAGGGAGTCCTCAGGAATGGGAGCCTTTGATGAAGAAATGGGTGGAGTGGTAGATGGATTGGCTGATGGTGATAGGAAAAGGTGGGTGGAAGGAAGCATGGATTCATAAGGATTTGAAATGAAATTGCAATACTTGAACGGTTCGACATCCATTGGTATGCAATGTACTTGTCCCTCATGAACATATTTCAAGCATTGATGTAAAATGGAAGGGACACATCTCATTTCCCTCATCCAAGGTCTTCCAAGGAGTACATTGTACGCCATGGATCCTTCCAAGATGTGGAACATAGTGTGCAATATTTTGACCCCTACTTCAATGGGCAAAACAATAGTGCCAACTGTGGAACACAAAGCATCATTGAATGCTTTTAGGGTGAAGGATGACTTGGTGATATGAGATGGAGGAAGATTCAAATGATGAAGGGTAGACATGGTGATGATATTGATGGAGGAATCGATATCAATTAGAACTCTTTTAAATGACTTCTTGTCAATTAGAGCCATGATGTGCAATGGAGGATCTACTGATTCCGATGAGATTGGCTTAATATCAAAGTCATAAAATGTAATGGAAGGCTCCATGCATGTTTGAATGCTCCCTAAAAAGTTGTTGAAGGTATTAGAATCTTGAGATTGTAATTCAATGGATTTTAGAATGTCCATTAATGCCTCACGATGTGGGGGAGATTGTTGAATTAACTCATAAATTGACAATTTGGTGGAAGCCATCTTTAGACTTGTGGTTAACCGACTACTCAATGAGATGACTGGTCATGGTGGATGATTGATGGGTGGAATTGGGGGATTTTATTGGCTAGGAATGTGGATTGGTGATGAAGGATTGGGGGAAATTTGGATGGGAGGTGATGTGGGAGGTTGTGACACACTTGCTTGAGGTTGTTGCCTTGCATTTTGTTGATTATTTTATTGACCTCTAGTGACCACATGAATGGCACCTACAAACCCTTGGTATTTTTGGATATGATTAACTTGATTAGGAGGAGTCTTGGTATTAGCTCCTCCCATATTTGGTTGCACCTCCTCATGGTGAGGAAGTGGTGTTTGAAAAATACCAAGGTTTTGGTTTTGTTGAGCAAGGGGGTTGTCAAGCTTGATGGCCCCCAAGTCAATAAGGTCTTGAATGATGTCTTTGAATACATGGCAATTATTAATATCATACCCATTTTGCCTATGGTAAGGACAAAATAAATGTTCTTGATAATGTTTTCCATGTTTAGCGGGATCATCTGGTCTGATTTTAGGTAAAGCAAGTTTGTTTGTGTCATACAACCTTCGGAAAAGGGAAGCATATGACTTGACCAAAGGGGTGTATTGGTGATTCTATTGGATAGACTATCATCGAGGATGGTTCTCTACAATTGGCACTATGTTTTGCATGGCTTGAGTTATCGAGGGTACCGCATGATAAGCAATTTGTTGCATGGACTGTTGCACTGATTGTTGTTGAGCCATTACTAGTTGGCTCATGACCACTTGATTAACATGATTAGGTTGATTGGCTGGAGTGGCCTGTGTTGATTTTGATTGGCTAGAATAATTGCTTTTATATTGGCCCTTGTTTTGCCATTCCTTTTTCTTAGGCTTAAGTATGCCCTCTTGGATTTTTATTTCCTCGATGACACTAGCTTGTGCTAGAGCTTCTTCAAATGAATGATATGTCTGTAATTGAAGCATCCAAGAGATAGGTTTTAAACAAATCTTGGTGAATAGTTTGATAAGCTCTTCCATTGGTAGGGTGAATGGCAACTTGGTAATGATGACCCTCCAACGGTTTCCAAAATCATAGATAGACTCATCATCATGTTGTCTTAAAGCATAGACATCAGACAATGAGACTTTCTTTCTAACATTTAGGATAAAATGCTCAAAGAATTGGTCAATCAATTGTTCAAAAGTATAAATACTATGACTGGGCAATTGGTTGTACCACTCTATGGCATCTCCTCCTAATGTTTGAGGAAATATTCTAAGCATGAGAGCATTGTCATTTTGGATTCTAAAACATGAGTGTACAAACGTGCTTACATGCTCTTTGGGATCCTCAGTTCCCTTGAATTTGTCAAACTTAGGCACCATGAAATCTATCGGATATGGTGATGATGGTACCGAAGGATGAATGGGTTGGTTGATCAGTTGATGTAAGGTTGGCTTCTAGTTTGTCAAACCAGGAGTATGTTGTATCAACTGATCTATTTGTTGTTGCATGGCCTTAATTCGAGGGTCTTCCCTAGGAATGTGGAAGCCTTGAATTACCTAATGATTTTGAGGTGAGGTGGAAAAATATTGTGGGGTGACCAAATGATGATGAGATTGGTGATGATGACTAGGTGAATGTGATGGAAATTGATGAAGGGGAGACTGATGATGAAGAGATGGAGAATTTTGGAATGGGGTCAATGCATGAGGGTTATGGTTGGGTTGGCCAATGGGAATAGGATGGGTATTGGTATGACTTGGTGGAGGAACAGGGATAGAAACCATAGAAGACTGTGGTGTCCATGATGGACCCTGGTTAATGAGGATAATCTGAGTAGAGTTTGGTAGAGGCTTAGGGTTCACTTGCACTTGTTGTTGAGCATTTTGATGTTGCTTAAGAAATTTGTTCAAATTTTCCCATGCTTCATTAATATCTCTATAAAAAATGGAAGGTATGGAAGTAGATGGTATGGAAGATGTGGCTGGGGAATAAGTTACACTTGGTATGGTAACTTGGGAGGCTAGAACTTGTGAAGCAACATTTACATGTGCTTCATACAAGGGGTTAGTGTATGTGGATGTGTATGAAGTGCTAGGAGCACATGATGGTTGGGGAATGGACACATGAGAGGAAGGTGCAACTGATGCCTCAAAAAGAGGGTTAGTGTACACCTGGGTAAAGTTAGATGGTGGTTGGGAATAAACAAGTTCCTACTGTAAAGTAGGATCTTGTCTAGGTGAGTTGGGGACTGACTCTAAGACATAGTTAGAAGACTTCATAAGAGCTTCTACTCGTGCCATATCTATGTGGGTAATGTGGTGATCAATGGTTGGTGAGGTTGACTCTATTTGGGGAACAACCATATGAAAGGTTATGGGTGACAAGGAATGTGAGGGACCTGCAGATAAATCTGCCTATGTCACATTTAGGGAATCTACCATAGAAGTGGTGGGGAAGGTGGATGAAGGTTCCATTGAATTGTCTTGATTTAATGCTTTCTTTTGTTTTCTTGTTAATACCATAAGCAATTAAACCAAAATATAGATTATGCAGTAAAATGAAACACAAAATTGAAATTTCACAAGAAAAATAAACAATCAATGCTAAGTTTGTTCAACAAGTGTGTCTTACCTCATTCATTGATTATCTCATTTTAATGTGAATTCATTTTCTTAGATTTTGATTTTGTGTGTTTCAATGTGCTAATATGAATTAAATGGGGTGAATCCTATGGCTTGGATGGGGCAACGAGATTCTTGCTGGTGATGAAATCCAACAAGTTTGCTTAGGGGTAATCTAAGGTGTCTAAGGGCAGATATTGGTGGATGGAGATGAAAGCCACCATCACCAAATCTCAAGCAATGGTTGGTGATGAAATCCAACCACTACTATTTAATGTGAAGCGTGAAGTGTGTGATTCTTTTTAAAAGTTTCCAATTCTCTATTGTGTACATACAATGTTAGAAAAATAACTACTTTCGATAGTCTAAATCAGAATCCACTACTTAGAATACCAATTTTTCCAAAGGATGTAAAGTACACCGCTTAAAACCCGCTCTAGATAGTTGGGGGTTCGTCTACTCCTCCGTATGGAATCACCCAAGTACGGGGATACTTTTGGTATCTAAACAATGTTCCTATTTAGACCTACAAAAATAGAAATCTCTAACCCTAGGATGCAAACTAATGTATGCACTTAACAGTTCAAATGCAAACAATAATGCAGCACACCAGAAAATTGAGAAATATTTAAGCAAAAAATGTGTGGATGAATGCAATTATTAATATAATGTCTAAAATACAACTAACATGATTTTTTTACCAGATTTATTAATGATGTTCATTTTAATCCCAAAATCTGAAAAAAATGTAAAAGTGCTAGAAAATGTAAAAATGGAAAGTTAGGGTTTGATAGTAAACTTACCCAGAAGCCTACGTTTCTACTCTAACTCTCTGTAAAATACCCTTGGGCACTTCTGAAATGCACCTGGGCATTTTTGGATGTCCCTCGAGCATTTCCAGGCATTCACACACCTTCTACAACCTTCTGCAAATCTCCAGAAACCCTGATCCAATGAAAACTATGAATTTTATGCTTCTGGAAACCCTGCAAGATGAGACAGAAAACAAAAAATTAGTAAACAAGGTAAATCAAAGTAAGAAACCCTTAGGGGGTCCCACCATGATCACCATTTGTAGATGCAAAAATACAACACCAAATAACAAGATATAAATTGAACTCAAAAGACAATATTGCACAATGAAATGATTTTTATTATTAATGAGGGGAGCCTCAAATCTCCAATGTTACAATGAAATAATTGATTTCTTTGATACAAAGTTTTACAATAGCTAGGGTTCTCCGAAACCCTAGCAAACAACGTTGATGGTGTCTTCAATCTCGCATCCTTGATCCCAACAGATGTGAGTGGGCTTCGTGTTATCCAATACTGGGCCACTCCAGCTTAAGCAATTGCACAACGCTAATGTAACACTTCCAGATCTGCACACAAGAAAATAACAAATAGGTTAGTAGCAACTGTGAGGGCTCCACAATGTGAGGCCCTCTATAATCAATACAAAAACCCTAGCTATATAATGTAAATAGCATGAACAAAAACTAAAAATGCATGGAATGAAATAACAATAAAAATATTTACCTTGAGATGCTTGTTATTTTTTGATCTGTGATATTTGTTGTAGGAAATCGGTGCGGCGATGCCCTAGCATCGCCCGAGGGCTAGTAGGGCTGCATAACTCTGGTGTAAGACGCCCGTGGGCGCTCGACGATAGCAAAAAATGCCCGTGGGTGCTCAAGAATGGTGGAGGGTGCCCAGAGGCGCTTGGCGGTGGAGGAGAAGCGCCCGGAGGTGCTCGATAGTGATAGGGAGTGCCCGAAGGTGTTCGAGAGCTGAGGTGAGGATCTATAGAAGTAGATCTAGCTGGGTGAGAGGGATGGCGATGGATGCGGGGGTTATGGTGAGCGAGGATGGAAGGCGAGAGTGCTTGGATACTCCAGGGAACTCAGGGGTAAATGGCTTAGCAAAATGACTTAGGACATGAATTGCTCAAAAAACTTAGGGGTTGAGCCATCAAAATGGCTCCTATTAATAATCCACACTAGGGTATGTTAGGGTTTGAGCGACACGAATTGTGTGGCTCAGATTAAAACATAACGAAGGGTGGATATTAATTTTGGGTGTGTGGCATGGATTGATGTGGATGGATGGCTAGGATTAAGTTAAATCGAATGGCTGGGATTTATTCACATATATAATATTTATATTTATTAAATATATATAAAATATAATATTAAAATATTAATATTAAACATATATTTAACAAATATGCCTAAATATATATAAATAAATGGGAAAAATGGTGGGAAGACCTGGATGGATGACAAGTGGCTAGGTTTTGGTGTCTACACATACATCAATAGAAGAAAAAACACAAAAGGACAAGTCATATATATAATTTTAATTTAATATGTACTTTGTAACTCATGGAAGGTGAATCACCACATTTTCATATGGTTGATCTTCTAACTCATAGAATGTGAAAAACCACATTTCTATATAGGTGACTTTTCATATTCAAGATGATGGATTTTCAGTACACCAATTATTGTATAAAGAAATATTCACCCTTCAATGTAAAAAGCATGAGTAATGAATGCAATGTTATACCCTCACATCTCTTCTTAGAGATTGCTTGGATTGTACATTATTTTTTAAGCAATAAAATTACTATGTTATTTTGCTTATATTTTTGTGTTCTGGTTTGTTATACTTTATTATTTCTAAATTGTAATCTTTCATGATATTTCTTAACTTAAGAATTTGAGTTTTAGATAAGTTGAAATTCTAAGTTTTGGATCATTAACTTCTTGGCACAAGCATTTCCATTTGCATCCAAGCTTAAAGATAAATCATGGGATAAATAAAAGGGTATGATGTCAACTTTATATAAAATGTTTGTGTTAAAACCAAAGCCATTAATTACTTGACCATCTATATTTTTAACATCCAAAGTCCTGTTAGTACCATCATATAAACCCCAAAATCCTTCGATGGCATAGAGTACAAGGGTAAATAGAAATTGGGATACAAATAGTGCAACCACTAAAAAACTCATATTCATAGTGATATTGAATATAAAATGCAAAAAATGACTTTGGTGGTTTAGCTAAAGCTAAATCACTATTCCTCCTCACCAAATGGATAATAGAAAGCAAGTACCACAAGCATGAGTCCTAAACTCAATAGACAAGTAACACTTCAATTTCAAACTGCTTAAAAATATGAAATTACCTATTTTACACTTGATGCTAGGTAAAAGGCTAATCCTTTCCATGTAATCATTGATGATGATATCTAAAAGGACATCGTATTAAACCACATAATAAAGCACCTTAACTTCTTGTAGACACTAAAAACTGGTCAATACGATTGTGCTACCATAAGTAGTGACTTCATGACACACCAAGGCCCCTAGAGCAGCCCTCAGGATGTATACAATGGTTCTAACCACATAATACAAGGTTTTTAAAGGTTCTAGGCCACTTTTGGCACCTTTTGGACACCTTGCTACTATTAATGCCACCTTGCTACTATTCATGCCACCCTGGGATGAATACAGAACCTACTCGTTGCACCCCAGAGCGAATAGCATTATTCTCTTCGAGGTGAAGCAAATAGCAGGTTTAACTGGAAAAAAGTCAAACCTGGAAAAATGGTACCTACCAACGGTTACATTTATGGTACATAATGTCTAGGAGGGCAGGCCACACAACATCTTAATGCTCCAACCCATGAGGGAGTCCAAATTGGGATATTCTCTTCTCCCTCCAATGCATGCCACCCCGATGGCCAAGTGGCACCTCATGCCTCGCATGCCCTCGCATGCATTTTGACCTCTGAAGCCTCCTTAGGCTATAAAGTGGAGATATTTTACACACAAAAAAGAGAGGATATTTTTAAGGACAAAGCAACGGAGTGCTGCCAAGATTTCCTTCCACCATTTTTGCACCAATTGTTCCCTCAGAATCTCTTCCTAGCGAAGGAGGTTTACGAGTGAGTTAGGAGGCGTAATCTGTTACAAAACTGAACCAACTGAGTGAATTCCATCACCAAATTTGATGAAAACACATTTTATAGGATTTTGCATCATTCCAAGTGGGATTGGTGGTAAAATTTAGGGAGATTCCATGGGCGCCGCACCCCGGGGTGCCCCCTAATATGTGATAGTCCTATTCGCTCCACCCTAATATTAATAGATATCTATGCATAATTTCTTGACTATTTTAATTAGATATTGTAAAAATGTTCATATGATGCTACAATTCAAATTTCATGTCATTTTGAGCTATATTGGTCGAGATATTGCATTTTTAGTGTTTTACAGGGTCTCTTGTAGGTATCCAATGGTCATTTGAGAGAACACCCAAATTGTGACTAATATTGTAAATATGATCAAATCGGTTTTATTAGAATAGTATTTCATATATTCTTTCCAATTTTCATGCATTTTGGATCGGCGTAGGGTTGAAATTTGCTTACTTTGGGTTTTGTAGGTTACAAGCGGTCATTCGAGTTTTGAAGCTCCATCGGATGCAATTTTGGTGCAATTTCTAGTGATATCTTTCCAAAAAAATTCCTTTTACATACATCTGCAATTTAATGCTATTTGGAGTTGATTTGATACATTTTCTCATTATTAGCCATTTTGCTCCTGTGGGGATTGCATGTGTTTTATCACACACACTCGCTATTTGATGATTCTGGTTTTCTTTTGTGTAGGTGTAGGTCATTACAGTGCATTGGGAGGCAGCCTAAGACATAATGGATCAAATATGAAAGAGGTGGCAACTTTGGCCCACCCACTTCGATTGTGGGTACGAGGAAATTCAATGGATGTGCACCCAATTTCTTTGAGATATTTGACCTTTGGGAACCCGAGTTATAAAAATTTGTATCACCCATTTTTATCCCTCAAGAGGACGCATTGTAACCCATAATTCTATATCACTTCAATTAATAAGATATATACTTGTTTTGCTTTACTGCTTGGTATTCACTATATTTCCATTTACTTGCATGTTTTTGTTTGGTGCTCATTAGCGATAGGGCATAGATACATACATTGTTTATATTTCATTTGGTGCACTATTTTTCCCTACTTCAGTGGTGATCACAGTGGGACCTAGTCCCTTTTGCTTTAGGTGAATTTTGGATCTCATTTCCATATTTTCATGTTGCAGGTTTTATTCGTTCTACCCTGAAGCGAACACTGGTCTGCTATTCGTGTCCCCCCAAGGTGAATGTGAATTTGCCTCACCTCAGAATTAATATAGACCTGATATTCATCACACCCTAGAGAAAATAGAAAATAGAGAGATTTTGGAGCAGACTTTCAGAAATAACATGTTTTCACAGTGATGAGGTAGGTCCCTGAATTTGTCATCTCTGTTTTGTAGTTACGTAAGCTGTTTATTTTTAGTGTTATTTGGTTTTTATCATGTTTTTGTTTTCTTAGAAAGGTCAAAAGTAGCTTCCTTTTCTTAGACGCAAAATAAAAAAAAACACATAAAAAGCAAAAAAATCAAAACAAACTCAAAGTAGGAATGCATCTTTATGGTTTACGTGCTTGTAGCCTGCCCAATGGGTAGGCTAGAATTTAGGGCTTTGCATTTATAGATACATTTGTGAGTTTATTTTTATATACTAACCTTTCTGAAAGTAAAATGTACTTTATGCATGCATTTAGTGAATGATCATTGGATGCTTATTTGCTTACTTTCTTTAAAAGTTAAAAAGAACCACACACACCACGACACATTTAAATGTTAGTGAGGTGGACTTCATCACCATACACTAGTAGAGTTTGACAGGGTGGTTTTCATATCCATCCATCATATTAAATCCCACGTACCTTGTTCTTTACCAAGGATGGTTCCAAGATCCGTCATAGCCTGTGGGTTATAACACGTATCTCTCCTCGAAGAGGTATATCGCAAACTGTAGGTGAACTGGGTGAGGAACTGGTAGGGCCTGTGCTCCATGGACGTGTATGGAATTCATTACCACACATTATAGGTGGGATTACATGACCTGGATTTCATCACCAGGTTATCAATTTGTGAGTATATAGGTGAAAGCCAATTAAACACAAGAATATCATCCAACAAGTTTTCAAACACGTGACACAAGGTCATTCTTTACAAACAACACATATGAAACACACAAAATAGTTTAGGGACTCACATATAAAACTTAAATGAGATAATCATTTGTCTTATTGAGTGTTTCCTTTCTTGTTTGTTGTTTCATTAAAAATTTGTAAAGAAGATAATCACTTGGGGTATTGATAGAGGAGTGCCATGGTGCACACCTGCAACCAAGCCCAGACACGGGTGGAAGCTGCGGAGATTGGATTAGGAGACATGAATCATCTCTGCTATAGCCCTAGGGACTTGGTAATACCTCCTTGGCAAGCTTCTACTCCATCTAGCCCTAAGATAGCAGGGCACAAGCCTCATCTCCGAAGGGACCCTCTATAGGACACCCCGAGGAATGATGAGCATTACTTGGGAGAGTGTTCCTGGTATGTAGACACATCACATGTATTCTTGGATGAAATGCAACAATGCACTGAGGTGCTAATAGAAAGAGTGGTGCCACACATCTGCATGCCCTTCAGGGTTGACACACCTATTCATAGGCATGAGCATGACTTCACACACTAGCCGGAGCAAGTCGATACGACTTTACCTCCATGCCGTCTTGATAGGATATAGCAGCTCATGCAACCCAATGGGAATGACACTCATCGCTCTAGAGGGACCAATTATGCCCTACCCTTCCTCATCTAGGAAGGAAGGCATGATGAAATCCTAGATTTTCCTCAAGAGCAGTATTTTGTGCATGCCCGATGTGCCTCTGCACCTGTTGAGTATAATGAGCATATGTTCCAGCCTGAACCTCAAGTCAATATGGCGAACCTCAAAAGAGGCAAGCACCCGATAGATATCACATATTATCTTGAATGAGTTTTGCCCCAAGGCAAGGCCCCTAAACCCCCTAGGCCTCGTACGATGGAACAAATAAAGCCAACAGTTGTAAAATACGTAGAACACCAAGCTCAGTTCAAACAACTTTGTTGTGATAAAGAGCAACTAGACCACTTGCATCAACTTGAAAAAGAGAGGATTGAGCAATAGACTAATGAGTTGTTCCAGTAGACTCTACGGGAGAGGGTCCCTACCCCTAAGACCCATAGACAGGAAGTCCCTCTGAGGTAACCTATGCTTGTTCAAGAAAGGTCTCCTAGACCTTATCCGACGTTACCTCCATGGCATCCTAGGCCAGAGCGAGACTTACCTCATAGGCCAGATGCAGGGCACCCATAGTGGGTAGACACCCCTATTTATAGATCAACTTGAGAGATGCCTTACGGGACCTACAATGAGCATGAGCCAGAAGTAGAGTATTTGGAGATGCCTTATCAAGGCAGGGGGTGACAAGCCGACACCTCGCCTTAGGTTGGAGGACCCTAGACCTCCACCTCAGGATGTGAGCAAGAATGAGGAGATCAAGTCCTTGAATCCATATAAACAGTTTCTAGAGGACCTAGAGTTGGTAGAGAACAAGACCTCTAGATCTGGATCTCAAAAGCCCACTATGTGCCAGTTGTGTAGTCAACCAAGATTTCTAGGTTAGTGTTTTGGCATTCATGATGATGATGCTTTGCTTTTATAGATATTTGTGACTACCCTTTTAGGCCCCACCATGGAGTGGTTTTACCAGCTCCTTAAGCATATCATCCATACTTTGGATCAACTTGCAGACGCATTCCTAGAATGCTTCAACTTCAATACCAAGAGGAAGGCGACATTGGCCGACATATCTGGGTTGAAGTAATATGACGATGAGTCAATAAAAAATTATGGCAATAGGTAGCAGGCCTTGTTTGCCAAGCTGCATTATTTTCTCCCCATGTCGGAGCTAACTCAGATATTTTCCAAGAACTACCTGAAGCCCATCTCCTTGTTATTGTAGCTGCAACAATACCCTACTCTTGAGGATTCCCTAGCGTAAGCTAGGACCATCAAAGAAATCAAGATTCAAGAGGGGGAGATTGCAAACCCTTGTAAGGAGTGGAACAAGAATGCCAAGAGCACCTCGACACAGTATAAATTGGTAGCAATGAATTAGGTTACCCTTAGTTTCCTAGGGCTAGTGCAAGCTGCGTTTCCTCAAAAGCCTAATTATCAGGCCACACACTGGGACTATACTAAGGACAATCAGAATAGTCAAGGGTAGAATCAACAACGTCACCCCAAGTGACATTTTACACCCCTTGCAGAGTCTATGGAATTGTTTTTTGAGTGCCTCTTAGTGGCAAATTCAATGAATCTTCTTGAGATTCGACCTATCGACCCGAATGCACCCAGACCCAAAGGGTATAGAGAAGACCTATATTGCAAATTTCATAGGAAAAATAGGCATGATATAAACATGTGCTACAAGTTTAAAAACTTGGTACATGACATGATATATAGGAAGGACCTTCAAGTAGACAACCCTATCGTGCCAAACAACCAACAGATGGAGATATTTAAAAATATCTTGCTTACCCATGTGGAGTAGGCCAAGCCAGTACCCCAGGTGAATGAGGTTCACCATGCCCCTCCTTAGTAAGGGTATGTCGGCATGATCAAAATTATCTTGAGAAACAAGCAGTACCCAAGTCCAGTCGCACCACCCATAGCTCAGGGTGATGTCCCTTTGATGTCACAACAACCATCGCCTCATATGTCGAGCCTTCCAAATAAGCCCGTGGCCACCCTCAAGAGTAAGCTCACTCAGAGCTTGAGAAAAATGTTTGTCTAGCTTTCCATCTATGAGCTGATTCAATAATCGCAACCTCATAGAGAGGCTTTGATGGAGATCCTTAAGGCCATAGATATTCAACCCCAGGAGTCCAAATCCTTTAACAATTTTGTGGGGCATGTCAGATAGTGCACTGAACCGGTGATAGCCTTTCGAGAAGATGAGCTTAAACCGGTTTTGCATGATATGGTGGACCCTCCCTTGCACATTGTCACATGTGTAAATGGGACACCATACAAGAGAGTGTTGATAGACATAGGGTCTTCTAGAAATATCATCACTACAATAGCTCTCAAGCACTTGAAGCTCCCGACATCCCATATTGTCCCATCTACATACACCCTTTGAGCATTTAATGATGCCATATGCTCGACAATTGGTATGATTGTCCTGCCTATTCAGGTAGGAGAGAAGACCATCTCTACACTATGCGACATACTAGAGGGTGATATGGTGTACAATATCTTATTAGGTAGACCATGGATTAGGGACATGAAGTGTGTCCCTTCCATTGCTCACCAGTTCCTCAAGTACACTCATGAAGGGTAAGTCTATGTCATCCCTATAGACCTCGAGCCCTACAAGTACAATAACATGGTGCAGTAGATCCCTGAGTCAACCTTGCCATTGACACATTTGGATTTCCAACCAAATAAATCCAGCCAAGGTTTGACCCCCTCATCATCGCATGACATACCTTCCTCATCATCGGCACCCCTTTCGATGCCCAATGGGCCAATGAAATCGTTGTTGAGGAACCTAAGGAAGAAGCCCATTTATGAGGTACAGTCGACCATATCCACCATATCCACATAGGAGATACCTAGCCTAGATGATGAAGAGCTACCATAAGTGGTAGAAGATGATTTAGATCAGATCTCACTCTCATCACTCTTCTATCCGTAGCCTCAGGTGACAGTTCACTTGGCTTCCATCGGATTAGGAGAATACATGGTTAGGGAGGTCACAACTACCCCTGCTATAGAGTCGATGCAAGACATGGGTCGACCCCATATTCCCATAGGCACTATTGTACCCATAGGCATCCCCCCTAATAAAACAAATTTTGTCTATAGGGGACTTGAATATGACATCGAACCCTACCAACAATAGGAGGAGGATGAAGAGCCCTTTGGAGAGGACATCCACTACTTGTCTAACCCTAAATTTGCCCTGAAGTATCTTGACCTATGAAATTGGTATGGTTATGGGTTAGGCTTGTATGAGCAAGGCACGCAGGTTCCATTTCAACCCCAGTACCAGATGCCATATGATAAGTCAAGGTTGGGACATAACAAATCCCTACCTTTGGATATTATCACATATGGCATGGAGCACCTATGCCTCAATTACCAAGATGAGTTGGCCCGAGATCCCTTTGCCAAACCTAATCACATCTACTTGCTGGGGAACTATTTCCCTATGCCCTTGGGAGACAATGAACCACCTCGAGATGGTATCCAATCCTATGAGATAGGTGAAGGTTTGTGCACTATTCCCCATGATGGTGAGGAAGAAGATCTAGGGTCCCCTTATGAGTGGACGTCAGATGATGAGTTGGACTATCAGGTCACACCAATTGACTTTGATAGTTATAATGGAGAATACGTGTAGATCATCCCTTGGAACTATAATGATGATTACTTTCTACGTCTATTCCCATTACAAGAGCCCATTTGACAACAACTTTTGCCTCATAAAGTAAAATTTCCTCTGCAACCACATCGACCACGGCCTGTCATTCCACCACCTTTGCAGCTGCCTCCTTAGGTCGTGCTACATCCAGAGGTCCATGATCACCACCAGAAACCGAAGGGAAATCATTCATCCATCAATATGATTTTCATATATTTTTTTGAGCCATTGTAGGATCTAAATAACCCATCAAAGTCGTTGCACCTTGACTTGGAGGTAATTGAATTTGATCGGGGAGATTCACCCCCTTCGCCTTCTGATTATTGGCCCCACGACGAGATGTTATAACTATTCTACTTCTCTTTAGGGCTAGCTCATGATATCTTCCATGTTGAGGAGGAACCCAAGGTTCCCATTGATGATCTAAATCCAATGAATGACATCCATTTGATCCCTACCCCCCACCAGCTAGAGGAGGGGTCACATATGTCAATCGAGCCTATGATTGATGTAGATATCGGCTCAGACCCAAAGAATCCATAGTATATCAAGCTGGGGGAAAGCCTATCCCCTGAAGAGCAAGTTGATTACATAGCCCTTATCACCAAGAAGGAGGCTTTTGCATGGTCCTATAAAGACATGTCGGGACTAGATCCAAATCTAGTCACCCATAATCTAACGCTTGACCCGAAGGCCAAGCCTGTCAAGCAAAAGCTTAGAAAGATGCATCCAACAGTGGCCTTGATGGTCAAATATGAGCTACAAAAGCTATTATATGTCCAATTTGTCATCTCTGTAGACTATCCACCATGGTTTTCCAACATGGTCCTTGTTAAGAAGCCAGACAAGAGGATTTGCATTTGCACCAATTTTTGAGACCTAAACAAAGCGAGTCCTAAGGATGATTTCCCTTTTCCAAGCATCGAAGCCCTGGTAGATGCCACAACGGGCCATGAAATATTATCCCTTATGGATGGTTTCTCTGGGTACAATCAGATTCGTATCAACCCAAAAGACCAACTCAAAATGGCGTTCACAATGCCTTGGGAGAAATTTTTCTATAAGGTCATGCCTTTTGGCCTTAAAAATGTTGGTGCCACCTACCAACATGCCATGACATACATCTTCCATGACTACATGCATAAAATTATGAAAGATTACATGGATGACTTACTGGCTAAATTTTTATTACACCATGAGCATCTTGAGGTCTTGAGCAAAATATTAGACCGCCTCATTGAACATAACGTGAGACTGAACCCCAAGAAGTTCGTCTTCGACATCACATCTAGAAAGCTCTTGGGATTTATTATCTCTAAGTGAGGAATTGAAGTGTACCCTAATAAGGTCAAGACCATCCTCAAGATGCCTCCCCCAACCATGATCAAGCATATCTGAAGTATGCAGGGCAAGATCGTGTCCATCAAGCACTTCATAGCATAGTTGTCGGACAAGTGTCGCCCCTTGAACAAGTTGATGCACAAGGGGGTCGCATTCGATTGGGATGACGAGTGTCAGGAGGTATTCAACATAATAAAATAGTACTTGGCTTCACCACCAGTGTTGGCACAACCTATGCCAGGAGTGTCATTTCGCTTATACATTTCAGTCACTGAGATTACATTGGGCGCCATGTTAGCCCAAAACAACGAATTTCATAAGGAACATGCTACTTACTATCTCAACCGCACCTTGGTTAGTTATGAGATCAAGTATGCATAGGTTGAGAAATTATTCCTAGTGGTTGTTTTTGCCACCAAGAAGCTATGATATTACATTCTTAGCAATACCACGTATGTTGTATCTAAAGAGAATCCATTACGCTACATGATGAGTCACACTTATCATAGTAGTCGCACGATGAAATGGATCATGTTGTTGATGAAGTTTGACCTTGAGTTTGTTGGACAAAAATCAATTTAGGGTTAGGTCATCGCCGATCAACTCGTAGAGGCTCCTCTCTAGGATGATCAACCTCTTAGCATGGACCTTCCCAATGATGGGGTCTTCCAAATATCAAAATTGCTAGATTCTAACGAGCCTAGGGCGTAGGCATATTTGACCCTATTTTTTGATGGCTCCAAATGTGAGCAAGGGGGTGGCACATGAATAATTTTTTTCACACCGCATGGGGCTCCCATACCCCTGTCATTTAAACTCGATTTCCCATGCACCAACAATAATGTCGAGTATGAGGCCCTAATCATAGGCATTCATGCGGGTGTTACCATGAAAATAACAAAGCTCAACATTTTTGGTGACTCCTTGCTCATTGTTAACCAGGTCAAGGGGATATTCTAGTGTAAGTGCCTAGTCTTGCAAGCCTACAAGGCCCTTGTGGATAAATTCTTGGAAAAATTTGAATGGTATAACATTGAGGCACTCCCTCGATCATCTAATCATTTTACGAATACGATGGCCTCTCTAGGGTCCTTGATACCGCAAGAACCTATGGATCAGATGACTACCATCTAGGTCAAAACACTCTCACAATCTGTGATGGAGTGCGAGAATGATCAAGTCATGCCAGAAGTCCACTTGATTCAAATTGAACCTCATCAGGAGAGATTCTTGCACATTCATGAATTCTTGAAGTAGGCTGATTGGGGGACTTTGTTCCCTCAAGCTCCTTTCGATAGCACCACAATGCTATTCTTACAAGTTCTTTCCCATTAAAAATTTTCTAGGGATGAAATTCGAGAGGGATAGGATGTTCATGCACTCGAGGCTTCTTCTAAATAGGACTGGTCAACACAAATCAGGGAATACCTAAAGCTTGGTAACCTCCCTCCTAGACTGTCATATGTCGCTAAAAGAAAATTCATACGAAAGGCAACAAAATATGTCTTGCTAAGAGATATTTTGTATCGTTGGAGCTATGAAAAGATCCTACTTTACTACTTAGAGCATCAAGAGTCGACTTGGGCAATCGCCCAAGCACACGATGGTACATGCGATGGTCATTTCAGTGGCATGGCCATCGCCAAGCGCATTCTTCGCATGGGATATTATTGGCCAACTTTAGAGCAAGATTGTTGTGCATATGTGAGGAAGTGCATGAAGTGTTAGCATCATGCCAATTTGACACATGTAACTATTGAGTGTTAATTTTACCCAATTATGAAATTACACTCTCCCTTAGGATTTTGATCCCAAAATCCCCTCTTGCAAAGAAGTTAGACAAAACAACTTATCCAAGGTCTCCGCTATATTAGCATTTGCATGTGTATTAGTAATCTCAAATAAATATGTATCAATTTAAATGCTTGGAACACCTTAGCGATTGCAATTAACTGTAAACAAGGGGCACATGTTGGTTTATTTTACCATGCTACTTTAATGATTGTTCATGAAACCAAAATAAAGCAAATGTGAATTGGCCCTCATATAACCATGATGTAGTGCCTTAATACACTTAATAATGGAAGATAAAATCTACCTTAAATGGGGCTAACCTCCATCGAGGCTATCGACGCTTGATTGGCAGTGGATTATGCTCATGTGTGGTGACATGTCTCATTTAAAAGTAAGACCTCTGACCGCTAACACGAATAGGCTAGCCTTGTGGTTCCTTCCATAACATGTTTAATAATTTTGGTCAAGATAAGGTAATAAACTCATATCAAAGTAGTAAGGATAGGGTAAAATTCTCATCGTACTTAGGTTGAGAATATGATTTACCAAAGCTCTGAGCACACTTGCACACACTGGTTTGGGATGGTAGCGACGCATAACCAAAATTTTGACCTGGTAAATGAATCACACATTAAAGACACAGATTCTAAAATGATGTGGACAATTCCATGCACTTTGCATTTGAAATCCTTTTAATTTGAAGATAAAATTCATTTACTAACTGGGATTCAGGGTAGATCACACTAATATCAAGAGCACTAAAAAGAATCAATCTTTTGCATTTTGGAAGATTTTTAATTGCTAAGCATTATTTGAATTATTCAAGGCCCCTTGTTAACTATCACTTGCAGGTTTGAGTTCATTCTAGTTTACATTTGTTGTTATCTCATTTTCATTGATTATATACTCACAAATGTTAGCTTACCAGAACCTTGGAGAAATGGGTGATTTCATTTAATTTCTTTGCAAGAGAGAGTTTTCAATTTAATACTCTATTTGTGGTGATAATTTTGCAATAGGGAAAAATATTCACTCAACAGTACCTTCTCAGGCCTTGCAACCAATCCAATCGGTATGGCCATTTTTGTAGTGGGGGTTGGATTTAATCGGGAAAATATCCCTCGCGTCCTCGGGATATCACACGTTTATCATAACGGCTACTGAGTATTCACTAAACGGGTGGAAGAAATTCCCCTTACCACTCTGAAGGGACCCTGGATAGTGGAGTTCCTATTGCACAATATTATTTGTCATTTTGGTATTCCATCCAAGATCATTTCGGATAATGGGACATCGTTCAAAAACAAAGATGTGCATGCTTTGACAACAAAGTTTAATATCCAACATAGATTTTTGACACCCTACTATCCGTAAGAAAATGGGAAAACAGAGGCCTCTAACAAAACATTGATTGCCATTCTCAAGAAAATTGTTAGAGAGAGTCACACAGATTGGCATACACAAATACCTCTTGCTCTATGGGCCTATCGCACTAGTATTTAGACACCCACTGGGGCTACTCTGTTTTAACTAGTGTATGGCACCGAGGCGGTCATGCCTCTAGAGCTCAAAATACCATCATTGCGCATATCCATGCAAGAGTTCATCGATGATGACACTACGTGGTAGGCTCACCTAGATCAGCTTACGCTACTTGATGAACGTTGTATTAATACTCTCGAGCACCTACGTGTTTATCAAGAGAGACTTAAGAGAGACTATAATATGAAAGTCTACCTAAGAGACTTTCAAGTTGGTGACCTCATTCTGAAGGAGAACCAAAAAAATTCTAATTTGTCACCCCATCTGAGGGACAAGTTCACGGTAAACTGGTTAGGTCCCTATGTCATTACTAGTCAGATAGGACCCCGAACGTATCACCTAGCATCCCTTGAAGGTGTCAAGGATCTTGAACCCTTGAACATCCTTATTTTGTAGCCATTCGATGCCTAGTGCAGGATGGCTCACCCCAAAATGCTCCAAGGGTGCCTATATCTAGCTTGGTCAACCTAAAATGCTCCTAGGTAGTCTAGAACCGTCTAGGTCACCCCAAAATGCTCCAAGGGTGCCTATATCCTGCTTGGTCAACCTAAAATGCTCCTAGGTGATCTAGAACCATCTAGGTCATCCCAAAATGCTCCAAGGGTGCCTATATCCTGCTTGGTCAACCTAAAATGCTCTTAGGCAATCTAGAACCATATATATCACCCCAAAATGCTCCAAAGGTGCCTACATCCTGCTTGGTCAACCTACAATGCTCCTAGGTAGTCTAGAACCATCTAGGTCACCCCAAAATGCTCCCTTCTTGGTCAACCTAAAATGCTCCTTGATGGTCTAGAACCATCTAGGTCACCCCAAAATGCTCCAAGGGTTCCTATATCCCACTTGGTCAACCTAAAATGATCCTAGGCGGTCTAGAACCGTCTAGGTCACCCCAAAATTCTCCAAGGGTGCCTATATCCTACTTGGTCAATCTAAAATGCCCCTAAGTGGTCTAGAACCATCTAGGTCACCCCAAAATGCTCCAAGGGTGCCTACATCTCGCTTGGTCAATTTAAAATGATCCTAGGTAGTTTAGAACTATCTAGGTCACCCCAAAATGCTCCAAGGGTGCCTACATCCTACTTGGTCAACGTAAATGCCCCTAGACGGTCTAGAACCATCTAGGTCAACCAAAAATCCCAAAAGGCATCCATAAGCCTTTTGGTCCCCCCAAATGTTCCAATGGCCCCAAATAAGCTCGTTGGTCACATGTAAATACATATATATCAATCAAAAATACAAAAACATTGCATTTCAAAAACATCATCAAAATATCAAAAATACAAAAATATAGCATTGCATCACATTGCATTTCAAAAACATCATCAAAATATCAAAATACAAAAATATAGCATTGCATCACATTGCATCCCATTGCATTCTACCATCGCTTGAATTTAGGCATACTCATCATTTGCACTTTACATTTTAGAGTTGCTCATGCATGTCTAGCACCATGATGGTACAATACTTATCGCTCAAAATCAATGTTGTGAAAGTAAGCATAGTTCAATGTTGCAATTATCATATTCACCCACATTTTCCATATTCCACATTTGTGTCCACCCCTTTACCTAGTCATTTGTTATAGAATATCATTAGGGTTTTTGGTCACTCAACCATTTATAGCTTCTCTTCAGGTAAAGTAGAAAGCTAGCTTGATTTTTAGGAGGTAGAGTCTTGCTTAGATTATGCATTGTGTACATCAAATCCCAAACATAGTTAAACATTAATAAATCCAAGTTTTGCATAAGGAAAGATGAAATCCACGAAGTGGTCTAGGTTACCTTAAGCGAAAAGGTCATCCTGCTCATCCCCCTGTGCGAATGGTTCAAGAATGCTGAGAGTTGGCAAAAGGACAAGCTCTTCCCTACCCAACTCCACAAAATAAATAGTGGTTTTCACCACTATCAAAAATCCCAATTCCCACATATCCCCAAATTCCAATATCAAGATCCAAAAATAAAAGAAAAAAATAGTTCAAAGTCAAAATCAAAAGCAAAATAAATAGTGGTTTTCACCACTAATACCAAATCCCAAATCCCAAATCCCTTGCTCAAAGAAAAAATATACAAAATAAATAGTGATTTTCATCACTACATATGAGCAAGTATCCCAATAAAATTGAAGAAAATAAGGGAGTCGAACTTGAATCCCTGGAACTCTCAACATTTGGAAAACCATAAGGTGATCCTCATTACGGGTTTGGTGGATAGCCTATCCGACAATGGCGGTATCCTTACGCATGATGATATGTCTGCCACATTAGCTTTTGGGCATGTGTGTAGACCAATGTTTGCATGTGGATGAGCTAGCTTTGGTAACCTAGATTGCCTAGTGGCCTAGTCCTACTAAGTACAAAACCTAGGATGGTGGCATTCATAGGGTGATTCCCAGTACAGGTTTAGTTGAGAGCCTGCTTAGCACTAGCGGTATCCTTATGCATCTCATAGGAATGAAATCACTTGCACACATAGGGATATGAAGTACCTTGGTCGTCCTAGCAGATTCATACCTCGTCAAAAAGTCTTGCATAGTCAGTATACAACCTTTGATCAAATCAGCTAGAGTGTTTGAGTCTCATAAAAACCTCACCTACATTCTGCGCACATATCATCTTATTCACTCCATTTCGCTACATCGCAATAATGGTTTCACATTTCCATTACAAAAACAAAGAAAAGAAGCAAAAACAAAGAGCGTTAATGTATTTTGTACAACCTATAGTGTTCACATAGTATGTCAAATCATTAGCCACAATCCATGTTTATCAATCATTCAAATATTTCATCTCACTATGCATCCATGCATATAGATAGTTGCAATTCCAATCAAATCAAATTACATATACATACATGATATCTATCTATCACCACCTCATTGCATCCATACACATACATACTAAGCATCTAACACATAATCATAAATCATTACACACATTGCATTCATCCAAATAAAGCAATAAGGGAAAACACATGATGATCACAACAAAAATCTCATATATATATGGGGAAAAAACATATACATCATAGTTTCCAAAAATGCCCATAGGCTACAATAAAGTGGGTCCTCAGACCTCACCACCCAAAAAACCCAAAAATAGTCCCACGAGTCTATGTCACCATGATCATGCAGGATCGATGCTATGACTCACACTACCCCCAGTGGTATGGGTCCACTGGGACCCCCCATGCCTGCTGCCACCAGCCCTGTCCTCCCTCCACCTAGTAGAGGATTGCATCGTCTCGCTCCACCGAGACCGGTGCGATCTATTGGACTCTCCATCATCCGATAGGTGCCCTCCAAGGTGCACCACCTCTATCTCCAATAGACCCACGTATCCCTGTCTCCACTAATCTCGCCCCTAGTAGGTCTCCACCATCGACTATAGCTACAACACCTTTGCTCTCAACCCTTTCACCTCCTATGCATGTACCCATATGATATCTCTCTTATATCGAAACCTAGCCAACTCAACTTATAGATTTGCATACTGGCAACCTTACACACACTACGGTACCTATGCCCTAGGCTCCTCTACATCCATATAGTCCTCTTGATCTCCCAAGTCTAGGAGATCCCCATGTTCATCATCCTCTGCCCAGTTCTCCTTTGAAATGTTCAACATCACCTCCTCGGTCGCCCTAGCTGCCTTACCTCCTAGGGTCCCTATCCCTTGCCACTGGTGCATCACCCACCATGAGTCATACTCTCCTATCATCCCAATGTCATCTGTGTCTAGAATGTTGACCATAGCATAGGCTAGAATAGCATCCACTTATCCCCGTGGTATCGGTACACCATCGGCTCTCCAGGTAGCCCCTATTGTAGCCCAAACTACTGCATGACTCAAGAAAATAGGAAGTACTACCGCTCGATCCCATGCCAATCAATCAACCATCTGCCTTGCCTCACCCGTCAGAGCTACTCTCCAGCATCAACCTAGACCAGACAATCTCTATACTGTCACCAATACACCTATCTTGGTGCCAGACAAGAGAAGAGATCGGTGTAGTGATCTACATCACTTGCAAACTGTCGACTCTACCCTCTCTCCTACGTCGTCTACCATAGGATGCCATATCCTATCTCCCGGTCCACTAGCTATGCCTGAGTCGACCAGGGTAAGCCTTGTGGTCGCCCCACAACTATGTGTTGCCATCCCCAACACTGCAATAGGAAATTGCACCCTAAGCCCTTTTGCTTTTGGTAGTGGATCTCGTACAACTCATCATAGAGTTGTGCCAAAATGGTAGTCCCCCATGCCATCACCAATGGCTCCTCTGTAGTGCACCCCGCCAGGGAAAACACCAGCTCTAGCAGGTTCCATGGGAACCTGGCTCTTGATGAGTCTGGGAGGAGCATATTGGAGATGAGGGTCATCAATAGTGCATGCCTCACCCCCAATACCCCTCTCTTCATACCAGTACCCCACAAATATACCTCCAGTCCGATAGTCCAACTCTACCACATCCGCGTCCTCCCCGAAGTACCTCCTCAACACTGCATCCCTCAGGTCATGGTGCGATGATCGGATGGGTCACCCCTCTATCGAAATCCTCAAAATTTGGTAGATGTCCTCCAGTGTCACCGTCATCTCTCCCATCGGTAGATGGAAGGTGTTGGTGCACGGGTCCCATAGGTTAATCAATGCAGTCAAATAAGCTCGGTCGCCTATCACAGGCTCCAACCGAGTAACTTGCTTGAGCCCTAAGGCATCAAGCCACTCCCAGTCAACCTCAGTCAAGGCATCCCGTGTGGTCCCAAAGAGCTTCGATGTGCGATACCAGCTCGTCACCTAACAAAACAAAAGATAAAACAAATAAAAACATTAGAAACAAAAAAAAAAATATAATAATAGGTATTACACTTGTAATAAGTGAGGTCACTTGAGTTAGCATTTACCTTCTTCGCACTAGCCCCTTCATTGGATGCCTCCGCTTGCTGACTCATGATGATACGGGATGATTTTGATAGTGCTTCGCTACGCAAAATCACTCTCCTCCTCCTCACCTCTCAAACTACAAAAGAAAACATGCAATAATGAGCCCAAAATTGGTTTTTGAAGCTTATATAGGCCTACAACAGTCCTATTCACCCCAGGGTAGGGTGAACACACTTCTGGCCATTTGTTCCACCCTGGGATGAATACAAAATTTGTATTCGCTCCACCCCAGGATGAATACAGGGTTCATAGGTCAAAATGGCTTCAAAAGGCACCAAAAGGGTCCAAAAACCCACAAAAACAGCTCTATTTTGGTCAAATTTTTGTAGTAATCAAGAGGTAAATAATAACACTCTTGGATGCTTGGAAAGAACCTAAATTCAACCCCTAAGAAGGCCACCATGGCCGGACCGCCCCATGGGAGCAAGGTTTTTCATTCCTTCCTCCAGGAAGTAACAAAGAAAAGGGCTCAAAACCCACCAAAAACAAGTCGCATCTGATGGAATTCATTCAGGGTCAATATGGAATACAAATTTTTCATGGATGCATGGATAAGTTATTACTTTACTCCCCAAGAAGGCCATTGTGGCCGGACCGCCCCATGGGAATGAAGTTTTCAACTTCTTGCTTCCATGAAACCCCCATAGCATCATTCAAATCCTTTCAAAATTGTGCCATTTTTCAATGAGTACAACTGAAGGTAACCTTAACAATAGTCATCTGGGTCAAGTGACTCATTGCTTTTCTCATGAGTCATTCCCTCATCGACTCGTCACTTGAGGGGGTAGTCATACTCAAGTCAAATCAACAAGCACACACTCAATCATGCAAATTGCGTTCGTCCAACGAATCTTTGACAAAGACAATCACGCTCCTGCTTGGGGCAGTAAACAAGCACAAAGTATCAAATTAAAGTGCTCAACATTGATGGCATCATGGAAACATAGGCCTCACATTTTCATGATAGACAATGTCTAAGCTAAAGCAAGTTCCTTAGCTCGTCAAAAGCAAGGATTCAAGGATGCATGCTCTTTCCAGGATTGGGGCATCTAAAGTTGGTTAGGTTATTGAGTAACCCTAATCATTGAACATTTTTAGTCATCTATTTTTTCTCGACGCTATGTTGCACACAATGCATCCCAAAAAGGGGCATCTGTAGACACTAAAAATTGGTCAATCTGATTGTGCTACCATAAGTAGTGACTTCGCGACACACCAAGGCCCCTAGGGCAGCCCTCAGGAGGTATACAGTGGTTCTAACCACTTAATGCAAGGGTTTGAAAGGTTCTAGGCCACTTTTGGCACCTTTTGGACACCCTACTACTATTCGTGCCACCCTAGGATGAATACAAAACCTATTTGTTGCACCCCGGAGCGAATAGCAACATTCACTCTGGGGTGAAGCGAATAGCAGGTTTGACTGGAAAAAATTCAAACCTGGACAAATGGCACCTGCCAACGGTTACATTTTTGGTCCATAATGGCTAGGAGGGTAGGGCATGCAGCATCTTAATGCTCCAACCCATGAGGGAGGCCAAATTGGGAGATTCTCTTCTCCCTCCAATGCATGCCACCTCGGTGGCCAAGTGGCACCTCATGCCTCGCATGCCCTCGCATGCCTTTTGACCCCTGAAGCCTCCTTAGGCTATAAAGTGGAGATATTTTCCACACCAAAAAGAGAGGATATTTTGAGGACAAAGCAACGGAGTGCTGCCAAGATTTCCTTCCACCCTTTTTGTGCCAATTGTTCCCTCGAAATCTCTTCCTAGCGAAGGAGGTTTGCGAGTGAGTTAGGAGGCATAATCTATTACAAAACCAAACCAAATGAGTGAATTCCATCACCAAATTTTATGAAAACACATTTTATAGGGTTTTGCATCATTCCCAAGTGGAATTGGTGGTAAAATTTAGGGAGATTCCATGGGCGCCGCACCCCGAGGCTCTCCCTAATCTGTGATAGTCCTATTCGCTCCACCCCGAGATGAATAGATATTTGTGCATAATTTCTTGACTATTTTTAATTAGATATTTTACATATGCTTATATGATGCTGCAGTTCAAATTTCATGTCATTCTGAGCTATATTGGCCGAGATATTACATTTTTAGTGTTTTGTAGGGTCTCTTGCAGGTATCCGGTGGTCATTTGAGAGAACACCAAAACTGTGACTGATATCACAAATATAATCAAATGGGTTTTCTTAGAATAGTATTTCATATATTCTATCCAATTTTCATGCATTTTGGATATGCGTAGGGTCAAAATTTGCTTGCTTTGGGTTTTGTAGGTTGCGAACGGTCATTCGAGTTTTGAAGCCCCATCGGATGTAATTTTGGTGCAATTTCTAGTGATATCTTCCCAAAACCTTCCCTTTTACATCCCTCTACAATTTTGTGCTATTTGGAGTTGATTTGATATATTTTATCATTATTAGCCATTTTGCCCCTGTGGGGATTGCATGCTTTTTATCATACGCACTCGCTATTTGACGATTCTGGTTTCCTTGTGTGTAGGTGCAGGTCATTACAGTGCATTTGGAGGCAGCCTAAGACATCATAGATCAAATATGCAAGCGGCATCAACTTTGGCCTGCCCACTTCGATTGTGGGTACGAGGAAAGACAATGGATGTGCACCCGATTTCTTTGAGAGATTTGACCTTTGGGCACCCGAGTTGTAAACATTTGTATCACCCATTTTGAGCCCTCAAGGGGATGCATTGTAACCCATAATTTTGGATCATTTCAATTAATAAGAGATATACTTGTTTTGCTTTACTTCTTGTTATTCGCTATCTTTCCATTTACTTGCATGCTTCCGTTTGGCGCTCATTAGCGATAGGGCATAGATACATACATTGTTTATATTTCATTTGGTGCACCATTTTTCCCTACTTCACTTCTAGACTATGTTTCATCCAAAACCCTACTCTCTATGTTGCATTTATCAAGGGAAATGCATAGAAGTTTGACAACAATACATCCTCACATATGGCATCAATCTATTATGTGACTAACTCATATGATTTAGCACCATTTGATATCTATGATGTATTATTGAGAATACCATACCTATTATATCAAAAAATGACCTGTCAAGCCTAGTCACAATAATGACCTCTATGAATTGGATGGATGACCTAGCAAATACCAAAATGCTTAGGTTAAAATAAGGTAATGTTGGCATTAGAAAAGCATTGTATTAAACTTATGTATCATGCTTACAAATTTATTGTGCTAATGGTTTGACCTAGAAACCATGGTGCTAATTAGTTCATCCTTGTCATGCCAACTATATATTGTTCCTCATAGCCTCAACAATGGATAAACTTCTTCATATAAATTATATTTTAGGATCTTAAGTGATTCCCACTACACTATTTAGTGAAGCATGAGATTAATTTGATCCCTAGATCAAAACTTGCTAAAATTCCATTGTACCACTGCACAATCAGGAATAATTATGAGTTTCAATACCACATACACGAATTGATTGATTACAAAAAAAATAGGCCACGTTTATCACCATGTGATGTTCCTATTATGCTAACACCAAACAAGGATGGGATATGGTGCCTATGTATTGAATATAGAACATTGAATAATATCACAATGCAATGATGATCTATTGTATAAGCTTGAGGGAGCTTGATACTTTACCAAAATCAATCCTAAGTAAGTTTATCATTAGATACTAGCCAACCCCACATACATCTAAAGATGAACTTCAAGACTATAGAAGAATGTAAAAGTGGTTGGTTATGCCTTTTGGCTTGACCAATGATTCAATAATATTCATGTGAATAATGAACAAAGTGTTGTGATCATTCATAGGATCCTTTATCATAGTCTACTTGTATGACATCCTCATTTTTATTAGAACATGCAAGGAGTATAACCAATGTGCATGCCAAGTTCTAAACACTCTGTAATAGTGTAAGCTTTAAGCTAACCTTGTCTGGACTCCTTTAGTGGAATACATATATCATACCTAGGATATATCATCAATCACTAGAGAATATATGTAGATTCAAAGAAGATCTAAATCATTCAAAAATGGTCAAACATAAAGAATTTAATGGAACCAAGGAGTTTTCTTGGCCTTGAAAACTTCTACCATAGGTTCATTTTATATTTCATATAATTTTAATGACTCTTAATCAGTTGATGGATGGGAAGGTAAATTTTAGCTAGAGTTAACAATAATAATAGACATTCAATGAGTTGAAATAGTGCCTTTTTTTAGTTCCAATATTTTACATACCAAACATCACTTTGTCATTTAAGATAGATATTAATTATTTTGACTATGCACTTGAATCATTTTAATATAGAATAGGAATTTAATGGCATACAATTCTAATACATTATTAGATACATCTTGGGGTGACATTATGCATAAGGATATATACACCATTTTCATGTTGTATGATAGTGGTAACACTAGATCATGATTAAGGAAACTATTGTACATTCTAATCATAAGAATCTATAATTCCTTCACTTAGAGTAGGATAGTGAATTTAGAACATATAAAATGTATGAATTAGCTACAATAATTTTATATTATGATCATACATTACACAAAAAAGGAAAATCAAATAGTAGATTATATAAACCATCCATCGATACAAATAATATTAGCTATTCTTAGTGTTTAAGAACATAGAAATAATTACTAGGAGGAGATATTCACTGCAAACATAGATTTTGCAAATATTCATAAAGCATAATTCAATCAAGAAGACCACCTCCTAGAATAGATTATTTTACCATCTTGGGAATATCTAGGAGGCTTACTACTCTAAGTTGTATGGATAATTAGCATTGGTAAGACCCTTTTGGGATCCAATAGATTTTCCACTGGATTTACATATACTAGAAATTAGAGTTGTATGTACATTCTTATGCATCTTGTAATATTATAAAATTAGCAAAAATAAACCTCAATATTTACACTCCTCTTTGTTCCTTCTAGGCCTTAGGAAATTATAAACATTGATTTTTTGTAAAGGTTGTAAACCATCAAGCATCAACATGTTTACATAATTATGGATGTGGATAGGCTTAATAAGATGTTGATCATAGTACCATACAAGAATATCATTAACCTTATTGAGATTTTCTATCTATTCTTTTGGTTTTTTTGGATTCAATTTTCCCTGCCTATCTTGATAGTTTTAGATCGTGATTCCAGTTTTATCAACTACTATCTATAGAATTACGTAGATACCAAACTCCAATATTTCACAGCCCTTTCTCTACAAAAAAATAGATAGACTAAGATTGTGAATAAGATGTTAGTGTGTATATTTAGGATGTACAATCATGAGTATCCTTGAATGTGGTATGATATTTTGCTATATATAGTATTTCTCTAGTAGGCATAAACACTTCTATATATCATAGTCCTTTCTTAGAATGCTTTAGATTCTAGCTTAACACCCCATAATATGTCATCTTCTATATCTTGACTAGCATGATGATGCTAGTATAGGTCAAGAAATCAAATAAGTCTAAGATATTTTTATAACAAGTATAGAACATACAAACTCAAGTCCAAGAGATCCTCCAACACCAATAGGAGAAGTGTCGAGAGTGACATGATTAGCATAATAATCCACTTACACTTAAGGTTATAGATAATATTTAGCTCCATATAAATAAGGAATTATTCTCTAACCTACAACAAAATATCAAACTACTATGCTCCGATCCTTACACCATTCGATGTGAAGAAAGTGATAACACTTTTATTTTTCACTTACCATCATACATGAGGATGCATCCTTTATTTTATGAACTCCTCAACATACCATCCTCCTCTACTATATTTTATGATAGTAAAATATCCAATAGATTTGTATATATCACTTCAATATTATAACAATAGACTAGTTGATCAATGTCATTAATAATAGTATTATTAGATGACATACATCCTACCCATGGTTATAAAGTAAGCCTAATTTAAATTCTAAAGCTAAGTAGTATAGGTTTGACCAATTTAGATGATATTTTCCATGGTTGGAGGATGATATAGTGGTGACCATTGCTTCCTAAGGGCTGATGAATGATCTAATTAAACCAAGGATTCACTAGAGTCCCAAGTAATATGATGCTAGATCACTTTTAGTTTGTAGGCCTTAGAACTTATCTTGGCTATTTACTTGATGGAATAGTTCCAATGATCCTTTCAATATTGGATTTTGGTATGGTGCTACCTCAACTTCTAGAATTGGGACCTCTATGGCATCAACCTCCATATAGTGCTAAACTTAATGGTATGAAAACTTAGAAGCAAAAAAACTTGTGGTATCAACACGAGGAGTTAGATTGTAGATATGATCTTTCAATTCCAAATGCATGCACATCTTTATGGGTATATAAATAATATATTTATGACCCCATGTATTATCACTAGCTACAAAGAAAGCAAAAAGTATAGCTATATAATTATTCTTAAATTTACTTCATTATCACATAGAATCTAAACTATTTTACCTTCTATTTGTCTTATAACTATTTTACATAATGTATAAACCATAGATTTTTTTTTTTGACTTCTTCTATTCCTTACATATCTCTCTTTTCTTTTTTTTTTCCTTTGTCACCCATCCAATATATGTTATTCTTATTACCTAATTTTTAATTCTACTACTTACTCATTGTACCCTATACTCTACAATATCTTGAGCCTCATGTACTGAGAATTTGCATTGTTGCTAATAAAATCACATAAGCCTTATATTCTTAAGTGTATTTTTGTATTCCCATCTAGCATGATAAAAGTATACATGTTGTAACCTATTTCCTATTGCACAAATCTAAAATATAAGTTTTAGGTCCCATGCCACCACAACATAGGCCTCATAGTGTAGATCACAATGATAACCTTGGCTAATAGATAAAATATTATACATTTCAACACCCTCTCTTAATTTGATTTGAGAGGCTAAGGAGATAAGACATTACTTAATGACATCCTTTAATGGAATATCCTTCATGTCAATATGCTTCTACAATTCAATGAAGATAATCTTAGGCATAGACTTCATAATGACATTTATGAGTTGGTTTATTGAATCCACATAAATTAGAATAAAATATATCTAATAGTAAATTCACTAATATTATGCATTCAAAACTTATGTTCTTCGTTTATTGGTGCTACATATGATTATGGATCAAGTGAATGGTTCTTTGGTTATAAAAAATACTTCATAAATTTTTAGTGTTTTATATTCATTTATATATATAAGAATAATATATTCATTTATTAAAAATCCTTAACAATAAATTAGTTAAGGATTGTAATCAATGCATGTTTTTTTCCAATAAAAATATGCAAAAATATTTTGACCATGGTTTTATCCATTTTGGGGTTTCCACATAAATTTGGTGTCTCTCTTTGAACTATGTGAATATTTATCTGGTATTACTATTGTTGTTTTTATTTATTTCTACAGTTATTAGATTAATACTAACACATAAAAATTACAATTTAATGAAGTATAAGGATTAGAAAGATCCATATATCTATATGTAGAGGTGAATCCATAGTGTGGAACTTTATGGATCAGGTTTGGTATCAGAGTAGTTTCTTTTCATGAGGCCTGGTTATGCAATGTAGAAGATCCCTAAAAGGAGAGTTATTTCCTTATAATCCTAATATTGGAAGTAGAAGGATCAGATCTAGACAGATGGTAGATCAAGCATAAACCCTAACCATGTCATAGGAGGATTTCAAGTAGAGGTTCTTGGCAATGGAAAATACCCTCCAAAGCCTGATGGAGATGATGTTGAATATGTCAAGGAAGAGAAGGAAAGGATTAGATTCTAATTGTAATTCAATTTTTTCTAGTGATGAAAAGAGAAAAGAGATTCAAGGATTTGCATCAAAAAAACCTAAAAATTCTTTATCTTAACCCTTGACCCCAAATCTCTTCAGAATGAAGGTCAAATTAGATATTCTAGTCTATAGTGGGAACTAGATCTTGAGAAGTTGAGTGGATGGCTCAAAAAATTGGAAGTTTACTTCAACATTAAGGGTTATACAAATGCACAATAAATCAAATTTTCTAGGCTAAAGCTTGGTGGTCATACTTTCATATGGTAGGAAGCATATGTTGCTAGATTGGAAAGAAACCAATAGCCACCAATATAGATATGGGTAGAATTTTCCAAAGCTCTTAAAGCCTAATTTTATCCCATAGGGTATCAAGAAAGGCTTGAGGAGAAATAACAAGTTTTACGATAGAAATAGAAGGAAAATGTTCAAGAATACACCATCAAAATCAAGAAAAAAGCTGTGTTGTTGGGCATAAATACAAGCCCCCCAAATATTCAAGAAGTACAAAAGTGGTTTTCACTTTCATATCAGGATATAATTGGCATTATTTGATGTCAAAAGAATTGATGAAGCATGCATTAAATCCACTTACTTGGAAATGAGGAGCCATATACCCATGTAGGAAAATCAAACCCCGAAACCTTCAAAGTTCTCAAAGGTCACAAATAATTAAAGGGTTCCAAAAACAAGGGTAAGAAGAAAACTTGAGCTACAAGAACCAAATCACAACAGAGTGGAGAGCATTACAAGAAGTGTGATTTCAACACCCATTCAAGTGAAGATTACTGGAAGTTACATTCAAATAAGAGACCCAAATGATAGAACAAGGGTAATAAGAAGGTAGCAAGTGCATGAAAGAAGGAGGAGCATCAAGAAGACAACTATAATAAGGGTATAAAGAGGGTAAATTTGTGTGTGTCACTAAATCCCAACCATAAAGGTAGGAGAAGACCTCGAAGAAGGAGAAGCAAACACTTGAAGCCATGAAGGAGTTGTTTTGGGTGTATATCCAAGTGAGGAAAACAAAAGTTACAACATTGTTTGATACATGATCATAAAGGAATATGATTTTTGAAGATCTAGTGAAGAAAAAATGGTTGAAAGCTATAGATCATCCACAACCATACCCATTAGGGTGGGTGCAAAAGGATGTGGAGCTTCAGGTAATAAAGTAATGCAAATTTGGATTTTCTATCAATGATAAATTAAACGATACAATCACTTGTAATATGCCACATTTAAACATTTGTCAAGTCATATTTGGTAGCCCATACATATAGGAAAGAGATGGCTTATTCGGAAGAATGTTGAATCAATGGGAACTAAGAAAGGATGATACTAAGTTCCTGGTAAATTCTAGTAAGATGGAAAAAATTCCAACTTGTGATAGTGCAACAAGTCAAACACCTAGTGAATGTGAGAAAAATACTTGTGCTTCTGATTATAAGAGGCTTAGAGGATAGTGCTCAAATAATCAAGGAGGTTGAAGTAGTTGATTGCACTCCAAAATAAAAGCTAGAAATGGAGTTATTGCTATAAAATTTTTGAGAACTGATGAAAGCACCAAAAGGCTTACCACCAAAGTGTGAAGTGGAGCACAATATCCAATTACTACCTGATTCACTCTTTCTAAATATTGATTTGTACAAGAAATACATAATGGAATCAGATGAGGTGAAGAATCAAGTACAAGAGCTATTGGATCAATGATTGATTTTCCCAAGTGCATCATCAATCGGATCCCCAATTATACTAATTCCAAAAAATGATGATAGTTGGAGGATGTGCATTTATTATCAAGCATTGAATAAGATTATCCTTAAGAATCGATACCCACTACCATGGATTTATGACTTGCTAGACTAGCTAAAGCATACAAGGTATTTCTCAAAGCTAGATTTGAAATCAGGATACCATCAAATTTGGATGAAGTAAGAAGACATATGGAAGACAACCTTAAAGACCAAACAAGGTCTATTAAAATGGTTGGTGAAGCCATTCTGATTAACCAACACTCCTACAATATTCATAAGGTTGATGAATGATGTGCTAAGACCTTTATTTGATAGGTATGTAATTGTTTTCCTTGATGACATATTAGTTTTCAATCCTACATGGGAAGAGCATATACAACACTTAAGGTCAATTTTTGAAACATTAACAAAGGTATATTTGAAATTGAATATGAAGAAGTGTGAGTTTGGAAAAATATCTTTGGTTTATTTGGGATATGTCATTAGCAATGGAGAGATAAGGATTAATCCAGTCAAAGTGGTAGCCATAAGGTATTGGCCAAGTTCTAAAACTCAGATTGAATTGAGGAGTTTTATTAGGATATTCCAATAACTCAAATTTTTTTTCAAGGATTTCTCACACATAGCAACATATTTTCTAAAGATATTGCAGAATAACAAGAGCACTAATTGGGCTGAAGATGAGAATAAAGCATTTTAGGAGATAAATAATAAGATATGCAACACACCCATGCTTGCTATACGAGACATGAGGATGTATTTTAATATGGAGACAAATGCTTCCAAACATGCAATGAGAGTTATGTTTTTTATCTTGAATTGCTCAGCTACATGTAAATGTACTCTATTGTGAACATGGAGAAACTATAGTTGTTTGAGCCTTCTATAGTGGATAAGTGGTAAAAATATTCAATTTTGCCTAAGTTGGATGATCTAGTCTCAATTTATTTTGTGATAGCCAAGGAATATTTGGCATTGGATAAGAAGAAGTGGACAACTAGTCAAGGAGAAGAGGAGCTATGGCTAATTTTTCCAAAGGAGAAATCACTAAGCAAAGCGAAATGGCTCTCAAGGATATAGGTGGAGGTGAAATACCTTCATCTAACTCAATAATATTTTGAGGGACCAAAATCCTCTAATGGGGGAGGCATGATTAGGAGCTTATAACAGTTTTATCAAGTAAATCAAGAGCTAAAATGAGCAAGGAGAAAAAAAGAGTAAAATTTCAAAGTGCCTAGAATTTTTTGAAACTTTTCACATTTCTAAATTGGCCAACTGGGTATCTAGAACAATTAAAATAACTATAAAATGCATTGTATCAAATGATACAACCTTTTGAAATTTATGGACTTTTACGAGGAATTGATGTTGCTGAACTATATTTTTACCAACATATTCTGAAATATTAATGTTGTATCTAGAAATTTGATACCATTGAAAATATTATCTTGATATATTTCCATCAATCTTTGAATCACGTCAAACAGATATCTCTAGCAAAATTTATGGCAATTTTAAGGTTACAACTAATTATAAAAGGAAAAGTGACAAAATTCTAGAAAGTACTACCAACAACTTATAAATAGAAATTTCCAAACCTAATTTAGGACTTTATATGAGTTATAAAGAGGCATATATAATTATAATGCTAATATAAACTATGGAAGAAGATAAGGAGGCATCATAAAATATTTGAAGGAGAACTCTTAAGCACCAGGGAAGGAAAAACTGAGTTTGCGGTAGAAAAAAGAGTAGGAAATACATCAGAGCAGGGGGAGTAGAGTTGGAGACAAAAATATTGTAGTCTAATATAGTAGTTAAGGATTGTAATCAATGCATATTTTTTCAATAAAATCTACATAAATATTTTGACCATGATTTTACCCATTATGTGGAAATCAGTGCAATCGACAACATTTGAATCGGAGAGCACTTAAAGCACTATTTTAATGAATATAACAATAATGTAATATACCACCACCTATAGTTGCTAACATCCCCCCTTATTACATTATTGGCAAATACATAGAGTATTGCAAAATAATTCAAATTTGACATGAGCAAGTGCCTTGGTGAAAATATCTACAAATTGTTGATTAGTGGGAATGTAATGGAGCTATATGTGGTGCTTTGGAACTTCATCACAAATAAAATGACATCGAGTGTCGATGTTTTTGGTATGATCATGAAATATTGGATTCTTGACAAGATTCAAAACACCTTGATTATCGCAAAATAAATGTAGTGGAAGATTCTTTGGAAGACCCATGTTTGTGAGAATGTGACTTAACCATATTATCTTGCAGACTACTCCACTGGCTGCGTGATATTCTACCTCTATAGATGATATGGAAACCACCTATTGCTTCTTACTATGCCAAGAGATAGGACCAGATCCAAGATGGAAAATGTATCCAAAATTTGATTTGCAATCATCAATAGATTTGGCATAATTTGAGTCTGTGTATCCCTATAAATAGAACTTGATATTCTTATTGTAATCCAAGCCAAAATCTGTAGTACCACGGCTATAATAAAGAACTCTCTTTACTGCTTTCCAATGACTCACTTTTGGTTCCTGCATGAACCTTGAAAGATAACCCACAACAAAGCTGATATTTGGCCTAGTATTTGTCAGATATATGAGACTCCTAATTAGTTGGCAAGAGAGAGTACCATCTACTTGTGGTGATTTATCATAACGCGATAGCTTGAGTCCAGAATCCATTGGAGTTTCCTTAGACTTATAGTTCGCCATGTGATATTTATCAATCAATATATTGGTATACTTCTTTTGTGTTAATCTGATATGATACTTTTTCTGAGTCACTTCTAAACCAAGACAATAGTGAAGAAGTCCTAGATCTGTCATTTCAAAAGATAATTTCAAATCATCTTTTACTACATCAATCATACTCTCTGAGCTCCCTGTTATGATCAAATCATCTACATATACCACCAAAATTACTATGTCAAAACTATTGATAAAGATATTTGCATTTGAAGGACTTCTTTGGAAACCATGCTGCACTAGGTGGCTATCTATTTTGATGTACCAAGATCGAGGAGCTTATTTCAGCCCATACAATGATTTGATCAACTTATAAAATTTCTATTCTTGTATTTCAACAAAAAATTCTTCTTGTTGGGTCATGTACACTTCTTCTTGTATGTCACCATTCAAGAAAGCACTTTTTACATACATCTAATGTAACTTCCATCCAAACTGAGTTGCCATGGCACAAAGTACTCGAATGGTAGTCATTTTAGCAGTAGGGGAAAAAGTTTATTCATAGTCTATGCCTTCTTTCTGAGCATAGCCCTTTGCAACAAGATAGGATTTATGCTTATCAATAGTACCATATACCTTATACTTCACTTTGAACACCTATTTGCAGCCAATGGGCTTATTTACTGAAGGCAGATTTACTAGCTTCCATGTATAATTTTTCATGAGAGATCTATGTTTAGCTTCCATAGCAGCCTTCCACTGAGGCTCACTAAAGGCATCTAGAACTATTGTGGGTTCATTTTAATCCAATGTTGTCATATAAACCCTATCATCCTCCATATCTGTTTCTATATCTTCCTCTACATCTATAGATAGATCATCAAATTATTGGTAAATCTCAACAACCTTTGAAGTTGATGCCCCTGCTCTCTTTCGCTATGTCATACTGTGAGTACAAGGTTGATCTAGAGTTAGATCTAGAAGTGATGTCAACTTGGAATATCTCAATGTACTGGTATACCATTTTAGAATCTTGTTCTAAGGAGGTGGAGTCTCTTTCTTAGGCTCATGTTCCTTAAGGTATACAACTATAGAAGTGTTATTTGATGTGAAAGCTTCATCAAATACCACATCTCTACTTATATGTGTCTTTTTGGTCATAGGATCTATCAATCGATATTCCTTTTAATGGTCATCATAACCAAGGAAGATACATTTTAGGGTTTTCTCATATAACTTCTTCCTTTTCTATTTTGGTATGTGCATGAACGCCTTACATCTAAAAACCCTTAGATGAGAAATGAAGGGTTTATTACCACTCCATGCTTCATGTAGAGTTTTACCCTGTATATCTCTTGTGGATGATCTATTCAGGAGGTATGATATTGTGTTTACTACTTCTGCCCAATACACATGCTCAAGGTGTGCCCCTACAAGCATACATCGAGCCATTTCCACAATGGAACGATTATTCCTTTCAACAACTCCATTTTGCTATGGAGTATAGGCTATAGTCAGATGTATATTAATCCCATGTTTATTTAGAAATAATGAAAATTCCTTGGAGGTATATTCCCCCTTGATCTAAGAAAAGGGTTTTGATGGAACATCCTGATTCCTTCTCAACAAGCTTCTTGAACTGCTAAAAGTACATAAATACCTTCGAATTCAATTGAAGAAAGAAAACCCACATCTTTCATGAGTGATCATCCATAAATAATTGAAAATACATCTTTCCACCATAACTGGTTGGCATAGGACCGTCTAGATCGGTGTGTACCAACTCTAAAGGTTTCTTAGCTCTGGAAGATCTAACTTCAAATGGGACCCGATATTGCTTCCCTTCTAAGCAATCCGAGAAAACTAGCAATGTGTATGAAAGGTTGGGAAGTCCTCTCACCATCTCATATTTTCTCAACTCGAGCAAATATCCTGAACTTAGATGCCCATATCTCTTGTGCCACATAGAGGTAGCATCATTTGTAGTTGCTGCCAAGGAAACATTAGACATTGAAATGACATCTAAAATGAAAAAGCCATGCTTGTATGATCTGGTTGTTACATGTTTTCCTTTTCTAGTTATAAAACATCTATTTTTTCCTTTTGCAACATGGAACACAACATCCATATCTTCATCCAAAATTTTAGGGACTAAAAATAAATTATTAGCCAATCTAGGAACATAGAGTACCTTCTCAATATGAAATTTACCATTGGGAAGAGTGACAGAAACATCACCTTCATCCTTCACTTGGTAGACTTGATTGTCAAAAAATGTTATTGGCTTACCTTATTTCTCCTCAAATATCTCAAACCATGATTTATTTCTAGTTATGTTCATACTAGCACATGAATCAATATACCATACAACATCTATCTGTGGAGATGAAGTATGAGTCATGATAACCTTATGTTCGCTTAGATTCTGAGTCTGGGTATGATTTTGCAAAATCTGAGTCTAGATTTGAGTCAACATAAGCAACATGCCCCTTGGGTTGCTTATTCTTTTTTGTGGTTTGTATTTTCTTTTTATCTTCTTCTTATTATCTTGGTAATTTTGTTGCTTGTTCTTAAACCAACACCTATTGGTGTCATGGTTATTCATATCACAAATATTGCAATATTGGTTTATTTTTCTGCTGATGTTGTTTCCCTTTTCCTTTTGATGAATATCCTCATTTTTGAAATTGACCTTGTTTCTTACCCCCTTGTTTGGTGTAGAGGGTATTATTTGGCACTTCATCCTTATAAAACTGATTTAACTCCTCATTTTGAAGCAAATTTACCAATTCCACAAATGAAACTTGTCTACCAGATACATTAAGAGAGGTTATCAACATCTTATAAGACTCTGGAAATGCTCACAAGATGACTGAGGTCAAGAGAGCATCGTCCACTGGTTGTCCTATAGTATTCAATTTGGCTTTCAATTCCACCACTCTTCATAGGAATAGGTCAACTATCTCCCCCAATTTCTTTCTATCTATAATAGGGAGGGTGGGGGGGGGGGAGAAAAGAGACAATTTTTTTTTTTTAAAAAAAAAAAAACAACCCCCCCCCCCTCTCCTTCTTATTTTATAAAAAAAAAGAAGGGGGTCGAACCTCATAAGGAGGAAAAAAGAGAGAAAAAAAAAAAATTTTTTTTTTAATAATAAAAAAAAAAATATTTTTTTTGGGGTGGTGGTGGGGGATATTAGTGCCAGTCACTACATCCCACAAATATTCCACTTGAAGAATAGCACACATCTTTGTATTCCATGGTGCAAAGTTAGAACCTTTTAGCAACTGTGAATTTGAGAGATATTTGTGAACAATGGCCATTGTGAAGGTTCCTTATAACACCAATTGGTCTCCCTTTATTTATACCTACCAAACCTTTATACCGAAACTCCTCTATATATACCTGCCCTTACGTGAGGGAGACTATAAGTATATAAGAGTAGAATGATACGTGGAACTTAGGTGATACTGAAAGGGCATCATTTTGTTTATGATACCTACCATAGAAGGTCTTTTCCTCATGTTAGAGGTATAACTTCCCCTAAATACTTCGAAAAGCCCTTCGTCAGGATTTATGTCTAACAATAATAACGATGTGGGTATGAAATGAAGTGAATATCAGAACTGGCTTTCCTTATTTCTCCCCGATGATTGATAGAGAAAAATCTTAGACATCATTGTTATAGCTATATTAGGCGTTAGATACAGTAGTCCAAGCATGACAACATAACCTATAAGTGTGGACCAGAGGTACCGTATATATCGAATGTTGTTGTGCAATAAATTACACAAATAGGTGTATAAATTTGGGGTCTTTTCTTTTGTTTTATTTGTGTGATTTTTGAAGAATTTAGAAAACGTAAAAAAGTGTGAAATGTGAAGCAATTTGATCATTGATAAATATGAAGGTTATATACATCTCATTGGGTGGTTCGGTTGGTTGAACCACCTGAGTTGGTTGGCAAACCAACTCATTAATTGGAGAGTGCTAAAGCGCTTATTTTACTCTGCCAATAAATGAAATAAACTATGCACTATATGCACTATGCTATATGATATGCTAACATCCCCCCTTATTACATTATTGGCAAATACCAAGAGTATTGCGAAACAATTCAAATTTGACACGTGCAAGTGCCTTGGTGAAGATATCTGCAACTTGCGCATCAGTGGGAATGTATTGGAGCTGTATATTGTGCTTTGGAACTTCATCGCGAATAAAATGACAATGAGTGTCAATGTGTTTGGTGCGATCATGAAAAATTGGATTCTTGACAAGGTTCAAAACACCTTGATTGTCGCAAAACAAATGCAGTGGAAGATTCTCTGGAAGGCCCATATTTGTAAGAATGCGACGTAGCCATATTATCTCGTAGACTGCTCCACTAGCTGCACGATATTCTGCCTCTGTAGAAGAGATAGCAACCACCTGCTGCTTCTTGCTATGCCAAGAGATAGGACCAGACCCAAGATGAAAGATGTATCCAAAAGTTGATTTTCGATCATCAATGGATCCAGCATAGTCGGAGTCCATGTATCCTTGTAGATAGAACTTGTTATTCTTTTTGTATTCCAAGCCAAAATATGTTGTACCACGGACATAATGTAGAACTCTTTTTGCTGCTTTCCAATGACTTACCTTGGGTTCCTGCATGAACCGTGAAAGATAACCCACAACAAAACTGAGATCAGGCCTAGTATTGGTTAGGTATATGAGACTCCCGATCAATTGACGATAGAGAGTGCCATCTACCTGTGGAGATTGATCATATCTAGATAACTTAAGTCCTGCTTCCATTGGAGTAGCTTTTGACTTACAGTCAGTCATGCGATATTTATCAATCAAAGTCTTGGCATATTTCTTTTGTGTAACTCTGATATGATGTTTCTTTTGAGTTACTTCTAAACCAAGATAGTAGTGCAGAAGTCCTAGATCTATCATTTCAAAAGATGTTTTTAGATCATTTTTCACTGTATCAATCATACTTTCTGAACTACCTGTTATGATCAAATCATCTACGTATAGCACTAGAATCACTATGTCAGAACCATTGTTCTTTATATAGAGATTCACATCTGACGGACTTCTTTGGAATCCATGTTGCAATAGGTGACTATCAATTTTGATGTACCAAGCTCGAGGAGCTTGTTTTAGCCCATACAAGGATTTGATCAACTTACAAACTTTTTGTTCTTGCCCTTTGACAACAAATCCTTTAGGTTGGGTCATGTATACTTCTTCTTGTAGATCACCATTAAGAAAGGCACTTTTTACATCCATCTGATGTAACTTCCACCCAAACTGAGCTGCCATGGCACACAATACTCGAATGGTAGTCATTTTTGTAGTAGGGGTAAAAGTCTCTTCATAATCTATGCCTTCTTTCTTAGCATAGCCCTTTGCAACAAGATGGTCTTTATGCTTATCAATAGTACCATCTGCCTTATACTTTACTTTGAATACCCACTTACAACCAATGGGCTTCTTTCCTGAAGGCAGATTTACTAGCTTCCATGTATGATTTTTCATGAGAGATGTATGTTCTGCTTCCATAGCAGCCTTCCATTGAGGCTTACTAAGTGCATCTTGAACTGTTGTAGGTTCATTTTCATCCAATGCTGTCAAATAAACCCTCTCATCCTCCATATCCATTTCTCTATCTTCCGTTGCATCCATAGATAGTTCATCAAACTGTTGATAAAGTTCATCAACTTCTGAAGTTGATGCTTCTGCCTTCTTCTGCTGAGTCATACTACGAGTACAAGGTCGATCTAGAGTTAGATCTGGAAGTGATGTCAACTTGGAATCTCTCAATGTGCTGGTATACCATTTTGGAATCTTTTTTTGAGGAGGTGAAATCTCTTTCTTAGGCTCATCATCCTCAAGATATACAACTGTAGAGGTGTTATTGGATGTGAAAGCTTCATCAAATACCACATCTCTACTTATATGTGTCTTCTTGGTTATAGGATCTATCAAGCGATATCCCTTTGAATGCTCATCATAACCAAGAAAGATACATTGCAGGGTCTTCTCATCTAACTTCTTCCTTTTCTATTTTGGGATGTGCATGAATGCCTTACATCCAAAAACTCTTAGATGAGAAATGGAGGGTTTCTTACCACTCCATGCTTCTTGTGGAGTTTTACCCTGTAGAGCTCTTGTGGGTGCTCTATTCAGGAGGTATGATGTTGTGTTTACTGCTTCTGCCCAATACTGATCCTCAAGATGTGCTCCCTTTAGCATACATCGAACCATTTCCATAATGGAATGATTTCTCCTCTCTGCAACTCCATTTTGCTGAGGTGTATAGGTTGTAGTCAGTTGTCTCTTAATCCCATGTTCTTTCAAAAATGATGAAAATTCTTTGGAAGTATATTCCCCCTCGATCTGAGTGGAGGGTTTTGATGAAACATCCTGACTCCTTCTCAACAAGTTTCTTGAATTGTTGAAAGTATGAAAATACCTCTGATTTCAATTGAAGGAAGAAAACCCACATCTTTCGTGAGTAATCATCAACAAACAATTGAAAATACTTCTTTCCACCATAACTGGTTGGCATAGGACCGCACAGATCGGTGTGTACCAACTCCAAAGGTTTCTTAGCTCTGGAAGAGCTAGATTCAAAAGGTACCCGATGTTGCTTCCCTGCTAAGCAATCCGAGCAAACTGGTAAGATGGAGGAGAGGTGAGGAAGTCCTCTCACCATCTCATATTTGCGCAATTCGAGCAAATATCCTGAACTTAGATGCCCATATCTTCTATGCCAGAGAGAAGTAGCCTCCTTTGTAGTTGCAGCCAGAGCAACATGAGGCGTTGAAAGAGCATCTAGAATGAACAAGCCATGCTTGTAGGAGCCGGTTGCGACATGTTTACCTTTGTGGGTTATAAAACATCTCTTCTTGCCTTTCACAACTCGGAACACAACATCCATATTTCTATCCAACATCTGAGGAACAGACAATAGATTATTGGCTAATCCAGGGACATAGAGGACCTTCTCTATCTGACATCTACCATCTGGAAGAGTGACAGAAACATCCCCTTCACCCTTTACTTGGTAGACTTGATTGTCAGCAATTGTGACTGGCTTACCCTCTTTCTCCTCAAATGTTTCAAACCATGATTTGTCCCCAGTCATGTGCTTACTAGCTCCTGAATCAATATACCATACAACATCTATCTGGGAAGATGAAGTATGGGTCATGAGCACCTTGTGTGCTCTTTCAGAGTCAGAATCTGAATCGGACCTAGGGGAATCTGAGTCTGAGTTGGAGTCAGCATAAGCAACATGTCCCTTAGGTTGCTTATGTTTCTTTTTATATTTTTGTTTCTCTTTGCCTTTCTTCCTAGGAGGTTGGTCATTTTGTTGCTTGTTTTTGAACCAACACCTGTTGGTGTCATGGTTATTCATATCACAAATCTTGCAATATTGTTTATCCTTCTGCTGATTTTGTTTCCCTTTTCCCTTGGAAGAAGAACCCCCTTTTTGAAACTGACCTTGTTTCTTACCCCTTTGTTGGGTGGAAAGGGCATTATCTGGCACCTCATCTTTCTGAACCTGATTTGCCTCCTCAGTCTGAAGCAAATTTACCAACTCCACAAAAGATACTTGTCTACCAGAAACATTGAGGGAAGTGATCAACATCTTGTAGGAATCTGGCAATGCTCTCAAGATGACAGAGTTCAAGATATCATCATCCACTGGTTTTCCCATAGCATTCAATTTGGCTTTCAATTCTGCCACTCTGCAAAGGAATAGATCAACTGTCTCCCTAGAATTCATACTGAGGGTATGTAGTTGAGTTTGAAGGTGTAGAATAGTGGACTGATTCTTTCCTTCATACACAGTAATCAAAGCATCCCAAGCTTCCTTACTGGTTTTGGCATCACAGATATGAGGTTGGACCTCATCTGTAGTAGCAAGCAGGAGAAACATGAGACCTCTTTTGTCCTTCTTATCAAATGCTTCTTGATCTGTTCCTGTTGTTTGAGGGTGTTTTGTAGTGCCAGTCACTACATCCCATAAATCTTCCACCTGAAGAATGGCTCTCATCTTTGTCTTCCATGGAACAAAGTTAGGACCTTTCAACAACTATGAATCTGAGAGATACTTGTGAACAGTGGCCATTGTGAAGGTTCCTTATATCACCAATTGGTCTCCCTTTCTTTATACCTGCCAGACCTATATATCGAAACTACTCTATATATACCCGCCCTTACGTGAGGGAGACTATAAGTATATACGAGCAGCACGATACATGGAACTTAGGTGATACTGAAAGGGCATCGTGTTGTTTATGACACCTACCATAGAAAGTTTATTCCTCATGCATGGGGCGTAACTTCCCCTAAACACTTTGGAAAAACCTTCGTCAGGATTTACGCCTAACAACAATCACGATGTGGGTATGAAATGGAGTGAACAATAGAACTGGTTTGCCTTATTTCTCCCCGATGATTGATAGAGAACAAGCTCAGACGTCATTGTTGCAGCTATATTAGGTGGTGGATACAGTAGTCCAAAGCATGACAACATTACCTGTAAGTGTGGGCCAGAGGTATCACAAATACCGAACGTTGTTGTGCAATAAATTGCACAAGTAGGTGTAAAAATTTGGGGTATTTTTTTGCTTTTATTTTGTGATTGTTTAATGCAAGAAAACAAGAAATTTAAATGCTGAAAAAACAATATTCACACATGCCCACAAATTTAACTACTCTAGGTGTCGGTTTCCACCAAAAATGCACCTATTACAATACCAGTTTATGAAATGAGTAGCATATATTCACTTTCCATGTTTTGTATTCCCCCCTTTGTCTTATAATTTTGCAAGAAAGAATAATGTTGTGATCCCCCCTCTGGTTGCAAAATAAATAGGGAAGAGAGAAAAAAAAACTTTGTACCTGGACCCAAGTGTCAAAAAAACATCTTTGGGCATCAAAAATAGACTCCAAGCATCAAAATGCACTATCTGGGTGTCAAAAATAGGTTCTGGTATCAAAGGACACTGCACAGGCATCAAAAAAGCATCGAGAATCAAAAAATCATCAACGGGAATCAAATGACACTACACAAGCATCAAAGGAGCAGTGGGCATCAAAAAAACAATTGACACGCAGGTGCAAGGTGAGCACGAGCAACTTGCGATGTGTCAAACCGAGAACCTCCAGCTAAAAAAGGAGGCACAAAACATGTGTTATGGAGAGTCCAACGAGAACAAGGAAGGATAAAGTCCTTCTTCACCCGCAGGCAACACACTATGGGGAAAAAAAAAAATTCCACATGCGTTGTGTTACAGTAGGGGAATTATTTATTAGTACAAAAATGCACTAGTGTTTTTGGTTGCCTTCAAGCAACCAATCCATCCTTTTGTTGAACCCTTGTTCTATGTGGCTTCTTATGTGTGCTACCAGTCCAATGTGGTCTTGCCACATGTCTCCCATTATGATTGAGTCTTTTGTCGCTCCACGTGCTCTTGATTGCCCTCGTTTCACGTGCCTAGGTCTGCCCTCTACGGGTCTACCTCCAACCTCATTTCATGTATCTTTTGCTTGTGTTTGGTGCCTTAGTTTATCTGTTGTGGGCCTACCTCTAGCCTCATTCTATGTGCCTGCTTCCCAATCAACAATAAGGGTCTCCTCGGGCCTCATGCTTGGGCCATATCTTGTAGTTGCCTCGGGCCTCGTGGGTCTCCTCTGTCTACCCAGTCTCCATGCCTAAGCTCTGGTACCATGAAGAATTTATATAGCGTACAAAAGTGTGAAATGCGAAGCAATGTTCATTGATAATACTGCAGGTTATATACATATCATGGGGTGGTTCGGTTGGTTGAACCACCCGATTTGGTTGGCAAACCAACTCAATAATTGGAGAGCGCTAGGTGCTTATTTTACCCACCCTACAAATTAATGAAATAACCTATGCACTATACAATATGATATTCTAACAATTGTTAATGTAAGAAAATAGGAAATTTAAATTCAAAATACAACCACAAATTCCCATAAATTTAAATACTTGAGGTGTCGATTTCCACCAAAAATGCACCTATTACAATGCCAGTTTTTAGATGAAACATATTCACTTTCCACAATTTTATTCCCCCATTTGTCTTAGAATTTTGCAAAAATAAATACTTATGAGATCCCCCCCTTTTTGTTGCAAAATAAACAAGGGGAAAAAATTGAATGTGGATCATTTCAAATTCCAAATAAAACAACTTTCCCTCCAAAAAAAAATGCTTTGAAAGGAAGAAATCGAAGTATGGAAGAATACCTCGAAAAATGAGCATATCCTCTGACTTGTGGAAAAAATATAGGCTCCTGTACCTGCCTTTGACCTAAATATGCTCTTGATTGTAAAGAAAATGACCCTTCAGGGCAAAAATGAGGTTATGCAAAATTTGCAAAAAAATGCAAAAAAATGCAAAAAATGACAAAAAATTGACAAAAAATTGCTTAGTGCATTAATTTTTGTTGCTATGGCATAAAATTTTTCTACTCGGGTGTCAAATAGTCTTACTAGGATTTATTGGGCTACACTGGGTGTCAAGCGCGCAATCCAGACGTCACTCACACAAGGAGGGGCATCATTTTACCTTGAGAGGTGTTAAAACGCATGATCAGGCATCAAAATTTTTGGAGAACCCCTTGGCGGGATTCGAATAGTGGACCTTGTCTGCAATAACAAGAAACTCAACCAACCGTGCCAATTGACACTTCTAAATAGAGGGACGCAATGCCTTCACTTTATCCCGAGGATAGGTTTTGTTTTTTTAAACAAATTTGGGACCATTATCCCACATGCATCAAGATGATGCATCGTCAGTGGGATTTAAGGATGAAGGTGTAGTTACTATGGTGACTAACTTCGGGCGATCAATCCCTAGTATTTTACACCTTCCAACTACACCATGTCACCTCCAAAAATTGTGCCTCCTACTGACCTAGAACTACCATGTCACCTTCAAAAACCGTACCTCGTACTGACCTAGAATTGCCACATCACCTCCTATCAATTTGTAGCCCTAGGTTTGCATGGCTGCCACATCAAATGATGTCTATATCACCCTTGCCATGTCATCACTCACCTACCTATGCCCAGTCAGCATAGCCTCGGTCTCCCTATGAGAGGTTTGTTAGATTTCTTACCCAGTCAGCGTAGAGCCTGGTATCGATCTGTGGTCTTGCTTTAGTGTCGATCAGTCTGTGTCTATCGTGCTTTGAGGATTGTTGGTCTATCCACCATAGCGTGTAATCAAGGATTATTATCACCAAGAACATTGATGTGTCCACTAGATTGTTGTCACCAAGAACGTTGTAGTTAGAGTGGTTATTGAATGTAACCACCTTCTCCAACCTCAAACCGCTAGCGCCTTAACCTTAGCTCTGATACCATGTGGAAATCAATGCAATCGACAACATTTGAATTGATATTGATTTGAATATATACAAACATAAAGTAGGTATGGTAGTTTCTAACTACCCAACCTAACTTGGAGAGTGCTTAAAGCACTATTTTAATAAATATAACAATAATGTAATATGCCATCACCTATAGTTGCTAACACATTCTAGGATTTCCACGTAAATTTGGTGTCTCTTTGAACTATGTAAATATTTGTATGGTATTACAATTATTATTATTTTTTATTGTTGCAGTTATCAGATTAATACTAACATGCAAAAATCACAATTTAATGAAGCATAAGGATTAAGCAAGATCCATAGATCTGTATGTAGAGGTGAATCCACTGTGTGGCACTTTACAGATCATCTTAGGAGAAGCTTAGCTATCTATATGAGGTCATTTTTTTCCTGGATGGAAATTTGATATGTAATAAAGAAATAATTCCACCCTTGAACTTTGGTCACCATGGTAATCTCTAAATTAAAGGATTTACGATAGAAAATGAGTGTCATACCTAGGGAAGGTTTGCTGTCATCTAGGATATTGTGCTATGTTTTGTGAAATTATGCATTGAACTCCTCCATTGTATCCATGTGAGCTTTTTAATGTTTATTAGGTGTTCTATCAATGAGGCTCCATCATTTTTCCTCTCAAATCTATTTTCCAATTGGGTGGCCAACTAGTCCTAATATTTTATTAACTAGGTAGGGAGGTACACTTACCTTTCCCATGATTTCCCTCTAAAAGATGCCACTAGAAACCTAAGGGATACATCTTGAGCAACCATATTATGTACAATGTAAAGTATTGCCATATGGTTTAGGTGCTCTAGTGTATTAGTTGCATCTTCTTCAATGAGTTTTGGTAAGAAATCCAAATATAGACTGAGGATAAGGGGGGATAGGAGCAACCTGAATAACATACGCTTATACTGAGAGGGGGGTGAACAATATAAGATTAACTTTTACTTTTCTTTCCCAAATAATATTATCCAATATAATCAATGGCAATATCAATAGCAGTAATCAAAGCAATGCACAAATCATCACACACAAGAGAGACACCAATTTAACATGGTTCACCCAAATGTGGGCTACTCCATGGAGAAAATATTTCTACTAATTTTTCTCAACAAATATCTTTGGGAATTAATTCCCTATTATAATGTTTATGGACCTCTATATAAAGGAGACACCAATCCCCTAAGCTCTGATTTGTGGAACTTGATCTAGGAGAACTCTTTCCCCTTTTTTCTAGTTTGTGGAACTTGATCCAGGAGAACTTTATTTCCTCAATCGGTTTTTGGATCTCTCTCCATAGAATAAATCTATCTTCCCAACTAGTTCATAGATCACACTCCATATAATAACTCTTTCCCCTTGTTCTAGTTCGTGGATCTCTATCCACAAGATAACTCTTTCCCCTTGTTTTGGTTCGTGGATCTCTCTCCATAGGAGAACTCTTTCCCCTTGCTCTGGTTCATGGATATCTCTCCATAGGAGAACTCTTTTCCCTTGCTCTGGTTCATGGATATCTCTCCATAAGAGAACTCTATCCCCTCTGCTATGGTTGGTGATCTTCTAGAAGACTTGCCCCCACGAATCTGGCTTGTGGATATCTCTCCACAGGATACCTCTATCCCCACTACACTGGCTGATGGATCTCTATTCATTGGAAATTGCTATTCTCTTTGCTATGTCACCTCCAAAGCCTACTCTCAATCTATATTTCAAATTTATAATAATTTTATCCCAAGTCTAGCACAAATCTACTCTAACTCTCCTCACAAATCTGCACAAAACTCTATCCCAAATCTGCACAAAACTCTGTCTCAAATCTAGCATAAATTTGCTCTAACTCTGCTCATAAATCCGCATCAAAATCTATCTCAAATATACCCCAAGAATTAACACAAAGCTTGAACAGATCATCAATCAATCTTGTTTTCAATGCTGTTTCAAGTCTTTACAAGACTTGCTCAAATATGCCTTCAAGCCTTCTCAAAGACTTTCTCAAATATGTCCTCAAGCCTTCTCAAAGACTTGCTTAAATCTATCCTCAAGCCTTCAGAAAGACTTCCTCAAATCTACCTTCAAGCCTTCTCAAAGACTTTCTCAAATCTACCTTCAAGCCCTCTCAAGGACTTGCTCAAATCTACCTTCAAGCCCTCTCAAGGACTTGCTCAAATATACCTTCAAGTCCTCTCAAGGACTTGCTCAAATATACCTTCAATCTCTCTCAAGGACTTGCTCAATTCTGCTCTTAAGCCTTCACAACACTTTCCCAAATCTGCTCTAGCACATGCTCAAACCTGCTCTAACACATTCTCAAAACAACTCACAAGATATGCTCAATCAATCTCAAATATTGCACACAATGCTATAAAATGCTTTGTCTAATCTTCAAAGTAATTTCTTTAACTTGAAGCAGTTTAGACATATTCTATCCAAAATTCGTTTAACCTCTGGAACATATAGAGAATAATATGCACTTGAAAATAGCTCAATATGTTCTACTCAATCATTAATTATGTCGCTTTCACATGTCTTACTTTTATTGCTCTTTTAAAGATAGATCCAGTCTAGCACATGACACCTATCTTTTTGATCTAAACTCTTGCTTTCACAAATATAATTTTTAATGTTTGCACATTCATTTTCAATATCACTCAAAACCCTAAACAAGTGTTTTCACACTTCTTCCAACAAGCTTCACACATTCATTCAACTAATGAAGCACAAATTGCTCACAAACCCTAAACAAGTGTTTTCACACTTCTTCCAACAAAGAGCACAATATAGGTCTCAAACCCTAACTCAATTAATTCATAATATCTATCTCTAAATTTCTCAAAACATTCAATAATGAAGCACATAAGACTCACTCAAATATTTCCAAAAATGCTTATCAAACAATCCTTTTTACTCCACCTTATGTTTCACAACATTCATTCCAACAAACACTTCAAACAAAGGATGATGTGCCCATACCTCTTAATTGCTCTCTTGGAGATATGTCTTCAAAACCTTAGCAACTTTGAACCTTAGGGCATAAATTAATTTTAATAAAAATTAATCCCTTTACTACCGCTTGATATCGAGAATCGAACCCGCGCTACATGCTGGTCCCACATCCTAGCTGTGACTAAGCCAATGTGTGGGCTAGCCACCCACACGTAAAAAAAGGAGCACGATATCCTTGTTATCCTTTACCATTGAAGCTAAAAAAAAATTCAACCACATAAACTAAAAGGCCTCCAAGTGAATTGAACATTGTACCTTCTGCCCTCTATGCACTGTGCAAGCCAAGCGTACCAGCTCGGCTGCCACATCACTTTGAGTGGGGACAAACCTCTTATGACCTTTGACCAATGACTACTCCAAAAAATGTGAATACTGTTGTCTTCTTCCTCCATCACGTCGAACGAACAAGGTAATTGATTCGGGGACAATTTAATCAAACACACACCATGTCTTAGGCTAAACATTAGCCTATAAATACACATGCCCTCTTATATATTTGACATCGGCTCACTTGTAATTTGAATTTGGCACTTCAAATTTAATTATTATATATAATTAAAAATAATTTAAATCCAAAGGATTTAAATATTATAATTTAAATATTAAAAACCTTTTTGGGCCTTTTCTTTAAGGATAACCTTGCCACCATTAATGAATATTTTAACCTTTGCAAAATTACCACCAAGGTAAATTAAATAGACTTATAAATTCTTTCTCAAACATCATGGAGAGGAATTCCTTTCTTCTTGCTGCCTTATACCTCATGTGCCACCATGAGGAATATTCTCAAAAAACATTCCATCAACTTAGGACATTAAACCTTTTGACATTAATCAAACCTCTTGACATTAATTCCATAAAATTAGGATATCAAACCTCTTGAAATCAATGACAACAAAACATGCTAAAATTTCCAATAATATCCCCCTTTTTCATTAATGGCAATCCTTTTTCTTTAAATATTCCTTTTACCTTTTTCCAATTCTTCTCCCCCTGAGAAATTTCTCTCCCTAACTGAAAGCTCTCCCCCTAACTCAAATCTCTCCCCTTTTGACATCAATGGCAAAGGGAATCCTTTGGAGCTAAATATAATACTCTTATCTCATCCCCCTCCCCACCTCCTTTCCTTGAGGTGTGGTTAATTTCTACTCCCAGCATACAATGCTTTTTTCCTTTGTCAACCTTATTTCTTAACATACCCTTTTGATCCTTTTGAGTATACTTGTTCTTGATTGTCTCTAGAAGCTCTAGAATTTTTTTTTTCACCACTTGGCCTTATTCCTAATATTATTGCACTTATAACACTTAATGTTATGTTTCCTAGAATGTGCAAATATCTTGAAGTTCCTCCTGGTGAAGCCATACCTATTTTTGTCATGAACCCTACAGTGAATTGCTTTATGACCAAATCAATTACAGGAGTAGAAATACCCTTGAAAGAAATATCCATTTTTGAAGTTCCTCTTAGTAATATCATACTCCTTTCCATGAGTCCTATAATGCATAGCCTTGTGACCAAACTTGTTACATGAAAAACAATGTGCTTTGAAGAAATCTTGCCTTGAACCCACTGGTTTCTTAGTCCTTTCTTCTCTGTGATGATCCTTGTTCCTTATTTGTGCATTGTTTTCTTCCTTGGTGAAGCTTCTACTCTCAATTTCTCCTTTAATATCTTCCTCTAAAATATATTCCTCTTTTGAGCTTGAACTTGACCCTTATTCTTGTTGCCCTAGTTCTTCTTCAAAACCAAGCCTTGTTTTGATAGATAAAGGTCTTTGTGCATTGATAATATTATCCAAAGTCTTTGAAATTTTTCCAAACTTGTGTAGCTTATCCTTAGACTCTTTCATTTCCTTCCTTAGAGAATCTACCTCATGCTCTAATATTTCACATTATAAAACTTTTACCTTAAACTTTTTTGTAAATGTCCTTGTCTTAGCTATTGAGTTTGTTAGATCTTGTATAAGCTTTCCTTTTTCTTCATCATGTTCTTGAAATTGAGCCTTGAATCTCGAATTCTACTTTCTAGCATTTTTTAATTCTTTAAGATCAAAAATAAGTTCTGCTTCTAGATCTACTACGCCTTCCTCTTCATTTTCTAATTTTGTCTCTACTTATTGGTCTTCAAGAGAATCTTCATACTTTTTAGATTTATCTTTAACAGGAGCACTTCCTTCCTCTTCTATTTCCAAAATGATAATTTCTTCATCTTCACTATCTGAGGATATTTCATCACTATCACTTGAAAAATTGTTTGTCTTGTTCGCATAGAAACTCTTCTTATGCATTTGAAAAAACTTCTTTCCATGCTTGCTTTGTCCATACCTATTTTTATTTTCATACCTGAATTTTTTTGCTTCCTTTTTCTTATGATCTTGTTTCTCGTCAATGTTACTACTTCCAGATTTTGGATAGTTAGATGCATAGTGACCATATTTACCACAATTAAAATACTTCACTATTTTCATATCTTTGTGCTTTCTTTATTTCTTGTTCCTTTTACCGTAGTTAGCTTCCTCATCACTGGTTGGCTCATCTCTTGAATCTGGCTTATTATATTTCTTTGTTGCTTTGAATGCTGCCTCTTTATTAGGGATAGGATCCTCTACTATTATCATCTCATAAGCTATGATAGTTCCATGTAACTCATCCATAGTCAAATTTTCAATATCTCTCATTTCCTCTATGGCTAAAACCTTTCCATCATACCTCATAGGAAGTGACCTTAAAACCTTTTGAGCAACATTGTATTCTTCAATTTTACATCCAAGTCCTCGCATGGTGTTAAAAACCTCATCCACATGAAGTAAGTATGCAAAAATATTTTCCTCATCTTTCATCTTCAAGTATTCAAATTTCTTCTTGTGATTTTGCAATTTTGCCATCTTGACCTTTTTATCTCCCTCATATGTTTGCTTCAGTTTTTCCCAAATCTCTTTTGTTGATTCGCAACGCATAATGTTTACAAACTCTGCTTCATGTAAACCACTTAATATTGCATTCATAGCCTTGGAATTATTCATATGCAAGAGCTTACCATATTTATATATGGGAGGATTGGCTATAGGTCTCAATCCATCCTCAACTGCTTGCCATGTCTCATATCCTTGTGCCATCAAGTACGTCTTTATTTTTATGCTCTAAAAAGTATAATTGTTTCCATTGAACAATGGTGCCTTATTTTTTGAGGATGCACTCTGACATGCCATCTGTGTTCTTGTACACTCTTCCTTCAAGTTGTTAGACTCTTTCAAAGGAACCCACTCTGATACCAATTGAAGAACATAGGATTATACTAAGAGGGGGATGAACAATATAAGATAAACTTTTACTTTTCTTTCCCAAAAAATATTATCCAATATTATCAATGGAAATATCAATAGCAGTAATCAAAGCAATGTACAAATCATCACACATAAGAGAGACATCAATTTAATGTGGTTCACCCAATGTGGGCTACTCCACGAAGAAAATATTTCTACTAAATTTTCTTAACAAATATTCTTGGGAATCAATTCCCTATTACAATATTTATGGACCTCTATCCAAAGGAGACACCAATACCCTAAGCTCTGATTTGTGGATCACTCTCCATAGGAGAAATCTTTCCCCTTTTTTTGGTTCATGGAAATTGATCTAGGAGAACTCTATCTCCTCAACTAGTTTGTAGATATCTCTCCACAAAAGAACTCTATCTCCCCAAATGGTTCACGAATCACACTCAATAGGATAAATTTTTCCCCTTGCTCTGGTTTTTGTATCTCTCTCCACAAGAGAAATTTCCCCCTCCCCGTTGTCCCCCTCGGACCCTTCCCTCCCCTTCTGCGTCTCCCCCCCCCAATACCTGTGCTCTAGTTTGTGGATCTCTCTCCACATGAGAACCCTATACCCTTTGCTCTAGTTGGTGATCTTCTAGAAAAATTCTACCCCCACTGCTCTAGCTTGTGTATCTCTCTCCATAGGAGACCTTTATCCCAACTGCACTAGCTAATGGATCTCTATCCACTGGAGACTATTGTCATATTTCCTCTGTCACATCTAAAGCCTACTCTCAATATCTATCTCAAATCTATACCAAACTTTGTACCAAGTATAGTACAAATTTGCTCTATATCTGCTCACAAATTTGCACCAAAATGTGTCCTAAATATGCACCAAAATTTATCTCAACTCTAGCACAAATCCACTCTAAATTTGCTCATAAATTTGCATCAAAATCTATCTCAAATCTACCCTAAGCCTTAACACAAAGCTTGAATAGATCATCAATCAACCCTGCTCTCAATGTTGTTTCAAGTATTCATAAGACTTGCTCAAATATGCCTTTAAGCCTTCTCAAAGACTTTCTCAAATCAGTCCTCAAGCATTATCAAAGACTTGCTCAAATATATCCTCAAGCCTTCACAAAGACTTGCTAAAATATACCTTCAAGCCTTCTCAAATAATTTCTCAAATCTGTCTTTAAGCCCTCTCAAGGACTTGCTCAAATATTTCTTCAAGCCCTCTCAAGGACTTGCTCAAATTTACCTTTAAGCCCTCTCAAGGACTTGCTCAAATTTACCTTCAAGCCATCTCAAGGACTTACTCAATTATGCTCTCAAGCCTTCACAACACTTGCTCAAATCTGCTCTAGCACATGCTCAAACCTGCTCTAACACATGCTCAAAACAACTCACAAGATATGCTCAATCAATCTCAAATATTGTACACAATGCTATCAAATGCTTTGTCTAATATTCAAAGTAATTCCTTTAACTTGAAGCGGTTTAGACATATTCTATCCAAAATTCATTTAACCTCTAGAGCATATAGAGAATAATATACACTTGTAAATGGCTCAATATGCTCTACTCAATCATTAAGTCTATCACTTTCACATGTCTTACTTTTATTGCTCTTTTAAATATAGATCCAGTCTAGCACATGACACCTATATTTCTGATCTACACTCTTGCTTTCATAAATCTGATTTCTAATGTTTGCACATTCACTTTCAATATCACTCAAAACCAATGCCAACAAGCTTCGCACATTCATTCAACCAATGAAGCACAAATTGCTCATAAAACCTAAACAAGTGTTTTCACACTTCTTCCAAAAAAGAGTACAATATAGTTCTCAAATTCTAACTCAATTAATTCATAATCTCTATCTCAAATGTTCTCAAAACATTCAATAATGAAGCACATAAGACACACTCAAATATTTCCAACAATGCTTATCAAACAATCCTTTTTACTCCACCTTATGTTTCACAACATTTATTCTAAAAAACACTTCAAAAAAAGTATGATGTGTCGATACCTCTTAATTGCTCTCTTGGAGATATGTCTTCAAAACCTTAGCAACTTTGAACCTTAGGGCATAAATTAATTTTAATAAAAATTAATCCCTTTACTGCCACCTGCTATCGAGAATCGAACCCGCGCTACCTGCTGGTCCTGCGCCCTAACCATGACTAAGCCACACATAAACAAAGGAGCATGATATCCTTGTTATCCTTTACCATTGATGCTAAAAAAAAATTGACCATGCAAACTACAAGGCCTCCATGCGAATCAAACACTGCATCTTCTGCCCTTTATGCATTGCTTAAGCCAAGATTTCCAGCTCAGCTGCCACCTCACTTTGAGTGGGGATAAATCCCTTTTGACCTTTGACCAATGATTGCTCCAAAAATGTGAAGACTACTATCTTCTTCCTCCGTCGCATCAAATGAACAAGGCAATTAATTTGAGGGTAATTTAATTGAACACACACCATGACTTAGGCTAAACCTTAGCCTATAAATACACATGCCCTCTTATACATTTGACATAGGCTCACTTGTAATTCGAATTTGGTGCTTTGAATTTAATTATTATATTTAATTATAATAATTTAAATCCAAAGGATTTAAATATTAAAAATAATTTTGGGCCTTTTATTTAAGGATAACCTTGCCACCATTAATGAATATTTTAACCTTTGCAAAATTACCACCAAGGTAAATTAAATAGACTTATAAATTCTTTCTCAAACATCATGGAGAGGAATTTATTTCTTCTTATTACCTTATACCTCATGCACTATCGAGGAATATTTTCACAAATATTTCCATCAACTTAGGATATTAAACCTTTTGACATTAATCAAACCTCTTGACATTAATTCTATAAAATTAGGATATCAAACCTCTTTACATCAATGAAAACAAAATATGCTTAAATTTCCAACACAACCAAGGGGCTCTGATCCTTTCATACCAAAATTCTTCTAGCTATATCTTAATAAGATCCCTCATGTATCTCTTGATAAGCCAGTGAACATGGGCTTCTTCCTAAGACTTTATGAAAAAATCTATATGAAAGCTTTTAGGATTGACTTCTAGTGAAGCAATAAATTTTTGCAATTTGATGACTAGCAAAGTCACTAGGTAGATAGAGGTTCCCACCTTAACCTCAATCCAAAATGATAAATTGTTTAGGATTTACCTCTTGCAATAGAATCTTAAAGTGAATCTTTAGGGTTCTTCAATAAGCTGATGATTAAGGCCTTCACTAGAACCTCGACCTAAATTTTGATATGGGGATGAATTTTCATAGTGTAAGTCTCATTAGGCATGTCATTTTTGAATTTTTGGGGGCCTAAAATAACCCTTGCACCTTATACGTTGTGACACCTCATGGTTGTGGTAGCTCTCTCCTTTTGAGCCAATGCATTTAATGCTTTGCACTACATTTTGGGTGCCAATCCTAGAAAGTTTGGGGATCATAGGATGTGGCTCCTTTAGATGACCTCCAATATTTTTTACTAAGGTTGGTTTCTTATATTGATGTAATCTTTTGGAACTCATCTTCCTTCCTACTATAGCCTACTCTTTCAAGTGTGCCTACTAGGAAAAATGGGAAGAGAGAAAAGTAGTAAATAACTTTAAATGAAAATGCAAGAAAGAAAACCTAACTAGCCTATCTATGGATGACAATGCACCAAAGATCAAAGAGACTCTCCATGCTATGGTGGGTTATAGTGAACATATGCATAACAACCAATAATGTACGAGGAACACGATCTCCTCAAATACACGTAAGATAGAACACCCAAATCATAACCAAGATAAGGATTTTATAATAGTCACAACTTCTTATTAATGTGAACTCCGAATTACATACATGCCAAGGAACGAGGTTCAAAATAATTAGTTGATAACACAAGGCTCAAACCAGGCTAGGACATGAGAGAATAAATTAAATCCCCTTAGAAGAAATGGTTGACTTTCAATATTTACAATGAAGAAGAGAGAAGTATTTATAAAAATAAATTAAGAATTTTCTCCAAAAAATATGTGTAGGAATTCAATATTTGAGTTCAAGGTTTGTCTAGTCTAGTCAACATCAATAACAAATGATTTGGAGGCTTTTGGGATTCATAACCATAAATTTTACTAGTATATTGAATGTCATTGAGTCACTTCATGCTAGATATATCCATTATTAGACCTTTAGAATCTATTTCATCAATATCTTAGGTTTTATGTTGCCCCTTGTGTTGTCCTGTATGTCATCTCTTTAATGCTCCAACTATCATATAGGAAACTACATTTGATTGTGGGATGCTATAATTGATACTGGATCATCATCCCTTCTCTCATATCTAGTTTCTTTGGGTTGGTGTAGTGGTTCTAGGGTGCTTGGTTTTTGGCTTTACCATGTTCTTGATAGGTTCCCTCAATAATATGTCCTTCAATACATCCCTTGGAGATAGTGGTCACCTCCTTATACGATGCACTACTTTTGGATACTCCTCTTCCACCATGTATTACAAGGAGGCTTTGGAGATCTAGCAAGCCTAAAGGTGTAGCGAGCACTTTGCAGTTGAAAGTCTTTCAATTTGCTCTATTTTTCCCAACTATTAAGTTCCTCAAGGGGTAGGGGAGAGGCTTGTCTTATCGTCTCTCCACTTGGTCACCTTGGATCTTCCTTTCCTCTCAAATGAGGAATAAACCTTAGTTCTTACTATTCAATGGAGGTATCAACTTGGAATAACATTGAGGACTAAGAAACCTCCTTAGATGGGGGAAGAGATGAGCTTTGTGGTCTCTACTTACTAGGAAGAAGAAAAGGTCATGGGTATTGGTTGAAGCAAGGTCCTATTAAAGATGCCACCCTTTTATCATCTCCAAAATGGCTCAAGGGTTCTAAGTATTATCAAAACCTGCTCTATACACCACTAGAAAGACTATCGAGTTCTTGTTTAATTTTAGTATAGTGGTTTGGCTAGCCATGGTGTGGGGAGCTTCAAATTCAACTCTAGTTGGCAATGGGGATTCCTCCTTGGTTACACTTTGGACGGTATTCTAGATTTAGTAATTTCATAAATAGTAGGGACTTTGGATCCCCTCATCTTAGCTTTAGGTAGGCACTCTATTCAAAATTGCTTTTGAAGGTAAGATTTTCCTGATGTAGTGAATCTTCACTATAATAATGTAATAAAATATCCTAACACTACAACTGATAAATATATAAAATAATAAGATGTGGCTTAGTACATGTCTCTACAGTTGGCTAATCTAAAATGTTGCACAAAGAACAATAGTATTGAATGAATAATTCTCTAGAAACGTTGCATCCTTGATAACAATGCCAAAAAGAGATGTGTGTCATTAATGCCTGTACCTTGAATTATCAATTTGAGGTGCCATATAATGGTTTTATATGTTAGATAAAATAAACATGTCTTGGTATAGGGTCTTCTAAGTCTTCCTATAAACACACTCACTCAAACAAGAATTTAAAAAACACTTGAAAAAATTAAATCATACTTGCATAGTTTTTTTTTTTAGTGATACTACTTATACACATCCACCATGGGGATTGAACCCGAGTCATATCACCAATAATGCAAGTGGTGTCCTTGCCGGTAGACCACACTCACGGGGATACTTGCGTAGTTTTTTTAATTGGTTATATGAAATTGAAATAGGTCCCACCAGTATTACATCATCACCACATAGTGGTATTACAACATAGCTTGGATATTATCCATGTATTGCTTGGCAAGATTTGAACTAGAGTCTCCACCTTACAATGTTAAGAAATCTAACAAGTTGAACTAATACCAGTTGATCACATCTACATAAATTTAAATTATACTTACAATTAAATTGTACTTGTTAAATAATTAAAATACACTTGCAAAAAAATAAATCTAATCTAACAATTGCATGAAACTAACTCAAGAAATTAAAATAAATAATTAAAAATATATAAATTAATTACAAACTAAGATAATATATAAATCAATTATAAATTAAACAAATATACAAATACTCTTAAAATAAATAAAACAAGACATCATAAATTATTCTATAAACATATTTACAAAGATAGTATTTTTCATTGTACTATGAAGTGGTAACGAGGATATCATTTCATATGCATATGATAATTTTTTTAAGTTAGTTTAGTTAATTTTTATTAAAAGATTAAAAGTTTCTAAGTTAGTCTTACTTCAAGACGTAAGTCAAAAAATAAGAAATATCAACAAAGGAAGGTGTGACATATTTGTTTGGCATAAAAGATTTGCTAGTAAGTTGTTAACTTATGGATAGTTAAGGTTTTTAGCATCTTTCATTTTTATTTTTTTTAAGATTATTGTGGTAATTGTGCTATTTAAACACACTTGAGAATTCAATTCAATTGTGAGCTTCTTGTTTAAATCCATATTAGCGGTATGAGAGCCATCGATCAGGCTCTAGGTTATTTTTGGCCCTTTATATTGCTATGATGTTGTGTAGCCCATGCACAGTGTTTGTTGAAGCAATAGTTGATTTGGCAGGTTTGCATGATTGGGCTAGATTCTACCTTCGAAAAATGCATGGTGGTGTATATCTCATTGAGATCTAGATCAAATAGCGGTCTTTTTTTTGTGTTTAGTAGTTGTCATGTGTTTTGATCTACCAAGTTGGTTGTTTTTTTATCACCTCCTTTGCATTACCTCCACTTGTGTTTAAAGATGGACCACATCTAGATGTGGTTACCTGTTTGTTGCGGTCATTGAATTTCTTTGATGCCAACCACATCTAAGCAGCTAAGCATTTAATTGTCTGGATGGGTTGTGCTTGGTCATTGGCACCTCATACACTCCTCCATTAGTGGACAACTGTAGGTTGATTGTTGGAAATCCAAACCTTCAGTTAGCTTCACTCCAGTGCAGTAGTTTTGTGAGGTGAGCAGATTTAGTTTTGCTGAGACAATCGATGAGAGATGTAGAGTAGAGTCCTACAACTGACTCATGGAGCAAGGATAGACTACGCACTGCTGGCCAGGGAGTTTTTTGATGCTACAAAAGATGCCTATTTTTGTGAGCGCAGACTCAACAGATTAATTTATACCTTCAGACCAGTGACATTGCTACAACATGATTCATATTGAAACATGGACACTCGGTGCGAACAACGATGTGTTGTTTTCAAAAAATTAGACGTGATCGTTCACTGGCTACATTGTTCCCCTAACGATGTTTGTGGATTAAAAATACTTGAAGATTATCATTCAGAAGATTTCTTTTTTAGTTAAAGGTCAAATTATAGCATATGGTCATCAAACCTGGCACGTGGTGTTGAACGAAGGGTGAGCGAGAAAAATTAACCATGGAGAAATTTTGACCGTGAACCTACGTGGGTGTTTTAATTTGCGCGTTATCCCACATTTATGGAGGAAAACAGGTAGATTGTATTAATGTAGAATGAATTCCAATCAGTTGTTAACAATTATGTATTAATGTGGAACGAAAACCAATCAGGTATTAACAATTATGTTTAAAAACCTTTTGTTAGGACTTAAATTCAGATGGCCTTTTAGAGGAACACTTGGAAATATTCTAGGTTGCTCATCGACAGATCGCTGGCGTGGCAGTTGAACCTTTTGACCTGTTGATTTGCTAAGGAGAGTGGTCATTGGTGCTAATTCACTGTTTTGGTGCCCTTTTTGAAAAGGACCATAATTTAGTTTTTGCAATAGAATAAGTTTAAATTGATTAAATTAATCACATTATTTTAAAATAAATAAATTAATTAATTCAATCAAATTAATTAATTAATTTTTCAAAAATAAATATCTTTTCTCAAGTTAAATAGTTAACTTATAATAAGATTATTTCTTATAATTGCTTGAAATACTAAAGCTTGTACTTTTTAAAAAAATATTTTAGCTCTGAGAAGAAAAGTAAAATTATTTTCATTGCCTAAGATAAGGTAAATTTTTGTAAATTTTTGGGTTTTTTTATAAGTGATCATTTAAGCTACTATAGTTAGTCTTTTGGTTGACAAAGTTAATGATATAAAAACTCCAACTGGTCCTAATGAAGTCAAAATCAATGATATTTGTGCAAGTACAAAATGTGAAGTCAAGATTTATGATGATTCACGTGATCTTGAAGTCTTGAATAGCTGGATCTCATACTTAGATACTTGGTCTACTTATAGCAAAATCACTAAAGATGATTGAGTACCCTTTGCCAAATTAAAGCTTTCGGGTATAGCCAATGTCTTGATATATGATTGCCAACAAAATCAAAATTCCATCAAAAATTGGGATGAACTTGTAAAAGTTTTAAAGGACACATTTTATCCCTGAACTTATGGTGAAGACCTCATCTATAAATGGCTTCGCTTAAAGCAAGGGTACAATATGAGTGTCTAAGACTGCATTTTTCAGTTTACTAAGTTGAGAATCTTAACTAGTGTAGAGGATTCAACTAGAAGACTCATCCTCCTACTTCTATTATAAAAGCATTAGAGTCCAATGCTTCTATTGTGGGGAGGTATGATGAGGACATCATTTGATAAGCATAGATTAATTTCTAAGTTCCTAGGCTTAGTAAATTTTTAATAAAAGTTTCTAAGTCTAATATTTCATTATTAAATAATCTTCAAGATGCAAGTCGGCAAATAAGAAATATCGGCATAGAAAGGTGTCGGCATAAAAATTTGCTAGTAAGTTGTTAGCTTATGGATAGTTAATATTTTTAGCATCTTTCATTTTTGGAAGATTATTGTTGTAATTGTGATATATAAGCACACTCGGAGAATACAATTGTGAGATTCTTGTTTAGATCCACATCAAGTAGGCCCTTACTCCTTAGCCTAATGAAAAGTAATTATTAATTTAAAATAAAACTAAAATATGCACAATTGAGAAAATGAGAGAAAAACATATTTTATTAAGAAAAGGACATAATTACCCTTTTACAAAAATATTGATTTCCTATGCATCCATCCCCTTCTTCCTTTTTTTTTAATTTCTAAATATGTTGGGCATGTTTTTATACAAGTGGCATATAACTACATTCCTATTTTTTTGGAAGTATTCATATACTTTCTCAACCACTTGCTAATAATTAAAATGGATAATACAAATGACACCCACACTCCTATTTTGTTGGAAGCATCCCTACACTTTCTCAACCACTTTCTAATAATTAGCATGGATAATACAAGTTGCATATACACTTCCATTTTATTAGAAGCACCCCTACAATTTCTCAACCACTTTCTAGTAATTAGCATGGATAATATGAATGACACCTACACTCTTTTTATTTGGAAAGAATCTACTCCATATTTGTAAGGATCTAGTAGCATAATTTTAGTAGGCATCCATTTAGATACTTTTATGCAATTCTAGCATTTTATTTTCGACATAAAGTCTAGTGCAACATTTTTGGCATATATTCCAATGCACATTCTAGTGTAACATTTTTGGCATAGATTCTAGCATTGACTTTTTTGGCATTGACTATTTTGATGTGGTTTTTTTTGCACTTATTTCAATGTAGTCTTTTTGGCATAGTCATTTTTGACACCAAATTCTTTGGCACAATATTTTATAGCACCAAATTTTTGATACAATATTTTTAATGCACTATCTTTTTTGGTGCCCCATACTTTTTGGGGATTTTAAATCCTATTCTGATGCTCTTCAATCTAGCACTGACAAACTATTCTAGCAATCTTCGTTTTAACACTTTGTAGTCTGGTGCCAGTGAGCTGAAAATACTCTGGGGTGTCCTACAAGTTAACATTATTTTTCTATAAAATGTTCAAATATCATTAATCCAATGTCAAAACTAAGCTTAAAATTACATATATTATATTTGAAATAACTTAGCAATGCATTTTACCTATTCACCATGTCTAGTCAAAATATTAATACAAATTATAGCCTAGTCCATAGTTAAGTATTCTTTACCAACACATTAAGGGATTTAAAAAATATTATTTTCTTGCATAATATGAGTAATTTCAAGGCATCATCAACACCTTTAACTCTTATATTTGAGCTTGTGCATTGCAGTGGCTCATTCCTTGTGCTATTTTTTCTACTAATGGTTGACTTGAGTGAATAATAATGGCCTTTTCCATTTGATGATGTATAGGAGTTTTTCTTACCACTTTCTTAGGAGTGAAAAATTCTTGACTGATCTAGCTTCTACTATGATAAGATCTTCTTATATTATGTTGAAGTTTTCCTTATGGATAAAATATCACATCCCTTTCTCCATTATTTTCACTTTGCAATATCTTACAATGTTTTCTGTCTCATGACATTTACAAAATCATAATATAATATTTTCATAATACACTTATTGTAGACACCTAAAATGCATCATATTGAGGAGACTACCTAAATGGACTTCTTTTAGACCATATGACCCACCTTGGGTAGCCCCATGGGCTAAAATAATGACTTTCACCACTCAAAGAAGGGACATTCCACTTTACAGTCATGGCCATATTTCTAAGAGACGATTTCAAGAGGCCATCCCACCAAGGGACGACCCCCAGTCAGAGTTGTCTCACCCCAAGATAGTCGTGCCCGAAGCAAGATAAAAAAATAGCGGGACAGCTAAGAGTTGAAACTACCATTTAAATCCACGCATGAAACTTGCATAACAATTTAGCACGTGCATGAATCTAGATAAGAATAATTGCATGATAAAATCAGTTGCATTGAGATTCTAAATATAGGCATTCACTTTTCTTAATGTGAATTACCTCTTCACTTTTTCATGTGTAGGGTGGTGCTACTATTAGATTCCTTTCAAGGAATCTATATAATAGTGCTCACCCCTCATTCAAAATATAGCAAGTTTTCAAATATTCAAACAACGAAGTGCTACCAAAATTTGACCACGATCCTCCAAGCATTTTGTATTCTTCTCACCACAGAAAGCATGTTATTGGTTCATTCCAAGGGTTGAAGACAACATCCATATTCATTGTGCAATCACACGTACCTGCTTGAACCAAACCCAGAAAAGCCATTCATATGAACACACCAATCCATCAACCAAACCACATATTGAACCCAAGAATCACCCTGCATCGGCCACGAGAAATCACTTATAGGTTAGCGGACGTCTCACTAAGAGATGACCCATAGGCATGCTCATCCCACCCTGAGATAGCCCTAGGGTAGAGATATGTTTTTTTCTTGTAATATATTTTAGCAGCATTTTCTTTATTGTTTTTAGATCAGTGATAATTTTATTTATGCATGCATCTGTCTTTATTTCATTTATTTATTGCATGTATTTTCATTAATATGGACCTCATCTCAAAAATATCTACATATGCTTTTAACCTCCTTCAATTTTCTTGTGTGCAAACTATAGGTTTCTATGAAGAAGGAACAACACGAGAACTTGATATCATCAACCCTTGTGGCAGTCATGAGAAACTCACTCCAAGATGGTTCATGGGTGCGAGAGAGATCCTACAGAGTACAATTCATGATTGTATCCATTGTATCAAGACTTGGTAAAAAATCCCCTCAAGAGAGATCTCATTGTAACCATTTGAAAAGAACATATTCAAATATTAACAAAAGGGGCACCGTTATTTTATAATTTGTTTTATCATTGTGGTTGGATCATTGCTCTTTGTTTTAGTCTTTTATTTCATTGCTTGGTGTATAAATTTTTCAATGCTACAGTGGTGATCACTGTAGGACCTAGTCCTTATTTTTTATTCATTTTCTTAATTACTGTCTGTTTTTCTGTTTACAGGTTGCAAGCCTGATCATCTATCACATAGATTGTCCCTATTCGATAATTATCCTTGACAGAGATAATCTCATATCAAAAAGAAGAAAATAATAGAGAGTTGGATCTTCATCAAACGTAAGACATCAAGGTGAGAACATTTATTCTTTGTTTCAGTTTTTATAGAAATTTATAGAAAAATCTTTCAGATTGCAAAGCTTAGAATAATTTTTTTTATAGTTTTGGGCTCTATTTATGACATTGTAGTATATACATTCATCCTCTTAGCATTTAATGATGTTTTATGCTCTACCATTAGTACAATAGTCCTTATTCAGGTTGGGCTAAAGACTATTCCTACATTGTACCATATCTTAGAGGATGCAATGCAGTAGAATATATTTCTTGGAAGACCTTGTATATGAGATATGAAGTGTGTCCCATCCATTTTGCACTAGTGTTTTAAGTATATACATGAAGGGAAAGTTCATGTGGTTCATGTAGACCTTGAGCCCTTTATTTATTGCAATGTGGTGCACCATCCACAAGATTCTACCTTACCATCTACCCATCTGGACATTTGACAAAATGGCCCCATCAAAAGTCTATTTCCATCACCATAATCATCCATATCCTCTATCTTTGCCATTACCATCAATTTCTCCTGATATCCCTTCATCATCGGATCCTCCAAGTACGAAAGTGTTTAAGGAGCCAATCGAGGATATTCCACCATCCATTTCCACAATTTTTGTAGAAGATATTCCAACTCCTATGGACAAGGAAGAATAATTTGTTGCCATGGATTTATTAGATCAAGCCTCATCACCATAATCCTCATCCACCCCACTACAAGTCAAAGTTCATTTGGCTAATCCTATACTCGCTGAGTATCTAGTGTAGAATGTCATATTCACTCTACTCATCGAGTCCATGCAAGACATGGGCATGCCTCACCTACCATCACTACCCATGGGTACCATTGTGCCCTTGGGGATGCCTCCAAATAAAATAAACTTTGTCTATGGGGGTTTTGATGAGGCTATAATTTCATCCCCTATGGTGGATGATGATGGCCCATTTTCATGGAATATTAGTTATCTATCAAACCTAGATTTTTCCCTAAGGTACTTTTACCACTTCCTATTGGCACAGGAATGGTCTTGACCGGTATGAATAGGGTCTTAAAATACCTTACCAACCACAGTATCAACTACCTACATATAGGTTTGTCTTAGGGTATTATGTGCTTATGTTGAACAAGCTCCTTGTAGACTCACTTTAGCATATTATCATAGGATTTGAGGATGAGATTTATGAGAATGACTACATTTATCTAGGATACATTCATCTTCTAGTAGATCATCTTCCCATCACAATAGTTTCTACTAATACCTCCAACTCTTCTAGTGAGGTATTTGAAGAATATGAGGATGACACAAGTTTAGCGTATTTTGATTTTTAGCCACATTCAATGGCTTAGCAATCAAGTTCATGTGAATCCTCTTTCATCCTCTAATATAGAATACATGAGTGGTTGGATCTCTGATGAAGAAGAGATCAATGTGCAAGAAGAGTCTAGGCTAGACAATAACCCTAAGGATGATTGTATCAAATAGGATAGTGGATCTGATTAAGATCATGATGACATATCCATTGATTCATCTTACTATGAATCTGATGTGATGTCTATCACTTTAGATAGCTCAAAGGATGAATCAGCTACTATTGATCCCCTCAATAATCTTGATGAATTCTACCTTTGTCTGTTCTCAGGGATGATGCCCATTTTACAAAATATTCTTCTACCTAAAGATCCAATCATTGCTATTCCACCTAGGCCTCATCCAGTCATTCCACCCCCACATCAACCACCTTTAGTGCACTTGAGGCCACCCATATTTGATAGGATCTTTCCACCCATGAATGGAAAATATCCACCATCCATAAATATGGTTTCCATTAATTGGACCATGCTACTCTGTAATCCCAATGACCCTTAAAAACCTTTGAATCTCAATCATGAGGCCATTCATTTTAATCACATCGTGTTTCCTCCATCACTCATAGAGTTCTTCCCTTGCAAAAAGATGTTACAACCATTTCATTTCTCGCAAGGGCCATTTGAAGATGTTGGTCAAGCTGAGATCAAACCTGGTAAAACAATCTATTCTTTGAATCTATCTAATGACATCCATTTGATACCTACGCCTCATTATCTCGAGTAGTGATTCCACATGTCATTTGAGCATACAATTGACATGGCTATCAACACCGATCCCACAATTCCTAAAAATGTTAAGTTGGGACATAGTTGTTCCCCACAAGAACAAGCCATTATCATAACTCTCTTGAAAGAGAAAGGAGAGGCCTTTGCTTGGTCTTATAAATATATGTTGGGTCTCAACCCGATTTTGGTCATGCAAAACCTAACGCTCGACCCAAAAATCAAATCGATCAAGAAAAATCTTAGAAAGATGCATTCAATAATAGTATTAATGGTTAAATATGAATTACAAAAGTTGTTATATGTAGGGTTCATTCAACCCATATATTATCCTAATTAGATCTCTAACATGATACCCATAGGAAAAACCAATGGGAGGATTCACATATGCATAGATTTTCAAGATCTTAACAAAGCGAATCCTAAGGATGAATTTCTCCTCCTGAAAATTGATGCTCTAGTCGATGTGACTACAGGTCATGAAATGTTATCCCTCATGGATGGTTTCTCATGCTACAATAAAATTTGGGTCAATACTGAAGATCGGTCCAAGACAACCTTTACCATGTATTAGGGGACTTTCTATTACAAAGTCATGCCATTTGGCCTCAAAAATGCTAGTGCAACATATAAACGGGCCATGACATACATATGTCATGACTACATGCACAAAATATTGGAGGATTACATAGATGATTTACTAGATAAATATTTATTGCATCACGAACACATCGATGTTCTAAGGAAAGTCTTTGATAACCTCATTGAGCATAACATTAGACTTAACCCCAAGAAGTGTGTCTTTAGAGTTACATCTAGAAAACTCTTGGGTTTCATAGTCTCAAAATGAGGAATCAAATTCAATCCCACAAAATTCAAGGCGATAATAAAAATGCTTCCCCCTACCAACCTTAAGTAGCTTTGTAGCTTACAAGGGAAGGTAGCATCTATCCAATGCTTCATAGCGCAACTTTTAGATAAATGTCAACCAATGAATCATATATTACAAAAGGAGGTCCCATTCAATTGGGATGATGAGTGTCAAAAGGCCTTTGACGATATCAAGTAATACTTGGCATCACCACCAGTATTAGCTCCACCTCAACTAGGTGTGTCATTTTTACTATACATATTAGCTACCAACTTTGCTTTAGGGACCATGTTGGCCCAAAAGAATAAATTTAATAAGGAGTAAGTTGTTTAATATATTAGTCACACCCTGGTTAACTATGAGCTCAACTATATATACATTGATAAGCTTCTCCTAGAAGTGGTATTCACCATCAAGAAGCTATGCCATTACATGCTCAATCAAACAACATATATCGTGTCCAAAGAAAACCCATTACGATATATGATGAGTCAAACATACCATAATAGTTGTACCACAAAGTGGATCATGTTGACAAAATTTGACCAAGAATTAAAGGTCAAGTAGTTACTGATCAACTAGCAAAGGTCATCTTCAGGACAATTAGCCTCTTACAATCAAGTTGTCTGATGATGTTTTTACATTAACGGACTCAGTAGAACCAAAAGAATTTGAAAACAAAGTCTATATGACTTTGTTCTTCAATAGTTCCAAATGTGATTAAGGGGGTGGTGCAGGAATCATGATTTTCACACCATAAGGGGCTCCTATACCCATTTTATTTAAACTTAATTTCTTATGCACCAACAATAATGTTGAGAAAAATTGACCAAGAATTAAAGGTCAAGTAATTACTGATCAACTAGCAAACGCTCCTCTTCAGGATAATTAGCCTCTTACAATCAAGTTGCCTAATGATTTTTTTACATTATTGAACTCAGTAGAACCAGAAGAATTTGAAAACAAAGTCCATATGACTTTGTTCTTTGATAGTTCCAAATGTGAGGAAGGGGTTGGTGCAGGAATCATGATTTTTACACCATAAGGGGTTCCTATACTCCTTTCATTTAAACTTAATTTCTTATGCACCAACAATAATGTTGAACATGAGGCCCTCCTTTGGGCCTTCAAGAAGCTATCGCCATAAAAATAAAGAAGCAAAATATATTCGGTTATTATTTTCTCATTATTAACCAAGTTAAGGAAATATACCAATGTAGGTGTCCAATATTACAGTCATACAAAGCCCTTGTGGACAAGGTACTAGATAAATTAGAATGGTACAACATCCAGGCAGTCCCTCATTCATCTAATCATTTTGCAAATACAATGGCTTCCTTGGGATCCCTAATTTTGTAGAACTCTTCAGATGATATAACAAACATTCATGCTTTTGCAATCAATAATTTTGCATGAGGATTAAAAAGATGAAGAAGCTATCCACATGATTCAGATTGAACAATATCAAGAATGGTTCACTTGCATACATAAATTTTTGAAACATGGTTCCCATGGATATTTGATCCCAAACAGTCCTTTTGATAACAACACAACAATTTATCTTAAGGTTCTCTCCTAATCAACATTCATGCAAGATGAATCTCAAAAGGAACAAGCAGTTCATTCAGTCGAGACTCAAAAATATCAAGATTGGTTTTCCCAACTAAAAGATCTCCTAAAGCTTTGTAGTATCCCTTCAAGATTATCACATGCCACAAAATAAACATTCAAAAAAAGGTGATAAAATATGCCTTGTTAGGAGACATATTGTCGAGTCTACAATGGTCTTCTCCTTCATTGTCTAGAGCTCCATAAATCTGCTTGGGTAATTTTGCAAGCTCACAATGGTACTTGCAGTGGCCATTTTAGAGGTATGGCTATTGCAAAGTGTATCCTATGAATGGGCTATTATTGACCTACCATGGAGACATATTATTGCACTTATGTTAAGTGTGTGAAATATCAGCATCATGTTAATATTTCACATGTACCTTCTCAAGCCTTATAATCTATTCACTTGGCATGGCATTTTTTATAGTTGGGCTTTGATTTAATTGGAAAAATCTTGCCCCTATATTTAGCCCATCACACATTTATCTTAATGTCCACGAAGTATTTCACTAAGTGGGTGGAAGCCATCCCTCTTACCACTATGACTGGACCTCGCATTGCAGAGTTCATACTTCATAATATCATGTCATATTGGTATTCCACCCAAGATCATCTCAGATAATGGGCCCCATTTAAGAACAAATATGTGTAAGCTTTAACTGCAAAGTAGAACATTTAGCATAGCTTTTCCATGCCCTATTATCTATAAGCTAATGGGTAAGCAAAGACATCAAACAAAATAGTCATTGCCATTCCCAAAAATACTGTCAAAGATAATCATGAAGATTGGCATCTTCAACTACCTCTTGCATTATGGGCTTATATAAATAGCATTAGGATGCCCAATGGGGCAATTCCTTTCTTTCTAGTATATGGTACTGGAGCCATTATGTCCTTGGAATTGAAAATTCCTTCATTACAAGAATTCATTGATGATGATACTGCACGATAAGCTCATATTGACCAATTGAATATTCTTTATGAACGATGTTTTAACGCTCTCAAGCACCTCCATATTTATCAAGATCACATTAAGTGATCTTATGATATGAAATTCCACCTTAGGGACTTCAAATTTGGGGACCTTGTGCTTAAAGAAATCAACAAAACTCCAACTTTCCATCACACTTGCAATACAAATTTATGATAAATTGGTTAGGCATGTTCATCATCATGCAAAAGATAGGGTATGGGACTTATAGGTTATATTATATTAAGGTTTTTGAGGAATCAGAAGCTCTCAACATTCTCCACTTGCGATCATTTTATGCATAAAATACTATGCATTAAAAATGAAAAACAAAAAAACATTAGAAAATCACAAAATACAAAAACATTGCATTATGATATATAAGATTGATTATGATAGAACGATGGAGCAATAGCGTAGGTATTTAAATTTTGAATCCTCTCAAGGCAATAATATTGGAGGTTCCCCTAGTGGTCACGGGATGATCCATGATGGTCATGAGGTGGTTGAACCAAGATATGGTGAGTTGGATTATGATCAGGAGGACAATATTGATGACAATGTTGATGCAAAGCTTCTTGGAGATCCCTCAGATGGGTCCATTACTGAAGTGGAGCATATTTCATCTCAGGCTAGGCCCCTCGATGTTGTGGAACAAGCTACTCCCACATTGAAACCCTCACCTACCCTAAAATTTTCCTTTGCTAATAAAGTTAAAGGGCATTCTTGCTAGTCCTAGACTGATCATCCCTTGAATATCATGATTATCTCTAATGATTTCAAGGAACTTATTCTTCCTGAGGATGTAATGGCCCCTATTTTAAGCAGAAAATCTCTTTACCTTGTTGGAAAATTTATTGGGTCTCATCCTGATATCGAATCCATCCACCGATGAACGATAGGTAAATGGAAACCAGTGGGTCATATGGACCTAGTTGTTTTAACTATAGGTTTCTTCATTATTCAACTGAACAACCTAAGTGGTACCAGTTGCATCCTCACTAGAGGACCTTGGTTCTTTGGGAGATAACCTCTATTCATTATTCGTTGGAACCCAAGTTTCAACCCAGAGAATTAGAGCATCAATGTTGCTCCCATTTGGGTTCAGATCCCAGAACATCCATACCAATTTTGGGATGAAGGCATCATCAAAAGCATTGTGTGTGCAATCGATGATCTTGTTGCTCTTGACCCAGCTACCAAAGACTAATCTCATATACCCTAGCCCAATTTTGTGTTATGGTAAACATAGAATCTCAGCTCCCTACCTTTATTGACTTAACCTATGATTCTTACCACTAAAGACAAGCTTTTGAGTATGAGAATAATCCTACCTTTTGCATTGAATACTAGAAGTAGGGTCATCTCAAAAACCAATGTTCACAACTCAAAAAAAACTTGAAGTCCAAAGCTAAAACTTGTATCAAATGTGACAAACAAGGACACTCTAAAGGGTAATACCCATTGGTTAAGAAATAAACTCGAACAACACATCATATTGACAAGTGATATCATAATCTAAATCCTCAATAATGTGAAGGACATTGAGGACCTTCCAGCTCATTTTCCCATGTCGAAAAATGGAAACACATAGAGGCTCCTCTCGAGTCCTCATATAATCCCCAAGGCCAAGAAGACAATCAGGTATTTTTACTCTTTGCCAAGTCGAATCAATCTAAAATTATTTCTAATAAAGGTAGTGGACCCCCTTTAAAAGGGTTTATTATTGAACAACTTGCTCATCCTGACCCCTCCCTTGCAAATCAAGGTGTGCCTAAAATCCATCCTTCCTTCCAGGCTATTCCTCTTATTCCCCCATCTTTTGCTCCTGCTTCTCTTCTTGTGTCCCATTCTAGAGGTTGTTCACCCTCTAAAACTACTCTGCCTTCCTTTGTTTCCACTTCTTCGCTTGTGTCTCCTTCTAGAGGTCTTCTGCCCTTTAAGTCCTCTCCCCCACACCATGTCTTTGCTTCTCCTCTTGGGTCCCACCCTAGTAGTCGACCTTCTTGAGAGGTCATCCATCCTCCTTTTTTTCATGCTCATCAACTCGTATCCCCCTCTAAAGGCCTTCTATTTCTCATTCCTCTCTAATTTTTCCCCTTACCTCTACTCTTAGCCCCTCCTTACTAGGCTATGCTAGAGGGTATCCTTCACAAGTTCCCTTGTTTTGAATCCCCTTCCCACCTTCCCTTGCCCCCTACTAGTGGAAAGTCCTCAAGCCCCCCTATGTCTAACACCATAAGCCACAAAAATCCTCAAGTTGATGTGGGCATGGAGAAAAAGAAAGGCCGACCCCCAAGTATTTATCGAAGGGAAAAAATAGGTGGAAAAGGATATAGCTAATGGCATCCAAACATAATTTTTATCTTGTTTGACTCCTCTCGAGGAGATTTCCAAAGAAGAAGGCAAAAAACCCGAACCCTCCTATGGGAAAGGAGGGAAAAGATCTGCCTCCAAATTTTGCAAATGAAAGTCCTATCATGAAATGAAAGAGGCCTAAATGGAGAAATGAAACAAAGGGTTGTTTCATCCATGAGGAAATATTATAGGCCTTCAATTTTCATTCTCCAGGAAACAAAAGTGGAGACTATAAATACGAAAAATATTATCAAGTCAGTGTGGAATAACTACAAATATGTTGCAAGCCCTACCCACGGTGCTTCAGGGGGGCTATTGTGTCTATGGGACCCGATAAAAGTGGATGGTTAGCTAATATCCCTTATTGATAGAGTGATCAATATTATTTTTATTGCAACAAAACAAAAGGAGGTGGGTTCTATCCAACATCTACGTACCCAATAACCTCACAAAAAGTGCTTCTATGTGGGATACTCTCACACAAATACAAAGTACCTTTCTTTGTCATGAATGGATGCTGGTTGGTGACTTAAAAAAACCTCTATATCCTACAGATAAAGTTGGAGGTGATCCAATTACCCGCAAAAGCTATGAATAATTTACTGAATTTATCGACACTAATGAATTTATGGACATTGAGTTAAGAATCTCACTATTTATGTGGACCAACCAGAGGGAAGGATATCATCTCATTCAACTTAGATTGGATAGGTTTTTCATGACCAAGGATACCATACCTTTATTTGGTGATGCAATGCTATCCTCCCTTCCTAGGATTACTTCAGATCATAATTCACTTCTCCTTGAAGCAACGTGACCTAGAACTATCCACAAACGTACTTTAGATTTTAAGCCATGTGGTTACAACACCTAGAGTTCATATCAAAGATTGTTGAATGGTTGTGATAACCTTTTAGTGGATCTCATGCTTTCCAAGTCAGCATGAAATTCAAATTCCTCAAGACCCAGCTCAAGAAGTGGAATAAAGAGGTTTTCAGTAATATTTTTTAATCATGCAAGGAAATATGCTCCGAGCTTAAATAAATAGAAGAGCAGGTTCAAATTTAAAATGCCAACAATAGCCATAGATTCAATAAAAAGAATATTCTAGCTGAGTTTCATAATTCATTTGCCAGGGAGGAGATATTTTGGTGACAAAGGTCTAGGGTGATTTGGCTTAAATAAGGAGATTCTAACCCCAAATTTTTTCATGCAATACAGAGGTGCAAAAATTATTAGATTCCTTGACAAAAATAATGGAACCAACACTAATATCATTGAAGAAATCATAGTGGATACCGTTGAACATTTTTATAACAGTCTTGGATCATCCCAGCCTTACCCGGGAAACATATCAAAATTCTTTCTTCAGCACATTCCACCTCTTATGACTCAAGATGACAATGATATCTTTCTCTAACCTTTCACCCATGAAGATTTTAAGGAAGATTTGTTCTCCATGTTGGCTGATAAGGCACTAGGCTAGGATGGGTTCCCCGATGTTTTTTTAAACCTTATGGGGCTGTATCGATAAGGAAGTATCTATGGTCATTCAAAAAATCTAAAGGACCAAGTTTATCCCTAGAGACTTTAACTCCACCTTCCTCACCCTAATTCCTAAAACCCATCAATGCCATACCATATCTTATTATCGCCCTATTAGCCTTTGCAATGTGTTATATAAGATTCTCACTAATACCATGGCCAATAGGATGAAACTTGTCATACTTCAAATTATCGATCCATGTCAAGGAAGCTCTATGTAAGGTAGGATCATCACTAATAGTGTTATTACTATTCATGAGGATCCATTTTGTAATAGTCAACAAGATGCTAAGCTTTTTCTTGAAATTGGATATTAGCAAAGCTTTTGATAGAATTTCATGGGACTTTCTCTTTGTTGTTCTTACCCGCTTTGGCTTCCACTCTAAATGGATCTATCTTATCAAATCTTGCAATTCTTTTGTATTAGTCAATGGAGCGACAACAAGATATTTTATAAGCAGACGGGGAATCAGTTAGGGGGACCCTTTATCACCATTCTTGTTCATCATTGATGATTCTCTAGGGAGGGCCCTCAAGGCTACCTACACTTTTGGGGAGATATCTAGTATTAAAGCATCTTCTGGGCTCTACCCAGTGTCTCTCAAACAATTTGTGGATGGCACCATTCTAGCCAACCACTCTAGTGTCCTTAAGGCCGAAACAATCAAATCAATTTTGGGTGCATATGAGAGGGTTGCTAGTCAGAAAGTCAATTACCTCAAGAGCAGTATTTTCTTTATTAATACTTTGAATCAAAGATAGCTAAAAATTTCCAATATTCTTGAATGCGCCATCACCAAATTTCCTACGATTTATTTAGACCTTCCCCTTTTCCAAGGTAGTCCAATGAAAAGGATGTGGGATAGTGTGCTTCAACGGATAATGAAGAAGCTTATTGTATGGAAGGGAGATCTCCTCAGTAGCGTAGGTAAATATAATATTGTCCAATATTTTCTCCAGAGTTTACCCATATACTTTCTATCTTTGTTTAAGGCTCCAATAGCAGTGTGTAATAAAATTGAGCAAATTCAAAGGAAATTCCTTTGGTCTAGAACAAAGAATAAATTCATATTTCCTCTCATTTCTTGGGATAAATTCTACCTCTTGAAGTCCAGATGAGGGTTGGGACTTTGGAAAATCCACAAAATGAATATGGCAATGATATGTAAGCAAGGGTGGAAAATTATCATAAATTCTCTTGTTTAGTAGGTGGAAATTATTAAAAAGAAATATCTTAGGCAAGGCTCCCTCTTGGGTGATTCTCCTATTCCACATGGTTCTACCTTCTAGAATTTTGTATGCCAAACTAGACATATATTATAGAAAGGAAGTAGATGGAAACTAGGTGATGGATCCCAAATTAGGTTCTGGGAAGATCCCTGGATAACTGCTCAACCTCTGAGTCTTGACCAGTCTATGAACAACTTCAAAATCATCTTTGACCAGATGTTTGGAAGTAAGGTATGCAATTTTATATCTTTTCAATCTGCTATCCCAATATGGATAAATCTACCCCTAGATATGGGAAATCTAGAACAATGTGCTACCATCCAACACATATCTGAGATGCTTTGAGTTGTGGTCATCCCAAGTCGCCCATCTCAGGATGCTCCATTTTGGTAGCTATATCCCAACAATAATGTTGAATACGAGGCCCTAATTTTGGGTCTTCAAGATTTTATCACCATGAAAATCAAGAAGCTAAATATATTCGATGATTCTTTGCTCATTGTTAGCCAAGTTAAGGAAATCTACCAATGTAGGTGTCCAATATTGTATTCATACAAAGCCCTTATGGATAAACTACTAGCTAAATTGGAATGGTACAACATCGAGGTAGTCCCTCATTCATCTAATTATTTTGAAGGTACAATGGCTTCCTTGAGATCCCTAATTTTGTAGAACTCTTCAGATGATATAACAAGCATTCATGCTTTTACAATTAGTAATTTTGTGTGAGGCTTCAAAATAGAAGAAGCTATCCACATTATTTAGATTAAACCATACCAAGAATGGTTCACTTGCATACATGAATTTTTAGAACATGGTTCCTGGGGGTATTTGATCCTAAATAGTCCTTTTGATAACAACACAAAAATTTATCTTAAGGTTCTTTCCCAATCAACATTCATGTGTTATGAATCTCAAAAGGAACAAGTAGTTCATTCAGTCGAGACTCAACAATATCAAGATTGGTTTACCCAACTAAAATATTTCCTAAAGCTTGGTAGTATCCCTTTGGGATTATTGCATGCCATAAAATGAACATTCATACAAAAGGTGATAAAATATGTCTTGTTAGGAGACATCCTATATCATCGAGTCTATGATGGTCTTCTCCTTTGTTTTCTAGAGCCCCATAAATCTGCTTGGGAATTTTTTCAAGCTCACGATGGTACTTGTGATGGCCATTTCAATGGTATGGCTATTGCAAAGTGTATCCTATGAATGGGCTATTATTGGACTACCATGGAGAAATATTATTGTGCTTATATTAATAAGTGTGTGAAATGTTAGCATCATGTTAATATTTCACATGTACCTTCTAGAGCCTTACAACCAATTCACTCGGTATGGTCTTTTTTGTAGTGGGGCTTTGATTTAATTGGGAAAATATTGCCCCCATATTCAGGCCATCACACATTTATCTTAATAACCATAGAGTATTTCACCAAGTGGGTGGAAGCTATCCCTCTTACCACTACGATTGGACCCCGCATTGTAGAGTTCATACTTTATAATATCATGTCATTTTGGTATTCCATCCAAGATCATATCGGATAATGGGCCCCCATTTAAGAACAAAATGTGTAAGATTTAACTACAAAGTATAAAATTATGCATAGCTTTTCCATGCCCTATCATCTACAATCTAATGGGAAAGCAAAGATATCAAACAAAACAATCATTTTCATTCCAAAAATACTGTCAAAGATAATCATAAATATTGGCATATTCAACTACCTCTTGCATTATGGGCTTATAGAACTAGTATTAGGACGCCCATTGGGGCAAATCCTTTCTTGCTAGTATATATTGTTGAGGCTAATATACCCCTAGAATTAGAAATTCCTTCGTTGCGCATATCATTGTAAGAAATCATTGATGATGATACTGCACAACAAGCTCATCTTGAAAAATTGACCCTTCTTGATGAACGACATGTTCAAACTCTCAAGCACCTCCATGTTTATAAATATCACCTTAAATGAGCTTATGATATGAAAGTCCACCTTAGGGACTTCAAAGTTGGAGACCTTGTACTTAAATAAAATCAGCAAAACTCCAACTTATTGCCGCACTTGCGAGATAAATTTATGGTAAACTAGTTAGGCATTTTCATCATAATGTAGAATATAGGGCATGGGAATTATAGGTTAGCTTCTATCGAGGGTTTTGAGGAACAAAAACCTCTCAACATTCTCCACCTACAAAAATTTTATACATAACACATTATGCATAAAAAATAAATAAATAAAAAAACTAAAATAACAAAAACATTGTAAAATCACAAAATACAAAAATATTGCATTCCCATTTGCATTATATTCCACTATGCATTTCATCTCGTTGTATTTTTTTACTTGCATTAGGCATGTTATTTCATTGCATTAGCATTAGAACTAGTTTTGTTAGTGCATTCTATAATCTGGAACCACGCCTATATTTTTTTCATCTTTCTTAATAAATATTTTTCCATCATCATCATAAGTATTTTTCTTATAAGCTTTTGCTTATTAAGGAATCCTTGTATGATAGGGTAGATATCATATGACCATCAACAATGATGTTTAGACAACCACTAATTATTTTATGCACACCTTTTAGTTTACAAAAGATCATAGGGAAAACCCCACATACCACATATCATATCATCCACATTCCCCCTTTTTGAGTAACTGTATTTTTCAACACAACCAATAAGTTGCTATAGGGTGTTCACTAGGGTTTTTGGTCATTCAACCATTCCTAGTTTTCTTTTCAGATTTTGTAGAAAATTATCTTGATTTTTAAAGGTAGGTTCTTTCTTTGATATTACCTTGCATATTTCAAAATCCCAAATACAAATTCACACATTAAAATATGATTTTGAACAAGGAAGGATGAAACTACAACGTAGTCCTTACCCTTTAAAGCAAAAGTTTCCCTTGCTCATTCTATTATGTGCATGGTATAGGATGCTAAGAATTGACAAAAGGACAAGCTCCCTCCTACCCAAAAGCAATAAAATCCCTTGCTCCAAAAAACAAACAAGTATCCCTAAAAAAAAGTGAATTTTCACCACTCAACAAATAAATCCCCTTGCTCCTCATCAAACACAAGTAAGCATCCCAAATAAATCAAAAGAAAAGAAGGAGGTAATGAGCTTGAATCCTTGGAATCCTCAATAGTTTAAAAGTTGTGGGATGATCTACATTATAGCAATGGGCTCTAAGATTCGGTCTAGCAATGGGATAGTCTTACACATGGTGATATGTCTGTCACATTAGCGATCTTATTTTGTACAAACCTATGTCACCTTGCAAATGAGCTAGCTTTTGATGGCTTGTATTTCCTAGTAGTCTAGTCCAACCGCATCCAAAATCAAGATCTAGATGACCATAGGGTTATCCTCATTACAAAAATGCGTTCTAAAACCCAACCTAACAATGGGTAGTCTTATGTGTCATAATGAACATCACATGCACACATAGGGATATTGAATATCAAGGTGTTCCTAGCAAACTTGTATCTTTCAGAGTCATGTGTAGTTAGTATATATATTTTGACTGATTAACTAGGGTGTTTAAGTATCATTAAAACAATGTTGTTTCCTCATAGAATATTATTGGTAACCCATCCATCATTTACATTTTTATCATATTACATATGTTTGGCTTTCAAATGTATGGATTTTTTGAAAAGGTTAATATTTTGATTGATGACTTTTATACACTTTGTGGTGCTTACATGTAGATTCATTATGTTTTAACATACACATAACAATCAAATTTTGCATCATCATATCATTAGTACATCATATACATGCATACATTTAGGCATACATCCATCATCCACAATTGCATCCATAAGTGCATCCATGCATAACATAAAAATAAGCAATAAACACATGATAGGCCACAATAAAAGTCATATATATATATATATATATATATAATAAGTCTGGTACATCATGACAAAAATTCCCACAATCTACAATAGAATGGGTCCTTGAACCTCACACCCAAAAGAAGAACAATCCATGAGTCCAATTCAAGTTGGGCCTGCACCCCCAGAGTCACCACCACCCTCAACCGTATCTCTATGATATCCTCTGATCCATTGGCTGTTGACCTCTCAGATCTAGTTGAAGATCTAGGAGTGTGTAGCCTCACAAAAGGTTTTCTAGACTCGCTACGTCAACTCTGGGATCCTCCTACTGAATGGTGAGTAGGTAGGTGATCTCCAAGTCGCTCTATCTTATCCTCTAAATCCTAGATGTACATGTTGTATGTCCAAAATCGAGCCTATTAGTCACTTAGTAGAGTTTGTAGTCTATTTACAGTAGCCTAACTACCTACTACTACTTGCCCTAACACCATAGTCAATCCTACCACCTGCACCTATAGAGAAACCTACTCTCCTATCAACCCTATCACCTATTTTTGTAGAGCATATCACTCTACTATTAGCCTATCGATCTCCTCCTAGGATTTATCCATATGAGCCTTCAAAGTGTCCCTCTCCTCAAATAAGGTCCTCCACTACTATCTACCACTATCCAATTGGTTTTGAAGTAAGGCTATTATGGTGTCTAACTCTAGTAACTGCCTCTAAAATGTTTGGACCTATGCTCTAAGTGTAGATTCCTAATTCTATGACTTATCGTCATCCCCAACCTCATCCTATGGCTTATCACCTCCCTCTGAGATCTGATTCTATTCCCCCTCCATCCAATAATGCACTCATCACTCATCCTTTACCTATCAAATACCCTCATCTCCTACTTCTCTAGCCTATCCACCCATAGGACCACCTCCTTACCATAGCTGAGTAATCCACCATGCATCATACTCTATCATAGTACTTGCATCATCCCCACATAGATCTACCACTGGTCGATCTGTATCATCACCCACTACCTCTACTCAAGGCCATATCAATTCTACCTCATCACCCCAGTTTCAATAAATAATGGGCTCACCAAGTACATATTGATTTACTCCAAACTATTTTGTGACATGAGAGTACTAGATGTCATATCACTTTCTATCATGGTGTTCAACCATCCATCACCTACATATAGTATGCCTTAGCTACTTATCCACCTTTGTCTAAGGTGGGCAATCCCTGTACAGTCGTCATGTCACCTACTGACCTCAGTCTCTCAAGAGACTCCATGTAATGAGCAATCCTGCTTGAGTGGGGTCGACTTTGACCCAAATCCTAGTCCCACCTCCACCTCATACCATAACCAATATCCCTATTTGCCATATAATATTGATACAACCAAGGGAGCCCTTCTGGCCTCTCCACCTGGATGTGCTCCCACCCCCAGATCTATAGTAAGAAACTATAGCCCAATCCAAGCCTGCTTTGCTAGTGAATATCATAGAGCTCATCGTAAAAATGAGCTATTAGTGTAGTCCCCTATGCCATAATAAAAGGCTCCTAAATGGTAAACTCAACCAAATATTACACTAGCTCAAGCAGGTTCCATGGGAACCTCACTCTTGAAGAGTTTGATAGCAGTATGTTCGACATGAGTGACATCAGCACCACAAGTCTCATCAATAGAACACCAGCCTCATATTATAACTCCACTAGCACTCCATCACTATCCAAGCTATGTTGAGCCACCTCCTAATCCTCTATAAATACCCTCTAGAGTACTCTACTCCATTGGATAGTAGGTGTAGAAATGATGAGGTATCCCTCAATCGAAATATGAAGAATCCTATATATGTCCTCTAGGATGACTATCATTTCACCAATAAAAAGGTGAAATGTGTTGGTTCAGATGTCCCAATGATCAATCAAGCCCATTAGGTAGGCTTAATTTTCCATCACTACCTCTACCCTTATCACCTTCTTAAGGCCAATTGCCTCAAGACACTCCCAAACGGCACCAATAAGCGCATCATACACTGTCTTGTAGACCGTGGGATATCTATGGTGAGCCCTCACACACTGAATGCATAAATAAAAAATTTAACATTCAAGTAAAAAAACAACAAAAAAATCACTAAACAGTGAGGTCATCTCGGGACAACACGGTCTCCAAGTGAGGCCATCTTGGGTCAAGACGACCTCCACAATGGTCATATTTTTTATCAATGGGTTTTCGAACCATGACCGTCTTACCTTGAGACGGACCCAATATTAGAAGAGTGATTGTCTCACCCTAAGATGACCCCGAAAAACAAATTCAAGCACAACCAAAAGCAAAATTTCCAAGCACACAAACAAACTACACTACATCTTAGCCTAAGGTGTGTTCCTTACCTTAATTGTTTATGTTGAGGTTCAGTTCTAAACTTTAATTAGTGTGGTTCATTTTATTTTGTGAGGTAACAAAGGAGAGAATACGGTGTTTACCTTTCTCCTTTTGAATCCTCCGACCTTCAAGGTATTAGGTTGGTTCATGATGAGATTTAATCAATGGTTCAGTAGTGCTCTGCATAAAAAATCGTTCTCCTCCTCCTCGACTCCCTTTTACTCCAATTTTCAACTATGCAAATGATGTTAGAAAAGTGCTAATTTTTATTTTATATTTTTGAGTCTGTGCGATCATCCTAAGGTCAGATGATCACAATTATTGTGACCATCCCACCAGGGGATGACCACCAAATTTACAAATAAAACAAAAAAGAGACAACAACAAAATACCCAAAAGTAACTTCACCCATTTGGTCACATCACATCAAAAATCCCCAAAGGAACATAACACCTTTGGTCACATCACTTCAAAAAGTTCCAAAGGCACCTAACCCCTTTGGGAAAATGAGTGCAAAAAGCTCAAAGGCACCTAACCCCTTTGGTCACATTCCAATCCAAAATGCCCCAAAGGTACCCAAATCCCTTTGGTAAAATCACTTCAAAAATCTCCAAAGGCATTTAACCCCTTTGGTCAATCAATTCAAAAATCTCCATGTTAGCTTTTTATGGTGTATGCCAAGGGATAATGCAATCATAGGATGCAAAAATGTAAGATGCTAAAATATGCTATTAATGGAAAGTGATGAAAATGATACAATGCAATATGGAGGAAATGAACACTCTAGAATAGATACTAAAGAACTACATTGTACCCCATCACCAATCTATATGGTGATCTACCTAGTATACCTACTACTACCTACAATGATATATAATCACTCACTATGAGACCCTTTATATAGAAAGATAGATTGCTTGGCATAGGTTCTTTACCTCAGGGTCAGCCACTTTATCGATTTTATTGCCTTTGTAGGTCACCCTTTATATTATTGCCTTAGATTTAGCCTTTGGATCTTGGCTCAAGGTCAGCCTCTTCATCAGGTTTGTTGTCTTTGTAGGTCAACCTCTAGGTCTGTTACATCTATAGATCACTACTTACTAGGTTCACCATGGGTATAATCAATTAATAATCTTGATAAAAAAATAATTGATATTTTATATTTAATTGTATAAGCTTCAATATTATAAAATTATATTATATTATGGTGTATTATTATGTGAAGATTCTATTATCATACTATTAAAATAAATTATTATTTATATGATTGAAAACTAATAAGATAAAACACATTAGAGATGGCATCTAATGATAATTTATCTGTTTCAATGTTAATAAAATAATGTTAAAAAAATATATATTAATAAAGAAAACATATCAACATCAATAGACTTGTTAAAAATAATGTTAAATAAAATTATATTTAGTCGTGAAGAAAACAAATCAAAGGCTATCATAATTTCAAGGTTAGTAGTTGATTGCATTACGCTCATCCAGAATAATCCAATTACGATTTAACATCATATAAGAAACTCTTGCCTGGAAGATAATTTTTTCAAACGATCTTGACACCACTTACGTTGTCGTAAAGACAACAACTTCTGCAATGAATTTGAACATCAATGTGTTGCTAGGTTTTCCATAAATTTTCCTTGTAGATTATTGACTCTAAAATTTCTATAGGTTAGTGGATTGATATTTGTTTTTTTGGCCAGGCACTTATCAAGAAAATATTTGGGTTCAAACCTTAAAGGTAACAATTTACAAAGATAATAATCTACTCTAAATCCTCTAAAGGCTTGTCACACCAAAAAAAACAAATTTCTTTGTAATTCAAAGCGGTTCTACCCACCAAAACAAATTAAAATTAAAACCAATCGATCAATGATGTGTTTTTTATTAGTACATCAAACCAATAAATGTTTTATTTATAATTAAAATTTGTGTTTTAATTTTTAATAAAACAAGAATTATTATCAAAGTCACATCCCAACTAGAAATGTAGAATGAGGAAACAACTCGAAAGGGTAACCTCCAAACTGCAATGACTATGTGGAGAGGATGTGCACGGATGCTTTGTTGTCACTTGTACCATTCGCTATAATCTGAATCTACAACAACATTATGCTATGATACTTTCATAACTAGGTACTTTACCTCAGGGTCAACCACTTCATCGGTATATTGTCTTTGTAGGTCAGCCTTTATCTTAGTGCCTCAAGGTCATCCTTTGGATCTTGGCTCAGGGTTAGCCTCTTCATCGGGTCTATTGTCTCTATAGGTCAACCTCTAGGTCTGTTACCTCTATAGATCACTATTTACTAGGTTCACCATTGGTATGATCCCCTCTCTCATGGTGAAAATGATCTAGAAAGTGTCAATCTCTTCCAAATATGCACCTTTATACAATAAATTAAGCCATTTGAGAGTGTCGGTCTCTATCGAAAATACACTCTATATTACAAAAAAATAGCCATAGACTATAATCCAGAATTTGAGGATGGAAAAAGAAGAAGAAAATTCTAAAGTATCTATGTTTGACGTCTTCAAAAGTTGATGTTTGAAGTGTCAATATTTTATAGTCTTTGGAATTGTAAGTTTCCTTATTGTAATCTTCTCATCCAAACAGAATGCATGGATAACTAGTCGCTACATCCACTAGGTGCTATAGATAAGATAACTAGGTACTAGATTCACTTGCATTGAGTGTTGGATTCAACCGAAAATACACTCCATAAGAAAAAATTCAAGGCCCAAAAAAGCATATCATATAGCCTCAAAACTCAAAATGGACACCACCAATGTGTATAGCTCAAAAAAAGCTTTTCAATGAGTATAAATACCCTTATATTTAGGTCTAAATAGGGCCTCCCATTTGCATAAAAAAAACAACATGCCTCTCTATGCAAAAAAATAGAAGAGGGAAACAATGTCCCTTTACAACTTGCAACAGGAATCAAGAATATTCTTGGCATCAAGGAATATTCTCCTTAGAATATTCCATATGTTTAAAAATAGTAGGGCTCTCTAGCAGCAAAATAAAGAGAGGGAATATTTCCTCCAATGGAATCAATTTGAAATATTTTGCATCTTTACAATTTTCCCTCGCAGGGGAATATTCCAAAAAATTTCTTTCAAAATAATAAAATGTTTGAAAAATGTTCATAGGTAATTTTTTTTTCCCTTCCCACCAATAATGTGGGACACAAATATATGGGTCATCTCCTTTAACCATTAGATAAAAACATGTACCCTTAATGGGTTACATTATCGGTCCTCCATGCCCTTTTTTAAATATATTTTAAAAACCATCACATAAATAATATGACAAAAGAATGTGCAATATTCCCATACACACCAACAAGAAATTGAAAATCCATCGCATGCAAGTGTTCCAGGTAGGTGTGGACTAGAAGGCATGGGATCCATACTGCATGTAACAAGGGCTAGGTCATGCAAAATATGAAGTGCCTTATGTGTTGGGAGGAAATCGCGTAGATAGTGGTCATGGTGATGGTATAGTGGTGAAAGCACCATGAATCAGGGGTGTGGTAAGACCATATGTACTATGTCATTCTCTATTCCACCTTGAAAATCAAATTGTGGGGCTGATTTGATGGAGAAAATATGGTAGACCATGAATTTTACATTGTTCTACGTGCTCAACTATCAAAAAATAGATTGGAAAACCTTATCAAATACAAGGATTGTTAGACCTTCTACATAATTCATAAGAGACTGCATCGGATCATACTAGAAGAAATAGAAGAATCCATGTGGTCAAATACTATTACGACATGTTGCTCGGGCCCTCAGGTGAACAAGACAACTATTTAAGTTTCACTGAGCTCACATAGATTTTCCATGTGTATCAAGCTACATGCATCGAGATATGGCGGCATTGGCTATGATGAGGATGAAGCTCTATGTAGAAGAAGATGGATATTAGATAGGAAATACTACTTTATTTTTGGAAAATATCAGATATCATTTGCTAGAATTTGCAATATAAAATTCATCCTTTTGTTGTTTTATTGTGGCTAAAACAACAAAACAACCCACGAGCACTTGCAGAGTTTAAGTAGTGGCTAGGGGATATTTTTGTTCTTCTCACATCTGTAAATAGAGTATATTTATGTGGGGGGTATTCTTCTAAACTTTCACTAAAAATAACAACCATAAAAGTCCAGTAATAGTCACAAGAAAAGAAATAGTAAGGAGTTGAAATATGTGTTGTTTCACTCGAGTATGGTGACTGCAAGCTATTTTTTTACTACAAGAGCTTGAAAAATTGGTTGAAGAGGCCAAAAAATCTCACAAATATTTCATAGATATGATTGTTGTATGCTATGAATAGCATTGGTTGAAGTTAAATATTGCTTGCAAATATAGCAGATGCTTTAAATAATGCAATACCAATTCCACATAGATTCTTGTTCATAGTATATAGTGGAAAGAACAAACAAGTAGATTAAGCTAGGGTTTGATTATTGGGGGGTATCGAGGGTCATTGTGGGTCCATCGAGAGTGTAGTGGTGTTGCATTGGTGTGGTGTTGGTGTAATGCAACTACAGATGTAGATGGCACAAAGTGACCATGATCTTGGATCTTCTCTCTTTGATCATGTTGGAGGGTTAAATCCTCCATGCCTATAGACTACAATTCTCCATGGGTATAAATCCCATAGTCATGAAATAAATATTTGCATATGCTTGTGAGGGTATCCTGCTATTGAATCCCTTTAGAACTCTAGAGTTAAGCATTTTTATTGGAGTAGAACTGGAATGGGTGATCACCTGGGAAGTCCCGATGCTACACCCAATTTTTTGAAAAGGATGCACCTCACATAGGATTTTTGCAATTCATCCACCATTAATTTTTCTCCAAGCTAGTGTAGAGCATACTCCCTAAGAAATGGAGAATATTTTCCAACACCAATAAGGGAGGGGAATGAGGAGGGATTTCCATGAGGGAAATCCCCCCTCAAGCCTACAGGGCAGGAAAGCCTACTCTGATACCAAATGACAGGATGAGAAATGAGATAATATTGTACAAGAAAGAGTACAAATATATAGGCATAAGCCTATATGAAAATATGACAAGTGTCATATGACACTTGTCATAACATGCATACAAAGTACACATTAACTTATTTTAACAGAAGGGTGATGTTGTCTATGTTATTACTATCCATAAGTCCACTTATAAGCCCATATTTTTTAGCCTTCTTCAATTTCCTACCAAAACCTCTACCATAATAATGAATAGATATGGTGATAGAGGATATCCCTGTCTAAGGCCTCTCTTGGCTTTAAATAATTATGTTACTAACCCATTGACCAACACTTAATATGAAATTGTAGAGACACAAGCTTTAATCCATCTAACCCATTTCTTCCCAAATCCAAATTGTTTTAATACTACAGAAATAAAATTCTATTTAACACTATCATAGAGTTTACTCATATCAAGTTTTAATATCATTGCTTTCTCTTTTCTTGAAGTTTTTAAATGTATAACTTCATGAGCTACTATGATCCCGTCTAGAATCTGTCTACCTTTCACAAATCCTCCTTGTTCTTCTAAAAAAATTTTGTCTAACAATGGCCTTAATTGATTTACCATAACTTTGGATATAATTTTATATGCCATATGACATAGGCTTATGGGTCTAAATGAATCAAACAATTCAACATATTGTTTTGAAATTAGGGTCAGATATGTTGCATTTAGTTTATAAGTATGTATTATTTTACCCTAGACTATTCCAATACCACAAATAAATAATCCTTCAATATATCCAAATTATGTTGGTAAAATTTTGTAGAGAGCCCATCTACACCTATGATTTTATCCTTATTAAAAAAGAAAAGAGCTAAATGAACTTCTAGAGTAATAGGCTCCAATAGTTTTCTATTGTCTTCATTCATTATAACTGAAGGTACTTCTTAAAGAAGTTTATCATTAAGAACTTTAGACTCCTCAGATCCTAGATTATTCTAACAAAAATACCTTACCTCTTTTCTAATTTGACTCTTGTATTAAATCCAAACCCCTTCTATTGATTGAATTCTACTAAATTTGGGTGTTGATCTTTGTACTATATCCATTCTATGAAAAATTTATATTTTTATCTCCTTTTAACCAATTCTATCTTGATTTTAATCTCCAAAAATTCTCTTCCTTAATATATTATGACATTCATTAAGCAACTCCTTTTCCTCTGAGATTGGATTATTATGACCACCTTTTTCAAATTTTGAAAGTTTATATTTTAGTTCTTATTTCTTCTCAAAAATATTTTCAAAAGTGTCCTTGTTCCTTGTTCCATTATTTTAATCTAGATGTCATTGATTTAATTTGTTTTGGAAGTGCATACAACTCACTGTTTCCTAAAGAATTCCATGTTTGTGCTATCATATCAAGAAATTGAGGATGTTCTTTACACATATACTCATATTTAGAATATGATATTTTTTTAAATTCACTTACCACCATTTTAACTCTTATTGGCCAGTGATTTGAACCAATCCTTGTTAAGGTATTAATTTTAGCACAAGTTCCTTCATCTAGCCAATGATCTGAGAGTATGAATTTGTCTATTTTTTTACTATTAGGTTATGGCCTCTCCTATTGGTGGTCCATGTATAGTTATTGTTTTTAAACTCAACCTCCCATAGATTATTATTTTGAATAAAAGTTGAGAAATATCTTATACTTTGGGTTAATTTTCTAATTCCCCCAAAATTTTCATCCAACTTGGTTTGGAATTAAGATCTCCTATGATCATGAATTAGGTTTCTCGGTATTTATTTCTCATGAAGGCTTAAATCCCAATCTAAACTTCTAATCTACCTGACTGAGTTGTAGGTCCATAGACATTGATAAGGATGAAATGAATATCTACAAAGTAGCATGTGACTAAAGACATTATCCAATGCCTAGTTTTATAAATGGTTACATAGGAGGTTCTAGTAGGATTCCAACAGGTTATAATTCCCCCTACCACTCTTTCAGAATCCATAGCCCTATTCACATCTTGCCCATACTATTTGAAACTTCTTTTGTCATTTTAGTTTCCTAGATATAAATAATATTAGGCTTATTACTTAAACAAAGATCCCTGATACACCTCTTTGAGGGGGCATTAGCACCCCTTATATTCTATGAGATGATAATCATGTCTTATTAGGGGCTATTGGCCCCGCCTATGAATTACCAATATCATTTTGTTGTTTGGTAAAGAGAAGTTCAGCCAACTTAGCTTATGTTCCTTTCTCTATTTTTGCTCTTGCTTCCTTGGATCTTGCTTGACAATTTGAGGGTTCTCCTCTTTTTTCCTTACATGTATTAGGATTATATATTATTATTCTATTCCTCAATATTCTTTCATAACTTTGTTTCTCATTATATTTATCCTCTATTGGCTTTGCTACATAAGCTTTTGACTTGTCTTGCTCATTTTTGGTATTTCCTTATTAATGGCAGAGGTCTTAACTTCTAAAATTATATTTTCTTTATCAACTTTTTTCCCCTTAATGGTGCATGGTACTTCAATAGAGTCTTCAAAGTCTTATGAGACACATTTCTTAGGTTCATCAAGATTTTTTGTTCCTAAATTAGGATCATATTGAATAGACAATTCCTTATTAATATGTTGAACTTGTTGTATTGTGTCCTCTAAGTTTTGATATACTTTTTATTCATAGGATAAAACCTCAAAAGAGTTGGTATTTCTTCCAATATCCTTCCTTACTATTTTCCATTGTTTATTTTCTTTCATTTTTCTAGATCTATATTTTGGAATTTGAAAACCATCTTCATCCATATTCATTTGTAAGTTTCTCTTGCGGTTTTCTACATATGATTATGATGGGCTCTTATTAGGGCATGATATCTCAATATACCCCACCTCATAACATATTCTACATATAAAAGATATGTTTTCATAATCTATGGTTTGGGTCCACATATTATCCATATAATTAAGAATTATTGATTCTTGTAAAGCTTTATTTATATCAATCATTACCAATATTCGAGCATAAATAACCAAGAATCCATCTTTCATAGTATCTAAAATCTCAAGGAATTCATGTAGAGTGTTGTCTATTGCCTTGAAGGTATATATTTCCTAAAATTCAAGGAAAACCTATACATCCTAACCCATATCGGTACTAGGAATAGATTTACATTTTTAGGTGAAAAGCCTTCATACCAGTGGGTAAGGAAGAGTGTTGCTCTTCCTATAAACCAAGAACCCCCTTTTAGGATTCTATATCTTTCTTCCCTAGAACAAAAAATGGCTAGGAAGAAACCTTTGGGAATAAAGGATAGAATCACTCCTGGAGACTTCCAACTCCTATTTATCCACTTTCTCTAGGTTGAAGCCCTTGACTAATACCCATTAAATTTACCAAAAGTCACCCTATCTTGGAGCAACGAGGATCGATCCTTTGTGGTGTGCTCACTAACATCTACCACTAGATATGATTCTAAGGATTTAGCTATAAATTGATCCATGGAAAGGAAACTAAAACTCAAAATCTATTGAAATTTACCAAAATATCCTATAGCAAATATAATATTTGATTAAAATATTATAATAATTTACATTCAAATTTTTTAAGATAAAGAAGGGAAAAAAACTTAGCTAGAAAATTCTATGCCTAGATAGAATGTCTTGCCTCACTTAAGTCCTAGCCCTTCATTGCTTCTCCCATCATCTGAACCCTAGTTGACAAATATTTACAATTTTGTTTTTTGTGACTTGAAAAATTGTCATTACCCTTTTTCTGAATGGATGACTTCATAGGGTTGTATCTTCATCAATATTGCTTGTATTCCTTCATATGAACACTTATTTTAAAGCTATTCAAATTTTGCACAAGTTGGTCCAAGAATCAGCTGAATCAAATAACCCTTTGTGAAGATATGGCTCCTAAAATATGAGACATTTAAAAAAAAATGCCCTAATCCTTCGCAAATATGTAAATGGTCTAATATTATATTGCATCGATCACGATGTTGATACTCATCTTGGTGAAATTCAAATTTTAGAAGGAAACTAGACAAGTGAGATTTTATCTCTTAATCAAAATGATGTCAAGGATGTGATTGTGGAAACATAACACTTCGAGGAAGTTGAAGAATATATTTGATAAAGAAAGAAAAAAAAAATATTTGTGATAAAAAGACATGTTGGATATAGTTTGATTGATCAAAAAATAAATGCACTATTTTGGTATTTTGATGGGAGTGGCCCCAAAAGAAGTTGCCACACACACACACACACACACACACACACACACACACACACACACACACACACACACACACATATACATATGTATGTATGTATGTATAATGTTAACAATAATTTTAAAAATAAATATTCTTTTAACATTCAATGAATATGAATATTATTTAAAAGCTTTAAAAAATACAAATAATTGTATTTTCTCATATTAAAATAATTTTATATAACTAAATAATGATTATTTTAATTAATTTATGACACATTATAATTTAAGTGGGCCTAATGGTAAGACTTTGGAACTTTGAATAGGAGGTTCAAGGTTCAAATCCAATGGGGGGTAGAGTTGTACACCATACTTTGGTAACCAAAGTTTGGTTGGATAAACATATATTGGGTAAATAACATCCTCTATGAGGGTCATTTCATATAATATATGGTCTCATGGATGTTAAAAAGTACTTTACCTTTACCTTTACCTTTATCCATTATTTCTATGGATTAAAAGCATGTCATCCATGGATATTTTAATGAAAGAAATTAAGATAATATTTCAATAAATACAAATTTGATCATAAAGGAAGATGCTAGGCCATGTAGTGTTAAAATAATGCCTATCCATAGATCTTGATATAATCTAAGATATTCAAGATTTACAATTACTTACAATGATCAAAGAGATTAAATCATTTTTAGGGAAAATTTTGTTTATGGCCACATTCATCACCAATATTGCACATATATTTAGACCAATAACCAAGATGCTTAAGAAATATGACTCCTTATAGTGGACTGAAGAAGGGAAGAAATTATTCCAATCGGTGAAAGACACCATTACTAAATCCCCTGTCCTGATCAACCCTAACTTATCTAAAGAATTCATGTTGTCTGTGTTTGGGATATAAGAGAACATCGTAGTCATCCTAACTCGGAAAGAATGATCAAGATGAAGAACATCCCATATTTTTCATGAGTCAAGCCCTTCACAACTATGAAGAGAGGTGTACATTAGAGAAACAAGTGTTTTTCATCATGTAGGATATGAATAAATTTAGATACTCTCATGCAAAGCAAGACCACTATCTTTGTAGTATATTCTGATGTTCAATATATCATATTACATATTGATTTGGGAGATAAGAGGTTGTATGGATCAATAAGATACAAGAGTTTGACATTGATATCAAGCCTACTAAAATAATTAGATATAGAGCTTTGAGAAAAATATTGGCAAGAGTAATATCTGAAGAATAGATCACTTTATTCAAAGAAATAAATAACAATTGGGGTACTAGGTGGATGAGTGATATGTATAGGTATATGGCTACATGATAAGTCCTTATAGGATTATCCACCAAATAAAATATTAGATTCATACATAAGGCTACCTAATACCAATGGCTAGATAACATCTTGTTTAGAAAAGGGTGTGATTATGTCTTGCTTCGATGCATAGAAGAAGGCACACAAGGTACCTTCACCAAATAGTATCATGATGAAGGAGGACACTTCTCTACACATACCATAGCTCAAAAAATTCTAAGGTATGGATAATATTGGACCACTTATTTTATTGACTACTATCAATGGATCAAGGAGTTTAAGTCTTGTTGGATATTCTAGAAAAAGAAGAAGACAACCTTTTTATCACTAAAATCAATTGTTGTGACCAAACCATTCTATTTTTGGGGCCTCAATTTCACAATATCAACCTATTATCAAGTGTTTTTAATGGATGGATACTCACCACCATTGATTACATCGCCAAATAGGTTAATAAAATTCTAACCAAAGCAACCAATAAAGAGAATATGGTAAAGCCACTCAAAGATATCATCACCAGGTTTGGAACCCCAACTTCCATAGTGAAAAATAGTGCTACCTATTTTAAAGGAACAAGGTGATAATATTTTCCGTTGTACATGAGTTCCTACTCAAAACTTCATCCAATTACTATCATCAAGGGAATGGATTGGTTGAGTTGACCAACAAGAACATCATGAGGATCTTTAAAACATATTATTTTATAATCATAGAGAGATTGGTTCATGAAGTTGTAAAAGTTATTATGGGAATATAGGGTGACACCAAAAGCATCTATAGGATATTCCCCTTATAAGCTAGCATACAATAAAGAGGTTATGCTATCGATTAATCTTGGTATCCATTCCCTCCAAATGTTATAGAAAATCGAGCTAGAAGACACTAACATCTAACCCCTACAAGAAAGGTTGAATGCATTATTAGCCCTAGAAGAGGATAGAGAAAATAACTTCAAGAAAATTTCTTAGTGACAAAAGGTTGTAAATATATGGTTTGATAAAGAAGTACAAAAGTGGAATACAAGCATACCTTTTCCTCAAAAGGGATGAATATTATAGAAAATTGAGTGCTCATCAAAATTTTGATTCTTTGTGAAGTGAATCCTACCATATCATCAAAATTATGGGTCCAAATTCCTATAGTCTTTCTTCCATGGAAGGGGTAATGTTTTCTATCTCTATAAATGGGTAGTACCTTTGATTAATGTAACACGAATCATGGCCAAAAGAATAATTATTTATATATATTTTCGACTATGAATACAATAATTATTTTTGTGTTTTCTAGTCCCAGTATCCCCTCTCATCCCTTTATTTCTTCTCTTCGTTTCCATATTCTACCCCTAAAAATAGTGTTATGTGAAATTAGATAGGATTGTTGACATGATTGTATAATGTTGATGGTAAAAAAAAGTGATTCAATTACAAAAATAAATAATTTTATCACTTAAATGATTGATGTGCCTACCTTCTAAGGTAGGCTTGGGCCAACCACAAATTGGTTAACTCAACCCATTTCCCTTCCTATGTAGCTCATTCCCTATAATGAGCAAAGGACACCATGGCATTCCCTACCTATGTTCTATAAATACCCCATTTTGGGATCCTTAAGTCCTTACTTTTACACTTCTCATATAATAAAATCACATACATCTCTAAGCAAACTAATCCCTTAGTTGATCACATGCATGGGTGATAAATGTTGAGTGAGTTGCATCCTCTCTAGGGTTCCTTGTCAATAAATAAGAGAATCACTAGAAACAAACACTACACATAAACTAAAACTTTCACCAAAGTTTCCAACAATAATAAAACTACTTATAATTTTGATTGAATAGCTTAAACCTCCTAGTAAGTTGCTCTCCCCAAAAAATGGGTGAATCAGCCCCTTCTTCGAGTGAGTCACACCTCTGAGCAAACCATACCCAATTTCCATCATGAACAAATTGTGCATATTTTTAGTGAATCACTCCATTTTGCAGTTGAATCACTCCAATCACAAAAAACTTAATTTGCTTAATTTTTTGTGTTTTCACTCCATTTTCCACCATTATTCACCATGAATACATCATATTACTTTACTAACCCTTTGTTACCAAAAGCTTTGGTAGCCTTACCATCATCCACTTCTACCAACCCACCCATTTTTATTTCCATTCTACTATAGTAGTAACTATAATAGAGGCCAGTCCATCAAAAGAAGTAATATCACTAGAGGATGTTGAGTTGGTAAAGAAACAAGGTAGGAAGAAAAGAGAGATAAGAGAAAAATGCAATAGGCCACACCCTCTAAAAGGCCAAAAGAGTAATTTGAAGACCCTTATTTTAAAATATTTTAGATAAAGTATACCTACTCCATAGGAAAGTTTAGGGTGAAATCAATAACAAGGTTCAATCTTACCTCCCAAACTAACTTTTAGATAATAAGTGAAGCCTAGAAATATGGCTTGGCAATGAACCTAATACCCTAGGTATAAGACTGCTCTAAACTTATAGAGATAATGGCAAAGAGGTACCACCCCACCTCTAAATAATTTAGGCTCCCACAATGGTTGGAGGATGATTTCTACATAAGAATGGGAGTCATAAGAATCATATTAATGGCAATAAAATACTCTATCATGTGGATATCATGCAGTCCCAAAATATAAAAGGACTACTATTATAGGAAATCAAGCACCTATTTGTAGAGATTCTTGATACCCTATCTAAATAACTCTAACTTATTTATAGACTTCAACATCCCACTAGATTTAGATTAGTTTAAATATGCTATACAAACGATGTTGTTAGGGATCACTATTACCCCAAGGGAGAAATATGATATAAGGATCTATGAAGAGTGCATTTTCCTACTCCATGCAGTCAAAACCTATCCTAGATATTCTTGCATGATTAACTATGCTCATTATCTTATAGATCAAATGGAATTTCAACTAAAAACAATTAAGGATGAAAGGAAGTTCCACTATACCTCCAACCTAATGTGGTTGATCTTATACCAAAAGAAAATCTAAGCCACCATTCTCTAGCTAGATTAGGTAGACAAGGATGGTAATACTTTAAGCATCATGAAATGTACTGATGTATCATGTTTAAGAGATAATAAATATTCAAATTTCTTCTATAATGAAGTGTATAAAGTGATTATGGAGAAATTTAAGGGAAAAATACCCAAACTAAGTGATGAGACATGTAAAATAATGATAGAGAGAAAATGGTCATAGAGTGATCTTTATTTAGGAAGGACCAATTATTTCATTCACCTCTATGGGTTTTCAGCCATACCCTTTGAGTTTCCCACCAAAGTACCAGATTATATATTCAACCTCATGTATATAAGGTAACTAAAAATAAAACCACCTTATATCCACCAAAGCGGAAAATCATGAGGATCACTCTTAAGATGCATGGATACAACACAATAATAGAGGTAAAACTAAAATAAATGGGTTTTGAATAGCTAAGAGACCTATGGTCACTTGATCCAATATTTATATTCAATAAGACCCTCAAAAGAAAATGTTTATACACATTATTCTCCCATGAAAAAGATATAACATCCAACAATAGGCCAACTTAAATGAAGAAATAACCCTTGTCACTCTAGGGAGAAATAGAGGATATGAGAAAGAAATTCCACACCGATACGATTATCCCTTATTATTGTATACCTTTTATCCTAAAATAAAATATGACTTTTATTTTGACATCAAGAAGAATAATCAAATACTAGTAGCTCTCAAAAAATGGGATATTTAGACAAGAAAGTCCTGGTCTAGTAGAGAATAAAGTATGAGATAAACACGATAATTAAAACAACTAGGAATGGTCCATTTGATATCAAGTTCTCTATCATCTAGTCCAAGATCATCACAAAGGTACAAAGAGGATAAGTACATTTGTAGAAGCAACAACAACAATAGGCACTTTGGCCCCATGAAAGCTAAAGCCTAGGAAATAAATAGTGCCAAAGATTTTGATATCCAATACACCTTCTGCTTTGGTAGTATTAGTGCAATATTCTAGTAAATGATAATAAAAAGAAAAAGGGTTTCATAAAATATGGATCTATGTTTTAATAGGTGGTTTCCTTAATAGAGAGGCAGAGAAAGTAGTATTACACCTAATCAAGAAGGGTTAAATTACATAAGGAAGCCCTCCTCCTAGATAGGACAAACTAGCCAAGTGGCCACAATTGCATTCACTCTTCCTCCTACACATCCACTCAAATATTATACATAATATTTTAAAAAATGAATTGAAGCAATCCATCCACTCAAATACTATATAGAAAATAAAAGAGATGGAATAGATTGGGAATTCCATAAGATCCATAAATAATCACTACTCATAGATAATATTACACAATACTCTGATGATAAATAAGTGTGAGGGTGTATTTATAGCAATACAAAACCCCTAATTATATCATAAAATTAAACCTAAGCTAATATAACAAGTGGAATTTAGGTTAATTATGAATAATAAATGAATTTTAACCATAACAATGTTAACCATGGCCCATTGAATGTACATAATAAAATATTATAAAATAATAAATACATTGCGCAATGAAATGGCCTATCCAATATATCACATAATGTCAAATCTTGACCATGAAATAAATTACAATTCCAACACCCCGTAATCTAAATTAAGACAAGAAGAGGAGACATCAGTAAAAATAATATCACCCCCCATAATGGATGCTCTAGAGAGCCTCTACATCTTGAGGTTGACTCATTTGGATGCTCCTATCATCTGAAATTTGTTGTTACAAAAACATTTCTTGCACAAGAGTCTCCTTAGGCTTGATCATAGTCACCACTACCATTATTAGATGCCCCCACACATTTTCAAAAATTAATTTTTATAAGAATACAAATGAAGAAGGAAATTCAAAATCACCACCTCTTTTTAATATAAGCTCTTTCAATATTTCATTGTCATAGAAGATTGTCTTTAAAGTATAACTTTCCTATTCATAACATGGATCGCCCTTTTTAAAGACGTCATCTTACTCATAAACCACTAATTTTGAGTCACAAAAAAAGGTTTTGCATGAACCTACTTAAAATAAGAGTTATAACAAATTTCCAAGATTACCTGGAAAAATAATAGAAGGAAGAGATCACGAAGGATTAGATCTTCATGAATAAGTTGAATCAATCACCCAAGTGAGGGAGAGGGATTAACTAAATAATATCATGAATCCTTTTCTTGAAAGCCTCCAAAATACTCAAAACATATTACAACTATCCTATATCCATCTAAATCTCCCAAAAAACCAAGCCAAAGATTTTGATTGTACAAAAACGTGTAAATCTACCATTTCAAACTAGGGTAATATTGTTTGAGGACTATTCCACAAAATTCAACCTAAAACATAGAAATAGGTATTTAGAATAATGTTACCAATGGATAAAGCTCAAAAAATCATGCAATTTGAAAAAAATGCTCAAAATACTTTTGTATGCAAAATTTATGACCTCTAGAAGTTTTGTCCTAATAGCCCTTAAAAATTTAAAAAATAAGTATCTAAACCTTAGAAAAAAGAGCCAACAGCATGCTACCACGTAGCGATCTATGATCCATTGATGCTACCCATTAATTATTTGTCAACATGGCTCTTTTGGACTATTGTGGTCTTGAAACTTACAAAATATTGATTGGTGGAGACTACTTAAATATTAAAAAAAATTGTAGTGTATGAAAGCCCCACATCAGTTACCATGTCAGCCATAAACCTTTATTTATTGACTAGTGTTTCTAGGATTCAATCCTAGGTCTCTACTAGCCTAACAACAACATGATATCCAAGATAATGTAGGGTCTATTGGGTCCTTGAACCAATGCCTAATCCTCTATTGGTTCAATGATCGAATAATCCAAAGCCATAAACAATAGATAGAATAAAACATGCACCCGAATGATAGCAAAAGTTTTTGTTACCTTTCTATAGCCAACTAACTAGATTCTCTTGCTAATATGGTAAGATGAAACCTATAGAAAACCATCTATAGCTCTATAAAAGATGATAAAAAATCCATTTGAGAATAGAACACAAACCAAGCCCTTGTAACACCCCTTTGTAACTTTGCTTAGCCAATCTACAGTTGACCCTATTTATAGAAGAAGGTGATGGTATACTAACCAACCCCTATCAGCTGGATATGGTCAACCAATCTAGGATCATTCTAAGAAACCAAAAAATAACTGAGACTTAAATTCATGTTACATAGAAGAAATGATCAAAATGCCCTTATCTATTTTCAAAATTGCCTCTAGCAAATACGTTCATGGAAGTATCTTCTCCTTTATGAAGATAGCCTCCATATATAATATAGACCTATCAATAATGCATGTGGAAAAATAGAGCAATTTGAGTTCATAACTTTCCTACTATTTCTCCATGTTAAGTCATGGCCATGGAGGAACAATGATGGATCATCAAAACTTGATTTTATGGGTAAATGAAGATGACATATATTCTTTTAAATATTTGAGGAAGAAAGAAAAATGTAGACAAGATCTTCCTTTTGATTTTTACTAAAAAAAAATACATTTGGAAATCTAAAAAATCCATCTCAAAACTTGGTAGAAAAATTAGAGGTATCAAGTTTTCTTCCTTCTTGACCAAGAGATGCTACTCCATACCCACTCTAATACCATGTTGGAATTCACAATATTTTCTATAAATAGACAAAAGCAATCCATCCACTCAAATTTTATATAGAAAAATGAAAGAGATAGAATAGATTGAGGAGCTTGTAGGCTCCATAAATAATCATTATATATAAAAAATGAGGATTGCAAGGGGGTATTTATAGCAATACCAAAACCCCTAACTACATCATAAGGTTTAACCTAAGTTGACATAACAAGTGGGATTTAAGTTAATTTGACATATTAAATTATGTTTAGCCATAACAAGGTTAACCATGGCCCATTGGGATTACATAATAAAATATTACAAAATAATAATACATTGCACAATGGAATGCCCTTGGGCTTATCCAATACATCACACAATGTCGACTCTTGACCATGAATGAAATTACAATTTCAATAGGACAATATAAATCCCAAAGGTACAAAGAGTACAAATATATTCATGTAAGTAGTGGCAACATTAGGCACTTTGGCCCTACAAAAGTTAAAGCCCAAGAAAAATATAGATATTTTGTTATCGATTGCATCTTTAACTTTAGTATTTTTTAGTGCAATAATTTAATAGATGATAATAAAAGGATTAAAGGGGTTCAAAGGATAAGAATATATGCTTAAATAGGTGGCTACCATAATAGAGGTCTAAAGGAGCAAGACACTAGATCGAGGAGGAGGAAATCCCACAATGAAGTCCTCCTCTCAAATAGGGACTGGTCAATCCAATGGCCATGACTACATTCACTCCTCTTCCTACACATATGTCATCCACCATTCCACTTCATTTTTCTACCACTTATTTTTTTTACTTCTACTTCTCTATCTCTTCCTATTCCTTCTTATTATCCTATCCCTACTCCTCTTTCTCATTCTTCTATTGTGCTTCTTCCATCCTCCACCAACACAACCCATGTGTCTTCTAGGAGATAATCACTCCATATGTCACAAAGAGGTACTCCACTCCCCACCATAATCATCATAGTAGGGACCACCTCCATCACCTCTCTTATTGTGCAGTTCATTGCATCTCATCCCACCATTACATAAACCATGATGCCCTTTTGACTAGCTTTATTATTTTTGTGTCACAATTGACTCCTCCTAGTTCTACCACATTTTCCATTGTCACCACTTAGTTCATCACCCTCACTATGGCCACTACTTCCACTCACCCTCCATCTCACACAAGGTAATTTCTCTTATAAGAAAGGAGCAGATTAGAGAGTTGAAAGCCTCAAGGTACATAGAAAATAACATATGGGACTAGGTGACTAAGGACATATGGTACCATGTCAAGGAGAAGGTAAAAAATGATTTCAAATACTTCAATATAACACCCTTTTTAGAAAAAATCTTGAAAACAATCAAGAATATTATAAAAAAAATAAAAGAGCATCTTTTTGCAAGAGATGAACATTAAGAAGTTCTAAAAATCCTTGTATCTATGACCCTAATACAAGTAAATCTACATGGGATAGACCTTAAAGAGATGGCAAAAATTATTAGGAAACTCCTAGATTTCTAAAAAACTTGCAAAATTGTAAATACAATCTAATATCTCTTAAAAACTAGGTCCAAAAAATGGAAAAGGAAATTCAAGGGTTAATCGCTATAGCATTTCCAGACAACTTTGATGATAGGAAATATGTCTTAGATGATGATGTCATGAATTCCATGATTGAAGAATAAAATAATCAAGTCAATGAAGGTAATGCCTCTAAAGTAGATGAAAAACTTAAGTCAATCTTTGCCAAATTTAAAAAGCTAGCAAGAAAAGGGGATGAACTATTAGAGAATCCTTTTGAATACTTGGTAGGGTAAGCCAAAGACATCAAAATGATATGGTTAGCTAATGGTAGTGAGTGCTATGTTAGAGTTAGAGTATATTACATCATTTGGGTCATGTAAATGTACCACCTTTGGTACATAGTTAGAGTAGGAGATTACTTTAGGGGGAAGTTAGCTAGTTACTTCAAGCAATGTAATAAATGCACAAGTGGCAATGTGCAAGTTGTAATGTGCAAGGTGTCCCCTTGTACAACTAGGTAGAGTGTTGGCCAAGGAATCTATCTTCCTATATAAAGGGCCTCATAGTGGTAGATCATATATCAAGTCAATATCAAGTTCTTATCAAGTGCATTGTAGTAGATAGGAGTAGTGCTCTTGTATGGAGTACAATGTAGCTCTTTAGCTCATATTAATGGAGTGACCATTTCCTCCATACTGCATTGTATTTTCATCATTTCTATTTATAGTATATTTCAGTCATATTGCAGACTCACTTGCTTTCATATTTATTGCATCTTATTAGGACCTGTGTTAGATCTCTTCCACTGCATATATCCTCAAAAGCTAATAGTGGTATCAGAGCCATGGTGAATCGAGATAGGAGGACCTACATCCATCATAGTTCCTCTTTGCACTTTTGTAAATCGGACTCGCCAGTGTGCACCGCCACTTACAAAAGTCATCATAAGAGAAGTCCAGTAGGTCAAGAGGAATAGGGAGAGTCACAAGTGAGGACTGAAATAAATCTCAGTTGCAAAAATTCTGAGATTATATTTGGCTAGAGTCTTTCCACAAAGTTGCAAAAAAAACTCGTGAAGACTAGGACTCAACATTCATACCACTAGATTGACAAATCAACTAGTGAATATTATTATCTCCAGAATTACAAATTCTTCAATTCTAGTTTCTAACAACTTGTTGTAGGAAAAGGAGATTCAAAAAAAGGTTGGGAAGCTTCCTACAAGAGAGTTAGGAAGAATATCTTCTTAGAATCATTCCAGCACTTGCAGCAACAAGGAAGAAGACTAAATATTTCAAAGACCTCGAGAAAGGTCCCATTACAAGAGCTGCAATCCTACAAATTGTAGAAGTAAAGAAAAGGCCACAATAGCCTTATAGCAGACTCAAGGAAGAAGAGACTCCAAAAGTTGAGTCAAAGAAGGAGATAGGAGATTGGTGATCTCCATTCAAGATCAATACCTATAGAGTGCAGAAGCAGAAAAGGCCATAGAAGCCTTGATCAAGAAGAAGGTTGTAGAAGCCTTAATTTTAAAGAAGACTTCAAAAAATAAATTCTTAATTCAAAAGAATACTCCAAAGAAGAGTTCTTGAAGATTTTCTAATTTAGAAGATAAATTCCTAATTCAGAAGAAAACTCTAGAAAGGAGTTCCTAAAGAAGACTCTAAAGAAGAGTCCAAGAAATAGGATATTGGTGATATCCTTTACTGATTAAATATTTCCTTCAAGAAGGAGCTGAAGAGATCAAGAGAAGATCTCATTGAAGAACTTCCATTCTTGGAAGAAAGAGAAGGACTAGGAGAGTCCTATACAAATCCAGAAGCAACAGAATCAGAGATCCAAGAAGAAGATCTCATCACCAACACTTCTAGAAGCAGAAGGTTGAAGAAAAGGTCTCAAGACCAGAGAAGCTGCAAGATAGAAGACCTTGGAGAGGTCTCAAGAGGAAAAGAAGAAGGCTTGGAGAGCCTTGTTGTAGAGCTCGAAGAAGCATCATCAAAAGAGTTCCTAGGAGAACTCATTGGAGAAATCCACTACCAAGGAGAAGTTCCTGATAGTGAAGAACTTGGGACAATTATTGCCATCCGACAACAAGCCCAAGAGAAGAAGAATTTGGCAAGGAGTGCCAAATCCTAGAAGAAGAATCCAATGAAGACCTCAATAAATTCAGAATATTGAGAAGAAGAAGATCCTATTTGAAGTCAAAATTTGACAAGAAGTTTGAAGGAAGATTCAGATAGAAGAAGCCTACCAAATCTAGGAGATTTGGAGATTACCTCTCACAGGAAGAAGGTACAGTTCAGATAAAGGAGTTCTCTAAATATACAATAGAAAATCAAAGATCACTGGAAGGATCAAGCCACCAAATCCAAGGCTCAAGATAGAAATTTCAAGGCTACAGTTTGGTGAAGTAGGAAGTTATTCTAGATAGCCAACAAGAAGCTATGAATTCAACCATTACAAGGTAACAACTTGGTGAATAAAAAACACCAAGATCTACATCTACTTTAGAAGCCATCAAAGAGGTAAGCAACTTGGGTGCAATTAGGTTCATTGATTAAACCTCAAATTGGATTATTATCAAACTTTGTTAAGGCACCATATTTAGATTAAAAGTTGTAGAAAGATAGATTGCATTATAGTCTTCAAGTGCAAAAAGGGAAAATTCATTTTAAGGATTATTTGTACATTAAATAGGAGTTGGATATTTTTGAAAGAAATAAAATTATCATCTACCTATTTGCTATCTAGAAAGCAAGAAGACTATATCCTACAATATTGATTGTAGTGAAAAAATTGCAGAATATTCATTAAGGGTAAATTACAGATTACTCTTAAAAGTTGTAGAGATTATTAAGTGCATCTGAAATTATTTTGAGAGTTCATTTATAGGAGCAATAAGGTGAGATTATTGTTACCATTAAAAGTGCATTATTAATCCATTGGCACTATACTAGTTGATCTCTAACTAGTTACTCTCAAAAGGGTTAGTTTGTGTTTGTTGATTGTTAAAGATCAAGGACACAAAAACCAATAGATTATCAAAGTGTCTAGAGACACTATTTGGTGCATAGAACCTACAACATTTCATGGCCCAAAGAAGCCACAAAAATCAGATCAGATTCCTCCAAGGAGTGGAGAAGAAAGCCACCATCAAAATCAGCAATAGAAGCTTCAAATCGAGACTTGGTGAGTCTCAGATTCAAAGTGCACTAAAAGCTATTTACAGAAAAAATAGTGCAGAAATTACCTCTACAAAAGAGCTTCTATCTATGTGGTTACAAGCTTGGGTTCATTAAAAAGCAAAGGAAGGAGTTGTCTAATCAAGAGAGACAACTCCAAAATCAGCCATTGCCTACTTCAAAAGCTGCCATAAAACTAGATATTGTAAAAGAGGTGCAAAAAGGTATTATATTATCAAAATTATTTACATTATATTGCACTACTCTAATATACCCTACATAGGAAGAAGGATAGGTCTTCGATGCCAAAAGGGCACACTCTTCACAAGGAGAAAAATAGTCCAAGGCAGCCATGTAAAAGCATTCTCCAAGCAAGGTAAAAGGGTCTTCCAAAAGGCTCATATCTTCTACGATTTGGATAGCCGAACTTGCAAGAAAATAAAGCACAATACAAGGAAGGAGAAGCATTATATTCAAAGGTAAAAGAGTACATAATAGAAAAGGAGAAAAACTAAAGCACAAAGAAGTAGATGTACATCCGAGGAGCACCATTAGAGTAGCTCAAACTCCACAAGAGCATTTCTAAAATTCTTTAAAAATGTTGCTCCAAGTTTCCAAGGTGTTGCTCACCATTCCAACTAGAAACAACTCACTCCAAACACCATCAAATGCATACAACAAAGGAGGAGTTGGCTATATTGTATTGTTAATAAAGGTATTGTAAATATACGTTGAAGAGGCATTACATAGAAAGCTCATGCACAAAGGGAAGGTGACACTTGTCACCTAGAAGGAAACCCTAACATTTCCATATGAGTGCCCATCCATTGCAAGCTTGACCAAGAAGGCATTACAGGGAAGAAGGTTGGTGTGTTAGAAGAAAAGTAACACTTATCACCAAGAAGCATGAGCACCCATTCAAGATTGTAACACTCATTCCCAGGCATTAAAAGAAATAGACGTGACACTTATCACTCACCTCAAGATTCAACTCTTATTTGAGGTACCAAAGACCAAGGAACTAGTAGCATTCAAGGCCGAATTCGTAGCAGCATTCAAAGTCGAGTTCATGGTAGATTTACGTAGTAGCATCAACATTCATAGCAATAGTAGAAAGAGAGCATTTAAAGCTCCTAGTCAAAGTGGTCAGACATGAGGCATCCATTATCCAAGCATTGCCATCAAAGGTATCAAGAAACCAACCATCATCCAAGTTAAAGAGAAGCACTAAGTCTACGCCCATACATTGGAGATAACGATCAAAAGAGCACTAAAGAGTGTTGTCATCTACATCTAAAAAATAACACTGAATACGTAGAGGTTTGGGGCATCACAAAGGTAAGACTTTACCTTATCTAATTTGCTTTCATTAATAGGGAGATATAAGGTATAATATAAGGTTGAAACATTAAGGGAAATCAACCATATTTGAAAGCAATATTAAAAAGGAATATATATTAAATAGCCTAATATTTGCAATCTAAAACATAGGAGAAATAAGGATTTCTACTTGGATAGATTAAACATCTAATATTGTAAATATCATTGTTTTCTAATATTCCATATTAGGGAGTTATAAGGAATACTACACCAAAGTAGGTAATTGGAATTTAGAAACATTAAATATCAAATTATTAAAGGCTATAAAAGAAGGTTCTATAAGGAATATCAAGAGTTGGAAACTAATTACTATACTTGTCTCAAACTTACATTAAAGGGACAAAAGAGATCCAACTATTAGAACCTCATCAAAAATTAGAAAGTGCTTAAGTTCAATAGGAGAAATAAGGTGTAAAAGAAGTTGATTTTTGCTATTCATAAAACTTTACAAAATCAACCCAAAATTGAACTACTATTCTCAAAAGCACTTTATCTATCATTCAACATATCCAAAATTACTAGGGAGACATAAGGTATTCTACAAAACCTAGAATTTCACCAAGGCATCATCAAATCAATACTAGGGAAATTAAAAGAAGACCACAAGGATCATCATGGCATCAAACAAATTCTTTCTTATAGAATCCCAATTACTTAAGGGACCAAACTATTTCTCCTGGAAAAATAAGGTTAAAGCAATCTTAGTATATGAAAAAATTTGGGAGATAACTCAAGGAACAACAAAAAGACCAAACACAGGTGATACTGAAATTTAGAAGTTTGATGAAAATGATGCAAAATCCCTAATGATAATAACCTTTGCTATCACTGATGAAATACAACCTTATATCAGTTCAGCAAAGACATCTATAGAAGCATGGAAAAGCTTAGAAAATATATTTGAAGGAAAAAATAAAGCCACTATCCTTCATCTTCAAACTCAACTACATTCTCTAAAAATGAACAGTGGTGAGAGCATAGAACTATTCCTAAGGAAAGTAGAAGATATTAAAGGGAAATTATTAACCTTAGGAGAAGAAATTAAATATGAACTTCTTACTCAAGTAACCATGAGAGCACTTCTAGATAGCTACAAACATTTGGTAACATCTTTACAAGTCCTAAGTAAAGATACTTCTTTTGATGACCTAATCAATATTCTTCAAGAATATGAGGTAGAGAATACAATTAAATATGAAATGACTAACACTGCATTGGCATCAAAAGACAATCCATAGGGAAATATTGCTTCATCATCAAAAGGATGAAGACCATGGTATAACATGTATTGTCAGATATGCAAGAGAAAAGGTCATAGTACTAACTATTGCAGATTCAATCCTAGAAATAAGAATCAAGGAAATCAGATGAACAATGGAAGCAGATTTCAACCACGACAATATCAAAATCAGCAACAAGCTCATCGTCCAACCAATTATCCCCAATTGGAGTATCAAAAAGAGAATCAAAAAGGACACCTAGCTCAAAGGATAGAAGAAATAAAAGAACTGGAAGAATCTACAGATGATTATGAAGTCAAAGCTCTTTCAGCAAGAACAACAGGTTATGAAGACACTAACTACTTGCTTGAATAGGTTACAAAAAATAGAGAAGAAGAATACAAGCTCCAAGACAAAGAAGAAGATCCATATTGAATATTGAAATCTTCAATACCCAAATAATGTAATATAGGGGGTGTTAGAGTTAGAGTATATTACATCATTTGGGTCATGTAAATGTACCACCTTTGGTACATAGTTAGAGTAGGAGATTACTTTAGGGGGAAGTTAGCTAGTTACTTCAAGCAATGTAATAAATGCACAAGTGGAAATGTGCAAGTTGTAATGTGCAAGGTGTCCCCTTGTACAACTAGGTAGAGTGTTGGCCAAGGAATCTATCTTCCTATATAAAGGGCCTCATAGTGGTAGATCATATATCAAGTCAATATCAAGTTCTTATCAAGTGCATTGTAGTAGATAGGAGTAGTGCTCCTGTATGGAGTACAATGTAGCTCTTTAGCTCATATTAATGGAGTGACCATTTCCTCCATACTGCATTGTATTTTCATCATTTCTATTTATAGTATATTTCAATCATATTGCAGACTCACTTGCTTTCATATTTATTGCATCTTATTAGGACTTGTGTTAGATCTCTTCCATTGCATATATCCTCAAAAGCTAATATGGTAGAATTTTTTTATCTTGTTGCCACTTAAGACTGGATAAGGAGACAAAAGCACCATGAAGATACCATTTTTTCAATTTTGGGGTAAGGATCCCAATTTTGTAGACTTTGCACCCAAGGATAAAAGTAGGATTTGGGAATCTACACTAATCAAGCTTGAAATTCCAATAAGTTGCCATAAATATAAAATTTTGACACCACTTTTTATAAATTTTGTGCATTTTGAAGCAAGGAGTGACATATGGAGATCATAATACATAAAATATTTCAAAATTTTAAATTTTGTTGAGTTTTTTGAGAAGATGCGATTTACTCGAAAAATATTTCAAATGACTCAAAGATGTGATTTACTCAACAAAGGTGTCAATTCGCTCAAAGAGCAATTTGGCTTACTTTCTAATGAAACTGAATTACTTGCAAAAGTGAGTGAATTGCTTAGTCAAGACACCAAATTAAAAATCCACATAAAATTCAAGGAAAATCTTTCAAAAAGTAATATTTTTGTCATTTTATGACCCACTAAGCATGCTTGGAGCCTTCTAAACCTGTTACAGGTATATTTAAAGGCATGTGATATTTAAAAGTGTAACATTTTGCTCAAGTTAATCCCAAATATTTACTTTTACTAGGAGTAATTATTTTTCACCACAGGTAAGTTAGTAAATAGGGGCTTAGGGCCCTCATTGTAGTCATCTTTTGGCCATGAGAATTTAGAGCTACATTTTATGAAATTGACATTGTTCTTTGTGCTTATGAGATAATAAATTGATAATTCCTTTGCATCCCATTAGAGGAACTACCTCATGGTTTGTCAAGTGTGCGACTATTGAGTACTTCTCTTTTAGACCATATTATCATTCGATAGGGGAAGCCTATGGAAACCCTATCAACCTTGTTGAATATCGAATTTAGGAGGTACAACAACTAAAACAAAATTCATTCAAAATACCCAAATCAATAATATCTAATTTATATATGATGGTTTTTTAAGCCTTTAATACTAACATAAATCTCCTAGGATAAATATCAAAGGATCAAATATAATATAGCCACAATACAATAAGATCAAGATAATGATGTGAGTAGAATAATATGAGCAAATTAATATGTATATCAAGGCTTATAATATATCAAATAAAATTCATTAATAAATAACAATATGAATGAAATAGTATGAAATATAAATTTACAAAGCATGTAGCACAACTTACAATATTAATTGCTCAAAATATATGCAATATTTATTACTTTGCTTTCTCTTACAAATATGATAAGAACTTGCTCTTATCTGTGATATGAAACATCTTGATATGACATACTATGAAGTACTAAATAGCCATAGTAGAATGACTCTTTGAATACTTGACTATTCCTTTCCATATGCCAAGCCTCATAACTCTTGGCTACTCTTCTTGACACTTTCATACTTGATGAACACATGACTCTATATTGTATGCACACCTAGATATGACTCTTGAACTTCACTTTGCACACTCTAATCTAAGACACTTGTGCCTATATTTACATTACATATTTGCATACTTGCATATAAGACACTTGTGCACATAGACACAACTTACATTTGCACACTTACTCACATGACACTTGCGAATTTCCTACACATACACACTTAAATAAAAAGGGGAATAGAACTCACACTCTAAACTATAAATCAACCCTAATCTAATATTTATAAGTTGTACCATGAAGGTACCATGGGAGTACATTAACATGTACCAAATAATGTAATATACTCCAACATTATAAATGGAACTGCATAAATATTTATACTCATAAAAACATTATTTTTTTTTCTAAGTATCATATATATATATATATATGATTTCACTTGACAACCAAATTTGTAATTTATGTCAAAAGGACACCTAATCAAGAAAGGTTAATGCAGAAAGGGTGACAATAGTATGCTCATGTTATCTAGTTATAGGTTATTTTTTTGTTATTATTATTTGATAAAGTAATCCATTTTATATTTTCTTAGAAGTTAGGTTTTGAGTGGTTAGAATTTAGTTGAATAAATACATATTAGATAAATAATATAATTGAAATGTAATTGGATACATACATATTGGGTAAGTAACATTCTCTACTTTAATTTTTTTCCTTAATAGTATTTCTAAAGAAGATAATTAAGGAAGGTAATTGGATGTATAATTCAAATATATATATAAATCTTTACATAGGTATGATGTGAATATTTTGTATTATTTTTATTTTTATTTCAAAGTAGGGTTGTGAAAGAGTTTCCCTTTTTACATAAACTTAAGTCACATTGAGTTATATAGCCTATTTGGTGTTACCAATATTTGAACCTTGATGTGGGTTATATTACCCATGTCTCAACCATTAAACTAAAGACTCATTTACTATTCTTTTAAATTATAAATTTAATTTTACTTATATATAATTTTATTTTTAAATAAAAAACATCACATAAAAATAATATATGACATTTAAAATATATATATTTTGATTGAATATCAAATATTTGTGAAATAAAAAAATTTAGGGCACTCCTATGCTATTTTAGGATTTTTACCCATCTTTGGAGTTTGCGAAAGGTTGTGCATCTTATAGGGATTAGAGTGAAGAATTGGGACAATCATCGCTATCCTATGACAAGCTCAACTTTGTAGTGGAGAAGTACAAAAAAATAGTTCACACAAGATGTGAGGTTTTTATGATGGAAGAAACTCCATCCCTCAATGATCTTGAATCTCCTTGGCAACTTTGACTTGGGAACCTTGAAAACAATTCCATGGAGAATCTTGCAAATTCAAAGAGCGAGAGGAGCTTACTAGAGGGCTACACTGTTGATCCATCAAAACCTAATCCAGCAACATCTCAACCACATGCAGAGCAAGGTAAGCCCCTTTCAGTTGTTCTTCTCGATTCCTTTGTTGAAGTTGTTAATGACTTGTCTGAACATACTATTATTTTATTTTTTTTACGCGGGATACCACATGAGGCTAAATTTCTCAAATGGGTCAGGGGGTTTGGGAAAATACTAGAGGTTGGATAGTTGAGGCTATTCGAGGGTTGGGAAGGGGGTACATAGCAGTCTCCTTTGCAAATTTTGAACATGTTAAAAAGGCCCTCCAATATGGAACTTGGGTTATCTGTGGGTAAACTTGTTATCTGCAAGGTTGGTCTTTGGATTTTCATCCAGAGGGTCCCTCTAGGGAAAAATACCCTTTGTGGATAGAGTTGCCCTTTTTATCTTTGTCATGTCACCCATTTCTCAATAAAATTATTGTTGTTCTTGGTAAGGTTTTGTGGTCTCACCCAATGTCAAAAAAACTATCTAATTATAGAGTGCACCCTCATATTTGTGTAGAAATGGACATATCCAAGTTGTTGCCCCCCTCCCTTGAACTCAATGGGCCAGGTTTCCAAGTAAGTCAGCCTCTTGTCTATCTAAACTTACCTAATGCATGTTTTTACTGTAGAGAAGTTGGGCATTTGATCAAAAATTATCCAAAAAAATAGCTAAAAAGGAACAAATGGAAGCAACTACTAAAAAAATTGCAAAAAAAATCCCAACTAATGGCCCTCATATGGAAGTTGTTAATAAAAATTTAGCCAAGAAATTCCCTACTAATGGCCCTCAACACTCCCTTGTTCCTAAAAAAACTTCAACTTCTCAGGTTGTTCCTCCCAAGAACCCTCTTGCCTCTTCCATGGCTTAGACTAAGTACTCAGATACTCCTGTTAATCCTCAAGCCCCACTAATTTCAACCACGAGTCTTGAGTTAGCTCTCATTCCTTCACCACAACTCTTGAAATATAGTCTTATGACATATGGGTGGAGAGTGGTAGGCAAGCGACAATGTTCATCAACCCCCCAAGATCACTCCATCCATTCAAAGGAAAAAACCCTCTATCAAAGATCTTGCTAGATCCTTCTCTCAAGTGTCTCAAAATAAGGTTCATGCTCAACAAACTCATCTAGACAACACACAATTGTTTCCAATCAATGAAAACATTTTCCAGGCTCTAAATCATGAGGTCGAGAAGCCTCTAAATCACCCCTCATGAATTTAAATCTTCTATCCTAGAATGTTAGGGGTCTCTCCCTCCCTTACCGTAAGTTTCAAGTTCAAAAATTTGTTGCTGAAAATCATATTTCTATTCTTTTCCTTCAAGAATTGAAAGTCACTGGTCACACTCTCACCCATTGTATGGATATCATTGGTGGTGGATATGCATTTGCCTTTACTACTTCTCATGTTAATGGTAAAGGAGGTGCTGCCCTTTCCATAGCCAAGTCTCTTTGTTATGCTATTCTAGACCATGGTGAAGACCCTGCTCATCATTGTGTATGGGTTAGATTGGCTCTTAACTCTCAGGTTATTGGATTTTGTTCTATCTATGCCCCTAATGACCCTCCTAGTCATATAACCCTTTGGGAATGGTTAGTTGTTTCTCTCCCTCCTATAGAATGGATCCTTGGAGGTGACTTTAATATGATTGAGAATCCTAGTGATAAAAGTTGGACTGGTAGTAGACCCCTTTCTAATGCTGAATTTGGTAGTTGGTTGTTTTATCGTAATCATTTAGGTGTGCATGACCCTCTCTTTGGTAAATCCTCCTCTCATAGATATAATTGGTTTACGTGGTCCAACTATCATCAAGGTTCTGCTAGGAAGCTTGTTCGTCTGGACAAATTTTATTTTAGTAATTATTTCCTGGATAAATTCTCTATCCATGAGCAAGTTCGCATCCTGTCTCACACTACTTTGTCTGATCACCTTCCTATCTTGTCTTCTATCCAAAATTCCTCAATCTCTCTTAATTCCATGTTGCTTCCTTTCAAATTAAATGTGTCCCACCTTGATAATCCTGCCTGTTGTCGCCTTGTAGAGCATGTCTGGAATAGATTTCCTAGACCAACTGGTAATACTGGTTGGATCAAATGGTTTGAAACAATGATTTCTAATATGGTTTCATCCCTTAGATGGTATGGGCGCTCTGTTTCCAGGAGGAAGAAGATTCAAGAGAGTCGCCTTCATAAGGAGATCTCTCATCTTCGTTTCATGCTTATGAAAGACCCTACTAACATTGTTATTCAATGCGATCTAGCTAATGTTGAAAATCAGGCTAGAGTTTATGAGTCTTATCGTGCTAGAGGGGCACATGTTAGGTCTCACCTCAATTGGATCTCCCAAGGAGACAAGGGAACTAATTTTTTTTAACTACCTCAGACATAAGAATATTTCGAAAAGGATCACTGAGTTGGAGGACCCTTTAGGTCATTTTATTTTCGACTCTAAAGAGATCATGAATCATTTTGTAGCTCATTTCTCTCAACTTTTTACAGCGAAGACAAGGGATGAAATCCAATGTATCTTAATGGAATACGTGCAGGAACATATTCCCACCTTAGTTGACCCCATTATTCGAGATCAACTTGAATATCCTCTTTCTGTGAATGATCTACAAACTGCTCTTTTTTCTATGAAGAATGACAAAGCTCCTGGCTTGGATGGGCTTCCAATGGAGTTTTATAAAAAAAATTGGCATATTCTTTCCTCTGATCTTCATCACGTTTACCTAGAAGCTCTTCATAATAGTTCCCTTGGAGCTTATATCAATGCAGGGCTTATCAAGCTTATTCCTAAAGGTACGACTCGTAACCAAATCTCCAATTGGAGACCTATTACCCTCCTCAATGTTTCTTACAATATCATAGCTAAAGCTATAGCTTTAAAAATCAAAATTGTTGCTCAAGCGATTGTTCACCCTAAATAATTTGCTTTTCTTAAAGGTTGTTATATTTTAGATAATATTATGATGGCTTGGGAAACTTCGTAATGGGCTATCGATTCTAATCAAGATGCCCTCTTGGTTAAGTTAGATTTTGACAAAGCTTATGATAGAATCAGATGGGATTTTATTCTAAGTATGCTTTCTTGGCTTGGTTTTGGTCCAAAATTCTGTAATCAAATTGGTATGCTCTTTGGTGATGCTTCAGCTTGTGTTCAAGTTAATGGAGCTCTTTCCTCCTCCTTCCCTCTTCAATGGTCTATCATACAAGGTTACCCCCTTGCTCCTTTTTTGTATGTTTTGGTTGTCGATGCTCTTGGTTATCTTCTTCATAAGGCTCATTCTGATGGCCTCCTTCAGGGTATTAAGCTTCCTAGGGATAAGCATGCTCTTAACTCTCATTTTGCTAATGATTCCCTTATTTTTCTTCAAAATACCCAACAAGAGGTGGAAACGGCTAAAGAGATTGTTCAATTATTTTGTGATGTCTCTGGTTCTCGTATTAACAATTCTAAAACTGAAGTCTTCTATACCTCTTCCTCTCCTCGTGGATGCAACTCCTTAATTGAGTGGAAGATCATCCCTCATGGTATGATTGTGCGTTATTTGGGAATTCCCTTTGGGATTAATATCTCTCCTAAGGATATGTGGAACTAGGTTATGGAAAGACTTCAAAAAAATTTAATGCTTGGCCAACTCGGTTTCTTTCCTTAGTAGGAAGAATTCAAGTTGCGAATAAAATTATGGCAGCCTCTCATGTTTATTACTCCTCTTGTTGGATGGCCCCCAAGGTAGCCTATAATAAATTAACTCAGGCCATTCATAAATTTTTATGGACTAAATGGGATGGAGAGGTGGGTATGACACCCATCTCTTGGAAACTTTGTACTCAACCTAAGGCTTTAGGAGGTCTAGGCATCATTGATCCTCTTACCCAGAGCAAAATTTTGGCTGCAAAATGGGTTGCTAGAGCCATTATTGGTGATGAAAATTAGAAACACCTATTTCAATACAAAATATCTCTAGCTACTCACAAAGGTTAGAAACACCTATTAGGAAAGAAACCCCTTGGGAGGATAAGGTCCTTAATGCACCTTATTTTATAGTTAAAGGTTCTATTCCAGTTACCCAAAACTGGAAAGCTTGGCAATCAGTTTCTCATTTATTGGCTTGGAAGTCTGACTCCTTGAGACATGGTTTGAGCATCGGTCTAAATAGTCTTTGGTGGAATAAACTTATACTCCATAATGATAAACCTTTAGCTTTATGCAATGCTATTCATGGGCTAGCTTTTTTGAAGAAAGAAATTAATAGAATTAGAGATATATGGGATCCGAGTAGCTGCTCAATTCTTACCTGGAACCAGATCTACAATAATTTCTCCCTTACCTCTAGGTTCAAAGAGTCTTATGGTTTAGTTGTGGCTTCCATCCCTTGTGAGGTCCTTATGAAGTTGGGAACAACTGCCCATAATATTTGGAATGACTGGAGATGGCTTAATGGTCATAGAATCTCTTCCATTACTTCTAGTTGGTTATACAAAAATCTTCTATGTCCACCTTCTTTAGACTCTAAGCTCAATGTCAAGTGGCAAGTGAATTTTACCAATGCCCAATGGCAGTTTCTTGCTACTCAAATTTGGAAAGCTCTTGTTGAATCAAAAACTCAACTTCTTGGTTGGCGGATTTTGCATCAAAAACTGCCAACGACTGAAAGTTTGGCTGTGATTTTACACATTCCCCCTCAATGCAATTTTTGTAATGCTTTAGAAACTCTTATTCACTTGTTTTGGTTTTGTGGCATGGCTAAACAATTTTGGGATATCTTCTACTCTTTTCTTTTTCCCTCTTTCACTAGATCTTGGAAGCTTTCTCTGCTTGGTTTTTCTCAGCTGGATCAATACCCCAAACTCTGGGATGTTTGTAGACTCATCCTTCTCAAGCACATTTGGAAGTGCAGATGCAAAAAGGTGTTTATTGGATCTGCTCCTCCATGGGATATAGTTTTGGCAGACTTGACCTTTGATATTTTGTTACATGTGAGACACATTCATTCCCAAGTCTATGGACCTTCCAACATGCCTCGAGATGTTATTGACAGACTTCATCAACTTTCTCATATGATTCAAGATCTTCAGAAGGTCCAATAGAAAACTAAGAAGAAGACAATTAACAATGATAAGCAGGTTCAAGATTTGATTACTTATTTTTCTTCTCTGAAGACTTCAAAAGATATCACGGAAGACATGTGTAGCACCCTAAAATTGGCGCAGTAAACCTTAGCAAATAATTAAAATTACCTTAGTAAATAATTCAAATTCAAATTTCAACCCCAAAACCGCTCCAAAACCGCCTGCTACCCGTTTCCTCATTTTTCATGCCATTTTTAGGATTTGTTTTGTCCATTGGACGATATCGTCGCCGATCAGACGATATCGCCTCAGATCGGACGAATTCATCTAGAGCAGAACGTCCAGACGATTTCATCCCAAAACTAATTTTTCATAATTAGCTTCTATTTCAACGACGTCTCTAACTTGGGCAAAAGCGTGTCTGCACGGTTAGAGACTTCCCCCATTGGAGATCTCCCAAATTGGGATGATCTCCAACCTCCCAACATCCTTCCTATGCCTATTTAATCTTAGGCCCTCCCCTTGACATTCCCCTGGCTGAAATTTCCTGTAACACGAGTTCTATTTGCATTAGACCATCTTAAATCACCATTTGCCTTCGTATTTTTCCAAGTTTGTTTGCAGGAACTTCATTGTTTTTCAGTCGGAGCAAGCTCAGATCATCGTAGACGATCTTGTACAATCTCGGACGATCACGCCCCAATTCGAGATGATTTTGACTACAGTCAACATTGGGGGCAATCAGTGCCCAGAGTTTGCACTTTTCCTATACCTTTCTGCTATTCTATTCTGCATCTAGTTAGTTTTATTATTATTTCTTGTTATTCTGCATCTTGGAGTTCACCCATATAGCTTAAATACATAATAAAATCATGATTAGCTATTAAAGCATGATAATTTACTTGCATTTCTATTTGGGATTATCTTATTAACATCATTATTATCATTTCACATCATTTTCCTTTATCAGCATAGCTGCATTTTTTGTATTCTGTGTCTATTTCTCTGATTGCAGGTCTCTGACGAATTCGTCAGATCTCAGACGATCCTGTCATATCAGAGACGATCCTGTCAAATTCCAGACGATCTGGACTGCTTCAAAAATTAGAACCTCCATCAGACATCCGAATCAGGTATGGTTTTTCTCACTTAGCTTGTTCTCTATATTTTCTATTTAAATCTATTTTTTGTATTCATTTAAATCTGCATTTCATAATAGAACAGTTTAGATTCATTTGGCCAAACCTAGGATTTGAATGATTAAAGCTAAAACTGAACACATCAAACACATTCCCAACCTAGGCGTGGAGACTGCCACTAAACGTTTCCTGGTGAACCCCACCATCCATCAAAAAATCACCTTAATACTCCTCCCCCAAGAGGCGGGACCTTCAAAGGGCCTCTCAGTCCGAGGTATTGTCCCATCCTTTTCCCATCCCCTTTCGGGCGGATCCTATAGCCTGAAGGTAAGGGTGCAAAAAATTTGGAGCGATACATTTTGGTGAACCCGACGTGAAACTAAAACCTTTTGAAAAAAAAAAAAAAACATAGATGCATTTAAAATCATTAGAAAACTACTAAGTTGCATATCATGTTTAGATGGTAGCTCCTAAGAAAAGACTAGTTGTCACTATAAATGTTGAAAATCAATTAATAGCCATAGAAATTAATTCTTTGCTTAGTATCTCAAACAGATAGAGTCCAACTTTTGTGGGACGAACTTAATAGGAGATTAGATCTCATTTCATCTAGATCAACCGAACTTAGACAAATTAAGAGGTTTGTCCTAGATAGAATCCTGGATCCTCATCAACTCATTTTTTATCATGAACTTCAGAGAGCTTGCCATAGGTGGTTAGCTGATAGGAGAGCTCTTGTGTCTTCAGAATTGTTCACCTTCGAGGAATACCTCGAGAACGCAAGCTATAGTACACCAATTCCTAGGTCGTGTAGAAGACCAAGAGGTCATTCTTACAGATAGGGAAAGGTGGAGGAGAGTTCCTAGAGCTGTGTTATATCGAGAGTATTGCCACGAACTTTATTTCTACCAACCGAGTCCGAGACAGATAATATCACTATAGCACTTTTTGTCAAATTCTTGAAAGAAAATTTTCAATTTGAAGAAGAACATTTCATGACTCCTGAAGAACTTGAGCCCGTTAATGATATTTATAAATTGTTTATAGAAAACTAGATCATTGCTTTCATTATTATTATTTCTTGCATTTAGTGTGTTGTTTGTTATCTTTATAATATTGTTAAAAAAAAAAACAAGAAAAACCAAAAACATAACAAAACCAAAACATTTTATTTTAAATACTATAGTAGGTATATAATTAAAATATATACCTCTTAAGCTTGTTGCATATATATATATATATATATATATATATATATATATATATATATATATATATATATTTTCTGAAATCTAAGTTTAAGCACAATGACTAGACTTAGGAATGGTAAACAAACTGAAGAAGAAGAAGAAGAAGATTGGTTAGGAAAGAAAACAAAAAAATCAAATGCCCTTCCTGAGGATCCAATTCTAGAAGGAGAAACTCTAGAACAGCCAGAAGATGAGCTGGTTTTAGATGAACAAGAAGAAAATGTTAAAGAGGAAGGATCCTCATCCCCTAGAATGGCTCCAGACGGAACTATTACTTTTGATAACTTAGATCATTTCTGGAAATTTTTCAATAATAATATTGGTGCTCTTAATATGGCAGTTCGTATTGATAGAGGACAAATTAGTGACACTCAAGCAGCCATGGAAGATATGTTTAACATACACACTAATCCCTTGTCCTTTGTTGATCAAGAAAGTGATAAAGTTGGACCATCCAATATAGATATGGTCACTATGATTCAGAACATGCAAAAACAACAGGTTACCCAACCCCCTAAGGAACTTGTTATTGAGCCTAAAATCATTCCCACACAAAAGAGACCTTCATTCACTGCTTTATTTCGCCAAACTATTGATCAATATGCTTCAAATCGACAAAAACCTAAAATGAAGCCAAACACCAATTTTCAACAATCTGGGATACAACATAATACAACTTCAAAACTTCTTCATAACACCCTTCCTACCAACAATTTACACAATAGCAATATAGCATCTAATCTTCATGTCCCTCCATCATATGCTCACAAATCCCATATTAATGCCCTACCGAACCAATATGGTGGGCAAACCAATAATCTGGAAGCCATGGTGAAACAGTTAGCTTCCCGCATGGACCAGATAGATCCCTACCGTCCCTCGTATAATTATCGAGAGATGTGTAGTCAACCTTTGGATCCCATAGTTGTAGCACAACCATACCCTAAGCACTTTCCCATGCCCGTCCTGCCTATATATAAAGGAACTGAAGATCCCATAGAGCATCTTCGCATGTTTAGGATAGCATGTCATGATATATCACATGATGACTTGCTATTACTAAAAATGTTCCCAAAAAGTTTAGGAGGAATGGCATTAGAGTGGTACTATCAATTGCCCACTCATTCTTTGAGGAATTTTGAAGAAACAGCTGAATCTTTTGTCCATCAATTTAGTGCCTACATCGAGAGACACGTGACCATTAAAGATTTATACAACTTAAAACAAGACAAAGATGAATGTTTTGCTGATTTCTTAGCTAGATGGAGGCAGTTGACAGGAAAACTGCACTTTGTGCTACCTTATAGGGAAATGTTGGACATTTTTATTAATAATTTGCAAGAACAACTATCCTATGAATTATCAACTGCTACCTTGACCACCTTCGATCAAGCTATAGACTTAGCTCGAAGGGTGGAAGATGCTCTCATTAGAAGAGGTCAGCTCAAAAAGAAAGATGATGAGAAAACATCCAGAAATCAATATAAAAACAAACAAGTTGTAGGTGACGGAGTCACTGATAGTAGAAACATTGCTAATGTTAATACTACGAAAACAACGGAGAAGTTTATATTAAAACCTCCTGATAAACCACCTCGAGAGTTTACTAGATTGAATCAACCATTATCAACTATTCTACCCCAATTACTCGAAAGAGGTTTGATTCAATTACCAACTATCCGGGAACCTGATCCAACTATACCCGGATACAGAGCTGATTTACATTGTGATTTTCATAGAGGACCTGGACATGCTACAAACTCTTGTAAAATATTGAAACATAAAATACAAGACTTGATTGATAATAATGAAATGGAGGTGCAAGCCTTTCAACCTAAACAAAATCCTCCTAATAATGCTCAAAAGAACATTCCCCAAAATCAGAATCAAAATGCTAATCAATCATTAGATATATTTCAACATCCTTTACCAAAACATGGTAAAGAGGTGGCCAATCAAATTGAACATCATAATGTTCCCCCTCCTACCCGATATGTAGGGACTATTAGCGGACAATTATCTATTCAGGATCCTCAAATATTTGGCACAACTTTCTCCATGGTTACGTCCAGACCCCTATATAATACTCAAACACCGGATCCTAGTGATGTAGAATCGGATACTGAAAGTGAAATAGACATCACCTCAAACCAATCGAATAGTTCTAAAAATGAATCAGATCCGATTCAACCTATCACAGATGCTATGGTTCCGGAAGAACCATTTCCTAGAAGAGTTACTACTCGACCCTCTTCTAATCAGTTCCTTCCTAATGAACAAGCCATAAACGCTAGACCGAGACCAATTCAACGTCTTCAATATAACATTGTAGGTACCATCGGAGTTGTTACCAGACAACAAGCTCAAAACTCTCAACAGGATCAAACTCAGAATGATGGATCAGCTCCATTTATTTTGAAAAATCCCAATAAAGGGAATCATATGTCTAATGTTCAACCTAAACCTCCTTACAATATTAATGAACAATTATCCAATACTACAACCAGAATTTCCCTGTTGGACTTGTTAAGATCTTCTCCTACCCATAGGGATGAATTAATGCTCACATTAAGCCAAATGATGGTACCTCAAAATATTCAACCTGAAGCCATGTCCAATACTATCATCACTCGAGAAGTCGATTGTATTGACTTTCGAGATAAAGATATCCCACAACATAGTTTACATAAGGATAACCCCTTATATATTACTGCCCTAATAGGAGATGTAGTAGTTAAAAGGGTCTTGATTGATAATGGTTCATCTCTAAACATTTGCACTTTTGACTTCTACCAAATATTTGGGTTTAGAAGTGATGAAATGAAGAAAACTGACATGATCATAAAAGCTTTCAATGATGAAACACAAGAAACGTGTGGAGTTATCACCATCCCATTGCAAGTTGGTCCGAGAACCTTAGACACGACCGTGTTTATTGTACATTGCCCCGCATCATACAATATACTCTTGGGTCATCCTTGGATCAATGCAATGCGGGCTGTCCCATCAACTTTACACCAATGTGTTAAATTCGAATTTAAAAATCAGTTGGTCACTATCCATGGTGATCCTAGACCCTTTGATATGTGTGCTTTGGCAGAACCTGTTGGAGTTCAATTTTGCCCTGCTCTGTCATCCACACATCCTAATTCTTATTTTTCATCTAAACGTGTGAAACACACACCCATAACTTCATCTATTTCTCCTCCATTAATTTCACCCTCATATATAGCTCAACAATCTTCTAAACAAACCACACTAGAACCTCAAAAAGATCTTAAATCCACAACCAATCCTTCATGTTCCATCCCTATAATTTCAAAACCTATAGACCCATTTATTAACACCTCCACATTCTCTACATCTATCATACCTTCCACATCTAAAGATATAGGAAATGTTCCTTCTACCTCTTATGCTCTCACCGATGAACTCTTACCTGATTTATCTAAAATTCTTATATCAGAAAAAACAAATGCTTCTATGCAAAATTCCATTATCTTAAGTAATTTGCCACCTTCTCCTCATACCTTGGGCCTCCCACAACCTATGGGAAGTATCTACCAAGTCGGGAGTTGTGCTTTTATTTATAAAGGATATGATTGGGGAAGAATACCCCGAAACATCAAGACGCATTGTGATGGATATGCTCGATGCTATTTTGCTAATGAATATATTAAAGCTAAACCCATAATGCTTAAATTGGGCTATAAAGGGAAAGGCTTGGGACCTCTCCAAGATGGTATGAAAGAACCCTTTGAGGTAGAACCATGGCCCGCCCGATGTGGTGTGGGCCTATTTCCTAGTAAGGATCAACCCTTCCCTTTTGAAGATGATGATCAACTCATATGTTATCAAGATTATCTAGATAAACAAGATTCTTTGTATCCCAAGAATAATTCTTCTACCTGCAATATGCTATCCATAGCCTACCCTGAAATGATTGCTGAATCCGACGATGAGTTGGAAGGAGATATTTTCCATGATGTCTCCGTGGAAGAGATGTTACACAATGGTTTTTATTTTGATGGTTCTATACCTACTATAGCCCAGCTTGAGGCCACGACTCCTCAAGATGAATTATCCAAGTTAACCTTAAAGGAATTACAAGAATTGGGCGTTTCACCTGCCCCACCTAATTTTGAAAGAGATCTACACATGGAAGTAGAAAACGTCATTAAGGTTAACATTGGACACGAGGATAATCCTCACATCATCAGTATTGGATCAGAATTAAGTCAAGAAAAACAAGAGCAATACATTGCATTCCTTAAAGAATATGAAGATGTCTTCGCTTGGACATATGAAGATATGCCGAGGTTTAGACCCTTACGTAGTCATGCATCACCTAGTAGTCCATCCAGATGCTAAACCTGTTAAACAGAAACTTAGAAAAATGCATCCCAAAGTGGCCTTGCTAGTCAAAGGGGAGTTAGAAAAACTCCTGAATGTTGTTTTTATACAAGCTATTGATTATGCTTGAATGGATCTCGAATGTAGTTCCAGTCACCAAGAAAGAAGCTACCAAAGTTAGGGTTTGCACGAGACTTTAGAGATATTAACGTTGCATGCCCTAAAGATGATTTTCCTCTTCCAAACATGGATCAAATCATTGATTTTACTACTGGGAGTGGAATGATGTCCCTAATGGATGGATTTTCTGGTTATAATCAGATCAAGATAGCTCCTGAAGATCAGGCTAAAACAGCCTTTATTACCCCTTGGGGTACCTTTTGTTGGAAAGTGATGCCATTTGGTTTAAAGAATGCAGGCGCAACATATCAACGAGCCATGACTTATATCTTTCATGATATGATGCATGATATCCTACATGATTATGTAGATGATATTATAGCTCGCTCTATTAATGAAGATGATCATTTAGATGATTTGAGAAAAGTATTTAATCGGTTAAGAGAATATCTTATTCGATTAAATCCAGCTAAATGTATATTCGGAGTCAAGTCCGGTAAACTATTAGGGGTTTTAGTTTCTTTACGTGGTATCAAAATTGACCCTCTCAAGATTGTGGCTATCACTGATATGCCCGCACCTACCAATATATCTGAGTTACGAAGTTTACAAGGTAAGCTTCAAGCTATCCGTCGCTTCATCGATAAGTTGGCGGACAAAACCAGTCCCTTTCTTAAGCTTCTTAAGAAGGATGTCCCTTTTAATTGGGATGACGAATGTAAGGAAGCTTTTGAACTTCTCAAACAATACCTCCTTAACCCACCTGTGCTTTCACCGCCTAGACACTGATCGCCCATTTATCCTGTATATTTTAGCTTCAGATTTTGCTTTAGGAGCTATGTTAGCTCAACTTGATGATGAGAAAAGAGAACGTGCTAATTATTATATTAGCCAAACTTTAATTAGTTATGAAACCCGCTACACAACATTAGAAAAACTATGTCTAGCAGTCATATTTTCTACGCAAAAATTATGCCATTATATGCTCAGTCAGAAAACATATGTCATTGCTAAATATGATCCCTTGCGGTATCTCATGAGTCGACCTTATTTATCGGGTCGTACAACAAAGTGGGTTCTTGCTCTAAGCGAGTTTGAACTCACGTTCATAGGACAGAAGTCTGTTAAGGGTCAAATCATAGCGGATCAATTAGTTGCTGCACCCTTAGAGTCTACCCATCCCCTCATCATTGAGTTTCCTGATGAATGCCTTCAATTAGAGGCAGACCATGTTGAACAATGGTCCTTATACTTTGATGGAGCCCGATGCATGAGTGGGGCTGGTGCAGGTATTATTTTAATATCTCCACAAAAACATATTATACCTTTGTCCTTCAAATTAACATTTGCTTGCACCAATAATACTCGAATATGAAGCTCTAATCCTTGGATTACGAGCTGCCTTGGCACTAAAAATTAAACATCTGCTAGTTTTTGGTGATTCTCAACTTGTCATAAATCAAATCAATGAAGTTTATCAGACCAGAGATGATAAATTACGCCCATATAAAGCATATGTTTTACAATTAATATCTCTATTTGATCAAGTTACCTTGGAAGCTATTCCTCGAACTAGCAACCGTGCGGCTGACGCTATGGCCGCAATTGCCTCTCTTCTGCCCTTGGAGTTAGATGACGAATATGCCACCATCATTATTCGTCGACTCCAGGAACCCGCTTCAAATAAGTCATGCTTAGAACCTTTGGATGTGTTTCTAATCAATGAAACTACTCCTGAACCTTGGTATACGGATATATTTGATTTTCTTCACAATGGGACTTTCCCTGCCAGTTCTAATAGGAACCAGCGTCGGTTATTACGTAGACGAGCAAGTCGATTTGTAATAATTGGCAATACTTTATATAGGAGATCTTTTGAAGGTATCCTATTGAGATGTTTGAATCTAGAAGAATCCAAATCAGCTTTGAGTGAAGCCCACGATGGATCTTGTGGAGGACACTTGAGTGGTAGTGTCATTGCTAAAAAGCTCCTTAGGATAGGCTACTTTTGGCCTACCATGGAAACTGATGCACATGATTATGTGCGCCATTGCGACAAGTGCCAGAAACATGCTGACCTTGTCCATGCCCCTGCACAAGAACTGCAGGCTATTTCATCTCCTTGGCCCTTTTCAAAATGGGGCTTAGACATTATTGGCAAAATTAATCCTGTGTCATCTGATGGACACAAATTCATCATAACCGCCACTGAGTATTTTACGAAGTGGGTTGAAGCTATGCCTTTAGCTTCCTGCACTGGAACACAAGTCTCTAAATTTATTTTTAATCAAATCATTTGTAGGTTCAGAATTCCTGCAAATCTCATCTCAGACAATGGAACTTGTTTCAAAAATAAAGATGTTAAGAAATTATGCCAAAAATATAAGATTCAACATCGTTGGTCCACTCCCTATTATCCTCAGGGTAATGGCCAAGCAGAAGCATCTAATAAAACATTAATTAAAATCCTTAAAATATTGGTCAATAAATCTGGCCGCGACTGGCACATTCAATTATATCCAGCTTTGTGGGCATATCGCACTAGTGTGCGTACTCCCACAGGTACTTCACCTTTTGTTTTGGTTTATGGCGCTGAAGCTATTTTTCCCTTTGAATTAGAAGTTCCTTCTTTGGCTCTACTACTTCAAGATACCGAAGTAGGAGATGAATATCGAGCTGGCAGACTCAATCAGTTGGAACTCCTAGATGAAAAGCGCATCAATGCTTTGGAGCATCTTCGTGCCTACCAAAACAAGCTTAAAAGATCATATGCTAAGAAAGTTCGTCATCGATCCTTTGAGGTCGGCGACCTTGTTTTAAAAGAAAATCAAAAAAATACTAATGCAACTAAAGACCTTAAAGGTAAATTTGAGCCCAACTGGCTTGGACCATATATTATCACTGCTAAATTTGAATCGGGAGCATACAAATTAGCTACCTTAGATGGTAAATATTTAAAAGAACCTATGAATATTATGCATCTTAAGCGATATTATGCATAAAATTTGGTCATTTCATCATTTGTATATATTTTGCATGTTGTCTCATTTTAAAAATATATATAAAACTGTTTAAACAAAAACAAACAAAAATAATAACAATATTATTGACTCTTTCAAAACCAAAAAAAAAAATATAAAGAGAAGAAAGAGAGAGTCAAAATTATCAAACTCCTCAAAAATATTTGTTGTATATATTTCTTCTTAAAATATTGCAGTTATATTTTCAAATTATTTTGGATAAATTAGCATTTATTTGGAATCTCTCACTTTTGCAAACACAAAAATAAATATCTTGATTTTATCTGGCATGATTACTAATCTCTCTTATATCAAAGTCCACAAAATTCAATTAAATAAAGTTTGAGCACGAGAGAATTGATCTTGTTATTTACTTAAACCAAGCATATCCTTTCACAATAAAATGATTATATTTGTAATGTCCATGCTATGCTACATAGTAGAAGTGGTTTCTTGAGCGAAAAGTTTCCCCTGCTATCCTATCATGCACATGGTCTAGAATATTTGAGAATTGACAAAAGGACAAGCTCACCCCTACCCAGAATAAAAATCCCTTGCTCTACAGCCTAATCCGAGCAAGTATCCCTAGAATAGGAAGCAAAAGAAAAAGAAAAATCAAGCAAAATCATGAGAAAAAGAAGCATTATTTCAGAATCATTTTGTACTCTCTTAGCACTATTTCAGCATTATCTCAAATATCAAAGCAAAAATACAAAAAAAAAAAACAAAAAAAAAAGCGAAACAAGCAAAAGCAAAAGCAATAAAATCCCTTTCCCTACCCATTGAAAAGAAAAGAAGGGTTGATGAGCTTGAATCCCTGGAATTCTCAATTATTCAAAAACTGTGAGGTAAGCCCCATAACAAGTGGTTTGTGCCCAACCCGCTTGGCCTTGGGTAACTCCTAGCGTGGTGATATGTCTGTCACATTAGCGACCTTCTTTTGTACAGACCTATGTCTGCTTATGGATTAGCTAGCTCTTGATAACCCGACTTACATAGTAGTATAGTACGGTTATATGCATCTAAATCATGGTTAATGAACACTTATTTGGTTAATTCAAATCACTTGTATCAAATTATCTTGCTCAAAACTGGTAAATGCACAAAGCAATTGCACACACATTTGTATTTGAGAGATTTTGTGTATCATTATGATAAATCAAGATCGGAAATGAACTCACATATGCACATGGGATTCCTTATAAATCTAACTTTTGTCTTTAAGATACTTTGAAATATTTTTGTAAATTGTCTGGAATAATTTCATTTTCTTCTCTGAGAACAGTTGTTTAGTATAAAGACAATTACATGCATTTATCACAAAAAATCATAAATCATTTTCAAAAAACATGCAATAAAGTTACATTTATATATAACTTTTTGACTTTCACGATGGTATTAGTTCCAAAACCAAAATTGGAATTTTATGCCTAGCAAGTCCTCATCTTCATATTTTCTGTTCATTTTCAAAAATTAAAAATCAACCATGCAATAAAACTATTATTTTCTTCTTTGGATTTCGCGATGATGGTATAAGTTTATACCTAAATATTCTATGCCTAGCGCAAACCATTGTACTAATTTTATTTCCCATTTATTTAAAATCATAAAAACATATGACTTAAATCATTATGTTACACAATTATGCTTTACAAACAAACAAACACTTGTTACTATTTCATGTCATTATGTCAAACTTCAATTTTGCAATGATGGTATAATTCCTAGGGAATTATTCAAAAAATTTATCACACTTAGGAATTTATGCCTAGCAAAAATCATTTTTAAAATATATTTCATGCATAATATTTTCATGGAAATCTGAAAACAAATCACCATCATCATCATCATTTGCATCATCACAACAAAGTCTTAAGACAGTCTCTTAAGCACTCTTTTACTTTTAGCAATATTTCTATACCGGGATTAGCTTGACGACCTAGCGAGCGGCGACTCCATGAAATGGTCTATAATAGCGACAATGTCCTTTGAAATTATTGTTAAAAGTCCCTTTTATTTTTTATCAAATCACACCACAAACAACCAATTTGTTTACATCAGATTATTTCATTTAAATTTTAAAAGCATGACATTCAAACCATAATATTTCCAAACGACATAATTACATGAATCATCAAATCAATCACATCAAAACATTAAAGCATCATACAAACACATAAGACAAGTCATATGATCAAAAATATCTCATCTATATATATATCAACAATATATACATCATCTCAAAACTGGATCGGTATGCCACAATCTGTACCTCGGCATACTCAATCCTCTATCAAAAATAATAAACACTATGTATCAATCTGTGCAGTGCAGTCTGTAGCAGCTAGCCTCGAGAACCCCTCGAGCTCTCAGCCTCATCTCCTCCCCCACCCTGAGGTGGACGAGGTGGCCCCATCGTAGTCCATGTGGTGCTATGAGTCCTGGACTCTGATCGTGATGATGTCCTCGATGACCTCATCATGACAGGCTCCGCAATGTGGGCCGACAATGGTAACCTCTACCCCTCTGGTACCATATGGTGGTATAGCATCTGATAGAATGTGATCCGGGCAATAGCCCATGCTAGGTCCCGAGTGCTCGCCCCTCCGCTCCATGCTCCGAGGCGTGCGACCTCATCTCTGAGCTGTGTGGCCTCCTCTCGGTGTCGTGCAGCCTCATCCTGCAAGGACTGCACCCGAGCCTGGAGACGGACAGTCTCCGCCGGAGAGTAGCCATCTCGCTACTCTCTCCTACCTCGACACCCTTGCCCTTATCGGGCGATGGTGGCCTCTCTCTCCATGGAGAAGGGGGTCTCTCCTCCCTCCTCTCCCACTGTCGTGGCCTCTGCTGAGCCTGTGGCCTCCTCTGCTCTCTCCCGTCGTGACCCTGTGCCACCTCAATGGCCGCCTGGCGCCGCCTCCCCATCCGATGCACAACTACATGAATCGGACCCTGAGCCCTCGTCATCCGAGGAGGGCGGATGCCTGCGTACCAGGCATCATAGCCGTCAGCAACCCCTACGTCGTCCCCATCCACTGGCTGAATGGGGGCATCATCCGCGTCCTCACTCTAGAAGCGCTGCATATCTGGAGCCCCATTGACTGTAGTGTTATCCTAGATGGTCCGAGAAAACTCGTAGTCCCTGAGAGATGGGATCCCCTGCTGTAGACCGAACTGCCTCAAAACTCGGTCGTAGCGGTGGAGCTCCACCTCTCCCCTCTCCATCCTCAGCCAATAGGTTCGCCTAACGTGAGCCAGCTCCTGTCCATCCTCGGCCCACCCTGGATGATCTCTCCAAGGCCTCCAGGTGATCTGGTCGGAGACAAGGTCGTCAAGTAGTCTCCGGGACATTGGCAGATCTATCCGTCGTTGTGACCCTCTTCGGAGCCACCAGTAGAAAACTTGGGGCCTCTCCCCATCAATCCCTATTAGTGGGAGCCCTATCGGCCTCCGCACCATGATGTGCTCCCAGCACCAAACTTGTAGTAGTGATGTCATGACCAGACATCGGTCGCCCTTGTATACGACCCCATGCAGGATCCTATACAATCGGCATAGTACAAAGCTCCCCCAAGCAAACCTGTACCCGTGGTCTCTCATGTCGTAGACCACATCTGTCAGTAGCCATGGTACTCTGCATCCACTCTGATGGCATAGCAACAGACCACCTACCACCCCAGCCAAAACCTGTGTCAGTCTAGATGCCCCAGGCATCTGGCGTAGCGACTCGATGTTCACTCCGCCCTTCTCCAGGGCGAAGCTCGGATCTCCGCATAGTCGCATCATCGCGTGGCCCTGATTGGCCATGGGAGTTATTAGCCATCCTTGTATGGGGATCCTCAAAATCCTCCATACATCCTCCAATGTGGGAGTCATCTCCCCTATCGATAACCGAAAACAAGAAGAACCCGGATACCACCTCTCTGCTAGGGTTGTCAATAGCCCCATATCTGTAGAAACCTGTGGCATATCTGCCACATGCTGCAAGCCGACTTGAGCCAACTGATCTCGCTCTGCTTGAGATAGAGTGGCCAAGTCATCCCTCAGCCTATCGTATTTCCATTCTCGGCTCTTTAGTAATCCTCTCTGCAACATAAACAACAAAACAATAAAAATCATTAATAAAACAGTGATTAAAAATGCAAGTAAAACAAGTTCAATTTCATACAAATGATGATATCGTCCACTATTGGATGATATCGTCCAAAATTTGAGCAAAATTTGTCTTCGATTTTGCAAGAGGGAATCGTCCCTTATTGTACGAAATCGTCCCCATATCGTCGATTTCGCCCTTGGACGAAATCGGCGATATCGAGACGATTTCGATGAAATTGAGACGATTTCGTCCCGACGACGTCGACGGCCCAAAAATGGCCGCGATGCTCAAAAATCATTCAAAATTAATCTAAAAAGCATGAAATTCAAAATTAAAGCCTTCTAAATTAAGTTTGGACCCTTACCCGTAGCCCGTGCTGGACCTCTGTCGATCTGTGCGCTGTCTCGACCATCTTGTCTGTAGAGCTCTAGAAACCAAGAAAATGAACAGTAAAAATGAATTAGGGTTTTTCCCTATTTTTCTTAATTTTATTCAAAAACAATTAAAAACATTTTAAAATTTTGCTTTTTCGCATTTTTACCTCAAACGTTCGATTTGGGTAAAAACACGGAGGGGGCACCATAGTAAGTTGTCGTACGATTCGACCTAGAATCGTCGCCTAAAAATGGGAATAATTTTTGCTTTCTCGTAGATCGAGAAGAACTCATATTTAACGCATTTTCTTCAAAAAATTTGCTAAAGAGGGGGCAAAATGTAGCACCCTAAAATTGGCGCAGTAAACCTTAGCAAATAATTAAAATTACCTTAGTAAATAATTCAAATTCAAATTTCAACCCCAAAACCGCTCCAAAACCGCCTGCTACCCGTTTCCTCATTTTTCATGCCATTTTTAGGATTTGTTTTGTCCGTTGGACGATATCGTCGCCGATCAGACGATATCGCCTCAGATCGGACGAATTCGTCTGGAGCAGAACGTCCAGACGATTTCGTCCCAAAACTGATTTTTCATAATTAGCTTCTGTTTCAACGACGTCTCTAACCGGGGCAAAAGCGTGTCTATGCGGTTAGAGACTTCCCCCATTGGAGATCTCCCAAATTGGGATGATCTCCAACCTCCCAACATCCTTCCTATGCCTATTTAATCTTAGGCCCTCCCCTTGACATTCCCCTGGCTGAAATTTCCTGTAACACGAGTTCTATTTGCATTAGACCATCTTAAATCACCATTTGCCTTCGTATTTTTCCAAGTTTGTTTGCAGGAACTTCATTGTTTTTCAGCCGGAGCAAGCTCAGATCGTCGCAGACGATCTTGTACAATCTCGGACGATCACGCCCCAATTCGAGACGATTTCGACTGCAGTCAACATTGGGGGCAATCAGTGCCCAGAGTTTGCGCTTTTCCTATACCTTTCTGCTATTCTATTCTGCATCTAGTTAGTTTTATTATTATTTTTTGTTATTCTGCATCTTGGAGTTCACCCATGTAGCTTAAATACATAATAAAATCATGATTAGCTATTAAAGCATGATAATTTACTTGCATTTCTATTTGGGATTATCTTATTAACATCATTATTATCATTTCACATCATTTTCCTTTATCATCATAGCTGCATTTTCTGTATTCTGTGTCTATTTCTCTGATTGCAGGTCTCTGACGAATTCGCCAGATCTCAGATGATCCTGTCAGATCGAAGACGATCCTGTCAAATTCCAGACGATCTGGACTGCTTCAAAAATTAGAACCTCCATCAGACATCCGAAATCAGGTATGGTTTTTCTCACTTAGCTTGTTCTCTGTATTTTCTGTTTAATTCTGTTTTTTGTATTCATTTAAATCTGCATTTCATAATAGAACAGTTTAGATTCATTTGGCCAAACCTAGGATTTGAATGATTAAAGCTAAAACTGAACACATCAAACACATTCCCAACCTAGGCGTGGAGACTGCCACTAAACGTTTCCTGGTGAACCCCACCATCCGTCGAAAAATCACCTTAATACTCCTCCCCCGAGAGGCGGGACCTTCAAAGGGCCTCTCAGTCCGAGGTATTGTCCCATCCTTTTCCCATCCCCCTTCCGGGCGCGGATCCTATAGCCTGAAGGTAAGGGTGCAAAAAATTTGGAGCGATACAACATGCTTTGAATTTCTTCATATAACAAACTCTCCAATAGATGAATGTTGATATCTGGTGTATTGCAGCAAGATATAGCTATAGTCTTTTTGTTGATATTAGCTTCTATTTTTATGTATATTCAATTATGGATGCTTTACTCTTGATCCACCTCATTTTATTTTTTAGCTAATAGATAATGCTAATACCAAAATATTGTAATGTTTCGATTAATGATATAATATAATCTAACTTTTTCTTTAAAATATATATATATATATTAATTAATTAAAATAAATAATAATTTTTAAAATAAACAAATTTTTAACATATGTTATTTGAAAAAAAAAAACAAAAATAATCACGGTAATAGATTAGTGTTTTACTTCTATGGTAGCGTGTCGGACACCTTAGAGGCTGTTCGATCCTGTTGCGGGTATGCGATTCCTATCTGAATTTATCGAAACTCTCAACTACTCAGATAGGTAGATGTCCAATTTAAACAGTTTCCTCAGCATAAGAGTGTCATCGTAGCAATGACCGGTCAAATTTATGTAATTCGATAATCGATTATATTATAAAAATTATTTTACTATTTTTTTAATATTTTTATTATTTTTTAAAATCTGGGTAGTGTAAGAAACTCTTATAATTAATATTGTTTTAGGAGAGAGGTATTAATTTAAGGCTGAGCACTGGTAAATTTAAGAGTTAAAATTATTAATGGGAGATTAATACATAATCATACACACCTACTCTTCTTACACACCACCTAAACCATAATTTGAACCAACAGACCCACTCTTGACATACTCTACCTAAACCATAGTCAGACCCACTCTTGACATACTCCACCTAAATTTTAATTTTTGCCATTCAGTTTAATTGCTCTAGCCATGGGGGACGAGGAGGACTCTCTAAGCTTAAAATCCTCCCCTCTGCTTTTTTAAAAGGCCCTTTTAAACATAGGGGGCATACTATTCCCAATCTGTTTAGATTTTATTTACTAGATTTTTTTCTAATCGACTAAACTTTAATATAAATATAATATTTCATGTTTTAGACATCAAATCAAAATGAATTTTTTTAGTAGAACTTTTACAAATTATATCAACAACCAAGCGGTTTGAACACAAAATTACACGGTTTGAACACAAAACCACTTAAGAAACAACCACAATCTAGTAAACAAATCAAAATGAAATTACTTTGTGTAGAAGAAAATAAATCCTGTCCTTGATTTAATTTATTGCCATTAAAGCTGGGAACGCAGCTTTAGATGGACAAGAAGTGGGAATTTTCAATTCAGTCAATTCTCAACTCGACCTTTCGGTATCTTTCCATCTCTCGTTGTTAGAGGTGTGGAAAAAAATTGACTTGTAAATAATAATGCATGGTTCACTGAGCCGGTAGGTGCAACTAGAGCTGGAACATCTTAGACAAATGACACTTTGCGTCTGGTCTCAAAATAATTTCCTCCCCGTTATAAATGTTTTCACATCCTTTGCTTCTACGTTTGACCCAACACGTGCCAAATGAGTTTTGGACTGAGCTTACATCTATTTCTTGTGATTTCCTCCGTTTACCACCAACGCCTAAAAAATATCACTGCGCCATTGCCGACTGCGATAAAACTCAAAGTTAGCTCTCGAAAGAGAAGAGTTTTAACATGGTGACGAGCTTACATGGTTGGAATTTCTTCTACCGTTGTTCTTGCACAAAACGACAATTATACTTTATTTTGCATTACTATTTATTTGTATTTTCCCCAATTCAGTGTTATCTAAGCTGTGATCATACAAATGCAGTAACAGAACTACTTTCGATAGCATGTTTGAGGACAATTTGAGTGTAGTCATAGCTGATCTACTTTGTAATACACCGCAGATGGGGTTCAACACTTCTTCCCATGGCCATGCTCCTTACAAGGTCTACGACCTCCTCCAATGCTGGGGCAACGTATCCCCACAAGACTGTGCAAGCTATTTGAAGGAAGCAATTGTTTAGCTTGTGATCTTTGCCCTGTCACCATGGGGGCTTTCGTGTGGACAGAAATTGTTAGGATCTCATCCTAACCCTTAATGTAATAACTTCCCTGATGTAATAATTCCTAGTGAACGTGGGTAGTACCCATGATTAATATTTTGTAATGTTCTAAGTTTTAGCTTAGGTAGTGCCTATGACAAATGGCACCCTTTTTATGTAACACATGGTAGATAGGTTAGGTAAGGTGGCATTGTGCATGTAATTCGTGTGGCATTATGCATGTAATTCGAGTGGCATTGTGCATGTAATTCAAAGTGGCACTATGCATGTAATTCGGGTGGCATTATGCATGTAATCCGGGTGGCATTTTGCATGTAAGCCAACCTTGGAAGGAAACTCCTTAAATACCCGAAAAGGCACCAATGTAACCATATTTTTGCAAATTAATGAAGTATTGAAGGAGGTTGCCCCCTCGAAGAGGCCTGCGATTCTGTCTTATTGTGAGATTGTTCCTTTATGCAAATTTTTGTTATATTAATATGATGTTTATGTGAGTTTATTTCCAAGCAATCGTGTGAGAGTGTGTTATTTGAGTTTATTTTATAGCAGGATCTTAACAAGTGGTATCAGAGCGCTTTCCAGGGCCAAGTTCTGCTGCAACTGCAATGATTCTTGCCATCCAATCCGCCTGTTAGGTATAAATTCTGTGTGTTTTTCCCATTTCTGTTTTTCCTTATTAAAAAAAAAAATCCAAAAAAATACAGTGCATTTTTTTCCAGACCAAAAAAAAAAATCTTTTTAGTTGAGTAGGTAGAAACCCTGTACCAGGGGTTTTAAAATATCGTGAAGGATCTGTCATTATTGGCTAAGCTAGATAGCCCATAAAGCGTCTAGTGAAGTGAGGGGCGATCAGGCTCCAATACCCAGGCCTCAGACAGAACTCGCGCACGGACTTGAGCTCCCACGTATCTTCGGGTATATCGGGAGACCATCTAGGATTAAACAAACTTTTAGCCATTAGGAAGCTCTTCGGCCTTGTATTACTCATAGTCTACGGGACACAGCATCCTGGACGATTACCCTCCCGTATTGTCAGAGAGGCAGGTAGTGTGCTCAAGGGTATGTGTGGAATCCTCCTTGAGTAGTGGCCTGAAATATTGGTCTGAGCACTATTGTTCATCACTTTCGGTATATTAGAGGGCCTATGGGTGGTACATACTCCTATACTTAGCATTCCATGGTTCTATTAAAACTTCAACCTATAAAAAATGCAAAAAAATAAAAAATAAAAATCCAAACATCCCTGTTCGTAAACTTGCATTTCAAAAGTGAGCATATGAGAAAGGAGTCCTCTACTAAAAAAATAACAGAAAGGACATGCATTCGGGATAAGCCATGAGGGTGACACTTAAGTTGATAGTCTGGAGAATAACAATCAAATTTACAATGGCGATCCACGGTCGAGTCGATCGAGTCAGAGAGGTCAGCACAGTCAGGGCAGAATTCACAGTCTTCAGGGTCAGAACAGAACTGTCATAACAGTCACCTACAAAATACAGAGAATCTTGAGTATGAAACGAGGCCAGTTATAGATAGTGCTCCAGTACCCAACTTTTGCTCTGTAGCTCAGAATCAGAAACTGTAAACACCGTTAGACTCAGCAAAACAGGAGATAAAAAAAAAGTCTGGGGTGCCAAAAAGTAGTGTTGAGAGATATAGCTCATTGTGACCACCTCCTTGAGCTGATCGTTTTGATATATAGCACCCAAGCACTTTTTTGGGCACTTACTAAAAATAGTAAGTCCTAAAAATTCAATTCTATTTTTAGTAACTTGGTCACAAAAGGTTTAAAAAATGGCCCGAGGTACCGTGGACACCAAAAAGAACTAGAACACTTGGAATCCCTAACAAAAGCCATTGAGAACTTGAACTCGGCTTTTCACTCCATAAGGGAAGAAGTCCAAGGTCTTCGCCTAGAGCATGAGGCCACTAGCAACCGCTTAGAAGAAGCACTGACAGAAGTAGATAACAAACCGAGAAGAGGACCACCCAAATCAGAATACCAAGCTGAGAGTTCTACAAGGAATCATGACCATGATCCACCCTTTAGAATGCCCAAATTGGACTTTCCCAAATTTAGTGGGAAGGATGTTGATGGGTGGCTATGTCGGGTTGACCAATTCTTTCGACTTCATAATGTACCCATATTTCATCGAGTCCAGATGGCTTCCTTTAACTTGGAGTTTGAGGCTCTACACTGGTTTCAATGGTTACGTGTTGCCTACCCAAATCTCTCTTGGGAGGATTTTGAATCCCACCTACTCATTTTGGTCCTAGTGAGTATGAGGACTTTACGGGAGCCTTGACCAAACTACAACAAACAGGGTCAGTCCGAGAGTACCAAGCTCAATTTGAAAAATTGGCCAATAAGACAAGAGGATTGAGTGAAGGGTTCTTCCAGAGTTGTTATATCAGTGGGTTGAAGGTGGAACTCCAAGCGGAAGTAAAAATGTTGAAACCACGAACTATGATGGAAGCTATCAGTTTGGCCCGTTTGGCCGAATCTAAACTCTCTGCCCAAAGACGCCCATCAAAGTTTCCTCAAAATAGACCTTCATTTCCTCCTAGAGCCCAACACCCAGCTGATAATAAACCTGCTGCACCCAAGCGCCTCACCACCGAAGAGATGGATGCACGTCGTGCCCAAGGATTATGCTACAATTGTGATGAAAAGTTTTTCAAAGGGCATAAGTGTGCACACAAAAAATTGTTCTTGATAGATGTTGAAGAACATGATACCTCTGACGAGAGTGATGAGGATGAGGACCCTCCAGAAACACCTCCTCCACAAGAAGAAGTGAAACAGGAACCTGAGACAGCAATTACAGTCCATGCCCTTGCAGGCATTACTACTCCTCAAACCATGAAGGTTACAGGATTTTTCAAGGGCCAACGTCTTTCCATCCTTTTGGATTCGGGAAGCACGCACAACTTCATTGACCCTAGAGTTGCTCGGCGGGAAAATTTCTATATCCACACTTGTAATTCCTTTGAGGTCATGGTAGCCAATGGGGGAACCTTACCTTGTAAAGGAAAGTGTCGCAATGTTAAAATCAAGATAGGGGACTATGAACTCAAGCAGGACATGTTTGCCCTCCAGTTGGGTGGATGTGATATTGTTTTGGGATCTCAATGGTTGAGTACGTTGGGCACTATCAGTTGGAACTTTGCTGAACTTTGGATGCGGTTCTCCCAGAACGGACAAACACACATCATCAAGGGCTCCCCGACAGGAACACCTCAAATTATCAGTTCAAACGGCATGGAGAAATTGCTAAAGAAATCATCACGTGGGGTCATTGCACAACTATTCTCCATCCAACCATCCACATCTCCAATGGGTGAAATCCCACCAGACATGCAACAGATTCTCCACAAACATGAGGCCATCTTTTCAGAACCAACCACACTACCACCGCATCGCTCTCACGACCATGCCATTCCATTATTGCCGGATAGTACACCTCCCAATATCAGACCATACAGGTACCCCCATGCCATGAAGTCGGAGATTGAGAAGATGATACGAGGAATTACTCAAGGCGGGTGTCATTCGGCCTAGTACTAGTCCCTACTCTGCACCAGTCTTACTGGTCCTCAAGAAGGATGGCTCTTGGCGATTGTGTATTGACTACCGAGAACTCAACAAGATAACTGTCAAGGATAAATTTCCTATCCCTGTGGTTGATGAATTACTAGATGAATTACATGGGACCATGTACTTCACCAAGCTAGACCTCCGCTCTGGGTACCATCAGATCCGGCTCAGGGATGAAGATATTCCTAAAGCTGCTTTTCGCACTCATGAAGGTCATTATGAATTCTTGGTAATGCCATTTGGTCTCACAAATGCTCCTTCCACATTCCAAAGCCTGATGAACAACATCTTTCGCCCTTTTTTGCGGAAGTTCATCCTTGTGTTCTTCGATGACATCTTGATTTACAGTCACACATGGGAAGAGCATCTCAAGCATGTAGATCAAACCCTCCAACTACTGGCCGACCATAAACTGTTTGCAAAAAGGTCCAAGTGCTCCTTTGGTTTGACTGAAGTAGAATATCTGGGACACATTGTCTCAAAGGATGGTGTCAAGGTTGACCCTAAGAAGATCCAAGCGGTCCAAGAATGGCCAAAACCTCGCACACTCAAGGGGCTTCGAGGATTTTTAGGGCTTACGAGGATATTACCATAAATTTGTCTGCAATTATGGAAAGATAGCCGCCCCCCTCACCTCCATGTTGAAGAAGGATTCTTTTACTTGGACGAGGGCCGGTTGAGCAAGCATTCCTAGACCTCAAGCATGCCATGACCACCACTCCAGTTTTAGCCATGCCAGACTTCTCTAAAAAATTTGTCATTGAAAGTGACGCTTCTGGTCATGGTATTGGGGTGGTATTGATGCAAGAAGGATGCCCTTTGGCTTTTACCAGCAAAGCCCTATCTGATCGCAATTTGGGGAAATCCACATATGCCAAGGAAATGTTGGCAATATTGCATGCAGTCCTGCATTGGCGACCTTACCTCATTGGGTGCCATTTCTCCATCAAAACTGACCACCAGAGTCTGAAATACTTTCTAGAACAATGGGTTGCCACCCCCGAGCAACAAAAGTGGGTATCAAAACTCATGGGCTATGATTATGACATCACGTACAAAAAAGGGAAGGAAAATCTTGTGGCAGATGCTCTCTCTCGCCAATTTGAGACCCTTAGTATGTTGTGTGCCATCTATGCACCATTGCCCCAATGGATTGAGCCCTTACGTCAGGAAATACTTCGGGATGCAGATTTGAAAGACACTGGTTGCTTCACTTAGGGATGATCCGAGTCTACACCGGGATATATTTGGGATGGCCGGGATCTGCGTTACCATCAACGCCTGGTTCTTCCTCCTAAGTCCCCACTTCGAGAGCTCCTCATGAAGGAATCACATGCTACTCCATCTGCTGGCCATTCAGGGTTCCTAAAAACTTATGAGCGACTCAAGCGCACCTTCTTTTGGAAAGGTATGAAACAGGACATTCGCTCTTTTGTAGCGGACTGCGACACATGTCAAAGGATGAAAGGAGAAACAGTGCGCTCTCCGGGCACTCTTCAACCATTGCCGATACCAGATCAGGTGTGGACTGACATCTCCATGGACTTCATAGAAGGGCTACCTAAATCTGGAGGCAAGTCTATTATTTTCGTGGTAGTGGACCGCCTTTCAAAGTATGCTCACTTTTGTGCCCTAACCCATCCTTACACAGCATCCACTATTGCCCAAATTTTTCTTGACTCCATATTTCGCCTTCATGGCATGCCAACCTCCATTGTATCTGATCGTGATCCCACCTTTACTAGCAATTTTTGGCAAGAGTTGTTTAAGTTGCAGGGGACTCAGCTCAAAATGAGTTCAGCCTACCATCCACAAACGGATGGTCAAACAGAGGTTGTTAATAAATGCTTGGAAACCTACCTTCGTTGCTTTGCCTCCGATCATCCTACTCATTGGGCAAAATGGCTTTCTTTGGCCGAATGGTGGTACAACACTTCCTATCATACCGCCACCAAACTCACACCGTTTGAGGCAGTTTACGGGCGCCCTCCACTCACGCCTTCCTCCTACATTTCGGGCAGCTCCAAGGTCCGGGCCGTCGACAATGCTACGAGTCAACACACGAGGTCCTCCGCCAACTCAAGCAAAATTTGAACATGGCCCGAGAATCGGATGCGCCAACAAGCTGATCAGCATCGTTACGAGCGTAGTTTTGATGTGGGTGATATGGTCTTCCTTCGCTTACGACCATACAAACAATCATCCCTACAACTCCGCAGGTGTCAGAAGCTCGCTCCAAAATTCTATGGTCCTTATCAGGTTCTACAACGGATTGGTCCAACAACTTACAAATTGGCTCTTCCCCCCACTTCCAAGATCCACCCTATTTTTCATGTTTCCCTTCTCAAGAAAGTTGTGGGCACAAAGGTACAGGTTCAATCAACACTCCCGAATTGGATGAAGAAGGCTCCATTACTTGCACCGGAGCAGCTGCTGGATCGTCGAACTCGCACTCTGCGCAACCGTACCATTACAGAGGTCCTGGTTCAGTGGCGTGGACTTCAACCTGAGGATGCTACATGGGAGTCTCTCCATCAACTCCAGCAACAGTTTCCTCATTTTCAGCTTTGAGGACAAAGCTTCTTCAAGGAGAAGGGCATGTTAGGATCTCATCCTAACCCTTAATGTAATAACTTCCCTGATGTAATAATTCCTAGTGAACGTGGGTAGTACCCATGATTAATATTTTGTAATGTTCTAAGTTTTAGCTTAGGTAGTGCCTATGACAAATGGCACCCTTTTTATGTAACACATGGTAGATAGGTTAGGTAAGGTGGCATTGTGCATGTAATTCGTGTGGCATTATGCATGTAATTCGAGTGGCATTGTGCATGTAATTCAAAGTGGCACTATGCATGTAATTCGGGTGGCATTATGCATGTAATCCAGGTGGCATTTTGCATGTAAGCCAACCTTGGAAGGAAACTCCTTAAATACCCGAAAAGGCACCAATGTAACCATATTTTTGCAAATTAATGAAGTATTGAAGGAGGTTGCCCCCTCGAAGAGGCCTGCGATTCTGTCTTATTGTGAGATTGTTCCTTTATGCAAATTTTTGTTATATTAATATGATGTTTATGTGAGTTTATTTCCAAGCAATCGTGTGAGAGTGTGTTATTTGAGTTTATTTTATAGCAGGATCTTAACAGAAATGTGCTTCTTGCACTATGGTAGCTCCAATTTCTTTTCTAAGCTAGACATGCGTGGACATAACATCGTAAACACAGAGGATATCACAACCGATCTGGACGCTTTCAAGAACACCACTTCTAGCCTTTTGTCGAACCTCTGCCGTGAAGCTTATGACCCTGCAAACAAGGGTTTCGCGATGGGATCGCTGAACTTTTCTACTGCGGACAAAGTAGTTTACGGTCGGGTACAATGTTTGAGAGATATCTCCATACAAGATTGCAGATCATGCTTGTCCTATGCACTGGAAAATATAGAGCAGTGTTGTTCTGCAAAAGAGGGAGCTCAATACCTGTCAGAGAGCTGCACAGTCCGATATGAGACATACCCCTTTTATAGCATTCCAGGCTTGTCGCCTTTTCATGGACCACATAGTATGCACATCACTTTTAGATTCTTCCTTCAATAGATTATACGTGACAAAGGGATATTAACAATAAATGTCTGCGTTACAGGGAAGTCCTCAAAGAATTTACCCGTAATATTTGGGGTTGCGGGAGGTGTGATTCTGGTGTTGGCAGCCTTTCTGTTTGGAATGCCAAGTAAAATGAGATCCGCCATTTCTGGACGGCTAATTCCTCTTGTTTGGAGGAACCAAGGTACTGTTCTCTTGTGTCGTTTGAGGATTTATAGCATAATAACACTGACGTTACCAATTTCGATCTCATTTCTTTCACGTTTCATTGTGTTCCAGATATGTATGAGCAAGACCCGGCATCAGGGCTTCTTAAACATGAGCGACATCTTATAATTAGCTTGAAAACATTGAGGAAAGCAACGGGAAATTTTGACATTCGAAACAAGCTTGGCGAAGGAGGGTTCGGTGCCGTGTATAAGGTAGTACTGCAGTGGATTTCTCTATTTCTTCTTAAAATTTCAAGGGGTTGTTTCCAGGAATTGGGATGAGTCTAGAGCTCTCAATATCACTCTCGGTTTGAACTTTCAGGGAACTATTAGGGACGCTAAGGAGATAGCAGCTAAGAAACTTTCTGCAGTATCTAAACAAGGTAAAAAAGAATTTATGAACGAAGTGAAGCTTGTTGCAAATATTCAACATCGGAACCTTGTAAGGCTGCTGGGATGCTGCACTGAGGGAGAAGAAAGGTTGCTGGTTTATGAGTATTTGCAAAACAGGAGCCTTGATAGATTTATCTTTGGTAAGTTCCTTTGAAACAGATTCAAAAGAGATTAACTATAACTAAATTTTGAAATCTATAGTACATACCCACACACTCTAATTCTGAATTAGATTTGAAATTGGGAGCATAGACCCAGACCCCCTGACTTTGAATGAATTTTGAAATTGGAGAACAGAACCAGACCCAGGAAAGCGGGAACAGCTAGATTGGCACAAGCGCTATCACATTACAATGGGAATAGCTCGCGGTCTGCTTTACCTTCATGAGGATTCACAGATACGAATCATTCACAGAGATATTAAAGCAAACAATATTTTGTTGGATGAGAATTTGAATCCAAAGATAGCAGACTTTGGCTTGGCGAGACTTTTCCCAGACAATGAGACTTATGTCCAAACAAGAGTTGCAGGAACATAGTAAGTGTGATAACCTTATTGTTTCTTGATATGTTATCGATGATTGATTGAGTGTGACAATTCGTAAATCAAGCGAGGTTTGATGTGCAGCGGCTACATGGCTCCAGAATACGCGATGCGAGGGCAGCTATCCTTAAAAGCGGACGTTTATAGTTTTGGAGTTTTACTTCTAGAAATTCTGAGTGGAAGAAGAAACACCGACATCAATCTTCCATGGGAGATGCAAAGCCTATTAGAATGGGTACGCACTAAGAATTTCGAAAGCCATTTGAAATATGTTGACGGAGTTAAATACAACTAAGCTATATGAATGTTTTTGATGCAGGCATGGAAACTATACAAGGAAGGAAATGTTTTGAATATTATGGATTGGACAATCAGGGAAAGTTGCTCCGAGGAGGAAGCCTTAAGATGCATTCGCGTTGGGCTTCTGTGCGTACAGTCTGATGCAACGCTCCGTCCGCATATCTCCGGTGTTATCACAATGATGTCCGGCGATACAGTGGTATTGCCAAATCCAGAAAAGCCTGCATTTGTAAGGATTAGCAAGAAGAGTGGTTCAACTTCACCGTCCCGTTGGATTTCGAGGCTTGACGAGCATGAACAGGAGGAAACTTCGCGGACATGTGCAAGCACGTTCACGACCACATGTTCATCTGCTTTTTCCCCTGGCCCAGTGGTTATGGTTGCTTCCACTAATGAAGCATCCATTACTGACGTGGAAGCCAGGTAGGTAGGAACCGAGGAAGGCAGAAGAGATTCTTTTTATGGAGGAAAGCGACACCACTCTCAATTGTCATATTGTTTATATGTAGCCAAATGCCAACCAAATACAAGCCCATTGGAAAAGCATAGCCTCGCATTGGCATATAGCGTTCGGACATAATGGTTTTTTTTTTTAAAGATTTAAGTTAAAATGTTATAGGTTTTGGTTTTTAGGAGGTTTAAAGTTAAAATTATGGTGTGTGATTGTAATTTTTTTTTATTGATGAGTTCATTTTCTTTTTAACGATGGGAGGGGATACCCACCATAAATTTTTTATTGATAAGCTCAGTTTTCCATGATGGGATGAGATACTTAGCATAAATTTTTATTAATTAAGCTCAACTTTCTCATTCAGGTTTCTCACACTAATCAAATTTAAAAAATTAATAAATTATATATATATTTTATAAAAGCTTTTTCAAAAACCGTGTTTTATCTTAAAATTTTATTGCAAGGGATATCATATCGATAATTTTCCTTCGGAGGCTGGAAAAGGAAAACAACCAACTCAAGGAGCAAGTGTCAAAGCTACAAAACCTTGCAAACATGGGTCAACGTGAATGGCATGTCCTCAAACAAGCCATCCATCCCCCAATCAATGATGCAATAGAGGTGGAAAAAACAAATGCAAATCAAATAAAAGAGGTACAGAAAACACTCCAAAACATTGAAACAAGAGAAAATGAGCTACGAAATGAATTAGCAAAGGCAAAGACATGGTCTCAAGTAGTAAAAGAACCACTCAATCAACAAAAAGAGTTGATAGAGAAGCAAGTAAAAATTCAAATAACAGAAGAGAAAGAAAGACATGAGAAGTTAACAAATATAATCATCAAAGGGTTGAAAGATTATGGGGACAGGGAAGACACAAATCGTTTAACCAATGACTTCTTGTCAAATCGATTACAATGGAAGGGTCAGATAAAAAAACTAAGCAGAATTGGCAGGCTAAGAGAAGGAGGCAGAGATAGACATATTCGGGTCACATTGATGAGCTACGAGGATAAAATAAGGTTACTTAAAAATAGAGGCATGCTGAGAGGGTCACGATTTTATTTAGATGATGACCTAACATTTTTACAACAGGAAGAAAGAAATAAGGAATGGGAAAAGGTGAGGGCAGCAAGGAATGAAAGGAAACAATCATATTTAAGAAATGGAAAGGCATATATCACATCTAAACAAATTCAAAACCATAAATTTTTTATTGATAAGCTCAGTTTTCCATGATGGGATAAGATACGCAGCATAAATTTTTATTAAATAAGCTCAACTCTCTTATAAAGGTTTCTCACACTATTCAAATTTAAAAAATTAATAATATATATATATATATATATATATATATATATATATATATATATATTTGTAAAAGAATAAATTGGGATCAGTTATTGAACCATAGCTTTTTCAAAAAACGTGTTTTATTGTAAAATTTTATTGCAAGGGATATCATATCGATAAGTTTTTGAATTTCCTTTTAGAGATTAGGTTCAAATAAGACCCCTCGTAAAAATTCATGTTCTTTGGGTTTGAGTTTCATTGTAGAGACCTAAATTCAAACCCCAGTCCAAGGGATCACAATATCCTATTAATATGTCTTTGGGTTTCATTTCAGAGACCCAAGTTCAAACCCAAATATGAGAGGACAACTCAAACTTCAATACAAAGGATCAGGATACCATCTTAGTATGTCTTTGGTTTCCTTAGATCAAGTTCAAACCCACTACTAAAAACCTATAAAGAACAATATTTTTAACTCAAAATTTTGTGTTTACGATTTCCTTATATAATTTAAAATAAATTAATTATTAAAAAGAAAAAATAAACAAAATCAAACGAAAATTTATTAAGGATATACTAGTCAACGCAACTTTCTAAAAAGGAAATTCTTTAACATATAAAATATCTCGTGTAGATCGACGTTATCCCTTCAATAATTCAATTAGTTAATTGCGGGCGATGGACTTAAAGAGTATGGGAGGTCTTTCAATTTTATTCGATCAATTAAATTTTTGATGGTAAAGTGTTTGTACATTTTTTAAATTAAATTGTTTAAATTTTTTACTTAATAATTGAGACTTTCGAATGAATCAATGAATTCGCTTATATTTAAATAAAGGATTGATCCGGCCATTATTTAGGATACAATGTCATGGCAGGTCATCTTATTCTTTTAACGAATAAGAGATGGAAACAAACTTCACTTTAACTAAAAATTTATAGATTAATCTTTTTAATAAATAAGATCTGTTAGGCAATTTTGAATTTATTCCTAAAATAGTAAGATTTATTATAAAAAACAATTAAAAGAAAATTGAAATATGATAAAGAAAATTGAAATATGATAAACTTAATTATGTTAAAATATTAGGTATTAAAAAGTTTTATTTAAGTTTAAATTATTTAGGTGAATCTTAACAATTAATTAATGATATTAATTCAATTAAATTTAAATTTTGTTAAGTTATGTATTTCAATTCTTTATAATAAATTTTAAAAAAATTAGATTGAAATATATTGTGTTTTTCCTTTTTGCATTGGTCATTTCTTCAATCAAATGTGCAGATCTAGAGAATAAATGTGGTAGATTGGCCACCACGATGACTTATTTTTAGTATTTGGTCAAAAAACACTACGCAGGAAATGATGACTAGGAGCAATCTACCAAAAATGAGTCTCCACAATCTTGATAATATCATAATTTTAATATAATGTTTTTTTTTCAAAATAATATTTAAAATTAACCTTAAAAAATCAATTTGATTAAAAGTTTGTAATAAATAAATTATATAAAATCACATTTGAATAAAGTTTTAATATAATCTTTGGTTAATATATTTTTTAACTCTTTCTTGTTTATTTTTTATTTTTTTTAAATAGGTTATATGTGGCTTCTATTGAGGCCACTCTCATCAAAATACCACAATATTACATTTGTTGTAGCAAACATTTTTATCGCTATTTTTCTTTTCTTTTTTCTCTTAAATATATTCTTCAATTTTTCAAAGTGCTATGTTTCCACAATCAACTCTTTGAAATCATTTTGATTGAGACATAAAATCTCACTTGTCCAATTGTTTTCTAAAATTTAAATTTCATGGGGATGTAGATCAACACCATAATTCGCTAATTTATTTGCTACTCGATTTCCTTCTCTATAAATATGTTCACACTACCAGGATATTGCCTCTAGTAATAGATGATGAACATCAACAATAATATTATTTTTTATCCAGTCTCCACATCCATTTTTGTTAATAGCATTGATGATAATTTGTGAGTCCCCCTCAATTGAAATAATTTTCCATCCTTTTTGTACTGCAATTTATATCCCCTTAAGAAGTGCCCTAGCCTCTGCATAGTTGTTAGTTGAAGTTCCATATGATTCTAAATAAGTGAGGAGAATTTTGCTTTCACTATTTCTAAAAACACCACCTCCACCAAATTTTCTTGGATTTCCTTTGGAAGCACCATCAAAATTAATTTTGATAAACCCAATTTTTGGACATTTTCATTTTACCATAGATCGAAGTAAATCATTTATTTTAATTACGTTGTCACATATGACTCTTCCATGTATGTTCAAATCTTGTAGCCAAATTATTAACACTTTATTTTCTGCAATTGAGACTTCCCATGATGAGCACCATATTTGTAGATATTCTACAAGAGAGGCACTGATACGGTTCCAAACTTGGGCATGATTTTGATATTTATTATTAAAAATTCTTTTATTCCTTTCAAGCCATAAATTCCAACAAATAATGGAAGGACCAATCCTCCAAAGAATACATAATGTTTTAGCTTTGAAATAATTTATCCAACATTCTATCAACTCTTTCAATGTTGATGGAGATACCCAATATAATTTTATATTTTTTTAAAAATAACCCCAAATGATGTGAGCAAATGGACAATGAAAGAGTAAATGGTCTGATGTTTCTAAATCCTTCTCACACAAGGCACATCTGAAGGGCCCATAATATCCTCTTATTCATAGACTCTCTCTTGAAAGAATCTTACTTTGAACTGCTAACCAAAGAAATGTTGAGGCCTTAGGGAGAGCCTCTAATGACCATACATTCTTCCAAGGAAAATATTTGGGAGAAGGAAATTTTGATTGTTCTAAATTCTCATATCCCAACTTTATTGAGTATCCACCATCCTTTGATAAGTTCCAAACCAACTCATATTTTCGTGTAAAAATTGGTAAATAAAACTCTAGAAGCATATTTTGAAGTTCATTTGCAATTTTTTTTTGCTCCTCTCCTTCAACCATGTCACTAAAAAAAAAATCCATGATTTGGAGTTTTTGTTCATCATAATATAATCTTTGACCTTTGGACCTTTACATGCTAGGCACGCTTGAGCCAATGGTTTCCATTTTGAGTCTGAGATAAGAGGATAAGGCTTCAACCAAGCATCAGATAAAAAATTTGCATAAATCCCCTCATTGAATGACCATCTACTATGTTTATTTATCAATTGCAAACTCTCTGATATGAAGTTCCATGTTGATGATCCTTTGGGTTGAATTCTTTTTCTAAAAATCTTTCTAGTTTACTTACAATTAATTATTATTATAAATATTACATTTTTTATTTTTATTCTTATTTAAAATATAGGTGAGTTGGTTACATCCATGCTATTTTTAGTAACTTCCAAATGCAGGGTTCAAAACACAAGTTTTGCTCCCAAAAAGCCTATACCACCTCGTTATTTTATAACCCAGCGTGAAGATGATTATTGGTCACTTGGGATTTGTATTGTTGTTGTTGATATAATGTGCACTGATAGGATTTCGAGTAGACTAATACCTTTACAAATATGCATGCCCCCAAGGTTTGAACCTAGGTCTCTTTTGGGTAAGTGTTTGGCTAAAAAAACAATTACCAATCCACCTAGCTCTTTGGGGCTACATTTATTTATTAGAAAGTATTTTTTAATATCTATGAGATCATAAGTCAGATGGGATGATGCATTATTTACTATAGTATGGTGTACAACCTTACCCTTTTTCAAATTTATACCTTGAACCTTTTATTTTGAGTTATAAAGTCTTAATTGTTAAGGTAATTTCAGTTGCACTAAAAATTAGGGAATAAATTTGAAATGACTATTAGAAACCACAATATGGCATGTCTCAACCATAGTAAATGTACTGTATAAATTATTTAATTTTTTTATTGGAACCAACAATTATATTCAACAAAATTAAAGAGGTTATGGTAAAAAGGAAGTTGAAAAGATTGCATAAAATAATTATATATAATTAATGCATACTCAAAGTCAACTATAAATAAATGATAATGATTTAAAATTAGAATACAATTATTTGTGATAAGATAAACATGATATGATGCCAAAATTATAAATTTTTAATATCATTATATTCCTTTCATAAGCTTTATAATATTAAAAAATAAATGACAACTATATCTCTTAGTTAATAAGATAAGTCATAAATAAAGGGGAGTTCTACTTATCTTAATAAAATTAAGCTAATGGTGATTAAACAAAAGTTTTATATGTATATACCTTTGTTGATGATCATTATTTTTATTTTTAATGTGATATTTTGGCAGGATACTTGGCTCTTTAACTCTCTCCTTTGTGAGATCCCAAGGTTTACAAACTTAAGAATAATCCTAACTCCTATTTATGGACTATTGGTTTGGGATTATATGGTGGAAGAAAATGGCATCAAGAGGTGGAAGCGACTTTATGTTGAGAACATCAATGAGGACTTACATTCACACTTGGAAAATCTTAATAGATGCCTTAATGCCTACATCCTTAGTCATTCGCAATTGAATGATATATTTATTTGGATAAAAACTAAGAGTAGAGATTATTATATGAAGATTGGTTATAAATTGACTGAAGTTGTAGGGGTAGTGTGGCCCTATGTAAAGGTTTGGGACAAATATCTCATCCCTAATATTACTATTTTTAAGTGGCTGGTTATGCATAGTAAAATTATGATCCAGAATAATTTAAAAAACGATGGTTTCTCCTTACCTAATAGATGTGTTTTGTATAAAAAAATGAGAAAAGCATTGATCATATACTTCTTAAGTGCTTATTAACCAAAAAATTCTTTGATCAGCTTTGTACTGAATTCCAAGGTCAATGGGTTTTCCATAGAACTATCTTAGACTTGAACTTGCAAGGGGGGCCTCATTTTAAATGCAAAAGAATCTGGAAGTTATGGCTTCTAAGCCTTCCACATATCTAGTGGAGAGTTTGGAATGAAAGAAACCACAAAATCTTTGAGGACTTTAAGATGGACTCGAAAATGGTTTGGAACCGAGCAATAAGTCTCCTAGTGGAGAATTTTAACACTATCCGCTTCAAGTAGGGATGGGAATCGGAGCAAGAAATGTGGATATTAGAATGTTAGGAAGTCATAAAGAAATTACCAATACCTCGATTTCATCCTAGAACTCATGCAAAATGGATAACATCATCGGTTGGATGGTTCAAATTAAATTTTTATGGACCTTGAAAGGTAATCCTGGGTTGGCGAGAGTTGGAGGGGTGATCCAATATCATCTGGGTAAGGTAATCAAAGCCTTTGCTGACCAATGGATGAATAGATAAGTCATTTTACTGAAGAAAGAGCAACTTATGTAGGAATTTCTTTGGCTATCAATTGTAATCTAGATAAGCTCATAGTTGAAGGAGACTCACAAAATATTATGACCATTTTAAAGGGAGGACAACCAACCACTTGGACTATTGACTTAATGATGGTGGAAGCTCGAGCACTTTTGGATAGACTCAAGAATGTGTCTATCAATCATATTTATAAAAAATCCAGCATGGTAGCAGATGGTCTTGCTAATAAAGGAGTTATGGAAGATGCCAAAAAGGAATGGAGGAATGATATCCCAGTTCACATAAGTAATTTAGTTGAAAATGATAATTCCACAAGAATTGACAATGGGAATCAATAGGAAGAGGCTGCCAGGAAAGCAAAGAGTATATGATATTTAGATATGTAAGGTGTATGTTGGTTTTCTAGTTTTAGATATGGTTAGTGAAGTGTGTTTGTTGTTACACAGTTGGTATAGAGTTTATACCAGTGGGAAATCCTTCTTGGTGAAATGGATAGTGATTGGTCATATTTGTTGATGTAAAATTTTAGCATTCCTTTCAAAAATTCACTTTTCTAACTCAACAAAAAAAATCATTATTTTTATTTTTCAAGTATGTGATTAACATGCATTATATCCACTTATAAAAAAAATATGCATTATATTCATTACATAATTTAAATAAAAAGTAGTGTATAATACATTCTCACTTAACAAAGGTTGCATGGAAGTTAGATTTTAAAGTTTTTAATGTGAAAGTAAATACATACTTGATTTAAGTATTAAAATATTTTAGAGAAGAGGGTTAGAAGACCTATAGTGACATTAAAAAGGATTTAATAATATGGATTAGGTTGAACTCTCGGTAAAGTGTAAAGAGTAAGAAACAAATTTAAATCATAAGCAATAGGAATAACTAAACAACAATACATTCTAAAAAATAAATCTAAGACAAGAAAGCTAATATTGATTGGTCCTTCTTTTTGTAAGAGGTATCTCATAATATTTAATTTTTCTAGTGTCCCGTGAGGAATACTATAGTGGTATATTTTTGGATTTTCCTCTAGGAGATCCATGTTCAAACCCAATACAAGAGATCGAAACCATTTCAAAAACCCATGTTTTACCTTTAAAGTTTAATCTCATAAGAGATACCATAGTGGTATATCTTTAGGTTTTCATCTAGAAGACCTAAGTTCAAACCCAAGTATGAGAAGACTAAGACCCCTTTTAAAAACCCATGTGTTACCCTCAACATTTAGCCCAAAAAGGTATAGGTTAGTTGATAGTTTTCAAGTTTTTGTTGTTGGTTTATCTTAGTTTGAATTCCTAGAGGATCGAGAGTCTCGTTGACTTTTTCTTTACCTAGCAAGCTATGGTTTATAGAGGTTTTCTATGCAAAAAAGAACACTTCTAAGACATTTTGAAAGGATTAATTAAATTCTAATTTTTGGTGGGAGTGTTTAGGGGTAAGATGGATCTAGGATGTTGAGTATCATTATGGTCTCCAACCCTGGTGGACCAATGCACAACATTGGTGCCGCAAAAAGAGAATGCATGTGATAATGGCTTCTTTCATCCAATTGTGTAGATTTATGCTGAGAATGGTCCACAAGATAGGCCTCGTTCTCCTGATGTAATTATTACATTACCTGAAGTTGATTTTCCATGTCATAGTTGATCACTCATCTTTATAGGGTATTTTTTTGGATGCATCCCTAATGAGTCTTCCCTTAGGTTCTAGGTTAACACAGCTTGGATTCCTCATGGAGTCAAGCTAACGATGGTTCAAAACCTTAAAATTTATTTTTTTTGTTTCGCTTTGTGAAAACAACCCATGCTAAGGTGATTTACAAACATGGCCCTTGGTACATGATAAGCTCTTTGCTTGATTTTTCTCCTTGGACCCATGAATTTTCTATTATGAGGAAATAAATCTACCAAAGTTCTTGTGTGGGTGGAATTCCTAGGACTCCCTCTACCTTTGTGGCCCTATATAAATCACATAACAACGTCTCTAGGGCATGTCATTCTGGTGGAGATGAACAAAATTTTCCATGCATGCCCTCAAAAATGTGTTTACATCAAGATTGATATTTCTCAAGATCTCAAGGAGTCTATTGATATACAAGTTTGTGACACTATGCTATCCTAATGGATCCTCTACATTAATTTACCCAACACTTGTTTTCAGTTCCAATATTCAACACACAAGATCAAATATTGTCCCTTGATGTCGCATAATAGGGACAAGTAGAGCCCCACCACACCAAGTGAACCCACTCCTCAATATCAATAGGATGGTTGGATGCTTTTGGGGGGGTGTAAAAATGCACTTTTGGCTAATTATAAAGGTACATAGTCCAATTTAGCACATATCTCACAACTGGTAAAAAAAGGATATGAAAGGAAAAAATTTGATCCTCCAGCTAAAACTGCAAATAATGAAGCTCCTCAGTCTCAAAAAATTCATACCCCAAGGGATGCAATAGTGGTTGCTTCATAGTTTACCCAATTGACCAATCCTCCAGTACATTTTCCCCTAGATAACACAAGACGCTATTGCAGTTGGAGAAGGAGATATGTAGAAGAAGATGTTGCTCCAGAGAAATGACTTCATATGACCAATGTTCAGTTGGGTAGTTATGTTCCTGATTCATCCAACAACTACAGTGTGTTGGAGTATCTTAGCGATGGCGAGGATATGTCATTGGATGCAGAGCCATCATCGATGGAATTGGCAGTTCCTACAAAGGAAGCAAAATCTAAAGTTACCTCCCTTTCTAATTTCTATGCAGTTTCAATATTTTCGTAGTCCTCAACAAGGTAAAGAAGAAGAAGATAGTCTACCTAAAAAATGGTTTCACCCATTTGGCCCAAAAGTTCCAACAACTTTGCATTGGATAGATGCATGATGAGCAATAAGTCTACTTGGTTCCTAGAGTTACAGTTCTATAGTTTAGGGTTTCTAGTTTTGTTTTCTATGCTTAATTATGTTGTGTATTCACCCTTTTAGGGGCTAGTTTCATTGTAAATTAGTTCTATAAGGGGGTGTTGAATATTGTAAATTATTTGCTTAGGTTCCCACTCTATTTTTATGGGGATATTTTTTTGTCTAATGACATTAGCCATGTGGCGTGTTTATCTACCTTTTGTTTTTTTGTAAAAATATATTTTATTATTTATTTAATATAATTCCATTTTACATAAAAACAAATACTTAAGTCTTATAGTACATAGTCTTATTAGGAGCAACACACATGCAAGGTCATACTCGTCCCTAATTTAAGGTAAAGAAAACTGTTGAAGAATATATCAAGATTATGAGTATTGAGATTGGACTAAGAAAAAGGAAGATGCATCTAACAATAATCAAGTATGCCTATAGATAATTATTCTAGATTATTGCTACCCTTCAAAAGGACCCTCCTAATAATTAAGTTCACTAGCACATAGTTAAAGGATGATAATACCCATGCATCATCTTGGTATATAGAAAATACTTACTAATAAACATGCATATGTATTATAATTCTAGCAAAATAAATCCATACAACTTAAACTTATCCTTTCAAATGATATGCATTAATTGAACATTCAAAAATATGTTTGTTCATGCTCAAAGGTACCTATTCATAGATACAAAATGGCTAGCCTCTAAGCTTACTGTCAAAAGTTCCATCTAATCTAATAAATAGCAATATTACTATTTGTGATAAAAGGGATATCTAACATAATCATCTCATATTATCGTGGTCATCCATTGTAGTGGTTGGATGTACCAACACGCACCTTGCATAAAGTGACATAACATGAAGTCCAAGAGCAAGGGATACAATTTAGAGGATGATATTCATTATTTTTTACAATTTTGACTTCTTATCAAATGTGATATTAAATGCTCGCCTATCTAATAAGCTTCCATATACATAAAAAAGAGAAGAAAATCCATAAGACAAAACAACAGAAAGTAAAAGTCCTAAAGTATGATGAACCAATATCATGATATTATTCTAAAGAACACAAGCTTATACTAAGAGGGGGGTGAATAGTATATGATAAACTTTTACTTTTCTTTTCAATTTATTATCCAATGTTATCAATTACGATAACTTTCTAAAGCAGTATTAACCAATATCATCAATAGCAGTAATGAGACAATGCACATATCATCACACACATGAGAGACACAAATTTAATGTGGTTCACCCAATGTGGCCTACATCCACAGAGAAAATATTTCTTATAAATTTTCTCAACCAATCTCTCAGGAACCAATTCCTAATTATAATATTTATGGGCACCAACCCAAAGGAGACACCAATCCCCTATGCTCAACTTTGTGGACCTCTATCCATAGGAGATCTAAATCCCCTTTGTTCTAATTCATGGACCTCTATCCATAAGAGACATCAATCCCCTCTGCTCTGGTTTGTAGAAATCTATGCACAGGAGAAATCTATCCCCTCTTCTCTAATATGCTTCAATCCTTTACACAAAGCTTGCTCAAATTTGTTTACCAAAACCTACTCTTTACTTTACTTAGATCTACCTCAAGCCTTCACACAAGACTTGCTCAAATATGCTTACCAAAATATCTTCTCAACTCTACTCGGATCTACTCCAAGTCTACACACAAGACTTGCTCAAATATGCTTACCAAAATATATTCTTAACTCTACTTAGATCTGCTCCAAGTCTACACACAAGACTTGCTCAAATCTACTTTAAGTCTTCTCACAAGACTTTCTCAAATCTTTTAGTTTTCTTACAAGACTTGCTCAAATCTACCTCAAACCTACTTCAAGTCTTCTCACAAGACTTTCTCAAATCTGCTTACCAAAATATGATCATAACACATGCTCAAATATGATCATAACACATGCTAAAATCTTCTCATAACACATACTCAAATATGATCTCTAACACTTGCACATTCACTTACCATGTCATTCAAACCAATGCCTAAAAGCTTCACAAATCCATTTAACAATGATGCAAAAATTTATTCTCAATATCTAGCACATATATTTCCAACAATGCTCATGAAATCAATTCTTTTATCTCCACCTCATATAACAACACAAGTATTCTTTCAAAACCAAAATACCTTGAGAAGGAGTTAAAACACCATACCTCACAAAGTTGCCTTGAAGAAGATGTGCCCTTAAAAACCTGTCTCAAAATAATTTCCTTTCTTTGCAACTTCAAAATGGGGTTAGAAAATCTTCTTTTCAAAACATTCACCCTAATATCCTTTCTCAAAATATGTGCACAAGAATGCTCAAGAATAATACTCTATAACTTTCCTTTTAGTCTTACAAAATAGATCTTGTAATAAAGACTGAAATATCAAATCCCTCTTTTCTAATATGTGCCAAAATGCAAAGGACCATGAACAAGATACACCTTATATCTCCTTTATTTAAGTGACAACCAACATTATAAATATTTCACTCAATGTGCAAAAGCAATTTTCAAATAATCATAAAATATTTTATATCTTAAAAAATAATTCTATCACACTTTATACAAAACACAAATTTCAAGCAAGTCTAATACACCTTATAACTCCCTCTTTAAAAATGCAACCTTAACTATTTTTCACACTAAAAAAATACTTTTAAACTCTCAAAACACCATAAAATTTCCACTTTAAATTCAATGCAAAAAATAATACTTTCATACCTTATGGTATCTAAGGTGAAAATAAAATCAAATTATTTCAATGCACCTTGTAAACTACCATGACTACCTCAATCAATACAAATCAACTTAAAATTTAAGTATCTGATGCAAGACGTGAATCAAAACCATGACCTCCCCAGTGCAACACTTACCCAAGTGCCTTTGATCAGCTATGCTACTGTAGTGGTTAGAACCAAAAGGAATGCTCATAACTTTATCTCTACCTTCTATGCACATCAAAGGGAATGCCCTATGTTTTCCTCTCAGCCCTCTACATACATCAAAGGGGATGCCCTATGTTTTCTTCTTTGCCCTCTACGTAATCAAAATTGAGTACCATATGTTTTACTTTTATGCTCTGTGCAAATCGAGATGAAGTGCTCTGTGTTTTCTCTCTGCACACTTCTTAACAATTGCTGGATTTCACACTTACCATTCACATAATTTATCACAAAATATTTCAATAAAAAATACACTATCTCTTTGTTGTTTGTATCAATATATCAATCAAAGTTCACTAGATATCTCTCTACCATTCGCATAAGCACACACGTATATTTCAATATCAACACTTACTCCCTTAATGGAGGAGAAGTGACTAATATTTATATTGCATAATCCAAGAACCTTCAAAAATTTAATAACATCGACACATCCTTGAAATCGAAAATGTTGGCCCTTCAAACCCTTGGAACTTTATAATATTAAAAAATATTTTACCATACTCTTATATGTTGGAGCCTAAATCCTTTATAAAGTTGAGTTATAATATTATAACATAATCCTTTTAGGCCCATTAAAATATTTTAAATATTTTGGATAAAATAATATAAACTTGTGGCCCATGTAAACCTAGTTCTTCATTCTGTAGAGTCCTTTTATCTCATGCCTTTAAACCTCTTTGTCTCCTGATGAGAGGTTATTTACTACTAATTTTTGTATCAGATTTATTCATTTTACTAGAATATTTAATATATTTTTACATGTTATCATCAGTTTAATATGAATTATTGATGAAAATGATTAAAAATGGTAATTTGATATTTATAGTTAACTTACGTCCAATTTGCCCGAGTTCTGAGTTAAATGCAGGTAATAAGTGAAGAAATTACAAGCCTGTACCTCAGATATGAAGAACAACCATTAGCAGTTGGAAGAATTCAGCGGATGATCTCAGTTTACGAAAGACAGTTACTGGAAGTAATTACTGACAGTAATTACGTAAGGACAAAAGGTCACTTCTGAAGACTTACCTCCAGATTATTGACCATGGACGACAACATAATATGGACGACAGAACCAAATGACGACAATTAAAATATCTTCAAATATATCTTGCCTTTCCATTTTGGTTACGAGATTCTCTCCAGCTGATAAAACTTTATGAAAAGGATTTGTAATGTTATTATTTGTCAAATGTCAAAGTTGTTAAGACTTCCTACATTAAAGGAATTGAAAAGTCTTATACAACCCTATTATGAGTCAGTTAGATAGAAAATATTCCATGTAATGCCACTTGGACCAATAGGAATATTTTTAGGTCCAAGTCAAATAAAATATATTTAGCTTTAGGATATCTTATGATGCACGTACAATCATCACTCCACATTTTCAGCAAGATACATACGTGGAAAAGATTGTACATTGTATTAGTCTTAGTATAAATATACATCAGAAAATAGAGGAACGTCTGTCTCTTTCGTTCCTTCTGTTGCATTATTGTTACATTTCAATCATGTTACAGAGCTTGTACATTTGAGCCTTCATCAATAAAATAGCATTTCTTCAATTATGGTAACTTGTATCATTTCTAGCATTTGTTTCTTCTCTGTTTTGAATCTGTAAATACTGTAACCTGCATTCATGAATAATGAATAAACATTAGTATAAATCATAATATTTAGTTACTGATAGAGTAGTTTAGGGGAAAAGAACTTACACTGCCACTTAGGAGGTAGGGCCCACTCCTAATCGACAGTCCCTGAGCTCTTTCACCCCCTGCATTAGATTAGAATTAGTTAGATCTGCATTATAAAATATATAAAATTTAGAAATTGCATAAGGATCCTAATAGTTAAAATTCATAATAAATTGCATTTATTTACCATTTTTTGCATAATTCATACTGCATATTTTTATATTTCTTTTTGTACACGTGTACGCATGATTTCTGAACTGGAAATTGAACTAGACTTAAGCATTAATTCCTACGATCATATCTATACTGGATTGCTACTTTTTAAATCTAACCTTGATTTCCCTCGGATTGATAAAATTAAATGTAAGCTTCTACAACCGATCATTTTGGCATCATTGTCAGGGAAAGTAGCATCGTAGTAGTTGATCAGAGAAGTCATTGGCAGTGCAAAGCGAGAGGACTTACTTGTACGCATGAGATCTTGTGGACACATGAGCCCCTAGTGTGCATACGAGTCAGAGTGGTTATCGACATAGATGGGACACAATAGCCCTCCCTATCGTGGGTAGCTAACAACAAGCCCCGCCTTACGACGTTGTCAGTTTTTTTTTCATAAATATTTCATGTTTTAATTGCTTTCCTAGATTAAAATTTGCTTTCCTGCAATTTCTTGCTTTGGGTAATTATTATTGTCTAGGTGATGTAGGGTCCTATGGGCAAGTTCAGGAAGTAGGCGAAGGTAGTAGCTGAAAATAACCCCCTATCTTGGGAGTAGGAATTAGTCTACAATGAGTGACACGACTGTGATGAAAGCCCCCCTAGTCAAATAAACAATAAGAAGTTACCTATTATTTCAGTACTATTATTTCATTTCCACCGAACTATTACTAAATTGGTTACATGGATTACGTTTACCATGGATCGTACCCAATTATAGTAATACTAGGTTGTATACTTGTTTCTAATGATATTAAGTTTGATTGTATGGATTACGTTTATCACGGATCACACTTGAACTTAGTAGCATTAGGAATTTCCCTAATATTGTTAAAATTAGGTTGTACGGATTACGTTTACCACGGATCGCATCCTGGTTTTAATAACATTAGGATTGTTAAAATTATACATATTTATTTTATTTAATTTTATGAATTTTATGTTTTAATAGATAGTAGATCAAAACAGAAAACAAAATCAAAACCTAAAAAAAAACAAATTTCAAAAAAAAAAAAACAAATGGTTGAAAGTAGTCAGATTGAATTCATAGATCTCAAGAAATTTCTGATTCAGCAAGAGGTTAATCTTCTAGTTGATCAAAAATTTATAACAACCAAGTCAGAATGGGAAGCACTGTGTGTAAGAATTGATTCTATCAACGAGAGATCAGAAGAACTTAAAAAGATAAAAAGGATTAATATTGCAAAAACTTTAAGGGTAAATCATCCTACACCTTATGATAATCTGGGAGTAAGTTGTGAAAATTGGCTTTGGGATAGACGAACTATAGTAAATCCATCAATTTATCCTTGGAACCAGTACCTTGAGGATTCCCTCATTGTTCACAATTTTCTTGCAGAAATAGAGAAAAGAGAGTTAATCCTGCAATACAACAAAAGGTATTTTAGAATTCCTAGAGTTGTACGTTTTAGAGAATTATGCGAAGGTTTATGTTTCGAGCTACAGTTTGGAATTCCTAATTCTATAGCAATTAAAGCTTATCTTTGTCAGCTGATTCAACTGTTGGTAGATCATTTTAATTTTGAGGAAGAACATTTTATGACACCAGATCAACTTGATCCAATCAACGATATACATAAGTTATTTATAGAAGACTAGGTGTTATATTCAAAATAAAAAATAATATATATATATATATATATATAAATATAGATTTAGAATATACATGAAAATACTGAGAGACTCTAAAGGAAGATTTATAAAAATAGATAAAATAGAAAAATCCCCAAGAAACTTTAGACAACCTGGGATTTTTAAAATAGAAAACACTAGAGCCACATCATCAAATCAAGCTGAAATCCTAGAACAAGATCCCAACACATACTTATTACCAAGTCCTGAGTTTGACGATCATATAGATTCTTCAATATTCACTGATCCTATACCTGATCCAATTCTTGAATTCCTATATTCAAGTATGGCAGACGCTGAAAGTGAAGTAGGAGAAGAAAATCATGGAAATAGGGAACAAAGACAAGAAAGACCAAGGCAAGAAAGAGATCACGTAGAAAATAGACAAAGAAAAACATTTGCTTTTCCAATTTTACATACAGATGGAACCACAAGAGATCCTAAATCAATCTCTCTTTCTGTATTACCTACCTTCCATGGAAAACCACATGAAGATCCTGATGCCTTTCTCTTTGAATTTGAAGTTGTATGTCAAGCTTATTTCTACACTACAAATGAGCAAAAGTTAAGATTATTTCCTTCTACTCTTAAAGATGCCGCTATGATATGGTTTATGGGTTTAGGAGAAGGAGTTTGTAATCGTTGGGATGGTGAAAATGGATTAAAACAATTATTCCTTGAGAGATATCAAGACTATTGTAGAGTTAGGGACAAGAAAGCTGAACTTTTCCGAATGAATCAAAAGGAAGATGAATCTTTGGAAGATTATCTTGAAAGATTTATATTTGTAGGATCTAGAGTAAACATAGAGCTTGAAGAAGAAATCTTAAAAGAACTTTTTCTGAAAGGATTAAAGGAAGATGTTCTTGAAATCCTAAATCTTATGGCAAAAGGAGATATTCATTCTATATATTTTGAAGGGATTGTAAATCTTTGTAGAAACTATTCAAGAAACAAACCCTTGAGAAGTAATAAATATACATCTACAGGAGCAGGAGTAACAAGAGCTGAAATTGGAAATATGTTGGAAGGTTTAAAAACTGATTTATTGAGTAATTTCACCTCATATTTGGATTTAATGGATAAAAAGACAAAGGACAGTGAAGAAATTTACTGCCATAGATGTAGGAAGAAACACAATTCAAGAGAATGCCCTCTCAACATAACAAATATCTCCAATATCTCTGCTTGTTGCCAAATTTGTGATAAAGATCATAAAACTAAAAAATGTAAATATATCTCCGTTGTTAAGGCTGCCATAAAAGAACCTGAAGTAGAAGAAGCAGAGGATGTTTATTTTGTTGCTCAAAGAGGAAATGGTCCATTTAATGGCCCATCAAATTGGTCAAACCCTAGTTATCCCAACCAACAAAGACCTAACCAATGGTCCAATATACCAAACTGGACAAATTGGAATTCTTACAATCAAGATTGGAATATACCCCCATGGGCTCAATTTATGGCTAATACTTATGGAGGACAATTCCCATGGAATCAAGGGACACAAAATCAGAATATGCCTAGTTGGAATAATAATCAAGGTGGCACTAATTGGTCTCCAAATACAATGCAACAACAAAATTCTCAAAACCAATTTAGGGGACAAAATACTCAAAATCTACCTCAAAATAGACTTCTTCCACCAATAAATAATAATAATAATCCTCCTAAGTAGTTACCTCTTCCAGCTCAACCAGTTCCTAACCCTAACAACAATAAAAATGTCCAACAAGTCTATGAAACAAATGAAACATGTTCTATATCTATAGCACCTTGTCAACAAATACAATTAAGATCAGGAAAGGTGTTAGAAAATGATGTCACTATTACAAAATCTGATGATCCAATTGAAAACTTGGTTGAAAATGAAAATGACAACAAGAAGGAAACAAAAAATCAAGAGGAGAATATTCCAACCAAACAACAAGAAATTCAAACAAGTAAGGAAATAGAAGTACCATTTCCTCAAAGACTGGCAATACCAAAAGAACCATCCAAGCCAACTTTTAATTTTCTTCAAGAAATAGAAGGTGTTACTATCAAAATTCCTTTATTACAAGCTATCAAGGATATACCCATCTATTCTAAACTTATCAAAAATATATGCTCAAAAAGTAAAAAGAAGAATGAATTTCAAACTATTCAAGTTATTGGACAATTATCTGAGATGATGATAGAAGATAAGATGGTACCTAAATATACAGATCCTGGAATACCTATACTCACTGTGCATATTGGAAATATAACCTTACAAAATATTTTGGTTGACTTAGGAGCTGCTATTAATGTTATGACCAAAGAAACAACAGATTCCCTAGGAATACAAAAATTACAATTAACTTCTATTGTGCTTCAACTCGCTGATAGATCTACTATTAAGCCAGAAGGAAAATTAGAAGATATTATGGTCTCAGTAAGTTCATGGGAATATCCAGTAGAATTTATAGTATTACAACCCAAAAATAAATTAGGGGGACATCCCTTAATTCTAGGAAGACCATGGCTTGCAACAGTTGATGCCTACATTAGTTGTAGATCAGGAAACATGACTATTTCTAATGGTAAAGATACAAAAGATCTTAATTTATTTCCTGAATCACCAATAGAAGAAAAACAATTGTGGTATGATTTTCCTCAGGAATATGATGATATCCAAACTTTATCAGTTAATGTTCTAATTGAAGAACTTGAACAAGAAGCTGAGGGACCTTTACCATTGTTGTTAGAAAATCAACAAGAAAATCAAGACCAAGACATTAGTAATTTACCTCAATTTTCCAATAATGAAGCAAGCACAAGTCAATCTCAAATGGAAACATATGCTTATGACTTGAATATTTTTGAACATGAAATAAATGGAATAGATGCAAATATAGAAAAATGTAAACAAATAGATATTATACCTGGAAGAACTCTTAACATCAGTAATGAACTCACAAGCATACAAGAGTCACAATTGGTAGATATGCTTAAAAAGCATCAATCAGCATTTGCATGGAACTATGAAGACATGAAGGGTATTCATCCAAGTGTTTGCACCCATCGTATATTTATCCAAGAAGGTTGTAGTCCTGTAAGACAACCACAAAGAAGATTAAATCCAGCTATGAAAGAAATAGTTAAAGAAGAAATCATTAAACTTTTAAATGTAGGTTTTATATACCCAATTTCAGATAGCCAATGGGTATCACCTTTGGTGATAGTCCCTAAAAAGAATGGTAAATGGAGAATTTGTGTTGATTATAGGGAATTAAATAAAGTAACTAAGAAAGACTATTTTCCCTTACCATTTATTGATCAAGTCTTGGATACATTGGCTGGAAAGAAATATTTTTGTTTTCTAGATGGTTTTAGTGGGTATAATCAAATTTCCATAGCTGAAGAAGATCAGGAAAAAACAACTTTCACATGTCCTGTAGGAACCTATGCCTATAATGTTCTACCTTTTGGATTATGTAATGCACCTGCAACTTTTCAAAGAGTTGTATTGGCTATCTTTGCTGATTTAATAAATGAATGCGTAGAAGTTTATATGGATGACTTTACAATATATGGTACTACTTTTGAAGAAACTTTATCTGGATTGCAAAAAGTTTTAATAAGATGTCAAGAGCAAAATATCTCTCTTAGTCATGAAAAATGTTTCATGATGATGAGGGGTGGTATTGTTCTAGGTCATTATATATCACAATATGGTGTTAAAGTAGACCCTACAAAAATTCAAGTTATTCAAACTCTTCAACCCCCAAAAACACAAACTGAAGTAAGAAGTTTTTTGGGACACGCAGGATATTATCGTAGATTCATTAAATATTTCAGTAAATTTGCTACTCCTATGCTTAAGCTCTTAATGAAAGACAGTGAATTCAATTGGACAAATGCATGTCAAAAAGCCTTTGATGAAATAAAAGAAATATTGACCACTGCTCCAATCTTAAGAGGACCAAATTGGGAATTACCATTCCATATACATTGTGATGCTTCAAGTTATGCAATAGGAGCAGTATTACAACAAATAGAAAACATAATACCCTATGCTATTTATTATATAAGAAAAAATTTGCATGGAGCTGAACTCAATTACACTATTACAGAAAAGGAATTTTTAGCTGTAGTTCATGCTCTTAACAAATTTAAACATTACATTACAGGGTATGAAGTTTTTGTTCACACTGATCATTCCGCCATTAGATACTTAACAAATAAAGCAACAGTTGGTGGTAGAGTGATTAGATGGCTTCTTTTATTACAAGAATTCAATGTTACAATTATAGATAAAGTAGGTAAAGATAATGTTATTGCTGATCATTTGTCTTGAATACAAATTTTTGATGACAATGAATTGATACAGGATAATTTTCCAGATGAACATTTATTTGCCCTTTCTATTTTTACTCCTTGGTATGCCGATATTGCAAATTATTTAGTAACAGGAAAAATACCTCAACATTTTACACCTTATGAAAAGAAGAAACTAATACATCAAAGTATTTCTTTTACTTGGATTCATGGAATTTTATTCAAACGATGTCCAGATCAAATAATTAGAAGATGTGTACAAGAAAATGATGTATATGATATTATTAGGGCAGCACATGAAGAACCTTGTGGAGGTCATTATGCAACCCAAAGAACAATCAGAAAAATATATAAAACTGGATATTATTGGCCTACAATGAATAAATATGCTCATAGATTTATTGATAGATGTGATGCTTGTCAAAGAGCTAGTAAGCCTACTCCTTCTATGGAAATGCCTTTGGTTCCACACATAGCATTTGAACCATTTGAAAAATGGGGAATTGATTTTGTAGGACCTATAGAACCTCTAAGTGATGGTAATCAACACATATTAGTATGTACAGATTACGTTACCAAATGGGCAGAAGTTAAAGCACTTCCATGAGCTAAGGCTGAATTAGTAGCTGATTTTCTTTATGAAAACATAATGCAACGCTTTGGTGCACCTAGAGAATTGGTTTCTGATCATGGACCTCAATTTACCTCCAAAGTGATTGAACATTTTGTCCATATCTATCAAATCAAACATAAAAAAACTTCACCATACCACCCACAAGCTAATGGACAAGTAGAAGTTACAAATAGAGAACTTGAAAAAATTATCACAAAAACTGTAACTATCAATAGGGGTGATTGGAATGAAAGATTAAAAGAAGTTGTATGGGCATATAATACAACTTGGAAAACTACCACAGGTTTATCACCTTATGAAATGGTTTATGGGAAACAAGCCATTTTGCCCATTGAATTTGAAATTGAAACATTACGCACATCAGTTCAACTTGACATGGATTTGGATAATGCACAAAAAGAAAGGTTGGAAAAACTAAATATTTTAGATGAAAAGAGATTAGAAGCCTTGCATAGAACAGAAATAACTCAACAACAATGAAATAAATGGCATGATAAACATATTGTACCACGTACATTTCAATCAGGAGATTGGGCCTTGTTATTTGACTCTCGTTACCAAGATTTTCAAGGTAAATTAAGAACCAGATGGCTAGGACCCTATGAAATCGAGGAAATATTTGGAAACGGTACAGTTAAACTTAAGCCTATAGATGATTCAACAAGAAAACTATTAGTAAATGGCCATAGGCTTAAACTTTATAAGAAGCCATTATCTAAAGAAGAATTCATACATCAGTTTAGAAAACAAAATGATTTACAATGTATTTCTGAACGACAATCAACCACTATTCAATAGACTTTCTTTTTGAAAAGAAAAAATATATATTATGTACATATTTATACATATACATACTTATACATATACATATATATACATAATAATGTAAATATTATATTAAAAACAAAAAAATGATCTTGCTTCCTTTATTTCATCATGAAGTTTCTATATTCCCTTCTATTTTTCAGTCCTCAAGAGGTTTTTCAAAGCAAATTCTTTATCTTTAACCCTGTAGAGAAATATGACCACACGATGTATAGTACCTTGTTGCTAGATGAAATCTAGGTATTTTCTTCAAATACTCAAATTCTATCTAGTATATTAGGGAAATTCTCATTGAAAATAGAGCAAATATTTTGAAATGTTATGAGTAACTTCTAAGATGATTAAGTTTTCTCTTTTAACCACATACACATATACATTTAAATAACATTGTGATGTTTTGGAAAATTAACTCTTGTATTATGTGTGCCATAAGTGAAAAAGTTTCCTTGCTCATCCATTTATACGCATGGTCTAGATTACTAATGAATTGGCAAAAGGACAAGCTCGCCCTATCCCTTGAAAAAGAAGAAGAGAGAGAAGAAAAAAAAGAGTGAAAAGAAAAAAAGAGAGAAATATTCCCTTGCTCCTCATCTAATCGAGCAAGTATTCCCCCCAAATTCTTGTTCTCTATAAATAAACAAGAATTCAAAAGCTCAAAAAGCAAAATATAAAACTCTTGCTTCTCCTCTAAATAAGCAAGAAGCCCAAAAAGCATTATAAAATCCCTTGCTAAGCAAGTATCCCAGACAAAAGTCTAAAAAAAAAAAAGGCAAAAAGAGCTTGAATCCCTGGAATTCTTAGTATTTCACATACCATGGGATATTCTTTCTCAAAGGTATCCTTACGTATTAGCAATAAGTCTGGACAAGACCTCTAGATGCTTATAAGATCAGCTAACTTTTGGCATATATAATCCTTGTTGTTCTTTAACCTTTACTCATAATGGGGAATGAATCTTCACTGCACACACAGTTGGTTTTGAAAGAAAGCTTGAACATATTAGAATAACATTAACACTAAATTGATTTGTGATAGAAGTAAGTGAAGTTTCTTTCAATATGCTTAGACTGTTGTTTGATGACCTTGAAGAATTCACCTAGAAACATCCTATGCAATTCCTAGTAATCCATTATCTTTCACAAGTACTATCATTTCAAAATTCTCTCTAAAAACATGGCCTATACTTACTTTTCCTTCTCATTTATCCATGTTTTCTAATGACTGACAATAGCAACTTCTTAATGACATACAGGAAGCATAATCTCCAAAAAATTTATATCCACTCCTATTACAATTACTACTATCTTTCCTTTGTTTTGGCTATATAGCCAAAATTAAAGTCTGGGGGAGGGGATAAATACAAATATATAGGTGTATAATATAGTTTGGAAGTGTATATAGCTTGAGGGAAGAAATAATAATAAAATAGAGGTAAAATTCTCTTAATAGTATGTATAAATACCTTCCGTAAATACTTTCCGTAAGTAGTTTTTTTAAATAATATTTAATAAAATTTTAATTTTTTTTATATATTATAATCTTTAATTATAATATATATATATATATATATATATATATATATATATATATATATATAAATATATATATTATAATGTTAATATAACTATCTAACAATATAATAATGAAAATATAAATAATATAACTATGTAAATAATATACTAATAAATAATTATTAATAATATAAATATTTTCAGATATTTTTTTTATTTTTATTTTTAATATTAGGATGGCCATTATATTATCTAAAGTCCTAACCTAACTTATTAAATCCGACCAAATTATAAACTATAAAATATATATTAGACCCACCAAATTTCATAAACCTAAATATAAACTAACCTATTATATAGACACAGACATGAAACATGAGACATATACTCTAACCTATTAATAGACATGAAACAAAACTTAAAGAAACCTAAACCTACCTCACAAATCTAGACCTCGAAACCTCGTACCTAGACGTACCACACACCCTAAATTACCTCATAAACCTAGACCCTAAACCACACAAGTCTAAAAACACCTAAACCTCGACCATCGAAGACAAGGAAGGTGGCTTCGCCACGTATTGACATTCTAAACCTGCCACGCATAAAAGCTGCCATTCATCTTAACCAATCAACGCGAACGACCACGGATCAACTCCTCCACCATTGATTACGTATTAATCGATGGATAATCAATGTTTTAAACAAACACAAATTACGATTTACGCTATCGTCGATTGTAGCTTATAATTCATTTCTCGTTCTGATTAAATTAAATTAGATTTTAGAGGGACTATAAACACCATTCTCCATCATTGATTACACAAATTTACAACCTCCACCGTAGATTGTAGTTAAAGTAAAAATGATTAGGGTAAAATGGTAATCAGTCTCGCCACTCAGACTTTACCCTATGTTTCTCGTTGCTTAGACTTTACCCTACATTTTTCTATCCATGCGGACGAGGCATTCAAATTCTATTAACCTACGTAGAAAATTTAGAATTACCCTAGTATTTCTATACGTCTTTCTCTACGATTGACGAAGTAGGTAACAAAACTGATTGAGGGTGGAATACGTAAGGTGGCCACCAGTGTCTTCTGCGACAGCGACAGGCGACAATCAGGTAAAATATTCCCTTTCAAAATTTTTATTGCCTTTTTGTCATCCTTATCATCAGAAAGGTACTTTTCTCTATTTTTAATTCAAATTCCTCAGATATTAGTTTAAAATAATCGATATTAGGGTGTAAAGATCGACATTTAGGATAAAATTTTAAATTTGGCTATAGTTTTTCCAAATTTCAATGAATTCATAAAAGCCCTAATTTTTTCTATATATGGAAAAAGCTCTAATTTTCTAAACTCTAGAATTTATGAAATTAAAACCCTAATTCATTAATTTTACGTAATTCCTTTCCGGGTTTCAAAAATTTATCAATTTATACTGCTTTTAAAAAGAAAAATTTTATTTTGTAATTGTTTGTTCTACATGTATAAATTTGAAACCCTAATCCTAAATGTCTAAAATTGTAAAATTTTACAAAACCCCTAAATTTTAAAAGCCCTAATTTATAAATTCCTAATATTTTGCAGAGTTATAAAAAAACCCTAAAATTTAGGTTTCGAATCTTGAAATTGATGCAAACCCTATAATTTTTTTAAGGAATTTTTAATTTTTCAAAGTATTCTCAATTTTTCGAAGGAATTTTAATTTTTGGCAAATATTTGATTTAAATTTTAATTAAACCTTTTTTGTACATTAAAAATATATATTTTTTATTATAGTTTGTATATTAAATTTTTTTATTTTTTTTAATAAGATTTGTATATTAAAATATATTTTAGTTTTCCTATAAACTTATTTTTTAATTCGAGTTCTTATCATCTTTTGTACGTATTTGCTTCTGTATTTTCTGAGTTCTTGTTTTTGTACAAAATACGTATTTTTCTAACTTATTTTTTACCTATTTTCTAAGTTTTTGTACAATTTACGTATCCCCTAATTATTTGTTTTTGTACAAAATACATATTATTTTTAAAGTTAATTTATAATATACGTATTTGCTTTTGAAATCTTATTTCTATGCAAATTACACCTCTGATGTATGGTTTACATTTCTTGTACCTGTATACTTTCAATATATAAAAAAAGGCAACAAAAACAACATAAAACTATATAAACATAAAAAAAAGGATGTTTTACTAAGCAATTCTAGCCTCTAAAACTACTCCCGTGTCTTCCAATATTGCAGGATATCTGTAATCAAAATGCCCAAGTCCATTTTCCAAAAGCGCAGCGAACCATCTTCCATTGAAACACAAAGTCCAAGTGACTCTGTGATTGAGCTATTTGAAAATGCTCGTTGGTGGGAAGCGCTTACCAAATTTAAGGGACACGATGTAGGGGTAGCACAACAGTTTATCCTGAATTGCAATCCTAACACTATGGTCACTCATGTAGGGAATCTAAAAATCAAGATAACCCCAAGTTTGATTTCTGAGATCCTAAACCTGCCTGAGGTTGGTACACTCTTTTACAAAAATACTAAAAGTGTCACTCAGCTAGTAAAGAGATTTGATGAAAAATGTTCACTTATAAGAAACAAAGAAGGTTCAATTAGAGGGATAGCAACCTCTACACTCCCTCTTCTTTGGCAAGAGGCAGTTGTCCTCATCATCAAATTCTTCACTATCGAAGGTCGCATGTCTATCCTAGCTGCCTATCATATTCAAATGCTTCTTAACCTAAAATACCCTGACAAAGAAGACTGTGTTATCAATCTTCCATACTTCTTGTGTCAGTCATTAAAATCTACAGTTCTGAGAGTCAAGCCAAAAAATTCTGAAGGACAACCTAAATTACATTTAATTTCTCATCATGGTCTGATTAAACTCATAATTCTGAAAAAGGCCCATGAAGTAAAAGCATCATGGAGTCGAATTGTGGAAGAGTCTAATGCACCTGAAATCTTGGAGAGCTCCGAATTTGAAGATGCACAATCTACAGAAGAGGAAAGTGACTCCGATGACCATGTTGAAAAACCTGGAAGTTCAAAGAAAAAATGGAAAAATACTAAATTCATAATACAGTCCAGGAAAGAAACAAAAATAATAGAAAGTTCTGAAGAAGACCAAGACCCAGAATTACCTGTAGATGAATCTGTTGAAGAAACCTTATCTTATCTCAAAGCACAGAATGAATCCCTTCAAACAAAAATTGATAAATTAAGTATGGATTTAGCAGAACAACATAAAATTGTTCAGCAAGCTCTTTCTGTGTAGTTTAAATTAATTAAACAACTCAGAGATGATAAGGTTACAGGTCCTACAAATCCTACCAGTCGGTCACCACCTGTTGAAACTTCCCCACCAAAAACATCTACAGTCGGGAGAAAGCCTAACAAGTCGGTCAACGTTGGTAAGTCTTTATCCACTCATAAAATCATTGACTTTTCAAAAGTTCTCGATGAAGATAGTTCTCAACAAACTGAGAATATCTCTCAACCAAATGTGCCAGCTTTTAAAGGGTCTAAAGACTCCGATGAAGATCTCCCTTCTTCTCAGGCTAAGGTTGCAAAATTGAAAGAGAAAGAAAGTGACCAGGAAGTTGAACATATTAAGACTATAACTGTAGAAACACCAGTTACAATAGCAACTATAGACAGGAAAACTAAGAAACAGGTGCAACAAGTTAAGAAGGAACAGAAAACACCTAGGACAAGAGGAAGACCTTCCAGAATCTCAGCCAGTGATCAGTGATCATTAAAAACTTTTTAGTATTTATCAGACTTATATATTTTATATGTGGTTTGAAAATAATTTTATTCATATATTTGTATATGTATGGATGGATAGTTAGTATTTGTATATATTATTTAAAAATAGTTTCTTTATATATAAATTCATCTACTGCATATGTTTTTAAATTTATTCTACCGCATGTGTTTTAAAAATATATCTATCATGTTCTTACTATATTTTTAAAGTATGTGTTATTGCATGTATTTTAAAAGTTTATCTGCTACAAATCCTTATTATTTTCTGGAGATTATCATAATTACTATGTAAAATATAACATAATTTCTGATATTTAAATTATGTTCTGGAGATTATTATCAAATTACTGTATTTTGATTTTCATGCAAAAGATGATAAAATTTCTGATGTAACTGATCTTTAAATTTTGTATTATTCTTATATTATTTCTGCATCAAAATTCTTGCATGATGAATTTCTATATTTTTCTGTACAAAATAAGTACATTTTATAAAAATTTTATATCTCTTAATACTGTAACATTTCTTCTAGAACTGTGCATGCATAAATCTGTTATTTCCTTTATATTTATTTTTTTATGTATGCATGAGGACATGCATAAGCTTTAGTCTGGGGGAATGATGAGAGGTTATTTACTACTAATTTTTGTATCAAATTTATTCATTTTACTAGAATATTTAATATATTTTTACATGTTATCATCAATTTAATATGAATTATTGATGAAAATGATTAAAAATGGTAATTTGATATTTATAGTTAACTTACGTCCAATTTGCCCGAGTTCTGAGTTAAATGCAGGTAATAAGTGAAGAAATTACAAGCCTGTACCTCAGATATGAAGAACAACCATTAGCAGTTGGAAGAATTCAGTGGATGATCTCAGTTTATGGAAGATAGTTACTAGAAGTAATTACTGACAGTAATTACGTAAGGACAAAAGGTCACTTCTGAAGACTTACCTCCAGATTATTGACCATGGACGACAACATAATATGGATGGCATAACCAAATGACGACAATTAAAATATCTTCAAATATATCTTGCCTTTCCATTTTGGTTACGAGATTCTCTCCAACTGATAAAACCTTATGAAAGGATTTGTAATGATTTTATTTGTAAGTTGTAAAAGTTGTTAAGACTTCCTAAAATAAAGGAATTGAAAAGTCTTATACCCCTATTATGAGTCGATTAGATAGAAAATATTCCATGTAATGCCACTTGGACTTATAGGAATATTTTTAGGTCCAAGTCAAATAAAATATATTTAGCTTTAGGATATCTTATGATGCACGTACAGTCATCACTCCACATTTTTAGCAAGATACATACGTGGAAAAGATTGTACATTGTATTAGTCTTAGTATAAAATATACATCAGAAACCAGAGGCTCTCTCTCTTTCGTTCCTTCTACTACATTATTGTTACATTTCAATCATGTTACAGAGCTTGTACATTTGAGCCTTCATCAATAAAATAGCATTTCTTCAATTATGGTAACTTGTATCATTTCTAGCATTTGTTTCTTCTCTGTTTTGAATCTGTAAATATTGTAACCTGCATTCATGAATAATGAATAAACATTAGTATAAATCATAATATTTAGTTACTGATAGAGTAGTTTAGGGGAAAAGAACTTACACTGCCACTTAGGAGGCAGGGCCCACTCCTAATCGACAGTCCCTGAGCTCTTTCACCCCCTGCATTAGATTAGAATTAGTTAGATCTGCATTATAAAATATATAAAATTTAGAAATTGCATAAGGATCCTAATAGTTAAAATTCATAATAAATTGCATTTATTTACCATTTTCTGCATAATTCATACTGCATATTTTTATATTTCTTTTTGTACACGTGTACGCATGATTTTTGAACTGGAAATTGAACTAGACTTAAGCATTAATTCCTACGATCATATCTATACTGGATTGCTACTTTTTAAATCTAACCTTGATTTCCCTCGGATTGATAAAATTAAATGTAAGCTTCTACAACCGATCAGTTCCAAGCCTCTTAAACCTTTTCTTTTATAGTATTTAAATAATATATTTAAATATTATAGTCCTCAAGAATATTTGCCTTGCTTTGTAATATACCTTTCTATGTGTATCTTGAATACCATGCTCTCTTTATCATCCAATTATAACTGCCTCATGTAACTTTTGACATCAATGAAAACTCAACTACTCAATATTTCCAACAATATCCCCCTTTGTCATTAATGGAAACCCTTTCAAAAAATATTATTTTAGTGCAACTGGATGCTAAAACTAATCCCCCTAAGAAGCTGCTACCTCTCACTGAAATCTCTCCCCCTTTGAAATCAATGGCAAAGGGATCTTTAGGGCTAAAAATTAAACATTTATCATAGCCCCCTCACCACCTTCTCTTGAGGTGATTAATTTTGTGATGGTAGTAAGGCTACTACCGAATTATAATGCTCTTCTTCTCTTCTAATATTTTTCCAAATTTTTGAAGTCATACCTCTTTGAACATTTAGACTATCCTTCTTCTTGCTTATCTTTGGAAGTTCTAGAAATTTAGTTCTACATCACTTTGCTTTATGCCCAAAATCATTAGAATTGTAACATTTGATACTGTAATTCTTTAGAGGTGCAAATGAATTAAAGTTTCTCTTGATGAAGTCAAAATCGTTCCTACTATGCACAACTCTATGACCAAAATTATTACATGAGTAACAATGTCCTTGAAAGAAGTATTTGTCTTATCTTGGAGAGTGTGGTCTAATAGTTCTTTCCTTGCCCTTTATGTGATGATCCTTGTTCCTTTTTTGTGTAGGTTTTTCTTCCTCTTTGATGCTTCCACTTCTCAACTCACCATCATAGGTCTTAGGTTCTTCTTCAATTACTTCCTTTGAAACTTATTTTTCTTTTGAAATTGACTCCCCTTTTTGTATATCTTGGCCCTCTTCATAACCTAGTCCTATCTTGATAAATGGAGATCTCTATATTTTGATAATGCCATCCAAGGTTTTAGAGATTTCCTTAAACCTAGTTAACTTATCAAGATATTTTCCACGTCCTTTCTTTAAATATAACTTCATCTTCTAGCTTTTCACACTCTAACTCTTTTGCCTCTAATTTTTCAGCCATACTTTCTTCAACTCTTCTTGCCCCTTCAACCTGAACACTTAAATTAGTGACATCTTGTAGAAGCTTTACTTTTATTTTCTCTTCCTCTTGAATTTGAGACTTTAATATTAAGTTCTCCTTTTTCATTCATTTTAATTATTCAAGAGTTTTAGTAAATTCCTATTTCATATCAATTGTGGTTCATTTATTCTTTTTTGAATTCTCTTCTTTTTCTAGGTATTCAATTATAGCAGTAACTTCTTTCTATTCTACTCGGTATTCAATGGAAGTATTATTTTCCTCTTCTATTTACAAAAATGGAATCTCTTAGTTTTCAGTATCTTAATAACTTTCATAACTATCACTTGAAGCACTTCTTGCTTTTTCAACATAGAAACGTTTCTTGTGCCTTTGAAAAATATTCTTCTCATGCTTGCCTTGACCATGCCTATTTTTCTTTTCATGCCTGAATTTTCTTTCTTTCTTCTTCTTGTAATCTTGTTCATCCTCACTACTACTATACCCATTTTGTGGACAATATGTTGCATAGTGACCAATATTACCACAACTAAAACATTTCATATTTTGCATATTCTTTTGTTTCCTTGAACCCTTCTTATTTCTTTTCACAAAATTAGCCTCTTCATCACTGCTTGATTCATCACTTGATTCTGATTCTTTATCCTTTATTTTATTTGAATCTTTGAATGTTGTATCTCTTTTGGATGTTTGATCCTTTTCTATTCTCATTTCATAAGTTGTGAGAATCCCATGTAGTTCATCTATCCTCAAAGTTGCAAGATCCTTTATTTATTCTATTGTTGAAACCTTGGCATCATACCTCAGGGGTAGTGATATTAAAAAATTTTGGACAATAGTAGAATCCTACATCTTTTCTCCAAGTCCACAAATGGTGTTAACAACTTCATCAACATAAAGCAAAATCCTAGCAATATCTTCCTCATATTTCATTTTCAATTCCTCAAACTTCCTCCTGTGAGTCTAAATTTTTGCATTCTTAACCTTTCATCTCCTTCATATGTGTTCTATAATTTGTTCCAAATTTATTTTTCTCATTCATAGTGCATAACCTTCACAAATTGTATTTCTTGTAAACCACTTAAAATTACATTCATTGCCTTGGCATTATTTTCATAAAGTTTCTTACCACTTATATCTATTGGAGGATTTTTAGGTGTTGTGTACCCATTATCAACTGATTGTGATGCATCAATTCCTTGTGTCATCAAAAATATCTTCATCCTGATACTCCAAAAAACATAGTTAATCTCATTAAACAATGGAGCTCTGTGTGTTGAATTTACTTCCTGATGAGTCATCTATGTTCCTGTAAGATCTTCCTTCAAGTTGTTAGGCTTCCTTGAAGAAACCCTATTTGATACCAATTGAATAACACAAGCTTATACTAAGAAGGGGATGAACAATATAAGAAAAAATTTTACTTTTCTTTCCAATTTTGTATTATCCAATGTTATCAATTGTAATAACTTTCCAAAGTAGTCTTAACCAATATCATCAATAGCAGTAATGAGACAATGCACAAATCATCACACACATGAGAGATACAAATTTAATGTGGTTCATCCAATGTGGGCTATGTCCACGAAGAAAATATTTCTTATAAATGTTCTCAACCAATATCTTGGGAACCAATTCCCAATTACAATATTTATGGGTACCAACCCAAAGGAGACACAAATCCCCTATGCTCAAGTTTGTGGATATCTATCCATAGGAGACCTAAATCCCCCTTGTTCTTATTTTTGGACCTCTATCCACAGGAGACCTCATTTACCTCTACTATGGTTCATAGACCTCTATCCATAGTAGAACCATATCCCCTATGCTCTACTCTGCTTCAAGCCTTTACAAAAAGCTTGCTCAAATCTATTTACCAAAACCTGCTCTTAACTTTGCTTAGATCTGCCTCAAGCCTTCACACAAGACTTGTTCAAATATGCTTACCAAACTCTGTTCTCAACTCTACTAAGATCTGCTCCAAGTCTACACACAAGACTTGCTCTGATCTTCTTACCAAAATTTTTTCTTAACTCTGTTTAGATCTAATCCAAGTATACACACAAGACTTGCTCAAATATACATACCAAAACCTACTTTAAGTCTTCTCACAAGACTTGCTCAAATATGCCTCAAACCTATTTTTAGTCTTCTCACAAGACTTGCTCAAACCTACCTCAAACCTGCTTCAAGTCTTCTCACAAGACTTGCTCAAATTTTCTTACCAAAATCTAATCATAACACATGCTCAAATATGCTCATAAGACATACTCAAATCTGATCTCTAATACTTTCACATTCACTTCCCATGTCATTCAAACAAATGCCTAAAATATTCACAAATCCATTTAACAATGATGCACAAATTTATTCTCAATATCTAGCACATATATTTCCAACAATGCTCATGAAAGCAATCCTTTTATATCCATCTCATATAGCAACACAAGTATTATTTCAAAACCAAAATACCTTGAGAAGGAGTAAAAACACCATACCTCACAATATGCCTTGAAGAAGTTGTGCCCTTAAAAACCTGTCTCAAAATAATTTCCTTTCTTTGCAACTTCAAAATGGGGTTAGCAAATCTTCTTTTCAAAACATTCACCCTAAGATCCTTTATCAAAATATGTGCACAAGAATGCTCAAGAATAATACTCTATAACTTTCCTTTTAGTATTCCAAAATAGAGCTTGTAATAAATACTAAAACATCAAATCCCTCTTTTCTAATATGTGCCAAAATACAAAGAACCATGAACATAGATACACCTTATATCTCCTTTATTTAAGTGACAACCAACCTTATAAATATTTCACTCAATGTGCAAAAGCTATTTTCAAATAATAATAAAACACTATATATCTTCTTCAACAATAATTATCTCACACTTTATACAAAACATAAATTTCAAGCAAGTCTAATACACCTTATAACTCCCTCTTTAAACATGCAACCTTAACCCTTTTTCACACTAAAAAAATACAACTTTTAAACTCTCAAAACACCATAAAAATTCCACTTTAAATTTAATGTAGAAAATAATACTTTCACACCTTATGGTCTCCAAGGTAAAAATAAAATCAAATTATTTCAATGCACCTTGTAAACTACCACGACCACCTCAATCAATGCAAAGCAATTTAAAATTTAAGTACCTTATGCATGATGTGAATCAAAACCATGACCTCCCCAATGCAGTGCTTACCCAAGTGCCTTTGACCAATTGCGTTATCACGATGATTAGAGCCAAAAGGAATGCTCACAACTTTATCTCTACCCTCTGCGCACATTGAATGAAATGCCCTATATTTTCCTTTCTACCCTCTACACACATCGAAGGGGATGCCCTACGTCTTCTTCTCTACCCTCTATGTAATAAAAATGGAGTGCTCTATGTTTTCCTTCTGCCCTCTATGTAAATCAAGATGGAGTGCTCTATATTTTATCTCTGCACACTTCTTAACAATCGTTGGATTTCTCACTTGTCGTTCGCATCATTTATAAAAAAAGAAATTCAATAAAAAATCCACTAGATATCTCTTTGTTGTCTACATCAATAAATCAATCAAATTTCATTGGATATCTCTCTGCCATTCGCATAAGCACACACATATATTTCAATATCAACACTTACTCCCTTAATGGAGGAGAAGTGACAAATACTTATATTGCGTAAGCCAAGAACCTTCAAAACTTTAATAATGTCGATGCATCCTTGAAATCGAAAAAACATCGGCCCTTCAAACCTTTGGAACTTTATTGTTGGACATTTTGAGTCCCTAATTCAAAGTTGTAATTGATGTCAAGATGTCAGCGATAGCAAATGTATCCAAAGTAGTGGAAGAATATAATATTATAATCTTTATTATAATATTTAACCAAGTTGCTGAAAAACTCAAATAAATTATTTTAATTTTAATTATAATATTATTAGGTTTACAAAGGTCAATTAATTATTTTTTAAAACCCTAAGGTTGGGTTTTGAGGTGAAAAATATTTCAAAGCGCAAAGTTTAATGTTGAGTAAACCCAAAGGTTGGGTTTAAATTAAAGGCATTCGAAGCCTTTACCTCCGACATCATGGAAGGGAGCATGGTGAGCACCGACATCATTAATGCATTGGAGGAACATATAAATATGTCCAAAGTCCTAAGTTTCAATCATATTTGCTCGAATCGGAAATTTGGTGGCATGCGAAAAGAGAGCTCGTGTATTTCTGAAAACGTGGCAGCTAAGCGAATAAAGGAGGAATTTTCCATCCTCAAAATTGCATTGGGCAAGCATGACCTGGTGGTATTTTGGAAAGTGCAAAGGCATTGGTAGCGAGAAGGTTTGCATTCGAATCTCCGTGGTGCATCATTTTGTGTGTTGATTGAGGCACCCAAGGCACACGACCTTTTGCCTTTGGTAGAAGGAGACTTGAGATTAAGAAGCACATGATGCTTCATTAATCTCAAACAAGCGCGTGGATCATGTGACGACTTTGGCCGGGGCTAAGGCACTTGTGTTGAGGCAAGGTTGAGGGTTTGATTCCCTCCGAAGATGAGGTACTGATTTTTTATTTTAATTTTTATTAGTTGTCTAATGTTGGAGGAATAAGGATGCATAATTAATTATTAATTTTAAATATACATTAAGGCATCAAGTTTATGGTGAATGATTGTTGAGGGTTATTTTGGAGGTATTGGTATATGAGATTTATTATTTTAGGAGTAATAAGGTTTTTTAGTAAAGTATTAATTAAATTCCTATTAATACTTTTGAAGCATTATTTTTGTATAAGGGTTTTTCTATTAAAAGAAGACTATGGTGAATGTTATTTTTGTGTTGAAGTAATAAGGTGTATTTTGGGTTATCATTTTGTATTGTGTTATTATTAAAGTCTTCTAACCCTTATTGAGATTGGAAAAGAGAAATTTGTGAGTGTGGAAAATTTTTGAAATCAACTCCTTATCAAGCAAAAAGGTATGGGAAAATTCTTCTTTGGTTGAGTTGGTTGATTGGCTTTCTTGAAAATAAATTTTGGAGTGAAAATGATTTGATTAGGGTTTCCTTTTTGAAAGTGGTTGAGTTAATGCTTCAAGATTTTCTGAAATTAAGAGTTGTGATTAAAACCTTGTTTGATAAGCATTGTAGTTGAGATCATTGGTTGAGTGAAGTGTTTGAGTTAATGCTTCAAGGTTTTCTAGAATTGAGAGTTGTGATTAAAACCTTGTTTGATAAGCATGGTTGTTGAAGTGAGTTGTTATGCAAAGAACTTGAACTAGGGTTTAAAAATATCATGAGTATCATTGTTATGTGAGATTTGTTGTTGAGAATTGTTGGAAATTTTTTGAGTTGGATGATATATGCTTGGACTAGGGTTTGTGAGCAAGAGTTGTTTCTTGAGTGATTGGTTGAGTAGAGTTGATTGGGCCTAGTCAAGTGGATGAATGAAGTGATTGTTCAAGTTTCATAAAACAAACTATTCTATATTCTTATTTGAGTTGTGAAAGAGACTGAGTTGTATGAATAGAACATATTGAGTCTCTAACAATTCTCTTTATGCTTTTATGGGATTGGGTTGAGAAAGTGGTTGAGTTTTGAGAATAGAACATATTGAGTCTCTAAAAATTCTCTTTATGCTTCTATGAGATTTATTTGAGTTGAGAAAGTTATTGAGCATTGAGTATAGAACATATTGAGTCTCTAACAATTCTCTTAATGTTTCTTTGAGATTGGAAAAGTTTTGCGTGGACTTGTTAAGCAGATTTGAGGCAAGTATTTGAGAAGACTTGTGGACTGATTTTATGTGAGATTTTATGGAAGCTTACAATATAGATTTGGACAAGTTCTGTGTGATATTTTTGAGCATATTTGGATAAGTTATGTGTGATAATGTTGATCAGATTTAAGCAGGTTCTGAGTGGACCTGTTGAGCAGATTTGAGCAGGTTCTGAGTGGTCCTGTTGAGCAGATTTGAGCAGGTTCTGAGTGGACCTGTTGAGCAGATTTGAGCAGGTTTTGAGTTGTCCTACTAAGAATATTTGAGCAGGTTCTGAGTGGACCTATTGAGCATATTTGACCAGGTTCTAAGTGGACCTGTTGAGTAGATTTGAGCAGGTTCTGAGTAGACCTATTGAGAATATTTGTGTTATACCAACTGGACTGTGTTTAGTGTAGATTTAAGTGGACTTGTGCTAGATTGACTAGACTGTGTTTAGTGCAAGAGTTGAGCAAATTTGAGCTATATCTAATTAACTGTATTTAGTGCAGATTTGAGTGAGCTTGTTGAGCAGACTTGTGCTAGACCTACTGGACTATGCTTAGTGCAAGAGTTGAGCAGCTAGATTGTGTTTAGTACAAAATTGTGATAGAGCTTTGGAGGTGATAGATCAGAGAGGACAATAGTCTACAGTGGATAGAGATCCATCAGCCATGGCAGTGAGGATAGGTCTTCTAAGTGGGGACAAGAGTCTTCAGTGGAGAGAGATCCACAAGCCAGTGTAGTGGAGGCAACAATCTTCTAGAGGATCACCAGCCAAAGCATAGGAGAAGGAGTTCTCCTATGGATAGAGATCCACAAACCAGATTTAGGGGATCAACATCTCCTTTGGACAGAGGTCCATAAACATTGTAATTGGGAAGGATTCCCAAGAGATTTATTGAGAAAAATTTAGTGAAATATTTTCTCCATGGAGGTAACTGTATTTGGGTGAACCACATTAAATCTGTGTCTCTATTATGTATGGTGTTTTTTGCATTGCTTTGATTACTGCTATTGATACTGTTATCTATACACTGCATAATATTGATTTGAAAAGAAAAGTAAAAAAATGCTCTTATACTGTTCACCCCTCCTCTCAGTATAAGATTGTGTTCTTCATTTATAATATTAAAAAATATTATACCATAATCTTAAATGTTGGACCCTAAATCCTTTATAAAGTTGAGTTATAATATTATAACATAATCCTTTTAGGCCCATTCAAATATCTTAAACATTTGGGATAAAATAATAAAAACTTGTCGCTCATGTAAACCTGGTTCTTCATTTTGTAGAGTCCTTTGATCTCATGCCTTTAAACCTCTTTGTTCCAAGCCTCTTAAACATTTTATTTTATAATATTTAAATAATATATTTAAATATTATAGGTCTTAAGAATATTTTTCGTTTGTAATAAACCTTGCTATATGTGTCTTGAATACCATGATCTCTTTATCATCTAATTATAACTAACTTATGTAACTTTCTACATCAATGACAACTCAACTACTCAATATTTCCAACATCTTCTACATAACAGTGAGACTAAATGAACATGTGCATCATATGCTGACAACACAAAGCAAACACATTCTCTTCAAAGCATGAAAATTAAGAGAAAGCGCATACACTTATAAGAAAAAAAATAGAAAATGCAAGTAGTCACAACTTCTAATATATTTATAAAACATAAATTACATAATCATGCCAAAAGAGAGGGCTCAAAATCTTGTCAAAAAAAGGATTCAAGGCTTGATTCTAAAATATTATATAGAAGAAAATGAAATAAAAGTTACATACATGATCATATGATAGACATGAATAGACAACTATCCAATGCCTTACAATCTATATCAATTTACTATTTATAGATAAAATAAAAAATCTTTCCCTCAAAAATTGTGTAGGAGATTAATTATCTCTACTATGAATTGCCTTGACGCTCTATCCATAGTTAGATTCTTGGTCTTCTTGAGGTCTCTAGATTTGAAATCATCAATGCCAAATGTCTCAAAGTCTTTGGATGTGCAAATTTCACCACTACTATCAACTACCTTCCTAGGGATCCATAGATATTGAACACGATTATCTTTTGTAATACACATTATAAAGCTCAAATCTTCTCTTGTTGTGGTTTCTAACTTTCTATGTTACTACATTCAATAGACCAACCACTATTCCTATATTATCAAGTCCAATTTGTGTAGGTAAATGGATTTGGATCCTTTAACAATTGTTGATTTATAATTCAACTACTTTTTTAGGAGGTTGTGCATCTACAATAAAGTGCCTAAAGATTACTTGTGTAATTTGATCGACCACTATTATTACTCTCCTATACTATAGGCTTGCCACATTGAACTACTTTTTTTGCTCACCATTTTTGTAGTCTAATGGAACATATACCCTGTATCTTGGATTTTCTTATCTCTTCCTCTTCCCTCATTATTTGAAGCAATTTAGACCACTGATTCCTAATTGGATGGTCCATGAAACTTTTGCTCATTATCTCATGTTATAATTTTTATAAAAATCTATGGTTTATTGATACTTCATTGAAATTTTTTTGGGGCTTCTCCTTCGTTTTTTTCATCAACTTCTCTGAGATGACCTCAAAAATTTCTGAAAAAATTGAAGGTCATAGGTTTTAACTTTAATGGTCCAAAAAAATTTCTTCACCATCCATATTTGGATATTTTTGAGAATTTTATCGGTTATTGATTCATGATGGATGTTTTGTGAAAATTTTATTTTTTGCTTTTGGTCAAAATTATTATGAAAGAGTTTGGATCATTGATCATTTGATCAAACAGTTTATAGAATTTTTTTGGTCTCATTCTTTGTTGAAATTTTTATGAAAGAGCATCAATCATTGAGTGAATTAATCCAACAATAGACAAGTCAGCACACCTTCATCCAATACCTCATTTTTTTCTTCCCACCTATTTTACCTTTGCTTAGGCCATCTTGTTTTTTTTTAAGGCAAAATTTTCTAAGTGTAGTGAGCATTCACTATAGTTTGATGACTCACATGGGCATTTTGCTTGTTGAAGGAGGAATTTAGAATCACCACCTTTATCCATAGACATAGATTTAATAAAATAATTTGAAAGAATGTTGGTGAATCATTGATTAAATATCTTATCCAATGCATGCTTATCTCCCTATTTTTCTTCTAAATGCTATCAAATCAACTTCAAGTATTTATAAACCACTTGAAGATCCAATTGGTCATTGTGAGAAAATTTCTTTGTATGGTTAAAAATATCATGCATATAAATCATCAAATCTGTTAATGATCCAATTAGCCAAGTAACATCATTCGTCATGGGATGGTTTCACCATGTACAAAAGGGGTAAGATCTTCCTTATACTGCTTAAGTAGCTGCATTTATTATTGCTTTGAAAGGAGCATGTTATCTAAAAACTAAGGATAGGAAAGACCTTTCTACAACAATGAATTAATGTGGCTCTTGAGTTTTGTAGTTGTAACAGATAAGGCAACTACTTAGGCTTTGCATTGTGATACAACTCGCTCCTTTTGGAGGAGATCATCTACTTTTTGTGATACTATATCTCTATCATAAAATTTGACAACCATCAATTAGGATTCTGATGAAGTGATCAATATCGCCCAATAGTTTTTTGTCTTAACCAACTTTGTGGAAGCTTCAATGAGGCTTTATTCAATATTTTAGCTCATTTTAACACTTCGAAGGGTAGCTACATCAAATAGTTTGAGCACTAGGAAGAGCATTGTTGTAGTCTTAGCAATCTCATCCTAGTATGTATAAAAAATTTCTTCTATAAGGCTCACTACTCAATATTATTTTTCTACTTTAACTCATCTAGTTCTCTCTAAAAATATTCTCTCTCCTAGTTGAGCTAAGCTTCTTGGACAACAATATTAGCTATGATGTTCCTAATATTGTCCTTATTTGCTTCCAAGAGTATGTTGAAAATTGAGTTTCTAGGTGCATTGCAAGCAAGTATATTTGGTCCTAGATCTCCTTAGCCTCTACTTGGAAGTTCTTCAAAGTATTCTTGACATTATCCAATTCCCTTTCCTTCTTTGCTACCTTTTTGTTCGCTGATATGTAATCATATGAAATAACCTTCTTGGCATGTTCTATAGTTGCACCTTATCTTTAGCTTAGACATTTTTTAAATCAAGCCCCATCATCACCACTTGATAATCCTACTTTTTTATTTATCCCTTAGGTTTTTACACCAATAATTATTTTTTGATGAAGAATAGTTTCTTATTCTAAGGAGAAATGTGATTTGAGAATTTTTGTTATGATTGGTCGCTAAGCTAGCTTGGCATGCTTTTTTTAAACATATAACATTATTTATTGCTAAATTATTTGATATCGCTATAGATATGGTAAAGGTATTTGTAGGCTTTCTTGTTGCCTTTATGGGAAACATATATAGATAAATTTCTCAAGAACGAAATTGTTGAGGGAGGATAATTTGGGGTGGCGGGATCAAATGAGAGAATAGTAGTGAAGGGACATACTAATGACAATGCCTCCTAAATAAAGGATGTCATAGGAATAGTGGAAGGAGTGTTAGCCAATTTGGCTACAATGTTGGGCATCTAGGCTAAAATTATTTGGAAATATGGAGGTTCTTGGCTAATAGCAATATCAAAGGAAGGTACAAGTAGAGGGGATTTAATGGTAAATGGATAAGTCCTTGGTGTATTATATTTCTTTTTCTTTATTCTCATAGGATTGGTTATTGACTCTACCTTTTGCTTCTCCTTTCACTAAATTTTTGATGCAAAGTCTCTTGTCAAGGTATGTATTGCACCAAAAATGGTGGAGATGAAGATCTTCAGGGAGAGGTAGTGACTAGGAAATATTTAAAAATCTTTGATAGATATTATTTTGATTGCATCAAATCCTTAGCCCTTTCTATTACCCTTTTGGTTACCTAAAATGTTTTAGCATTTATTTCCTCCTTGCTCCATTAATTTAACCCTAAGTTCTTGGTATCTGGATGCTCTTAATTGTATTTTTGGCTAAATTTATCATCCATAACCACTTTGTCATACTATTTTATTACTTTGCCAATCTTTTACTATATCTTCTACCAAGCATTGATTTTAGGATCTTTTAAGCGTCATTTTCTCAATGCATCCCTCTTCTTGATGTTGATGTAATTCTATGGATTGGTTGGATACTTTTCAATGTAGAATATATCATATGAATTTTACTTTAGTGGTAAATTAATAATTATGCTTAGGAGGCACACACTGATCTCATCCATCATGTTCTTTAGAATCTTTATGTTGTTCCTAGAATCATGTATGAATTTTAAACTCTTAAAGCTTTCTAACCACTTGGAAAAATTTCTCTCAAGGTCATAGCTCTAGTTATGCTCAACTTTCTTGAGCCTGAGCTCCTTCAACATATCATTAAAAAAGAAAATAATTTTTCTTCTTAGCAAAATCATCTCACCTAAGCTGATAGGGGACATGTAAAAAGATGTCTTTTATTTGTTTGTTTCTTAATATATTGTCAAATAGGTCCAATTATCTGAATACCTCTAATTAAAAATTTATATTTGAATGAATTTAGGATGTATATATAAAACCCAAAACCATGTAGCCTAATAGTCATGCCCTCTTTAATAAAAAACTAGTCTCCATGATGCACTTCTTATAAGTGTAGACCATAGATCTCCATGAAGCACTTAGGATGATGCCCATATAATAATACAATAAATTAAGCAAAAATAAATAAAAATAATAATAGTAGGAAGAATTTTTGTTTAGGACCCCTATCCTAGAAAATACAAGCAACTCTTGACCCTCTTCATCTATCCATCTCTAATTCAGACCCTAGAATTCTCTAGGGTTATAGAATAAAACCAAATGCACTAGAAAAGAGAAGTATCTAAACATGTGTATGTTTAAAATTTGGCACAAAACCTCATGAATTTGATCAATATTTAATACACTGAAATCAAAGGTCATCAATTCATCCCTAGGCTTATGTTTCATTATGTAAATAATGCCCAATTGGATAAAGACCACAATATTATTGATTTCAAGGCTAAATATGATGATGAGAATTCTCAAAGCATAATTTGTACTCTTGTTAAACATCTTATGGCCTAAAGATAATTTTGATGATTTATTTAGGTTTAGGTCCTTATACTCAACACATAGAAAGTTCACATTTTATTGGTCTAAAAATTCATTATAGAATTGATCCCCATCCTCCATGCTAATTCTATGCTCCCTGACCAGTATGAGAAACATCGATCAAATGATATATGTTACGATATCCACCTTAAAGCTCCCATCATGGGACTTAATTTATTGAGTACTAGGATTGTTGAATTTTGTGCATGCAAAAAATAACTGGTAACAACTATGCACCTCAGGCACTAGATATTGTGCCATAACATTGCTCCAAATTCTATATCCAAAGCTTGTAATATGAATGGATTTAAAAATTTGCCATGCATATTTTCTCGAATTATTTATTCTCTTCAAAATTTTAGGTTTTGAGAATTTTATAACTAGGTCTTTTTTATATCTTGATGTTGGATGTATAAATTGGTAGCTCCAGGTCTATAGAAGAAGGGGCTACTTATTCTCATGAGACACTTTCTTTTGAAGATGTTTAGTAGCTACAAATTCTCTTCTTATCCATGCTTGATTGGTGCTTCTTTGAAATTATTTGGCTTTGGTTGCTTTTTTGCTTACTCTACAATTGTTCTCTTTGATGCTCTCTTGTGCTCTAGTTTTCTTTAAATGCTCTAATAGTTAATAAGGAAGAAGCATAATGGGGAAGGATATTTTATGGAAGATTTTTTTTAGGCTTCACACATATTTTACATTAGTTCATGTGCCTTGCATTTATGACTCAACTTTTATTAGGTTAGTAGAAGATGTCCACCACCTTGAATGGTAAATTATTTATCCATTCCCTATTCTTGCAGAGATGCCTCTAGGATATTATCTCACATTTTGATGCGAATTCATTCCATTATTATCATTGTATTTATCTCATGTTCCACTTATTTTCCTCTATTTTAGATCAAAATGGAAGTTATCATGACACTCGACACACCATTTTATGCATGGGAGCATTCATTTCATCTTACAAAAGGGAAATCAACTACTTTATTTTGTGGCTGGCCATTTTGTGAAGTTTATCTATTGGATAATTGTAGCTAGTATTGTTTTGAGGAACTACGTTTTGTATGAATATTATCCATTGATTGGATTAATTGGACGATACATGTTTGTTTAAAAAATTGTTTATCATTAATACTTCTTGATGAATGGGCTAGTCTAGCTCTGCGTTCCTTTAATGTTGTCTAATACCACATAGATATTTATTTTATTTGGGATCAATGACTAAAAATACTTATTTTAACACCTTAGAGTTTCAAAAATAACATGAGCCATTGATTTGGAGAATAAAATTATTCATGAAGATTTGGATTTCTATTTTTATTATAGCTTTCTTGAATAACACTACCTAATAATTTGATATGATCAATGATCCTTATGGTAGCATTATATACCATATATTTAATATTTTGAATGATGGTAATTGAATTAGAGTCTTCAACCAACCTTCCCTTACTGCTTTGGCATCAATCATCGATTATTGAGATCTAACAATTGACAAAACATTTGGCATCTAATATTTTTCAAAAGGATCTTAAAACAACATGAGTTGTTGATCAATATGATAGAACAATCCTTGTAATTTTACTTTGTTGTCCTTTCATTGAAGACTCTAAAATAGCATGGGTTGTAGGTATGTAACCATATGAGCCATAGAACTTTTTAAATTTACTTTTGTCAAACCTTCTAAAATTGCATGGGTTGTTGATTTAGCAATCATATGGTCTACATTCCTTCTAACATTTTGTAAAAGTGCTTTCCACAATCTAAGGGGATTCAAAGGATAATGAAGCATCCAAGATCTCAAAACTTACACTTTTAGTTTCCTTGAGTCGTCCTTAATTTAGTGATTTTGGCAACTGCTCATGGCTTAGAACTAGAAAAGAACATATAAAAATAAAAATATATTACATAAAAATGCCCTTCCATTTAAAAAATGTAGATCTTAAGGATAGCTCTTTAGGTAAAATACCATTGACTAGGATTGGGACAATGTCACCCTCTATTGTAATAATCTAAAAATAAATGATTCGTATAGGAAGCTATGGTATATGGTCCACTCAAAATTACATTGAACTTTGTGTGATGACCTAATTTACTAATTTATTCATCTCATTTAAGTACTAGATCACCAATATTAAAGCTTTATGGGATGTATTTCTTATAAAACCATATTTTAACCACTTCTTGGTGTCTCAAAAACTCCTCTCTAGTCCCTTTCCTTAGTTCTTCAAGCTTGACAATTTCTCACATTCTTATAGTCATGGCGTTATTCTCTTAAAGTTCCAATTGATGCAATAATTGAAGCATGAGCAACTTTATATATATAGGCAATTTAGACTCTTTTCCATATACCAAAGTATAAAGGGAACACCCTAAATATTTCTTTAAAGTGATGTGATCTTCCCATAAGGATATTCTAAGATGAAGATTCCATCATTGTTGTTTATTTGAGCCATTTCTTTTTAGGATTCATAGTATATTTTTGGTTATATATTTTTTCAAACCGTCACCCTCTAGGTAGAGGCCTTCAAATAAATTCCATGTTGAAAAGTAAATTAAGTAACACTTTGGCATTATTACTAGGTAAATTATCTAGGTAGAGTACCTAAATTTGATTGAAACTAGATAATCCATACAAAAAGGAGAATCTCTCAAAACCTACTACAGTTTGATGGGTTTGATCCATGGAAGGCAAGGGATAGTGATCATTTAGTAAAGATTTGTTAAGATCTCTTAAGTGAATACAACATGTTTTTCTATTTTTTTCTTACATGTATAGGATTAGAGACCCATGTGGTATGATTAAGTGGATAAATAATTTTTTATTCTATCAACTTGCAAATATTCTTCTATGCAAGGGGTTCATTTGTCAATTAAAATGACATTTAGGATTTTAGTCCTTCAGGTTTTTAATATACATGGGATAATAGATGCATTGGGTAAATTTATATAGCAAAAGGATTGGATAGATTCTTGTTATCCAATAAATGGTTGTAAATAAAGTATACAATCTCTTCAGATATTTTATTTCAAGCAAGATCAAATCACAAACCCATTCTTTTGACTTGTGATTTACCTAATAATGGTCATCCAAAGCCATTTTACTTCTAGTCTATGTGGCTCCAAGACCCTAATTTCTTCCAGATGGTTATGTTATGGTGGGATGAATCAAATTTTGAAGGATCATGTATGTACATGTTTGTTCAAAAGATGAAATATTTAAAGGAGCAAATGAAGATTTGGAATGCCAAATATTTTGGTAACATTTTAAAGGAAAGAAAGAAATTGAATCCAAGCTCAAAAATTTACAAGAGATAGTAGAAATTAATGGAATGGATCAGGATTCTTATGTGAAAGAAAAACAATTACTTTTTAATTATCATAATGCATTGAAAAAGGAGTCATATTGGTTCCAAAAATCTAGGGAGAAATGGCTCAAGGAAGGAGATAGAAATACAAAAAAAAATCATGCTACAAAAAAACAAAATTTCTTTTCGTCACATCAAAAATATTTTAACTCCAGATGGAAGAAATATTGAGGAAGAAGAAGATATAAGGAAGCAATTAATTATTTCAAAAATATTTTGTTAGATATTGGGCAAGATAAGGAGGCACAAGATAAGCTTTTGTAAAATATTCCATCAATTATCACACAGGACAAAATGAAAGCTTGATGAAGAAGATATCTATGGAGGAGCTCCATGAAGTAGTTTTCTCTTTCCATCCTAACAAGGCACCTGGCCCCGATGGATTTCCTACAATTTTCTTTCAAAAAATTTGGGATTTATTAAAGAGTGATATGTTAGTTGTGGTTGAAGAGGCCCAAAAAAGGAAGGCTATAATAAGTGAGATCAATGCCACTTTTATTACGTTGGTTCCCAAGAAAGGCAAGACAAAATATTTTGATAATTTTCATCCAATAAGCCTTTGTAATATGATTTATAAGATCATTTCAAAAATTATGGCAAATAGGTTGAAAGACATTCTAGATTGTGTTATCTCAGAGGAACAAGGTGGTTTTGTTCATGGTAAACAAATTCTTGATGGTATAATCATTGCATAAGAGGCCATACATTCTCTTCATTCCATGAAAAAACTAGGTATGCTTATGAAATTAGATATGAACAAAGCATATGATAGGGTTTCCTAGAATTTTCTACATGATATTCTCAAAAAGTTTGGTTTTGATTATAGTTGGTGTGAATGGATTAAATGTTGTTATAGCACTGCAAAATATTCTATTTTGATCAATGGTTCTCCTACTGGTTACTTCAAGTCATCTTGTGGACTTCGCCAAGGTGATCCACTATCTCCTTATCTATTCATTATTCTTGTAGAGGCATTAGGGAGAGCTTTCTCAAAGGCAAAAATGGAAGGAAAAATCAAAGGTATTCAAGTTGCAAAAAATGGTCCCTTCAAATCTCATCTCCAATTTGTTGATGATACTTTTCTTTTGGGCCATCCCTCAGTCAATGAGGCCATGGAGTTTAAATCAATATTATCATGCTATGAGAAGGCTACTGGATAGTTGGTTAATACTACAAAATCCAAGATTTTTCATTAACATTGCCCTAGATTTACAACAAATTATTGTGGATATTTTAGGGTTTAAAATTGAAAAATTTCCATCAACCTACTTGGGTATTCCTTTGTCTCATAAAGGAAATAAAAAGGAGCTTTGGATCTCTTTTTTGGATAGAATGAAAGCTTGTTTGGTAGGTTGGAAAGGTAAGTTCTTAACCATGGTAGGAAGGCTACAACTCATAAAGACTACATTGCAATCCATCCCTATTTATATGATGTCACTTTCAAGATTGCTAGTAGGTATAGCATCAAAAATTGATAAAATTCAAAGAGACTTTCTTTGGAAAGGATGTGAGGAAAAATTTAGGTTTCCTCTTTGTAAGTGGGATAGGGTTTGCAAAGGAAAGAATATTGGAGGAGTAGGCTTGTAAAATTGTAGACTTATGAGTTTGGCCTTAGGGGCAAAGCTTGGGTGGAGATTATTCAGAGATCAAGGAAAGAATTGGGCAAAAATATTACTTCAAAAATATATAGGTTCTCTTGATGCAATGAAATTATTTAGGAAAAGAACCCTACCCAAAGGATCATCAACATGGAACTTCATATCAAATAGTTTTCAATTGATAAAGAAACATATTAGATGGTCAGTCAATGAGGGGAATTATGTAAATTTTTGGTTTGATGCTTGGTTGAAGCCTTATCCTCTTATCTTTGACTCAAAATGGCAACCATTGGCTCAAGCATGCCTAGCTTGTAAAGGTCCAAAGGTCAAAGACTATATTAATATGAGCAACAACTCTAGATCATGGATTTCTATTAGTAACCTGGTTGAAGGAGAGGAACTCAAACAAATTGCAGATGAACTTCAAAAGATGCTTCAAGAGTTTTATTTGCCAATTTTTACACGAAAGGATGAGTTGGTTTGGAATCTATCAAAAGATGGTGGATACTTGATCAAGTTGGGATATGAGGATTTAGAGCAATCAAAATTTTCTTCTCCCAAAGATTTTCTTTGGAAGAATGTTTGGTCATTAGAGGCTCTCCCTAAGGCCTCAACATTCCTTTGGTTAGCAGTTCAAAGTAAGATTCTTACAGGAGAGAGTCTACAAAGAAGAGGATATCATGGACCTTTTAGATGTGCCTTGTGTGAGAAGGATTTAGAAACATCAGACCATTTACTTCTTCATTGTCCCTTTGCTCACACCATTTGGGGTTACTTTTTTAAAATATGAAAATATATTGGGTAGCTCCATCAACATTGAAAGAGTTGATGAAATGTTGGATTAATTATTTCAAAGCTAAAGCATTATGTATTCTGTGGAGGATTGGCCCTACCATTATTTGTTGAAATTTATGGCTTGAAAGGAATAATATAATTTTTAAAAATAAATCTCAAAATCATGCCCAAGTTTAGAACCATATTATTGCCTCTCTTGTAGAATGTCTACAAATATGGTGCTCATCATGGGAAGTCTCAAGTGCAAAAAAAGAGGTGCTAATAACTTGGCTATAGGTACATGGAAGAGTCATTTGTGATAATGGAATTAAAAAAAAGGATATAAAAATATAAATGTCCAAAAATTGAATTTATCAAAATTATTTTTGATGGTGCTTCTAAAGGAAATCTAGAAAAAGCTAGTGGAGGTGGTGTTTTTAGAAATAATGAAGGAAAAATTCTCCTCACTTACTCATAATCATATGGAACTTTAACTAACTATGTAGATGCTAGGGAACTTCTTACATAGATTGAAATAGCAATATAAAAAGGATGGTATTATATTTCAATTGAGATGGGTTTCACAAATTATCATCAATGCTATTAACAAAAATGGATGTGGAGACTAGATAAATAATAATAATATTTCTTATATTCATCACCTATTACCGGAGACAATCTCTTGGAAGTGTGAGTGTAGACAATAAAAGTACACACTATGTATGACAAATGAAATAAAAGTAGTAAATATTTTTATTAACTTTGAAATGTGCCTTTGAGTCCTTTTTGATACAATATTCTACCCATCTAGAGGTGTACAATAAATAAAGGAAACACTCCCCTTGTGCAAACAAATATGGTGCTTCAGTACTCTTGTAATTACAACAAGTGTTGGGGTAGATTTTATGGTGATCGTTATTTCGTAGGATGCATTTGGGTTTGTGTGTCACACTTCCATGTTAGGATGTAGGCCTGTGGATGCTGGATCTATGATAGACAACTCTTTGTATTGCAACCGTTTAGGGTGAAACGATCGTGGTTGGAGACTATCTAGATGTAGATGTGTTACATACCTAAATTAATATAGTCGTCGGCTATATTACGAAGTATTTAGTTTTGATTATTATTTAAGTCCAATTGTTTTGTTTTAAAATTATCAATCATCTTATTTCTTAATCTGTGTACTTGCATTATTGTTGCTTAGTGTGGCAGGGATCTGACCTCCTTGAGCGATGACGATTTAATTGAATTTGTTACTCTACTTTACTGTAGATTCCTTATTGTCATTCAGCTGCATGAATCTGAATTATTTTTATTATATAGCTGGCACATTTCTTATTGGATTAGAGTTGATTTATTGGTAAAGAGAGGACTTTGTTCTTCTCCAAGTGGTATCATGAGACACGATCTTGGGTACATCAAACCCGCTCTGCTGCCCATCCGCAGCAGCACCAAAAACATAGATCACAATTCGGGGCCAATGCATCTTAGGATTAAATAGAAAACCATCGTTTCCCCTTGGGTTCAAACCAATCTGACGTAGGATAAGAAAATAATCATATAGCTTCCAAAATTCATATAACAGATGCCAAACATTAGGTTTTATGCATGCCAGCAAGGAGATAGTAACATCGACACATCATTTTATGAAGATACGAGTCCATATTTAAAAAGGATAAAGTGACAATTATATAAGCTATAAGTGTAACACGCTCCAATGATCCATACCTGCATGCATACCAAGAACACACGTTCTTTCGAAATCCAAATGCTCGGGTTTTGGCGAGTAAGAAACCAACAACAAGGAATTGTCGTCATCTTTCATGGTTGGGGGCAACCAAGTAATGATAGCGGTCATGAGTAGTTCGCTAACATCCTGCATTCCACCCTAATAAAGAATGGAAATCATAGAAAAACCAGCGTTTGAAGCCTGAAAACCATCGATAAATCAAAATAAAGAATTAAATTTTCAAACCAAGGTACGGGGCATACTTTTATTTTTAAAATATATTTTTTTTTGTTTTCATCAAACATTCTATCCCACATTTGTGGTGTGGAAGACTTCGAAGGATTTATAAGCAATTTTGAGAATTAAATAAACTGTGACTTGGCCACATGCTGCACTCCTTCCTTCTTCTTGCGTACCCGTGGTGTTTGTCCTCCAATTATCACTCGACTGTTTCCCTACGTGTCGGTATCCTGAGTGGTCTTTTTGTCCAGCTAAACCCTTCTTCGGCCATTGATCCCCAAATTTTGTATTGTCTAGTCTTCTAGTTGTGTCCTGATCGCTTAGTCGTTGTGGTGTCTCTCGTGTCTCCCGCATTGCTTTCCTCCAAGGTCATGTGTTCTTCTTGCTGCCTAAACTTTTGATTCCTTCGCTGTCACATGTCCATAGTGTCCTTGATGTCCACATTAGCACGTCTAGTCCTCCTGTTAGCGTAAGGTAATTCTAGCTCATGTGTCTTGTCTTGAGGTCCTTGTTGTCCTAGTTCATGTCAGGTCATCCCACCTAGGTCCCATGTTCTTCGGTCAAACTACCCTAGTCCGCTGGTCAAAACAAAAGTTGTCAATCACAAGTTGTTAATCAAAGTTGCTGAAAAAGTTGTCAATCAAAAGTTGCTAAGAAATTTGTCAGTCAAAAGTTGTTGAAAAAGTTTTCAATCCAAAGTTGCTATCAAAATTGATCAAACAAGTTGTCAAAGTTTTTTTCAAGGAGGCAAACAAAAATTCAAATCTGTGTCGCAGTTGGAGCGACAGTTGAAGTGGAATACCAATTTTTTCCAAATTCAACAAATTTCATAGAAATCAAAGCTCAAAGACTTCTAGGAAAGAAATTTTGGAGGGTGCATGAGAAGAAGTTGGACCAAAGGATCATACGATCGTCTATCAAGCTCGGAGACTTCCAACAACAATGCAATAAGATCTCATCGAAACCAAGGAACAAAAGATTCCCCTTCTCCTTTCGAAATTGGTAGTTTTAATTCGATTCATCTAGTGGTCAGCCCAATGGCATCAAATACCTCTCTGAATTCCTCACAAGAGAATTTCACTCAAGTAGAAAGTAATCTACATTGATCACTAATGAGGTAGTAAAATATTTAATATTAAATCTTCAGATGACGACTGCAAGCTTCAACGCATCTAGGAAACCACCCCCACAAAATCCTTCTAGTTCCAATAACTGGAGTACGAACGTCTACTATGATGACTATACACATCATAGAGGTCAAAATAGTCAGTTCTTGAATCACACTGGTCACCAAAATATTGAGGATGGGTGTAATGAAGAAACTATGGAGCAACAAAGAGGTTTTAACAGACCTTATCAAAATAATAACCAGAGACATATGAGTAACAAGGAACAAGATAGAAATAATGTTCACTCCCAATCAAGAGGTCCAAATGGAGTCAATTATCCACGTGTTGACATACCTACCTTTAAATGCCAAGATCCACATGGGTGGATTGTAAAAATGGAAGGCATATTAGAATTCTATAAATTCCAGGAAGGGGAAAAAGTCCCTTTTACAGCAACCAGATTCAACACTGAAGCTTATCAGTGGCTTACATGGTATAAACGTGAGGATTCCTAGTATGCATTATATTGGGATACTTTCAGCAAAGTATTTCTTCACATATTCAACAAAGGTCCCACAGGTTCATAAACAATACGATTGTTGTCACTTAAGCAAACAGGATCAATAGGGGACTATATTTCAAAATTCACTAGTATGCTTCACTATGCACAAGACCTACAACAAGACATGGTAGTAGCGGCTTTTCAAAATGGATTAAAAGCACATATTAAAGTTGAAGTAGACCTACACAATCCATCCAAGTTGGATGAGTGTATAAGTATTGCTGATTTTGCAGAGACAAAGGCACACGTAGGCTCATCCACACGACGTGATTCATATGGATGACCTCCATTCTGCAACAACTCTTTTCACATAAATGATCAACCATCACGATAATTTTGCTAGGAATATCACACTCATCATCAAAACGATCAAGCATGTACACCATGATAAAACTTTCATATTGAATATGCCGACAAGGAAGAAGAATAAATAAAGGAGTACGATGCACCTGAGGATATCCCAGTTGAGGACCAAAATAAACACAATGAAGTTAGCATTGATGAGGATACCATGACTATTTCAGTACATGCTCTTATGTGGTTATCCTCTCACCATACAATCAAGGTGGCAGGCTTCATTCAAAAACATAGGGTGACAGTATTAATTGATTCTGGAAGTACTCACAACTTCATTGATGCAAAACTTGCAAGGACATTGGGGTTGCACATCTTCTCTTCTACTCAATATTGGTTTCAATTCAGAACTGTAAGAAGATAAATTTATCAATTTCTAGGTAAGACATTCAGTTTCACTACAAACGGGTATGCATACTTTTCAAGGTCCTATTTTTGTTATGGAATTAGGAAATTCAAAAGTTATTTTAGGCATTGCATGGATGGAACAATTGGAAACCACAGTGGTTTTTAACCATAAACATCACTTTGTCGAATGGTAAGCCAATGGGAGGACTATTCGTCTTCAAGGACTACCCACACCTTCATCAAAATTTGTAAGTTCACATAGCATGGAAAATATATTAAGAAAATATGGTGGGGGATTCATATCCCGAATCAATTGCATAGATAAATTAGACCAAGATATACCTGAAATCAAAGAATATGATCTCCAAATCATTGTGGCTAACTATGGGGAGATTTTTCAAGAACCAACTCCTAAAAGATCTCATGACCATGCCATACATATAGTGCCTAGTAGTCTTCCACCCAATGGTCGTCCTTATCGATATTCCCAACCCGAAAAAATAGAAATTGAGAATATTGTCCAAGAACTATTAGACCATGTTGTCATCCATCATAGTACTAGTCCTTATTCCTCACCTATCGTCTTAGCTTGTCGAAAAGACAATTCTTGGCATATGTGTCCAGATTTTCGTCCTCTCAATAAAATCACAATCAAAGATAAGTTTCCTATTCTTGTCATTGATGATTTACTAGATGAGCTACATGGTGCCAAATTCTTCACCAAATTGGACTTATGCTCAGGGTTTCACCAAATCCGAGTTAGATACGAGGATATTCCCAAAACAGCCTTTTGAACTCATGAAGATCATTATGAATTCTTGGACATGTCCTTTGGTCTCACTAATGCACCATATAAATTTCAAAGTCTCATGAACCAGGTGTTTCATCCATTATTACGTAAATTTGTTCTAGTGTTCTTTGATGACATACTCATCTATAGTAAATCATGGAAAGATCACTTAGCACATGTGGACAAAATTATCCATATCCTACACAAGGAAAAGTTGTTTATCAAATGATCTAAATGCTCCTTTGGTTTTCAAGAAGATGAGTACCTCGGTCATATAGTATCTCAGGAAGGTGTTAAGGTGGATCCCAATAAGATTAAGGCAATACAGGATTGGCCTTTACCTAAAACCATCAAGAAACTTCATGGTTTTTTGGGTCTCATGGGCTATTACCGCAAATTTGTGCATAACTATGGTAAAATTGCAGGTCCTCTCATGTCTCTCACCAAAAAGGATGATTTTTAATGGTCAGAAGTAGATACCAAATCCTTCAAGAATATCAAGGAGGCCATGTGTACGACCCCAGTTTTGGCCACTCTAAACATTCAAAAACCATTTGTCATTGAATGCAATGCCTCAGGAATAGGTATTGATGCAGTACTAATACAAGATGGTCATTCCTTGGCATTTGAAAGTAAACAAATTTTAGGGAAAAATTTCGGTAGATCCACGTATGAAAAAGAAATGTTGATTATTTTACATGCAGTGGAAAAATGGAGGCATTACTTAATCAATAGTCGGTTTATTATTAAAATCTATCATAGTAGTCTCAAGAATTTTCTAGATAAAATGTTTTCTTATCCCGAACAAAATAAGTGGTTGACTAAATTATTGGGATATGATTTTGTGATTGAATATAAGAAAGGTAAAGAAAATGTGGCAGCAGATGCATTATCTATAAAATACGAAGATGCAGTAGTTCTTAATGCCATTTCAGGACCATGTTCGCAATGGGTGTCTCAGTTGCAGGAAGAATGGTTATCCAACAGTGAAACAGCTTAAATAATTCATGAATTATCTATGGGTTCCTCTAAATACCCTCTTTTCACATATGATGACCAAATATTACGTAATAAGAGTCGCATTTACATCCCTCACAATTCACCAATCAAAGCATATATTCTAGAGGAGTCACATGCTTCTCCATCAACATGACATTCAGGGTTTCTAAAAACCTACATGCGGGTTAAACAATCCTTTTGTTGGAAAGGATTAAAAGCAGAGGTTAAGCGATGGGTAGTTGAATGTGAAGTGTGCCAATGCAATAAGGGAGAAATAGTAAAATCACCAGGGTTGCTTCAACCATTACCTATTCCAGATCATCAGTGGGAACATATATCCATGGATTTTATTGAAGGACTTACTAAATCAGAAGGTAAAACAGTAATTTTTGTGGTAGTTGATCGCCTTTCCAAATATGCTCATTTCTACGCCTTGCAACACTCATTTTCAGCAAGAAAAGTGGCCAAGGTATTTATGGATTCATTTTTTAAATTGCACGGGATGCCCAAAAATATTTTAAGTGGTAGAGATCCTATTTTTACTAGTAATTTTTGGAAATAATTGTTTCGACTTAGTGGTACCAAATTAAACATGTCTGCAACATACCATGCACAAATAGATGGTCAAACTGAGGTGGTTAACAAATGCTTGGGTACTTACCTAAGATGTTTTGTACAAGATAAATAATATCAATGGAGTCAATGGTTGTCATTGATAGAGTGGTGGTACAATACTTCTTACCATTCCTCCACTAAGATGTCTCCTTTTGAAGCATTATATTGAACGAAGCCACCCACAATTACAGATTATGTACCAGGATCTTCCAAAGTGGCCCAAGTCAACAATTGGTTATAGAAGTGACAAACAATGCTCAGTATCTTGAAAGATAATCTGGTCCTCTCCAAGATAATGGCATTATGTGGACTATAATTATCATCGATGATCTGTTTAGTGGACTCAAGCAGCTTTAGGTTTTTTTGTAGATTAAGGTCTACTCTCATCTGTATCTTTAAACCTACACATAAGACATATATGTAATGCATCAATAATACCCGTCGAACCTCTCGAAGTGAGGTCCAAGTTTAAGAAATATTTAAAAAGCAATGCAATAAATAAAATTGAAGCGTGTAATGAATAAAAGCAAAAATGTGCGAATGAAATAAAACAAAGTGTGTTTTACCTTTAGTGTATCATTGTCATTGTTGTTGTTACATTTGTGATGCATTTTTGCTAAACCATGCTACATTGAGAGGCTTTTGAACAAGCTAGAAACTGATCATCCAAGGGTTTGATGACCATTCGAGGTGGGACGGTCATGACATGTGGCATTCAAAATGGTGACCATTATTTTGTAGGATGTATATGGGGTTGTGTTTTGCACTTTCATGTTTAGATATAGGCTTATGGATGTCGAATCTATGATAGGAATCTCTCTGAATGACGATCCTTTGGGATCGAACGATTACGATTGACAATCGTCTAGATGTGGACGATCATGCTATGTGGACTGCGGTTATCGTTGGTGATCTATTTTACAAACTCAAATAGTTTTAGGTCACTTTTCTGGCTCTAGGCCTACTCTGATCTATATATGTAAGCCTGCACACAAGACAAAGATGCAATGCATCAGTAATACCTACCTAACCTCCCAAAGTGAGGCCTAGGTTTAAGAAAGATTTTAAAAGCAATGTAGTAAATAAAAGTGAAGCATGTAATGAATAAAAGCAAAAATGTACAAATTAAATAAAAGAAATTATGTTTTACCTTTAGTGTTTCACTACCATTGTTATTGTTGCATTTGCGATATGTCGTTGTTGAATCGTGTTGTGTCGAGAGGCTTTAATGCAAGCTAGGAATCGATTGTCTAGGGGTCTAACGATTGTGAACCGAGACCATCCAAGGTGGGACAATCGTGACATGTGGTATCTAAAATATGTCAAGAATAGATTTGGGCCTATAGAATCATGTGTTTGGGAGCCTACATGGGACAAGGATTGCAGAATGATAAAACTTGGGAGCTTTGAATGCTATGAATACTCAAAGTTTCATCAGGGCTTTGCTAGGCTTTCCATCCTCATGCTCCATCAAGGAGGTGAGGTCTTATTTATAATTTTCTTGGGGTGAAGGGATAAGGAGGTGGCTCAATCATGTAATTATACAATTACACATAGATAAGCTTTTCTTGTAATTTCCATCCAATGTGCAAAGTTAGTTAACTAAATGTGCATGATTTGATTTGATTTTTATATTTAAATTAAATATATTTATTTAATTTAAATATGCATGTTTAAGTAAGAGTGCATGATGTGCATATATTTTAACTAATTCTATTGATTGTGTGCATATTGTGCATGTTTAGTTAACTAATTTAGTTAACTAAATGCATGATCAATCTTTCTTTGTGGCTTAGAGGTGCAACTGCTAGTAACTTGAGTTCACTTGTGGATGAGAATTTTCTCTAGCATGTGATCGATTCGAACGATGGGAGGTGGAACTACAAGTGAAGTGGATGATGTGGAGACGTGAATGTGAGGGTTAATGCATCCACGAGGAGGGGTGAATGGTTGTGCAACCTAAGCACTAATTAATTATTTAATAAATAAATAAATTAATTAATTAATACTTAGGAGATGGATGTTTATTATTTAACATTAATTAGCTGAAATTAATATTTAATGTGTTAGTTTTAGGTGTGTACAGATATCCCTTTTTGTATCATGTTGTGTGCAAATACAATTTGATGCAAAAATAAATGACACATGTGGGTGATGAGTAAATGGTGTGTTGAATCTTGTGATTTAAGAGGTTTAGCATTTAATTTCCCCAATTCAAGGTCAATGTGGGATTCCCTAGTGATGGAGGCAACAAATGTTCTTGAATATTATCTTTGAAAATTGATGAGTGCTTTGATTTTTGGCAAGGGAACTAGTCATTTGGTAAGTGTTACTCTAATGCCATAATCACTTTGCATTGTGGGCTTATGTATTTTGTCACCATGATTCAATATAAGGCATGTGAACCCTTACTAACCTTGACTTAGTGTGTTGCCATGTCGATTTGATTAAAGTCTCTGTATTTAGACTCGATAGAATAGGGTATATGAATAATCATGGATAATATTCTTGGACAACTATTGAGTCCAAAAATGATTATTTGCATATTGATATTTGTTTGAGGTAAAATGTTGATATTATCTACCATCTAAAGTGACAAGTCGACAAAAGACAACATGAATGATGATGATGAGGTGATTGACCTTATCAAGTTGATGAAGTGGTGTCTTTGATGTGGATGCTTTGATTTTTGTCATTATTTTATTTTTGGTTATTTATGGTTTCTTTCTTTTTTTAAGCAAATAACATGATTATCTAGGATGATTGCAAAAATATTGCAAAATCAAGACCGTCATGGATGGTCAGACTATGATCATTTTGGACAGTTGTGCACCACAAGCTATAAATAATCCATTACGGTGTGTGGGGCACTCATTGTTACTGTCACGGATGGGAGATGAGTGGAGAGTGAGGTACGCGGTGGATTGACTCATAGGGATTAAAAAATTATGTGATGGTCAAAGCAGATGGTAATGAGAGGTAGAGCAGCTGGTAGTGTAGGACCTATATGTAGCAAGGGCCTTATACTTTGTTAAATTGGTTTAAAATGAACCTCTTGTTTGGATTTTTCATGTTTGGTTGATGTGCTTGATTTTTTTGTTTTTAGTATTTTATTATTATTATTATTTTGTTTATCTATTGATATATATATATATATATATATATATATATATATATATATATATATATATATATGTTGTTGATGACGTGTGTATCTGCATTTAGCAACCATCGGTAGGTGGATGGTTGTGGAGTCTGATCATCCGACAGTGGATGGGATATGAGTGGAGAACGAGGCACATAGTAGTAGAATTGACCTGAAGGGCTTACAAACTTGCCCAATGGTTAGAGTAGATGGTGACGAGCAGTAGAGTAGCTGGCAATGTAGGATTGGTATGTAGCAAGAACCTTATACTTTGTTAAATTGATTTTAAATGAACGCCTTGTTTAGCTTTTTTGTGTTTAGTTGATGTACTTGATTTTTTATTTTTAGTATTTTATTATTATTATTATTTTTTGTTTGTTTTTGTTAGTTGATTATATATATATATATATATGTTTATGTTTTTGATGATGTGTGTGTGTGTGCATTTAGCAACCATCCATGGGTGGATGGTTGCGGAGTTCGGTCATTCGATAGTGGACGTTCGATATTTTTATTTTATTTTTATTTTTTTAATGTGTTCTATGTGCGTTTGACAACCATTTGTGTGTGGATAGTTGTGTGGTCTGGTCGTCTGGGTTCGAACAACCTACTTTATTGTGAATTTTTTTAGATGAGTGATGTAATTCTCGAACCATCTCTAATAAAATGATATTTCTCCATGAACTTCCACCTTCTAGACGATTATCTATTATAGTCATCAGAGGTCAAACGGTCAAAGTGATTGATGATGATTTTTTTATCATTGTGTAAATGATGTTGTTATGATTTTGGTTATTGATATAATTACACTAATGATATTTTTTAATGTTTTTTGTGTATGCAGCGTAAGTTGGTGAGACCAAGGCATCGCTTAAAGGGATTGTTCTACAAGGATCGATGTAAACTATTATACAATGACTAGAAATGGCTTAAGGATATTAGATTATCCTATGTAGCCAAGTTAGAGAACATACATGTAGACCACACGTATCTAACAACATTGATAGATAGGTAGGGTCCAAATACTTGTCCTTTCCACCTACCGATAGGAGATATGACTATGACCCTTGAGTATGTGTGGTAGATATTTTGCATACTTTTTGAGGGGAAGAAAATTGAGATGATCGTGACATATCAAAAAAGGCCCTACTATAGTGATTTTATTGGTAGAGTTGGTGATCAATAACTATTGATAGTGGAGGTTTGTATGTAGACAACCATGTGCGACTGCGGTGACTTGGTACTAGGTATGATATCCTGATGACATTGATCTCCAATGTCATTCTTCCAAATTCATCAAGCATTCGGTTCCCTTGGAACCTTCTAGGGCTGGTACAAGACTTGGTAGAGAGGCCCAAGTTGATGGTATTGACCCTGTGCTTACTAGCTCAGACATACCAAGAGATGTACAAGATACAATGCTGAAAGAGGTTAGGGTTAGGCTACATCTTGCTCCTACAAATTTGTGTATAAGAGCACATCAATATCGAGTGCCCCGCGGGTTTTCCCTACTATACATCACAGGAGTTGGGATATGATATGTATTATGCCATGAGAAGACATACGTATCAATAGGAGGGTAGGAGGTACCCTTTTAGTAGTATTTGGATGATAATTTCACAAGATTGCAACCATATTAGGTAGTATGGAGACCGTGGAGGGGTGGGCTGACATGGCCCAAGGATGATGACCACCTAGGAAAAGTGTGGTAATGGAGGTGGATTGTAGACCACCATAGGATGGAGTACAAGTTCTTTTAGTACTCCCATGTGCTACTGTAGTTTTGATTACCTTAATGTGTTCCATTATCTCCTATCATATACATGCGATGATAGAGTGAATATGTGATGAATATAGCTTATGAGCTAGTGGGGGTAAATGTGGATGTGGTTAATCCAAGGATATATGTGGCAGATGTGAGGACCACACCTACCTATTACACATAGTTTTTTTGGGGGACTTTTTAGCCATGGTGAACCAGCATTTTAGTAGGTAGTGGTGGGGAGGTTTCTTAGCCAAAGTGCGAGGGCGCTATAGTAGAGGATGGAGGAGAGGCTCCTCAAGATGTTGGGGGGATATGGGTGCGATGGTGGATAGAACCAAGAGCAATGAGCTCATCCTTGAAGAACACAAGCTTATACTGAGAGGGGGGGTGAACAGTATAAGACCTCTTTTTACTTTTTCCTTTATACTTCAAAATAGTAAAGCAATATACCCAAAGCAATATCAAAGCAATGCACAATATCATCCACAAAGTGACACCAATTTTAACGTGGTTCACCCGTAATGGTCGGGCTACGTCCACAAAACTTTTCTCTAAAAGTTATCTCAAAGTTCTTTTGGAATCCTTCCCAATTACAATGTTTATGAGCCTCGGCCCAAAGGAGATACCTTCCCCCAATCAGAATTTATGAGCCTCTCCTCAAAGGAGATACCTTCCCCCAACCTGAATTTATGAGCCTCTGCTCAAAGGAGATACCTTTCCCTCAATCAGAATTTATGAGGCTCGCTCAAAGGAGATACCTTCCCTCTCAATCTAAATTTATGAGCCTCTGCTCAAAGGAGATACCTTCCCCTCTCGCTCTGGAAATGATCCCTCAGAAGATCAACTGCCTCTACCTCTTGCCAGACACGTGGAACTCCTTTCCACCGAAGACCTCCTGTCCTCAATGCTTAGCCTAAGAGACCTCTGCCTTCTATGATCACGTCCACAGTAGCTCAACAACTTGTACCAAACATAGTCAGTCGGTCTAGTACAAGTCTTCCTCTGTCTGTAGATCTGTCCAACACTTGAACAAATCAATCCTCTACACACAAGCCTTCTCAAAGACTTGCCAAATCTATCCTCAGGTTCTTCTCAAAGAACCAGTGCTCCTCTGTCCTCAAGTTCTCTGATAGAACTATCAAAACTCAGCTCACAAGTCCTCTGCTAGGACCTGTCCAAATCTGCTCACAAGTCCCCACCGAAACCTGTCCAAAACTGCTCACAAGTCCCCACCGAAACCTATCCAAAACCTGCTCACAAGTCCCCACCGAAACCTGTCCAAAACCTGCTCACAAGTCCCCACCGAAACCTGTCCAAAACCTGCTCACAAGTCCCCACCGAAACCTGTCCAAAACCTCAGCAAGCTCACCAAGAAAAACTTTCTTAGTAGGAAATCACAAGGTGAATTGTTAGAGACCCAATGTGATTTGTCAAACTCATAGAAGCATAAAGAGAATTGTTAGAGACTCAATATGTTCTATACTCAACTCCCAATCTCAAAACTCAACTCAAATCAACTCAACTCAAACTCAATCTCAAATCTGAAAACTCAACTCAATATCTGAAATGGATAGGATAGAATGCTTTCTTTCAAGAACATGAAACTCCAACAATTGCCAACTATGCAAAGAATCACATAACAATGATACTCATGTTCTTTTCACCATCAATTAGGGCTTCAACAACAATGCTCATCAAACAAGGTTCAATCAACACCATTCAGCTCAAAACACAACCTTGAAGCATTTCACAATCAACATCAGAAAAGGAAACAAGTAGAACTCCTTTTCTCTCCAATATTGTTTGAACAAAAGCATCCACCAACTCAACTCACAATAGCACACACAACTTTTCAAATCATCAACAAAGGAGTAAGCTCAACACTTTAACCAAGTAAAGAATAGCTTGATTATTACCAATTTAATGAAAGCAAATGTCAATCTCAAAGCTGCCCACTTAAGGTTTCACAACTTCACACAAGAAGCAATTAACCTTAAAACATCATGCTTTCATTTCCATAATCAACCAAAAGCACTCTCAACATTACAAGAAAGATTTAACCCTTATACACCTTATTTCTCCCTTATAGTCTTATCACAAATAAAATTTATCTCTCATAAGAATGCAATAAGATATTTCAACAACATCTTCAAAAAGAATCTTTTATCAAAATACAAACAAGCTTTAAACTCCTTATAACTCCTAAGCTGTTTTTCCCTCTAACAAACTTCCTCCATCCGCAAAAACACTTAGCAAAAATTAATTTTGAAAATACCTTAGCCAACATCAAAAATCGCTATGGAGAAATTTGTGCACGAATTCTAACACCACCCGCTGCGTCCACTTCACGACGAAAAACCCTTTCACGATATTCGAACGCGGAACCTCCCGTTCGGGTAGCGCGCCAACAGCCTAGCCGCTACCGGTGCGCCAAAGGCACCCGATGAGGTTTAAACCTCACGCTCGTTAACCTTGATCCTTCTGCGCCAGGGATAAAATGAAACCACAGTCCCTTCCTTTCCTTTGCCATGACACGACGACAATAAACTTTATGACGGATTCGACAAACGGCGAGTGCAGACAAACGAACAACGGATCCACGAAAAATGGCGAATACACAGACGAATTTACAATGAGCAACACCTTTCAAAATTTGGATGGGATAAATCTTTGTTTTTCATCGAGGGAGATTTATATGCAATTTACCATAAGCTCTTTGACGTCGACGAGGAGTTTAACACGTCGACGGAGGTCTTGGCTAGCGCCCACAATGTTAAAACATTTGCGCCATGGATTAGGAGAACCCATTGCAAATAATAATTTATTTATTTAAAAATAATTAAATGGAACCTTAACAAGGTTTTTAATTATTTAAATAAATACTTCCTCCTGGACCCAAATGCATTAAACCAATGCATCCACCTGTAATCTCTAAACCCGCCAACTTGGGGTTTGCAAAAGACCTTTGAAACTGTCATGCCGTAACCTTCATCAAAACAAATTATTTGACATCAAATCAAATTCCTTCAAGAGCTTCTTGACATCAATGACAACTTATACACTTGAGCAAAGGCAATGTACCCAAAGTACCCAAAATTGCCAACAATCTCCCCCTTTGTCATTGATGGCAAACCTTTACCGAAAACACTTCTCAAGAGCCAAAACCGAAACCAACCGTGCTAACAACCGAGAAACTGTGCCCACAACCGAGAATCTTCCTTTGAAGTTTTGCTCCCCCCGACTTGAAGCTTTCCTCTTCACTTTGAAGCTCTCCCCCTTACTCATATCTCTCCCCCTTTGTCATCAATGGCAAAGGGCCACCTTTGGGGCTCGGGACTAAGAATGAGCCTCTTAGCTTAGTCCCTCCCCCACCTCCCGATGAGGTGATTAATTCTGGGGTGGGAGTAAAACTCCCATTAGGCACCGATCATCATCAGCGTCTATAACTTCCTTGTCGGGCCTTCTCTTGAACTCTTTGTCCATATTCCTGTTCTTGTCACTGTTCTTGTTCTTGTTCTCATCCCTGTTCTTGTCCATGCCTTGATCCTTGGACCCGATCATGCCACTGTTCCTGTTCTCGTATTCTAGAATTTCAGCTCTACACCGTCCCGATTATGTGACCTTCATTGTTGCACTTGAAACACTTGACGATGTTGTTTCTCTGAGGTAAACCTGATCTTTGAATCCACCTGTTCTGACCAAACCTGTTCTGGCCAAACCTATTTTGACCAAACCTATTTTGATCAAACCTCTTCCTGTTATTTACCTTGCAATAGACTGCCTTGTGCCCAAACTATTTACAAGAGTAGCAATACCCTTGAAAGAAACTAGCACTTCTGAAAATTGTCATTTACCTTCTTCACTTGAGCCATGCAATGTGAAGCCATGTGACCAAACCCCGTGACAAGCAAAACATCTTGCCTTGAAACTTTCCTTTATTTGACCTCTTGGGTCCTCGAAAACTTCTTCTTCTCATTCTGAATTCTGTTTTCTATTTTTGTGCATCTATCATTCAAGGACTCCTTTTCTGAAGTACTTTCCTCATCAGAACTCTCTTCCTTTTGGAGTCTCTTACTAGACTCTCCAACTTGTTCCTTGTGTGGCTTAACAAAACCAAGGCCTGTTTTATCTGTTGTCTTTCTTTGACCTTTGATGAGTGACTTAACCTTTTTGGAGCTATCTTGAAACCTCTAAAGCTTATCCTTGTACTCTTTAGTTTCCTCTTTCAAAGAAGCCATTTTCTGTTCTAACTCACTATACTCAAGAACCTTAGACTCTAACTCATCCTTGAGTTCTTGTGTCTTAGCTATAGAGAAGTCAAGACTTTCTATAAGATCATCTCTCTCCATACAACATTCATCTAACTTATCCTTGAGTCTAGCATTCTTCTTTCTTTCCTTTTTCAAAGCACTAAGAGCACTAATAAGTTCACTTTCAAGATCCTTTATTTGATTGCCTTTTGAATCATCAAAGCCTTTTTCAGATTTCTTATCACTAGAGGTGCTACCCTTTTCAAAAACCATACATGCATCTTCCTTATAGTTTTCTGAAGCATCCTCATACATACTAGAAACCAAATCATTATTTGTGCAATCATCCTCAAGGTGACCAAAATTTCCACATCTAAGACATTTCATGATAATGAATCTATGTTTCGGTTCTTCCTCTTTTTCTGATATGAACAACATCTCATTTTCATTATCACTTGAAGAACTTTCACTATCACTACTAGAACACTTACTTGCTTTGTCTAGGTAGAAACTCTTCTTGTGCTTGTGAGAATACCTCTTTCCTTGATTGTTGTGCTCATCTTTGATCTTCCCGTGATGCTTGTGCTTTTCAGAATCCTTGCTCTTAGAATCCTGTTTATCTTCATCACTTTCATTCTTGGGAACAAGTACGATTAGTAGCATAATGACCAAACTTTCCACAATTGAAACATCTTATATTTTTCATACTTTTGTGTTTTCTAGAGAACTTGCCTTTCTTGTCGTAATATGCCTCTTCATCACTAGAAGACTCATCACTATCTTGAAGTTGTTTACCCTTGGATTCCTTGGTAGCCTTGAAAGTCGCCTCTTTCTTGACATCAACCTTCACTTGAGTTCTCAACTCAAATGCTGCAAGTATACTATGGAGCTCATCCTTTTTCAACTTATCCAAATCTTTAGCTTCCTCAATAGCAGAAATATTTTCACTAAATCTATTAGGAAGAGATCTTAAAATCTTATCACAAACATCATTTTCAGCAAGCTCAAGACCTAAGTCTTTCATGGAGTTAACAACCTCATCCATACGAAGCATGTAGTCACTAATATTTTCATCATCATTCATCTTGAGTTGTTCAAACATACCTTTGAAGTGTCTTAACTTGGCTTTTCTGACATTTGTATCACCTGTATGAACCACCTTCAACTGTTTCCACATTTCACTAGTTGTCTTGCAGTGAATCACTTTGGTGAGATCTGCTTTCTGTAAGCCTTTTAGGATTGCATTCATTGCTTTTGAATTGTTGTGATGTAGGAGCCTTTCTTCTTTAGTATTAGGACCATGTACAGGAATAGTGTACTCATCTTCAATCACTTCCCATACCTCATTACCAAGTGCCATTAGATGAACCTTCATCCTTGCACTCCAAAGACCAAAATCTGACCCATCAAGAATAGGTGCTGCATTACTACTTGAATGATCCATTGTGTTCTTTACTAGCTTTTCCTTCAAGTTGTTAAACTTTTCGAAGGCACCTGCTCTGATACCAATTGAAGAACACAAGCTTATACTAGAGAGGGGGGGTGAACAAGTATAAGACCTCTTTTTACTTTTTCCTTTATACTTCAAAATAGTAAAGCAATATACCCAAAGCAATATCAAAGCAATGCACAATATCATCCACAAAGTGACACCAATTTTAACGTGGTTCACCCGGAATGGTCGGGCTACGTCCACAAAACTTTTCTCTAAAAGTTATCTCAAAGTTCTTTGGGAATCCTTCCCAATTACAATGTTTATGAGCCTCGGCCCAAAGGAGATACCTTCCCCCAATCAAAATTTATGAGCCTCTCGCTCAAAGGAGATACCTTCCCCCAATCTAAATTTATGAGCCTCTGCTCAAAGGAGATACCTTCCCCTCAATCTAAATTTATGAGCCTCTGCTCAAAGGAGATACCTTCCCCCCTGCTCTGGAAATGATCCCTCAGAAGATCAACTACCTCTACCTCTTGCCAGCACGTGGAACTCCTTTCCACCGAAGACCTCCTGTCCTCAATGCTTAGCCTAAGAGACCTCTGCCTTCTATGATCACGTCCACAGTAGCTCAACAACCTGTACCAAACACAGTCAGTCGGTCTAGTACAAGTCTTCCTCTGTCTGTCAGATCTGTCCAACACTTGAACAAATCAATCCTCTACACACAAGCCTTCTCAAAGACTTGCCAAATCTATCCTCAGGTTCTTCTCAAAGAACCAGTGCTCCTTTGTCCTCAAGTTCTCTGATAGAACTATCAAAACTCAGCTCACAAGTCCTCTGCTAGGACCTGTCCAAATCTGCTCACAAGTCCCCATCAAAACCTATCCAAAACTGCTCACAAGTCCCCATCCAAACCTGTCCAAAACCTGCTCACAAGTCCCCACCAGAACCTATCCAAAACCTCTCACAAGTCCCCACCAACCTTCCAAACCTCTCACAAGTCCCCATCCAAACCTGTCCAAAACCTCAAAAAGCTCACCAAGAAAAACTTTCTTAGTAGGAAATCACAAGGTGAATTGTTAGAGACCCAATGTGATTTGTCAAACTCATAGAAGCATAAAGAGAATTGTTAGAGACTCAATATGTTCTATACTCAACTCCCAATCTCAAAACTCAACTCAAATCAACTCAACTCAAACTCAATCTCAAATCTGAAAACTCAACTCAATATCTGAAATGGATAGGATAGAATGCTTTCTTTCAAGAACATGAAACTCCAACAATTGCCAACTATGCAAAGAATCACATAACAATGATACTCATGTTCTTTTCACCATCAATTAGGGCTTCAACAACAATGCTCATCAAACAAGGTTCAATCAACACCATTCAGCTCAAAACACAACCTTGAAGCATTTCACAATCAACATCAGAAAAGGAAACAAGTAGAACTCCTTTTCTCTCCAATATTGTTTGAACAAAAGCATCCACCAACTCAACTCACAATAGCACACACAACTTTTCAAATCATCAACAAAGGAGTAAGCTCAACACTTTAACCAAGTAAAGAATAGCTTGATTATTACCAATTTAATGAAAGCAAATGTCAATCTCAAAGCTGCCCACTTAAGGTTTCACAACTTCACACAAGAAGCAATTAACCTTAAAACATCATGCTTTCATTTCCATAAATAACCAAAAGCACTCTCAACATTACAAGAAATATTTAACCCTTATACACCTTATTTCTCCCTTATAGTCTTATCACAAATAAAATTTATCTCTCATAAGAATGCAATAAGATATTTCAACAACATCTTCAAAAAGAATCTTTTATCAAAATACAAACAAGCTTTAAACTCCTTATAACTCCTAAGCTGTTTTTCCCTCTAACAAACTTCCTCCATCCGCAAAAACACTTAGCAAAAATTAATTTTGAAAATACCTTAGCCAACATCAAAAATCGCTATGGAGAAATTTGCGCATGAATTCTAACACCACCCGCTGCGTCCACTTCACGACGAAAAACCCTTTCACGATATTCGAACGCGGAACCTCCCGTTCGGGTAGCGCGCCAACAACCTAGCCGCTACCGGTGCGCCAAAGGCACCCGATGAGGTTTAAACCTCACGCTGTTAACCTTGATCCTTCTACGCCAGGGATAAAATGAAACCACAGTCCCTTCCTTTCCTCTGTCGTGACACGACGACAATAAACTTTACGACGGATTCGACAAACGATGAGTGCAGACAAACGAACAACGGATCCACGAAAAATGGCGAAGACACGATCGAATTTACAACGAGCAACACCTTTCAAAATTTGGATGGGATGAATCTTTGTTTTTCATCGAGGGAGATTTATATGCAATTTACCATAAGCTCTTTGACGTCGACGAGGAGTTTAACACGTCGACGGAGGTCTTGGCTAGCGCCCACAATGTTAAAACATTTGCGCCATGGATTAGGAGAACCCATTGCAAATAATAATTTATTTATTTAAAAATAATTAAATGGAACCTTAACAAGGTTTTTAATTATTTAAATAAATACTTCCTCCTGGACCCAAATGCATTAAACCAATGCATCCACCTGTAATCTCTAAACCTCCCAACTTGGGGTTTGCAAAAGACCTTTGAAACTGTCATGCCGTAACCTTCATCAAAACAAATTATTTGACATCAAATCAAATTCCTTCAAGAGCTTCTTGACATCAATGACAACTTATACACTTGAGCAAAGGCAATGTACCCAAAGTACCCAAAATTGCCAACAATCCTGAAGGGTGGATCTAATGGAAAAATCATCCGAAGGAGCTGAGAAGGTAGTGGTAGAGATTAGTTCACGTGAGGAGGGCCACAGTAGTAGGTTTGACTCAGTAATAAATATATTGGTATTAGTGAATTGAGTATAGGTGCTAGAGATATATAAGATCAAGATAGATACTTTCATAGCTCAAGAGAGGAGCTAGTGGGATGGTGAGTGTCAAAGATGGTGCAATTGGGAGGAGCAGTGAAACACACTCCAGGCTTAGATACAAAGTCTACAAGATGAGGTGGTAAGGTAGGGGTTAGAGTGAGATGAGCTACTAACTAAGTGCAACCTATTATGGGTTGATCAAGATGTCGTGATGGTAGAGCGAGATACCCTATGGACCTAGGATGTGGGGATAAGCCAAGATACCATAATGATGTTGGTCCAACTGGAGCGAGAGAGGGACCGCATAAAGTGACAATAGGATAGGTTGAGGGTACTAGAGAATGAGCTACTAGTTAGAGGTATTTCAATTCTAGCGATGTTATCATACTCCTTTTCATCATATAGGAGTCAAAGGAATGGGGAATTAGGTGATCCTTTAGGCAGGTTTATGCGTAAGGGGTCGGACCTGAAACGTACTTGTAAAAATAGGTGAATTTATTTTGAAATTGCAATGAATCCTGGCCAACCTCATATTGAAGGAAATGGTGAAATACCTTGGTTTCTAAAAAAATTGGGAAAAATGGTGACTTTGACAGTTTTGGTCAAACTATTTGAAAAATGCAATACGGATTCGGTCTGATGCATAACTAGGTTCGGGTCTGATCTGATGCATACTAAGTTCCAAATGAGGTTTGATGCATACTAAGGCCTAGGGGTCGGGTATGATGCATAATAAGGTATAAAGGGTTTGATTTGATACATAATAAGATTCGAGGATCTGGTCTTATGCATAATAAGTTTTGAGAGGTCAAGTATGATGCATAATAAGGTCCAAGGGTCAAATCTTATGCATAATATAGTCCAAAATATGTCCAGATGCAAAAAATATTTTGGTATTAGGCTTGATGCAAAATATGGTTTGGTATTGGACCTACTATAGTATAGGGTCCAGTATCAGGCCTGATGTAGTATAGGATTCGATATAAGGCCTTATGCAAAATATGGTTCAGTGTCGGGTTAGATGCAATACAGGGTCCAATGTCAAGCCTCATGCAGTTTATTGTCTGATTTTGGGCTTGACGCACAATATGGTCTAGTAACTTTCCTGATGCATAATACGGTCCACATGTAGAAAATGGTTCGTCATTAACCACTTGCCACGTGTCACAAAATCGGTCACCCATACTACATGTCCAATACAATTTTACCATGTATCGACTCCGTCCATTCTATCTATAGAAGGGTATCAATTTTCAACTAGAGAAAACCATTATTGAGCAACCAATTTCTTCTGTTTCTTCTATTTCCAAGTTTCCCAGCTTCTAGCAATGTTCATCGCTTCCACCCCTATTCCAAAGTTTAAGAACCCTTATTTAATTTAATTTTATATTTATTAATAACCCTAGGTACGGACTTATTGTGGTTAGAAGATGCAGGTTTGACAACATTGGTGTCAATGCCACATTTCAAAACTGATAAAGTCCTCTTGCAACATATTATTGGCAGTTATGACCATGACAAGGCCATTGTCAAAATGAAAATACAAAATAGAAATCTATCGTTCACCATCACAGCTGCAGACATTAAGATATTAATCAATCTTCCTTTTGGTGATTGTCCTCCAGTGCAAGCAAAGTACTAGATATCTATAGAAGAGAAAGGCCACCTTAAGAAAACAAACCAACTTGCCATAGAATATTTTGCAGGTATAATTATTGTGTCTTAGAATTTTTTAATGCTAAAATTTCAAATTTGTAAATTATTATCTAATTTTTTTGTAGCTTCCATCGCCAAGTCAAGAAGAGGGTTAACAATCATCTATGTTAATAATAAAAATTTGAAGGTCATTATTGAGTTCTTCCAGGCAATACTAATTCTTCTTGGAAGATCAAAAATTTTGTTTTGGGCAGTATCGTATGTTATTCACTATGAGCATCATGAGAGGTTTGATTGGTGCACCTATATTGCAGATTGCATCAGGGATGATCTACATGCAATGCAATTGCAAACCAGCAAGACACAACCCATTGTGGACACTGTTAATTAGATTTTAGCACTTTATTTTGAAAGTTTTCATAATTTGTGCATACTCTTGTTCCTGCTATAGTGCATGCAACACTACAAGCCATTGCCTTGACACTAGAGGAATTGAAGGTAATTAGTCCATATTTGATAATTAAACAATAACTTATATTTTAGCACATTTTATTTTTTAAATTTTTATTTTCATATAAATGTAGAGTAGGGTAGACACAATAAGGAGTAAACAAGATGCTACCAATAAGGGTCATAGGCTAGAGCAAACTGGTGATTCTGAGGACACACTGGATCAGAAATATCACCATTATAGAGGTCACCAAAATGTCCAATGCAAGCTCCTTCACCTGGTTGATCTCATATGCCTAGGTATGCACAAATTATGCAAGCTGAATCTAGTGTTGCCACCCCCTCCCCTATCGGTGCCCAAATTCAACAGATTTCATCATCTTCAGGTAAAATAATGTGTATTTACTATGAATTAAGGTTATTTTCTATTTAATTTTTAGAATAATGCTAACATTTTTTTTATATTTTTAGTTGCCTCTCAATGACAAACTATGATAATGAGAGGCCATATAGCACCATCACTTCCACCACATCCACAGTTTTCACAACAACAGTAATATAGAAACAATAGGTTCCACCGTAGCATCCACGTTCACAAAAATGACATGCACAACCTACACAAATAAGAGGTCAAATGTGGGTTGGAGGTGGAAAATAAAATTTTCATGGAGATCATAGTCGATGTGAAGTTTTAGGCCTCGGTTATCGTCTTTTACATTTCACACTTCTTCATAGGTACCAGAAGTTTCATCCATTGGATTATATAATAGCCAACTTGATGATGATTTTTTGTTGCAGGGCAACATTTTAGGCTTTAAGGCAACATATGTGCTTCAAGATCCACTAGGTGAAGCACAACAATAGGAAACCCCTACACCTGAGTAGAGATCATTTTCATATCTTGAAGGAAATGACCCTCATCCTCAAACTAAGGATGACAATGTTAATTTTGATGAGAATTTCTTAATGGTTGAAATGACGAAAGCAACCATGAAATAGATTATGCTTCAATATTTGCAAAAAATGAAGGATTGGTAATATCTAACCAAGGTCCTAATAAAGAAAATAAATGCCCAATATAAGAATTACGTAAAAAGAGATTCGATATAAGTATGAACTAGAAAAGCTTAGCGACCTGCTAAATCAGGCCACAATAGGACAATGAATTCTAAAATTGTGTATGATGATGATGTTTTAAACATTGTTATCAACATATTAGAGAATATTAATGCTAAAGCCCAAGATTTTTATAACCAATGGGTTTTCAATAAGGAAAAAGTTGCACTTGTTGAGTCTACCAAGGATGTGGCTGAGGTAAAAAAATGTTTATTTATGTTTCTATTTGCTTTTGTAGATTTTTTATACTTTAGTTTTCTTTAAAACAAGTAATAATATTTTATATAACTATTTTGAATGATGTTTTCATTTTTTTTTTGCAGTCAAATTGTGAAAACCTAACAATATGGAGCTTAACATGAAAATGACAAAAAAAAATTGCTAAATGCAATGGAAATGAAGAAAAAATGTAATTAAAAGTGGTGGATAATAATCGTTTGAGAAAATATATCAGGGATAAGCTCCGTGAAGATCCAAACATCATACTACAACACTATAAATAAAAAGAAAAACTTCCAAAAATGCTCGAAGATCCAAACCAACAAGAAATCATATTGTTGGGGAGTATTGTGAAAGGTCAAGAAAACCTAGTCAGACTTGGTGTGCTACCAGAACAAGGTGGTAAGCAAGGAGATAAAGGAAAAGAAGCCATTTTTGCAAGCGAATCTGACACAACTACCCTGAAAAAATATATTCTACAATCTAAAAATATTTTGAAGTTGATTGCAGTCAACAATTTTGTACAATGTAATATATTTCCAATCGTATTAATGAAAACTATATTTTCTAAATTTGTGTCTTCAATCATTCAAAGGTTGTTTGCATTTATAATTTTGTTTTTCTTTTCTAGTATTACTCGCCAATATTATTTACTATATTCATCTCAAAAAACAAAAGAATATTTTTGTTGATCAAAATTCATACATTAAAAATACAATACAAATTTTGTTAATTAAAATCTTATACAACAATTTATCAAGGAAGTTGAAACAGTATGATATAAAACATATAATATTTAAAAGTGCAATGTGATAAAAAAACGTACAATTTTTAAAAGCATAATGTGATATAAAACATACAATTTTTAAAAGCATAATGTGATGTAAAACATACAATTTATGAAAAAGTAAAATTTTGAAATCTTGTACATATGAAACAACATTGTGAAATCTAGAATGAATAGTTATGAAATCTGGAATGAATAGTTCTCAACTTGTGAAATAACATTGTGAAATCTAGAATGAACAGTTCTCAACTTGTAAAACAATATTGTGAAATATGGAATGGACAGTTCTCAACTTGTGAAACAAATATTAAGCATAGCTCATTTCTAACCAAATATTATGAAATATGATAACAAAGAAAGTAAAATGTTGCATTGTTGTGAAATACTAGAAAAACAAAATTTAGGTAATGAACACTTTTCAACTTATCTAGAATCAATTTGTGAAGCCACCATTTGATCACTAAAAGCATCATTATTCTCCTTATTGATAATATTTGTGATACCCCTTCTAGCTGTAATTGAATTTCAGTATGCTAATGCTCTATCATATGGAAAATTGTCCAGCTGATATGATGACACATAAATTTTTAAACAATTTTCTACATTTTTTTCTAGCTTATTACGGAGCTTAGATTTAACAAAATATAGTGCACTATAAACCCTCTCATCTTCCACAAATCCCAAAATCATTGTTTGACATAATTCATATAAAAAAAATTATTCACTAATTGTATCTTGTAAGATACTACTTAGATACAACATTTGTTAGAAACGTGAAATAGAACTAGTCTCATGGATATTAGTCAAAAGTGATGCTTGATGAACCATTGTTCTTCCGAAATGCTATGACTATTGTCTTAAAAGATCTTTGTTGAGTATACCTTCTATTTCAACATCATTGACTTCCACACTTTTATTGAAATACTCAATAAGGTTGCCCATATATTTAATAAACAACTCTTGTGTAGATTTCTAATCATTGCAAGAACACCAAAAAAATGGTTAACAACACCCATGACCTCAAGAAACTCATGTCTTTGAAACAGATCTCTTATCTATTTTGTTAATGATTTTTCTATGTTGAACATTTTTTTATTTGTATTGTATAAAACAACTTCGTATCTATTGTATGTTACACAAAAATTTTTAACATCCTTAGTAACTACTTGATTGTCTTTCATAACAATATAGAGGTATCATATTTTCATGAAAATTAATACAAATATTATCATTAATGTCAAACTATTTGCATCTTTCATGTTTGTCAATGTTTTTCAACTTTCAAATAAGGGATCTGTAAAATCTGGTTCGGACACATATAACCTATTAATAATCACATATATTTTATTTCTCATCTTCATGAAATCAAGTGCAAGTTTACTCAATCTATTCATTTATTATAACATTGGAAGAATACCACATAATGTTAAAAGAGTTTCCAACTTAGTCAAACATAACAATATATTGTTTGCCTCATCATTTGCCCTACTATTTGTGTACATAAACCATGTTAATGATTTATATTTTGTAAAAACTCTAAGTGTAGGTTGATACAATGAAATCCACCTTGTATCCACATCTTTAAAAAAAAATTTCCTTTTGTAACTCCTAATGCAAATTTTTGAAACTCTACAAGCCTTTCAGGACTTCAAAAAAAATAATAATGTATTTCACGAATGAGGTCTTCCACTCTAGCAACATTTTCAAAAGTGCTCACAATTTCATATGCAAAATTCACTCTATGAATCTTGCAATGAATTAGTATTATATATGGGGCAACTCAAGTTTGGAGTCGAACACACAGGCAGTTCCTGTGTCCTTGGATTATAACAACACCATCAACTCCAACATAAATTAACTGTGTGGTTGTGTCAATATCATTCATTCTTGTAATTTCCTTTAAACTGGTAAAAACAACATTATAGATATTTTTTGCATTTGAAATTTATACCATATTATACAATCCTAGAAAACTAGGCTGCCTCACATGATTTTAAAATGTGTACACATGCATGCAAATCCAAGATGTGTTGTCCACAACCATCACCTCATAAATAGAAAGTGAAATGAATATGGAAAGTTTTACTTTCTCTCTCAGGTCCTCCTTCTCAACTAAAGATAGACATCTTGCCATTTCCCAACTACTTTGATCTAACCAATTGGAAATAGAAAGGTTTTGCACATTAACTACTTGGTAAAGGTTATTATAATCAAGAAAATCAGACATGGGTCTACCCTTTTTGAGAATACTAAATACAACAACAAACTTTTTGAATTTAAAATGGTCTTCTGCATTTTATGAAAATGGGTTTCAATCGTTTCACCTTTCTCAACAAAGGATTGTTGTTGCTTTAAGTGATTCTCATAATTTATTGCATATGTAACATGGATACATTTTGATGCATCCTTCCATCTAAAATATTTTGTAATTTTACCATCACTTTCTATAACTTTTACATATACTTTGTTAGCATGTTTTTTTATTGTATTTTTCTTAGTTTGCAGTCTGTGATCCTTACCTAATTTCCAACTACAAATTTTGCATATATATTCTTTTTGATCGACTTGGTCACCTGCAGTCAAGATCGCCTCAATCCAGGGAATTTTTTTTACCCATTCATTATTAAATGATCTTTCAATAATTCAATTAAAATATATCTTCCTCTTTTTAAAAATTTTGTTTGAAGATTCATAAGAAGTTTGTAGTGTATTTTATTTATCGCTTTCATTTTCAACTTGCATATATTGGTCAGGAATATCTTCAAGTGATTATTAGATGTCATTGGTAAGAGAATTTTCTTTAGAAGGCATATCTTGGTGAGGAATATCTTCAAGTGAATGCTTATCAATTTCAATAGGTTATTCTGCATACTAGGATACAATAATATTTTTTACCATTTTTGGATTTTAAAAAACTAACTTACAAACAAAAAAATGTTCATATTGTTGAGCACATACTGAGAACTAACTGTTTGAGGAAGAAAACAATATTGAAAATAATTATAAAATATATAACTAACTATTTATAAGTGAAAAACCATTTGTACCTCAAATTTGTACGAATGGCGATGGCTTGTTTGTTTTCAACGTATGGCTAAAATATTTGAGGATACTATTTTAGCAAAAGATTTGCCCCCCTTATTTCCATTTTCGGTGGGTGACATTTTACTTGTAAAGAAAGTATTTTTAATTTTATAAAAGTAATAAAATGTTAAAGAGATGTTACTTCTCTTAGACCTCAAGATAAGATTGTAATTAGAATAAACATATGGTCGATCACTAGAAAATAAATACTTATTTCTTGCCATGTTTTATTGTGATCTTTTCAGTGTATGCCACTACTACATTTTTTGGTGATAACACTTGCAACTGATAAGAGCACAAAGATATGCAATATACAAATTCAAACTAAATTCAGAAAATAAGTTCTCTATGCGAAGAATAACTAGAGATACATATATGGAACAATATCATATTATAGTATAGAAAAAAAATAACCAAAGTATTTACCTATTTATAATATTATTACAAAAAAAACAAATTTGAATAGAAATAGAGAATCAATGAGTTTTCACAAGACAAAAAAATAGAAAACATTCAAAATAGTGTAAAATAGATAAAAAAATTTGAAATTGAGCATTGACATATTTTCTACAATTGCTCCAACTTATATTCAGAATGTCTTAAGAGAAATAGAGAACCTAGTGTAGAATGCAATCCAATAATCTATTTTGCTACAAAATAGGGTTTGGATATAGATCTGGTGCTGAAGACATGCAGAATAAGGCAAAATAGAGAAAAACATGGAAAACCAAGCATTGACATATTTTCAATAAATGATAAAAAAAATAGTAGAAAAACCTGCAATGAGTTGACAGAAAAATAAATCTTATTAATATAAGTGCTTCAGCTTATATTTAGAATGTCTTAAAACAAAACATATAACCTGGTGTAGAATGCGATCCAAAAAATAATCTTGGTGCATAATAGGGTTCAAAATTTGGCCTTATGCAAATCAAAGTCAAATGTCGGCCTTGTGCAAATCGAGATCCGATATCGACCTTGTACAAATCAGGTTTCAGTGTTTGGCCTGGTGTAGAATTGGGTTCAATGTTTAACCTCATATAAAATATATTTTGGTGTTTGACCTGGTGTAGAACAGGGTCTGAAATTCCACCTAGTGCAAAATTGAGTCCGATCTGATGCAGTAATATTTTACAGAACAGGGTCTAGACTATTGCAAAATAGGATTTGGTTTGTTGTAAAACTGAGTTTGATTTGTTGTAAAACTAGGTCCGATGTACTATAGAACAGGGTTCATATATCGATCTTCTCCAAAATAGGGTTCAAATATTGGTCTATTGTAAAACTGGTTTTGGATATCGGTCTATTACATAACTGGGTCTGGTCTATTGTAGAATACAATACGAATGTCAGTCTGGTGCAGAACAAGGTTTGGTTTGGGTCCACGTAGAGTTTTGTTTCAAGTCATCTAGTTATTGCACACGATCGAAGTTTGGTGGAATTATTGATTCTATAATAGTTTGAATATTTTAAGTGGAAAAGTATCATTGGTGTGTTAGTTATATATAGTGGTATACTTGGCAAACTTGGCAGGATAATTTTAAAATTTTAAAATTTTTGGACAAAAAGTATCCTCATTCTGGAAAAAAATGATTGCAAAGTTTTATAAAAATTCATAATGATGGCGAACTGAAACCTTAAAAAAAATTCCAAAAAAATTGGGCGAAAGGACCGACCTTCGGGTCCCCCAAACTTGTCAATTTGAGTTTTCGAAAATGTAAATATTAACCCAAATGGAAAATATTTGTCGTTGTGTATAACCCTGTCTTCAGGTGCCCCACCTATACCATAATTTTTTTAGCGGTCGACCTCACCGGCTTTAGGGGTAGAAACTTCACATAGAGAAAGACACCACTAGGGGAGCCCTTGTGAGCAGGCTCACGGAGAGCCAGCTGAGGGCAACGGAGATAATGATGGATAATGATATGCAGGCATCGATCCCTATTGTATTTTGTAGATGCCTTGTAGTACTTTTTTATATTGATTATGAGGAGCTTTATATCTCATCATATGTAGCCTATGAGCAAGGCTCATGATGTACATTTTTGAGATGATATATATATGACGTGTTTATTCATGTGATGTTATTTATTGTATTGCAATATTTTATTTATGTGATGAATCACTTTATGATAATTAATGCAATGAATGTATACAATATTTGATGAAGACCACGATTGAGTGCATATTATTTTGATTATATTTCATGAAATGCTTTAGTCATGTATCATTGTTGATGACATTAATCAATTAGTAAAGGGCATCAACTCACTAATACTGACACTCATATGAAATGGATGTAACTAACTACAATGTAATGAATCTGATTAGGTGATGTGCTGCTATGGAGGCTTAAGATGACATGACTTGTTCATTCACTTGTCTTAGGAAAGAGTAATCTAAAAGTGCTTTCATGATGCTTAAACACCCTAGTAACCTCAATCAAACTCAACCATTGATCAAGTAGGCACTTGAAGATACTAAGATCAACCAAGTTATTCAAGTTTTGCAAAGACCAATTGTGTGTGAAGTGAATGTTCATTACCAATTTTGGATGAGGTTAGACTCGTCATTTGTGACTTATGCCAATAAGCTAGCTCATCCAAGAGAAGATCGCTAATGTAACATATGTGTCACCATGTGTAAGACTAATCCACTACCAGAAAGGCATCTATAGCCTATTGTTGATGATGAAGTTCACCCCATGGTTGTCAAAAACTAAGAATTACAAGGATTCAAGCTCTTTATCCCTTTTTTTGGGGGAGGGGGGTTAGGGGTACTTGCTCATTTTGTGGAAGAGCAAGGGATTTTATTATTTTGTGGGGCTTGCTCATTTTGTAGAGGAGTAAGGGATTTTATTGCTTTTGCTTTTGCCTTTTTGGGATACTATCTCATTTTGTTAAGGAGCAAGGGATTTTTTGCTTTTGGGGCTTGCTCATTTTGTAGAGGAGCAAGGGGATTTTTTTGAAGGGGGGAGCTTGTCCTTTTTATAATTCTCATTCGTTTAAACCATGCACATAATTGGATGAGTAGGAAAAACTGTTCAATTTTAGGCGATAATGACTCATGATTTTGTCTTTCCTAGATACCAAAATTTGATTTAATGTGTGAAATTTGTGTGTGGTATCAAAGAAAACTTAACGTCACCACGGAAACCTATAGTACTCAAGGACTTGTTGACGTTCAATGTAGGTTGAAAGAGACACTAGGTATGGCTGAATGACCGAAAGTACCTAAATATTTATCAAACCATAAACACGAGAAAGACAAATTGTCATAGGATTTCTTCTCTCTTTTTTTTTTGATGAATGGTTGATGCAACTGACATGCATTGTAAATCAAAACACGTACTATAATGAATACACCCTTGATTAATGTGATAAAATCACTTATGATAAATGAATAAAAGCATGCATTGAATTATAACCAAAGTTTTATTGGTGATGAAGTTTTATTGCTTTGTTGTTTTTTGATGATTTTGTATTGTTTTTGTATTTTTGATTTTGTATTGTTTTTGTATTTTTGATTTTGTGTTGTTTTTGTATTTTTGAGTTTTGTATTTTTTTTGTTTTTGTTTTTTTTTATATTGTTTTTGTATTTTTAAGTTTTGTATTGTTTTTATATTTTTGAGTTTTGTATTGTTTTTGTATTTTTTATTTTTTTTTCCAACTTAGCTATGAGCTAAGCATAAAAGGCATGCAAATGAAAGATATTGATGGGTTTAGGTTCCTCAATTCCCTTAAGGGTAGCTAGTTTATAGGCCTCTATTCCAAATGTTTGATTTACGATGGATGGACCAAGCCAATTGGTTGCAAACTTGTCGTGTAAATGAGATGACAAGCTTGAGTTTTATTGATTCTCCTTGAAAACCAAATTGCCTACTCAAAATTCTTGAGGATGCACTTTGTTGTTATAGGCGCATTTGACCCATTCTTGATAGATGCGAAGATTCTCCAAGGCATTGATTCGTCGTTCATCAAGTAGATTCAATTGTTCTAGGCACACTTGTTGTGTAGTGTCATCATTAATAAATTTTTGCAATGATGTTCGTAGTGATGGAATCTTGAGCTTGAGAGGCATGATAGCCTCAGCACCATAAACTAATGAAAATGGTTTTGCCTCAGTTGGCATGCAAATACTCGTTCGATAGGTCCATAACACTAAGGGGAGTTGTAAATGCTAATATTTGTAATTATCCTTAACTGGTTCTTAGTGGCCACCTGGAGGATTCTTGAGAGCACAATATGGAAATCATGGGTAGATTTATTAAAGGGTCTTGAGTTACATTCTTTCCAAACTTCTCATAAAAATGGGGGAGATAGAAAGTCCAAAAAGTTTTTAAGTGAAAGCTCTTGAAGGGGCTGGACCACTACAAACACAAATCATTCAAGAGAAAGGATGGAGCCTAGGCAATACCAAGACATGAAGATGTTCTGGGTGGATTTGCAAGTTTGATTGCATAGGTAGCAACAATTAGGAATAGGGAGTCCACATATATGGAGGTTAGGAATGGAAAGGATTTTATCTTGGATAGAAAGCCAAAAAAAGAAATTGACTTTGGGTATGAGGTGTTTATTCTAGATAATATTTGAAGGGAACCACAACTGACTTGAACTCTCGATGAGGAAAAGGGTAGATTTAATAGTAAAAAAATGATTCACAATAGGCGCCCAAAGGAGCTTATCTTCCACTAGAGAAATGGGGATGGCATACAAATGCAACATGTCAGATAAAATAGAAATAGCTCTTCTTTATTCCTCATTTAGATACCAAGAGGAAAGGATTTCCAACACTTGTTGGTGTCAATGAAATAGCACACTTTTGAACCAAAAAGGGATTGATAACACGTTTTAAGCATATTAGGTTAGTAGTTCTAAAGTGGACTATCGCTCAGCCAATTGTCTTCCTAGAAGTTTATTTTTTGATCATTATCAAGCTTCCATCGGATGCCTTTCTTGGTCTTATGATGGAATTCTACACTATAGAACCTAGGATGGGTGAGGGGTCATCCAAGAAATTTTATTGATTCTAGAGCTACTTGGCCTTGATAATGTCAACTCAGATAGAGTTTTCATTTTGAAGGACCCTCTACCCTTGTTTGGCTATAAGAGATAAATTCATGTTTCTAATTTTCTAGAGCCTGATGTCTCCATATTCTTTCTTGGAACAAACTTGGTCTCATGCAATTAAATAAAATCTTTGCTTATGTTTAGATCCCAACCATAGAAAGTTCCATTGGATTTGTTCTATTTTGTTGCACACTTAAATTGGAATTTGAAATATGGAAAGAAAGAAAATAGAGATGCTATGGAGGGTGGATTTGAATAAGGTGGTATTTCAACCTGATTGAGGAGTCCCCCTTTCCATCTAACCAACTTTTTGTGGATTCTTTCAATTATAGGATTCCATAAAGATTTTTTTGCAAGTTCTTCAAAGAGAGGAAACCCAAGATAAATAGTTGGGAGGTCAGCAACAACACAACCGAGAATGTCAGATATACGAGCTTGTCATCTTATGGGGTATTGATAAAGTAAATTTTGCTTTTGGAGAAGTTGGCATTTTGACCAATAGTTAACTCAAAAGAGAGAAAGATTGACTTGATGGCTTTAGCTTGAGGAACATATGGATGGGTGGTAAGGATGGTGTCATTGATGAATTGCTGATGGAAGATGGAATTAAGAGAGGAGGTTGGTTTACTACTTGAAATTTCTCCTTTAGAACATGAAGACCTTAAGGTTATACCTAGAGCTTCAACAATAAGTATGAAGAGAAAATGAGATAAAGGTCTCCCTATCTTAGACCTTAAAGCTCAAAAAGTATTCGATAGCAAAACCATTGACAAGAACTAAGAAACTAGCGTTTGTAATGCATTCTCTGATTAGGTCGATCTACTCATAATGGAACCCAAACCTGGAGAAGAAAATAAAAATACACTTTCATGATACCTTATAGAAAGCCTTATTCATGTCTAATTGAGGAAAAGATCAGCCTTATTACTTTTGGATACTAAATGGATAAATTTGTGGATGGTGATGATGTTGTAGGTGATGAGTCTCCCTTGAACAGAGCTACCTTGGTTGAGGTCAATGATGTGTGGTAGAATTAGCTTCAATCTGGTGGCTATCACTTTGGTGAGGATTTTTTAGAAGATATTACAAAGACTGATTGGACGAAAATAAGCAAGGGTTTTGGCATTACCAGTCTTGAGTATTAGGGCCAGGAAGGTGGAATTGACATCGTTGGGAATGTTTTTGGTTTGTTGCATTTGTTGGGTAGCATAAACAATTTTAGGTCCCACAATGTTGCAATAGCATTGAAAAAACGTAGGGAGAAAACCATCAGGACCCAGAGTTTTCCCACATTACATGGAGAAGACCACAAAACAAATTTCCTCAGCAGAAAAGGGTTTAATCAAAAGATTGTTATGCTCTTGGGTGACTAACTTGGGAATGTTGCACAGGAGAGTCTCTGCAGTTGGTTGGTTACAATATGGGCTTGGTCCAAGCAGATATTATAAAAAAACAACCATCTTAGCTCTAATGTCAAAAATATCTAAAATAATAGTCCCATCTGCCTTGGTGAGTTACCGAATTTTACTAGAGCCTTTATGTCTCATTGTAGTAGTGTGGAAAAATTTAGTGTTGGAATCACTCTCCTTTAGCCAAGTTACCCTAGATTTCTGCTTCCAAAAATTTTCCTCATTTGTTAGAATGTTGTGGTATTCGAACAAAAGGCTCTTTTTAATTTATCGGAGGGTCAAGGTCTCCTTGCTGGGTAGAGAGCTCAATGCTTGTGAGTTGGGATTGGATGTTCTACTTCCTGGAAAAAATATTGCCAAAAACATCCATGTTCCATTGCTTCAAATTTTTTTTAACAAAATGAAGTTTTTTCTCACCTAGGAGGCAAGGAACTCAGAAAAGTTACGAGATAGTCAGTGCCTTGCCAAAAGGTGTTTGGGATGGAGACCCTTGGTTCGGAGTTTCTCCAGTGACATCTACACCAATTGTAGTAGAATATTTGGAGCGCTTGTAGAACAATTGTTGTGGATAGAACCCTTCGCCACAAGATTTCCTAGAGCCTTCAATTTTTTTAAGGTTGGACATTGAGAGTTGAGGTGGTCTTTCTTGGAGCATTTAGTATAGAAAGCCAACTTGTTTTCGTACTCAATGATATGGGTCTTGGTGCTAACATACAAAACCAACTAAATGGAAGAAGGAAGAGCAGAGTCGAGCTTAGCGTTGATACACATGCAAGCATGGACCTTGCAGGTCTTTGCTTTAGTAGGCGGATCAAAAGCTATCAACTCACCAATATCTTGGGCAATCCCTTTTAAGATGTCTTCTTGCTAAAATTGGACAAGAAGACCTGGAAGGTGAACCCAAATCAGAGCCAGATTGATATTTTGAGTTTCTAGGTTGAAGTCCACAGTTCACTGAGAAAAATACCCCAGTCCAAAAAACCACAGGCCTCTTGTGAGGATTCGACTTGAATCAATAGAGTTATTGAGTCGAATGAGAAAAAACCCTCTTGGAAGGGCACCCAGGTTCATGGATCCTTGTGGGCACCAGCTGGTTAGGGCCCATCTGCGAATGGACTCTATGTCGGGACGCGAGTCGAGAAATTTCTCTACCAAGGAATAAGAGGCAAGAAGGATACAAATCGACTCCAAGTTCTGAGAAGGATGCTGGTGGGAGGTTTTTTTCAAAAGATCTGCAAAAAGTGGGAAAGGAACCTCTACTTGGAAATCGTAGATGCACATTTTCCATAAGTCACCGATGTGTAGTCTCCAACTAAGATTGAAGATCCATCTTCAATAAACACCTTAGAAACAGTTATTACTCCATTACCAACCAGAACAATAAAACCACCATTGTCTCAACACCCAATTAAATATATAAATTATTACTAGTTTATATATATATATATATGAAAAAGTGACTTAATTTTTTTTCCTTAAAGGGTGTAGGACAACTTTAAGGTTGTTCGATCGAGGTGAGCGTATGCGAGTCCTACGCTAATTTAGCGCTGAACTGTCAACTTCCCCGAAAGGCAGACGTCCAATTTAAACGTTTTTCTTTGGCATAACTTTGCCACCGTCCGGATGTAATTCAATAATCGATAATGTTATAAAATAATATGATAAATATAATATGCCTGTTTTAAACATCAAATCAAATCAAAATGAGATTACTGTATGTGCGGAAGAAAATAAAATAAATCCTGTACTTATAATTATTTAATTTATTGCCCTTATCGCTGGAACTAGCTTTAGACGGACAAGAAATGGGAATCTTCAATTCAGTAGATTCTCAAACTCACTTTTAGGTATCTTCCCGTCTCCTGTTGTGATGTGGATTGTGGAAAAAAATGGCTTGTAAATAATAATGAAGGTTAAGTATTTATTAAAAAAAAATTATATTTTAATTTTAGGGTATGTTTATTTGTAAAGGTAGTAGTTTAATTTGAGAGATTTAAATTTAAATTTTGAGGCATATTTTTTTTTTAAAGCGAAAAACCTCTTGCGAGGCAGCCTTGGTCTGAGAGACCACGAATAGGAGGTTCTACACCGTCAAAGTCACTCGGGAGTCGCACCGAGCCCTGCCCGCACCAACATTATCAATTGGATTTTGGGTACTCAATTCAGCTTTCTGGTAGGGTGGAGATTCAAAACTCCTCCCTTGAAAGATTGCCCTCTCCTCTTCAACTCACCTGCAACACCTCGGTAAATTTTGAGGCATACTTATTTATAAAGGTAGTAGTATAATTTAATCCTTTATATGTATGCTAAAAAGATGATACCAATCTTAAGGACTATAACTCTAAACACCTGTAATAACCACATTAAATATAAAAATAACAAAATTATAAAAACAATCCAAAATTTAAACTAATTATAATTCATTCTTATATATAAAAAAATAAAAATAAAAATAATTTATGGTTGCATAGTTGGTGCAATTATAGCTGGAAGATCTTAGAAAGGTACACGAAAGACAAGGAGTTGGAGTTGCAACCCAGTTGCACCCAAGACCAATTTCCTCCCCAATATAAATGTTTTCACATCCTTTGTTTCTACATTTGACCCAATACGTGTCAAACGAGTTTTGGACTGAGCTTGCACCTATCTCTTGCGATTTCCTCCGTCCACTACCAACGCCTGAAAAATATCACTACGCCATTGCCGACTGCGATAAAACTCGAAAGTAGCTCTCGACAGAGGAAAGTTTTAACATGGCGACGAGCTTACATGGTTGGGATTTCCTCTATAGTCATTCTTGTGCAAAAGCGACGATTCCGATTTGTTTTGCATTACTATTTATTGGTATTTTCCCCAATTCAGTGGTATCTAAGCTGCGATCGTACATATGTAGTAACGGAACAGCTTCCGATAGCACGTTTGAGGACAATTTGAATAGAGTCATAGATGATCTACTTCGAAATACACCGCAGACAGGATTCAACACTTCTTCCCATGGCCATGCTCCTTACAAGGTCTACGGCCTCCTCCAGTGCTGGGGCAACGTATCCCCACAAGACTGTGCAAGTTGTTCGAAGGAAGCATATAATAGAGCTGCTGATCTTTGCCCTATGACCATGGGTGCTTCCGTGTGGACAGAAATGTGCTTCTTGCGCTATGGTAGCTCCAATTTCTTTTCGAAGCTAGACATGCGTGGACATAACATAGTAAACGCACAGGATATCACAGCCGATCTGGACGCTTTCAAGAACACCACTTCTAGCCTTTTGTCGAACCTCTGCCGTGAAGCTTATGACCCTGCAAACAAGGGTTTCGCGATGGGATCGCTGAACTATTCTACTGCGGACAAAGTAGTTTACGGTCAGGTACAATGTTTGAGAGATATCTCCATACAAGATTGCAGATCGTGCTTGTCCTATGCACTCAAAAATCTAGAGCAGTGTTGTTCTGCAAAAGAGGGAGCTCAATACCTGTCAGAGAGCTGCACAGTCCGATATGAGACATACTCCTTTTATACAATTCCATGCTTGCCGCCTTTTAATGGACCACATAGTATGCACATCACTTTTAGATTCTTCCTTCGATATATTATGTGTGACAAAGGTATATTAACAATAACTGTCTGTGTTACAGGGAAGTCTTCAAAGAATTTACCCCTAATATTGGGGGTTGCGGGAGGTGTGATTCTGCTGTTGGCTGCCTGTCTGTTTGGAATTCCAAGTAAAACGAGATCCGCCATTTCTGGATGGCTAATTCCTCTTGTTTGGAGGAACCAAGGTACTGTTCTCTTGTGTGGTTTGAGGATTTATAGCATAAAAACATTGACGTCACCACTTTCGATCTCATTTCTTTCACATTTCATTGTGTTCCAGATATGTATGAGCAAGACCCGGCATCAGGGCTTCTTAAACATGAACGACATCTTATATTCAGCTTGAAAACATTGAGGAAAGCAACAGGAAATTTTGACACTCGAAACAAGCTTGGGGAAGGAGGGTTCGGTGTCGTGTATAAGGTAAGTACTGCAGTGGATTCCTTCATCTCTTCTAAAATGTTCAAGGGGTTGTTTCCAGGAATTGGGATGGGTTTACAAATCTTAATATCACTCTCCGTTTGATCTCTCAGGGAACTATTAGGGACGGCAAGGAGATAGCAGTTAAGAAACTTTCTGCAGTATCTAAACAAGGTAAAAAAGAATTTACGAACGAAGTGAAGCTTGTTGCAAATATTCAACATCGGAACCTTGTAACGCTGCTGGGATGCTGCACTGAGGGAGAAGAAAGGTTGCTGGTTTATGAGTATTTGCAAAACGGGAGCCTTGACAGATTTATCTTTGGTAAGTTCATTTGAAATAGATTCGAAAGAGATTAACTATGACTAAATTCTGAAATTGCTCTAATTCTGAATTAGATTTGAAATTGGGAGCACAGACCCAGACCCCCTGACTTTGAATGAATTTTGAAATTGGAGAACAGAACCACACCCAGAAAAGCGGGGACAGTTAGATTGGCACAAGCGCTATCACATTATAATGGGAATAGCTCGCGGTCTGCTTTACCTTCATGAGGATTCACAGATACGAATCATTCACAGAGATATTAAAGCAAACAATATTTTGTTGGATGAGAATTTGAATCCAAAGATAGCAGACTTTGGCTTGGCTAGACTTTTCCCAGACAATGAGACTTATGTCCAAACAAGAGTTGCAGGAACATAGTAAGTACGGGAACCTCAATGTTTCTTGATAACATGTTATCGATGATTTATTTAGTGTGACAATTCGTAAATGAAGCGAGTTTTGATGTGCAGCGGCTACATGGCTCCAGAATACGCGATGCGAGGGCAGTTATCCTTAAAAGCGGACGTTTATAGTTTTGGAGTTTTACTTCTAGAAATTCTGAGCGGAAGAAAAAACACCGATATCAATCTTCCATGGGAAATGCAAAGCATATTAGAATGGGTAAGCACTTAGACTTTCGAAAGCCATTTGAAATATGTTGATGGAATTAAACACAGCGAAGCTATGTGAATGCATTTTTGATGCAGGCATGGAAACTATACAGGGAAGGAAATGTTCTGAATATTATGGATTGGACAGTTAGGGAAAGTTGCTCCGAGGAGGAAGCCTTAAGATGCATTCGCGTTGGGCTTCTATGCGTACAATCTGATCCAACGATCCGTCCAAATATCTCTAGTGTCATCAAGATGATGTCCGGCGATACAGTGGTATTGCCAAATCCAATAAGGCCTGCATTTGTGAAAGTTAGCAAGAATAGTGGTTCATCTTCACCGTCCCGTTCGATTTCGAGGCTTCACGAGCATGAGCAGGAGGCCTGTTCATCTGCTTTTTCCCCTGGCCCAGTGGTTATGATTCCTTCCACTAATGAAGCATCCGTCACTGATTTGGAAGCCAGGTAGGTAGGAACCGAGGAAAGCAGAAGAGAATCTTATTGTCGAGGAAAGCGACACCACTCTCGCTTGTCATATTGTTTCCTTTAGCGAAATACCAACCGAATACAAGGAAAGGCCAGTGGAAAAGCTTGGCCTCAAGGTCGTTTTCGACTTTGAAAGACGTTTGGGAAACGAAAAGCACATTGCAAAGTAAATACGGCGACGTTTGCGCTTAAATAATTGTTGGTATTGAATATGTATTTTTAAGAAGCTCTTTCGCAAGTATTGCGTTTAAATTGTGATTATTTTTTAGAGAGCCCAGATGTTTTATGTTTATTAAGATGTTTTATGTTTTATAAAATAAATATTAGAAAAAGAGAAAAAATCAAATGAAAAATTATTATATATATTTTACATAAAATTTTGGTGACACGTCAACGCAACTTTTTAAATAATTGAAATGATTGAAGTTATCAATGTGTCATACCACGAGACCTACAAGACGTAAGAGTTAACCGACTAGGCGTACGAATTCTGAATGCACCGACTAGGCGTACGAATTCTGAATGCACCGACTAGGCGTAAGAATTATGAATGCATGCCAGCTGACGTAGACGGACTAAGATGGTATAAATCTTAAGGAATGATGATCTTGATTTTTTTTCAGTATCTGGTTGTAATAGATTTGTTGGAAAAAGTCCATATGATTTATTGTAAGTATAATCAACTTGAAAATAAAAATGATTGGAAACACTGTTTAATTGATTTTCCATGGCCTTTTAATTTCATTCCATCTATTAAATTTATGTTGTGCTTCCTAATGAATTGAAAGGAAAAATATATTATATTTATAATTATAGTATAATTATTATGATATATATGTTTTATAATATTTAAATTTAGTTAAATTGTTGTTATTTAATTATTAAAATGATAAAGTTTATTTAAAGATTTGGATTTTGATTTAGAGTGTGTGGCTTTTTTTCATTTTATTCCTTATTTAAAATCCTATAAACATATTTATATCTAAAATTTGAAGTTTACAAGTTCATATTTCAGTTTTCCTTTTAAAATATTTTTTATGGTAGGTTTTAATATTTTTATAGATCCGAGTGTGTTTTATTCTATAAAAGCCAAGAAACATCTAACCACATAATGTTTGAGTGTCTATTCATGCACCAAATCTAGAAGATATGGTTTTTAGCTTATAAAATCAAAGCCAATGGTGGTTCAAACTAATTAATGTTTGGAAAAGATGGAAGAGGGGCAAATTTAAATCTAAAGTTTTTTGTATTGGGTGGAAGCTTGGACTAAACTTTATTTGGTGCCAATTATGGTTGAAGAGAAATGATATAATTTTAGAGGAACCTTTTTAAACTTAGATGTTGTCTAGTAGGTCATTTGAGCAAAGTCATGGAAACTATGGTAGTGTATGCTAAGGAGGAAACTTAGCCTGATATAAGGATGATGAAGAAGGAAGCAAATGTGTAGGAGGGGCAAGATAGAACTCATTTGGAAAACACCCTTAAAAGGTTGGATTAAAATTAATATTGATGGAGCTAAGATATAACTCATTTGGAAAACACCCTTGAAAGGTTGGATTAAAATTAATGTTGATGGAGCTACAAAAGACAATTTGGGTAGAGCTAGAATTGGAGTGGTTTGTAGGAATCATGTTGGAACAATGCTCTATTGGAAACTATAGGGCCTAGGCAAGACCATAAACAATGAAGTAGAACCCTTAGCTATCAAATATGCTTCTATTTGACTGGTAAGACAAGGTTATAGGAGGATACTTATAGAATTAGATTCTCAAGTCTTGGTAGGAGCTTTGGATTGCATGAAGAACTTTGCTTTGGAGACATAGAGGTTGAGGATTCTTGTCATTCAAATTAAGGAGTTGTGGAGGGAATTGGATAGTGGAAGACTTCCTCGCTAAGATAGGTACCGAGAATGAGGTAGGGGTTCAGTGGCACAAGTAGAGGTTCAATGGTATAGTGGTATGGCTATTGAGGATGAGAGGATTGGGCAGGTTGGTGAGCAAATCCAATGTTTGGCTAATTTGAACCATTACAAATATATGGTTTATAATATTTGACTTCTATGCATATCTCCTTTTAGTGTCATAACCAAATGTGGTTAGTTCTTAGATTCTTGGGCTTTAGAATTATGAAAGTTCGTTGAAAAGTTAAAAGGAGGAAACGTGTGCTTTTATTGCCTAAGGTTGGAAAGAGTCTCATCCCAACTTGTAAATAATCTTGTTTTAATATAAATTTTTAAAATATTTACCAAAAAAATATAAAATTTTAAATTCTTTTCCAACTATTTTTAGAAATAAATTTAAAGTTATCTTAAAAATATATATTTATTAAAAATATTAATATATAATTTTTTACTTAAAGAAAAATTGTTTGTATCTCTTATTTGTTACAAAGATTAAGATGTATAAGGATGACCTTAGTTATCAAATTCGTCGAATTTTTCACATAAAATTTGAAATTCGTCGAATTTAAAACCCTCCTTCACGTATAAATAGGACGAAAAAAGCTTAAATTCAACATGGGAAAAAAATTGGTAAAAAATAGGTGAAACAATGCCCGCGAGGAGGGAAAAACGTATGCAAAAAATTTTGATTAAATATTTTACTGCATGAAACATAGATTGGTGGTCTTTCCATCGTAAGTCACACTGTAAATCATCTGGTAAATCATCCTCCTCATCGTAGTTAGATTAGGAAGACATTAGTCATGACCTAAGCAAGGCATTGGATGACCTGAGCAAGGCACTAGATGACGACCTTGGCTACGTAATTCATTCTATAATGTTGAATAAGTCCATAGTTGATCCAATGCAGGAATGGTGGACACCAATGGTGGTGACTGTAGAATGAACAAGTGGCATCGCAAGGGAGACAGAGGCATTGCTACTATTCATGGTCGCATCACTCCTTTGCCGATTGTACACAGGCTCTTCCTCAATCAACAAATGCTCTCATATTCCCTTATATTATTTCTCATCCAAGCTATGGGGAAGATTGTTCTACTACTAAGAATTTGTAGGGCCCGCGAAAGACTATAGCATGATTTTAGGTTATGGGTAAAATTTTTAATAAAATTTTAAAAATATTTGAATATAAAAGTTTAAATTATAATTTAAATTATTATAATTAAAAATAATAATTTTACATTTTTATTATTTTAATAATTATTTAAAAAAATTATTCAATTATAAATGAAATTTATTATATGTTTAATTAATTTTAAAATATCACTAACAAAGAAGAAAGTCACCATCTTGCTATTTTGGATTGGAAGGAACAATTTTTTTTTCTAATCAATTTAAATGGTGAGATAAGTTATAAGATAGATAACATTGAAAAATAATATATGTACATTTATAATATATCAAATTTTATTCCAAATTTTTAAACATATCTGAATTTATTTCGAACTATAAGAGTGTCAAACTCGATAACTAAGAGGATGACAAGCCATAAAATTGATATCCTAAATAATGGTTGGAACAATTCTTTATCTAAATTTTAATGAATTTATTGATACATTCAAAAGTGATGATTGTATATATAGTTATCACAATGCAATACATACTTCTTCTTTTTTTAAAATCTCACTCCTTGCTACTATTATAAGCTTTGGTTGCTAAACCCTTGAACTTGATGCAACAAATACATTAATCTTCTTAATAAAGAATATTTTTATAGGTAAAATATACTATAAAAAAATTCCCAAAAATTTTGAAATATAAACTTGTAAACTTATCTGCATTACATTTTTTAATATAAATATATTTATGAGGATTTAAAATAATTAATAAATTCGAAAAGTTTCACATAAACATGCAAACTTATCCACATTAAATTTTTTAATATAAATATATTTATGATAATTTAAAGTAATTAATGAATTTGACACTTTAAACCAAAATTTAAATGTTTTTGTAAACTTTAAATTTTTTTATTAAATAACAATAATTTAATTAAATTAAGTTTTATCATTCTCATTCTTTTATATATATATATTTATTTGATGTCACACATATAGGATGTTGCATTGTGTATAGCCAATTTAAGAATGCTGAGATAAAAATATAAACTAACAATACTTAAAATTAACCTTCAATCATCCGCTCATGTAAAGGAGTTGGAGAGCAAGTGGGTAGTTAAAACTCTCCAATTGAAATCGAGAGGCCCCATGTTCAAATATCTCCCCTCACATGTTGTGGATATGCTATGTACAAAGGTTACAAATAAAAAGAAATTAACCTTCAATCAATCTAATTGAAAGTAGGACGCATTTGTAATAAATAAATTATATAAAGTTATAAAATCACATTTGAGAAAGAATTTTATAAAATCTTTAGTAAATATATTTTTATTTTTATTATTGATTTATAATTAAGTATTATTAGAAGTATTACATTTATTTATTATAAAGTATTTTTTAATGTTTTTTTATTCATAGGAGAGTTGGTTACAACTACACTATGTTTAGTAACTGTCAAGTTCTTAGGAGAGTTGGTTACAACTACACTATTTTTAGTAGCTATCAAGTTCATGGTTTAAAACTTATTCTACCTTGTTGTTGACCCACTTGAGGAGGACTATCGGTCACTTAGGATTAGTATTGTCATTGTCAGTCTGACGCGCACTAAGAGGATTCAAATCAAACTACTACCTTTGCAAATAGGTTACCCTTAAGGTTTGAACCTGGGTGTCTTCTTGGTAAGTGCTTGTCCAAACAAGCAACTACCAATCCACCTAGTCATTAGGACCAAATTTTTAGGTTACAAAGAAACCTCGAGAGCCACTCTTAAGTGGTCAAAAATATCATCTCATCGAGTATACCACTATCTAGAGGGAAGCCACAAGAGATTTTTTGTGTCCCTTTCACATCACAAAGGTTTGAACCGTGAACCTCCCGTTCAATAGGGTCAAGCTCACCTTCTCCACTTGTGTTACAAAGACAAACAATAGTTTATGATGTCTACTAGGCCATTGGCCATATGGGATGATGCACTATTTTATACTCATACTTGAGCATAGTGTACAATTCTATCTCTTTTCAAACTCAAACTTTGTATCTCGTATTTGGAGTTTCAAAGTCTTAAATATTAGACCTACTTGAATTTTACTAAAAATTATGGGATAAATTTGAGTCAACTACAACAAATCTATTATATAAATTATATAAAGGGGACACAAAGTTTGTGTGTTAAATTCCCTATTGATAAACATAGCTCTTGGATTTACAAAGGAACATGGTTGGGAGGAGACTGCTCAGCCATGTGCGTTGGTTGTAGGGGTTTCTCGCACTAACCTAAAATTTAGTTCCAACGGGGACAACGCAATGTTTCGGGCTTTGGCTCCTCTTCGGGAGGTTCAAGGTTCAAACCGTGACTTGGGTGAGTGTGTGAGGGGATGGGTGTGTGGTGGCTGTGTGTTATAAGCATAGATCTCGGCTTTACGAGGGGTCATGGTTGGGAGGAGACTGCTCAATCCTATGCGTTGGTTGTAGGGGTTTTTCACACTAACCAAATAAAAAGAAATATTTACCATGACCCCTCGTAAAACAGAGATCTATGCTTATCAATAGAAAATTTAACTCACAATCACCACACACCCACCCACACCACGATTTGATATATATATATATATATATTCAAATAAAGTATAATTAAATATAAATTTTAATTAGAAGTAGAATACATTGTTATAAATATGACATGATGCCAAAATTTAAATTTTCTAATATAATTATATTTATTTCATAAGCTTAATAAGACTATCTTTAAAAAAATAAATGACAACTATATATCTTGGTTAGCAAGAGTTCCTATCACACCTTCAACTAAAGATGAGTCCTGCAAAGCAGCATGAGAAGTCTGATGGAAAAAAAATAAAAACAAAAACTACCAAGGCTAAAAAGAGCAGGAAACCATAGGCAAAAGAATTGTGTGGAAGATAAAATTAAGACATAAAGCCTAGCTTAGAAGGATGCACAAAAACAGAGATGACAAGGAAGATATTTGATGGACAATGAAATAAAGAAGTGACTATTAACTTCCTCATACCATGTGCCACATATCACAGCCACTCTTTTTAGATGGAACTTCAAGCTCGACATTATAGCATCAAAACCATCTTGGAATATCTCGTTAGATTTTCAATTAGAACTTGTTTTTTTATAAATTACACAAGTAAATATGACTTTGCTCTAGAGCAAGGACCATTTCTGTTTGAATATAGCTAATATAGCTAACTACTTGAGTTATGAAATTAAATGTACATTGGTGAATTGCGAATACTCGAATTTCGCCAACCTTTGTTTATGTTTAGTCACGTTTGAACATCATTTTGTGGATTTTGTATGCTCTTCGACACAAACTTCTTCGGTTCAAGTCTAACCAACATACTTCAATTCTTTATATATATATATATATATATATTATTTGATTGTTAGTATTATTTTAATAATTTAAAATGTATCATTTAATAAGGTTCAGATTTTTTCAATGTTAAAAAATTCAACAGTTGGCTTCAACTCTATATTGGAGATTAATTATCACATTTAACATGTTCTAGGATATGTTGCAAGGCACTATGTATTATGCAATGATTGTTTCTTATTCTTTTACTTCTTAACCGCAAATGATTGCTGCTATAAATAATCTCGTTAGAGTTTAAGATGGCAAAATGTCTGTTAGTCATTTTACCCCCATTTTCATGGAGTAGTGGAGTTCTAGGCCCCATATAGCAAGGCTTTTTTGAAGGACAAATGAAAAACTTACAACCTTTTCCCTTCTGTTATTGCAACATAGCTCATTTAATCTATGCATGTGGCATATAGATTGACTCATTTCATTTTACCCCCATTTTCATGGAGTAGTGGAGTAAGGCTTTTTTGGAGGACAAATGAAAAGCTTATAACCTTTTTTTCCTTTTCTAATTGTAACATAGCTCATTTAATCTAGGCATAGGTTTTTTTTTTTTTTTTAAAGGATAAATGAAAAGCTCACGACTTTTTTTCCCTTTTTTTATTGTAACATAGCTCATTTAATCTAGGCATAGGTTTTTTTTTTTTTTAAAGGATAAATGAAAAGCTCACGACTTTTTTTTCCCTTTTTTATTGTAACATAGCTCATTTAATTTAGACATGTGAAATAATCACTTTGTATAATTTTGTGCTTGGGACTTTATTTTAATTACTAACAAAGTGTTAGCAATTTTGGAGAGAACAAAAAAAACTCTAACAAAGAACCCTCTCAAGCAGTAATTGTATGAAAAGAAATTGTAACGATCTGGTTAATTATTTTTATCATCTTAGGTCATAGATTTAGTTAGTAGACCCTTAAGCATTAGAGTTAGATATTATTAATTTCATCTATAAATAAAAATATTCTTTTATTAGTTTGTATCATTGGATAAATTGAATTTAAGTTGCTTTGGTGCATAAAAGAGACTTTGTTTCCTCAAAGTTGCTATGAGACTTTGCTCTATCCGAGTAATGGTGTATTTGTTATTACATTAATTTAATTTTCAAATTTGATATTTGCGTATTGTTTGTGGCATTTGAATCTGAATTATTATTGTTTGTATGTTGTTGATAATAATTCAATATTGAAATATTGCCACCGATATTAAATATATATGCAGTATCATAATAAGTGGTAGCAAAGCACAATTCCAAAATCAATGAAAATTAACAAAAATATTTGGTGTCCTGAAAATAAAGTTTTCATTTTTAGAGAGAAACCAAGGTTTTCAAAATATCTCTTCTAAAAAAGTACAACTGATTTTCTAGAAGTAATTATCTTCTTAAATTATTCTATGCAACTCCCATTTCTACTTTATATTAATAATCAAATTAAATAAAATTTAATTTAATTATTAATAGAGAGAGCAAGCAATTATAGTTGCAATCTTATTGCAGTGGTAAGGACTTTGACCTCTCTTTGAGAGGTCCAAGGTTCAAACCCCACTCAATATGAGAGGATCGGTACCCCTCATAAAAACATGTATAAACTTATTAACTATCAAATGGTATTAGCTCAACTAGTTAGATTCCTCAACAGTTAAGGAGGAGACCAAGGTTCAAATCTTGCCAAGAGATACATGGATAATATCCAAGCTTTGTTGAAATACCAATATGTGGTGATGATGTAATATGGGTGGGGCCCATTTCAATCCCATATAACCAATTGAAAAATAGAGAGAGCAAGCATCCATTTTCATTTATCTTTCCGTTCTTTTCCTCATGTATCCATAGTTTACATTTCATTTTTTAAAATTATTAAACTCCCACTTTCACATTTCATTATTTTATTATTATTAAACCTCAACCCCTCTTCTCCTATGCTCTTATTAATTAAACCCCCACTCCAACTCTTTCTTATTTTTGCTAAAACTATTTCTCTCTAATTAATAAAATTATTCTTTGCAAAAAAGAATTAGAAAAAATCATATTAAAACAAGATTATTTACAATTTGGTATGAGACTCCTCCCAACATTAACCGTCAAGAACACCTGTTTACAATAGTAAAAGGAGATCTACATTGGAGTCAAATATCCTAAACCATATGTCTACAATGGTTGTCCAAATTAGCTAAACACTGGATTTTCTCACCAACTTGCCTAATCCTCTCATCCTCAATAGCCATGCCACTGAACCCCTACCTCCTTCTTGTAGAGTGGAAAAACAATGTACCTAGTAAAGGGAAATGAAATGCATCTATTGTTCTACTTAAGAATTCAAAAGTGACATTAAAGTAAGCATAAAGATGACAAATATGTGAAAGAAATGGGGGGTTCTATTTATATTATTGCATTTGTCAAATACATGGTTACAAAACGTCCGCTTGAGGGCTCTTAATTTTCTTCCTCGCACGCACGATTGAAGAGCACGCTTTCAGTGTCTTCCTCGCACGCATGATTGAAGACGGGGCTTTTGCTACCGCTATGATGATATATCTATATTAAAATCTTTAGCTCCTTCCTTGCATGCTGGAATACCTAGATATACACACAAGAAAATGAAATTAATTAATAGCATGTGCGGATTAAGATAAAATCAATAAAATGCATGCAACATGGAATACAAAAGGTGCAATATATGATGCAAAACTGCTCCAAATTGTACCAAAACCTAGTATGATATATATTATCTACTTTAGGAATGATTTATGCAAAAATTGAAATGAAATTGTAAGCAGAATCCATGGTCATCCCTAGGTGTTCCAATTGGGACTGTCATCACAAAAACCCTAATTGAAGGTCCAAAAATGCTCCAAATCTCACCAAATTTTAGTATGATGTCTATAAACTAATTTAGAAATGATCTACACTGAAATTGACTCAAAATTGTATGCCAATTCATGGACATCCCTGGGTGTTCCAATTAGGAATGTTAACCATCCTAGGTGGGGATGACTACCAAAAAAGATGGTATTTACAACCAATTCCTCTAGGATCTGGTCTAGAATACTCCTAGGTGTGTTTTTGTAAAATTGGGTAATCTAACTCACAGAGATGGGTAGGTTTCAGAATGGATGTGCATATTTTGGGGATGTCTTGGAAACTCCTTCGATTGATGAATATTCCAAGGGCAAATACGAGGGTAAAAGAAGAGAGTGAATCTAGGTAGTACTTCATGGCAAATTCTTGCAAAGACCTCTCTATGAAATTGGTTGGAATACCTCTAATTTATAGCCCAATAAGGCCACAAGGCCAAAGGGGCAAGTTGGGAAATGCAAGGCAAGTTCTGCCACTTGTCAAAACTCTTGCCATACATTGGGTGGAAGAGGCCTTCAATTTGGACCTCCAATTTGTAGGTTGTGATGGCTTAGACAAGTTGTCAATCTATCATAAGTCATTGGACGAGATAAATGGTAGAATTTGATTACCATTTGTTTCACCCTTGATGTTTTGAGGGGTTTAGGTCATGGTCATCCCACCAAGGAACGATTGCTTGTGGCTATCTCTAGGTGGGATGACCATGAACTATCATCGTCCTAAGGTGGGATGGCCATGGCTACATGGCCCAAAACTTCCCAAAAGTGGGGTAAACCTTCCTAAAAGTGGTTAGGACCCCTAATTAACCCTTGAGGATTGCCCAATGGGGCCACATGGTGTTGATAAGAGTGTGTTATGAAATTGACGTGATTTAAGTGTTTACAGGTGCCCCTTTTTGGGATGTGTTTTGTGAAACAGAGCACGAAGCAAAAATATATGACTAAATTGTCACATGATTAAGGTTATTCAATAACCTAACAAACTTTAGATACCTCCATTATGGAAAGAGCATACATTATTGGAATCCTTGCTTTTGACATAATTGAAGGATTGATTTTGGTATACCTTTTAGCCACACTGCAATGGTAGTCTTAGGGGTTAGGGTATACTTGGTCTTGGTTCCTTATTTGTATTATACGCCTATTTTGGGATACGTTTCCTAAGGCTTACAAGGGTACAAAAACTTTTTTTTTTTGAATTGGTGCTGAATAATTTACCCAAACGCAGGCTTGAAATTTATCTTTGGTAATGATTCTTTTGAATGTATGTAGGTTGCACTTTTGAGTGTTTGAGTGTTGATTTTAATTATGAATTCATTATTATGACTACCCCCTCAAGTGACGAGTCGATGAGGGCATGACCAATGATGAAAGTGATGAGTCGCTTGACCAATATGACTTGATTAGGATTCCTTCAGTTTTATCCATTATAAAATTTATCAATTTTGTTAGGATTTTGATGGTTTTGTTCATATTTTATGACAGAATAGAACTGAATATCTCATTCTCATGGAGCGGTTAGATCACAATGGCCTTCTTGGAGATTGAAGTAGATAATTTTCAATTCATCCATGAACAATTTGGGTTCAATATTGATCCTTTGTGAATTTTATCAATTTAAACCTATTTTTGGTGGTTTTTAGGCCATTTTATTTGCTTTTTCATCTTTTTTTTGTATATTTTTTTTGGTGGTCATCCCAGGGTGGTATGGCTGCCAGATTATGGCCATCCTAGGGTGGGATGGTTGGCCAATTTTTTGGCCATCCCACCCTAGGAAGGCCATGCTTATTCTATGATTTTATGGATGTTTATCATGAATGCATGTATTGTAATATGATGTTGATTAATGATATGTACATGTGTGTATGCATAATTAAATGAATGATTTTTTAATCTGTATGATGAAGTATGAATACTATTTGATACACTAGATTCTAGAACCATAGACTGTACAAAATTTATTGATTCATTTTTAACATTATCATAAGACTATGCGATGGATTGTGCAAATGTAAAGTAACAAACATGTGATACAATGTTATGGAATGATATGCATAGTAAGATGTTATAAAATATCTTTGATATTTTCATGAGACTAAAAAACTCTAGTGATCTAGTCAAAAGTTTTATAGTAACTATGCAAGACTTTTTGGCAAGGTATAAATCTGCTACGATGAATGTAGGTAGCAAATCCACATCCTAGAAGAAGAAGTGATCAAAAGGGATTTGCTCAATTTTGACAATTTTGGCATAAGTGATAGTTTACCCAAGTTTTGTAAATCGTACAGGTAGGAGCAAACCGTACAACTGTATGGGTAGGTAAACCATACAATTGGATGGACAAATCGTACAAGGCAGTAGAAAATCATACAAGGTACACCAAAATTTATCCAAATGCATGGGAAATGTAATTTCATAGGGAAATGACGCATAGATTTGCTAACTAAGGAGTTAAACTTAGTAAAAGGTCAAATTAATGAATTCAGTTGTACATGGGTAGTTGTAAGTAATGAATTGTCTCAAGAACAACTTTGGAACTGCCTGGGAAATGTTATATAAGGTCCCATTTTCAAAATTGTAGGTCTAGTTGCTAAGAGATAGAATAGAGTGCTTGTTGGTTGTAATAAGCTAACTTATATCTAAGTTATTGCAAGATATTGACTGAATAACCTTGTTATAATGACAATTATGCTATAATGGAATGGAACTGTGTCATTACACATCATGTATGATCCTAGAAATGATGATTTATGATCTATAATGGAATATTGATGTATGTGTGATTTTTGGTTATTATTTTAGCTTAGTTTTATGCATTGTTGCAACTCCTTTACAGAGGTTAGCACCGATGGAATTTGAGGGATGATCTGTGAGTATGGCGATGTGGAGAATGATGTTATGAGTATTTTTGTAAGATTTATGTGCGTAATTGGATAGATGGAATCTATATCAAACTCCTTTGTGATGGTTGGTCCAACCCAAAGAATGGATTAATTGGCATAGTAAAACGTTACAAAATATCCCTAAGAGATATTGAGGTATTAGAGTACCTAATTTGGCACCTGATTGTATCGTCATTTTTTGTCAATCGTACACCTGAGTTTGTACAAATTGTACAAAGTTGACTTACCCTATTTGGCAAATTGAACCACAAAGATCGACTTACCCAATTTGGCATTTTGAGGACATCGACTTGCATAGTTACAAAACTATGTACGATAACTTCTAAAACTAAATATGTCAATTTGAATGAGTGCAAAAGCGTACAACCCATATACCTATATTATTTGTAACCGTACAGTGTGATACTTTGACATCCGTACAAGTTGTTTAGCTATCGCAAGGGGTAGTTCATATGATGGTACGATTGTATAATTTAGTAGTCAAGTGGGAAATTATCTTTTGATGGCCCTAAAATATCACCTCCCCACCTGAGAATACTGCATCCCTGTGCTACATTTGGAACCGTTGCCTTATAAAATCTGGTATTTTTGTTAAAATGGGTCAAATTGATGAAGTGTGATACTACAAACTGGAGGTGAATGATAGACACCAGTGCACAAAATCGTGGGAGACAAGAAACACTAGAAATAATTCTAGTAAGAAGGAGCACAAGGATTCCTCAGAGAGAAAACACAAGTAACTTAGACTGGAGTATTCACGAACCAAAAATAGAGCAAGTCTAGACATCAAAAGAAGGAGACTTTGAGGAATTGTTGATAGAGATGAAAGACAAGGAATTAGAACCGCCAAGCGTAGTGGCAAAGGTTGAAAAAATAAAAGTGCAAGAGGATAGAGAGTTGATGGTGACACCTGAGAAAGTGGCAGAAGATTTGCAAGGGAGTGCGAAGGACGGGAGTCAGGCACCAGAGCAATAGGACGTGAGATCTCAGGAGGAAATATTAATACCATATCCCTCACATCAGTGAAGGAGGTCACTAAGTGAAGATGCATGAGAGTTTGTTCATCGAGTGGTAGGACAAAATAAGATACCTCAAATTAACACTTTTGACGAAAACAGGAGTAAGACACCCCCAAGGAGAAATCAGACAGAGATTCCACAAGACACCTCAAGCGAGAGTGATAACTCTCCTAAGATAGCTAATAGGGCAGCCAAATAGATATGTCCACTATTTTCAGGTGAGGGTAAGAAAACCCACACATAACACATAGGAACTTACATAACCATTTGGAGAGCAAATTGAGTGGATAGACCAGAGGATTGGTTAATTATATTTCTTGATACTTTGATAGGATTGGCAATTGATTGGTATTTAAAGAGAGAAAACACCGTAGATTTTTAGACTTGGAATCAGATAAAGGAGAAGTTCATTGAAGAATTTTGACCTTTGAAGGATGATGGAGACATTGTGATAGAACTTTGCTTGACAAAGCAAAAAGCTGATGAAGATGTGAAGTCTTATAACTATAGGCTTTAGCAATTAGTTGATAAGATGTAGATACCTCTGGAAAATGTTCTAGTAAAGTGGTGGTTTGTAGATGGATTACTACCAAAGTATAAGAAAAATATGAAGGTAGTACCATCAGAAACATATGAAGAAGAATTGAAGCATGCAAAGAATTTCGAGAGTGAATAAAAAAAAACGTATACAAGAATTTTATCTCATCCCAAGTTAAATGATTCAGATAGTGGAGAAGACGACACTATATAGCAGACAGTAGCATCATTTTGTAAGGAGTTTGATAAACTGATAAAAGAACAAAATATCAAACCAGACATAAATGATATGTGGTGCACGAAATGCAAAACAGAAGGTCATACAAATGTAAAGTGTCCAAAGAATGACTATTGCCACATTTGTAATGTGATGGGGCATGAAGTAATGTTATGCTTGTATAATGCAAGAGTACACCCATAAGTATTGTCAATCCAAGATCAAGAAGAGAAATCAAAGGCCCAAGGAAGCGGGTAACAAGAAACGAGTGGCAGTTATAAAAACAAAAGATGAGGTGGAAGACCGAATCAAGGTAATAGGCAAGGAGGACAAAGTCATTTGCAGTATAAATCGAAAGGAAGATCGATCATATGATGTCGTAATTTCTAGGAATGGGGGCATTTTGAAAAAAATTGTCTTGCACCCAGAAGCAAGAAACACTGCAAGAAAGCACTACACATATGTGTAGATGGTGTGGTCCAGGGAACCACAAATAAGATAATTGTCCAAAACATGCGAGTTCGAGTAACCCGCAAAATGTTAGTTATTTATACATAAAGGTTCCTCAAGTTAAGGAGGATACCCAAGAAGTTTTAGTTGTGACAAGGAATCAGGCTAAGAAGGACAAGTACCCAGAGCCAACAAAGGAAAAGCAATTCTGGCAAGTAGCAAAGAAAATATTACAAGAGGAAGCCAAAAATGCTAAGCGAGAAGAGTCAACAGTTGATAAGGAACTTAGGAAACCATCAGATCATGATATAGTTGTGCAAAATCTGGTAGCACGGGTTTTGGATACCATAGTGGAAGTTAAAGTATCCAACTTGCTGGAAGCTATTCCAGCATTGTAGAAAGCAATGGTGGAAGAAATACGACTGCATAAGGTTATGGAAGTGCAAAGCCAACCGACTCAGGAGAAGGAGCGGAAGGATCAGTTCATGGATCCAATCATATTAATGATCAATGTAGGAAAGAAACCTGCATTAGTTCATATGGAGATCCTAGGGCACAAGTTGACACAAGTTATTATGGATGGAGGATCCAACGTCAATGTGTTACCTGAAAGAACATGGCTAGAAATTGGTGCTCCATCTCTATGGGCATCGAGCTTTCGATTATATGTTGCTGATCGGAATGGCATCGAGACAAAGAGAGTCTTGACTGCACAAAAAGTGGTGATAGCTAAACAAGAATTTGTCTTAGATTTTATTGTGATTACAATGCATAAACCTGCATACGATGCTTTTTTGGGGAGAGGCTGGCTACGAATAGCCAAAGTCAATCACAACTGGAGGAAGAATCAGATCACTTTTAAGAAGGGATAGCACAAGTACATGATTTATCTAGCTAATAAAATATTTAGTGAGGATGTAGCTATGACGGATGAATAAAAAAATTCCTCAGAGGATGAAGGGCATGAATCTGAAGGAATGATTTACCTAGCTAATCAAATATTTAGTGAGGATGTAGCTACGAAAAATGAATCAAAAAATTCCTCAAAGAAGGAATGATGTACCTAGAAGAATGTAGTGAACATGAAGCTCGATTTGATAGCAGACTTCTTCATTGGAGAATGGAGGAGTACAAAATTTTCCAACCCAACTGCCTCTGTATTGAATCAAAGGAGATCAAGGAAAAATAAGATAAACCAAAAGTTAGCCAAGAACCTAGGAAGGAAGCAGAAAAGAAATGGATATTTTTGAAAAGTTTTGCAGAGTATACAGTAGGCAATGTAGAGATTGATAAAATATTGACATACCCAAATAATGTGGATAAATCTACAAGTGAACTAAAAAATATCAAATATGAAGGACCTCGGATAGTGGACATCAATCTAGAAACAGAGGAAGAACCTAGGATGATTCACTACGATGATGATTGGAATCCTGTACTAAAAGCGACAACCTTTAAGATATTCTTGGAATATAAGGATGTCTTTGCATGGATATATAAGGACTTGAAAGGATTACCACCCAAATTAGGTGTCCAAAAGATTACCCTAATGCCTGGAGCTCAACTTGTGAGAAGGAGACCATATAGGATGAACCCAAAATATATGGCATTAGTAAATGGAGAGATAGAAAAGATGCTAGAAGCATGAATTATCTTCAAAGTGATAAATAGTGAATGGGTTTCACCTAGAGTTATTACCTTGAAGAAGTAAGTAGACAAGATCAGAATATACGTGGACTTTAGGAGTCTAAACATTGTAACTATTAAGGATCCCTTCCCCATTCCCTTCATATATTCTATCTTAGAAGAAGTTGTAAGGCATGATATTTATTCATTCTTGGATGGGTTCTCAAGATACAATCAAATTAGCATAGCCGAGGAGGATAATATAAATACCACATTCTTTGTGGAGAATTATATCTACGCATACAATCGAATGCCATTCAGGCTTTGTAACACCCTAGCTACATTCCAGCACATCATACTGTATATATTTTATCAATTGGTAATAGGGAATTTTAAATCATTTTTGGATGATTTGTCCATTTATGGGAAGATTAAGGAACATCTTCCTACCCTCAGTGAATGTATGATTAGGTGCAGAAATGCACAAATATCATTAAATACAACAAAATTATTTCTGATGGTACTGTATGGGTAACTGTTGGGACATATTGTGTGCAGTGAAGGATTGAAGATAGATCCTGATAAGATCCATGTGATATTACACATGGAGGAACCATTTGATGTGATTTTACTAAAAACCTTCCTTGGATCGACAGGGTACTACCAAAGGTCAGTAATTATGCACATGTATCATACCCACTTGATTCCTTGATGAAAAATAATGTTCCTTTTAGATGGATGGAGGAGAACCAAGGAGCATTTGAGGAGCTAAAGGATAAGCTTGTGAGTAGTCCAATTTTGGTGTTCCCAAACTGGGATAAGGAATTCCATTTCCACATTGATGCTTCTAATTTTGTGATTGGATGTGTCTTAGCACAGGAAGGATAGTTTAGGCTAGATCAACCTATTTTCTTTGCTAGTCACCTTTGTCAAGGCTAGAGAAAAATTATAGTACAACATAAAGAGAACCTTTGGGAATGCTATATGCAGTTCAAAAGTTTAAGCATTACCTATTGGTGAATCCCTTTTTCTTCTATGTCGATCACCAAGCATTGTTGTACTTGATAAATAAGTCGGTGATACAAGGATGAGTCAGCAGGTGACTTGTCACCCTCTAGGAGTTCGTATTTTGAGTAGTGGTGAGACCTGGTAAGAAGCATGTGATTGCATACTAGTTGTCTCAGATACGATCAGAAGAAAATACAAGAATTGGAGTTCTTGATGAATTTCTAGATGCATAATTGTTCGGCATCAACGTTCTTAATGAACCTATTTTTTTTGTTTCGTCACAAATTGTCATCATTTTTTGTCAAAACCACAAGATTTATTTGAACGATGGGGATTGGACTTTGTAGGTCCATTAAAGACATATTGATGGAGAAAATGGATGGAAGCGAGAGAATTACCTGATAATTACCTAATAATTTAGAAAAGAGTACAACGAGATTTTTGTACGAACAAGTAATCACAAGGTTTAGTATTCCGCTACAGATAACAAGTGATCAAGGAAGACACTTTGTTAACTATATTATCAAGACGTCGACAATAGAGTTCAAGATTTTACACTCATTGTGTAGTCCGTATTATCCTAGAGCGTATGGGTAGGTGGAGGCAACGAATAAAGTTCTAGTTTCTACTTTGTATAAAACTTGTGGGATAGAGGGAGCAGACTGAGAAGAAAGGCTACTGTCTATTTTATGGGTATATAGAACAAATTTTAAACCTACAACAAAACATACACATTTCCAATTTATGTATGGATAGGAAGCAATGGTACTAATTGAATTATTGATACCAAGTTTGAGAGTCACGGCAGAACATCTCTTGGATGATCAAGAATGTTTGGAAGAGCCACTGATGACACTGATTAAATTAAATGAATGAAGAGTCATGGTGCAATGGGCAATTAAGATAGCTCAGAAAATACGAAAACTGTGGCATGACAAGCATTTGAGGAAGTTGGAACTTGGTCCGGGTGACTTAGTTCTAAAGTTTAATGGAAAGAGGGAAATCAAGCTGGATAAGTTGAAGACGTTATGGCTTGGTACTTATAAATTAGTTGAAGTAATGGATAATGGAGCAATCAAGTTGTAGAACTTGAATGGGACACAAGTGTATGATACTGTAAATAGCTCAAAGTTGAATCCTTAAAAGGTACTGTGTTTATTCATTACTTCAGAAGAAGTGGAACAAAAAAGACAAGCGAAAACCCAAGATGAAGCTTAGAATGAGTCAGATCCATTACAGGAAGAGCCTGACATAAGTATCACACACTTATTTGTAGAAGGGTAGGATCTACGACCAACCATAGAACAACAGGAGTTGGTACCTCAACCCAGAGAAAGAAGAAGATTATGAGTACATGTCAAATTTGCTGATGGAACTGAAAAAATTGAAGAAGAAGATGGGGAACTGAATTTCCCCAAATAGAAGAGAACATCAGGAGATAGTTATATTAACCAAAAATAGGGGAAGATATAATGAATGAACCCTAATAAATAGAAACATGAGGTATCCTCAGGTAGAACAAAGAGAACTACCTCAGCAAAGGGACGGTCAGAGAAGGATACAACTAAAAGTATGATATGAAGATAGAGTGGACACATTTGAAATGGAAGTTACAGAGGAAGAAGGAAACAAAACCATTAACCAGTAATTGGTAGGACTTTATCCATTGGCTTAGATAGGGCTATTACAACAAAGAATGCAGGTTCAGACTTAGTAATTGCAAGAAGAATATCAAATTTTGAGAGGTCATAATGCAATGTTGAGAGAGCAAATAATATAAGAGTTGAATGGCATGATACGAAGGTTTGAAGAACAAAGGGTATCTAGGCTACAAGAATATGAAAGGGAACAGGAAGAGGTGGAAGGTTTAACTCCAAAAAATAGTGGAGGAAAGGAGGGTGCCAACACAAGCTCACAAGTACCACCAAGTGATCCACCTATGGCAAACGAATATGTAGAGATACTGTGGTGAGATATTGAAGAGGCAACTACATCATTCGAACCACAAGGTAACTCACTACTAGATTTTATGGATTCCTATAGTTAAGGCATGCCTTGGATCATAATGGAATCTAGTACAGGAAGTAGTGATCAAGAGAATCGCCTGGAGAACCCTTAGAACCCTCAAGGTAATCATGATTCTCCAATAGTTACAATGACACAGGGACAAGTGGAGAGAATGCGAGGACTTCAAACTAACCTTGTACTGCAATATTATATAATAGGATATCGACATTTGCGAAGACAACGAAGAGAAGTATGAATATTGGAGAGAAGGATGAATTTTCCAACCAATTGGATGACACAGAGAGAAGAGAATCAGAGTCATTCAAGTTCTGAGACAGACTTTTCTAACACCTATAGAGATGTATTGGCAACATCATCACCACAAATAAAATTTGAAGAAAGAATATGGAGACGTCGCCTAGCTCGTGCGAATCAGAGAATCAGAGCACTGCGACAACTGTCACCAAGTACAAGAAGTAGAATTCCACTAGCCCGCATCAAGTTGGTAGAGATAACTCCTGATACCTGAACAATGGAAAGAAGAAATAGAGAAAGACCCCTAAGACTTCAGCTAGGAAGGGGGGGAGGTATTCAACTACAAAATGAATAAATACAAGGTGATATTACAATTAGAGGAGGAAGAGGGCGAGGAATATTATGACCCCTTACTCCTAGATGGTCAGGAGATACACCCTTAGCTTGTATGAACTAGACTAGGAATCTACGAGGATTACCAGGAATAAGGGGTATGTTACCAAATTATTGGCAATTTTGAGTTATTTTATGTTGTCATTGATGTCACATGAATCATTGACGGATCACATTGAGTTTTGATGGGCAAATGATATCTTGGAAAGCATGGATAAAATTAGGGTTTTTGTGAAAACCAAGGCAGGCAAAATAAAATATTTTATTTAAAACCATGAATGGCATATTTGAAATAGGTTTTTATTAAAACCCAGGTTGGCCTTTTGTTTCATTGAAAAATGTGCCCCGGTGATGGAGATATTTAATTTTAAATATTTAGTTTAAATTTTAATTATTTCAAATTTAAATTTAAATTTTAAAATTAAAATTAAAGTTAGCGCCGACGTCTAAAGAAAGATGGAAAATCAATAATGCACCGAAGTCATCAAAAATGAGGAGAAGACTATATAAAGGGGGATCCTAAGGTTCATTTGAAATTAATCCTTGCTCATGTTAATCGTTGGCTAAGCATTTGAAGAGAGCTCATGCGAAAATCATTTTGAAAAGGGAGACATCGAATAAATCCAAGGTTGATCGAAAGTCCAAGACATTGTGGGTAGAGTGGTGCATTGGCAATTGGTTTTTTGTTAAGGTGTGTGACAACACTTTATGTCAAGTTTCGAATCTCCTTGACTGCATTCGAAGGCATTGGAAGAAAAGCGCTCGAAACGCTTTTGGTTTGTGTGGAAGGGAGGAAGGACTTAAGGTACGTTGTGCATTTTCCTTTCAAATGAGGGGCTAGCTCATGTGGCAACCTTAGCCGTGGCTAAGGCATTCGCAGTGTGGGCAAGTTGGGGGTTCGAATCCCCTTGAGGAGGTAATTACATTTTGCTCTATTTTAAATTCGTTGATGCCCTAGGATAGGAGTTATAAGGTGGTTAAGGAATAATTACAGTTTTTAATTAAACTTTATTTTTATAAGGCCTGTGATTATTATTTCAGAGGTGGATGAGTTGTTGATTTATTTTGATATTCATGAAAGTGAAAATTAAGATTTAGGAGAAATAAGGAGTTGTTATAAAATATTTTTGAGAGCCTTATTGATTATTATTTTTTATAAGGGTTTTTATTAAAAAGAACTTTGGTGGATGTGTTTATTAAGTTGGAGTAAAAAGGTGTAAATTGAGTTATGCTTATCTTGTGATTATTATTTGAAGTCCACTAACCCTTATTAATATTGGAAAGGAAAGTTGTGTTTAGTGTGGCAGATTTTGTGGACAACTTCTTGGCATCAAAAAGGTATGGGCACATTCTCTTATTGATTGTTTATGGTGGTTGATTTTTGAAATATCATTGGAGTGAAAAGGATTGATTGTGGTTTCCTTTTTGAAAGTGGTTGGTTGAATGCTTCAAGGTTTTATTGTTTGAAAGTTGTGTTTAAACCTTGTTTTATAAGCATAGTCATTGAAGCCCATTGGTTGTGAAAGAAATTGAAAAGAACAAGAGTATTATTGTTATGTGAGATTTGTGGTTGAGCATTATTGGAAACATTTGAGTTGGTTGATACATGCTTGGACTAGGGTTTTTGTGAGAAATAGTAGTCCCTTGTGGTGATTGGTTGAGTTGAGTTGATTGAGCCTAGTTAAGTGATTGTGTGAGGTGATTGGTCAAGTTCCATGAAACAAACTATTCCAAAATTCTGATTTGAGTTGAGAGTGATATTAGAACATATTGAGTCTCTAACAATTATCTGTATGCTTCTATGATTTGACTTGAGTTGAGTTGAGATTGATTTGAGTTGAGTTGAGTTGAGATTGAAATTAGAACATATTAAGTCTCTAACAATTCTCTTTGTGCTTCTATGAGTTGATTTAAATTGAGTTCAGTTGAGATCATTATGGATCATTGTTGTCATCCATTGAAGATTACATTGCCATTCATTGTTGAGTTCATCTTTGAAGCTTTACCTTGATATATTTGTGGATGATATTTGAGTACTACTTGTGCATGATTGATTGAGCCTTTGAGAAGGCCTTTATGGACAATTTTAGGACAGCTTTGTGGATTAGCTTTGTGGACAGTTTTGGGATAGCTTTGTGAACAGTTTTGGGACCTCTTTGTGGACAGTTTTGGGACAACTTTGTGGATAGTTTTGGGATAGCTTTGTGGATAGTTTTGGGACAGCTTTGTTGGAGCAGATTTGGGTAAGTTCTTGGTGAGCTTGCTAGAGCATATTTGGGCAAGTTCTTGGTGAGCTTGCTAGATAAAATTTGGACAAGTTCTTGGTGAGCTTTTTGGAGCAGATTTGGACAAGTTATGTGTGAGCTTGTTATTCAGTTTTAGACAAGTTCTGTGTGAACTTGTTATTCAATTTTTGACAAGTTCTGTGTGACCTTATTATTTAGATTTGGACAAGTTCTCTATGAACTTGTTATTGCCTAGCTTTGAGTAGATCAAATAAATCATTGTATTGGATAAGGATCCTTATTTCTGTGTGAAATATTATAATTATATTATCTGGTGGAGTACCCCACATTAGGGGAACCATGTTAAATATTGTGTCTCAATTATGTGTGGTGACTTGTGCTCTTGCTTACTATTGCTATCTGAGTTAGTATGCACACTACTATACTTGGTTATTGCAATTAAGGACATTAATTGATATTGATTTGGAAAGAAAGTAAAAAGTGATCTTATACTGTTCACCCCCCTATCAGTATAAGCTTATGTTCTTCATAAATCTTGCAAGGCAACGAACATGAGGACAACCATATCAACAAGGGAGGGGTGGTAGAGGATTACTCTAGAGAAGGGAGGAATCACCATTTATGTAGAGAAACCCAATACCAATAGGAATAGGATGGGGGAGACACTCACGTGGAAGAGGCCTTGCCAGTAGGGGAAGAGCACAATTTGTACATGAAATAAACCAGGGACAGCTAAGAACTTGATCACCAAGTCTAGAGCTAGAACTGATCCAAGGGGATAGGCGAAGAAGTCACTTGAATGATAGTAGAGTGGTAAGGACACCGCTACCAGGGGATCAATCACCTGTGTAGCAAGGGGAAAGGACACCAGGTGTAGATACTCCAACCTGCAATTGTACAATTCCAAATTGTACACATGGAAGAAGAATGCCAAGGAATTCAATAACATCACAAATAAAGATGAATCAGCCTAGGGAACAAATACCAACAGACAACACAACCACTTCGAATGTTGTAGTTGAATTCCAAAGAGAAGAATTTGACAGAATCATACAAGTTAATGTCACTGTACGATTGCCTAGAAGGTAAGTATAAATATATTAGGATTAAAAAAAAAAGAAAAAAAATGTGCCTTAATTGTGAAAATTCCTCGGGACGTAATTAAGAAGGAAGTGGTTGAAAATAGGAAACGGTGGCCTCTTCAGAGAAAGAAAAAATTGAAAAAATTCTCTAAGTATAAAGATCGTACAAAGTAAAATTGAGGATGAAATCGTACTATACGATTTTGAGGGAAGAATGTATGATTTTAGAGAAAATTAGCACAATTCTTGGCAGTTCGTAGACCATTTTGGATAGTTTCTGGCAAATCGTACGAAAGTGTATGGATTCCAAAGGAGAAGGTAGTTAAAAAGCAACATCGTATGGAGTACTATCGTACTATACGATTTTAGGTTGCATATGTATGATTTGGTGGAGATAGGACAATTTGAAGACTAATGACTGGAAACTAAACTGTGGTGGAGAAACGATAAGTGTACGATCTGGAAGTTTTTGGTGAGGGTAAAATAGTACAAGGGTACAATAACCGTGTATTGTACAATTTTATATTAAGTCATACAATTTTTGATATACTTTCGATTACGAAAACAATGGAGTGGAGGTTAAGCTAATCAGCGAGATGTTGGAGGAATGATCTCAACGAAAGAGTTTGGACATCGGTTAAGGTGTATTGCAGCCAATAGGGTGGAGAGATCACCACGTCCATTGCATGAAATAGAAGCGTACCCATGGGAACACCAAGGGTGGCAATTTCAACCCTGTGATTGGCGTGGTAATCATCCTTGGAGGAGAAGAGGATATAGGTCGTGGAGAGGGCAGAGACATTGGTAGGCTAATCTGAGAAGGATGCCACCTAGACATCAAGAGGAGAGAATGGCACAAGAAAGAACCTCAAAAAGAGAATTGAGGAGTGAAATTCACCTGCCATATCAGGAGGAGCATCTGAGCAGTGGACAGGAAGAAGGCCAGGTCGAAGTCACAAAGATTACATTTGTACAGCATGGAGCGGATGCATGCAGGAAGTGGTGGAATGATGAGAAAAATAAGAATCATCCTTGGAGTAAAATGTTCGAGGATGCTCGTGTGGAAGTAATTGCACAAGTTCCACCATTTCACAAATCCTTCTTCCATAACTATCTATTATAGATAGTTTAGGCATATAACCCTACAACCTAAACTACCTAGGTCAATTAGGGCAAGATATCGATGAAAGTGGATATTTTGGTAGAGGCATTTCGAAATACATTTGGCTTGCCATAAGATGGTATGGAGGTAGTAAATATATTGGTATATTCAATAAAGGTATACCACCTCGTCACTACCCTTACCACTATCACATCACTGACGGAGGTAAAGATCTCAAGTGCAGGAACACGCGAAATCAAACAAAGCCAATTAAAAGGAGAACATTGGTCGTGTGTAATGAATACAATCATGGCTTGACTGATAGGAGATATAAGGGCCATAAAAATTCCAATGTGGATGGCATAGTATGTAGAAGGTATCACCAAGGGAATTCAATATGATTGGGGTACCTTTCTAGAAATAAAAATGCACGAGGTATTGACAAAGATGCCGAAGAACTTTGAAATGTCCTTCCATGCTATTGGATTGTTATTAAATATGGTCCTAGAAGTAGAGATCCACTTTCTAGGATTGATTCCACCTCAAGAAGTTAGGGGAGGACAACCGATGATATTGAGGTGGGTGAAGTCAGTTCCAATACCAAAAGTGACTCCGGAGAGACCTCGAATGAGGAGTGAGTGATAGATCAATGGAGCTCAAGAAGATACTACTCTAGAGGAATATGCATATGTACATCATCGAAGAAAAAGGCCTAGACTATTGGAACCAAATTTGGAACAACAAGAACCCACACAATAGCAGTAGGAGCAGACACTCATTCAAGAAAGGAAGAGGAGGTAAGAAAACCCCATACAGATAATTACGAGAAGATAGCGTGCAAGAATGACAAGCAAAATAGTTTTAGAAGTACAAGAAAAGGAACAGTTAAACTTGAAAGAGACAAAACTAGATGAGTTGTGTTGGACAAAGGCAAAAAGAATAGTGTAATCTCCGCAAATCTTCCAACAATTTGAGAATATGGATGCTTCTAAAATTTTAAAGGATTTGAGGTAGGGCAATTCACCCACTACTCAGGAGGAAGAGCCCAAGAAGAAGCCTCGTTACAAGTTTGTGACAGGAAGCTCAAGTAAGAGATATGCAACAAAGAATATGGAGGCATCACAATATAAAGAACTGGTTGTTGAACAGGTCATATCAATGAATACCCAATAGTATTAGGAGGAAGAAGTGATGGAAGAAAAATAAGTGGGCAAGATAGAAGAGCAAAATATTGGCTCTATTGAACCTGAAAAGGCTCGGGAATAAGTTGATTAGAAATAATATCAAGAGGAGATTGTGAATATCAAATATAGTGAGGAGGAGAAAATTGTAAACAGTATCTACCTCGAGAAAATATAGATACAGTGAGGGCACTTTAGGATCTTGGAGTAAGCTCTAGCCACCATATGGAGGAAGAAGATGTGTGTACTCCTACAAAGGAAGAACGACGAGGGATGCAATCCAGTTATCTTCTGGAAGTACCTCGGTTTGGCAGAATTGCAACTAAGGAGGAGGCACATGGAATAGAGGATAAGGTGGAACACTTATTTTCTCAGTTGGGCCATGTTATTAATAGTTCCAAATTGGAATTTTGTATTGGCCACATGGGAGAATTGAAACTGTGGGAAGAACAAGTGTTACTCGAGCTAGAAAAGATAACAGAATGGGTGAGTAGTGCGGAGCATACAAGGAGAATTGTAGATATTTATGCACAACATCAATGGAGGTTACCCAGGTAAGAGGTAAAAAAATTTTTGGGAAGAGAAGACTTACCATAAGGGGTGATAACAAATTATAGGAAAGTTCCAAGGATGTACTTAGATAGGGCCAGTCACCCGACTTGCCCCACAAATATGACAGAGTTAGAATATAAGAGGGTTGCTACTAGAGTGGTCATCACCCTAAGGAAGTTTAAATTCCTAAAATAGTGGATTGAGTGGTTGAGCGTAGGATTGGAACAAATCTACTAACTCAAGGAGGCTCAGGAGGAGGAAACTGCAGCCACTCAAAAGGAATTGGCTGCAATGGAAGAAGAACTACAGAAAAGTAGGACTGTAGTAGAAGAGAAAATAAAGAAATTTGAGGAAGATCTGTTAGACCTCATAATTGAGTCTAAAGCTAGGATTAACACGCTTGAAGAGGAAAAGTGATAGATTTCATATATAATAGAGGACAGGATTAAGGATTTGGAGGCACAACTCAAAGCAAAGGAGGAGTTGATGAAAGCTCAGTTGGCTGAAAAGAGTGAGCAAATGGAAACACAAGCTAGGACAGTAAAAGTTTAAATAAAATGGTCCTAGAAAAGCAAGCTCAGTTGAAAATCAAGGAAGATCATGTTTGAGCTATGGAGGCTGATATTAGCCACCACCTGCAGACCATTACTAAAAAGAATGAAGAACTTCAGGCGGTAGCTCGAGAAAAATATCACTAGAAGGACAAGTTGAAAAAGAGTGCCTCAGACCATAAAAAGAAGATGATGGAGTTCCTAAAAACTATCGAGGAAAATGCTAACTTCCATAGGGCAAAAGCAGTAGAGATGGGAAGCTACACAACCAAATTTAAAAATGAATGAGAAATGTATAAGTCACAAGTCAAGGCATTAGAGGATGTAGTGGTAGAATACGAAGCACAAATGAAGAAGCAGAATGAGTCGGTGAGGACACCAACAAAATTAAAGGGGAGGGCAAATGTAGGCAGCAAATCCACCTCCTAGAAGAAGTGATCAAAAGAGATTTGCTCAATTTTGACAATCTTGGCATAAGTGACAGTTTGCCCAAGTTCTGTAAATCATACAGGTAGGAGTAAATCATACAAATAGATGGGAAAACTATATAACTGGATGGACAAACCGTACAAGGCAGCAGCAAATCATACAGGGCACACTAAAATTCATCCAAATGCATGGGAAATGTAATTTCATAGGAAAATGGCGCATAGATTTGCTAAGGTGTTAAACTTAGTAAAAGGTCAAATTAATGAATTCAATTGTACATGGGTAGTTGTAAGTAATGAATTATCTTATGAACTACTTTGGAACGGCCTGGGAAACATTATATAAGGCCCCATTTTCAAAATTGTAGGTTTGGTTGCTAAGAGATAGAATAGAGTACTTGTTGGTTGTAATAAGCTAACTTCTATCTGAGTTATTGCAAGAGATTGATAGAATAACCTTGTTGTAATGAAAATTATGCTATAATGGAATGAAACTATTTCATTACACATCATGCACGATCCTGGCAATGATTATTGATGATCTATAATGGAATCTTGATGTATGTGTATTTTTTTGTTATTTTTTTAGCTTAGTTTTATGCATTGTTGTAACTCCTTGACAAAGGTTAGCATCGGTGGAATCTGATGGATGATTTGTGAGCATGGAAATATGGAGAATTATGTTATGAGTCTTTTTGTATGATTTATTTGTGTAATTGGATAGATGGAATCTCTCTCAAGCTCCTTTGCGATGGTTGGTCCAACCCGGAGAATGGATTAATTGGCATAGTAAAACCTTAAAAAATATCCTTGAGAGATATTGAGGTATTAGAGTACCTAATTTGGCACCTGGCTGTACCATCATTTTTCGTCAATCGTACACCTGAGTCTATACAAATCGTACAAATTTGACTTACCCAATTTGACATATTGAACCATAGAGATCGACTTACTTGATTTGGCAGTTTGAGGATATCAACTTGCATAGTTACAAAACTATGTACGACAACTTCCAAAATTGAATCTGTTAGTTTTACTAAGTGCAAAAGCATACAACCCATGTACCTATATGATTTGTAACCATATAGTGTGAGACTTTGACATCCGTACAAGTTGTTTAGCTATCGCAAGGGGTAGTTCGGATGATGGTACGATTGTACGATTTAGTAGTCAAGTGGTAAATTGTCTTTTGATCATTCCTAGCTCTAAAATATCACCTCTCCACCTGGGAATACTACAAACCTATGCTACAATGACCAAGATATTCAATATCCTTGTGTGTGCATGTGAGTTCATTTTTATGATATCGCATAAAGTTACCCCAATACCAAATAGGATTGATGTAGCCCATCTATACTGAATATTACCCTATGAGTATCATTATCTTGAGTTTTATACGTAGTTGGATTAGACTACTAGGTAATACAGGATACCAAAAGCTAGATCATCCACATGCAAACATTGGTTTGTACAAAAGCAGGTCACTAATGTGACAGACATATCATCATGCATAAGGATACCACCATTTCCAAGTAGACTTGATGCCATCCAACCTATAATGAGAATCACCTTATGGTTGTCAAATGTTGAGAACCCCAGGGATTCAAGTTCAGTACTCCCTTATTTTCTTTTACTTTTGAATTTCTCTAAGGATTTGCTCATTTTTGTTTTGCTAAGCAAGGGATTTTGGTAGTGGTGAGAACCACTATTAATTTTACTTTTTTGTTTTCGATAGTGGTGAAAACCACCTTTTATTTTGAATATTTTTGCTTTTGTTAATGGTTAAAAACACTGTTTATTTTTCTTTTCCTCTTTGGATACTTGCCTAGATTTGGTGTGGGCAAGGGATTTGGATTGCTTTGGGTAATGAGAAGCTTGTCCTTTTGTCAATTGTTAGCATCTTTGAGCCATTCACATAGGGGGATGAGCAAGGTAAACTTTTTGCTTAGGGTAACAAGGACCAATTTGTAGGATTCATCTTTCTTTGTGCAAAACTTAGATTTATTAGTGTGAGAATGTGTTGGGATTATGACATATACAAGGTACAATCAAAGTAGGACTCTACCTTCTAAAAATTAGGATAGCTTTCTACAAAATATGAAAATAAAACTAGAGACGACTGAGTGATTGAAAACCCTAATGACACCTTATAACAAATGACTAGGTGAAGGGAAATAGATGCACATATGAAAGGTGGAAAATGTAAATGGAAATGATAATTTTAATGTAGACGTGTGTGAATAATGAATTTTGACAAAGTTCATTTTGAAGGATGCCTAGTGTACAAACCTGGTACTAGACATGTATGATCAACTGTAGAATGCAAAATGCAATAATAGGTATGCTTAATGCAAGTAATTGTATAATTAAGTGATATAAAATATAATGCAATGCAATATTTTGGTATTTTTGATATTTTAATGATGTTTTTGGATTTTGATAAATATATATACATTTGACCAATGGGCTTAGTGGATGCCATTGGGTCATTTTGGGTGACCAAAGGATTTAGAGATACATTTAGAGCTTTTTGGGGACCAAAGAGTTTATGAGTACCTTTGAGGCTTTTTGGGTGACCAAAGGGTTTATAGATACCTTTGGAGCTTTTTGGGTGACCAAAGGGTTTGTGGGTACCTTTGAGGGTTTTTTGGTGACCAAAAGGTTTATAGATACCTTTGGGGATTTTTTTTTTGGGAGACCAAAGTGTTTATGGGTACCTTTGGGGATTTTTGGGTGACCAAAGGGTTTATGAGTACCTTTGGGGATTTTTGGGTTACCAAAGGGTTTATAGGTACCTTTGGGGCTTTTTGGGTGACCAAAGGGTTTATGAGTACCTTTGGGGATTTTTTGGTGACCAAAGGGTTTATGGGTACCTTTTGGGATTTTTGGGTGACCAAAGGATTTATAGATACCTTTGGGGCTTTTTGGGTAACCAAAGGATTTATAGATACCTTTGGAGCTTTTTGGTGAGAGTGTGGCACTTTAAACCTGAAAAAGCCACAGGTGAAGTATATTCAAGGGTTTAGGTTCCTCACGTCCTTCAATGGAAGCTAGGTGATAAGTTCTAGGTCTTATATGACTAGTGATAATGTATGGACATCACCAATTTACTATAAATTTATCCCGTAGATGGGGTGGCAAGTTAGAATTTTGTTGGTTCTCTTTTAAAATAAGGTGACCAACTTAAAATTCTCTAATATGGACTTTCATGTTATAGGCTCTCTTAAGCCGCTCTTGATAAAAAGGTAGGTATTCAAGAACATTAACATGTCGTTCATCAAGAAAAGTTAATTGGTCTAGGTGAGCCTACCATACGGTGTCATCATCGATGAACTCTTGCATGGATATGCGCAACGATGAGATTTCCATCTCTAAAGGCATGACAACCTCAACACCATACACTAGTGAAAACAAAGTTGCCCCATGGGTTTTTGAATACTAGTGCGGTAGGCCCAAAGGGTAAGAGGCAATTGATTATGCCAATCTTTGTGATTATCCTTAACAATTTTCTTTAAGATTGCAATTACTATTTTGTTTGATGCCTTAGCTTACCCATTGGCTTATGGATAATAAGGCATGGAAAATTTGTGCTAGATGTTATATTTAGCTATTAAAGCACACACATCCGTATTCTTAAAATGTGGCCCATTATCTGAAATTATCTTGGATGGGATACCAAAAGGGTTATGCATAAGCGTGAAATATCGTAAATTGGCTCTATTTAGGATTTTAAAAATCTTGAAAAGGCTAATTTTAGATCATTTCACTGGGTTCCATTCGCTCAAAAATTATGGGGCAGAATTTTTTTGGGGGTAAATTTACCTGCCGTTCAAAATAATTAAAATATTTTTATTTTAATTCGTCGACCTCAAATTATAAATGAAATCTGCCTTCAAATTATAAATGATTTTATTTTTCCTGCCCAAATCGTGTCATATACTACCCATATATATACTTTAGTGGGTACTGATAAACATACATCACTCTAAAAAAATGAAAAACTTGTCAAGGTTGAAGAGGAGTGTCAATCGACATAAGTTGATCGATTATATAGGTGTGTCGATCGATTGCAGAGGTGTCGATCGGTTGAAGAGGTGTGTCGATCGGTTACAGAGGTGTCAATCGATTGTAGAGGTGTCGATTGGATGCAGAGGTGTTGATCGATTACTGAGGTGTCGATAGGTCGCAGAGGTGTCGATCGGTTGCAAAGGTGTCGACATGCATGTAAATGATCATCATTCGTGCAAACGATCATCATTTGTGCAATCGATCGTCATACCTATAGTCGATCGGTATGCTTACAATAGATCATCATGAATGCAGTTGATCATCATACCTACAGTCAATCGGCATCCCTGCAACCAATCATCATGAATGCAATCAATCAACATGTGTGTCGATGATCATCATGTCTGCAACCGATCGATTTGCCTATAATCGATCAGTAAGCCTGTAATTTATCGACATACCCTAAATCTATTGACATGCCTGCAATCGATCGGCATGGGTGCAATCGATAGACATGCCTACAACCAAACGATATTCTGTAATCGATCGGTACGGCTAAAATTGATTGACATGTATGTAACTGGTTGAGATTTCTATAATCGATCGACATGTCTGCAATCGATCGACATGTTTGCAGCCAATCGGTTTGGCTACAATCGATTGGTATATTTACAGTCGATCGACATGGTTGGAACTGATCAGTATGTTTATAGTCGATTGGCATGGCTACAATCGATCAGCATGGTTGTAATCAATCGACATGGCTACAACCAATTGGTATGTATGCAATCGATCACCATGGCTGCAACCGATCACCATGGCTGCAATCGATCGGCATGTCTGTTGTCACATCCCCATTGGTAGTGATTAATTTTCTTTGAAAAATATGATTTTGTGGCCAGTGTTTGTGCTGCAGGTGTAGGTTCAAGGCAGATATTAAAGAAAGCACCCACCCCATTGGCAGAGGCAGCATATTTAAAATGTCAGGTAAGTGGTTATGATGCGGTGTCTCATACACCCTTGGTCCATGGGTACATGGAAGCCCATCGTAGGTTTGCATTACATCTTTGTCTATCATATTGACTAAATGTATGCATGTTCTGCCTGGTTGCTATTCTTTATTTGTTGTCATTTTTAAATGATATATTTTAATAATATATATATATACACACATAAATGGAATAATAAAGTATGTGGTTATACTAATCTATATATTAGAGAGAATTTGTATTTAATGGAACTTTTTATTAAAAATAATAAATAAATAATATAATGTATATGATAAATATTAAAAATAATAATAATTATATTGAATATCAATAAAAGGAAATAAAATAATAATAAAATAAATCAAATACTTAATTATCACATATAAGAGTATAGAATTGAAGTATGACTTCATTGGTGGCTAAACGAAAGTGACCTTCGTATGATGTAAAGGGGCCTATGAGTTTTAAAACAAAGTATATTAATAAACAATTTTGGGTGGTCTCGCCAATACGTGGAAGCCAATCACAAACTTTATCTGGCATAAATAAATGAGGTGTCTCTTTTCTATTTACCACTTTCTCTTATAAAAGACGACGTTTTGCTTGAAGTCATTCACGAATGAATGAACAAAGCTTCTAATCGTTGTGACTAGCGAGGGCAACGACATCTATAGGATGAAGTAGTGTGAAAAGGTCAGGATTCCTAACTTATAATCTCTGAAATTTGTATTTAGAAGTCTATTCAATTTTGAATCTATTTATATGTTATTTTTGAGAGTAACCATGGAGATTACTAGTTAATGGAATTTGAACTTGAATGATAGAGCTAAGTAAGTTGAGTTAAGGAAGTTTTCATTATTTTTTTTTAAGAAGAACAAACCTGTATTTTAGAAAACAAATCCTAAAAGGAAAATAAATAAATAATAATAATCGATATCTGGAATGATTTTATTTTAGAAAAATAATAATCGTTCTATTAGTTTCGCTGTAAATTTGTAAATTATGTTTAACTTGTCTTGTTGAGGAGATAGATTCATCTCTGGTAGGTGTGGTGATAATAATGACATTTCTCCATACTTAATTTAACCTAATGTCTGTGTGAATTTGTTGTGGCTGGTGTGCAAGTCTGCAATTGACATTCTCCTTATGATTTATTTTCCTTTATGGCTGTGTGACACCTGTTGCATGTGTGAATTTATGTGAGTTTGTCATATAGTTGCATGTGGACCATGCCTAAGCCAAAAGCATGATTTCCATTTTACGTTCGAGCCTTGTGGGTGGGTGCTTGGCATTATTCCTCTATCTACAGTGAGTCCTTGGGTATCCTGGGCGATGTTCCAACCAATGCTAGACTGGCAAAGTGTTCCTTTGATGTTTGGATTTAATAAGCGACTATGTGCTTTACATGATTTATTTCCTTTTGCTTGAGTTATGGAGAAGATATTTTATATTAGAAGTTTATCATCTCTGATTTATAGCATCGTCCGAACTATTATAGGGATTTATATTAAAATAAAATAAATGTAGTGTAATCAGCTTGTTACATATGCTTTGGGTTCAGCATGTTAAATAGAAAGAATACCATTTTCGTGAATGATAATGTTGTATTAGTTTGTCCTGACGACAAAAGTTTTCTTGTCAGAGGAATACGTTCTCTTTGAAACAAAGACTATATGAAGAGAAACGACATGTACCATCCTTTGAAAATATTTTTAATTTAGTCTTTACTTTACAATGTGTACTTTAATGTCATATATTAAGTATGGTATTTGTCTTTGGAAGTTAGTTTAATAAATTATTATGCAATTAACATGGTAGTATATGTTGGAATTGTATTCTGAGAATACGAATACATAGATTATTATAAAACAAGAGTGTGACTTGTGAATTTGTTAAAGTTGTTCATAATAAATATATTTATACTTTTCATGTTAGAGCATGTTTTAATATATACTGGAAAATATATTTTTCAATCTTATTTGGTAATTATTGTTAGGAATGTTGCAAATGCTATGGTTTCTGTTTAAAATAAGAGCTGAAATTTATTTATTAGGAATTGAATATGTTATAGTTTTCTTTTATTTCAAAGGAAATATATTTATTTAATGAAGTGAGGAATAATTCAATTAATGTATGAGTTTAATGTAATCCTATGATGAAGACAATAAAACCAGAAACTTTAAACCATTTACCACCTTAAAAGGAATACACTTGTGCATACTTGTTGAAAAGTCGAGTTAGGACTTTATCAACTACCCATCCACATTTAGTCTCGAAGTGACTTATGTGTGACTAGACACTATACTCCGGCTACCATGGGATAAGGGTCCTAGCCGTCAAGTGTAACGAGCGGCGAAATGGGATGTCGCTCTAGGTGCTCCGTCGATTAGTGGTGGTGATAGTCATAATTCCACTCAGACTGAGGAAAAGCCTAAATGGCATATCCATCGACATATGGTTATGGGTAGCATTATCATCAGTCTAGGAAATAACATGATTATCTAGCCCACAAGCCATGTGATGGCGGGCTCTAGTCAATCCTTGAAGGTTATTGACTAGCATCGGTATACAAATGCTAGTTCCAAGGAAACAAGCTGAGAGCACAAAGAACTACGAGTTCTTCCATCCTTGGGAAAGGGAAAATAGCATACCTCGTTTAGGTGATATGGGCCCTAAGTAGAAAACCCTTCACCAGATACATGAGGACTCATGTGAGGAGTCAAAATCCTACATGGTGAATCGTGAGATGTGGCTAGTCCCGAGCATTTAAGATGCCAGTTGCAGTGGTGGATATTCTTGAAGTGTATAGTTGGTATGCCTGAGCTAACATTTATGATGAGATTTCATGTTTTAAAGGAAAAAAAATTAGTGTTGAAATTGTGGGATCTGATAGTTGGTATCAGAGCCTAGGTTTGTGAAAACTTGGCCAATATAGCTATTCTGACAAATATTATGTTGTCAGCTATGGCAGGTACCTCGAGGACTAGCCTAAATATGCAAGAGGATATTGCAGAGGTCCTAGGAAAAGGACCCAGAAGACTCATAAGGGAGTTAGAAAGAGCACAAACTGTTGAACCACCACGAAGGATGGTTAGAAAAGATAAAGAGTCTTTAGTGGCAAAAGCAACCTCCGGTGATGGGAGTATGGCTCGCATGATTCAACTCATGCAAGAACAACTTAATTAGAAAAGAGAGTTGATGGAGAGCTAGAGGGCTCAAATGAATGATCATATGGAATAACAACGGGCACAGATGGCCCAACAGAAGGAACTCATTGCTCAACAGCAAAAATTTATTGATAAATTGACACAAAAGAAAACAAATAGTAAAGTAAGTCAGTTGCCTGAGGGATCTACTAGAAGAACTGTAGGGGAAGAGTTGCAAAAAGAACTAAAGAAATTGGATATTTCCAAATTTGATGGATGTGGAGATGGTGAGGTAGCCTTAAACTGGCTAAGTGAGGCCGAAGGATATTTTTCCATTCAACCCCTTAGTTCAGAAGGGAAGAATACATGGGTCGTGGCTCATCTGGAAGGTCTTGCCAAAATATGGTGGACCACTTATAATAAAGCCGCATAGAAAGATGCAACAAACATACCGTGGGAGGTATTTGTAAGAGACTTTAAAAGTCATTTTCTTAATGAACAGTTCTTTATTGAAAAACATGTGGAGTTTACAAATATATGACAGGGAAATATGACAGTAGTAGAGTACTACCAAAAATTTGTGTAGTTGCAGAAATATGCTCCGGAATTTGATGATCAAGAAAAATTCAAAGCACACAAGTTTATCTTAGGTTTGCACCCAAAACTCAGTCAACCTGTAGGAGAAAAGACACCCCAGACTTTTACAACTACATATGATGTTGCTCAATATTTTGAATTGAGTCAGAAGGAGATAAAGGTATTTTATCAACAAGAGAAGGATAATTCAAGGAAAAGGAAGAATCCTGAGCTGAATCACGGTATAGATCAAAACCGCAAATATGGTGACAAGGGCCAAAGCAGGTTTGACAATAAAAATAAAAATAGGAATCAGGGGTATAAGGGACAGACTGATCCAAGGAAAAACCAAGAGAGGAAAATCTCCTACAAATAACAAGATAAGCATGAGAATCAGAGTAAGGAATTTGATAAACAAAATAATACTAGTCCCAATGCTTGTTTTGTGTGTGGAGCTCAGGACCATTATGCTAAGCAATGTCTGAAGCGGGCTGACCACGAAAATCCTTCTAGAGAAACAACTCAAAAAATTTATGCAACCATAGGTAACTCTAATCTTGTGGGGCAAAGTACTCCATTTTTTATTAAAGGAAAAATAGGCAAGAGAAATGTGAATATTTTAATTGATAGCGGTGCTACTAATAGTTTCATTTCTAATAATGTTTTGAGGGATATACCTGTGAGACCTAGGATCATGGCAAAAGGGTGGCAAGTGGAATATGGCTCGGGATAAACCTATCAAGTTAACCAATGCCTATTTGAGTCACAAATAGAAATACCCCAAGGGAGGATCAACTGACATTTATATGTAGCTCCCTTACATGCCTTTGACATAATTCTAGGAATAGATTGGCTTAAGGCTCATAAGGCTATATTAAATTTTGAAGAGAGATGGATGGATTATACTAGTGATAATAATCAACGAGTCCGTATTCACTGTAATAGAGTATCTTTTGAACCCCATTTGATAAGCAGTATGCAAGCCAAAAGGGCCTGGAAGAAAGGATGTAGATTATATGTAATAAAGATGAATAAGAAGGAAGAAACTGACTCAAGCTCAACACTGTTTCAACAGTATCTAGTACTGGGAGAATTTAGAGATGTATTTCTCGAAGATTTACTTGGATTACCACCTAAGAGAGAGTTTTACTTTTCTATTGAAATGGTTCCAGGAGCAACTCCTGTAGTTCGAACCCCTTACCGAATGACACCACTTGAACTGCAAGAGCTCAAAACACAACTGCATGATTTTTTGAGAAAAGGGCATATCAAACCTAGTGTGTTGCATTGGGGAGCACCAATTCTGTTTATCAAAAATAAGGATGGAACCTTAAGATTGTGCATTGACTACAGAATGCTTAACAAAATGACAATCAAGAACAGAAATCCCCTACCTAGGATTGACAATTTGTTTGACCAACTCATAGGTGCCACTATCTTTTATAAAATTGAACTTAGGTCAGGATATCATCAGTTAAATATTAGAGAAGAAGATACTTATAAAATTGCCTTCAGAACAAGATATGGATACTATGAGTTCACAGTGTTACCTTTTGGTTTAACCAACACACCAGCAACCTTCATGAACCTGATGCATAGTGTGTTTTGTGAACAATTAGACCAATTTGTGCTTATATTATTGGATGACATATTCATTTACTCTCAAAACAAATAAGAGCATGATGAACATTGTGTTGGAGGTACTCAAGAAAAATTAGCTATATGGGAAATTGTCCAAGTGTGAATTCTATACACAGGTGCAGTATTTAGGGCATATCATCTTAGCTGAAGGAATAACTATAGATCCCAATAAAATTGAAGCTATTATAGATTGTCCAGCTCCTACTAATGTGTCAGAGGTAAGGATTTTTATGGGAATGGCTGCCTATTATCGATGGTTTGTCTAAGGTTTTTCAAAAATAACCTATCCTATAACCAACTTGTAAAATAAAGGAAAGGTGTTTAAGTGGACAAAGCAGTGTGAAGAAGCCTTTAGAATTCTTAAGGAAAGGTTGACAACCGCACCAATACTGATAATTCCTGATCCAAACCAACCATTTACAGTGTGCACGGATGCATCAATGGAAGGGTTAGGAGGAATTCTGCTACAAGAAGAAGTTGTGGTGGCTTATGAGTCCAAAAAACTCAAGAAGCATGAAATAAACTATGCCACTCATGACTTAGAGTTAGCAGTTGTGGTTCATGCTCTCAAAATTTGGAGTTATTATCTACTAGGAACACATTTTGAGCTGAAAACTGATCATCAAAGCCTAAGATACATATTTACTCAACCTTTGTTAAACGCCCGACAACAAAAATGGATGGAATTTTTGGTTGAATATGATTTCGGCATAGAATACATCAAAGGAAAATAAAATAAACTAGCAGGTGCACTTAGTAGAAGAAGACACATTAATGCCATGACAAGTTGTCAATATGAGCTTAAGAAACATATTGTGGAGTTACAAGTAACTGATGAGTTTTGCCAGACCTATTGTAATAATATCGAGCAAGGATCCAATCGGCATGGAGATTATGACATTAAAGAAAATTTGGTATATTTTTGTAATAGGGTTGTAGTGCCCAATGAGGATGAACTTAAAAATAGTATTTTGCATGAAGCTCATTATGCTCCCTCTTTCACACATCCAAGAGTAGTCAAGATGAGGGAAAATTTGAAAAAAGACTATTTCTGGCTTGGAATGAAGAAATATATTGTGTATTGTTGCAAGATGTATTGAATGCCAGAAGGTTAAGGTAGAACATCAGCATCCGGGAGGAAGATTATATTTATATGAAGTACCCAAACATAAGTGGCAGGTTATAACTATGGATTTTATTGTGGGACTTTCGAAAACCCATTTCTAGCATGATGCCATATTTGTGGTAGTGGACAAGCTAACTAAGGTGGTGTATTTCATAGCAGATAGTGTTCATAATGATGCTTCAACTATTGCTTAGAAGTTTGCATAGGAAATAGTAAGGTTGCATGGTTTTCCTGAAGTAATAATATCTTATAGGGATTCACATTTTACGTCTGAATTTTGGCAAGACCAACACCGAGCCTAGGGAACAAGGCTAAATATTAGCACTGCATATCATCCAGAGACATATGGCTAGTCCGAGAGGGTAAATCAAGTGTTTGAAGACATGCTACACATGTATTGTATGGATCATCAAAGCAAATGGGAATATTATCTCTTCCTAGTGGAATTTTCTTATAATAATAGCTATCATACCATGTTGGGCATGGCCCCATTTGAGGCTCTATATGGGCGTAGGTGCAAGACACCATTAACGTGGGATAACTTGGACGATCAAGAGATGATCGGAATAGAAGCTATCAAGAAAATGGAAAACCAACTGAAATAAATTTGTCACAACAGCATGAAGCCGCTAACCGACAAAAAAAGTTATGCTGATCTAAAGAGAACACCCCGTGAATTTTCAGTAGGAGACAAAGTTTTCCTTAGAGTTAAACCCGCTAAGAGCTCTATCAAGTCCACCAAACTAAGTTCTAGGTTTGTCAAGCCGTTTGAAATAACTGCCAAAATCAGTCCTATCACCTATAAACTTGCACAACCATCCAATTTGTCCAAAATCCATAGTGTCTTTCATGTTTCCCTTCTCTGAAATATGTTGCTGACCCATATCACATTCTGGATACTACTCATTTGCAGATGTCGAACCCGTAGCTCATTGAGGTGTGACCAATAAAATTTTTAGGATTTAGGACCAGGAAGCTCATAAAAAGAACTGTAGACCAATGCAGAGTTCAGTGGGATCAGTATTCCGAAAGGAATGCCACCTAGGAAGATATTTCTAGCATGAAAAATCAGTTTTCCTACTTGTTTGAGAATTGAAAACTGGAAGCAAACTGTTGATAAGTTGGAAACTTTTATAATGATGTATTGAGAAACTTGTTGCATATACATATTTGATGTTTTGCTTGAAAAATAATGATGAAAAACAATGTTACATTTGAAAATGAACTATTTTATGATGTAATTATGCATGTTGATTTGGTTGTTGTACCATTTATGCTTGGAACGAATGATGATGAAAAACATTGTGATATTATTTTGATCTATGAGAATATGCTTTTAATATTTTATAGCTAACACAGGGACTATGTTAATTCTAATGGGGGAAGTATGTCACATACCTAATGGTAGTGATTAATTTTCTTTGAAGAATATGATTATACGGCCAGTGTTTGTGGTGTAGGTGTAGATTCAAGGTAGATAGTAAAGAAAGCACCCACCCCATTGACCGAGGCAGCAGAACGGAAACGCCGGGTAAGTGGTTATGATGTGGTGTCTCATACACCCATGGTCCGTGGGTACATGGAAGCCCACCATAGGTTTGCATTGCATCTTTGTTTGTCATATTGATTGAATGTATGCATGTTCTCACCTGGTTGTTGTTCTTTATTTGTTGTCATTTTTAAATGATATATTTTAATAAAATATGCATATATATATATACACACACATAAATGAAATAATAAAGTATGTGGTTATACTAGTATATAAATTAGAGAGAATTTGTATTTAATGAAAATCCATTATTATGGAACTTTTTATTACAAATAATAAATAATATAATGTATATAATAAATATTAAGAAATAACAATAATTATATTGAATATAAATAAAAGGAAATAAAAATAATAATAAAATAAATCAAACACTTAATTATCACATATAAGAGTATAGAATTGAAGTATGACTTCATTGGTGGCTAAACGAAAGTGGCCTTCATATGATGTAAAGGGGCCTATGATTTTTAAACCAAAGTATATTAATAAACAATTCTGGGTGGTCTCACCAATACATTGAATCCAATCACAAACTTTATCTGGCATAAACAATGAGGTGTCTCTTTTTTGTTTACCACTTTATCTTATAAAAAATGATGTTTTTCCTGAAGTCATTCACGGATGAATGAGTGAAGCTTCTAATCGCTGTGACTAGCGAAGGCAACGACGTCTGCGGGAGGAAGTAGTGTGAAAAGATCAGGATTCCTAAGTTATAATCTTTGAAATTTGTATTCAGATGTCTATTCAATTTTGAATCTGTTTATATGTTCTGTTTGAGAGCAACCATGGAGATTACTAGTTAATGGAATTTGAACGTGATGATAGAGCTAAGTAAGCTAAGTTAAGGAAGTTTTCATTATTATTTTTTAATAAGAACAAACCTATATTTTAAAAAACAAATCCTAAAAGGAAAAAATAATAATAATAATCGATATCTAGAATGATTTTATTTTAGAAAATAATAATCGATGTGTTAGCGCCACTGTGAATTTGTAAATTCTGTTTAACTTGGCTTGTTGAGGAGACGGATTTGTCTCTGGTAGGTGTGGTGATAAGAAGGACTTTTATCCATACTTAATTTAACCTAATGTCTACATGAATTTGTTGTGGCTGGTGTGCAAGTCTGCAATTGACATTTTCCTTATGATTTATTTTCCTTTATGGTTGTGTGACTCCTATTGTATGTGTGAATCTGTGTGATTTTATCATATAGTTGCATGTGGACCATGCCTGAGCCAAAAGCATACTTTCCATTTTATGTCCGGGCCTTGTGGGTGGGTGATGGGTGTGATTCCTCTATGTACAACAAGTCCTTAGGTATCCTGGGTGATGTTCCAACCAGCGCTATACTGGCGAAGTGTTCCTTTGCTGTTCGGATTTAATAAGCGACTATGTGCTTTACATGATTTATTTCCTTTTGCTTGAGTTATGAAGAAGAGATTTTATATTAAAAGTTTATCATCTCTGGTTTATAACACCATTCGAACTATTATAGGGATTTATATTAAAATAAAATAAATGTAGTGTAATCAGCTTGTTACATATTCTTTGGATTCAGCATGTTAAATAGAAAGAATGACATTTCTGTGAATGAGAATGATGTATTAGTTTGTCCAGACGACGAAAGTTTGCTTTTCATAGGAATACGTTCTCTTTGAAACAAAGACTATATGAAGAGAAACGACATGTACCATCCTTTGAAAATATTTTTAATCTAGTCTTTACTTTATAATGTGTACTTTAATGTCATATATTAAGTATGGTATTTGTCTTTGGAAGTTAGTTTAATAAAGTATTATGCAATTAACATGGTAGTATATGTTGGAATTGTATTATGAGAATACGAATACATAGATTATTATAAAACAAGAGTGTGACTTGCGAATTCATTAAAGTTGTTGAGAATAAATATATTTATACTTCTCATGTTAGAGCATGTTATAATATATATTGGAAAATATATTTTTCAATCTTCTTTGGTAAGTATTGTTAGGCATATTGCAAATGCTATGGTTTCTGTTTAAAATAAGAGCTGAAATTTATTTATTAGGCATTGAATATGTTATAGTTTTCTTTTATTTCAAAGGAAAGATATTTATTTAATGAAGTGAGGAATGAGTCAATTAATGTATGAGTTTAATGTAATCCTATGGTGAAGACAATAAAACCAAAAACTTTAAACCATTTACCACCTTAAGATAAAAACATTTGTGCATACTTGTTGAGAAGTAGAGTTAGGACTTTATCAACTACCCATCCACATTTAGTCTCGGAGTGACTTATGTGTGACTGGACACTGTACTTCAGCTACCATGGGACATGGGTCCTAGCCATAGAGTGTAACAAGCGATGGTATGGGAAGTTGCTCTAGGTGTTCCGTCGGTTAGTGGTGGTGATAGTCATCATTCTGCTCAAACTGAGGAAAATCTTAAATGGCATATCCAGTGGTAGATGGTTATGGGTAACATTACCATCAGTCTAGGAAATAACATGATTATCTAGCCCACAAGCCATGCGATGATGAGCTCTAGTGAATCCTTAGTTGAAGGTTGTTGACTAGCACCGACATACAGACACTGGTTCTAAGGAAACAAGCTGATAGCACAAAGAACTGCAAGTTCTTCCATCCTTAGGTAAGGAAAAATAGCATACCCCATTTAGGTGATATGGGCCCTGAGCAAAAAATCCTTCGTCGAATTCATGAGGACTAATGTGAGGAGTCAGAATCCTACATGGAAAATCATGGGATGTGGCCAGTCCCGAGCACTTAAGACACCATTTTTAGTGGTGGATATTCTTGAAGTGTATAGTTGGTATGCCTGAGCTAACATTTATGATGAGATTTCATGTTTTAAAGGAAAACAATTTTAGTGTTGAGACTATGGGATCTGATAGTTGGTATCAGAGCCTAGGTTTGCGAAACCCTATCCAATATAGCTATTCTGACAAATATTGTGTTGTCAGCTATGGTAGGTACCTCGAGGAGGACTAGCATAAATCTGTAAGAGGATATTGCAGAGGTCCCAAGAAAAGGACCCATAAGACTCATAAGAGAGTCAGAAAGAGCACAAACTGCTAAACCACCACGAAGGGTGGTTATAAAAGATAAATAGCCTTTAGTGGCAAGAATTATGGGATCTGACATCTGCAATCAATCGCCATGACTGTAAATGATCGACATGTCTGCAACTGATCAACATGCCTGCAACTGATCAAATTTTATGTCTCAGACCGGTCGTCATTAATTGTAAAGTCTAAAATCCTTTCTTGTTGGCCTAAATCCTTTAATTTTGTCATACATTTTTAGATTTTGCAAAACCGATATTCATGGCCCCAAACACAGAAAAAATCGCCACGATTTGAAAATTTTTGGAGAAAAATAATTTCAATTCACCACGGTTTGAAAATTTTTGGAGAACAATAATTGGAATTCGCCATGTATACTTCATATTTCATCGGGATTCCAAGACAATTCACCTTCAATTTATAAATAGATTTTGGGGCCGACCCCTTATGCATACAAGGCCTAATCGTAGTGGTAAGGGGAATCGCTTCCACCATTTTTATGAAATATTTTATGGCCGTAATAATGAACGTGTGATGACCTGAGGAAGATGGTGAGATTTTCCCGATTAATTCAAATCCCCTTTGCAAAAATGGCCAAACCAATTGAATCGATTGTAAGGCTTGAGAAGGTACGTATGTCAAATTAGTGTGGTGTTAACACTTTACGCACTTCTTAACATAATCAAAACAATCTTGCTCTAAAGTTGACCAATAATAGCCAATGCAAAGAATGCACTTTGTGATGGCCATATCATTAAAATGGCCACCACATGTACCATCTAGGCTTGGGTTATTATCCAAACTGACTCTTGAGATTCTAAGCAATGAAGGAGGATACCCTTGTAGCTTTGAAGATATAATATGTCTCCAAGTAAGACATATTTTATCGCTTTTGCTTAAATGTGCGTTTAGTGACATGTGATAATCTAGAAGGGATACTACCAAGATTTAGGTAATATTTTAGCTGGATGGACCAATCTTGCTTTGAATAAGCCTCAATTGCATGAATTGCTTGATCCTTTTGAATTTCCTCTCTCACAAATGTTGAATGGGAGAGAACTTGTAAATATAGTGTTGTGATGCTATCAAAAGGAGTTTGAGAGAAGAAAGTTCCCTAAGTGGCATTATTTAAGCAATTGTGAATTTGAGAGAACTGTTCATGAGAAGGTTCAATTTGAATCATGTGGATTGCTGACATGAAGTGAAGCTCTTCACGCTTAGTTGCATATTGTGATAGCATTTTGACTTGAATGGTTATATATCATCAGATGGGTTTTGTGGGATTAAATACCCTAAGGTTGCCATTGTGTTCACAAAATGGTTAGATGAACGAGGGAGTGCCTCAATATCATACCATTCAATTTTTTTCTAGAAGTTTATCCACAAGGGATTTGTAGACTTGTAATATTGGGCATCTACATTGGAATACTCCCTTGACTTGATTCACTATGAGCAAGGAATCACCAAAAATGTTGAGCTTGGTTATTTTCATGGTGATTATCGTTTGAAGGTCTATGAGAAGAGCTTCATACTCGGCATTATTATTGGTGCAATTTAAATTGAGTTTGAATGATAGGGGTATTGGAGCCCCTTGTAGAGTGAAAAACATAATTCCTACACCACCCCCTTACTCACACTTAGAGCTATAAAAAAAGAGTCATATTAACCTATGCTTCAGGCTCTTCAAGATTAGGTGATTCTAATATTTGAAAGATTCCATCATCGAAAAGCTCTACACTAAGAGGTTGGTTATCCTAAAGGGGAGCCTCTACGAGTTGATCGGCTATGACCTGATCTTTAATTGATTTTTATCCAATGAATTCGAGGTCAAATTCCATCAATATCATAATCCATTTCACCATGCGACTGTTATGGTAAGTACGACTCATCATATATCACAATGGATTCTCTTTGGATACTACATACATGGTATGATTGAGCATATAATGGCGTAGCTTTTTAGTGGTAAAAACCACTGCTAAGCATAGCTTCTCAATATATGCATAATATATTTCATAACTATGCAACTAATATAGTATGTATTATGTTCTTTGTGCAATTTATTCTTTTGGGCTAGCATGGTGCCCAACGTAAGCTCAGTAGTTGAGATGTATATATAGAATGACACTCTTGGTCAGGGAGGAGCCAATATTGGTGACAAAGCCAAATATTATTTAATCTCGTCAAAGTTGGCTTGACACCCATTATCCCACTTAAATACGACCCCCTTATGTAACGTCTTATTCATAGGTCAACACTTATCCAAAAATTATGCTATGAATCGTTTTATGGATGCAACCTTTCCTTGCAAACTACGTAGTTATTTGATAGTAGTGGGGGGAGGCATTTCTAGTATTACCTTGAATTTATTTGGATAAACCTCTATGCCTCATTTAGGTACTATGAATCCCAATATTTCTCCAAATATGATACTAAAGATGCACTTCTTGGGATTTAGTCTAACGTTGCGTTCGATGAGGTGATCAAGAACTTTACGCAATACATCAATGTGATCATGGCGGAGTAAAAACTTAGCCAATAAATCATCTATGTAATCTTAAAAAATTTTATGCATGTAGTCATGAAAGATATAAGTCATAGCTCATTGGTAGGTAGTGCCAGTATTTTTGAGGTCGAAAGGCATGACCTTATAACAAAATGTCCCCCAAGGCGTTGTGAATGTCATTTTGAGTTGGTCCTATGGATTAATGCAAATTTGATTATATCTAGGGAAACCGTCCATTAGGGATAACATCTCATGGCCTGTTGTGGCATCCACTAGTGCATCAATTTTTGGTAAAGGGAATTCATACTTAGGACTCACTTTATTTAGATCTCAAAAATTAGTGCAAATGCAAATCCTTCCATTGGGTTTCTTGACAGGTACCATATTGGAAACCCATGGTGGATAATCAACTGATATAATGAAGTTGGCATCTAATAGTTTTTGCAATTCATCTTTCACCATTAAGGCTACTATTGGATGCATTTTGCAAAGCTTTTGCTTGACTAGTTTTGCATTTGGGTCAATCGTAAGATTATGTGTGACTAAATTTGGATCTAGTCCTGGCATATCTTTATAGGACCATGCAAAAGCTTTCTTCTTCTCTTTTAAAATTTTTGTATAATCAATTTTCTCAATAGGGGATAAGCCTTCCCCTAAATTTATGAATTGGGGATTCTCAATATCTATTCTGATATCCCTTTTAATTGTTAGGTCAATTGATATATCATATCCCTCTTCCAACTGGTGTGGAGTAGGGATAAAATGAATGTCATTAGCTAGGTTTACATCATCAATTGGAAACTCATGATCAACCTCAGTGTGAAAGATATTTTGAGTATATCTTGGACAAAAATGAAACGGTTGTAACATTTCATCGCAAGGCCATTACTTTTATGGAGATGGGGGAGAATATCCCTGATAAAAGTCAATTACCTCAAGGTCGAGGTGCAATAGCTTTAATGGGTTATTCAGATCATGCAATGGTGCAGTAAGATCTATGGAAATCATATTAATGGATGGATGATCTCCATTGGATGGGTGATTGGATCTAGTGATAAAATTTTGTTAGACTCATGGGGGTGGTTGCGGTGGATGTGGAATGACCGGAGGTGGTCTATGTGGAAGGCGACGAGCTTGCTCTTTGAGTGGAAAAAGCTATTGCTAGATGGGATGTTGCATTGGGAACATACACAGATAGAATTCTTCTTTATCATCCAATGGGAAGACTTGCTCATATTTCTCATCTAAACTAGGGTAGTTAATAGGTGATTCATCATCAGTTGTCCATTCCTTAGGGTGACCTTGATCTTCTTCCTCATTTTTAGATGGAAGGGTATGCGAACCTTCACCTTCTTCATAGGATTGGGTGAAATCATGAGATATCCCTTGATCTATCATATTTATGAGAAAATAATCCCCTAAAGAGTGGACATGATTAGGATTAGTATAAGGATCACATGCAAGCTCATCCTTATAGTTCAAACCTAGGTGCTCTAAACTCTTTGTGAGGACATCGAGAGGCATAGGCTTGTGTCCTAAACCAAATTTATCATATGGTAATTGATATTGTGGTTGGTAAGGAATACGAGTACCTTGTTCGTACAACCCCAAACCATAGCCATGCCAATGGCAGTGATGGAGATATCATAAGGTATAGTTAGGATTAGACATATAATTGATGTCCTTAGAGAAAGGTTCCTCATCTTCTTTTGGCTGAGGAGATGGTTCTATTCCATATTCAATACCCCCATATATGAAATTTGTTTGATTGGGAGGTATACCTAGAGGTACGATGGTACCTATGGGAAGACGAGGTCATCCCATATTCTGCATTGTCTCAATGGATGGAACTGTTGTGATGTTCCTCACTAGGTATTCTCCTAAACCTGTATTAGCCAAATGAACTATGACCTGGGATGGTAAGGATGGAGGAGACAAAATTGAGGCTTGTGATGACTCAATGCTTACCTCATGATATGGTTCCTCGTCTACTAGACTAGGAATCTCTTTCGTATAAATGATGGAGATGATGGGAGGAATCTCATAAATAGGTCTCTTCGACATGTTCCTCTACGGAGGATTGGATGATAATAAAGATGTTTTTAAAGGTGCCAATAATGATGAGGGTGTGGAAGAAGATGGTAATGGATTAATGGAAGATGATGGTGAGGGAATAAAACCTAGAATACATGTATTTGGTTGGAATTCCACATGAGTTGATGGTAAAGTCAACTCGGGGATCTATTACACCAAGTTGTAGTATTTGAAGAGCTCAAGGTCTGTAGAGACAATGTGTACTTGCCCTTCATGAGTATACTTCAAACATTGGTGAGATATGGAGGGGACACACTTCATATCCCTAATCCAAGGTCTGCCTAGTAATATATTATAGGCCATTATACCCTCCAAGACATGATACAACGTTGGTATAGTTTTGCATCCCACCTGAATAGGTAGGACTATAGTGCCAACTATTGAATATATAGTATCATTAAATTCTCGGAGGGTGTAGGTGGATGCAATAATATGGGATTTTGGAAGTCCTAGGTGTTTGAGAGCATTGGTGGTAATGATGTTACTTGATGAACTAGTGTTAATTAGAACTCTCTTATAGGGTGTTCCATTTATACATGCAATGATGTGTAGAGGAGGATCAACCATGTCATTTGCTATCGGTTTGAGTTCGTGTTCATGAAACATGATCACTAGTTATTTACACTACTGAACGTGCCCCATAAAATTGATAAAGGAGTTAGACTCTTGGGGCTACAGTTCAATCGACTTAAGGATTTCCATAAGATCTTCTTGATGAGGTGGAGACTATTGAATAAGATCATATATAGAAAGTCTAGCCAATGTTGTTCGTAAGCTTTGAGAAAGCTTACTTTTTATTGTAACCACTAGACAAGGTGGAAGACTTTGCACTGGAGGTGGTGGTGGTTGTGACATTGAGGGAATATTTCTTGAAGCTGCAGGTGGTGCAACTTGATTTGGATAGCATTGATTCCTTGTCACAATGCTAACCATCCCGATGAACCCTTGTTGAGGGGGTGTCATATGTACATCATTTACTTGTTTGGTAGGATTTACCTGCACCTTATGAGTGGGCAATGGGTCTTTAAACACACCCATTTGTTGATTGTTTGTCATGAGAGGGTTATCCACTTGAAGGTCATTCCTCTCGATCATATCTTGTATTAGGTTTTTGAAACCGTAGCATGTTGGCAAGTTATGTCTAATCTACCTATGGTATCTACAATATAGGTCTTCACGACGTCCCATAGGATTTTTTTACCCATAATCAGATCTATAGGCTAGATCTCAGGTAGAGTAATCGCTTTGGCTGCACATAGATGATTGAATAGGGAGTCCATAGACTCGATGAAAGGAATAAATTATTGTCTAGGGTGATATTGTTGATTTTTCCCCTTATTTGCTTGAGTGTTGTTGTTGTAACTTGTAGGATGAGGTTGGGCCTGATAATTTACCTTTTGAGATAGCGTTGGTTGCACAGGCCCTGGAATATTGATGGCAACTTGGTTAACTGCTGCCAAATTTGATTGTGTCATATTGCCCTTTGGGTTCTTGGTCCACTCCTTTTTATGGGGTTTTACGATTTTTTCCTCTTGAATTTTAATTTCTTCTATTTTTCTAGCCTGCACTAGAGAATATTCAAGATTTTAATACTGTTGGAGTCATAGCAATAATGAAATTGGCTTTAAACAACTCTTAGAAAACATTTGAGCCAACTCATATACTGGAAATAGGTATGGTAGGTTAGCAAGAAGTGTTCACCACCTGTTACCATAGTCTGTGATTGACTCATCTTCATACTGCTTCAACCCCATGAGGTCTATTAAAGTTACCTTTCACTTAGTGTTAAAGGTGAAACATTCTAGGAATGCATCTACAAATTGCTCAAAGCTATGGATGTTGTGCCTTGGAAGTTGATTGTACCACTCTACGGTTGGGCCAGAGAGGGTAATCAAAAATATTCTCAAAAGTAAGGCATCATTTTCTTGGAAACTGAAGCACTGGTTCATAAACCTAGTGATGTGCTCCTATGCATCCTCCTCTCCTTTATATTTGTCCAACTTGGACAATTTTGAAATACTTCAGATATGGAGGGGAAGGTATAGATGGGTGAAGCGGTTGACTACATAGCTAGCACAAAGTGGGATTTTGAAGGCCAAACCTAGCTATCTTGCTCTCTATGGTTTCCAAGCACTTAAGCAATGCTTTATGCGCATCATAGGACTTAATCTCCTCTTCTTTATTTTGGCCCCATGGAGGAGGGCGAGGAATGTTAAGCATATGGTGTGGCGATTGATTGTCATCAAACATGCCTCCATAAGGTGATTCTAGGTATTATTATTCTGGTTCTAAATCATCATAGACCCTGTAAAGTGTTTTCTGAATTGGCCTACAAGGAGGAAAAAATGCCTATTGAAAGTAATTAATGTTTGTCCTAGGAGGTAAGTCCTAATTAGGCCTAGGAGGTCAAGGAGGTAACATTTTATTAGGCCTAGGAAGCCTATTTTGATTGAAAGTAGGTTGCCTCTGATGAACCCCCTATCTATGCGTACTAGGGGTAGGGACCCCATTACGCAAGGTCTCTTGGATCTGTTGTTCAATACGTTTTTTTCTAATTGATGCTAGTGATCCAAGCATTGTTTATCTAGCCAAAGTTGATTAAATTGAGCTTGGAAGTCAGCATACCTTTTGACAACTTGGTTTATTTTCTTATCTATGTGAGGTCTATAAGACCTAGAACTATTGCCATGATACCTATCCTATTCATGAGGATCTAATAGATCCACTATGAGCTTCCCTCGATTGAGAGAGGTCGCATTTATTTGAGGCTCACTCCTAAACTAATGTTCTTTATACTCCACTGGCATAGAAGCACATCATGCTTGCATGGAATAATTCAACTGAGGATAATAAAGACTTTCCTTGTGTCTTCCTTCATCAATGAGGAAGGGAAGGGCGGAGTTGGCTCACCTAGGGTGATGAGTATCATACTCATCTTGGTACTTATAATTTTGAGACCTATCAGGGTGATTTAAGGGCGTATTGTGATCATTTTGCCCTGCCCATGGTGAATAGTCTTGATCTTGTACATAGGTGTGCAAGGTGGACCGAACAGACATGCGCATGTGTGGTATTTCTCTATGTGTTTGTGTCTCAATGCACAATTGTCGTTCTTGAAAGAAAACATGTTAAGTATCTATATTTGGAAAGTAATTTCCTTTATTAGAACCACAACCTATATGGGTGCCCGCATAGGGGTCCCTTGTAGGCTAGGTTCATGATTTGATATTCTAGGACTTGGGCAAGTAGGAGGCTACCAAGAAGGTATAATAAAATCCTTAGGTTCAAATCAAAGATGATCTACATCTCCCTGACTACTCTCCATAGCGTCAGCCCTTAAATGGGCTTGATTGTGGGTGCATACCATAACTACTTCCTTACAAACCCTACGTGATTATCTCCTTTAAAATTTTTAATTATTTAACACACAAAAATAGAAACACACAATAATACAAGTATTTATCTCTTTTAAATATTTATATGTGTTCCTAAAACTGTTTGGTGTGTTTTTTATTTGTTGTTTTGCAAAGAGATCTATTTTCATGTGTTTGAAGATTATTGATGTAATTCTCAATTGTTTAAAGGATTTCACTTGTATACTTACAGCTTGACAACCAAAAATGAAAGTCCAATAATGTGAACCAACCAAAGCATGGAGATGAAGCCCATAGAGCACAAGTCCTACTAGTCCTCACCCATATTGACTATGGGTAGCGATACACCCTTCGAAGAGGAGTGCATGCTATTTTCCATGGCTAATATGGTTCTTGGAGCCAGATTTGGCCAAAAATAGGGTTCGTATAATGCGAGCCAACAGGTGGAGATGAAGCCCACCGTCGTTGGTCTCTATTAGTGGTTGGGGATGAAATTCCAACTCACTAATGTTAAAATATGATATGGTGTGTGTGGTTCCTTTTATACTTAAAGAAAGTAAAATAAGAGAGCACTCAATGCTAGTTCACTAAATGCACAAAGAATGTTTCACTTTCAAAAATATTTGCATGAATAAAGAACGTACAAAAATGCTTATCCTATATGACAACCTAACTGTTAGCTAGATCACAAGCAGTAAAACCATTAAAATTCATACTATGTGGTGATGATGTAATATGGGTTGGGCCTATTTTCTATCCCATATAACCAATTGAAAAAGTACAGAGAGCAAGCATCCCATTTTCATTTATCTTTTCGTTATTTTCCTTGTGTATCCAAAGATCACATTTCATTTTTTTAATTATTAAAATCCCACTTTCATATTTCATTATTTTATTATTATTAAACCCCAACCCCTCTTCTCCTATGATCTTATTAATTAACCCCCACTCCAACTATTTCTCATTTCTTCTAAAACTATTTCTCTCTAATTAATAAAATTATTCTTTGTGAAAATGAATTTGAAAAAATTATATTAAAACAATACTATTTACAAGTTGGTATGATACTCCTACCAACCTTAACTGACAAGAATACTTGTTTACAATAGTAAAAGGAGATCTACATTGAAGCCAAATATCCTAAACTATATGTCTGCAATGTTTGTCCAAATTAGCTAAACACTGGATTTGCTCACCAACCTGCCTAATCCTCTCATCCTCAATAGCCATGCCACTATGCCACTGAACCCCTACCTACTTCTTGTAGAGCAAAAACATGGCACACATAGCAAAGGGAAATGAAATGCATCTATTGTTCTACTTAAGCATTCAAAAGAGACATTAAAGTAAGCATAAAGATGAAAAATATGTGAAAGAAATGGGGGGTTATATTTATATTATTGCATTTGTCAAATACATGGTTACAAAACATCCCCTTGAGGGCTCTTAATTGATACAATCCATTACAATATCAAAGGATCCAATCCTTTCAAAAATTCAAGGCATGCTTTCAGTGTCTTCCTCGCACTCACGATTGAAGAGTAGGCTTTAGCTACCACTGTGATGATATATCCATATTCGAATATTTAGCTCCTTTCTTGCATGTTGGAATACCTGGATCTACACACAAGAAACTAAAATTGATTAATAGCATGTGCGGATTAAGATAAAATCAATGAAATACATGCAACATGGAATACAAAAGGTGTAATATACGATTTAAAATTGCTCCAAATTGTACCAAAACTTAGTATGATATATATTATCTACTTTAGGAATGATTTATGTAGAAATTGAAATGAAATTGCAAGCATAACCCATGGTTGTCCCTAGGTGTTCCAATTGGGACTATCATCACAAAAACCCTAATTGAAGGTCCAAAACTGCTCCAAATCTCACCAAATTTTAGTATGATGTCTATAAACTAATTTAGAAATGATCTACACTAAAATTGACTCAAAATTGTGTGTCAATTCATGGCTATCCCTAGGTGTGCCAATTGGGACTATTAACCATCCCAAGTGGGGACAACCACCAAACAAGGTGGTTTTTTCCACCAATTTCTATGGGATCTAGGCTAGAATACTCCTAGGGGTGTTGTCATAAAATTTGGTAATCTAACTCATAGAGATGGGTGGGTGTCACTGGGTTTTGGAATGGATGTGTGTATTTTGGGGATATCTTGGAAAATCCTTCGATTGATGAAGATTCCAAGGACAAATACAAGGATAAAAGGGGAGAGTGAATCTCAGCAGCACTTCATGGTGAATTCTTGCAAAGACCTCTCTCTAAAATTGGTTGGAATACCTCCAATTTATAGCCCAAGAGGGCCACAAGGCCAAAGGGTCAATTTGGGGTATGCAAGGAAGGTGCCACCACTTGTCAAAACCCTTGCCATACATTGGATGGAAGAGGCCTCCAATTTGTAGGTTGTGATGGCTTAGACAAGCTCTCAATATGTCATAAATCATTGGGTAGGATAAATGGTAGAATTTATTTCCCTTTATCCCGCCCTTGAATTTTTGAGGCGTCTAAGCCATGGACATCCCACCCAGGTACGGTTGCTTTGTGGCTGGACATCCCACCTAGGGACAGTTGCTTGTGGTCGTCCCTAGGTAGGAGGACCATGAAATATGGTCATCTTAGGGTGGGACAGCCATGGCTACATGGCCCAAAACTTCCCAAAAGTGGGGTAAACCTTCCTAAAAGTGGTTAGGACCCCTAATTAACCCTTGAGGGTTTCCCAATGGGACCATATGGTGTAGATAAAAGTGTGGCATTGCAGTCTAATTTGATTTATGTAATTTTAGTGTCTACACTTCTCATTATCCATATTAACCAGGAATTCTACCACTTTATTTAGATTTCTATCCACATAGATCAAAATCACATCACCTGATTCCTTCTATAATTTATTAATTTGGGTGACAAGAATCCTCAACCTCCATGTTTCCAAAGGAAAGTTTCTCATGCAATCCAAATATGCTACAAAGATTTGAGAATCTGATTCTATGATTATCCTCCTACAACCTTTTCTTACTACCTAGATAGAATCTGATTTGATAACTAAGGCTTCTACTTACTTGTTCATGGTCCTACCCAGACCCTATAGCTCTCAATAGAGCATTGTCTCAATATGATTATTAAAAACCACTCCAATTCTAGCTCTACTAGGATTACCTTTTGTAGCTCCATCAGTATTAATTTTAATCCAACCTTCTAGGGATGGTTTCCAACTAGCTCTATCTTATCCCTCTTGCACTTTGGATTCCTTCTCCATTGTACCTATATTAGCCTAAGTTTCCTCTTTAGCATACACTACCATATTTTCCATGACTTTGCTCCAAATGACCTACCAAACACCATCCAAGGATGAAAATATTTCTCTAAAAATTCTATCATTTCTCTCCAACCACACTTGCCACCAAATAAAGTTTAATCCAAGATTTCATTTGATACGAAGAGATTCAGATTTGAATCTACCTCTCTTCCATATTTTCCAAATATTAATCCAATTCAAATCACCATTGGCTTAGATTTTATAAGCTAAAAACCATTGCTTCTAGATCCGACGCGTGAACGGGCACTCAAACATCAAGTGGTTAGATTTTTCCTTAATTTTTTAGTATAAAACACATCGGGATAGACCAATGATTCCCCTACATCTTATATTATCAAAAAAAATAATTCCATTATGTATGAACTACCAGGCAAAGAAGTTTACTTTTAGACAACCCTTGGACTACCAAATCTTTCTCCAATCCTCAACCTGATATGCATGAGGAGGAGGTTTTGGAAGGATCTTATCATATCCATCCTTAATTGTGTATACTCTAAGTATGTCATAGCCCTAAGCTAACTCATCCTCCTCATCCTACTACTGTCAATTCTAGAGAGTCTGGAATTGGCCACTCATCCATATTCTTAAACTACTTAAACCTATAATCCTCCAACTGACTAGTTTAAAAAAAAATTAATTTGGATATAATCCCTACTTTCCATGGTTGTTTTTACCGGTTGTAATTTTGAGAATTTAATAATTATAGGTTGTTATTGATCCCATGAACTTGTCCAAAATCGTACCTTCTCTCCTCTCCCCACTTTTCAAAATAATCCATATTTCACTATCTAAGCTATTAAATTTAGAGCTTGCCACACTAAGGACCTATTACCATCCAAAGATAAATGAATCACTTCATTCGGGTTCACTTGTACCAAATATTTACTAGTTAAAACTCTATTGAATAAAGAATTTGGTTGGGAGATCCACCTCCAATAAAGCTTTCCAGCAAAAGCTTTATTATTTAACTCTAATATCCTCAATCCCAAACCTCCCTTTACCTTGGGCTATTTTACTTTCTCCCAACCTACTAAGACCCATTTCCTCTCTCCTTTTACTTCTCCCCATAAAAATTTCTAGCCATATTGTCTAGTTATTTCCATATGGTATGTGGGGCAACAAGGATAGAAAATTTATAAATTGGCATGACATGAATAGTTGATTGTAAAAAATTTAATCTACCCCCAAAGGTTAACCATTTGAGAGACCAATGGTTATACGATCCAAAATATTCCTCTAGTTAGCTATCTTTAGTTTTTTAAAAGGTAAAGATACCCCCAAATATACCATTGGGAGAGAAGTCCTCGTGAATCCTAAGATATCTAAAATTTTATCTTGAAGCCTTTGATCAATATTAAAGCAGACTATTTTGGATTTCTTATTATTGACGACTTAGTTTATATCCCTAAGGTAAAAATTAAGAGTATCTATGATCATTCTTGCTTCCCTGAAGTTGGTCATCCCCACCAATCCTATGTCATTCACAAATTTTAGGTGAGTAAAAACCTTCTCACCTATGTTGATAGTTGTTAGAAAACCTTGTTGTCTTCTTCTCAAGATGATTCTACCCAAACCTTCAACCAATATGAGAAAAAGATAAGAGTAACAAGGATATCCCTAAGAAAGGCCTCAAGTGGTTCCAAATAGTTGCGAGGGAACGTATTTAATTAATATTGAGTATGTCAGAGTAGAAACGTAACTCATGACCTATTCTATCCAATCTTGAGAGAAACCAAAGGCGACCATCATCCTTGACAAGAAATTCCACTCCACACTATTATAAGCCTTTGACATATCTAATTTTATGAACATTCCTCTATTGCCAAATTTTTACATTAAGTGGATTGTCTTTCGAGCTAGAACCACACCATCCAAGACCATATTCCCTCTTCAAAACCCCCTTGCTCCGAGGAGATAATTCTATGTAGGAGAGGTTTTATCCGCTCAACCATTACCTTTGTGATTATTTTATATATGACATTGCATAAGGCAATAGGTCTATAATTTGAAATATGCACCCCCTTATCCCCTTTCAAAATTAAGGCAATGAATATATGATTTAATACTTTAAGCATTCTTTTACTACCTCTAGAATCCTCTATAAAAACTATTACATCCTCCTCCAAGTTTTCCTAGAAGGTCTAAAAAATCCCAATTGGGAAGCCATATGGATCTAACATTTTTCTCATACTCATTCCAAAGACTACCTTCTTTAATTCCTCTCTATCAATAGGTTTAAGTAGGGCTTTATATTCTTCTTTAGAGATAATAAAGGGTATGACAACAAGAACTATTTTTTGAGCCTCTTCATATTGCAAAATTATTTAAATAAACTTTTTATTATAATATATATATATATATATATATATATATATATATATATATATATATATATATATATATATATTATAATAAAAAGTTTATTTAAATAAGTAATAATTACTAAAACATAATTTTGACAAAACAATCTTCCACCTAATTTTGCTTGTTGCTACTTTGATATTAATAACAATGTGCATTTGGAGAAAAAAATTAATGGACCCGACACATTGAAACAAAGGTAACAAAGTTTTTTTTAAAAAGTTTATGCAAAGAAACAAAAGTTTCCAAAATATTTCTAGGTTATTGGCCAAAAGGTGCAGTCCTAGATAGATCTTCCATTACTTGATGAAGAAGGTCATCCTAAACAAGTATTGCAGGCCAAAGTTTGTCATCTTCAATCTTGAAAAATTCAATATTTTCTCATCAAATGGTAAGACCTTCTAGAAGAAGATGCTTTATGGGAGCCTAAGAGAATTTTCCAATCTTTTTGAGCTTTGAGGACAAAGCTTTCTAAAGAGGAAGCCATGTAACAGTCCTAATATAGCCATGTTGGCTAATTATTTCTATTTTCTCAAACCATAGATTTAGTTAGACAAACCTTGAGCATTATGGTTAGATTATTAATCATTTCATCTATAAATAAGGGGAATTTTTTATTTTTTTTTGACTGTTCTGGCAAGTTTGAAGAGAGAACAAGAAGGCTTTAACAAGGAACTCTCTCCAACAACTACTACATGAAAACAAAACACTCTAAAAAACTTAAAATATGCAAAGTGAAATAATAGTAAGTTTCTATTTTTAGATATTCATAGCCACAATAGATCTCTAGCCATATTGACACATTGCTAGAGGATAAAACATAAAAAGAAAGTCATTTGTAATTTTTATTTAATATACACTTTGTAACTCATGAACAGTAAACCACTCCATTTCCATATGGTTGACCTTTCATTTCAATAAGATGGATATCTAACCTAATAGATATTGTATGAAGAAAGATATACCCTGAACTATAAAAAGCATGAGCCACAGATGCTATGCTATAACCGCATGTCTCTTATCATAGATTGTTTGCATTGTACTTTGTTTTTTGAGCAATAAAATCATTGTTATTTTTATTATATATTTATGTGTTTTTATTTGTTGTACTTTATTATTGTTTTAATTGCATTGTTTTTTCTTTTCTTTTTTTCCCTGTACCTAAAAAATTGAGTTTTAGATCAATGGTATTAAAGCATTCTATTTATTGTGTTTGTCCATAATTACAATATTAGGCTATCAAAAGCTTGAGTATCAAATATGAGGCCCCTTTGACTATCTCCTTTATCATTCCAAATGATCTCAAATGGAAAATATAATAGACAATATCAAGACAACCAATCATTTCAAGGAGATGTTGAATGAAGCCCTCATGAAACAAAGGAACAAGATGATAGATTTCTCAAATTCTTCAATGGCTCCCTGCTGCAAATTTTACAACTGCCTCCTCTGCATAACCTCTTAATTCCCTTACACCATTCAATTTCCCCACTTTTTTTAAGATGTAGGTGAATTTTTTTAAGAGAAAATTAATGTTGATGTGATAGAAAATCAACATGATCAGTTGTCTATATATTTCTCTTAAAATGAATTCACCAACAATGAAATAATAACTGTTACAATCTTGAAAGATTCATTACCTATTTGAAAATGGTGGGAAGAATAATATAGTAGGTTCAAGGAGTAGAATAAATATGATAAAGCAAGATTCGCATGGGATGATTTCATGGAGGCTATCAAAGATGAATAGTATCCCATAAGGATCAACACATGCAATGGCAATAACTACATCAAGGTAAACACCAATTTTTTCAAGATTATATTGATGCTTTCCACTCCATGGCAACAAAATATATTGCATTATTTGGTACATGCTAATATAAACTCATGATACCTTCATGGTACATTTGTAAATAGTAGAGTAGGGTTGAGTCATAGTTTAGAGTGAATTAGATTTCTCTTTTTATGTAGAGTAGGGTTGAGTCATAGTTTAGAGTGAATTAGATTTCTCTTTTTATGTAAGTGTGAATGTGCAGAAAATGCACAAGTGTCATGGAAAGTATTAATGCGCAAGAAATGCGAAAGTGTCATGTGATTTAGAGTGCAAGTGTAAGTTGAGTCTATGTGCACAAGTGTCTTGTATGTATGAGAACAAATATGTAATGTAAATATGTGCACAAGTGTCTTAGATTAGAGTGTGCAAGTTATAGAAGTGTAAGAGTCATGTATAGGTGTGCATATGTTATAGTGTCAAGTGTTCATCAAGTATGCAAGTGGTAAGTAGATAAGCCAAGAGTCATGAGACTTGGCATATGGAGAACAATAGTCAAGTATCCAAAGAGTCACACTACTATGGCTATATTATGGAGATAATACTCCATAAACAAGTATCATAAGGAGAACAAAATTCACAATCATTATATGTGTACGAGAAAGAGACGCAATAAAGCTTGTAAATATTTTGAACAATTAATATTGTAAGTTATTATACATGCTTAGTACATGTATGATTCATATTATTTACATTCATATTTTAACATATTATTAAAATTTATCTGATTTATTATAAGCCTTGATATACATATTAATTTGCTCATATTATTCTACTTATATTGTTATCTTAACCTTATTATATTGTGGATATTTTATATTTGATCCTATGACACATAACCTATGATATTTTATGGTAGTATTAAGGCTTAAAAAACTATCACCTTTTTATATGTTTTAATTATTGATGCTCTTGGTTATCTTCTTCATAAGGCTCAATTTGATGGCCTCATTCAAGGTATTAAGCTTCCTAGGGATAAAAGTGCTCTTAACTCACTCTTTGCTAATGATTCCCTCATTTTTCTTCAAAATACCCAAAAAGAGGTGGACATGGTAAAGAGATTGTACAATTATTTTATGATGTATCTAGCTCTCATATCAACCACTCTAAAATAGAAGTCTTGTATACTTCTTCGACACCTAGTGGATGCAATTCCTTAGTTGAAACGAAGATCATCCCTCATGGAAAAATTGCTTGGTACTTAGGAATCCCTATTCGGATTAATGTTTATCCTAGAGATATGTGGAATTGAATTATGAAAGTTCTTCAAAAGAAATTCAGTGCATGGTCAGCTCAATTTCTCTTATAAGTAGGGAGAATTCAAGTTGTAAATAAAGTTATGGTAGCCTCATTTGTTTACTCTACTCCTCTTGCTGAATGGTCTCCAAGGAAGTCTATAACAAATTAACTCAAGCCATTCATAATTTTTTATGAACCAAATGGGATGGGGAAATAGGAACGAAAACCATCTCATGGAAACTTTACACTCAACCAAAGGCTTTAGAAGATCTAGGTATTATTGATCCTCTTACACAAAGAAAAGTTTGGATACAAAATGGGTTGCTAGAGCCATCATTGGTGACAAAAAATTAGAAATGTTTGTTTTGATACAAAATCTCTCAAGTTATTCACAAAGGTAAATGCAAAGAAACCTAATGGGAGGATAAGGTCCTTAATGCACCATACTTTACGATTAAAGTATATATTCCTCTTACTCATAAATGAAAAGCTTGGTAATCCATTTCTCATTTATTGGCTTGGAAGTCTGACTCCTTAAGACATGGTCCAAGCATCAATCTGAACAATCTTTGGTGGAATATACTTACCCTCCATACTGATAAACCTTTAACTTTTTGCAATGCTACTCGAGGACTAGCATTTCTAAAGAAAAGTATAAATAGAATTAAGAGATATTTGGGATCCCGACAACTACTCAATTCTTACCTGGATCTAGCTTCGCAATTATTTCTCCCTCCCATATTTGTTCAAAGAGTCTTATGGCTTGGTTGTGGCTTCCATTCCTTGTGAGGTCCTTATAAAGTTAGGAACAACTGCCTACAATATATGGATTGACTAGAGATGGCTTAATGACCATAGAATCTCTTCCATTAAATCTAGTTGGATCTACAAAAATCTTTTGTGTCCTTTATCATTGGACTCTAAGATCAATGTCAAGTGGCAAGTCAATTTCACCAATGCCTAATGGCAATCTCTTACTGCTCAAATTTGGAAAGTTCCTATTGAATCCAAACTCAGCTTCTTGGATGGTAGGTTCTGCATCAAAAATTTCCAAATTTTGAAATTTTGACATCGATTTTACATATTTCTCCTCAATGCAAATTTTGTAATGCTTCAAAAACTCTTATTCATTTGTTTTGGTTTTGTGACATGGCTAAATGATTTTGGGATGTCTTCTACACTTTTTTATTCCCCTCTTTCACTAGATCTTGGAAGCTTTTTCTGCTTGGATTTTCCTAGCAGGATCATTGCCACAAACTCTGATGTTTATAGACTTATCCTTCTCAAGCATCTTTGAAAGTTCAAATGCAGAAAGGTGTTTAATGGTTCCACTCCTCCATGGTATATCGTTTTAGCCTAATTGACCTTTCATCTTTTGTTACATTTGGGACACATTCATTCCAATGTTCATGGAGATTTTAACACAGTAAGAGATGTTATTGATAGACTTCGACTTTCTCACATAATATAGGATCTTCAAAAGGTCCAGTATGAAACTATAAAGAAGGTAGTAAACAGTGATTACTTCTATTATTTCCTTGAAGACTTCAAAAGGTATTATGGAAGACATGCTCAAAACTTCACTATATGACAAGTTCTCTTGTGGATGAGTGATGATATCTAGTATATTACAACATAATATAGCTATTCTATTTTTGTTGATAATAACTTTTATTCTTATATATATTCAGTTATAGATACTCTACTCCTTATCTACCTCATTTTGTTTTATTATGATGTTTCAATTAAATTAATATCATAATATAACTTTCACTTTTAAAAAAAAAAATATTTGTTGAACTAAAATAATAAATGGAAACACCCATCTTGTGATAAGGGAGAGCGTTGATGCCATTTTCACAGGGAAGTACTCAAGGAATTTACCCGTAATATTGGGGGTAGCGGGAGGTGTGATTCTGATGTTGGCAGACTTTCTATTTGGAATGCCAAGTAAAATGAGATCCTCCATTTCTAGACGGCTAATTCCTCTTGTTTGGCGGAACCAAGGTACTGTTCTCTTGTGTGTTTGAGGATTTACAGCATAAAAACATTGACGTCATCAATTTCGATCTATTTCCTAATGCCCGAACGAGCGGGCGATAACTTATCTTTGGTAATTTCATTTGATATAGTTTCGAAAGATAATAACTATGACTATATTTTGAAATTGATAGTACATACCCACACACTCTAATTCGGAGTTAGATTTGAAATTGGGAGCACAGACCCAGACCCCCTGACTTTGAATGAATTTTGAAATTTGTAGAACAGAACCAGACGGAGAAAAACAGGGACAGTTAGATTGGCACAATCACTATCACATTTTAATGGGAATAACAAGCGGTGTGCTTTACCTTCACAGATACGAATCATTCACAGAGATATTAAAGTGTTGGATGAGAATTTGAATCAAAAGATAGCAAACTTTGGCTTGGCGAGACTTTTCCCAGACAATGAGACTTGCAGGAACATAGTAAGTACGGGTACATCATTGTTTCTTGATATGTTATCGATGATTCATTGAGTGTGACAATTACTAAATCGAGCTACTTTTTGATGTGCAGCGGCTACATGGCTCCAGAATACGCGATGCGAGGGCAGCTATCCTTAAAAGCTGACGTTTATAGTTTTGGAATTTTACTTCTAGAAATTCTGAGTGAAAGAAAAAACAACAATATCAATCTTCCATGGGAAATTCAAAGCCTATTAGAATGGGTAAGCACTTAGACTTTCGAAAGCCATTTGAAATATTTGGATGGAATTAAACACGGCGAATATATATGAATGTATTTTTGATGCAGGCATGGAAACCATACGAGGAAGGAAATGTTCTGAATATTATGGATTGGACAGTTAGGGAAAGTAGAGGCAGGGGAGGGCAGGGTAGAGACAGGGGAGGGGTTTTCCGAGCTCGGCAGGAATTTGGCCGCCAAACGCAGCGTTTGAGAGTTGCAAATAGGTGACTCTCTTCAGTCCGCCTACCTCCGAAAGGATGGGAGTACAAGAGAAATTATTACTGAGGTCCAAGCGTCTTAAATGCTGGAGTTGAAACAATCCGGGACGGACGTCACCCTGGTTGCTGAGATCAAGTTCAAGCGTGGAATATTATAGTGTGTGCGAAGCAGAGAATGCTGTTCTAGTCGCAGTTGTGACCTTGCCACGAGCTCAAACTATGGGAGGGATCAATAACTTCTGCTTTGCTTTGAAATCCAACAGGTTGTACTTTTTGGTCTTTGGGCATGCCATTGCAGTCATAGCACATACTAACAACATAAGCAATGATATTGCAGATGGAAAGATTGCCCTTATCTGCAACGACCCCATGATGGGTTATTTATACGACGTTTGAGACGAGTGGCATTCAAGCAGTGGTAAAAAAATTTATAGACATATAATGAAAAAGGCAGTTGACTAAATATAGAATAGTAAACCTTAAATAGTCATGCACAACTTTATCAAATGGTCGTAGAATTTTAAAAAATTGTTCTTTGCTATGCCATAAACAAGATCTCTACAAAGCATAATCTAAATATAAACTATAATATGTTTACTTTTCAAGTTGTATGGTATAATTTAATGAGAAATGTGTTTTTAAATGGAATTAAGAAGTGTATTAAAAATATGGGATTATTTGTTTTATGGATAACAAATTACAAATTTTATAAAGTTTAAAAGAAATGTTTAAATTACAAATCAATTTGTAAATAAAGCCTATTTTATATTTTATAATTAATTATATTTAAGGCATTTACAATTATTTATATTGTGACATAATTAAGTTTAATACAAGTAGTTAAAAAGATGTTTTGGATATAAGCAAGACTCCTTGTTTTCTTTATCTAATTTGAGGCATGTAATGCATTTTGTCATGCCTCACCTATATTAAGCATAAGTGATCTTAATTTGAGGTCATAGGCATCAAGAAGTACAATAGGTTGAGTCAAGACTACCTCAATGACCTTGTCTTTGTGCAATACAATCTTAGGCTTTGCATAAGACAAGTAGAGGGTAGTGGATCTGTAGAGGGGGGAAACCGCCCTACTACATACAATTCTCAAGGTTGGATCTGCAAAGAGAGAAAGCCTTGAGGTGAACTGCATGGGTTGCGTTGTTCTCTGCGTTCGATGTAAAAGAGGGGGAAAGGATTCACCAGGAATGGCTTTAAGGACTCGCTCCAAATCCACGGGATTTTGAGAATGTTTGATGTATTTGATTCAAGACAATTAACTATCTTTGGCCTTTCTAGATCTATGCTATGAAAGATAAAGAACAATACAAAAATACAATATGTAAGAAGACAAGAGCTAACCCTCAAATGATTCTTCCTTTGAATACTTTCTAACCCTAGGGTTTCAAGACAAAAAACCTTCAAGCAAGGGCTCAAGAGAAGATGCACAAACAATATTAACCCTAAGTGCACACTATATGTTGTTTTCCTTTCAATGCCTAGAAATCAATTAAATATCTTTCCTTTATATCAAATCTAGGGTTTTATAACAAAAATAACAAACACCCAACAAATAGCCTAAAGACTAACTTAGGGCACTTATCTTATCCGATGGTTGATCCTAGCTTTTATCCTTTGTCCAACGATATCAACAATTCATGTTCTTGCAAGATAGCTTGGTAAAAACTTGAACAATGTGATTAGCGTTAGGAGGCCTGCTTGGGCCACTATATAGCAAATGCTTGGAGGCACAATAGTCAAGTCCCCTAGGTCCTTTTAGTTGACCTTTGAAAATAGAAGCGAAAGTTGACCTTTGGAAGATGAAAAATCGTAACATAATATAGTAGAATAGAACAATATAACAAAGCACAAAATCAAATAGTATGTCCTATATGCTATCTAAAATACATATCTAGGGTTTGGGGGTAGTAATTTGCCCCCAAAAATAGTTTGTGCGAAATTACGCCCTACAAGGAGTGACCATGATTTCGTAGACTGGTAAAATCACGCCCTAGTATGATCGAGCGTGAATTCGTAGAAGCAAAGAGAGAACTTAGAAAATGTGAATTGATAGATGTGTAATCAAAACCTAACTAATATGCAAAATACATAAGAGCAAAAACAACCTGGTGGTAGTGAAGAAGCAAGCAAAAGGGATGGAGACCTCCAAGTAGTAGATTCCTCCTTAGGGCTTCAACACTTGTCCACCAAGGGCAACAACACATAATCCAATGCAATAGAAAACAAAGCTTCAATAGATCACACTTCACACTTACAAGTTAGATTGCTTGCAGAAGAAGAAGAAGACCTCAAAAAATAGAACTTGGAAATTGATTGTGTTAGAAATTAACTTGCTTGATAAAACTTGATTGGGAAAAAGAAAACTTCAAACCCTCCTTTTATAGTGGATTTGAAAGAAGAATGGGCGGGAAAAACTAAGAAAAGCTGACCTCAAAAGAAATCAACTTTGAAAATTAGAGTTTCCTAGAAGAAAATTCTAGAAATGCAAAATCGTGCCTTGCCAAGGCCGACCATGATTTCGCAATGCGAAATCGCACCCCATAAAAGTGGACCACGACTTCATAACTGCTCGACCCCATGTAGTTTTAATGCATTTTGGAGGGTCAAACATAGTCAAAATGGGTCATATCATATATCGTTGGAAAGCTCTTTCCAAGCTCGACCTAACGATATAAAGATTTAGAATAAATGGAGAGGATTTGCTAGGGGGAAGTTAGCTCAAATATGAACCTATTTTTTTAAGGATCTAGGGAAAATTACTCACCTTAGTGGGTCAATTTTTTGTGTCTACATTTTACCCCCTCTTTGATGTATTTAAGGCCAAGTAAATGCAGACACGAAAAATTAGCCCACTTTAGTGAGCAATCTTCCTTGAGCCCTCTAGGAGACCCCCTAGACTTCCCTAGGGTAAGGGTTAGGCTTATCCCTCACTTTTTCTCTAATTTTTCCTCTCTATGCAAAATCGCGCTCTCCCTTGATGGGGTACGATTTTGTATAGGGTAAAATCGTGATCGGCCTTAACGGGGCATGATTTCACCTTTTAGGATTTTTCTCTAAGGAAACCCTAATTCCTCAAATTTGGCATGTTTGGCATCAACTCTTCTTGGTTTTCTCACCCATTTCACCTTCAAATACATTATATAAGGAGGGTTTGAAATCATTTCTAGAGCACGACAATGAATTATAACGACAAATCATGATTATTAATTACAAGTGTTTTTAAGTGCTCGCTAATTGACCTACATTCTTCTTCTTCTCCCACAAGCAAGCTAACTTGTAATTGTGAAGTTTGATCTACTACATTCAATTTTTTATTATTGTTGCTCACTTTGGTGGATTTGTGTTGAAGCCCTAAGGAGAGATCAATTATTTAGGAGGTCTCAAGCCTTCTGCTTACTTTTGTGCTATTTTATAGGTGATTTCACTCTTCTACATACATATTATGGTTTTCTATATCACACATTAGTAATTTTGCATTAATCTAACATTTTTTACCTCGCTTTTGCAAAATCATGCTCGGGTCTCTATGGGGCATGATTTCGTTGGTGCGATATCACGCTTGCTTGTTATGGGGTATGATTTCTCTTGAACTATGTCTATGGAGAAATAACTATTCTAGACCCTGGATATGCATCCTAGGTTGCATATAGGGTGTAGTGCTACATTTTGTATGTGGTTCATCATTTTATTCTGTTGTATTTTGATATGCTTGATTTCTTCCAAAGGTTAATTTCTACTTATATTTTCAAAGATCAACTAAAAGGCCCTAGGAACTATTGTACAATTGTTGTAACACAACATTTGAGTATTCCCGATGGGGATGTGTTTTCCAAAGGTAAGAATGATCCCTAGACAGAGCTTGTTCCAACTACCAAATCGAACAATCTTCCAGTTACCCAAACTACCCTTGTACGAATTGTTGATCTCTTGTACAGTCTTTAACACATACACTATACAATATCAGATCGTACAGTGACCAATATGGTATGATATTGCACTAAGAAAAATTGACAGATGCTGTCGTACATAGTTTTGTAATCGTTCAAGCCAATTACCAAAAATGCCAAATCGGGAAAATTTCTATCAATCACCTGGTTTACAAAATCGGGTAATAACTCTGTGTATGATTTATATGATGTATGATGTACGATATGTATGATCCAAAAGTACAAAAAGGTAGTAATTGCAATGCTATTCTGCTCCAATCTCTCTCCGGGATGTTTTGTAGAGGTTTTAATAGCCTAACAAGATGGTTCCATTCATAGACAAAACTCCCAATCCGGGTTAGTGAGAGATTCCATTCAAGCAATTACATCCAAAAATTATATAGTCGATCTCAATACGTCCTTTTCCACATTCTCATGCTTCTAGATCATTCTCCATGATTCCACCAGTAACAATCTTCTCACAAAGCTGCAACAAAGCCTAGAACTAACATATAATAGTAAGAAAGGAAATTCATTCACACAATGATAATCCACAATGCATCAATCATACACAACAGGGCCATACACTGTCATCCACGTCTATTATTATCATTAATGGTTGTCAACTCAGTTACAATGTGGAAACTCTATCAATATCATAGCAATAACTCAAATATTACTATCTCTATACTCTAGCAACTAAGAACTAGTAAACTAGTAGCCAAACCTACAAATTCGAAAATGGAGCCTTATATAACGTTTTCTAGGTCATTCCAAAGTGGTTCCTGAGACAATCCATTATTCACAACTACCCAATTACAACTGAATACAATATTTTGGCATTTTCCTAAGTTTACACCTTATGTTAGCAAATCCATGCGACCTTTCATCCTAAAATTACATTTCCTTTGCATCTCATTGAATTTTGGTACGCCCTGTATGATTTGCCACTGCTCTGTACGGTTTGCCACTTCAGTTGTATGGTCTCCTGTACGATTTGCTCCCACTATACAGTTTCACAAAACTGGAGCAAATCATCCCCAAAACTGTCCAAAACTTAGCAAATCACTTCTTTTTCTGGGAGGTGGATTTGCTGCCTACATCTACCCTCCTCTTTACTTTAGTTGGTGTCCTCGACGACTCGTTCTGTTTCTTTTGAAGTGCTTCTAATCGAGCTACCTCAGCCTCCAAGTCCTTGACTTGGGTCTTGTACATTTCCCTTTCATTCCTCAACTTGGTTGCATAGCTCCCCATCGCGATGAATTTGGCTCCGTGAAGGTTAGCCTTTTCCTCAACAAATTTCATGAAGTCCATCATCTACTTTTCTCGATCGGAGGTACTCTTAGTCAACTTATCTTTCCAATGAGATTCTACTCGAGTAGATGCTTGGAGTTCCTCATTCTTTTCATCGATGGTCTCCAAGTGATGTTTGATGTCAACTTCTAGAGCTCAAACCTGGTCTTATTTGATCCTTACTTGAGCTTGCTTCTCAATGACCATCTCGTTGAGCTTCTTGTTGTCCCTCGTCAACTCCTCTATCTACTTCGCTTGTGTAGTCATTTGTTCATTATTTTCGGCCAACTGAGCTAACATCTGCTCATCCTTTGCTTTAAGTTGTGCCTCCAACTCCTTGATCCTATCTTCTACCATCTGGAAAATTTGTCGCTTCTCCTCTTTGAGCGTTGCAATCTTGGATTTAGACTCTACTCTTAGGCCTGATAGATCCTCCTCCAATTTCTTTATTTTCTCTTCTATCGTTCTACTTTTCTATAGTTCTTCCATTACGACCAATTCCTTTTGAGTGGATGCGATCTCTTCTACCTGTGCCTCCTTGAGCCGATGGATTTCTGCCAACCCAACACTCAGCAACTCTATCTAGTGTGTTAGGAAGTTCAACTTCCTTAGGCTAATGGACACTCCTGTAGTGACCCTTCTATACTCCACTTCTACCGTATTGATTGGGCAGGTTGGATGACTTACTCGATCCAAATAAATCCTCGGGTCCTTTCTGTAGTTTGTGAACATCCCTTCTGGCAAGTCTTCTCTTACCAACATTGTTGTTACCTCTTCCCTGGGTAACATCCATGGATACTGTGCGTGGATATCAGCTATATTCTTTGTTTGCTCTGCACTATTCACCCATTTTGTTATGCGCTCCAACTCGAGAGACACTTGTTCCCATAGATTTAGTTTTCCTACATGGCCAATGTTGAATTCCATTCTTGCACTATTCATCACATAGCCTAACTGAGCGAAAAAGTGGTCCACGTTATCCTCTATTCCTCGTACCTCCTCTTCCATTGTAACTCTCTCAAACCACGATATCTCCAAGAGATAACTAGATTGCATTCCCTGTCGTTCTTCTTTTGTAGGAGTCCTTAGTTCTTCTTCTCTAAGGTGGCTAGAGCTTCCTAAAGATCTCTAAGTGCTCTCTCGGTGTCTATATTTTCTCGAGATGGAGATTGTTTCTCTCTTTTCTCCTCCCCCTCGCTATCCAAAATATTTATGATCTCCTTTTTAGATTGCTGCTCAACTTGCTCCTGAGCCTTTTCTGTTTCATATGAGCCTTCCTGTGGCTCCTCTATATTTTCTTGAACTTCTTCTTGTTCCTTGCCATCCACTTGTTATTACTCTGTCACATTCTATTCTTAGATATGCTATGCATCCCCTATTGTGACCTACTAAGCAACAAGTGCTTCACTTTTTTGTGGCACTTCTACATCCTTTGAAACTTCTTGTCAGCTAGAGCCTCCTGATACAATCTTGTACCGAATCTTCTTCTTAGGCTTTGCCACTATGGCACTCGGTCCCACTCCTGCTTCATCCTAGGTAGTGGCTACTCCATAGTGCCCTACCTCAATTCCTCTAAAGAAATCAGAGGCATCCATATTATCAAAATGAGAAAAAATCTTCGATGAGCGTACTATTTTCTCTACCTCTGCCCAACACAACTCATCTAGCTTTGTCGCTTTTGAATATGAATCTTCCATTCTTCGTACTTTTGGAGATGCTTTACCTGCCATTCTCTCTCGCTACCTTCTTGTCCTTATTTGTATAGGGCTACTCTCCCTTTCTTGCTTGAGATGTTTCTCCTGCTACCTTCTTGTAGGTACTTATTGTTCTAGTTTCGGCTCCATTCATCTAGAATATTTTATCCGATGGTTTACATCAGCATCCTCCTCTGGAGAAGTGTATTCCTAAGCTTCACTCTTGTGTCGCTCACTCCTTGTGCGTGGTTTCTCAGGAGTAACCTTACCTATGGGTAAAGCTTTTGCCCATCTCAATATTATTGGTTGATCTGGCCTAATTTATCTAGGTGATGTCAACCCTGGGAACTACATTCTCGCTTTCATAACTGCATTTAGAAGCAATCCTATAGCCTGAAAGGCCATCCTAAAGTTCTTTGGTAGCTTCATCAATGCTTCATGCATCCATATATCCAGATAAGTACCCCAATAATATGGAATCCCCTTGGTAATACCTTCTGCATACTAGGCCATCCACATCGGCATCTTCGTTTCCCTTATATCACCTGATAGTCGAGCCATGATTGTGTTCATTGCACAAGCCCAGTGTTCATTTCGTAATTGGCTCTATTTTATTTCACACATTCCTACACCATAAACCTTTGCCTCTGTCAGTGATTTGACAGTGGTCATGGTAGTCACTTGGCGGTGTGCTTCAATTGGGTCTACCAATTTCTTTATTATATCTATGCCTTCCGTTGGTAGCCCAAATGTTCTCCTAAATCCTTTGCCAACACTTCCACCTTCACTGACCTCTTGCCCACATTGACCTAGGTTGTCTTTGTCGCTACATTATATGCCTGAACTATCTGTAGAAGATAGTTCTGAAAAACTATCTTATGAAATAGTGGAATCTGCGTAATGAATGATACTTGCGCGCTCTCAAATGTCTTCCTCCAAGGATGAGACTTATTCTTCTCATCTGTCCACCATTTCCTGCATGCTTCCGCTTCATCCTGTACAAATATCATATTGGAAAATTCCACCTGGCATTCCTCCTATCCACTGCTCAGGTGTTCCTCCTGCTATGGTACATGCACTTCACTCCTCAATTCCCTTTGTGAGGTAGTGTCTTGGGCCATCCTTACCGCTCTATACCTCGGTGGTGTTCTATCCAGGTGTGCCCTCCAATGGCCTTGTCTCCTTCATGGATGATTACCATGCCTATTGTGGGATTGAAATTGACATTAGAAGTGCTACCGTGAGTACTCCTCTCTGTCGTGAAGCAAACCTAGTTATCTCTCCACCCTATTTGCTTCAATCCACCTCAATCGACATCCAAAGTCCTCTGTTGATATCATTCCTTCAACATCTCGCTGATTGCACAAATCTCTCCTCCTCAATTAAGAACGTACCATAAATTGTACAACCCTCTGTGAAAGTGTAAAATGTACAATTCTGAGCACTATGTACTATTTTACCTTCCTTTGTTTCCTCTCAGATCATACACCCTTTAGTAGTTTTTCCCTTTTGACTCCGTCAATACTCTAATGGTCACTTTTTTTTGGCAAATTGTACAATGACGACTTGAAACCATACAAGGCATCAATACTCCATACGCTGCTTCCTATTGGCTGCCCTCCCCTTTAAAACTTGTACGATTCTGTACGTTTTTGTACGATCTGCTAAAAAATTACCAAAAATGGCAAAAAGAAGCAGCCAACTTGTGCCCTTTCACTTGAAAATCGTACAATCTGCCCAAAATCATACAATACTTTTTTGCTGACCCTCATTACTAAAAAATCTCAAGATTTTGCACTCCATTCGTAAATCTGACACTGACCCAGTTGTTGGAATGACCCAATCTACCTTTCCTTGATTTTTCTCAACAAATCATTTAGTCCTCTCCTGGCGCAATTTCTCTAGCTTTGACAAATTTTTGGTTATATGGTATGGTTGTACGGTATTTATTTCACGCTTACCATGTCTTCCAGCTCATATTTGCCAGATTCTTAGCTATTTAGGGTTTCAATCTTCTCTTTTCTTGTAAATCCACCAATTTCTACCACAAATCGCAGCTTCCTTCGACTTTTATTTGCAATTTCTCTACTCAAAATCCATACAATGATGTATTATGGCATCTTTGGCTGCAATATCTCATAAATTTTTTAATTTCCCCCTTTCTTTGGAGAAAAACCCCCAATTCTCTCTTCTCGGGTTAATTTCGAAGTGGAAAAGAACTCCCTAGTACAAATTCATAATGGGTCTGCAATATTCAGAATACCAATGAAAAATTCTTGCCCATGCAATTTTTTGTTATCAATTGTATGCTTTTCCCCTTCAATCTCCTAAAAAATTTGATTTCTTGCTTGCTTGGTGAAAAAAATTGGTTAAGTCTCCTTCCTTTTAAAGCAAGTTTCCAAAAACCCTAATAAAACCCTAAAATTTAAAAATAGGTGCCAATTTGCATGCAGTTTCTAGTTCAAATGCTAGATGATTGACAACTCAACAATTGATTTAAAATTTTGTCTTTTCCCCTTCTTTTCCTCCAACCGCTGCTTTTCCGCATGCCAAATTAAATGAGTTAGTTGGCAAATCATACATCGTACAATCCAGATCATACCATACGATTTGCATGACAATCTTGTCGTGTACGATTATCTGTTGTACAATTTCCCTCTTTTACTATACGATTTCATCACTTAGAGGAATTTTTGCTTTCTTTTCCTCCGGAGAGGTCACCATTTTCGGTTTTCAACCTCGCCCTTCTTAATTGCGTCCCGAGGGATTTTCACAACCAAGGTACAATTTTTTTTTCATTTTTCTTTATCTTTTTTTTCAATCCTAGTCTAATTATACTTACCTCCTGGGTAATTGTACAGTGACATTCACCTATACGACCCCATCCCAATCTTGGCCTCGAGGTTCGACCATCACATTTCGATTAGTGGTATCCTCTTGTACCTCTGCTTGACTGGTCCCTGCCTGTGATGTTGTTGCCTGTTCATTTGCCCTCTTGTAATGTGTATAGTTCAATATTGTACATCGATAGTTTGGAGTCTCGTCCCCCGGTAAGCTTTCTTCTTGTCGTCCAAATGATTGATCCTGAGGTGGTGGTGTCCTTACCACTCTACTATCATTTGGGCGACTTCTTTGCCTATCTCCACGGATCATTTTTGGCTCCAAAATTGGTGATTGGGTCCTTTGTTGACCCAAGTTTCTGCCCTCTACGAATTGTACCCTTCCTCTACCAACAAAGCTTCGATCGCGTGGGTATCTCCCCCTTCCACTTCTTCTAGACATGAAACCTCCCCATACTATCGATGACTCTTCTCTTACTCGGGGTAACCACTAGTTACCTACTTCCCGTTGGGGTCCTTGTCGATTCAGGGGTGGTCGCCCTCCTCTGTGTTTGCCAACCGCATTTTGTAACATGCCTCTTAGTCATAATATATCTTGTGGGTTCCTTGCACAATTTAAACATGCCAACAAGTTATTACCTGGCCATATAGGAATAGGGGGTCAAAATATTCCTCGTCCTCTACTTCCTCTAATTGCAACATCACTCATATTCCCATAATTTTTTGGTCGTCTAACTCGTCTTCTTTGTCAAATTCTTCCTCTTATTCCTCGATCATCAGGAGCAATCTCTACAAACTCAATATTGGATAGTGGACTTCCATTTGGTGACAATTATCGTAAGGTTATGACTCTTCTATCAGCTCATACCAAATGACGTCTCTATCTTCTTTCCTCAAAGAATCTTTGGGGGGATGAAGATGCCAATACTGCTCTATAATCGTCTGAAAAGTCCATTTTAGAGCTAGTCAGTCCGACCCTCTTCCCTTTATTCTGCCCAGTCGATTGGAAAATTCATCACTCTTTCCAGTTGTTGAACTTCCCTCCTTTGTCTTCTCAGCTGCTGGTGAGCTATCGTATATGCCTGTGTATCATTCTCAGGTCTGTCCTCAACCTGTCTCGGTCTCAATGTGCTAATTGGAATACTTTGATCCCTCTAAGGATTATGAGGATTCTATGATTAATCCTCATTTGTACTAGGCTCTCCTACAAACCATGATATTTCATCATCACTAGAATCTGCCATACCTGTTACATTATGATGCAATTCAGGTGATGTGGTGGTCTCCTCTATATCTCACCAAAGTACTCCTACATCCTCATTTACCGTAGGTTGCCTGCTTGGTGGAGGTTGTAAACTTGTACTTGTGCCTTCATTTCCTCTACCATTTCTTGGAGTTAAATCTTCAACCTCCTCAAGTTCACTTCCAAATCTTGTAATCTAACTACCTTCTATTCATCCAATCTTTGTATGGTATCATCCAATTCTTGGATTACTTATGCTCTCAGTCTCGCATTGTGACCCGTAGTGTTTGATACTCTTCCTGCAATTGTTGAGTTTGCATTCTCATTCTCTGTTGTAATAGCCCTATCCGAGCTAATGGGGAAAGTCTCACTAGCTCTTCTTCTAGCCTATCCTCCCTAGCATCCTCTGGAATTTCCATCTCAAATATTTCCACTCTATCTTCATTGCACACTATCAGCCTTACCCTTATTCGTCCTTTCGGTTGTCTGGGTAGTTCCCTATGTTCTATCTTTGGGGGCCTCCTATTCGAAGATCTTGGTAATAGTGCTCTCTCCTGATAGCCTTCTATTGTTGGAGGGATCAAATCTTTTCCCTCTCTTATGGTCCCGACAGTCTGTCTAATATGTACTCGCACTCTTCTTCTTTCACCATGTCCAGGTGCCAACTCTTGTTGTTCAATTATTGGCTGCCCCTCCTCCATTTCAGTGAAAAGTCCTATAAGTCCAAAATCTGGCTCTTATTGCGATAGACCTGGTTCATGATGAGCCTCGTTTTGAGCATCTACTTTTCTTCTTCATTCGATTGCTTCTGAAGCAATGAATAAATACTGTACTTTATAAGGCTTCAGCTTTGAGCCATTTACAGTGTTGGGTACTTTTGTTCCATTCAGGTTATGCAACCTGACCGCTCCATTATACAATACTTCAATTACTTTATAAGGGCCAAGCCATAATGTCTTCAGTTTACCTGTCTTGATCTCCCTCTTCCCGTTAAACTTGAAAACCAATTCCCCTAGCCTAAGTTCCAACTTCCTCAAATGCTTGTCATGCCACACCTTTCGTCTCTTCTGGGCTACCTCAATTGCCCACTGTGCCATGACTCTTCTTTCATCTAGTTTGGTCAGCATCATCAATCGTTCCTCCAAACTTTCTTGATCTCCTAAGCGATGCTCTACCGCAACTCTCAAGCTTGGTATCAAGAACTCGAATGGCACCACCGCTTCCTGACCATACATCAATTTGAAAGGGGTATGTTCCATTGTTGGTTTAAAATTTATTCTATACACCCACAAAACAAACGATAACCTTTCCTCCCAATTTGCTCCTTCTATCCCATAGGTTTTATACATAATGATACTAAGACTTTAATAGTCGCTTCTGCCTACCCGTTCACTCTTGGGTAGTATGGACTAGATAATGAATGTAAAATCCTAAACTTTGTTGTCAACGTCTTGATAATCTCATTAACGAAGTGTCCTCCTCGATCACTCGCTATTCATAGTGGAATATCAAATCTTGTGATTATCTACTCGTACAAAAATTATGCTATACTTTTAGCAACATTATCAGGTAATGCTTTTGCTTCTACCCATTTTGTGAGGTATTTCGTTGCCACTATGATATATCTATATTTTCATCTTTGAGATGTCTTAAATGGTCCTACGAATTCTAAGCCCCAACGTTCGAACAACTCTTGTGGATGTGATGGGTTTAAGGGCATAAAATCCCTCCTAACTGGTTTTCCTTCTCTCTGGCAAGTATCACAAGCTTTCATGTGTTCTTTTGCATCATTGTACAATGTGGGCCACCATAGACCTGCTAACAATATTTTCCTTGCAATCGCATCCAGTCCCATATGTCCCCCTGCTAAGCCTGCGTGGGCTTATTTTAATGTCATCTTAACTTCTTCCTCCATTACACATCTCCTCAAGATACCATCACTTCCTACTTGTATAGAAATCCTGTTATTATTTGAAAATGTGCTGACTTCATGATTATTTTCTTCTTCTCAATTGTCGTCATCTCTTGTGCCAGCTCCCCTATGGATTGATACTGGCCAACCAACTTGTACCATGATGGCACAACATTGATGGTAAATAACTGTGCATTTGGAAATTTATTAGGAACCCCTATTCTTGTTGGCTCCCCTGATCGTATTTGAGAAAAATTGTCTGCAATCACATGCTTCTTGCCAGGTCTCACCACAACTCAGAATACAAAATCTTAGAGCGTCACGAGCCACCTACTAACTCATCCTTGAATTACTGGTTTGTTTATTAAGTACAACAATGTTTGGTGATCGACATAAAATGCAAAAGGGATTTGCCAATAGGTAATGCCTAAATTTTTGAACTGCATATACCATCCCCAAGGCTTCCCTTTCTATTGTACTATAATTTCTTTTTGGCCTTGACAAAAGACGACTAGCAAAGAAAATCAGTTGATCCAGCTTAAACTGTCCTTCTTGTGCCAACAGACATCCAATTGCAAAGTTTGAGGTATCAAATGATGAGGCCTGAAAATGCCTCATTTTTACACTATGTTTGACTGCCATATTACTAAACATGACAAATTTAAATGCCAAATAGTTGATTAGAATATATATTTGTTAAGTGTTTGCATGATTTTATGTTAGGAACACTATATCTCTATTTTTTACTATTTTCGCATTTTGTGACTAATTTTTCTTGATTAAGTAGCAAGTAAAAAAATGCATTTCAATTAACCAAATGTGGTATGATGATATCCATTAAATTATCAATGGTTTTTGAATGTTTTCCTCCCCTTCAACTTGTTTCAAATCCACATTGAAGCCAAAATTTTAGGACTGTCATAAATCTAAAAATCTAAAAAAAATAGCCATATAAAAATCAGCAACCTATCACTTTATAGGAACACCTTGAAGTTGTCAAGAAAATAATGAGGATATGGATGGAATGAGTTCATAAGGACTACAGAAGATATCTGACCTATTTAGAAGCATTTCCACATGGTCTAAATAGGTAGCAACAGGGTATAACAGAGCAAGGACAATTGTGCAGCACTGTTGCACTATTTCAGCATGGTTACTTGGTGAATGAAGTGTATAAATTCAATAGCAACTTGATGTACTCCTTCATGTTGATATTTGAATAATTTTTTCATGTTATAATTTATTTGAATTTCCAAGAAATACCAATATTTTACAACTGTGCAACAGACGTGGAAAATGCAGTAATTTACCATGTAAATTCCAGCAAGCTACCAATGAATGGCAAGGCATGGAATTCACAAATGGAGAGGAATGAAGGCTATTGCAATCTAATACTGAGGGCTAATCCACATGAGAAATGCAGCTAAAATAACTTGAAGAGAACATAGTTGGTCATTTCGAAGATCTTCGGATTGAGAAATACAGTCTCTTCAGATTGAGCCACTTAGCTCCGGATTGAGAATATAAAGTGCTTTTTGACTTTTTGACTATTTTTTGACGATGGAAAAATGGAAATAAGGTTGATAAGGTTAAGGGAAAATATCCCCCAACTGTCTTTGTCGTCCTTGCCGTCCAAAGCCACCATTCATTGAAAAAGATCAACTGAACCTCTTCTAGGATAAACCCAAAAATAATTGTAGCATAATAGAAAGTTGTTTGCAAGATAGAAATGGCATATTCTAAAGTGGAGAAAGATGTGTGAGATATTTCTAGACTCCTCCCACGTACTCCCACTACTGAAGATGCTTTCTAAGGGCCAATGACTACTACTACAACACAAACTTTCTAGATTTGCATTTATTTCAGATCTAGAATTATTGACAAATCACTATAAAGTAGCACATAGGCTGATTTGAGCATGGGATATGTTGTAAATATTTATATAAATATGGGAATCAGTCTACAATGTCGTGTTTTGGCCTGGAGGAAGAGGAGGAAATTTTTTTCAGAGAATTCTTTCTTTTCCCAAGACTGATTTCCAATCAGGAATAAAATATCTAGGATTTTGTTTGAAGCCAAATAACTATGGCATAAGAGACTGGGATTGGCTGGTGGGAAATATAGACAAAAGGATTTCTATGTGGTGTAATAGGTGGTTATCAATAGGAGGCAGATTAAATCTTGTAAAATCAGTCCTGGAGGCAATCCCTGTCTACTGGTATGGCTTGGATTTCATTCCAGTAGGGGTTCTTGAAAAAATAAAAAAAAGGTGCTTCAAATTTCTGTGGAATGGAAAACGGGACAAAGCAACCATTTTTTTAGCCAAATGGAAATCAATAGCAAAGCCAAAGGATGAAGGAGGTTGGGGTATTAAAAATATCCATATTTTTGGTAAAGCACTAGCTGCAAAAAGCTTATGGAGGCTGCTTACTCAAGAAAACCTATGGAGCAAAGTCATCAAGGCAAAATATATCGAACCTCTTTCTATGGAAGAGTGGATAAGGAAACCTGACAAGTCCATCAGAAAGGTGTCCAACTTTTGGAAAGCTGCTATTCAGGCCTTTCCACTTTTGGGAAATTGGTTGGCTTGGAATATTGGAAATGGTGAAAAAGTGAGAATTGGGGAAGATCCTTGGGTTGGTTGTGGCAATGAGCATAGACTTACTGAGGACCTCTTACTTTCTCTCCACAATGCAGGTTTTTATACTCTTTCTCAGGTGGCAGACCATGACACTACTACCATTTGGAAGCAAGGCTGGATGAGTGTGCAACATCTGGGACTTGAAGGCAAGAAGGCTGAGTCCTAGAAAGCTTATATGAAGGCACTTCTCATCAGTCATACTAGGATCAGACCAACAGTGGATGATGAGCTGGTTTGGACAAAAAATTCTAAGAGGGGTGTTTATACTGCTAGGATGGGATATAAGGACTTGTTTGCTCATGATAGGTAGGGGGACATTATCTGGTGGTGGAAAGCGATTTGGAAGGTTAAGACGCCTTTAAAAACCAAAATTTTCTTATGGTTGGCCCTCAATAATAGAATTTTAACTTGGGATGTTTTAATGAAGAGGGGGTTTCAAGGTCCTGGAAGGTGTACTCTCTGTCATAAGGAACTTGAAACTATCAACCATTTATTGGTTGGCTATATTTTCACAAAGTAAGTATGGAAGGAGATTGAGGTGATTACTAGGAGCACAGGTACTTGGCAAGGAGACACTTTGGAGCATTGTTTGCAGTAGTGGTTTGATTCTAAAGATCTGAAGTCCTACAGGGCCCTCCCTTTCGCGGTGGCTTGGGGAGTTTGGCTTGCAAGAAACTCAGATATTTTCCAAGCCTCCTCTCAACCTGCCTTTCAAATTGCTTCTCAGATCCATTCTTTCATTGTTGATATTGTGAAACCTACTGTGCAAAAAGGGCCAAAAAATCGAAAGCTGCCAATGTCAACAAAACAGCTCCCTGGGGTTTTTTTGATGGTGCTTGTCAAGGCACCCCTCTTATGTGTGGGGCTGGGGGAATCCTCTTTCTTAAGGATTCTCATTTCATTCAGTTTAAGGTTGGCCTTGGAGGGGGCACAAATAATTATGCTAAATTAATTGCTTTGAAGCTACTCTTGAAAATTGCTCTGGACCACCATGTTCAACAGCTCCAAGTTTTAGGAGACTCCTTGTTGGTCATCAATTGGATGAAGAAAATGTTCAGAATGGAGAACTTAACTTTGCAACCAATTTTTCAACAGGTAAACATTTTGGCAGATGTCGTATGCCCCATATCCTATACTCATATCTACAGAGAACTCAACTCTGGGGTGGATGCTTTGTCAAAGGAAGGTCTGCAGCTGGCGCAAGGAAGATGGGAGCTGGTGGAAATAAAGGATGGTGTGACTATCCAAGAGACAGCGATTTCTTTGCTCGATTAAAAAAAAAAAAAATTCAGGAGGTTGTTTCTCGATCGCTTTTCCTTTCCTTTCTATTTTTTCTCCTGTAGACAAAGTAGTTGAGCTTTATAGACACCTTTGTGTAGTGGTCTTATGGGAATTTTTAACTCTTAGCCCTTCCTTGATGGTACGATGAAAAGTTAGGTGGGGACAACCTATGTGTTCCTGCCTGGTTATTCCAGTTTGCCTTTGGGCAACTTCATAATGTAATTTTCTTTTTCTGGTGAAATAGAAATTATGATTTTTTTTCAGGGAAAAAAAAAATAACACAGCTCCCTCCTTGGTTGAGCCAGTTAGGAATTAGAATAGAGGAGAGTTTTCAATAGCAACAATTAGGACTATACAGTAATTTTTTGTAACAATTTTTAGCATGTTTTATCATCAATAAAAGTGTAGTTATTTTATCATTTTATGTTCTAAGTGTTAATTAGTTAAGGAGTTTTCACCTCCTTCTAGATCAGGAATTATGGGCCCACTTTCATATCTAGAAGGAGGATTTTTATGGTAGGTTTTAATCTGTAATTTTGCTACAACAGAATTAATAGATTATTTGTCAAGTTTACTTTTCTTGTTTTAAGTTTGTATAATGTTCTTTATGTTTTCTATTATGTTTCTATACAGCATTTGTGTGTGTATCAACTAACAAATTATATTAAGCATTTTTCCTTTGCTTTCCATGTTTTCCCTACTTTTCTATTTTAGCAACTTTCCATTTTCAGTATATTTCATTTTGCTGTCAATTCTTGTAGCAGAAGCTTGACGACCTTTTATGGCAGGACATTGATAGGTATTTTTAGTATAAGTTTTATTTACAAGCATCATTTCAATTATGCAAGAGTAACTAGGTTTTAATTCTATAAATGTAACTTAGGATTTCATTTCAGCAACATTTAAATTCAGTAATTTAAATTCTGTTATTTTAATTCTACAAAAGTAGATTAGACTTTCAATTTAGCAATTCTAATTCCTACAATTGTAGTTATATTTCAATTCCTACAACTTAGAATTAGTTTTTAGTTCCTGTAAGTTTCCATTCTATAGATTAGGTTTAGTGTGACACCAAAAGGCTAAACCAAATTTGTCTCACCCAATAAATGCTTGAAATTTGAATGTCTGAATTGTACTCTGCCCTAGCCTTCTATCGTAGACAACCTTGGAAACCACCCAAGATTGATAAGATCTTTGAGATTTAATAATGTGCTTAACGACAACGCATCATTTTGGCACCGTTGTTGAGTAACACGGTGTTGTTAGAGGGTAAAAGTAGCCCAATAATTTTTAATTATACTAAATTGTGAAATTCAAAGTAAAATTTGGATAAATGATTGTTATTAGTAATAGTTTTTGGTAAATTGCATTTCAATCCATTTAGAAAACAAGCAACCACAAGAAGGTGATCTTCAAACCTAGGGGTTAAATTGCTTATGTTTGAAATTCTTGATAAAAATTGAAAGAATTCATCATCCTTATTATCAAGAAACATAAGATCTCTCAGAGGAGCCATCTGCTAGTACTGCCATTTTTATATCCATATCATCAGGGTAGTATATAAAAATTTGTACTTGGTGTTGGGAAGACATCATGGCAGATATACAAGACTATCCCTTGAACAAAACAATCATATCAACTACTTGTAGTATTTGTTCATAAGGACATATCACTGATAAATGCCATTTACTTCCACAACTCAGAGATGCAAAATTTGTTGCTTGGTCTAAATTCTTCTCAAGGGAGATCCCAACAACAACAAATAGAGCAAGTAAAACCACTACCTCCAACCCAACCTGTGGTCAATATGAATAATACAGGACATGTAAACCCTATCTATGTAAGTTGAGTTAGTTAAAAAACAAATCACAAAACTTTTGCACAATCAAAATAGAAGTTTAAAGCTTAATAGTGATCCTAGAGTTTTGCCATTATTGCTTAAATATTGTTAGGGTTTTACCATGCTAAACCAAAACCTAACAATTCTTAGCCTACATCAAAAATAGGTGATCTCATTAGAGGTGATCCTATCTGACAAGTAGTTGATCTGCTAAAGTTATACACTTCTTGTCTTATTGTGTAAATCAAAAATATGTCTTTTTAAGCCTAACCTGTGATCAATCTAAATAATATAGGATAGGCAACCCCTGTCTATGTAGCTGAATCTGGTAAAAAAAAACTGCAGGAAATGTTATTGACTACAACAACATCCAACTGTGCTCAAACAAGAACTTACCTAAGCTTGAAGAGACAAAAATCAATGGAGATACACAAAAAACCTTTAGTCCAAACACACAAAAATTAGCCTTGGATAAAGGAGAAAAACTAGAAAAACTATACATAGAAAATTTACTTCCATTGAACTCCTTAGTAATAAATTACAAAGGGGTAAATTTTGTCCTCCTAGGAATGAAACAAATAGAAGTGCAGCCAAGAAAATTCTTGAACATTTTTAGCTGGCTGACTTATAAAAAAAAGCAAAATTGTTGTTATTTTGAAACAATATTTTAATCCCTTTACATGGAATTACAAGGGCATATCAAGATTATATCTTGATGTAAGCACTTAACATCTTTTGGGAATTGGTATTTAATTGTTTCAAGTACAAATTGACAAGATTTTGCAGACTAGGAGACATGGACAACACTTGATTGAAGAAGTTTTCAGATATGGAGCAGTGCTTCTTTCTCCCATTGGTAATTCATGGAGGATGTTAGTGGTGAATGGACATTGCCTTCGGGTATACCATGCACCATTAACTAAGGAGGAGTTCTTGAAGGAGAATCCATTGGATGTACACGTAATGGAAGAGAATTTCTCTTCAATATCAGATTCAGAGTGATGATAAAAAGTTTGACAAAAAAAAATACAAGAAAAGCAAAAAGAATAATAGTCTTGTTTGTGAACTTCCTTCTTGGGTACAAGCAAGACAAGAAAAATTCAAAAAAAAAAGAGAGAAAAAAATTGCAGCAAAGGCATGGCCCACAAAATGGAGATACATGAGGACAAACATCAATTTTAGCAAAGAAGAGGAACAATGGAGCCAATACTTCATTTCCAACAATAAGGAGGCAATTATGATGTAAGAAGATTCTTACTGCTCATTTAGAAAGGAAGGTTGCATCAATGTTGCAAGTTTCAACAGAAAGAGATGGTGTTTTCATACAATAATTGACATGTTTTTGTAGAATAAGGTTTGGTCTTATCCAAATAAGAGTGAGAGATGTTCTCTCATTGAAGCACTTGAAAAAAAAAGGGACAAAAGTTGGTTGAAAACTAGAAATGGCAACCTCTTCTGATGAAAAAAATAAAAATAAAAAAGATGAAAAAAAAATGAATAATTCAGTAGTGAAAACCTTCTTGGAGGCGCTACTTAGTTGGCTTGCATGAAAACCAATTTTCTGGCATGCATTGCCTTATTTATCTGCCCATAATTGTTCCACCATTGTACAAATATCACACTGCACATGTGTTATGTTTATGTTTTTAGATAGCCTACTAACAATCATCAAAAGCAGCTTGTAAGGTGCATGACCAATTTTCAGGACAGTAAGGTATGTGTTTCTTGCATTTAATTCATAGTAAATATTTAGCATTTAGTGTATGATAATTGGTATTTGGCATAAACTATTCATACAATATTGGAAAATTGAAAATGAAACATGTTCAAGATGTCAAGAAACACCCCCTTATGCCCTTACTTGCATGGAAATTCCAAAACTGTGCAAAAACCTAATTTTGGGACAGACATGGTAGCAATTCTATTTCAATTTGTAGGGCAAGTTTCAGAAGGAGAACTGCAAGTATATATCTCACAATTGTTTGATAAATTGAAGGAGGATAATCAGCAAAATGCACCTGAAGGTTCTATTTTAGTACTACTTGAATAAAACAAAAAAACCCCAACAGTACAAAACAAAGAATAACATCTAAACAAAAGGATGAAGAAGGGATTTTTGATGTTATGGAAGGCTTATACACTCTATAGATGGACCCACAATAGAATCTGTAGCTAACTTTTGCATATGAGGTCATTTTTACATTTTTTGATGCATCTTCGGAATAAGCAGGATATCTTCAAAATGAGTAGGATATCTTCGAAATGAGAAGGATATCTTCGGAATGAGCAGAAATTATACCAAAATTGCTGAAAATATTGTAGAATAGCAAAAAAAGTAGGGTACATCAAATATTGAGGTTCCTAAGGCTATACCACATGTAAGTACATCCCTCAAGCATTTCAAAATCAAAATTTTATCAATTTTGTTCAAAAGGTGTAAACAACAAGAATAGGCATTCAAGCTGAAATATTGTTAAGAACAAAAAATTCCATCAGTAGTAGTGCATCTGCCAAATATGGCTCCACAATAAGGCTATTGTAAGATGAGTCACATGATACCAAGTCTTTAAGAGGTACCTTGCAGCACTAAAACTTGTAGAAGGGCAAAAAAAGAGTTAAAATTGCAGTAATTGTAGAAATTGTAATATTGAAGGATGAAAGTGTAGAAGTAAAAAAGTTGTAAGTTACAAATGAAAAAAAAATACAAGAAAAAAAAAGAGCAGAATAAAAAAAATTTCAAGGTTGTAGAAAAATGAAATACATGTGCTTAAATTGCAAAATACTTAGTGTAGTGCAACAAGAAGCAATTTATCAAGTAGTAGAGGGCAAAGGATATTTTTCACAAAGATAAAACTAGCATATTACAATGGCCTACTAGGATGCATGAGGGTATGCATCAGTTCAAGTTGGGGGGGAATGATGAGGCCTGAAAATGCCTCATTTTTACACTATGTTTGACTGCCATATTACTAAATATGACAAATTTAAATGCCAAATAGTTGATTAGAATATATTTGTTAAGTGTTTGCATGATTTTATGTTAGGAATATTATATCTCTATTTTTGACTATTTTCAGCATTTTGTGACTGATTTTGCTTGATTAAGTAGCAAGTAAAAACATGCATTTCAATTAACCAAATGTGGTATGCATATATCCATTAACTTCTCAATGGTTTTAAATTTTTTTCTGCCCTTCAACTTGTTTCAAATCCACATTGAAGCCAAAATTTTGGGACTGTCATAAATCTGAAAATCTGAAAACAAAATAGCCATATAAAAATCAGCAAGCTGTCACTTTATAGGAACACCTTGAAGTTGTCAAGAAAAGCATGAGGATATAGATGGAATGAGTTTAGAAGGACTACATAAGACATATGACCTATTTAGAAGCATTCCCACATGGTCTAAATAGGCAACAACAGGGTATAATAGAGCAGGGACAATTATGCAGCACTATTGCACTATTTCAGCATGGTTACTTAGTGAATGAAGTGTATAAATTCAGTAGCAACTTGATGTACTCCTTCATGTTGATATTTGAATAATTTTTCCATGTTCTAATTTGTTTGAATTTGCAAGAAATACCAATATTTTACAACTGTGCAGTAGAGCTGGAAAATGCAGTAATTTACCATGTAAATTCTAGCAAGCTACCAATGAATGGCAAGACATGGAATTCACACATGGAGAGGAATGAAGGCTATTGCAATATGATCCTAAGGGCTAATCCACATGAGAAATGCAGCTAAAATCACTTGAAGAGCATATAGTTGGTCATTTTGAAGATCTTCGGATTGAACAGGTATCTTTATATTGAGAAATACAGTCTCTTCGGATTAAGAAATATAGTCTCTTCGGATTGAGCCACTTAGCTCCGGATTGATAATAGAAAGTGCTTTTTGACTTTTGACTATTTTTTGATGGTGGAAAAATGGAAAGAAGGTTGAGAAGGTTAAGGGAAAATATCCCCCAGATTTCTTTATCGTCCTTGCCGTCCAAAGCCACCATTCATGGAAAAAGATCAATTTTGATCCTCTTCTAGGATAAACCCAGAAATAACTGCAGCATAATAGGAAGTTGTTTGCAAGATAGAAATGGCATATTCTAAAGTGGATAAATATGTGTGAGATATTTCTAGACTCCTCCCACGTACTCCCACCACTGAAGATGCTTTCTAAGGGCCAATGACTACTACTGCAACACAAACTGTCCAGATTTACATTTATTTCAGATCCAAAATTATTGGCAAATCACTGTAAAGTAGCACATAGGCTGATTTGAGCATGGGATATGTTGTAAATATTTATATAAATAAGATAGCTCCCTCCTTGGTTGAGCTAGTTAGGAATTAGAATAGAGGAGAGTTTTCAATAGCAGCAATTAGGACTGTATAATAATTTTTTGTAATAGTTTTCAGCATGTTTTGTCATCAATAAAAGTGCAGTTATTTTATCATTTTCTATTCTGAGTGTTAATTAGTTAAGGAGTGCTTTTTACCTCCTTCTAGATTAGGAAGTATGGGCCCACTTTCAGATCTAGAAGGAGGATTTTTATGGTAGGTTTTAATCTATAATTTTGTTACAGTAGAATTAACAGATTACTTGTCAAGTTTACTTTTCTTGTTTTAAGTTTGTATAATGTTCTTTATGTTTTCTATTATGTTTGTGTACAATATTTGTATGTGTGTCAGCTGACAAATTATATTAAGCATTTTTCCTTTGCTTTCCATGTTTTCCCTACTTTTTTATTTTAGCAACTTTCCATTTTCAGCATATTTCATTTTGCTGTCAATTCCTGTAGTAGAAGCTTGACGACCTTTTGTGGCAGGACATTGATAGGTGTTTTTAGCATAAGTTTCATTTACAAGCATCATTTCAATTATGCAAGAGTAACTAGGTTTCAATTCTGCAAATGTAACTTAGGATTTCATTTCAGCAACATTTAAATTTAGCAATTTAAATTCTGTTATTTTAATTTTGTAAAAGTAGATTAGACTTTCAATTTAGCAATTCCAATTCTTGCAATTGTAGTTAGATTTCAATTCTTGCAACTTAGAATTAGTTTTTAGTTCATACAAGTTTCCATTCTATAGATTAGGTTTAGTGTGACACCAAAAGGCTAAACCAAATTTGTCTCACCTAATAAATGTTTGAAATCTGAATGCCTGAATTGTACTCTACCCTAGCCTTCTATCGTAGACAACCTTGGACACCACCTCGAATTGATAAGATCTTTGAGATTTAATGATGTGCTTAATGACAATGCATCATTTTGGCACCGTTTCTAGGGAACATGATGTTGTTAGAGGGTAAAAGTAGCCCAATAATTGTTAATTATACTAAATTATGAACTTCAGAGTAAAATATAGATAAATAATTGGTATTAGTAATAGTTTTTGGTAAATTGCATTTCAGTCCATTTAGAAAATAGGCAACCAGAGGGAGGTGATCTTCACACCTAGGGGTTAAATTGCTTATGTTTGAAATTCTTGATAAAAATTGAAAGAATTCATCATCGTCATTATCAAAAAACATAAGATCTCATTTAGAAGAGTCATCTCGCTAGTACTGCCATTTTTATATCCATATCATCGGGGTAGTATAAACAAATTTGTACTAGGTTTTGGGAAGATATCATGGTAGATATACAAGACTATCCCTTGAACAAAACAATCATATCGACTACTTGTCGCATTTGTTCACAAGGACATATCATTGATAAATGCCATTTACTTCCACAACTCAGAGATGCAAAATTTGTTGCCTGGTCTAAATTCTTCTCAAGGGAGATCCCAACAACAAAAAACAGAGCAAGTAAAACCACTACCTCCAGCCCAACCTGTGGTCAATATGAATAATATAGGACAGGTAACCCCTGTCTATGTAAGCTGAATCTATTAAAAAAAAAATCACAAAACTTTTGCACAATCAAAATAGGAGTTTACAACTTAACGGTGATCCTAGAGTTTTCCATTATTACTTAAATATTTTTAGGATTTTACCGTGCTAAACCACAACCTAGAAATTCTTAGCCTACATAAAAAATAGTTGATCTCATTAGAGGTGATCCTACTTGACAAGTAGTTGATCTGCTAAAGTTGTACACTTCTTCTCTTATTGTGCAAACCAAAAATACATCTTTTTTAGCCCAACCTGTGATCAATCTGAATAATACAGGATAGGCAACCCCTATCTATGTAGCCGAATCTAGAATAATAATAAAAAAAACCTGCAGGAAATGTTATTGACTGCAATAACATCCAACTATGCTCAAACAAGAACTTATCTGAGCTTGAAGAGACAAAAATCAATTGAGATACACAGAAAACCTTTAGTCCAAACACACAGAAATTAGCCTTGGATAAAGGAGAAAAACTAGAAAAATTGCACATAGAAAATTTACTTCCATTGAACTCCTTAGTAAGAAATTACAAAGGGGTAAATTCTGTCCTCCTAGGAATGAAATAAATTGATGTGCAGCCAAGAAAATTCTTGAACATTATTAGCTGGCTGACTTATAAACAAAAAGCAAAATTGTTGCTATTTTGAAACAATATTTCAATCCCTTTACATGGAATTACAAGGGTATATCAAGATCTTATCTTGATGTAAGCACTTAACATCTTTTGGGAATTGGTATTTAATTGTTTCAAGTACATATTGACAAGATTTTGCAGACTAGGAGGCATGGACAACACTTGATTGAAGAAGTTTTTAGATATGGAGCAAGTGCTTCTTTCTCCCATTGGTAATTCATGGAGGATGTTAGTGGTGAATGGACATTGCCTTCGGGTATACCATGCACCACTAACTAAGGAGGAGTTCTTGAAGGAGATTCCATTGGATGTACACATAATGGAAGAGAATTTCTCTTCAATATCAGATTCAGAGTGATGATAAAAAGTTTGACAAAAAAAAAATACAAGAAAAGCAAAAAGAAGAATAGTCTTGTTTGTGAACTTCCTTCTTGGGTACAAGCAAGACAAGAAAAATTGAAAAAAAAAAAGAGAGAACAAAAATTGCAGCAAAGGCATGTCCCACAAAATGGGGATACATGAGGACAAGCATCAATTTCAGCAAGGAAGAGGAACAATGGAGCCAATACTTCATTTCCAGCAATAAGGAGGCAATTATGATGTAAGAAGATTCTTACTGCTCATCTAGAAAGGAAGGTTGCATCAATGTTGCAGGTTTCAATAGAAAGAGATGGTGTTTTCATACAACAATTGACATGTTTTTGTAGAATAAGGATTGGTCTTATCCAAATAAGAGTGAGAGATGTTCTCTCTCATTGAAGCACTTGAAAAAAAAAAGGACAGAAGTTGGTTGAAAACCAGAAATGGCAGCCTCTTCTGATGAAAAAAAAAAAAAGATGAAAAAAAAAAAAATGAATAATTCAGTAGTGAAAACCTTCTTGGAGGCGCTATTGAGTTGGCTTGCATGAAAACCAAATTTTTAGCATGCATTGCCTTGTTGATCTACCCATCATTGTTCCACCATTGTACAAATCTCACACTGCACATGTGTTATGTTTATGTTTTCAGATAGCCTACTAACAATCATCAAAAGCAGCTTGTAAGGTGCATGACCAATTTTTAGGACAGTAAGGTATGTGTTTCTTGCATTTAATTCATAGTAAATATTTAGCATTTAGTGTATGATAATCGGTATTTGGCATAAACTATTCATACAATATTGGCAAGTTGAAAATGGAACATGTTCAAGATGTCAAGAAACACCCCCTTATGCCCTTAATTGCATGGAAATTCCAAAACTATGCAAAAACCTGATTTTGGGACAAACATGGCAGCAATTCTATTTCAATTTGTAGGGCAAGTTTCAGAAGGAGAACTGCAAGTTTATATCTCACAATTTTTTGATAAATTGAAGGAGGATAATTAGCAAAATGCACCTGAAGGTTCTATTTTAGTACTACTGGAATAAAACAACAACATACAAAACAAAGAATAGCATCTAAACAAAAGGATGAAGAAGGGATTTTTGATGTTATGGAAGGCTTATACACTCTAGAGATGGGCCCACAATAGAATCTGTAGCTAAATTTTGCATAGGAGGTCATTTTTGCATTTTCTGATGCATCTTTGAAATAAGCAGGATATCTTCGAAATGAGCAGGATATCTTCGAAATGAGAAGGATATCTTCGAAATGAGCAGAAACTATACCAGAATTGCTGAAAATGTTGTAGAATAGCAAAAAGAGTAGGGTACATCAAATATTGAGGTTCCTAAGGCTATACCACATGTAAGTACATCCCTCAAACATTTCAAAATCAAAATTTTATCAATTTTGTTCAAAAGGTGCAAACAACAAGAATAGGCATTCAAGCTGAAATATTGTTAAGAACAAAAAATTCCACTAGTAGTAGTGCATCTGCCAAATATGGTTCCACAATAAGGCTATTGTAAGATGAGTCACATGATACCAAGTCTTTAAGAGGTACCTTGCAGCACTAAAACTTGTAGAAGGGCAAAAAAAGAGTTAAAATTGCTAATTGCAAAAATTGCAATATTGAAGGATGAAAGTGCAGAAGTAAAAAAGTTATAAGTTGCAAATGAAAAAAAAATACAAGAAAAAAAAAAGAGCAGAATAAAAAAAATTGCAAGGTTGTAGAAAAATGAAATACATGTGCTTAAATTGCAAAATACTTGGTGTAGTGCAGCAAGGAGCAATTTCTCAAGTAGTAGAGGGAAAAGGATATTTTTCACAAAGATAAAACCAACATATTACTATGGCCTACTAGGATGCATGAGGGCATGCATCAGTTCAAGTTGGGGGGAATGATGAGGCCTGAAAATGCCTCATTTTTACACTATGTTTGACTACCATATTACTAAATATGACAAAGTTAAATGCCAAATAGTTGATTAGAATATACTATTTGTTAAGTGTTTGCATGATTTTATGTTAGGAATACTATATCTCTATTTTTGACTATTTTCAGCATTTTGTGACTGATTTTGCTTGATTAAGTAGCAAGTAAAAACATGCATTTCAATTAACCAAATGTGGTATGCTTATATCCATTAACTTCTCAATGGTTTTGAATTTTTTTCTGCCCTTCAACTTGTTTCAAATCCACATTGAAGCCAAAATTTTGGGACTATCATAAATCTGAAAATCTAAAAAAAACAGCCATATAAAAATCAGCAAGTTGTCACTTTATAGGAACACCTTGAAGTTGTCAAGCAAAGCATGAGGATATGGATGGAATGAGTTTAGAAGGACTACATAAGACATCTGACCTATTTAGAAGCATTCCCACATGGTCTAAATAGGCAACAACAGGGTATAATAGAGCAGGGACAATTGTGCAGCACTGTTGCACTATTTCAGCATTGTTACTTGGTGAATGAAGTGTATAAATTCAGTAGCAACTTGATGTACTCCTTCATGTTGATATTTGAATAATTTTTCCATGTTCTAATTTGTTTGAATTTGCAAGAAATGTCAATATTTTACAATTGTGCAGTAGAGCTGGAAAATGCAATAATTTACCATGTAAATTCTAGCAAGCTACCAATGAATGGCAAGGCATGGAATTCACACATGGAGAGGAATGAAGGCTATTGCAATCTGATTCTGAGAGCTAATCCACATGAGAAATGTAGCTAAAATCACTTGAAGAGCACATAGTTGGTCATTCCGAAGATCTTCGAAATAAACAGACATCTTCGGAATGAGAAATATAGTCTCTTCGAATGAGAAATACAGTCTCTTCGAAATGAGCCACTTATCTTCGAAATGAGAACAAAAAGTACTTTTTGAATTTTTGATTATTTTTTGACGATGGAAAAAGGGAAAGAAGGTTGATAAGGTTAAGGGAAAATATCTCCCATATGACTCTTTGTCTGTCCTTGCCGTCCAAAGCCACCATTCATGGAAAAAGATCAATTTTGATCCTCTTCTAGGATAAACCTAGAAATAACTGCAACATAATAGGAAGTTGTTTGCAAGATAGAAATGGCATATTCTGAAGTGGAGAAAGATGTGTGAGATATTTCTAGACTCCTCCCACGTACTCCCACCATCGAAGATGCTTTCTAAGGGCCAATTACTACTGCAAAATAGACTATCTAGATTTACATTTATTTTAGATCCAAAATTATTGGCAAATCACTGTAAAGTAGCACATAGGCTGATTTGAGCATGGGATATGTTGTAAATATTTATATAAATAACATAGCTCCCTCCTTGGTTGAGCTAGTTCAAAATTAGAATAGAGGAGAGTTTTCAATAGCAACAATTAGGACTGTACAGTAATTTTCTGTAATAGTTTTCAGCATGTTTTGTCATCAATAAAAGTGCAGTTATTTTATCATTTTCTATTCTGAGTGTTAATTAGTTAAGGAGTGCTTTTCACCTCCTTCTAGATCAGGAAGTATGGGCCCACTTTCAGATCTAGAAGGAGGATTTTTATGGCAGGTTTTAATCTATAATTTTGTTACAACAAAATTAATAGATTACTTGTCAAGTTTACTTTTCTTATTTTAAGTTTGTATAATGTTATTTATGTTTTCTATTATGTTTGTGTACAATATTTGTGTGTGTGTCAGCTGACAAATTATATTAAGCATTTTTTCTTTGCTTTCCATGTTTTTCCTACTTTTTTATTTTAACAACTTTTCATTTTCAGCATATTTTATTTTGCTGTCAATTCCTGTAGCAGAAGCTTGATGACATTTTGTGGCAGGACATTGACAGGTGTTTTTAGCATAAGTTTCATTTACAAGCATCATTTCAATTATGTAAGAGTAACTAGGTTTCAATTCTGCAAATGTAACTTAGGATTTCATTTTAGTAACATTTAAATTTAGCAATTTAAATTACGTTATTTTAATTATGTAAAAGTAGATTAGACTTTCAATTTAGCAATTCCAATTTCTGTAATTGTAGATAGATTTCAATTCCTACAAATTAGAATTAGTTTTTAGTTCTGCAAGTTTCCATTCTGTAGATTAGGTTTAGTGACACCAAAAGGCTAAACCAACTCTGTCTCACCTAATAAATGCTTGAAATTTGAATGCCTAAATTGTACTCTACCCTAGCCTTCTATCGTAAACAACCTTGGACACCACCATGAATTAATAATATCTTTGAGATTTAATGATGTGCTTAACGACAACACATCATTTTGGCACCGTTTTTAGGGAACACGATGTTGTTAGAGGGTAAAAGTAGCCCAATAATTGTTAATTATACTAAATTGTGAACTTTAGAGTAAAATCTAGATAAATGATTAGTATTAGTAACATTTTTTGGTAAATTGCATTTTAGTCCATTTAGAAAACAAGCAACCACAGGGAGGTGATCTTCACATATAAGTACATCCCTCAAGCATTTTAAAATCAAAATTTTATAATTTTTTTTCAAAAGGTGCAAATAACAAGAATATACATTCAAGCTGAAATATTGTTAAGAACATAAAATTCCACTAGTAGTAGTGCATCTACAAAATATGGTTCCACAATAAGGCTATTGTAAGATGAGTCACATGATACCAAGTCTTTAAGAGGTACCTTACAGCACTAAAACTTGTAAAAAGGCAGAAAAAGAGTAAAAATTGCAGTAATTGCAGAAATTGCAATATTGAAGGATGAAAGTACAGAAGTAAAAAAGTTGCAAGTTGCAAACGAAAAAAAAATAGAAGAAAAAAATGAGCAAAATAAAAAAAATTGATTAAAAAAAAAATTGCAAGGTTGTAGAAAAATGAAATACATGTGCTTAAATTACAAAATACTTGGTGTAATGCAGCAAGGAGCAATTTATCAAGTATCAGAGGGCAAAGGATATTTTTCACAAAGATAAAACCAACATATTACTATGGCCTACTAGGATGCATGAGGGCATGCATCAGTTCAAGTTGGGGGGGATGATGAGGCCTGAAAATGCCTCATTTTTGCACTATGTTTGACTACCATATTACTAAACATGACAAAGTTAAATGCCAAATAGTTGATTAGAATATACTATTTGTTAAGTGTTTGCATGATTTTATGTTAGGAATACTATATCTCTGTTTTTGACTATTTTTAGCATTTTGTGACTGATTTTGCTTGATTAAGTAGCAAGTAAAAACATGCATTTCAATTAACCAAATGTGGTATGCTGATATCCATTAACTTCTCAATGGTTTTTGAATGTTTTCCTGCCCTTCAACTTGTTTCAAATCCACATTGAAGCCAAAATTTTAGGACTGTCATAAATCTGAAAATCTAAAAAAAATAGCCATATAAAAATCAGCAAGCTGTCACTTTATAGGAACACCTTGAGGTTGTCAAGAAAAGCATGAGGATATTGATGGAATGAGTTCAGAAGGACTACTAAAGACATATGACCTATTTAGAAGCATTCCCACATGGTCTAAATAGGCAGCAATAGGGTATAACAGAGCAGAGACAATTGTGTAGCATTGTTGCACTATTTCAGCATGGTTACTTGGTGAATGAAGTGTATAAATTTAGTAGCAACTTGATGTACTCCTTCATGTTGATATTTGAATAATTTTTCCATGTTCTAATTTGTTTGAATTTGCAAGAAATGCCAATATTTTACAACTGTGCAGCAGAGCTGGAAAATGCAGTAATTTACCATGTAAATTCTAGCAAGCTACCAATGAATGGCAAGGCATAGAATTCACACATGGAGAGGAATGAAGGCTATTGCAATATGATCCTAAGGGCTAACCCACATGATAAATGTAGATAAAATCACTTGAAGAGCACATAGTTGTTCATTTTGAATATCTTCGAATTGAACAAGTATCTTCAGATTAAGAAATGTAGTCTCTTCGGATTGAGCCACTTAGCTCCATATTGAGAATAGAAAGTGCTTTTTGAATTTTTGACTATTTTTTGATGATGGAAAATGGGAAAGAAGGTTGAGAAGGTTAAGGGAAAATATCCCCCAACTATTTTTGTCGTCTTTGTCGTCCAAAGCCACCATTCATGGAAAAGATCAATTTTGATCCTCTTCTTAGATAAACCCGGAAATAACTACAGCATAATAGGAAGTTGTTTGCAAGATAGAAATGGCATATTCTGAAGTGGAGAAAGATGTGTGAGATATTTCTAGACTCCTCCCACGTACTCCCACCACTGAAGATGCTTTCTAAGGGCCAATGACTACTACTGCAACACAAACTGTCTAGATTTACATTTATTTCAGATCCAAAATTATTGGCAAATCACTATAAAGTAGCACATAGGCTGATTTGAGCATGGGATATGTTGTAAATATTTATATAAATAACATAGCTCCCTCCTTGGTTGAGCTAGTTAGGAATTAGAATAGAGGAGAGTTTTCAATAGCAGTAATTAAGACTGTATAATAATTTTCTGTAATAGTTTTCAACATGTTTTGTCATCAATAAAAACGTAGTTATTTTATCATTTTCTATTTTGAGTGTTAATTAGTTAAGGAGTGGTTTTCACCTCCTTCTAGATCAGGAAGTATGGGCCCACTTTCAGATCTAGAAGGAGGATTTTTATGGCAGGTTTTAATCTATAATTTTGTTGCAGTAGAATTAACAGATTACTTGTCAAGTTTACTTTTCTTATTTTAAGTTTGTATAATGTTCTTTATGTTTTCTATTATGTTTGTGTACAACATTTATGTGTGTATCAGCTGACAAATTATATTAAGCATTTTTATTTTTCTTTTCATGTTTTTCCTGTCAATTCCTATAGTAGAAGTTTGACGACCTTTTGTGGCAGGACATTGATAGGTGTTTTTAGCATAAGTTTCATTTACAAGCATCATTTCAATTATGCAAGAGTAACTAGGTTTCAATTCTGCAAATGTAACTTAGGATTTCATTTTAGCAACATTTAAATTTAGCAATTTAAATTCTGTTATTTTAATTCTGCAAAAGTAGATTAGACTTTCAATTTAGCAATTCCAATTCCTGCAATTGTAGTTAGATTTCAATTCCTACAACTTAGAATTAGTTTTTAGTTTCTGCAAGTTTCCATTCTCTAGATTAGGTTTAGTGTGACACCAAAAGGCTAAACCAAATCTGTCTCACCCAATAAATGCTTGAAATCTGAATGCTTGAATTGTACTCTGCCCTAGCCTTCTATCATAGACAACCTTGGACACCACCCTGAATTGATAAGATCTTTGAGATTTAATGATGTGCTTAATGACAACGCATCATTTTGGCATCGTTGTCGGGAAACATGGTGTTGTTAGAGGGTAAAAGTAGCCCAATAATTGTTAATTATACTAAATTATGAACTTCAGAGTAAAATCTAGATAAATGATTGGTATTAGTAATAGTTTTTGGTAAATTGCATTTCAGTCCATTTAGAAAACAAGCAACCACAGGGAGGTGATCTTCACACCTAGGGGTTAAATTGCTTATGTTTGAAATTCTTGATAAAAATTGAAAGAATTCATCATCCTCATTATCAAGAAACATAAGATCTCTTAGAGGAGCCATCTGCTAGTACTGCCATTTTTATATCCATATCATCAGGGTAGTATAAAAAAATTTGTACTAGGTGTTGGGAAGACATCATGGCAGATATACAAGACTATCCCTTGAACAAAACAATCATATCAGCTACTTGTAGCATTTGTTCACAAGGACATATCACTGATAAATGCCATTTACTTCCACAACTGAGAGATGCAAAATTTGTTTCCTGGTCTAAATTCTTCTCAAGGGAGATCCCAACAACAAAAAACATAGCAAGTAAAACCACTACCTCCAGCCCAACTTGTGGTCAATCTGAATAATACAAGACATGTAACCCCTGTCTATGTAAGCTGAATCTATTAAAAAACAAAAAATCATAAAACTTTTGCACAATCAAAATAGGAGTTTACAACTTAATGGTGATCCTAGAGTTTTCCATTATTACTTAAATATTGTTAGGGTTTTACCATGCTAAATCGCAACCTAGCAATTCTTAGCCTACATAGAAAATAGTTGATCTCATTAGAGGTGATCCTACCTGACAAGTAGTTGATCTGCTAAAGTTGTACACTTCTTGTCTTATTGTGCAAACCAAAAATACGTCTTTTTTAGCCCAACCTGTGATCAATATGAATAATACAGGATAGGCAACCCTTGTCTATGTAGCTAAATCTAGTAAAAATAAAAAAAAATTACAAGAAATGTTATTGACTATAGCAACATCCAATTGTGCTCAAACAAGAACTTACTTGAGCTTGAAGAGACAAAAATCAATGGAGATACACAGAAAAACTTTAGTCCAAACACATAGAAATTAGCCTTGGATAAAGGAGAAAAACTAGAAAAACTGCACATAGAAAATTTACTTCCATTGAACTCCTTAGTAAGAAATTACAAAGGGGTAAATTTTGTCCTCCTAGGAATGAAACAAATTGAAGTGTAGCCAAGAAAATTCTTGAACATTATTAGTTGGCTGACTTATAAAAAAAAACAAAATTGTTGCTATTTTGAAACAATATTTCAATCCCTTTACATGGAATTACAAGGGTATATCAATATTTTATCTTGATGTAAGCACTTAACATCTTTTGGGAATTGGTATTTAATTTTTTCAAGTACATATTGACAAGATTTTGCATACTAGGAGGCATGGACAACACTTGATTGAAGAAGTTTTCAGATATAGAGCATTGCTTGTTTCTCCCATTGGTAATCCATTGAGGATGTTAGTGGTGAATGGACATTGCCTTCGGGTATACCATGCACCATTAACTAAGGAGGAGTTCTTGAAGGAGATTCCATTGGATGTACACATAATGGAAGAGAATTTCTCTTCAATATCAGATTCAGAGTGATGATAAAAAGTTTGACAAAAAGAAAAAAATACAAGAAAAGCAAAAAGAAGAATAGTCTTGTTTGTGAACTTCCTTCTTGGGTACAAGCAAGACAAGAAAAATTGAAAAAAAAAAAGAGAAAGAAAAAAATTGTAGCAAAGGCATGTCCCACAAAATGGGGATACATGAGGACAAGCATCAATTTCAGCAAGGAAGAGGAACAATGGAGCCAATACTTCATTTCCAGCAATAAGGAGGCAATTATGATGTAAGAAGATTCTTACTGCTCATCTAGAAAGGAAGGTTGCATCAATGTTGCAGGTTTCAACAAAAAGAGATGGTGTTTTCATACAACAATTGACATGTTTTTGCAGAATAAAGAATGGTCTTATCCAAATAAGAGTGAGATATGTTCTCTCTCATTGAAGAACTTGAAAAAAAAAAGGGATAGAAGTTGGTTGAAAACAAAAAATGGCAGCCTCTTCTGATGAAAAAAATGAAAAAAAAAGAGATGAAAAAAAAAATGAATGAAAAAAAAAAATGAATAATTTAGTAGTGAAAACCTTCTTGGAGGCGCTATTGAGTTGGCTTGCATGAAAATCAAATTTTCGGCATGCATTGCCTTGTTGATCTACCCATCATTGTTCCACCATTGTACAAATCTCACATTGCACATGTGTTATGTTTATGTTTTCAGATAGCCTGCTAACAATCATCAAAAGCAACTTGTAAGGTGCATGACCAATTTTTAGGACAATAAGGTATGTGTTTCTTGCATTTAATTCATAGTAAACATTTAGCATTTAGTGTATGATAATCGGTATTTGGCATAAACTATTCATACAATATTGGCAAGTTGAAAATGGAACATGTTCAAGATGTCAAGAAACACCCCCTTATGCCCTTAATTGCATGGAAATTCCAAAACCGTGCAAAAACCTGATTTTGGGATAGACATGGTAGTAATTCTATTTCAATTTGTAGGGCAAGTTTCATAAGGAGAACTGCAAGTTTATATCTCACAATTGTCTGATAAATTGAAGGAGGATAATAGAATAAAACAGCACCTGAAGGTTCTATTTTAGTACTACTAGAATAAAACAGCAACATACAAAACAAATAATAGCATCTAAACAAAAGGATGAAGAAGGGATTTTTGATGTTATGGAAGGCTTATACACTCTAGAGATGGGCCCACAATAGAATATGTAGCTAAATTTTGCATATGAGGTCATTTCTGCATTTTTTGATGCATCTTCGAAATAAGCAGGATATCTTCGAAATGAGCAGGATATCTTTGAAATGAGCAGGATATCTTCGGAATGAGCAGAAACTATACCAGAATTGTTGAAAATGCTATAGAATAGCAAAAAGAGTAGGGTACATCAAATATTGAGGTTCCTAAGGCTATACCACATGTAAGTACATCCCTCAAGCATTTAAAAATCAAAATTTTATCAATTTTTTTCAAAAGGTGCAAACAACAAGAATAGGCATTCAAGTTGAAATATTGTTAAGAACAGAAAATTCCACCAGTAGTAGTGCATCTACCAAATATGGTTCCACAATAAGGCTATTGTAAGATGAGTCACATGATACCAAGCCTTTAAGAGGTACCTTGCAACACTAAAACTTGTAGAAGGGCAGAAAAAGAGTTAAAATTACAGTAATTGCAGAAATTGCAATATTGAAGAATGAAAGTGCAGAAGTAAAAAAGTTGTAAGTTGCAAATGAAAAAAAATGCAAGAAAAAAAAAAGAGCAGAATAAAAAAAATTGATTGAAATTTTTTTTTGCAAGGTTGTAGAAAAATGAAATACATGTGCTTAAATTGCAAAATACTTGGTGTAGTGCAGCAAGGAGCAATTTCTCAAGTAGTAGAGGGCAAAGGATATTTTTCACAAAGATAAAACTAGCATATTACTATGGCCTACTAGGATGCATGAGGGCATGCATCAATTCAAGTTGGGGGGAATGATGAGGCCTAAAAATGCCTCATTTTTACACTATGTTTGACTACCATATTACTAAACATGAAAAAGTTAAATGCCAAATAGTTGATTAGAATATACTATTTGTTAAGTGTTTGCATGATTTTATGTTAGGAATACTATATCTCTATTTTTGACTATTTTCAGCATTTTATGACTGATTTTGCTTGATTAAGTAGCAAGTAAAAACATGCATTTCAATTAACCAAATGTGGTATGCTGATATCCATTAAATTCTCAATGGTTTTTGAATGTTTTCCTACCCTTCAACTTGTTTCAAATCCACATTGAAGCCAAAATTTTAGGACTGTCATAAATCTAAAAATCTGAAAAAAAATAGCCATATAAAAATCAGCAAGCTGTCACTTTATAGGAACACCTTGAAGTTGTCAAGAAAAGCATGAGGATATGGATGAAATGAGTTCAGAAGGACTATAGAAGACATATGAACTATTTAGAAGCATTCCCATATGGTCTAAATAGGCAACAATAGGGTATAATAGAGCAGGGACAATTGTGCAGCACTATTGCACTATTTCAACATGGTTACTTGGTGAATGAAGTGTATAAATGCAGTAGCAACTTGATGTACTCCTTCATGTTGATATGTGAATAATTTTTCCATGTTCTAATTTTTTTGAATTTTCAAGAAATGCCAATATTTTACAACTATGCAGCAGAGCTGAAAAATGTAGTAATTTACCATGTAAATTCCAGCAAGCTACCAATGAATGGCAAGGCATTGAATTCACACATGGAGAGGAATGAAGGCTATTGAAATCTGATCCTGAGGGCTAATCCACATGATAAATGTAGCTAAAATCACTTGAAGAGCACATAGTTGGTCATTCCGAAGATCTTCGAATTGAACAGGTATCTTCGAATTGAGAAATACAGTCTCTTCGGATTAAGAAATACAGTCTCTTTGGATTGAGCCACTTATCTTCGGATTGAGAACAAAAAGTGTTTTTTGAATTTTTGACTATTTTTTGATGGTGGAAAAAGGGAAATAAGTTTGAGAATGTTAAGGGAAAATATCCCCCAGCTTTCTTTGTCGTCCTTGCCATTCAAAGCCACCATTCATGAGAAAAGATCAATTGATCCTCTTCTAGGATAAACCTAGAAATAACTGTAGCATAATAAGAAGTTATTTGCAAGATAGAAATGGCATATTCTGAAGTGGAGAAAGATGTGTGAGATATTTCTAGACTCCTCCCATGTACTCCCACCACTGAAGATGCTTTCTAAGGGCCAATGACTCCTACTGCAAGACAAACTATCTAGATTTACATTTATTTTTAGATCCATAATTATTGAAAAATCACTATAAAGTAGCACATAGGCTGATTTGAGCATGGGATATGTTGTAAATATTTATATAAATAACACAACTCCCTCCTTGGTTGAGCTAGTTAGGAATTAAAATAGAGGAGAGTTTTCAATAACAACAATTAGGACTGTATAGTAATTTTTTGTAATAGTTTTCAGCATGTTTTGTCATCAATAAAAGTGCAGTTATTTTATCATTTTATGTTCTGATTTTTAATTAGTTAAGGAGCACTTTTCACCTCCTTCTAGATAAGGAAGTATGGTCCCACTTTCAGATCTAGAAGGAGGATTTTAATGGCATGTTTTAATATGTAATTTTGTTGCAGCGGAATTAACATATTACTTGTCAAGTTTATTTTTCTTGTTTTAAGTTTGTATAATGTTCTTTATGTTTTCTATTATGTTTGTGTACAACATTTGTGTGTGTGTCAGCTGACAAATTATATTAAGCATTTTTCCTTTGCTTTCCATGTTTTCCCTACTTTTATGTTTTAGCAACTTTCCATTTTTAGCATATTTCATTTTGTTGTCAATTCTTGTAGCAGAAGCTTGACGACCTTTTGTGGCAAGACATTGATAGGTGTTTTTAGCATAAGTTTCATTTACAAGCATCATTTCAATTATGCAAGAGTAACTAGGTTTCAATTCTACAAATGTAACTTAGGATTTCATTTTAGCAACATTTAAATTCAACAATTTAAATTATGTTATTTTAATTCTGCAAAAGTAGATTAGACTTTCAATTTAGCAATTCCAATTCTTGCAATTGTAGTTAGATTTCAATTTCTACAACTTAGAATTAGTTTTTAGTTCCTACAAGTTTCCATTTTGCAGATTAGGTTTAGTGTGACACCAAAAGGCTAAACCAAATCTATCTCACCCAATAAATGCTTGAAATCTGAATGCTTGAATTGTACTCTACCCTAGCCTTCTATCATAGACAGCCTTGGACACCACCCCATATTGATAAGATATTTGAGATTTAATGATGTACTTAATGACAATGCATCATTGACGTGGATGTGTAATTCTTTATCCCAACTAAGAAACACCAAAATCGGGCTACTTACCAACTTAGCCTTTAACTCCTCAAAGGCTCCTTGGTGCTCCTTTGTCCATATGAAAGGGATATAATTTTTGGTCAAAGAATCTAACGGGTAGGCTACATGTGCATAATTTTGGATAAACCTTTGATAATATCTTGTTGACCTAAGGAAGGTTTTGAGTGAACTCACATCAAAATTTTCTTCCATGTGTAATATTACCCGAATTTTATCCGGATCCATCTTTAATCCTTCACTGCACACAATGTGTCCTAACAATTTTCAATATGGTACCATTAGAAAACACTTTGTTGGGTTTAATGATATATGTGTATTTTTGCACCTCCTCATGCATTCACTAAGAGCTGGAAGATGCTCCTTGATCTTCCCATAAATGGACCAATCATCTAAAAATGCTTTGAAATTCCCCATCACCAATTGGTCAAATATATACAGTATGATGCGCTGGAATGTAGTTGGGGCATTACAGAGTCCAAATGGCATTCGATTGTATGCATAGATGCCATTCTCCACAATGAATGTGGTCTTTGACTTATCCTCATCGGCGATGTTGATCTGATTGTATCCTGAGAATCCATCCAAAAATGAATAGATATCATGTCCTGCAACTTCTTCCAAGATAGAATATGTGAATGGAATAGGAAATGGATCCTTAATGGTCACTGCATTTAGACTCCTAAAGTCTACACATATCCTTATCTTATCAACTTCTTTCTTCAAGGTGATTACTATAGGTGAAACCCATTCACTATTCATCACCCTGAATATTTCCTGCTTCCAACATCTTTTCTATTTTCGCATTCACTAATGCCGCATACTTTGGATTCATTCTATATGGTCTTCTTCTCACAGGTTGGGTGCCAAGCATTAGTTTAATATTATGGACACATAACTCAGGGGGGATTCCTTTCAAATCCTTATATGTCCATACAAAGACATCCTTGTACTCCAATAATATCTTGAAAGATGCTGCCTTCAATACAGGATTCTAATCATCACCACAGTGGACTATCCTAGGTTATTTCTCCGTTCCTAGATTAATATCCACTATCTTAGGTCCTTAATACTTGATACTTTTTGGCTCGCTTGTAGCTTTCATTACATTCTCAATGTGCATCGGTCTTGTATCAATCTCTGCATCTTTTACTGTATAATCTGCAAAGCTTTTTGGAAACGTCCACTTCTCTTTTGTTTCCTTCTTAGTCTCTTTGCTTACTTTTGGTTTGTCTTTATTTTCCTTGATCTCTTCTGACTCAATACAGAGGCATTTGGGCTGAAACATCTCATAATCATCCTTTTATCAATGAAGAATTCCACTATTAGATCGAGCTTCATCCTCACTACATTCACTTATGTACAACATTCATTCTCCATCAGGTTCATGTTCTTCATCCCTTGATGAGTTTTTCGATTCGTCAGTTGTAGCTACATCCTCACTAACTCTTTGATTAGCTAAATTGATCATGTATTTATGCTGTCCTTTTTTGAAGGTGATCTGATTCTTTACCCAATTGTGATTAACCTTGGCCATTCGTAGCCATCCTCTCCCTAAGAGAGCATCATATGTAGGTTTCTGCATTGAAATCACAACAAAGTCCAAGAAAAATTCTTGCTCAACTATCATTACTTGTGTAGTCAAAACTCATTTGATGTTAATATCATTCTGGTCAACCCCATACAGTCAGAAGCTCGGTGCCCATAGTGATGGAGTGCCTAGTTCTAGCCAAGTCCTTTCGGGTAGCACATTAACACTGGAACCTTCGTCCATAATAACTTGTGTCAATTTGTTCCCCAAAACCTCCATATGCATTAATGCAGGCTTATTTCCCACATCAATCATTAATATGGTAGGATCCATAAATTAGTCTTTTTGTTCTTCCACTATAATTGGCTGGCTCTCTACTTCCATCACCTTTTGTGGTTGCATCTCCTCCACCATTGCTTTTGATAATTTTGGGATTGCTTCGAATAAATCATATACTTTAAGTTCTACTGTGGTATCTAATACATGTGCTACCAAATGCTGCATAACTGTCTCCTGTTCTGATGGTTTTCATACTTCCTTTCGAGTGCTCGATTATCCTTAACTTTCTCAGTTTCTTCTTGCAATATTTTCTTTGCTGCTTTCCAGTGTTGCTTTTCTTTTGTTGACTCTGGATACTTATCCTTTTTAGCCTGATTCCTGGTCATGGCTAACACTTCTTGAGTTTCCTCTTTAACTTGAGAAACTTCAATGTCCAAATAGCTCACATTCTACGGGTTACTCGAACTCGCCTACTTTGGAAAATTATCCTCCTTGTGGTTCCCTAGACCACACCATCTACACATATGTGTAGTGTTTGCTTGCGGTGCTCCTTGCGTCTGAGGTGTAGGATAATTTTTTGCAAAATGCCCCCACTCTTGGCAATTGCGAAATTGTATGATCGATCTACCCTCCGAGTCATACTGTAAGCGACTTTGTCCTCCTTGTTAGTTACACTGATTCTATCTACCACCTCTTCTGTTATTTTTGTAACTGCAACTCGTTGCTTGTTGGCCACTCCATTGGGCCTGTGGTTTTTGTTCATGCTCCTAGATTGATAGTACCTGCGAACAAGTTCTTGCATTGTAGGGATAGAGCACTAAGTCATGCCCCATCACATTAAAAATATGGAAAAGTTATTTTTTAGACACTTCATATTTGTATTTACCTCACTTTTGCATTATTTCTATGCACCACAGCTCATTCCTGTCTGGTTTGATCTTTTGCTCTTTCACCATTTTATCAAACTCCTTGCAAAATGATGATATCATCCTTTGAATAGTGTTTTCTTCTTCACTATTTGAATCTTTCGATTTGGGATGAGACAAGATTCTTGTATATGTCTATTTTGATTCACGCTCAAAGGTATTTGTGTGTTTCAAAGCTTCATCATATGTGTCCAATGGTACTCCCTTCATCTTTTTCTTATATTTTGGTAGTAACCCATCTACGAACCATCATTTTATTAACACATATGCTAGTGGCATCTACATATTATCAACTAATTGCTTTAATTGATGGTTGTACGATTTTATATCCTCATCTACTTTCTATTTTGTTACACAAAGCTCAGTGACTATATCTCCATCATCCTTCAAAGGTCAAAATTCCTCAATGAATTTCTCCTTTATCTGATTCCAAGTTTGAAAATCAACATTATTCTCTCTTTAGCTACCAGTCTATGACCAATCCTCTTAAGGTGGCAGGAAATAGGACTACCCAATCCTCCAAGCTATATACAACATTTGCTCTCCAAATAGTTATGCAAGTTCCTACGTGCTGTGTGGGATCTTCCTTACTCTCACCTAAAAATGGTGGACATTTTTGTCTGGCTGCTCTATTAGCCATCTTAGGAGAGTCTTCGCTCTCACTCGAGGTGTCCTGATAGATCTCTATCAGATTCCTCCTTGAGGGTGTCTCACTTTCATTGTTGTCAGAAGAATTAATTCAAGGTATCTTATTCTATCTTTTCACTCGATGACCAAATTCTCATGCGTCCTCACTCTACGACCTTCTTCGCTGATGTCATGGAGATTGTCGTGGTCTATCCTCCTAAGTCCCCACATCCTGTTGCCTTGGTTTCTAACTCCAATCATCTACACCCTCTCGTAACCCTATTGTCACTTCCTCAGGTCTTACCATCCACTCTCCATCATCGTGCACTTTCTCTTTGTCACCCATCTCTACGATCGGTGGGTCTTCCTCCTCATCTTTTGTCTCGATCAACGTCTCCATGTCTCCTTCTTCGGATTTCCAAACTTGCTCTATCTCTGGTTAGTGCATACTTTGATCTGAGTTACTCGTGTTTCCTCTTTGAGCAATCCTTATGCTCCTTCTTACTAGAATTTTCTCTCATGGTTCTCTTCTCCCATGACTTTGTGTACCGATTTATGTCATAAAACATCACCTCCAATTTTTTGTCAAATTCGATCCGTTTTAACAAAAAATGTAAAATTCGATAAGGTAATGGTACCAAATGTAACATAGCGATGGAGTATTCCTAATGGGGAGGTGTTTTCCAAAGTTTAGAATGATACCTAGACAGAGCTTTGTTCCAACTACCAAATCGGACAATCTTCCAGTTACTCGAACTACCCTTGTACGAATTGTCGATCTCTTGTACAGTCTTTAACACATACACTGTACGATCTCAGATCATACAGTGACCAAGATGGTATGATATTGCACTTAAAAAAACTGATAGATGCTATTTTGAATGCTACCGTACACAGTTTTGTAATCGTTCAAGTCGATTACCAAAACTACCAAATCGGGTAAATTTCTATCAATCGCCTGTTTTACCAAATTGGGTAATAACTCTATGTATGATTTGTACGATGTACGATCTGTATGATCCAAAAGTATAAAAAGGTAGTAATTACAATGCTCTTCTACTCCAATATCTCTCCGAGATGTTTTGTAGAGGTTTTAATAGCCTAACAAGATGGTTCTATTCATAGCCAAAACTCCCAATCTGGGTTAGTGAGAGATTCCATTCAAGAAATTACGTCCAAAAATTGTACAGTCGGTCTCAATACGTCCTTGTCCATATTTTCATGCTTCTAGATCATTCTCCATGATTCCACCAGTAACAATATTGTCACAAAGCTGCAACAAAGTCTAGAACTAACATATAATGGTAAAAAAGGAAATTCATTTACACAATGATAATCCACAATGCATCAATCATACACAACAGGACCATACACTATCATCCACAATGTCTATTATTATTATTAATGTCTATCAACTCAGTTACAATGTGGAAACTCTATCAATATCATAGCAATAACTCAGAAGTATTACTATCTCTATACTTTAGCAACTAAGAACTAGTAAACTAGTAGTCAGACCTACAAATTCAAAAATGGGGCCTTATATAACGTTTTCCAAGCCGTTCCAAAGTGGTTCTTGATACAATCTATTATTCACAACTATCCAATTACAACTGAATACAATATTTTGACATTTTCCTAAGTTTACACCTTAGGTTAGCAAATCCATGCGACCTTTCATCCCGAAATTACATTTCCTTTGCATCTCATTGAATTTTGGTATGCCCTGTATGATTTGCCACTGCTCTATATGGTTTTCCACTTTAGTTGTATGGTCTCATGTACGATTTGCTCCCACTGTATGATTTCACAAAATTGGAGCAAATCATCCCCAAAACTGTCCAAAACTTAGCAAATCACTTCTTTTTCTGGGAGGTGGATTTGTTGCCTACAGTGGCCTCCAAGCACTATTGCACCTCCAAGAACTACCTCCAAGCACTATTGTATAGTGGCCTAAGCAAGCCCCCTAACGTTGATTATATTTTTCAAGTGTTTCTTAAGTTATCTTGCAGGAACAAGAATTGTTGGCATCACTGGACAAATGATAAGAATAAGGATCAACCATCTAAAAAGCTAAGTGTTCTAATTAATATTTAGGCTATTTACTGAGTGCCTTCTATTTTTGTTATAAAACCCTAGATCTGATTTAATAGAAATACATTTAATTGATTTCTAGGCATTTGAAGGATAAACAACATATAGTGTGCACTTAGGGTTAATTATATTTGTGCATCATCTCTTGAACCCTTGCTTAAAGGTTTTTTATATTGGATCCTAGGGTTAGAAAAGCATTCAAAGGAATAATCATTCTAGGGTTAGCTCTTGTATTCTTGCATTCTGTATTTCTGCATTTTTCTTTATCTTTTATAAGCCTAAGATCTAGAAAGGCCAAACATAGGTGATTGTCTTGAAATGAATACATCAAACATTCTTGAAAATCTCATGGACTTGGAGTGAGTCCTTAAAGCTATTCCTAGTGAACCCTTCCCCCCTTTTACATTGGTTGTAGAGAACAACATACCCCCACAGTTCACCTTAAGGCTTTCTCTTGTAGATCCAACCTTGAGAATCGTACACGGTAGGGCAGTTTTATCCCTCTACATCTTTGGTGAACTTGACATTAGGGGGCCTACTTAGGCCACTGTACAATAATTCTTGGAGGCACAATAGTCAAGCCCCATAGGTCCTTTGAGCTAACCTTGGAAAATGAAAGTAGAAGTTGACATTCTAAAGATGAACAAGTATAACATAATATAGCAAAACATAATAGTAAAATAGAGTACATAATACCATAATATGGCCTAAATATAGTCTATAACATATATCTAGGGTTTGGGGGTAGCAACTTGCCCCCAAATATGGTTTGTATGAAATCGCACCCCACAAGGAGCGATTGCGATTTCGTAGACTGACGAAATCGTGCCTTGGTATGATCGAGCGTGATTTTGCAAAAACAAAGAGAGAAATAAAAAAATGTGAATTGATATATGCGTAATCAAAACCCAACTAATATGCAAAATATAGAAGAGTAAAAACAACCTAGTGATAGCGAAGAAGCAAGCAAAAGGTATGGAGACCTCCAAGTAGTAGATTCATCCTTAGGGCTTCAACAATTGTCCACCAAGGGTAAAAGCACACAATTTAATGTAATATAAAATAAAGCTTCAACATATCACACTTCACACTTGCGAGTTAGCTTACTTGCAGAAGAAGAAGAAGATCTCAAGAAATAAAACTTGGAAACTGATTGTGTTAGAAATGAACTGAAATGAGTTTTGATCCTTATGAAGGACCTAATGGTGGGTTCATCTTTTCATCCTTTGAGCATATTTGGGGCTTCATGAAAGCTAATAGAGATAATATATTGAAGGGTATGGAGTGATAATCTCATCTCAAAATAGGTGAGACTCCCCCACCTCCTCCTCCAATAAGCTCTCCTGTGCTTGATCAAAATAACCCCTCGCCTAAATCAATACATCTTGATAATTTAAGAGACCAAGCAATTGATACTACTATTATAACCACCAATATTGGAAGGAATATACAAGTTCCTCCAATTAGTAGTGTCACTCAAAATTATTTTCAAATTTCTCTTCAATATTTTAATCTCAACACTTTTTCCTCTTTCCAAAATTTGTCAGCTATTTTGTTCTCAGCCAACATTGTCTGTGCCATTTTTTGCATTGTCCTGTTCTTCCTTTCTACAACACCATTCTGCTAAGGTGTCCTTGCTGCTGAAAACTGTCTTTTTATCCCATATTTTTGATAGTACTCTATAAAATCTTCTAAGATAAACTCTCCTCCTCTGTCTGATCTTAGGCATTTAATTCTTTTTTCGGTTTGATTCTCAACATGTTTTTTAAAAATCTTGAACATCTCGAAGGAATCTAATTTAAGATTTAAAAATAGTACCCATGTCATCCCGAAGTAGTCATCTATGAACAACATAAAGTATTTGTCACCATTTATGCTTTGTGTTCTCATGGGTCCACACAAATCAGTATGTATTAGTTCTAAAGGCTTACTGGTGAAGTATTCCTTTCATTTAAATGTGGCTCTAGTTTGCTTCCCTTTTTGGCATGAAGCATAAATGCTATTTACTGGTTTGCTAATGGTGGGTATATCTCTTATTGCCATTTTTGAACTTAATTTTACCAGATTGTCAAAGCTAATATGACCGAGCCTCTTGTGCCACAGCCAATTTTCATCTTCCTGTCCAATCAAGCACGCTCCTTCAAGTTTCTGAGAGAGTATATAGATTTCCAGAAGTCCTCGATCCAGTAGCTATCAGCTTCCCACTATGTTCTTTTCTTACTTCATAGCCCTGCTTCTTAAATATGACTTCATGACCTTTGTCACATATTTGACTTACGCTCAGTAAGTTGTGCTTCAAACCAATCACAAACAGAACTTCTTTGGAATTGATCTTTCCATCACTTATCTTGACTGATCCTTTGCCAACTATCTTGGCTCCATCATTATTTCCAAACTTTACAGAGCCCCATTCATATTTCTGTAATTTTTCAAATTTTTGTTTATCTCCTGTCATGTGGCTGGAGCATCCACTATCCAATATCCATGGTGCAGGTTTGTTCTGTGATTTGAATGTTGTCTGAACAATCAAGGATTCCTTTTCTTCTTTGGGTCGCTCCTTTTATTTCCACTCTGGTTTGGCTACATTTTTGGTCACTTGTTTAGACTTTTTTTTGTCAGTAGCCTGTGCATGTTTTTCTAGGAATTTTTTGTTTTGCCTTAAATTGTTTGGTTGAGATCTTCTTCCCTGATATCTCGTTTGTTGCATATGTGCTTCTACGAGTTTCTTGCAATGTGTCCAAAGTTATGACAGTTATAGCATTCTCTCGCATAATCCATCAATGGTGAAAAGACATTTCTACTGGTGAAATTTCTTTGTCCTATATTATGAATGCAGTCCAAAATCTTATGACCGTAAGCATTGCATTTAAAACAATAACCAAAAAAGGAATGATTGAACCTGGAAATTGGTCTTTGCCATTTTGTAGTAGGAGCCACAAATTTTCTTCTCCTTTGATGTGTGACTTTTATGAATCCCTCATTGTTAGCACTCTTCTCATGCCTGGCACTGTTGCTTTCTTTTTTCTAATTCATTTTTCCTTGATCAACCTTGATCTTGTCTTCTTTCTTTACTTGTTCTACAGTTATGGCTTTTGATGCACTTGATGATTCTCCTTTAACAAAGCCCAAGCCAAATTTGATTCCTGTAGTCCTCTGACTATTTATAATCTTTTCAAACGTAACTACCTTCAAGTTTGTGATAGCAACTCAATTTTTGATTCTTTTCTTCTAGTCGCATTCTTAAGACAACAATCTCTTCTTCCAGTTTGTTGCACTCATCTATTTTCATGGTTAACTGCACTTCGAGTTATTCAAACATTTTCTTAAATTCTTCTGTCTATACTTTCAAAGTGTTTATTATGTCATTCGCATCCTCAAGATTTCTTGAGACCTTTTTATTATTTTTTCTTTCTGTACTCAACTCTTTAAGTGTAGCAACCAACTCTCCTTCCAGATATACTTCAGCCTCATCCTTAATGTTTGTGTCACCTTCCTGTTTTTCTTCTATTTTGTCTTCTTCAAATGACATGAACAGAGCTTCACCTGTTTCTTCTTCAGAATCTTCACTTGAGCTATCTTCAGAAGAGCTAACATTCTTGGATATGAAACTTTTCTTTTTGAAGTTGCTTTTTTTAAAATTTGGTTTCTTCTTCTAGTCACTTCTTTCTTGGTGTGACCCTTCATCACATTTGGTTTTCTCATTCATTGGACACTTAGCTGCAAAGTGACCGACCCCTCCACAATTGAAGCACTTAAACGGTAACTTTCTTCTATATTTTCCTTTTCCCTTTGTAAGTTTTCGAACAAAGTTAGCTTCTGTTTCATCCGATGTCTTTCCATCCTCATATTCTTGTTCAGATTTTATATTTTTGTGTGCTTTAAAAGTAGCTTCTCTGTCTATGGGCTTAGTTTGTCCTATTATCATTTCGTATGCAGTCAAAGAACCATGCATCTCGTCCATGCTAAAATTATTTAGATCTTTAGCCTCTTCTATTGCAGAAACTTTAGAATTAAATATTTTGTGAAGAGTTCTAAGTACCTTTTTCACGACAATCGCATCTTTGATTTCTTCGCCGAGTCCTCTGATTGCATTAATGATTCCATTGACTCTCAACATATAGGCCTCTATGTTCTCATTGTCATTCATTTGTAATGCTTCGAACTGAGCTCGATGCATTTGTAGCTTGGCTTCCTTGATCTTGCTTTCTCCTTCATGGATGCTCTTCAGTTTGTCCCACATGTCTTTTGCCGATTTACAACTCATGATCCTTATCAGTTCACTGTCTACTAGCCCACACATTATGGCATTATTTGTTTTGGAGTTATTCTCAAAATTTTTCTTCTCAGCAGTATCTGTTGGAGGAGTAGCAGGTATTGTGTATCCACTTTCTACTGACTCCCAAATTTCGTATCCTAATGCACTCAGATATGTCTACATCCTAAGTCTCCAGAATGAGTAATTAGTTCCATTGAACAAAGAAGCTTTGTTTGATGAGAATCCTTCACCACTTGCCATTGTGTTCCTTCCAAGATCACCTTAACTGATTAAGCTTGTTCAGGAACCTGGCTCTGATACCAATTAATATTCTCACAATGACACTAAGAGGGGGGGTGAATCAGTGTAGCTATTTAAAATTCAATTCTACCACTCTTAAAACTGAAGCAAAGAGAACTTAAAAACATATAAAGCAATTATCACAAGAGAGCACACCACAACACACAATGTAACGAGGTTCACCAATTTGGCTACTCCTCAAGAATGACTGCTTAGACTACGGTCCAAATCCAGTCTTTGCAAAACACCAATTTTACAATCTATTTACCAGCACCCACTAGAAGGAGCACCAACCCCTGATTTATCTGCACCAACAGAAAGGAGCACCAACCCCTATCCAAGCACCAACTTGGATCACAATTTTGAAAGCTATATCAATGACATACAAATACCTTCACTTTTTCAAGACCTTGACTGGTCTCCAATTTATCAAAACTCAGTAAACCCTTACTGCTCTGCTTGTCTCTCTCTTACAACACTCTTCTAACCCTCTTTTGACAACACTTTCACACATTCGGTAGCAACTTTAATTCTCTGCGTGACTCCCCTTTTATAACTGACCTTTCGCTCTGTAACTCTAGTTATAACGCTTTCTTTCATTCCTCATACGCCACTTGTCAATTGTAACTGTTCTTTTAATATTCTCTTCTACCACTTGAAAACTGTAACTCCTTCTTTATGTAACTCCTTTCATATATATAGAGTGGGTATTTCGTTAAACACGTTACATGCAACGTATACCTCTACCATGACTGTTCGTCTTCTCGGTCATGACTATTCGTATCCTTTTCTGTGCATGCATGCATTTTATGATTCTATTTATGTGACTGTTCGATCTCTCCTTCTTCGACAGTTCTTAAAATAGCTTGCATAATTTAGATCTGTAACTACACTTGTAACTGTCACACTAACTCCAGTTAACTTTCCGTAATCGTGCTGTTGCAACCTGTCACAAAATCGTGACACTTCTGTCTCTTTGTGCTCTTCTCACCTTTTACCCGTGAAAACATGACATGTCACGATATCGTGACATTTTTTGCCTCCTTGCACTTCCTTGCCTTTCACTCATGAAAACGGAACATGTCATGAAATTGCGACACTTTCACTGCCTTGTGCCTTTTTTGTCTTTGGCCCACGAAAATGGAACATGTCACGAAATCGTGACACTTTCGCTGCCTTGTGCCTTTTCTATCTTTGGCCTGTGAAAAAAGAACATGTCACAAAATCGCGACGCTTTCGCCTTTGAGCTCTTCCTCCTTGAATTTGTCACGAAATCGTGACGCTTCTGCTTCCATGCTCCTTCATTTTTCTTCTATCATGAAATCGTGACACTTCATCCTTCTCCTCTTTCTCTTCGCTTTGGACCGTGAAAATGAAGCATGTCACAAAATCGTGACACTTCATCCTTCTCCTCTTTCTCTTTGCTTTGGATCGTGAAAATGAAGCATGTCGCGAAATCGTGACACATTTTTCTATCGGGATCTCTCTCCTGCATTATGTCATGAAATCGTGACACTTTTCCTCCTTAGCGCTTTTCTTCTCATCGGATCATGAAAACCTGACATGTCGTGAAATCGTGACACTTTTCCTCCTTAGCGCTTCCTCTTGCAAATTATCGTGAAATCGTGACACTTTGCCTTGCCAGCTCTTTCTCTCAAACATGTCGCAAAATCGCAATAGTTTTCTTTGCATACACCTTCTCTCCAAACATGTCGTGAAATCGTGACAGTTTTCTTTGCCTGCGCCTTCTCTCCAAACATGTTGCGAAATCATGACAGTTTTCTTTGCCTGCACCTTCTCTCCAAACATGTCACGAAATCGTGACAATTTTCTTTGCCTACGCCTTCTCTCCAAACATGTCACGAAATCATGATAGTTTTCCTTGCATGCACTTCTTCTTCAAACATGTCACGAAATCGTGATAGTTTTCTTACTTGCCTTCTTTGCTTCCAATATGTCGCGAAATCATGACAGTTTATCTTGCGCTTTCTCTTTCGTCCAACATGTCACAAAATCGTGACAGTTTTGCTAGCATTTTCTCTCTCCTCCGATATGTCACAAAATCATGACAGCTTTTCAGCTTTTTCTCTCTCCTCCGATATGTCACGAAATCGCGACAGCTTTTCCATATTTTTTCTCTCTCCTCTGATATGTCACGAAATCACGACAGAAAACATGTCGCGATATCGCAACAATTTTCTTACTTGTATTTTTCTTTGATTTTGTGAATCTGGGCCACTTCTGTCTTCTTGGAAATTTACTGTACATGCTCTCACTGACCTCTAAACTCTTGTCCACTGCATCAACTGATCTATCTGTCTGTGTTGACAATAATGACAATACTTTTTTTGCACCTTGCTCAACAATTTTTACAAGGCACTACATATAACAATAGTATTCATGCATCCAACCTGATCCAAGCATTAGTCCTTCAACACATATATATCCCTCCTTTAGGGAATCTAGGTACATTGCATAACAGTAATCTAGAAGTGAAAAATTTAACAAATATGGTAAAGTAGTTGGTTTCAAAATTTAATATGATTCATCATTCAAGCTTCACTTATAGTTATAAAGAAATGTGCAATCAACCATTGGATCCTATTGTTTCTACTAGACCTTATCCTAAGTCTTTGTCTATGCTAGTTTTACCTATATATAAGGGGACATAAGATCCAATAAAGTGTTTAAGAAGATTTAGAACAACTTGCCATGATCTCATATATGATGACATTTTTCTTAAAAGAATTATTTGTTCAGCAGTTTGGTACATATATTGAAAAGGAAGTAACAATGAAATATGTATATAATTTAAAACAAGGTAAATAGGATTTTTTTTTAAATTTCTTGGTTTGTTGGAGAAGTTTAGTTGGACGTTTGAGATATACTTTACCTCCAAAGGATATGCTTGAGATATTTATTGGTAATTTATAAAAATAGTTATCTTATGCATTAGAGACTACTACTATCACATCCTTTGATCAAGCAATTGATTTAGCAAGAAAAGTAGAACAAGCTCTTATCAAAAGAGGCCAACTCAAAGTCAAAGAAGAGAAACCTACTAAGTCTCAACATAAGAATAAACACATAGGAGGTGATAGTGGAATAGATAGTAGGCTTGTTAACAATGTTACTAACAACCTATAAAAGATAATACTTTATAAACCTCCACAAAGGAATTTTACAAGGCTTAATATGTCTATGGAAGCAGTTTTAAAACAACTCTTAGAAGCCAATGCAATTGAGTTACCTCCCATAAGGCAACAAGATACTACAACTCATTGGTATAAGGAAGGTCAACATTATGCATATCACAGAGTAGAATAACATTAGATAAACTCTTGTAAGAAGTTGAAATATGTGGTACAAGATCTGATCGATGCATGATGTATTGATATAGGGAATTTTTAGTCATTAAATAATCAAGTTCCTGCAAGCTTCAACTACAAATCAAGCTATGGGAATATTCAAAAATCTCTTGCCAAAAAATAATCAACAAGCAGCTAAGCAGGTGGCTCATCAGAATGAGCCCCCTCCCTATGGGTAATATGGTTGGTATGGTTGGGATAACTACAAGAAGACAATCTCAGACTCAACATCCTTAGCAAGGACACAATTTTGTATTACAACCCAGTTTAGTTTTGAAGAATTATAAGAGAAAGGTTTCAGATACGGTGACTACACCTTTGGTTTTGAAACCGTAACCCAAGGTTTCATTTTATTTCCAAAATAAGTTAGCTAATACTCCAACGAATATATCAGTTTTAGAGCTCTTACAAACTTCTCCCAACCATAGAGATGCTTTTATGGAATTTCTACAACAATAATCAGTTCCCTTAGATATTTCTCCTAATGCCATAGTTGATTTCGTAGGTTCTTTTGGGATATATCAAATCTCATTCTCGGATGATGATAAACCTTCCTCAAACTTACAAGAAGATTCTTCACTTTATATCCATGCACTTATTGGGAATATATTTATTAAGCGAATCTTGATTGATAATGGTTCTTCCCTCAATCTATGTACATATCAATTCTTTCAAAAATTTGGATTAAAAGAGAAATATTTAACAAAATCTGATATCATTATAAAATCTTTCAACAATGAGTTCCAAGAGGCCTGTGGTGTCATGTCTCTTCCTCTTAAGGCTAGACCTAAAATATTGGATACTTTGTTTTATGTGGTACATTTTCCTACGTATTTTAATATTCTTCTTGTATTTTCTTGGATCCATGCAATGAAGGCCATCCTTCTACTCTTCATCAATACCTAAAGTTTGAATTTAAGAATCAAGTTATCACCATTCCAAGAAACCCTTTACCATTTAAGTTTTGCTCAAATGTAGAGAGATATCAACCTAATTTCAACCTTTGTCCTTCTATTTCTTCAATGATTTCTCCATGTTCCTCATCTTAGATATTACAACATTTTCAAAATTTAAAAATGAGTGAGGAACACCTATTAAATTTCTCATCTCAGGATCATGATGATCATTTTCTTCAAGAATCTCTTTTGGATCTAGACAAGATACCATCATCACAAAGAACCATGGGTTTGCCCCATAATAAAGGTAATGTTGTACACATTGGCACATGTACCTTTATATTCATAGTAACTACCTTCAAAGAAAATATACGTGGTAGAAATCCCTCTCACGTTGAGCGTTCATTTGCTCATTGTTACCTTTCCAATGACTACCCACTTCCAAGATAGATCCTATTGAGTATGGGATATGTAGGTAAAGGTTTGGGGCCACAACAGAAGGGCATTCAATAGCCTTTGGATGTTGAGAACTAGCCTAGGAGATGTGGCATAGTTTTTATACCTAGCAAAGAACAACCTTTACCATTTTATAATGATGATCATCTTATGACTTATACCGAATACATGATTATCCAAAGTCACAAGTGGGTGATGATGATGATAGTCCCCCTTATTCTTCTAAGATCTTGTTTTGTAACATGATTAACTTTGTATGTTTCAATAATAGGATTTATATTTTAGAAGAGGATCCTAATTCACTATCCTTTAGTGATATTGTGAAGGTAGGAATTGCTCCTCCTCATGTTAAAAAGAATGGTTTTGTTCGAGAGTGCATTGATTATTATGTTATGGCTACCAAATAAAAATCTATGAAGAAGCCTCTTTGTAATTCTAATTATTTAGAAGGCTCACCTTATAGAGATTTCTTTGATAAAATAGTTTATGGTATGCCTATTTCTTTTATCAAGAAATGCGACACATTTAGATTTTGTATCGACTATCATCTTGCTTGCTTAAAATAATGATATTACTGATAATACAAAAAAAAAAACAAGAACAAAAATAAAAATTTCATTTCTTATATAGTTATGCATTCACACTTACGTTGCATCCATCTGCTTGTTCATACTGCATTGTTGCTTGTCATATTTTTGCATTGATTGCCTAACTTTTAACACAAATTGCATACCTGAATATCATATTTAGCATGATTGCTTGTTCATGACTACTTGATCATATAGATTTTTGGGAATTTTGCAACAATGGCATGTGATGATACCTAGTTAGGTCGTAGCTCATATGCATTGCACTTTCACTCCCACCTAGGGATTCTTCTTCATTGCTTCTCTTTGTTTCTTTCTTCCTTTTTTTGATATTTTCCTCCTTGGTCATATATGCATTGATTTATCATATTTCTTAAGTCAAGGATGATAGTTTGCTAATGTGTCCTTGTCATTTCTTTGTTGTTATTCTCAATTTTTCTTTATTTTGTCTTTTTGCTTTGACAAGGATATATGTGTATTTGTTTCTTCCCTTGCCTTTTCAAGGTTATCTTCTTCTGAACATTTACACACACTCACAAAAATTTTTTCATCCCTAACACCTCTATCAGGAGTAGCACTCGCCTATTAATTTTTATCCACTTATATTGCACCCCACATAGGATAATTATACATCCTAGTGGGTATCTTATTGAATATGATCTCCTATCGGGTTATACTCCCTTTTGACTTAGTGGGCTCAAAACCCCTTTACAATATAAGCTCCTTGGCCATTTTCAATAAGCCTCAGTATACATCCTAGCAGGTAATCGCCCCACAACAATCAATTAGCGAGCCAAACTCCAACACTTCATCCCTCATGATGAGTACTACACCCCTAGTTGGTTTAGCTCCCTATTTATGGTACAATTCATAGTGTTTAATCACACTGGTCTACCATGACCTACACTAGTTTAGATACTATGTTTCACCTATCCTTCTCTATTTCATATGGTTGACCTTTGGATCTTCTTATTCCTTCTGGTTTTTTGTTTATCTTGTTTTTCCTTCTTCTTTCGTTGGTATCATCCATTTCATCCATGTATTTCATATAGATTTACATTTAGATAATTTTCATGCATAAAACATAAAACATAAATCTAAAGAACACTTAATCAAATCATATGACATGAACACATTAACACAAAATATATAAAGAAGCAACTATGTATTACTCGATGAAAGATAGAGATACATAAGTGTCTCGTTGGTGTACCACAATCCAGTATTGGTACACTCAACCAATCTCTAGGGATACATACCATAATAAAAATTGGTATGTCATCTCAAACCCTAGCCCTAGCTTTGATATCCACTCTCCTATGATCTACCCGAAGGAGGTGGTCCAGGCAGCTGCATACCCATGAAAAATGAATTTGAGATCGTCTGTGATCGAGGCCATGACCTACTAGCTGACTGTAGGGATGGAGGGAGTATAGCCCTCTATCCCTTCGATACCACATGGTAGTACATGGTCTCATATAAGGTAGCTCACTAAATGGCCACCTCTAGTCTCTCCCTCATCCTTTGTAGCTTTGCCTATAGGAGGTATATCTCGTCTCTAGCTTAGTTGCTCCTAGTGATAGCCATCCCCTCTGCCTGAGCCCTATGCTACTTTATTTCTAGATGTCTCACCTCTTCTCGAAGATGATCAACCTCTGCTCGAGTCGCATCCCTCTCTGTCTCTATGTTACTCAAAGAGCTCTGCAATCCTTCGATCCCCTTGGACCTATCCTCTTGGAGAAGTTCCACCTATCTCTGTAGAGTTATCACCTATTTCATAGTATTTTCTAAACTAGGGAGATATAAGGTTTACTACTCCATAGGAATTAAATTAGAGAATTTAAATTATTTAAACCTAGGAGTTATAAGGTTGTCTACTTCAAACTAAATAGATCATAACATTGAATTGTATATCATGAAAGAAATTATTAAAAATGCATTCAATGAAGATAATGAATATATAGCAAATAAGTTAAAACTTTATTTTCAAAAAAAGATAGATGATCTTAATAGAAAGAATAAAATAACTCTTGAGGACTCAAAATTGGATCTTGTTACTACAAAATCTTATTCTAGCAATTATTCTATAAAAGATTCCATTACAAAATCAGTAACTACTAAAAGTATTGAAGATTATCATAGTTTGCAACTTATCTACATGGAAAATAAATAAAAAGTAGCCTTGGTAGTATATCAATGGTTATCTTGTTTTATCAGGAAAACAAAAGAACTTGAAGCACTAAGAAGGATGAATAAAATAAATTCAAGGTGTATCTATTGTAATAAAATTGGTCATAAAAAAGCTAATTGTTGGAATCTTTATCCATGTAAGTACTGTGGAAAAAAAACTCATTCATCAATTTTTTATTGGTACAAAGAAAAGTATTATAAAATATTTGAAAGAGTACTTTTGTTCAAACTAGGCAATATTTTTCAAATACTTATTTTTTAAGCATCTTCTAACAATGGATCCAAGTGTACAATTTCTAAAATACAAGAAGAGAAAACATTTAGAAAACAAGGAAAATAAAAATGGATCAAATATGGTCCAAACTTATCTTACAAATAAATTAGATCACATGGTCAATTTGAAGATAAAGAAAAAGGAAATATTCTCATGCATGAATTTGATGACAATAAGAGAGTTCAAGAAATTTGTAATCTTGAAGACACAAAGACTGAATAACATGAAGTTGATTTCAAATGAGTTGAATATGAAATCAAAGTAGAATTCAAGCAAGAATATGAACCTAATGGATCTCAAGGAGGAGATCATATGCATTGCAAAGTCACTTGAATATTGAAGACAAAGACAAAGACCATGATTGAAGACTAAAGTCTTCAATAACCAAATAATGTAATATATGGGGGTGTTGGAGTATCTTATATAATTTGGTACATGCTAATATATCCCAAAGGTACCTTCATGGTACATTTGTAAATTGTATATTAGGGTTGAGTCACAATTTAGAGTGAGTTATATTTTCCCTTTTATGTAAGTGTGAATGTGCAAGAAATGCACGAGTATCATGTAAAGTTATAATATGCAATAAATGCACAAGTGTCATGTGAGTTAGAGTGCAAGTGTAAGTTGAGTCTATGTGCACAAGTGTCTTGTATGTATGAGAACAAATATGTAATGTAAATATGTGCACAAGTGTCTTATATTAGAGTGTGCAAGTTATAGAAGTGTAAGAGTCATGTATAGGTGTGCATATGTTATAGTGTCAAGTGTTCATAAATACTGTGATAGTTTTTGTAGTCTTAATACTTAAATAATATAGCCACAAGAAAGTAATAACAGGATAAAATAAAGTTGAAATGTAAAGAACATAATATAAATATGAATAACACAAGAAATAACTCATAGAATAGTCATATAACAAAGCTCACAAAAATTTGAAAATGATATAGAATAAAGGTCTACTAATGCATGCTATGTGTTATGCATTTTTAATATGAATTACAATGCTTAGTCACAAATATATAATAGTATGTGACTCCTCATATGGTGAACTCTTGACCTTCACTCTTCTTTGTGACTCTTCACTTTCCTATTCTAAGGACACATGTGCACTCTTACATAATGGACACTTGTGCACATTTACCATCACAACACTTGTACACAAGATTACATGGCACTTTTACATTTCTTGCATATTATTACATTACATGAAATACAAACTCACACTCTAATCTAAGACACACACCTAATATAACATTGTACCAAAGTGATACATTAGCATACACCAAATAATGTAATATTCTCTAACACCCCCTTGTATTACATTATTTGGTTATTGAAAACTTTAGTCTTCAATACAATATTTGTCATTGAGTCTTCAATCTACCTTTAGTACATTAATGTCTAGATCCTTTATGTAAAGATCTTCATCCTGATTTTTATCTTCAATAGATTTAGTTTTGACCATATCTTGTTTCTTCTTGATTATATTTTGTATAGGTCTTGAGTCTTCAAGGTTTATTAGATAGCCTTGTTGAGCAAGAGACCTAATTACTTCACAAGTCCATTTCTTTTTTTCTTCCTCTTTGAATGATTTCTTTGACTATTCTTCAACACTTTCATGTTTGCATCCATTGTTAGTAAATACTTCAAAAATAAGTTTTTGAAATAGACAATCTAATCTGAGTGTAAGAGTCTTTTCAAATTTACTGTAATACTCCTTTTTGTAATAATAGAAAATGGATGAGTGAGATTTTCTTTCGCAATATTTGCATGGATGTAGATGCCAAAAATTTGCTTCTTCATGTCCAACTCTATTACAATGAATACATATTGAAAAATTGTTTGTTGTCTTGGGAATTTCAAGTTCATCTATTTTTCTGATAAAATAATATAACCACTCGTGTACAATTAAAACTATTTTGACTTTACCTCTTTCATAGATATCTTCAAGAGTTTTAGATTTTAAATCTAGAATATTAACAAGATTCAATGATGTATCATCTTGATATTTTTGAATACTTGTTATTATTATTTTATCAAAGCTTTCTACCAAGTTTTGAAAATAGTTTCTAAGTTTGATCTCCATATCTCCATTATAATAGTCTCTACTGAATTATGTCATTATACCCTCCAAAAGAAAAAAAATCTTTGGATTTTGAATAACAAGTTTTAAGTTTGACAAGAATCTTTGAAGATGAATACCTTATGACTCCCCAATTAAATAGATACTATAAAATTAAGAACTTTGACTATCTTGTTTTTTAAATAGGATATCTCCCCTTGGACCTATCTCTAAAACAACAGAGAAGAGTGCATGTATTGCTTTCCAACTGGGTAAGATCGGAGCTTAATTGTAAACAGATTACCCATCTCCTTCCTATTGGGGACAAGGGACGGAACGACCTCTCGATCCGATCTATCCAATTTTGGGGGGTTATTAAAGAGAGCAGCTCTCGCCTCTCTCTATTTTAAAAGGGCAACAGATCTTGGGGATATACTCTTATATTCAACAAATGATCCAACATTCAATGTTGGTAAAGCATATGGCTACTTGTGTTTTTTGCAGCTTTCATTGTCGCTGGAACCATGTGGTATGGCTCCGCAACAACTCCGATCGAATTATTTGGCCCCACTCGTTATCAGTGGGATCAGGGATACTTCCAACAAGAAATAGATCGACGATACAGTTTTCTCTATGTTGGATGTAGAATACCTTATCTCTCCACAATTAAATTATTTGCAAATATTCTATAATTTTTGAATTGAAATAAAGCTTTCACTACTTATCTCTCCAAAAAACTTAAGAAAGTAAATAAGATAACTTCTAATTAAAAACTTCAAAATAAATTATAAGAATCTAAGGTTTTAATACTTTATTAGTATCCTTATCTCTCCTATTTGTTTCATTATACCTTAGAGAGAAAAAATTAACTAAACTTATTTCTCCTTTAACTTTAGTAAAGAATATAAACCAAAAACCCCAAAAATATCTCCTTGAGGACATAGACATCTTGGATGCTACAAACTATGAAAATGGTTTCATTTTACTTATTCCTTTGAGCATGTGAGAATTAGTTGGAGGATATTTGCATGGACATCTATTTAAATTCTCTTGAATGGGTATTTCAAAACTCTTGCCCTTCACCTTCTATTCATCTATGTGTCATCTTGGCTCTGCGTATGACAAATTCAGCTTTCTCAAGAACATGGAAGTGAAATGTTTCACTAACCTTGGCATTAGACTTTCCAATGCTTGGCTTCTACCAAATGGCTCTTCGTTAAATGTTCAACTTGCTAATGTTTTGACTTCCTCCTTCAAACATGGTGCACAATAATTTGGGGTAGATATTAATGCTCCAAAATATGTTACACTATTTCAATGCCTTAATATTCTTTCATAACTCTCAACTTGGTGCTCAATTCCTAATATCTTCTTGTTGGATACTCACATGTTCAATGGCGCATGGCTCTTTTGATAGTTGATGCTCGATTTTCCAAACCTTAATATTTTAATTCTCCTTTGTGACTACGACCAGTGACATTCCAATGTCCTTTGGACTACGATGGGTGATGTTGTTGCACTACATTTAGACAATCCTCAATGGTTGCAATGGATAATGTAATGGCACTAAGAAATGATGCTGTGCCTTACTTATTACATTTGACTCAGGTGACTAAGCAACACTTGTATTCTTGATGCCTTCAGTGTGGTTCTAATGGAAACTAAGCATTTATTCTTTTGTTGTCTTCCTTATTGCACGCACTTATGCTTATTCTCTATCTATGTTGCTAACTTTCTTTTGTAGGTGTAGACTTTTTTACTGATGCTTGATTATTTCTATTGCAAAACTAACTTGGTTTCCCTTCTGTTCAATGTTTCTTGGCTCAAACTAGTGCAAATCAATGTTGACTACTGCACTCTTGTTCTTTATTACCCGAATATCTCTTGGGTTGATGCTTCATGTCCCTTGCTCGATTAGACTTGTATCTTGTTTTATACCATCTCTAATGGCACTTCTTCTAGTCTGTCACACTGATCGCCTATGTTGTAGTAATACTTCCCTCAACGATATTATATTCTCTATTACGTTGTCTACACGTAATGACACTTTATTTCCCTTTAGCAATGATGCTCTCTTTCCTTCAACGATAGTTCTCTATATCTTTTAGCAACTATGCTTTCTCTCCAAGAGCAATGATTTTCTTTGGTGCTCTTTTTAATTTAACAATAGCACTCTCTTTCATTTAGCAATGGTGATCACTTTAATTACTTTATCAATGACACCTTTTTGATAAACATGGTGCTTACAATACTTCTTATTTTATAGGTAAAAATATACGTAGAAGACATCAAATATCACTTCTCTAAAATTTTTATTGTATGAGGGTACTCTTCCTTTTGCACCTTAGATTGAACTTTGAAAATACTTTCTACGTTCTTTTGGAACATTAACTTTGTTGCCCTGATTTTGTGGTTTTATGTTGGTTGAAACCAAAACTTAAATATTCCCTTCTAGACTTTAAGTAATGTGTTGTCTTGGATTAAGCTTATTTCTTTCAGAAGCTTATTCTTAACCAATTCTATAGAGATATACTATCTCTATTTCTCTTACTTTGCACCTTTTTGTAAATGCTCTTATGACACTTATTATGGCATTTCAATTTTCTTGTAGGAGATCCTACCCTACCATTCAAACATTGGCAAGATACTTGCCTTTTTTATGCTTTCACAACTTTTACTGAAATTTCCTTTAATGGAATTCCACTATACCTTATGGGCTTGTCATCGGATGGTGATGATTGTTCCAAAATTGGTGTGATTACACTTTTCTGGAGCTCTTCTTCTTCTGTCTCCTATCTCTCTTGAAAATCTCTTCTTATCTTCAAGATTTTTCTTCTAGTTTTTAGTCTTTCTCTTGACTAAATATGCTACCTTCTCTAGCTTCAATTCTTCTTGTTGTAATGTTATTGTGACACTTCACGTGTTTATGGAAATACTATGAATGTTTCCTTCTGTTCTCTAAACTTTTTGTTCCTTTAATGTTGATCTTTTGGCTTTCAAATGCTACCTTTCTCTTTAACGTTGTCCTTGTGACTTTCAAACACTTTCAATATTGCCTGTGGAATTCACTCACTTTCAATATTACCTTTGTGGCCTGCACTCTTTTCCTTCCAGATATTGCCTTGCTCTTTTGCTATCCAAAATATTCTAACTTTGTTGTCCAAAGTGGACTACTAGTATATTATCTTCAATGTGCTATGTATGTCCTTTAACTAGGACTATTCTTAAGACTCTCTATTGTCTTGAAGTCTTCTTGCTACCTTCAATATTTCCTTAATGGTCTCTTTTCTTTCTAAGGACCAATAAACATTTATCTAGGACCTTTTACAATAGGTCTTCTTATGTATCTTTAATCTTAAGTAGGACCTTCTTCTTGGGTCTTTGAATCTACCTTTAATGGGACTTCTCTTCTGGAGTCTCAAAACTCTTATAAATCTCAATATCTAAAACTGTAACCACAAAAAAGGCTTCACCTGATATTGCAATTACTGAAATGAAGTAAAACTAAGCATTCATACACAAATTGAAAAAGACAAAAGAAATTAAATGAAATGCATATTTTATTCCTCTTTGAACCAATTCATTCTCTTTTACAAATCAATCCCTCTTAGGGATACCCTTTTGATACTTCAATTACAATATATCTAATCCCTTTCTAGGATAGATGTAAATCAAATGCCTTCTAGGGTGACACGAACTGCTCTAAGATGGAGTTGACCCTCTTCTTCGCATTGAGGAAGGGATTTGATGATTGAATCTCCCTCGATATTTGTTCCCTGTGATTAAGAAAAAATAATAACATGTCAAAAGCAAATGTAACCTCTCTTTATGAGGTCTTTTAAGTAAGTTTCACAAAAGGATGCCATGACAAGCATATAATCAAGAAAGTGAGTAAAGCATGGTAAACCTATGTTAATCATGAAATATAATCATTAAGCATATTCAAGAAAACATATATTATCTATCTATTGGATTAGTTGACAAATAAGAAGCAAAGGTACATGAAACAAGTCACAATTATACTAATTATCAAATTGACAACATGAAAGTAAACCTACTTCAACTGCTTAATCTAACTGATCATATGTCTCTAAAACAATACTTGAACCTACATTAAGCCTAACATGATCTAGCTAATTAATTTGTAAGAAAGAAAAAAAAGAGATTTGTAGCCATTTTCTCATCGCAGGTCTAATATGTGGTCAGCACTGTAGACCGTGACTTACAGTCGTGACAAAGCTCTGAATAGATTTACCCTCAGAATTTGGCCTTCCTCTATGATCTACCTTGCCAAATTGATGGTCAAGGGTTGCCTCTATGTCCTCTAACAGGTTTGGCGGTTGAATTCCACAATTGGGCCTTTGTTTTCCTAAATTCATGTTTATTGGCATTCTAGCTCCTTAGGGCATCCATGACACAAGTTGACATGATGCTTGATGAATTAGCAAAGGAATTGGAAACAAATATCTCTTAATACACTCAAGTGAGTATACAATTCGATAGGGCTTCCCTGCTCTAATCTTCAAAACTTCCTCCTTTTGTTTTGCCCTAATTCTAAGGGGTACTTATAGGATTACCCAAGGGCTAGGGGTGACTTCCTCATGAAGCCAAGATCAATATTGGGTAGTTGAGTTAGTTGGATGGAAGGTTCTGGATATTTCCTCGCTCAAACCACTCCAATATGTAACCAATTGGCCATTACAACCAACTTTTGGGGTTATATGAAGGCCAACCAAACTTTAGTCCTAACCATGGGTGTCATCCATGGCCAACACTACTAACCACATGTGTCAGTCACAGTCCTGTTAGTTAAAAAGTGACTAACTATAGAAAAACAGCTGATGCACCTTTTTTGCATATTTCCCAAGAAGACCAAAGTGACCCATATGCTAAAGATCAAAGAAAAAGCAAAACACCGCAAAGAGGAAAAAGTGTCGCGATATCGCGACATGTTGTATTTTCGTGGCTAAAAGCAAGAGAAAGAGCAAAGAGGAAAAAGTGTCGCGATATCGCGACATGTTGCATTTTCATGGCTAAAAGCAAGAGAAAGAGCCAAGAGGAAAAAGTGTCGCGATATCGCGACATGTATTTTCGCGGCTAAAAGCAAGAGAAAGAGCAAAGAGGAAAAAGTGTCGCGATATCGCGACATGTTGCATTTTCGCGGCTAAAAGCAAGAGAAAGAGCCAAGAGGAAAAAGTGTCGCGATATCGCGACATGTTGCATTTTCGCGGCTAAAAGCAAGAGAAAGAGCCAAGAGGAAAAAGTGTCGCGATATCGCGACATGTTGCATTTTCACGGCTAAAAGCAAGAGAAAGAGCCAAGAGGAAAAAGTGTCACGATATCGCGACATGTTGTATTTTCGTGGCTAAAAGCAAGAGAAAGAGCAAAGAGGAAAAAGTGTCGCGATATCGCGACATGTTGCATTTTTGCGGCTAAAAGCAAGAGAAAGAGCAAAGAGGAAAAAGTGTCGCGATATCGCGACATGTCTCATTTTCGCGGGCCAAAGCAAAGAGAAAGAGCCAAGAGGAAAAAGTGTCACGATATCGTGACATGTTGCACTTTCGCGGTCCAAAGCAAAAGAGCAAAGGAAGAGACGAATGTCGCGATTTCGTGACATGTCTCATTTTCATGGCTGGAAGCGACAGAGGAGCAAAACAGGAGACGAATGTCATGATTTCATGACATGTCTCATTTTCGCGATGGGAGGTAGCAAAAGAGCAAAGGAAGAGACGAATGTCGTGATTTCGTGACATGTCTCATTTTCACGGTTGGAGGCAGCAAAAGAGCAAAGGAAGAGATGAATGTCGTGATTTCGTGACATGTCTCATTTTCGCGGCTGGAAGCGGCAGAGGAGCAAAATAGGAGACGATGTCGCGATTTCGCGACATGCCAGCTGTAAAGGAATAAAGTATATTTTTGGCAACTGGGGACATGCACTGACATCAGGTGCTGATTTTTGAAGAATGGTCTGTTGATTATAACCTGGCAGGTCTGCTGGATGATTGCAGAATAACAAGCTCACCTAAAATTAGCCAGAAGGAAATTTATCCAATCTACGGGAAATCCTTTGTGTATTATTAGAAACTGTAGACAATTACTTGTAATTGATTGAAGAAATTAAAAGTACGTAGTAGAAGATACTCTTTTTAGGGTATAAGTAGGAGTGAGTCGACCAGAAAGAGGGTCGGCTCTTGGACGTTTACAAGCTTGATGTGCACGTACTGGATTACAAGCAATAAAAGATTTCTTCCTCTGGCTTTCGAAACTTCTGTGTGCTTGTATGTATCTGGTGTTTTAACTTTTATGCACTCTAAGTTTTATAATGTATCTGTTCTGAAATCTGGACTGTGCATGTATAAATCTTGTTTCTAGAGTTGAACATTAAAAGATAGTTGCATGCTTTTAGACAAACATCTAAAAGTCACACTCAAGAATTCGTGTTTTCTATAAAGAAGAGTTCTAGCTTTGTTGTTGTCTAAACTGCATCATCAACGTTTGTTGTTGTCTAATCTGTACCGTGAGAAAAGTTCTAGCTTAGGCTATATTTCCCTTATCTCTTGTTCCCCTTTTCTCTAAAAAACTCAAAGGAACCAGCCTTCTCTGGAGACTAGACAGATGATCTCAAGCAAGATCTCTCTATTCAATGTTGGCAAAGTCTAAGGCGCAACACTATTAACCGAAGGCAGATTTTGTTCCAACAGCTTTTTGGCATGCCCGGTGGGACCAACAATCCCACAGTATTGTATAAGTTTTGGTGTTTTACCTTAAGAGCCTTTTGTTTAAAAGTCTCAAGAAAAACCACCTGGCGACTCCGTTGCATTTAGACCATAAAAGAAAGACCTTGTCTAGAAACCTTCTGGTTATATAGCCATATGATAACCAGATCCCGAGCTAGAAACTCTGAAGAACCTATCGAGTTTTTTGAACTACATCTCGGAAGCCTAAAAGCACACCCTGTGCTAGCCGCAAGATCAAATCCGCCCGACACCATTAGCACCTCTTTAACACCCATTGTAGGAGTGTCTACAAGCAATCCTATAGCAGTTGTAACTCCTTTAGCAATCATGGCAGCCGCCCCTGCCCCAACGCATCTTGTATGGAATCAAACTGGCCCTTTGAACTTGGGAACGCACCACCAAATTCCACAAGCTGCACTAAAAGCATTGTCGAGCTTCGACGAAATAGGCAAAATAGCAGATGAACACTGTTTAGATGTATCAGAGCTAGCATCTATTTATAACATCACTCAGGAAGATGTAATGGTCAGATTGTTGATTATATCTTTGAAAGGAAAGATGCTCTATTGGTACAGAGCGCTTCCCACTGGATCCATTACTTCTTGGGTAGTATTGGCCGGCCGTTTGGTCGATGAATTTAATATACATGCAGATCCTTTCACATTGTTGAATCAATTCACTGTCATTGAAAGGCATCCACAAGAAGAAATCCAAGATTTCAACATCAGATTTACCAGAACTCGTGATAGAGTACCGCAAGGCCTAAAGCCCATGGAAGAACAAGCTATATGCTATTATTTAAGGGCTTTTGATTCAGATCTCAGCATGATAATAAGGCAATCCCGTGTAACTACTTTTCCTGGGATCTATGTAGAGGCAGCAAGGGGTGAAGCTGATCTCATCGCTACAAAAAGATATCCATCAAAAAGTCTATTGCCTATTTTACCAGAGCTTTCCCAAGCATCAATTTCTAAACTGCCTGCACTCCCATCAACGCGTGCTCTCCCATCTATAGCTGCACCTCCTACATTCCTTGCATTACCAGCCACACCCCTTGCATCAGCTCCCCCCAATGATCAATACACGACCATAATTGATACAATGAAGACATTGTCAAATGAAATGGCGTCCATGAAAAAGAGAGAGGCGGAAAGGAATATTCAAGCAAGAAGATTTCCACAGATACAAAAGGAAGGTGCTTCAACAAGTGGAAGAGGACAAGATAAAAAAAATGTGGTGTATGCGAATGAGATAGGAGATAATGGAGAACCCACTAATTCCGACTACTGGTGTACCACTTGCAATGATCCTCATGGAGAAGATTCATGCATGATTCATCAACATCATGTGCAAGTGGTTATTAATGAAAGAGCCAAAGAAACCGGCAAGGGACAGGTGAACATAATCAGAGAGGTCCACCACAATTTGGCAATGCCATCAATGGAGCAAGTATCGATCCTAACAAGATCGGGAAAAAAGTCATTACAAGCTGACCCTAAGGAACTCCAACCACTAGGTTTTCCTCCTACCCCCAGAGCAACTCCGTAGAAGAACCTGTCCAGTGAGAAAGGACGTTATGACCCTCCTCAGACTTCTGCGACTACACCAAGAAAATAATTTCCTCCTAGAAAAGGGAGCGAAGCTCAAGAGCAAGCGAAGGAAAGACTCAGATTTCCTTCATTGACAAAAAGGCAAAGAACAGAAGCTACGCAGGTCTACAGAGACAGATATGACACATCGACTAGTGGAAGGGAGAAAAGTGCTGAAGTATCCCTAGCTGCAACTCTTTCGTTCAACATTGCAGAAGAAATGAAGAGAACCCCCTCCAAAATAAGCATGTATGATGCACTGCAAATTCCTGGTCAGATTGACCTCCTCCAAGAGTCTTTAACTTTAAAGAATAACACCTCTTCCTCAAATGTTATACAAGCAAATGTTGTGTCAACCTCTGGAAAAAATAGACCGCCCCCATTCTATTTATCTTTGCAAATGGAGGGGTGGATAGTTCACAATTGCATGATTGATTCAGGGGCCGCAACTACGGTAATGTCGAAAGCCGTATGTGACATAATGGGGATGGAATATACTCGAAGTCATCCTGGTGTGTTGCAATTGGATGGTACTCCAATAAAAACTGTCGGGGTGATCAAAGATATACCTATTCAACTCCACAGAATGCCAGAAGTAGTCGTTGTAGACTTAGAACCATATTTCGGTATGTGTTTATCCAGAGAATTCACAGCCAAACTGGGAGGTTATCTATCACTAGATTATTCACATTTGGAGGTACCTTTCAAAGGTAAAAGAGTCAAGATCTACAATGAGAAACCATCTACTTTTCATGTGGAAAGACTAGAAGAAATAGCTACTGTCAACATGATGTCTGAGGAATTTGAGAATATTGATTTAATGGAAGAAACCCTGGAGGAACTCCAATCTGAAGATCAATTTTCAATGAAAGACTTCAATGCTATGATAGAGACAGAAATGGGAAGCTATTCCATTGAGAAACCAAAAAAGCTCCCTATTGTTGTCCCTAAAATAGATGATTCGATCAACCAGTTATGGAAATTGTACTTTGATGGGTCAAGGTGCAAAAATGGAGCAAGAGCTGGAATCGTCCTGATTTCACCCACTGGAAAAGAAAAAGTCTTTTCATATAGGTTGACATGGAGTTGCACCAATAACGTAGCTGAGTACGAAGCCTTGTGTTTGGGACTCAAGAAAGCTAAAAAATTGGGTGTAAAACAACTGCTGATCTATGGAGATTCAGAGCTGATCGTTAAAAGGTTATCGGCAAGTGCATTTATAAGCAACATTACCTAAGAGCTTACAAAAACAAAGTGTTAGATCTATTGGAAAATTTTGAAGCACTAAACATGAAATCCATTTCCAGAGAGAAGAACACACATGCAGACTTGTTAGCATCAGTAGGATCAAATTTTTGCCCGATCAGCAATGTTATTCAGAAGTCTAAAACAGTTAGACTTATATACAGGCCTTCTGTGCCCGACAAAGACATTTTTTGGCAAGTATTCAAAAATGATGAGCAGATCCTGGATTTTTTGATTCATGAGATGAATTGCTCTATAGATAGAGAGTTACAAGAAGAGGACGAAGAGAGCCTTATTCAATTGAAAAACAACCATATCCCTAGGGGACTGATCACCCTGGAGAGCCTTTTCGACAATAGCGACAGAGCTGTAGGTCGAAGGATCAAGGTAGATGAATGCCGGTATAAAGAAGTGGAACTAGAACCGGGAAAAATGATCAAAGTAGGGACCGATTGTACAGTGGTAGAACTAGAGGAAATAAAATAGTTATGTAGAGAGTATCCAGATATAATAGCCTGGACTTATAGTGATCTGAAAGTGTACAGGAAAGAGGTCATTCAACATACCATTGAACTGGAGGAAGGAGCTAAACCTTTCAGACAGAGGCAGAGGCCTATGAATCCCAAGATCGAAGCCTTAATGAAACAAGAGTTGTTAAAGCTCCTGCAGGCTAAAATAATATACCCAATCAAGCACTCTACCTGGGTGGCAAATTTAGTTCCAGTCCACAAGAAAAATGGAGAGATACGACTATGCATCGATTTCAAAAATTTGAACAGAGCCTCTTTAAAGGATCACTATCCTTTACCCCAGATTGACCCAATCCTTCATACCGTGGCGGGAGCAGAAAGGTTTTCTCTGTTAGATGGCTTTTCTGGTTACAATCAAGTTTGGGTGAGAAATGAAGATCAATACAAGACCGCGTTCACCACTAAGTGGGGAACATTTGCATACCAAAGGATGCCCTTTGGATTATCTAACGTAGGAGCAACTTTCCAGAGAGCCATGGACGTAGCTTTTGGGGAGCTTGCGAACAAAATTATTGTCGTCTATTTAGATGACATGACTATTTTTTCTCACAACAAAAAGGACCATGCCACTCATCTGCAGCAAGTATTTGAGAAATGTAGGGAATTTGGGATATCACTAAATCCTACAAAATCTATTTTTGTTGTGGAAGAAGGAATACTCCTTGGGCATGTTATTTCTAAAGTTGGGCTATCAATTGATCCTGATAGAGTAAAGGCACTTCTTGAGTTGTCTCTCCCAGTTAACAAGAAAGGTTTGCAGTCTTTCTTTGGGCAAATAAATTTCGTCAAAAAATTCATTGCGGATTTTTCCCAAACAGTTAAACCAATGACTGAATTATTGAAAAAGGACGCTCCTTTCAAATGGACAGAGCCGAGGAAAGAAGCTTTCCAAAAAATTCTAGAAGCCATCGCTCAAGCTCCTGTGCTAGTCAACCCTGACTATTCCCGAGATTTCATACTATATGTTGTTGGAGAGCAAAATAGTTATGTCTGCAGTTCTCACTCAGAAAGGAGCAGATGATGAAGAAAGACCCATAGCCTTTCTGAGTTCCACCATGCACAAACATGAAGAAAGGTACAACTTCATAGAAAAACAAGTATACGCAATTATGAAATCCTTGAATAAGCTAAAACACTTCTTATCCTAGAGTCGGACGATGGTGTATGTTATTCATCCCGATGTAAGGAACTTCATAATTCAAGGAGAATTGGGTGAAAAAAGAGCTGGATGGGTGACTCGCATCCAAGAGTATGATGTAGAAATACATCCTACTAAAATAGTCAGAGGGAGAGCTTTGTGCCAGGAGTTGGCCAAGCAAGCTGCAAGTGGATATGGGGAGAGCCACCCCGTCATGGCAAACACAGAGCAACACCAAGACAGAGTAAGTTCGGGTTGGATCGATGACTTTGTGAGGTATTTTTAGACTAGGTCATGTCCTGAAGATATGAGCACTTCCCAGAGAAGGAGATTCAGAACCCAAGCATTGAAATATACCCTTCGAACAGAGGGGTTGTACAGGATTAACATCGATGGTGTATTGTTAAAATGCGTCCCCGATAATGAAAAGCAGAAAGTGTTAGATGAATTTCACGGGGGTTTTTCAGGGGGACATTATGCAGGCCGAACTACAGCTTTGAAGATCCTTAGAGCTGGATGTTATTGGCCTTCCATCTTCCTAGATGCGTACAAAGTGACCCAGAGGTGTGAACAATGTCAGAGGTATGTGGGAAGAAACAGGAATGCACCTATGCCCTTAAAAGCTATTCAAGTTGAGGAACCATTCCAGCAGTGGGGTTTGGATTTCGTAGGGATAATAGAGCCAAACTCATCATCAGGCCACAAGTACATTCTCACTGCCATGGACTACTTCACCAAGTGGGCAGACGAGTGCCTACGAAGAAAGCTGATTCAGAAGTGGTGATAGAATTCATCGAAAGTCTAATCACAAGGTTTGGCATACCAGATTCTTTGGTTACGGACAATGGATCCCCTTTCACTAGTGCAAAGATGATCGAATTCGTCAGTAGATATGGAATTTACCTGAAGACTTCCTCTAATTATTACCCACAAGGTAATGGATTAGCTGAGTCTACTAATAAGAATCTTCTGAGAATTCTAAAAAGAACATTAGAGGACAATAAGAAGAACTGGCACTCGCTCCTGAATCAAGCCCTGTGGGCCGACAGAATCTCAATCAAAAAATCAATCAATACTTCGCCATATGCTTTGGTTTATGGCAAAGAAGTTGTTATGCCGATTCATATGGAAATACCCACGTTGAGGATGCTAAACCAAGTTAACGAAGATGAAGGTCATCCAATGGATGCCCGACTGATGCAACTTTGCAGCTTGAAGAATCTAGGGAACAGGCTTACAATCATCATCAAAAGCATATGGTAAAAACAAACCAGGTGGTTCGATAAGAAAACCACTTTCAAGAAATTTAAAACAGGTGACCTGGTATTAAAATGGAATGTCAAGAAAGCAAAGCCAGGACACCATGACAAGTTTGATGCTTTCTAGGAGGGGCCATTCGAAATTGTTTCAGAAAAGCAATTCAATGCCTTCCAGTTAAAAAATCAAGATGGATGGGTTCTACCCATCACGGTGAATGCTTTTCACCTAAAATTGTATTTCCAATAAAAGCTACAGATCACCATTATATGTACAGTATATTATAAGGTTGAAGTTTTGTAAATATTTCCCTTTTTTTGGCCTAATAAGAATCAAGTGTGCAAAACTTGTCAAGAGATAATTGCAGCCATGGACAAAATCAGAAGATCTAAACATCAGGGGTAGCAGCCAGCGGCCAGAGCTGGGACCAGCTCCCAGAATTGAATTTTTGTATTCTTCAGACAAAGGTTAAATGCCTAAGCGGTAAAAGAAAGGTTCTGATAAGATGAAGATCACTTGTATTCCAAAGTGCATTCTTTTTCTTTTGTTTTTCCGCTCAAAATTTTTCTTTTCACAACTGTGCTGGTGACTCCGCTTCCCAATGGATAAAGGCCTGGTCTCTATTTTTTTTTTGCTAGCAAAAATTCCCCCGGAAGGCGCCAAGAATGTTAGTCAAAAAGTGACTAACTACAGAAAAACAGCTGATGCACCTTTTTTGCATATTTCCCAAGAAGACCAAAGTGACCCATATGCTAAAGATCAAAGAAAAAGCAAAACACCGCAAGGAGGAAAAAGTGTCGCGATATCGCGACATGTTGTATTTTCGCGGCTAAAAGCAAGAGAAAGAGCCAAGAGGAAAAAGTGTCGCGATATCGCGACATGTTGCATTTTCACGGCTAAAAGCAAGAGAAAGAGCCAAGAGGAAAAAGTGTCGCGATATCGCGACATGTTGTATTTTTGCGGTCAAAAGCAAAGAGAAAGAGCCAAGAGGAAAAAGTGTCGCGATATCGCGACATGTTGCATTTTCACGGTCTAAAGCAAAAGAGCAAAGGAAGAGACGAATGTCATGATTTCATGACATGTCTCATTTTTACGGCTGGAAGCGGCAGAAGAGCAAAACAAGAGACAAATGTCGTGATTTCGTGACATGTCTCATTTTCACGGTGGGAGGTAGCAAAAGAGCAAAGGAAGAGACGAATGTCATGATTTTGTGACATGTCTCATTTTCATGGCTGGAGGCAGCAAAAGAGCAAAGGAAGAGACGAATGTCGCGATTTCGTGACATGTCTCATTTTTGCAACTGGAAGCGGCAGAGGAGCAAAACAGGAGATGATGTCGCGATTTCGTGACATGCCAACTGTAAAGGAATAAAGTATATTTTTGGAAACTGGGGACATGCACTGACATCAGGTGCTGATTTTTGAAGAATGGTCTATTGATTATAACCTGGCAGGTCTGCTGGATGATTGTAGAATAACAAGCTCACCTGAAATTAGCCAGAAGGAAATTTATCCAATCTACGGGAAATCCTTTGTGTATTATTAGAAACTATAGACAATTACTTGTAATTGATTGAAGAAATTAAAAGTACGTAGTAGAAGATACTCTTTTTAGGGTATAAGTAGGAGTGAGTCGACCAGAAAGAGGGTCGGCTCTTGGACGTTTACAAGCTTGATGTGCACGTACTGGATTACAAGCAATAAAAGATTTCTTCCTCTGGCTTCCAAAACTTTTGTGTGCTTGTATGTATCTGGTGTTTTAACTTTTATGCACTCTAAGTTTTATAATGTATCTGTTCTGAAATCTGGATTGTGCATGTATAAATCTTGTTTCTAGAGTTGAACATTAAAAGATAGTTGCATGCTTTTAGACAAACATCTAAAAGTCACACTCAGGAATTCATGTTTTCTATAAAGAAGAGTTCTAGCTTTGTTGTTGTCTAAACTGCATCATCAACGTTTGCTATTGTCTAATCTGTACCGTGAGAAAAGTTCTAGCTTAGGCTATATTTCCCTTATCTCTTGTTCCCCTTTTCTCTAAAAAACTCAAAGGAACCAGTATTCCCTGGAGACTAGACAGATGATCTCAAGCAAGATCTGTCTATTCAATGTTGGCAAAGTCTAAGGCGCAACACTATTAACCGAAGGCAGATTTTGTTCAATCTGTTGGAACAAAATCTGCCTTCGATTAATAGTGTTGCGCCTTAGAATTTGCCAACATTGAATAGATAGATATTGCTTGAGATCATCTATCTATTCAATGTTGGCAAATTCTAAGGTGCAACACTATTAATCGAAGGCAAATTTTGTTCCAACAAGTCCCCAATTGACATATTGGGGGCCACAACTGTCAGCCGCGACTAGTACTGACTAGGCACAAAATGCCCAATTGAGTGGTAAAAACCATTGCTATACCTTGGATTTGTCCAAAGGTCTTCCATATGGTCTTCTAGCATGTCCCATATGAGTAGTCACCATCGACATGATGCATTTTAGGTGTCTACAGATGCCCCTTTTGAGATGCGTTGTGAGATCGAACAACGTTGAGCAAAAATAGACCTCCTAAAATGGTGTCGAAGGTTCAATGATGATCATTGATCTGATCAACATTAGATGCCCTAGGTCCTACAAAAGGATGCACATCCTAGAATCATTGCTTCCAACTAGGTGAAAGGCTTAAATTTGAAAGAGTTTGCACTCGTCATCAGACATTCGAGTAGCTTTGGTGCTACAATAGGAGTTAGGCCTATATAACCGAAAGGATGAGAGTTACAAACTAACTATCATATATGCTATTTACCCCAAGAAAAGGGGTAAGCTTATGATAGTTATTGACAATGATTCGTAAGATGAACGTAATTTTGACAAGATCAAGGGATCTACGATTTTAGGGATCTTCTATTGATTTTGATTATGATTTGAAAGCATGACTACCCCCTCAAGCGACGAGTCGATGAGGGTAATGACAATGAATGAAGTGATGAGGTCGCTTGACCATTATGAATGATCTAAAAAAACTTAGAATTTTAGCATTTAATTACTTGGCTAGGCCTTAGTTCAGCTTATGATTGCAACTATTAATAGTAATTGCACATTCCTATCCCATGGAGCGGTCGGGCTGCAATAGCCTTCTTAGGGAATCAAAATGATACAATGCCAATTAGATGTATGTTGAATCAATTTGTCGATGATTTGCTGAAAATATGTCATAGGAGAAATGACATGAAACACCTCGTTCCCATGGAGCGGTCCAGCCTTGAAGGCCTTCTTCGGGATTGAAAAGAAGCATATCAAATCAATGATGACAATTTTACCCCAAATGTCCTTATAGTTATTTACTCATCTCGTCGGATTGCATGGAGTGTCATTCATTGCAACCGCCAAGTGTCTAGGGTAAATAGCTGAATACGAGGTGCATTTGGATTTTGGATTATTTGATTTTTTTGTTACTTTTGAAGTTTTTGAATTTTTTTAGGTTTAATTGGGCTATTTAAAATGCCATCTAGGAGCTTTCCTCTTGTAAAATTAAGGAAATTGCATTTAATTTTCTCACCGTGGCTCTCCCCCACGGGCCATTTTGCTCGTCGCGATCAAAACCCGTGTTGAAAAACCCTAATTCATGGACCGCACGTGTCAGATGCGACCCGACGCGAATTAGAAAAGCTATAAAAGGGCCCCTTTTGGGAAAAAGTGTCATTTTCACCTACACTAATCAAGCAACCTAGGAGCTCTGGAGGTAAAACTTTTAAAAACTAACCCGGAGCATTGCTAAAACTCAAACCGACTACCTAACCTGACACCTTATGGCGGACCAAGGGGAAGCATCGACCAGCGGGAGAGCCGAGGGTTCAAAGGTAATTCATGAACCGAGACTTCACATTTGATTTTTGGTTAAAATGAATCTCATTAATTAATCGATACATGAATCACACTAAATTGCTGGTAACGAACCCCACATTAGGTTAGGATTTAGCTTAGGATAGCTAGGGGGGAATTTTTAATTTTTCTAGGTTTTTAGGGCATGAACGAACCCATCTAGGGTTTCGTTCGCTAGACGCAGGTGGTAGTCGTGGTCCCCAATTGGTAGATTGGGGGCCATGACTATCAGCCACGATGGGGTTTAAAATCCAATGGTCATATTTTTGACCATTGGGTTGGCTATGGCTTTGACCCGCGATGCCCAAATTTGATAATTTTTATCATTTTTTTTGTAAGTTTTGCTCATTTTGATGCATATTATTAGATGTTTAGGAAAATCCATGATGTTTAGGTTGATTTTACAGTGTTTTTAAATGTTTTTCACTTTTCCTATATTCTTTTTATCCAGTCTTTGACTAATAGAGTGAGGGAGACCGATCTCCTTCGCAACCTATGCCCACTACTGACTGACGCTGAGTGGGAGTGGTTTAGAGCTATTGGGTTTGGGTACATCCTAGATCTCCCACCTCTCCAGGTAGACCAAGCTTATTTGACTACTTTGGCCCATTGTTGGGATGCATGGACCAATACATTTCACCTACCTACAGGTGAAATGATGGTTACACTCGAGGACATGTACCATATATTTTGGCTACCCATTGATGGTCTGCCCATCACTGCCTCTCCATTTACGATGAGGAAGGCCATATTTGATGTCATCTTCAGAGGTCAGAGCATGGAGGCATAGGGCTCCATCAACCATGGTGGCATCCATGTCCAGGACTGGTATGAGGCACAGGTTTTCTCATGATGAGAGGTCATATTTATGCACTTAGTGATCCGGGTTGCCCTACCGGACTCTTCAAGAGTGAGGTTCCCCTAGAACCTCCTAGCTTGCATCCACCTAGTTATGGCTAGCTCGATGGAGGAGCCAGTCATCCTATCCTGGGGGAGTGCTCTACTTGCACAGTTATACCATGAGCTCTTCCAGATCACCCATTAGAGTAGGGTTGGCATAGGTTACAGTCTCTTGTTGTAGATATGGGGTTGGTAGCATATCAGGATAGAGCACCCCATGGAGCTACCCCTATGGATTACTATGATTGATGATGAGCATTAGTGCTACACCACTTGCTAGCCTTGGGAGCAGGAGGGATTATAGAGTAGATCACACATCGGAGACTTGACATATTACATTGGTCGGTTCGCCTAGCTTCACTCAGATGACGTAGAGTGGCACCCCTATATGGATTTCCCCATATGGGAGGAGGCAGCTAGATACCTACATTGGGTGCATAGGGATAGGTGGATTATCGGTCATAAGGCCGAGTGGCATGAGTATCACTACTTCTCATGAGTACTCCACCAGTTTGGGATCAGGTAAGACATCCCAATGATGCCCACCATCTACAAATACCTAGTCCTAGAGAGGGACCTCACCTGGCCTACAATTACTCCTCTAGGAGAGGATGATGATGCTTTTCAAGAGACAGGGGTTAGAGAGGTAGGGACCACTCTAGATTATGATGGTTGGTGGGCTGACATATAGTGGCATGGGGTGGGACCCCTCGATCGACCAGTTGGAGGATTCACTATAGAGGGCAGGGATGGTGCGGAGGTAGATCCACATGGATGCTGCACTCGGTAGAGGACTGATGACTGGGGCATAGCAGTGGAGGCCCCCAGGTAGACACAGAGGAGGAGGCTCTAGATGAGGGTGAGGTAATGCTCGATAGTGAGGTGGGGCAGCTACTAGCTTAGGTTGTTGACCTATAGAGTCAGATTGGGAGGCTACAGACCTAGCAGTTGCAATGAGATACTTCTATCACCACTTTGGAGGTAAAGCTGGCTCATAGGGAGAGGCAGCTACAATAGGCCCAAGAGTAGATCACAACTCTTACAACATGGGCTACAAGGGCAGAGACACAGGTCCATGAGCTCACTAGTGCATGTGATCTAGCACAAGTGCAGCGGAGTGCAACTATTGTTGAGAGGGATTTATACAGGCTATAGAGGGGAGATCCTTCATCATCTCAGATAGTCATGCCACCTCTAGCCATGCCATCCTCATTGTTACCAATGGCCGTGATCCCATGGCAGAGATCTAGTGATTACAGTCCCTCATGGAGGAGGGCAATGAGAGGCACACAGGTAGAGTAGCCCGCATAGATCAGCTAGAGGGCTATATCAGATTGATTGGTGGGTAGGTCCCAGAGGACCCTCGTGCTTTAGATACCCATCAGAGTAGGTCCAAGACTAGGGCGATAGGGCACTCTTCTATGAGTTTGAGCCATAGGACACAGGACACATAGGTCCTCTAGTACACATGGCACCAGCTCACATAGGAGTCATAGAGATGGCGGGGGTGATGGTGGTGACTCTCAGGCTGGGGGTGCAGGCCCTGTATAGTACATATCTTGTTGATATATTGTAGTACTATTTTTGAGTGTAAGGTCGAGGACCTACACAGTTGTAGCCTGTGGGCATTTTGATACACCTCTATGTACTCATTTATACACATATTTATATGATATATCATTTTGGCTCATTATGTGTACTTGTCATTTTTATGTTTTATGCTTATGCTTATGCACATGGATGCAGATATTTATATTGATGCTATGCTCATATAATGTGATGTATGGATGACATGCACTAGATAGCTATTTTTAATTTATGATGATGATGATATGCAGTGATCTAGATGTTTAGATGTGCTACTTATGATGGATGCATATGGATGCGATGTTTACTTTTAAATGCATATTTAATTTTGCTTTATTGTATGCATTTAATTTATGATGATGTCATGATATGCTAGTGTAATGTATGTAATGCATTATTTACATGATGGTAATCTAATGTAAATGAACTTGTATGCTTTAATCACTTAAAACATAAGGAATGAATGCGATATATGTTTAACAATCTAATGGATGACACCATAGAATGTGTAAAAATCATGAATGTAATTGAAAATCCTCATTACAAGAATTTAATCAATTAATCACCCATATATGAAATGCAATGATATGAAGTGGTATGATGCAAAATGATGTAATATGTCACTTTATATTCTTTTTGCAACTTTGAGAAATATGCACAATATAGTCAGTGGTCGTCTAGATATCATTTATGATATCCATCCGGTATCTATCCTATATCTTGATTGTGCCTTATATAATGATGTATCATGGATTCGATACTTTGCAGTTTGATGATTTGAATGACTTTATTCTATATGGTTTGTGATATTTGGTATTGTGTTGCTATTAGAGAAATTTTTGAGGTTTTCCATGAGACTCAAACACCCTAGTAGACTTCTCAAACATCACATACTAACTGTACAAGGCTTTTGTTGGACAAAGCTTTCATCATGAATGACCCAACTGTTCATTACCCCTGTGTGTGCATGTGAGTATTTTTAGATAGACCATAGGCATACCCCAGATGTCAGTCGAGACTCTTCCAACCCATATGTGAGATCGGGTTCCTCCTATGTTCGTATCATCCTTGTTTCAGACTTGATTGGACTATACTTCTAGACAACCCCAGGCACCTAGAGCTAGCTCATCTCGCAAATTGATCAGGACTACCCCTCCAAAAATAGTCGGGACTCTTTCAACCCATTGTTGCGTTTGGGGATCACCCAATAAAACTACTACTCCAAAAGCAAGCGGGACTCTTTCAACCCATTGCTGCAATCGAGGTTCACTCTATGGCTTTGAATGGTGAACAATCCAGGGATTCAAGTTCTCACCCCATTTTTGATTTTTGCTCATATGTAGTGATAAAAATCATTATTTTTCATGTTTTACTCAGAGTGATAAAAATCATTGTTTATTATGTTTTACTTGAGCAAGGGATTTGTATAGTGCTTTTGATTCACTATATCATTTTAGATTTGAACTTTGAACTTTGGGTTTTGAGATTTAAACTTTGTATCTATGTACGAGTAGGGGAAATTCTTGTCCTTTTGCCAAGGTTCACCACTCTAGACCAAACTATTTGCAAGATAAGCAGGTAATAAAACCCATCTCTCTAAATACCCAGGACCACTTTCACAGCTTTCATCCTCCCTTATCTTAGCAGGATTTTAAATGTGTCAATTAGTGACGGGATCCTGATATGCCAAGCACTATCACAACTAATGACCTCATCTACAAAAGCAAAAGAAGCTTTCTACGACATCTGAGAAACCCACTAGGTATGGCTGAGTGACTGGAAAACTTTGGTATACACACATATCTCATAGCAACAAGTGTTGTGTATGAATGCAATGGATTATGATAAATGCAGAGGTGCATGATTAAAACACAAACGTGGCATCGTTTGTAAGACTGACAAACACAATCCCTTCTAATGTGGAATGCAACGGATGACAAATGCCTATATGCAATGCAATGATGAAATGAATGCATGTGTAAATGAAAATGCATGATGCAAATGCAAATGCAAATATTTTTGGATTTTATGCTTTACCATTTTTTTTGGATTTTATTGATTTTATAATTTTTATTGATTTTGAGCCTTTATATTTGACCAAACGGTGAGTACATGCCTTTGGAGCCTTTAAATTGACCAAGCAATTTTTCAAAAAATCCTTGGAGCTTTTTAGGATGATCGAGCGGTTTTAAGCAAACCCTTAGAGCCTTTTGGGGTTGACCAAAGGTTTGAAATACCTTTGGAGCTTTTTAGGATGACCGAGTGGTTATAAGCAAACCCTCGGGGCCTTTGACTGACATGACCAAGCGGTTTTAGGAACCCTTGGGGCCTTTGGGGTTGACCGAGCAGTTTTAAGCAAACTCTCGGAGCCTTTTACTATGCTCTCAAGCATAAAATGCCTTAATATGGATGATGTTGAGAGGTTCAGGCTCTTCAACACCTCCTAGCGACGTTAGGCGATAGGTACCCGGACCAATATTTTTAGATATGATATAGGGTCCTAGCCAATTAGCCATAAATTTGTCTCGCATATCCAGGCGAGTAAATTAGAGTTCTGTTGGTTCTCTTTCAAGACAAGATCCCCAACTTCAAAGTCTCTCTGGTGGACTTTGATATTATAAGCTCATTTTAGTCACTCCTGATAAAAGCGGAGATGCTCTAGGGCATTCACGCGATGTTCATCAAGCAGCATCAATTGATCTAGTCGAGCTTGTCATGCGGTGTCGTCATCGATGAACTCTTTCAATGCGATGCGCAGCGTTGGAATTTCCAATTCTAAGGGCATAATGGCCTCAGTGCCATATACTAGTGAAAATGGCATTGCCCCAGTGGGCGTCCGAATGCTAGTCCTGTAAGCCCATAATGCAAGGGGCAGCTGGATATGCCAATCTTTGTGGTTTTCTTGGACCGTATTTTTCAAGATGGCCACCACTATCTTGTTTGAGGCCTCAACTTGCCCATTTGCTTGCGGATAATAAGGAGTTGCAAAACTATGCTTGATTCTATATTTAGATGTCAAAGCTCTCATAGTTTTGTTCTTAAATGATGTTCCATTATCCAAAATTATTTTGGATGGAATCCCAAAATGACTTATGATATGCTCTAGTATAAACTCTGCTATACGAGCTCCAGTTGTCATTGTTAAGGGTATTGCTTCCACCCACTTTGTGAAATACTCAGTAGCCATGATAATAAATGTATGTCGACTCGATGACGAAGGAGAGATCTTGCCTATAAGATCTAATCCCCACTGAGAAAATGGCCAAGCCGCTTGGATGGGCTATAAGGCCTACGATGGCAAGTGCGTAAGATTAGCATGATGCTGACATTTGATGCATTTCTTGACATACACATTGCACTCCTTCTCCATAGTGGGCCAATAGTAACCCATTCGAAGGATGCGCTTGATGATGGCCATGCCACTGAAATGGCCACCGCACGTACCATCATGAGCTTGTGAAATTTCCCAAGATGACTCTTGGGGCTCTAGACAATGAAGGAGAACTCCATCATAACCTCGTCGGTACAAAATGTCTCCTATCAAGACATATTTAGTCACTTTCTGCTTGAATGTGCATTTTGTGGCATGCGACAATCCCTCTGGGATTATACCAAGTTTTAAGAAGTCTTGGATTTGTGACATCCAGCTTTGACAAGCCTCAACTTTGACTACCAAGATGACTTGCTCCCCCTACGTATTTACTTTTGCAAATGCAGACTAGGAAACAACCTTGTGGTGAATGGTAGTACCACTCCCCATCGGACTCTAAGAGGTTAATGACCCCTAGGGTGCCTTCTTTAGAAAGTCTTCAACTCTGTAGAACCATTCAACTTTTGGTTCCACGCTAATCATGTTGATTGACATTTTATTATCAAAGGCTTCATGCTTCATTGCAGGATGCGAGAGCGTCTTGACATGGATGGTAGTGAAATCCATAGATGGATTCTGAGGGATTAAGGATCCCAAAGATGCCATGGTGTCTGCGAACCTATTTGATGAATGAGGGATTGCCTCGATGTCATACCATTCCAATTTAGCCAAATATGTAGCAACAAGATCTTTATAAGCTTTCAATACGGGACATCGACATTGAAAGAGCCCCTTAACTTGGTTGACTATGAGCAAGGAGTCACCAAAGATGTTTAATATCTTAATGTTCATGGCGATGGCTGTGTGGAGGCCCAGCAGTAGGGCTTCATACTCAGCATTGTTGTTGGTGCATGAAAAGTCTAATTTAAATGACAAGGGCATTGGAGCTCCTTATGGCATGAAAAACACTATTCCTACACCACCTCCTTGCTCGCACTTTGAACCATCGAAGAACAAAGTCATGTCAGCATTATTCTCTAGTTCTTTGAGTTTGGGAGCTTCGGATACGATGAAGACTGCATCATCCGGAAGCTCAATGGTCAGAGGCCTACTGTTTGATAGTGGTGCCTCAGCCAGTTGATCAACTATGACTTGTCCCTTAATGGACTTTTGGCTTATGAATTCCAAATCAAATTTTATCAGTAGCATGATCCACTTTGTAGTACACGTATTATGATACATCTTACTCATCATGTACTACAAAGGATTTTGTTTGGATATTACATATGTCGTATGACTTAGCATATAGTGCCACAATTTCTTGGTAGCGAACACTACTGCTAAACATAGTTTCTCCACATATGCATACCCTAGCTCATAGCTCACCAAGGTTCGACTAATATAATATATGGCTTGTTCTTTGCCTTGCACATTCTTTTGGGCTAACATGGTCCCTAATGCAAAGTTGATCGTCGATATATATAGTAGAAATGGCACATCTGGCCTTGGTGGAGCTAGTACTGGTGGCATCACTAGGTATTGCTTTATTTTAGTGAAAGTTGCTCGACAGTCCTCATCCCAGTTGAATGGGACCCCCTTATGTAGTAGTCGATTCATGGGTCGACATTTATCCGATAACTGAGTGATGAATCACTTTATCGATGCTACTTTGCCCTATAGGCTCCTTAATTCTTTAATATTGGAGGGAGGACGCATCTCTAAGATAGCCTTGACCTTCGTTGGGTCGACTTCGATGCCTCATTTAGAAATGATGAATCCTAAGAGTTTACTAGAAGTTACGCCAAATATGCACTTCTTAGGATTCAACCTGACATTATGCTCTATCAGGCGATCGAAGACCTTCCTCAAGACCTCTGCATGCTCTTCCCACAGCAATGACTTGGCCAACAAGTCATCGATATAATCTTCTAGAATCTTATGCATGTAGTCATGAAAGATATATGTCATGGCCCGCTGATATGTGGCACCAACATTTTTGAGGCCAAATGGCATAACTTTATAGCAAAATGTTCCCCATGGCATTATAAATGTGGTTTTATGCTGGTCTTCGGGTTTAATCCGAATTTGATTGTAACCAGAAAAATCATCCATTAAGGAGAGCATTTCATGACCTGTAGTTGCATCTACAAGAGCATCAATATTGGGCAATGGAAATGAATCCTTGGGTGTTGCCTTATTCAGGTCTCTAAAATCCATACAAATACGGATTCTTCCATCAGGTTTTCCTACGGGCACCATATTGGATACCCATTATGGATAGTCGATGGAGATTACAAACTCTACGTCCAACAAATTTTGTAGCTCATATTTCACCATTAAGGCTACTGTTGGATGCATCTTTCTAAGCTTATGCTTGACTGGATTCTTTGACAGATCTAGCGAAAGGTTATGGGTAACCAATTTTGGGTCTAGACCTGGCATATCTTTGTATGTCCAAGCAAAAATATTAGGTCTCTCTTTCAGTAGAGGGATGAGGGTGGCACGCTCATCTAGAGTGAGACTCTCTCCAAATTTAACCTTCCTTGGATTGGTGGGATCATTACTGATATCCACATCGAAGGTTTCCTCTACTGACATGTGCGATCCCTCCTCAAGCTGATGAGGCGTAGGGATCAAATGGATGTCATCAACCGGGTTGATAGGTTCCGCGTCGAAAGCATTTTCAGCATGATAGACATCATAAGCACATCCTAGCACAAAATGAAATAGTTGTAACATTTCTTTATTAGGGAAGAAATCTTCAGGCTCAACAGGTGAGTCAGCACGATCCCAGTCGATAGCATCTACATTTAGATACAACGGTTTGGATGGATCGACTGGATTACGGAGTGGGGTGGTCAAATCAATGGAGACCATATTGATGGAATGGAATTGATCTCTAGGACCACACGGACAAACCTCTACATTATCGATGCAACTCTCATACCCGAGATCTGGCTCTAATGGCATGGGCACAAATGGGTCCTCTCTATGAGAACTACGGATGACTGGATCCTCTCTATGCACTGATTGCAATATGGGATCATTCGGCTCATGGAGCTCCATGTAGGTAGGTAGACGGGGAAATAACATGTGATAAATCACATTAAAGTTTGGTGGTATTCCCCTAAGGCGAGGGTTGAGGTTGATTTCTCTTCGCATGTCCTCAGCCGTATAAGGTGCATTACGGTGACGTAGGTAGGGAGGTCCTAGATAGGCTCTCTCTGTTTCATCCTCTTCATCACTATCATAATACAATCCTTCATTTGCCCCTACAGGTGGGGGATGCTCTGGTAGGTGCGGTCCCATGAATCTCACTTCCTGGTCGTTATCATCAATATTCAAAAAAATCGGATAATAAGTCCGTATGTATGATGTCGATGAGAAAATTGGCTCTACTTCTTCCCCTAAATGATCAATGTTGGGAAGAATCTCCTCGGTAACATGTTTCGACTCTATAGGCAATAGGTGATGTGCATACAAAGGCCTTAAATAGCCCCCCTCAGCTTCATCCTCAGATTGATCATCGTTTGAGGATTTGCTGTCGACATCATAACTTGGTCCACTTATCTCGGAGGTGGACTCCTCTCCATCATCGCTGTAGAGATCTCCTGACTCGAGATCACCTAAAACTATGGGGTTATGCCCCTACACACCTATGTCATTGGTTGCATTACGGATTTGATGACCCAGGTTGCCTCTAGGGTTCTTCTCTGTATCAGTCTGCTCTAAGAGCCCTTCATGATCTTCTTCAAGTGGCTCAAAAGTGATGACAGATACCATCGGGTTACTCCTCCAGAAGCTGGAAGGATTAGGATGATATGGGTTGAAGTCCACATCGTCCCCCAGACTAAGGTACAAGTGATCTAAGGATGCTATGAGCAAGTCATCTTGTCCTTGTATCTATAATCCCAGAATCGAACCTATCAGTTGCTAGCTGATAACGTGGCTCAAGTGGAGTCCTATGTCCTTGTTCAAATAGACCAAGTCCGTACCCATGCCAATGATATAACTCAAAAATATGCATGGAGTACTCCGGGTTGGATAAATAATGAACATTTACTATGAAAGGTTCGTCACCATCTTCATCCATGGGCGTTCGCATTGGAAGCTGATCTAGCCCAGCGTAGATGAAGTTAGTCTGATTGGGTGGCTCTCCCAATGGCACTATTGATCCAACTAGAAAATTATGAGCATGCGGTTGGCCCATCTCTTGTGCAGTCTCCAGAATCGGTCCGAAGGTTACATTCTACACAATATACTCACCTAACCCTATGTTGGTGAGATGTACAATCACCCACGGTGCGGATGACCCTACTGATGATGTAGGCGAGGTAGGCTGAGGTACCTCCTCGACTATGTCTTGGGCTTCCTCCACTTCCATGGGGATGGGAGCCTCATTGGCGACTGGTTTGGGCACATGCTTCTTCTATTTTTCACCCATTTTTACCTTTAACTTCCTATCATCCCGAAGCATCATTGATGTAGTCGGTTTCAGTGAAGTAGCAGTAGTGCGCTCAGATCTATGCGATACAGATGTCGATGGTTGAGCACGTACTATTGGTTTACCTCCTAGATTTTTAATCAATGATGCAGGTCGGACGTCCAGGTGCATTGATGGGAGTATGAAACCCCCAGAAAAATCTGCTAGGTTCACGAACTTGAAAGGTTCTTCGTCTGATGATACTACGTGAACCCATCCCTCATGCAGATATTTTACACATTGGTGTAATATAGAGGGAATGCAATGCATTTCATGAATCCAAGGCCTCCCGAGTAGGATGTTATATTGCATAGCACCCTCGATCACATGACACATCACAAATATGGTCTTTAGGCCTACCTGAATAGGTAGGATGATTGTGCCAACCGTCGAGCATAGGGCATCGTTAAATGCTCTCAATGTGAAGGTGGTGGGCACAATATGTGACTTTGGTAGCTTTAGATGATTCAATGCCTTGGTCATTATTATATTGATCGATGAACCAATGTCGATCAAGACCCTCTTGAATGGCACGTGATTGACACACGTGATGATATGCAATGGTGGGTCAGTCATATCTGTAGGAACCGTCCTGATTTCATGATCATAAAATTGGATCATGGGCTCCTGGCACTATTGTACATGTCCCAAAAAATTGGTAAATGCTTGAGCATCTTGAGACTATACTTCGATGGACCTTAGAATGTCCATAAGAGTCTCCCTGTGCCTAGGGGACTACTGTATCAGTTCATATATAGACAACTTTGTAGGAGTTATCTGCAGGTTTTGGACCAACCTGCTCCGTATGGTCACCATCGATCTCGTTGGTCGTTGCTTTAGCATAGCTTGTATCCTAATGGGAGCGTGAGGTTGATTCAGCTGCTCATATCTCCCATGTCTGGTAACAACATTCACCATACCTACGAACCCCTGGGTAGGTGGTTCGACGCGCACTTGGTTGACCTAGCCAACGTTGTTGCGTGGTGCCTCATGGTTTGGTAATGGATTTTTATAAATCCCCATGTTTTGGTTGTCGGGTGCTAGTGGATTATTTGGTACTACAAGCTCACCCTTTTCAATCATATTTTGCACAATATGCTTGAAGGACCAACACACTTCGATGTCGTGGCCCTTCGTGCGATGGAAGATGCAAAATAAGTCATCCTGATACCCCTTTGACTTGGGCTGATTCGGATCGACCAACTTAACCTCAGGTAGTCTGATTGCCTTAGCCTCACATAACTGATGGAATATTGACGTCAATGATTCCATTAGAGGCGTGAATTAGTGAGGTAGGTGTTGTTCTTTGTTTTTGCCCTTATAATTATTATTGCACTTTTTGTACTACGAAGGAGGAGGTTGGGCCTGATAATTCTGCTTTTGTTGCCCTTTATCCTCTCTCTGGAGGTTTAGCACCACCTGATTTACATGGGCCTGCTTGCCCTACTATTTCATGGAGCTCTTCTTGTGCCCCTCCTTCCTGTTCTTGAGCTTCAAGTTGCCTTCTTGCAACTTGATGTCCTCAATTACTTTGGCTTGCGCCAAAGCTTCCTCGAATGTTGGATACTATTGCAATTGCAACAATAATGAGATGTGCTTGGCACAACTCTTGGTGAACATTCGAGTCAATTTCATAGCAAGAATAGGGAATGGCAGCTTTGCCATTAATCTCCTCCACCTCTTTTCATATTATTCAATTGGCTCATCATCATGCTGAGCTAGCGCAACCAAATCAAAAAGGTTAGCCTATTTCTTGATGCCAAAAGAAAAGTGTTCAAGGAAAGCGTCAGCCAGCTGCTCAAAATTGGTGATACTATGCTTCTTTTGCTGATTGAACCACTCTCGGGCTGGGCCTGAGAGGGTTGTGATGAATGTATGCAAAAGCAAGGTATTGTTGCTTATAATCTGGAAGCATGCATCCAAAAATCTTGTGACATGCTCTTGTGCATCTTTGTCACCTTTAAATTTATCTAGCCTGGGCATAACAAAATGCTCAAGATATGCTAGAGCAGGCATCGAGGGGTCCAAAGGCTCATTATGAATCTTTCTTAATGTCAGATTTTGAAGAATCATGCCTTACCTCTCAATTGCTTTTACCTTCTCAGCTAAGGCCTTATAGGCCTGCGAGGATAGAAAATCCTCCTCCCTAAGCTGATGCGAGGGCGGTCTTGGAGGTACATTCTTCCTCTATCGAGGTGGAGGATGTTGCTCTTCCTCCTCCTCAACTTGGGAGTCTTCAGGATACTCTTGATTGTTTTCCCTCTTCTTCCTCATATTGTTGTTGCCTCTCATATTCGAATGGTGGTGGTCATTCTCTTTGTAGGGCACTAATATGAGTGTGAGCATCTCTACGCTCCTGCTGCACATCGGCTTGTGAAAAAGCCTTTCTCTGAATGCGCTCTCTATTCTCCATGTGAGTGTATAGACCAGCCTTGGCTAGCCTATCCTCCTACTCTACGTACTCCTTTTGGGCAAGGATGCATTCCTCACGCATGCACTTCTCATATAGTCTTTGTTTGATGAGCCTCTGCACCTGAAGATTCTCATCTTCGATGCACTGCCTCTCTAGGCGAGTGTCCTCCAATTGATCTTGGAGGAGCTGTCATCGTTGCTCGGATACCAATTTGTGTGATCTATCAAGTTGATCGATCGTAATAGGCCTCTGGTATGCATGCTCCATGCGAGTGACCTTATGGGTTCTGTACCCATCTGACTGATTTGTGATGCTTTTGCCTTTGTCCATGAAGATGGCATTGGCATCCTGCTAAGCCCTGTGCTCTATGCCACCATGCATGGATGGTGGATGTGTCACATGAGGGCACTTGGAAGCCTCTCCATGCTCTCTAGCAGTCCTAATAGAACCCCCGCTATGCTCACTCGGAGCACGAGTGGGTGGAGCCAAAGGCTTATAGCCTAGCTACTCAAGGACACTACCTAAGCCATCCAACTATCTAGATCTCCACCGCTCATGTGGTGGTGTGCCATTGGCTCCCACCTTAGCCATATCAATAGTGATCTTTCGAGGTTCACTACGTGTGGGAGTCTGCACAGGCCTATGCTCAGCAATAGCTCTGTCTGCATACCCCTGAATGGGTGGGTCTCGATCTCGTATGTACTTCGAAGGTGGAGCCATGGATCCTCCTGTAGACCTATGATGTAGGGGTACCAACTTGGACCCCTGTATAACATACTCTTCGGTCGATCCCATGGATGCACGTGCAATGTGATCCCGGTAATGGCTTTCGAGTGGAACACCCTCATGCTGAGAGGCTCCATGCTCTATTCTATATCTAGAGGAATGCACAGAAGCTCCTCTATCGGGGGTACGCTCAATAGGTTCCCCTCGTGTCGAATTGTCTCCTCTAATGCTCATCGAACGATGTTCGAGAAGCGCATGTGGGTGAGGATTCGACATATGTTGTTGTGAATCTATCGGGACTTGGTCATTGGCATCAGGATTATGCCTTTGTTGACCACCCCGTGTCTCCACCATGGTGCACCTAGTGTCTAGATTTATTCTTTATTAAGAAAACAAGGTATACAATGGTGATTATCTTGTATTAACTTTTAAAAGTGAGCCCTAAACTGTTTGATGTTGTTTCAATGATTTGTTGTGTCAGTAAAGAAACTCCTTATCATGTTTGAAAGCTTGTTGGATGATATTCTTAGTTTAAATTGGCTTTCACCTATATACTCGTAGCTCGACAACTTGGGTGTGAACTCCAAGTCACATAATCCAACCTATAATGTGTGGTAATGAAGCCCACACATGGTCAAGGAGCATAGGTCCTCCCAGATCCTCACCCATTTTCCCCTAGTCAACATTATACCCTCCGAAGAGAATACATGTAAATTTTCTAGGGTACGAAAGGTTCTCGGATCCGATATTGGTCTAGTATCCAATAGGTACGTGGGATTTGGGCCAATGGATGGAAATCACCTCCACCGTCGTTGAACCCTACTAGTGGTTGGATGTCACTCCCAACTCACTAGCGTTTAAGTGAAACGTGGTGTGTGTGGTTCATTTTAATCTTTGCATAGAAAGGAAAATGCATAATACAACATGAATGATTATTTCCTATATGATATGCAAAAAGAAACATTTCATTTCAGAGAATGCATGCTATATCCTATATGACTTTTTGACAATGCAAATTACGATGATATAGCCTCTGATTGGGCCTCAAGCATGCAAACCAACACACAATTCTAACTCTAGCACGCTGGATTCTAGGGCGGACTGCACTCAGAGGTCCATTGTTCCTAGGTAGTGCCTAGCTAAAACTCAGAAAAAGAAACCCTAAGGACCTACTTCATTCTATGTTTGTTTTATCCTTACTAAGTTTAGATTTCAATTTCTTAGTTCTAGAAAAACACAGAGGCAAAGTATAGAGACAAAGAGTGTCAAAAGGGCCTACCTCAGGTCCTCATCTGATTTAGCTTTGAAATCCTGCTCTATGATGTACCTACTGCTAACCGTGGCTCTGATGCATGACTGCCACTGCAGCCCACGATTGTCACCCACGGGCCAACTTTCTGACCATGGTTGTCATCCACGGTGAGCACCTGCAATTAAAAAACACAAATTCACTCAATGAAATGTGGCAAGAATTGTGGAGTTCCACCGTGATCGCCTATTGTAACCACCAAAAAGGCTTCACCTAATATTGCAATTGCTAAAATGAAGTAAAACTAGGCATTCATACACAAATTGACAAAGACAAAAGAAATTAAATGAAATGCATCTTTTATTCCTCTTTGAACCAATTCATTCTCTTTTACAAATCAATCCCTCTTAGGGATACCCTTTTGATACTTCAATTACAATATATCTAATCCCTTTCTAGGATAGATGCAAATCAAAGGCCTTCTAGGGTGACACGAACTGCTCTAGGGTGGAGTTGACCCTCTTCTTTGCATTGAGGAAGGGATTTGATGATTGAATCTCCTTCGATATCTGTTCCTTGCGATCAAGAAACAACAATAACACGTCAAAAGCAAAGGTAACCTCTCTTGATGAGGTCTTTTAAGTAAGTTTCACAAAAGGATGCCATGATAAGCATATAATCAAGAAAGTGAGTAAAGCATGGTAAACCTATGTTAATCATGAAATGTGATCATTAAGCATATTCAAGAAAGCATATATTATCTATCTACTGGATTAGTTGACAAATAAGAAGCAAAGGTACATGAAACAAGTCACAATTATACTAATTATCAAATTGACAACATGAAAGTAAACCTACTTCAACTGCTTAATCTAATTGGTCATATGTCTCTAAAACACTAATTGAACCTACATTAAGCCTAACATGATCTAACTAATTAATTTGCAAGAAAGAAAACAAGGAGATCTATAGCCATTTGCTCACCATGGGTCTAAGATGTGGTCAACACTATAGACCACGGTTGACAGCCACGACGAAGCTCTAAATAGATTTACCCTCAGAATTAGGGCTTCCTCTATGATCTGCCTTGCCAAATTGATGGTCAAGGGTTGCCTCTATGTCCTTTGACAGGTTTGGTGGTTGAATTCCACAATTGGGCCTCCGTTTTCCCGAATTCATGTTTCTTGGCATTCTAGCTCCTTAGGGCATCCATGAAACAAGTTGACATGATGCTTGATGAATTAGCAAAGGAATTGGTAGCAAATCTCTCTCAATACACTCAAGTGAGTATACAATTCGATAGGGCTTCGTTGCTCTAATCTCCAACACTTCATCCTTTTTGTTTCCCTAATTTGAAGGGGGTACTTATAGGATTACCCAAGGGCTAGGGGTGGCTTCCTCATGAAGCCAAGATCAAGATTGGGTAGTTGAGTCAGTTGGATGGAAGGTTTTGGATCCTTCCTCGCTCAAACCGCTCCAATCTGCAACCAATTGGTCATTGCAACCAACTTTTGGGGTCGGATGAAGGCCAACTGAACTTTAGTCCTAACCGCGGGTGTCATCCATGGCTAGCACTGCTAACCACATGTGTCAGCCGTGGTCCCCAATTGATAGATTGGGGGCCACAACTGTCAGTCGCGACTAGTATTGACTAGGCACAAAATGCCCAATTGAGTGGTAAAAACCATTGCTATACCTTGGATTTGTCCAAAGGTCTTCCATATGGTCTTCTAGCATGTCCCATATGAGTAGTCACCATCGACATGACATATTTTAGGTGTCTACAAAAACTTATCGGCAACTCAAACCAATCCCTGCATGAAGAAATCTCACTTCCTTCTAGGAATTGAATATGAAAGTCTTCTCTATCTATTGTAGGAAGCTTCTTAAATTTTGAAAATTAATTTTTACTATAGCAAAAACTCAATTAGCATTCTCTAGAATTAAAGTAAAACTTATATAAAATTTTTTAATAATCTAAAGCAACAATAGCAATTATCAACTTTTCTTCTTGAGTTGGTTCTCTAAAATCAACCTCTTTAAATATTCACCACTTGTCCTTCAACCTAGTGGAATTAATTCTTGCCTTCACTGGTTTTCCTCAACATAGTGGAAACAATTGTCTTCACTAGTTTTTCTTATCTAGTGGTAATATCCTTATTTTCACCGGTCTTTCCTTAGCTAGTGGAAATATCCTTGGATTGCTTGCAACTTTTGAAAACATGTGCAAGTAAACTTGGTGTGGCTCTGATACCACTGATAGCTTTTGTAGACTTAATACTTAAAGAAAATAACCACAAGAAAGTAATAACATGGTCAAATAAAGTTGCAATGTAAATAACACAATATAAATATGAATAACACAAGAAATAACTCATAATAATCACATAACAAAGCTCACAAAAATGATGAAAATGATATAGAATAAAGGTCTACTAATGCATGTTATGTGCTATGCATTTTTTATATGAATTACAATGCTTAGTCACAAATATATAATAGTGTATGACTCCTCATATTGTGCACTCTTGACCTTCACTCTTCTTTGTAACTCATCACTTTCCTATTCCAAGGACGTGTGCACTCTTACATAATGGACACTTGTACATATATACACTCACAACACTTGCACACAAGATTACATGACACTTATGTATTTTCTATACATTAATACATTACATGAAATATAAACTCACACTCTAATCTAAGACACACACCTAATATAATATTGTACCAAAGTGGTACATTAGCATGCACCAAATAATGTAATATTCTCTAACAATATGCAAGTGGCAAGAAGATAAGCCAAGAGTCATGAACTTGGTATATGAAGAGCAATAGTCAAGTATCCAAAGAGTCACACTACTATGGCTATATTGTGGAGATAATACTCCATAAACAAGTATTACAGGAGAACAAGCATCACGATCATTATATTTGTAAGAGAAAGAGAAGCAATAAATCTTGTATACATTTTGAGCAATTAATATTGTAAGTTATTCTACATGCTTAGTACATGTATGATTCAGGCTATTTACATTCATATTTTAACATATTATTAAAAGTTGTTTGATTTATTATAAGTCTTGATATACATATTAATTCGCTCATATTATTATACTCATTATTATCTTGACCTTAATTTTCGATCCTATGAGACATAACCTATGATATTTTATGGTAGTATTAAGATTTAAAAATCCATCACGTTTTTGTATGTTTTGGTTGTTGATGCTCTTGGTTATCTTCTTCATAAGGCTCAATTTGATGGCCTCATTCAAGGTATTAAGCTTCTTAGGGATAAACGTGCTCTTAACTCACACTTTGCTAATGATTCCCTTCTTTATCTTCAAAATACCCAATAGGAGGTGGAAATGGTAAAGAGATTGTACAATTATTTTGTGATGTGTCTAGTTCTCATATCAATCACTCTAAAATATAAGTCTTCTATACTTCTTCCACACCTAGTGGATGCAACTCCTTAGTTGAGTGGAAGATCATCCTTCATGGAATGATTGCTTGGCACTTAGGAATCTCCACTAGGATTAATATTTCTCCTAAACATATATGAAATTGGGTTATGAAAATTCTTCAAAAGAAATTCAGTGTATGGTCGACTTAATTTCTTTCCTAAGCAAAAAGAATTCAATTTGCAAATAAGGTTATGGCAACCTCTCATGTTTACTACTCCTCTTGTTGGATGGCCTCCAAGGAAGCCTATAACAAATTAACTCAAGTCATTCATAATTTTTTATGAACCAAATGAGATGGGGATATGGGAATGACAACCATCTCATGGAAACTTTGCACTCAACCAAATGCTTTAAGAGGTCTAGGTATTACTGATCCTCTTACACAAAAAATATTTGAATACAAAATGGGTTGCTAGAGCCATCACTGGTGACAAAAATTGGAAATACATGTTTCAATACAAAATCTCTCAAGCTATTCACAAAGGTAAATGGAAAGAAACCTAATGGGAGGATAAGGTCCTTAATACCATACTTTACAATTAAAGGATCTATTCCTCTTAAATGTAACTAAAAATCCTGGAAATCTGTTTCTCATTTATTGGCTTGGAAGTCTAACTCCTTAAGACATGGTCTAAGCATCAATCTAAATAATCTTTGGTGGAACAGACTTACCCTCCATAATGATAAACCTTTAACTTTTTGCAATGCTATTCGAGAACTAGAATTTCTAAAGAAAGGTATAAATATAATTAAGAGATATTTGGGATCCGAGCAACTATGCAATTCTTACCTAGAACTAGCTCCACAATTATGTCTCCCTCCCATATTTTTTCAAAGAATCTTATGGATTGGTTGTGGCTTCCATTCCTTGTGTGGTCCTTATAATGTTAGGAACAACTAGCTACAATATATGCATTTACTAGAGATGGCTTAATGACCATAGAATCTCTTCCATTAAATTTAGGTGGATCTATAAAAAAAAATTATGTTCTTTATCATTGGACTCTAAGATCAAATGTCAAGGGTAACTCAATTTTACTGATGCCTAATGACAATCTCTTACTGCTCAAATTTGAAAAGTTCATGTTGAATCCAAAACTCGACCTCTTGGATGGTAGGTTCTACATAAAAAATTTCCAACTTTTCAAAGTCTAGCCTCGATTTTACATAGTTCCCCTCAATGCAAATTTTGTAATGCTTTAGAAACTCCTATTCATTTATTTTGGTTTTGTGACATGGCTAAAAAATGTTGGGATGTCTTCTACATTTTTTTATTCCCCTCTTTCACTAGATCTTGGAAGCTTTCTCTGCTTGGTTTTTCTCAGCAAGATCATTATCCCAAACTCTAAATGTTTGTAGACTCATCCTTCTCAAGCATATTTGGAAGTTCAATTGCAAAAAGGTGTTTAATGGTTCCACTCCTCCATAGGATATAGTTTTAGCATAATCGACATTTCATCTTTTGTTACATTTAGGACACATTCATTCCAATGCTCATGGAGCTTTTAACATACTAGGAGATGTTACTGATAAACTTCAAATTTCTCACATGATACAAGATCTTAGAAGGTTCAACAGAAAACTATAAAGAAGGCAGTAAATAGTGATGAACAAATTCAGGAGTTAATTACTTCTATTATTTCCTTGAAGACTTCAAAAAATATTATGGAAGACATGCTCTTAACTTCGCTATATAACAAGCTCTACTACGAATGAGTGATGATATCTAACATATTGCAACAAGATATAGCTATAATCTTTTTGTTGATAATAGTTTCTATTCTTATATATATTGAGTTATAGATGCTCTACTCCTTATCTATTGTATTTTGTTTTATTTTGATATTTCCATTAATAACATAATATAACTCACTAAAAATATACTTAAAAAAAAGTTTTTTTTTTATAACTAAAATACAAAATGGAACCACCCATCTTGTGATAAGGGAGAGCGTTGCGTTGATGTCATTTTCACGTAATAAAATTAAATTGTCTATTCATACTAACAGCTTTATGTTTTACTTTTATGGTTGTAGGACAACTTTGAGGGTGTTCAATGAGGTGCGGGAAATGCGAATTTTCCGCTGGACTCTCAACTTCCCCGAAAGTCAGACCTCCAATTTAAACGTTTTTCCTCAGCATGACAGTGCCACCGACGCTATGACCGGTCAACTTTATGTAATTCAATAATCGATAAAGTTATAAAATAATTTGAATAAATATAATATTCAAATCAAATCTAAATGAGATTACTTTATGTGCAGAAGAAAACAAAATATTTACTTATAACTAATTTAATATATTGCACTTCTGACGGACAAGGGGGAATTTTCAATTGACAGTCAATTCTTAACTCGACCTTGCCATATCTTGTCGGCTCACTCTGCTCCCCGTTGTTAGCGGTGTGGAAATGCATTGACTTGTAAAGTCTTTTATATATCTTCCACACCTAGTGGCTGCAACTTCTTAGTTGAGCGGAAGATCATCCTTCATGGAAGGATTGCTGGGTACTTAGAAATCTCCACTAGGATTAATATTTCTCTTTAAAATTGGGTTATGAAAATATTTCAAAATAAATTCAGTGTATGGTCGACTTGATTTTTTTTTAAGCAGAAAGAATTCAAGTTGCAAATAAAGTTATGGCAGCCTCTCATGTTTACTACTCCTCTTGTTGGATGGACTCTAAGGAAGCCTATAACAAATTAAATCAAGCCATTCGTAAATTTTTATGAACCAAATGGGATGGGGAGATGGGAATGACAACCATCTCATGGAAAATTTGCACTCAACCAAAGGCTTTAGAAGGTCTAGGTATTATTGATCCTCTTACACAGAAAATGTTTGGATACAAAATAGGTTGCTAAAACCATCACTGGTGATAAAAACTAGAAATACATGTTTTGATACAGAATCTCTTAAGCTATTCACAAAAGGTAAATGGAAAGAAACATGATGGGAGGATAAGGTCCTTAATGCACCATACTTTACAATTTAAGGATCTATTCCTCTTACTCATAACTGAAAAGCTTGGTAATATGTTTCTCATTTATTGGCTTGGAAGTCTAACTCCTTAAGACATGGTCTAAGCATCAATCTAAATAATATTTGGTGGAATAGACTTACCCTCCATAATGATAAACCTTTAACTTTTTGCAATGCTATTCGAGGACTAGTATTTGTAAAGAAAGGTATAAAAAGAATTAAGAGATATTTGGGATCCGAGCAACTATGCAATTCTTACCTAGAACTAGCTCCACAATTATTTCTCCCTCCCCTATTTGTTCAAAGAATTTTATGGATTGGTTGTGACTTCCATTCCTTGTGAGATTGTTATAATGTTAGGAACAACTAGCTACAATATATGCATTTACTAGAGATGGCTTAGTGACCATAGAATCTCTTCCATTAAATCTAGGTGAATCTACAAAAAAAAATTATGTCCTTTATTGTTGGACTCTAAGATCAAATATCAAGTGACAAGTCAATTTTACCAATGCCTAATGGCAATCTCTTACTGCTCAAATTTGGAAAGTTCATGTTGAATCCAAAACTCGACTTCTTGGATGGTAGGTTCTGCATCAAAAATTTCCAACTTCTGAAAGTCTGGCCTTGATTTTACATAGTTCCCCTCAATGCAAATTTTGTAATGTTTTAGAAACTCTTATTCATTTGTTTTGGTATTGTGACATGGCTAAACAATGTTGGGATGTCTTCTACATTTTTTTATTCCATTCTTTTACTAGATCTTGGAAGCTTTCTCTGCTTGGCTTTTCTCAACAAGATCATTGTCCCAAACTCTAGATGTTTATAGACTCATCCCTCTCAAGCATATTTGGAGGTTCAATTGCAAAAAGGTGTTTAATGTTTCCACTCCTCCATGAGATATAGTTTTAGCATAATTGACCTTTCATCTTTTGTTACATTTAGGATACATTCATTCCAATGTTCATGCAACTTTTAACATACTAGGAGATGTTACTCATAGACTTCAACTTTCCCACATGATACATGATCTTATAAGGTTCAACAAAAAACTATAAAGAAGGCAGTAAAAAGTGATGAACAAATTCAAGAGTTGATTACTTCTATTATTTCCTTGAGGACTTCAGAAGATATTATGGAAGACATGCTCAAAACATCGCTATATGACAAGCTCTCGTACGGATGAGTGATGATATCTAGCATATTGCAACATGATATAGCTATAATCTTTTTGTTAATGATAGTTTCTATTCTTATATATATTCAATTATAGATGCTTTACTCCTTATCTACTTCATTTTGTTTTATTTTAATGTTTCGATTAATAACATAATATAATCTAACTAAAAATACACTTTAAAAAAGTTTTTTTTTTTTTTTTAACTAAAATACAAAATGGGAACAGCGCAGATGTCATTTTCAGATAATAAAATAAAATTGTCTATTCCTTAACGTTTTACTTTTATGGGCGTAGGACAACTTTGAGGGTGTTCAATGAGGTGCGGGAAAGCGACTCCTAATGCGAATTTTCCGCTGGACTCTCAACTTCCCCGAAAGTCAGACCTCCAATTTAAACGTTTTTCCTTTGCATAACACTGCCACCGACGCGATGACCGGTCAACTTTATGTAATTCAAGATCGATAGTTATAAAATAATATGATAAATATAATATTCAAATCAAATCAAAATGAGATTACTTTATGTGCAGAAGAAAACAAATCATTTACTTATATAACACTGCCACCGACGCGATGACCGGTCAACTTTATGTAATTCAAGATCGATAGTTATAAAATTATATGATAAATATAATATTCAAATCAAATCAAAATGAGATTACTTTATGTGCAGAAGAAAACAAATCATTTACTTATAATTAATTTAATATATTGCCCTTATGGCTCGGAACCAACTTCTGGCGGACAAGGAGGGGGAATTTTCAATTTTGACAGTCAATTCTTAACTCGACCTTTCCGTATCTTGTCGCCTCACTCTGCTCCCCGTTGTTAGCGGTGTGGAAAAACACTGACTTGTAAATAATAATGCAATGGTTGCATGGTTGGTGCACCGTGCGATTATAGCTGGAAGATTCTTAGAAAGGTGCACGAAAGAGAAGAAGTTGAACCTAATAACAATTTGTGTCTGGTCTCAAGATAATTTTCTCCCTTGATAATTGTTATCACGTCCTTCGCTTCTGCATGTCACCCAGTACGTGTGAAAAGAGTTTTGGATTGAGCTTTCACGTTGAAAAGAAGATGGTTACTTCTCTAGAGACAAGCATATAAGGTAAGAGAGTGTTTGACTCACATCCAAGATCAAAATTTTGATAGGAGATTATTAAGAGTCTAAGCATAATCCTGAGAAAATTTTGATAGGAGATTCATAAGAGTCCAAGCAAAATCCTGAGATATCTCTTGCGAGTTCGTGCCTGTACCACCAAGGTCTGAAAAAGATCACACCGCCATGGCCGACTGCGATAAAACTCGAAGTTAGCTCTCGACAGAGAAGAGTTTTAACTTGGTGACGAGCTTACATAGTTGGAATTTCTTCTATCGTCATTCTTGCACAAAAGCGACGATTCTACTTTATTTTGCATTACTGTTTATTGGTATTTTCCCCAATTCAGTGGTATCTAAGCTGCGAGCTTACAGATGCAGTAACGGAACTGCTTCCGCTAGCACGTTTGAGGACAATTTGAATAGAGTCATAGATGATCTACTTGGAGATAATCTATTTGGAGATATGACGTTCCACACTTCTTCCCATGGCCATGTTCCTTACAAGGTCTACGGCTTCCTCTAGTGCTGGGGCAACCTATCCCCACTAGACTGTGCAAGTTGCTTGCATGAAGCAAATCGCACAGCTCGAGATCTTTGCCCTGTCACTATGGGTGCTTCCGTGTGGACAGAAAAGTGCTGTTAAGGTTTGTGGAGTCAAAACACGCAACACTATGGGTGCTTCCGTGTGGACAGAAAAGTGCTGTTAAGGTTTGTGGAGTCAAAACACGCAACTGGTTGCTCATTAATGACTGTCAGTTCAAACTGCCTGGTCTGCCAATTGGCTGCTGCATTGGAGATTGGCCGGAGTGCCATTTGCAGGTGTATGGACATTTTTTTTAATGACTGATGGTGACCAGTCAGAATGGACTGGGCGTTTGTTTTTTTTCTTTTTCTATGCTGGATTTGATGCTGCGGCTATATAGATCTCGCGACAGAATCAAGAGGCAGAGTGTGCCATTTATCTTCTCTGTTGTTTATGAAGAAAACAGGGACAGAGGAGTGCTGAAGAAGAACAGGGATAATGCAGTACGAAGCAGACAGACAGAGGGAGTAACAACCATTAACAGAAAGGTGAATTGCCTTGGCAGTCACAGATGCAGCATTAGACCTTGTTCTCAAGGAAGCTTATGATCCTGTTTACAGTGCCAGACCCTTGCATCGTTGGCTGGAAAGGAAAGTTGTGACACACTTGTCTCAAATGCTGATTAGCGAAGAAATTGATGAGAACTGTACCGTCTTCATCGATGCAGCGTCTGGGCAAAATACGTTATTGTATCACGTGGAGAGAAATGGGGGGCTTGTGAACCCAACCTCTGCTGATAGTTAGAAGATGTGAACAGAGGCTGAAAAATCAGTCATTTGTAACTGTAATATGGTTGATAAAAATCCAGCAGAATAATAGAAATGGAACCCCTCTATTTTGTGGAGTAGGCATTGCCGAACCACGTTAAAAGCTTTGTGGCCTCTTGTTCTTGCATGCATGACATTCAATGTTGTTTTTAGTTTTTTCTGTTTGAATTTTCTTTCATCCTTGAATTTGCTCAGCTGTAAGTTTTAACAACTGGTATCAGAGCATTTATTGTGGGGATTGTCACTCATAGAGAGTACTCTATTCAAGTGGGAGCAATGTCAGGAGATTCGAAGTTTACAATAGAGAGTTTTAATGGTCAGAACTTTGGTTTGTGGAAGCAGAAGATTGAAGACTATCTTTATCAAAAGGATAATCTCTACTTGGCACTCAGAGGTAGGGAGAAAGGCCAGCCAGATGACATGTATGATGAAGATTGGGAGTTGCTAGATAGAAGAGCCTTGGGAGTCATCCGGTTAGCTCTTGCAGACTCAGTTTCCTTCAATGTTTCTACCCAGACCACCACCAAAGGAGTTATGGACGCTTTGGCAAAGTTGTATGAGAAGCCTTCTGCATCAAATAAGGTATTTCTCATGAAAAGACTCTTCAATATGAAATTAGCTGAAGGTGCTTCTATCCAGAATCATTTAAATTATTTTAATGCTATTGTTAGTCAACTACAATCAGTTGCAATAGTATTTGAGGATGAAATTAGAGCCTTGTTGTTTCTTTGTTCAATGCCTGAGAGTTGGAATAATGTTGTTATGGCAATTAGTAACTCTGTTCCAAATTCTGGCAAGTTAGTGTTTGAAGATGTAGTTAGCACTATTCTTAGTGAGGACATGAGGAGGAAATCCTCAAGTGAATCATCATCTTCAGGGGCTGCATTAACCACAAAAATTAGAGGCAGAAATAATGACAGAGAAAGAAACAATGAGAGAGGTAGGAACCAAAATAAAAACAAATCTAGAGGCAGGTCTAAGAGTAGATCAAAGAGCAGGGGTAAAGGCAAAGAAATTGAATGCTGGCATTGTGGGAAGACAGGGCACTATAAGAAAAATTGTTTCCAAAGAAAACAGGACAGTAAGAATGCAAACAATAACAATGAAACCCAAGAGGCAAATGTTGCAAGCAATACATTGCATGATGCCTTGATACTTTCGGTGTGCAAAGTTGAAGAAGATTGGGTTGTTGATTCAGGTGCCTCTTATCATACTACTTCTCACAGAGAGTTTTTTTGTGAATATGTACAAGGGGATTTTGGACGGGTCTTGTTGGGTGATGATCATCCATGCAATATCGTTGGTATGGGAAAGATAAGACTAAAACTCCCAAATGGAACCATTTGGATGCTTAACAATGTTAGGCATATTCCTGAAATGAAAAGAAATCTGATTTCTACCAGAGTGCTTGATAATGAAGGGTGTAAATCATTCTTTGGTGACAGCTCTTGGAAGGTTACGAAAGGCTCTTTGGTCATTGCAAAGGGTAAGTTGGTTGGCACCTTGTATATATTGTCAAACTATTCTTATAGCACTGTGAACCTTGCTGCTCAAGGAGATGTCAATACATGGCATTTGAGATTGGGGCATATGAGTGAGAAGGGAATGAAAGTTCTACACTCTAGGAAGTTGCTACCCAACCTCAAGGATGCAAATTTGGGCTTTTGTGAAGGCTGCGTTTATGGAAAGCAAAAGAGGGTCAGATTCTTGAAAGATGGATTTGAGAGGAAGAAGGAGAAACTTGAGCTTGTTCACTCTGATGTGTGGGGTCCCGCACAAGTAACCTCTCTTGGTGGATCAAACTACTATGTAACATTCATTGATGATGCTACAAGGAAAACTTGGGTGTATACCATGACAAACAAATCTGATGTCTTTGACATTTTTCAAAAATGGAAGGCATTAGTGGAGAATGAGACTGGAAAGAAAGTGAAATGTCTCAAATCTGATAATGGTGGTGAATATTGCAGCATTGAGTTTGAAAACTACTACAAAATGAATGGCATTAGGAGAATTAAAGTCACTCCTAGGACACCACAAGAAAATGGGGTCTCAGAAAGGATGAATAGGACTATAATGGAGCGGGCTAGAGCCATGAGGCTGCATGCAGGGCTGCCATTATTTACTTGGGCTAATGCGGTTGATACTGTTGTCTACTTGATCAATAGGAGCCCTTCTACCATCTTGGATGGTGGTATTCCAAAGAAGCTTGGAAAGGTAAGGCTGTAAATTATTCCTTTCTTAGAGTGTTTGGATGTGAAGCTTTTGTTCACATTGATAAGAAAAACAGAAAGAAACTTGATGCAAAGTCAAAGAAATGCTATTTTCTTGGTTATGGTGTAGATGAATTGGGTTATAGGCTATGGGATAACGTAGGCCAGCAAATTATAAGGAGTAGGGATGTGATCTTCAATGAAAACAAATTATATAAAGATAGGCACATGCAAGATGAGGAACAAGGGTCTGATTATGTTGATTTAGATGATTCTTTTGAGCATGGTGCTAGTGGACAGCATGTTGGTCAAGGGCAAGAACATGATATTCAAGGAGATGAACATGTTGCCCAAGAGGCTGAACATGCTGGAGATGATGATCATGGTGCACATGTTGAAGAGCATGGTGACCAAACGAATGAGCAAGTTGAGAATGAAACACCTCGAACACCCCCACCACCACTAATACCGAAAGGTTGGAGATCTACTCGTGTAAGAAGAGCACCAAATAAGTATTCCCCTTCTTTGCATTACATTCTATACACTGATGCAGGTGAGCCCGAATGTCTTCATGAGGCTTTGAAATTGGAAACTAGGAGCAAGTGGGAGCTTGCTATGAAAGAGGAGATGGACTCCTTAACTCATAACCAAACTTGGGATTTGGTTGAACTTCCCAAAGGCAAGAGAGCTTTGCATTGTAAATGGGTGTATAGAGTCAAAGATGAGATTGATGGTCACAAGAGGTACAAGGCTAGACTTGTGGTAAAGGGGTTTGCACAACACAAAGGTATTGATTATGAAGACATCTTCTCCCCGGTTGTGAAAATGACTTCTATACGTGCCATTCTTAGCATAGTGGCTGTAGAAAATCTTCATCTAGAGCAATTAGATGTCAAGACCACTTTCCTTCATGGGGACTTGGAGGAGGAGATCTACATGCACCAACCAGAGGGGTTTGAGGTAAAAGGTAAGAAGAGTCTTGTGTGCAAACTTAAGAAGAGCTTGTATGGTTTGAAACAAGCTCCAAGGCAATGGTATCTTAAATTTGATAGTTTTATGGCTGAGCATAATTTTAATAGATGCCATAGTGACCATTGTGTATATTACAAGCAAACCGAAAATGGCAATTTTCTTATTCTTTTGTTGTATGTGGATGATATGCTTGTAGCGGGTTCTAACATGCAGGATATCAAAGAATTAAAAAGAAAATTGTCTCACACATTTGCTATGAAGGATTTGGGACCAGCCAAGCAAATTCTAGGCATGACTATTTTTCGTGACAGGAAGCTGCATACTCTTGAGTTGTCACAAGAAAGGTATATCGAAAAAGTGCTTAAGAGGTTTTCTATGCATGATGCAAAACCAGTTGCCCAACCTCTTGCAAAGCACTTCAAGCTCTCAAAGAAATATTACCCCAAGACACAGGTGGAACTCGATTACATGAAGAGAGTTCCATATGCTTCAGCGGTTGGGAGTTTGATGTATGCCATGATATGCACTAGACCGGATATTGCTCAAGCAGTGGGAGTTGTGAGCAGGTATATGAGTAATCCAGGTAGATCGCATTGGCATGCAGTGAAGTGGATACTTCGGTACTTGAGGGGGACCTCTAAAGCTTGTTTGCACTTTGGAGGTTCCAATGTTGATCTACAGGGCTATGTGGACTCGGATATGGTAGGTGATTTGGATGGAGGGAGGAGCACTACAGGGTATATATTCACCGTTGGGGGCACAACGATGAGCTGGATATCCAAGTTACAACGAGTTGTTGCTCTCTCTACTACGAAGGCAGAGTACATTGCCATCACAGAGGGTGCCAAGGAGTTCATCTGGCTGGAGAGATTGATGAGTGAGTTGGGCAAGGATCCTGGAGACTGGAAGCTTTGGAGTGATAATCAGAGTGCCATACACCTGGCTAAGAACTCCGCCTATCACTCAAGGACAAAACATATCAGGTTGAGATACCACTTCATCCGCTCAGCATTGGAGGATGGTTCGATGCGTTTGGGTAAGATCCACACTTCCCAAAACTTTGTTGATATGCTTACTAAGGTTGTAACATGGGAGAAGTTGAGCTTTTGCTCAACTTCTGTTGGACTCAGGGAATGAGTTCATATTGGACACCTTCCACAGGGGCTGCGGGATTGTAGCCAGGTTTGTGACTCCAAGTGGGAGGTTGTTAAGGTTTGTGGAGTCAAAACACGCAACTGGTTGCTCATTAATGACTGTCAGTTCAAACTGCCTGGTCTGCCAATTGGCTGCTGCATTGGAGATTGGTCGGAGTGCCATTTGCAGGTGTATGGACAATTTTTTTTAATGACTGATGGTGACCAGTCATAATGGACTAGGCGTTTGTTTTTTTTTTTTTTTCTATGCTGGATTTGATGCTGCGGCTATATAGATCTCACGATAGAATCAAGAGGCAGAGTGTGCCATTTATCTTCTCTGTTGTTTATGAAGAAAACAGGGGACAGAGGAGTGCTGAAGAAGAACAGGGATAATGTAGTACGAAGCAGACAGACAGAGGGAGTAACAACCATTAACAGAAAGGTGAATTGCCTTGGCAGTCACAGATGCAGCATTAGACCTTGTTCTCAAGGAAGCTTATGATCCTGTTTACAGTGCCAGACCCTTGCATCGTTGGCTGGAAAGGAAAGTTGTGACACACTTGTCTCAAATGCTGATTAGCGGAGAAATTGATGAGAACTGTATCGTCTTCATCGATGCAGCGTCTGGGCAAAATACGTTATTGTATCACATGGAGAGAAATGGGGGGCTTGTGAACCCAACCTCTGCTGATAGTTAGAAGATGTGAACAGAGGCTGAAAAATCAGTCATTTGTAACTGTAATATGGTTGATAAAAATCCAGCAGAATAATAGAAATGGAACCCCTCTGTTTTGTGGAGTAGGCATTGCCGAACCACGTTAAAAGCTTTGTGGCCTCTTGTTCTTGCATGCATGACATTCAATGTTGTTTTTAGTTTTTTCTGTTTGAATTTTCTTTCATCCTTGAATTTGCTCAGCTGTAAGTTTTAACAAGTGCTTCTTGCGTTATAATACCTCCTGTTTATTTTCAGAGCCAGACATGGATGGATATGCCCTCGCAAGCTCAGAGACGCTTTCAAGAACACCACTGCCTTTTGTCGAACCTCTGCCGTAAAGCTTATGATCCTGCAAAGAAGGGTTTCGCGATGGGATAGCTGAACTATTCTTCTGTGGACAAAGTTTACGGTTGGGTACAATGTTTGAGAGATATCTCCATACAAGATTACAGATCGTGCTTGTCATATGCACTCAAAAATATAGAGCAGTGTTGTTCTGCCAAAAAGGGAGCTCAATTCCTGTTAGGGAGCTGCATAGTCCGATATGCGACATACCCCTTTTTTAGCATTCCACAGTTGCCGCCTTTTCATGGACCCCCAACCTCACAGGATATATCACCTGCACATGGTATGCAAATCACTTTTATATTCTTCCTTCGATAGAGTATACGTGACAAAGGGATGTTAACAATAAATGTCTGCGTTAGAGGGAAGTCCTCAAAGAATTTACCCGTAATATTGGGGGTTGTGGGAGGTGTGATTCTCGTGTTTGCAGCCTTTATGATTGGAATGCTGAGTAAAATGAGATCCGTCATTTCTAGACGGTTAATTCCTCTTGTTTGGCGGAACCAAGGTACCGTTCTCTTGTGTGGTTCGAGGGATTAAGCATAAAAACATTGACGTTACCAATTTCGCTCTAATTTCTTTCACATTTCATCGTCGTGTTTCAGATATGTATGAGCAAGACCCGGCATCAGGGTTTCTTAAACATGAGAGACATCTTATATTTAGCCTGAAAAAATTAAAGAAAGCAACGGGAAATTTTGACACTCGAAACAAGCTTGGGGAAGGAGGGTTCGGTGCCGTGTATAAGGTAGTACTGTAGTGGATTCCTCCATCTCTTCTAAAAAGTTCAATGGGTTCGTTTCTATGAATGGGATGAGTCTAGAGCTCTCAATATCACTCTCCATTTGACCTTTCAGGGAACTATTAGGGACGGTAAGGAGATTGCAGTTAAGAAACTTTCTGCAGCATCTAAACAAGGTAAAGAAGAATTTATGAACGAAGTGAAGCTTGTTGCAAATATTCAACATCGGAATCTTGTAAGGCTGCTGGGATGCTGCATTGAAGGAGAAGAAAGGTTGCTGGTTTATGATTATTTGCAAAACAGGAGCCTTGACAGATTTATCTTTGGTAAGTTCATTTAAAATAGATTCGAAAGAGATTAACTATGATTAAATTTTGAAATTGGAGAACAGACCCAGAGTATCGTAGTGTTGCGAAGCACAGAATGCTGTTCCAGTCGCAGCAGCTGTGACCTTGCCACAAGCTCAAACTATGGGAGGGATCAATAACTTCTGCTTTGCTTTGAAATCCAACAGGTTGTAATTTTTGGCCTTTGGACATGCCATTGCAGTCATAGCAAATACTAACAACATAAGCAATGATATTGCAGATGCAAAGTTTGCCCTTATCTGCAACGACCCCATGATGTGCTTGAAATGGAAGAGCTCGGTTTCACTCAGACCCATATGTCACAGGAGACAAGATGATGCCTTACATGTATAAAATAGAGGAGCTGTTAAAATATATTAACTAGAGAAAGTGAAGCTTTGTACTCACTCATGGATAATGTGGTTGTTTCCATGCTCCACCTGGATAATGTGATTGTTTTCCACGATAAGTATTTTCATGCTCCACTGGGGTTACTCTATACGACGTCTGAGACAATTGGTACAAGTAATGTAAATTTTTGCATTATATAATTTTATTTGTTGAGTATCTATTATTAAATCATTACTTATTACAATTTTATTAATTGTTCATAAAATTTAAAATTTTTGTTTTTTATGCTATAGATAAGATCTTTACAAATCATAATCTAAACATCATAGATAAGAAAATATAATCAGTTTACTTTTCAAGTTGTATGGTATAACCTAATGAGAAGCATTAAGAAGTGCATTAAAAATATGAGATTATTAGTTTTATTGAAAATAAAATATAAATTACAAATTTTATGTTTATAAGGTTAAAAAAATATCTAGATTATAAATCAATTTGTAAATAAAACATATTTTATGATTGGTTATATTTAAGACTTTTGCAATTATTTATATTGTGATCTTTATATATATTGCGACATAAATTAGTAAGTTTAATACAAGTAGTTATAAAAGACCATTTGAACATAAGCAAGACTCCTCATTTTCTCCATCTAATTTGAGGCATGTAATGCACCTTGTCATGCCTCACCTATATTAAGTGTAAGTGATCTTTATTTGAAGCCATACATACCAAGAAACGTAACAAGTTGAGTAAGTCTACCTAAAGGACCTTATCTTTGTGTAATACAATCTTAGGCTTTGTATAAGACAAGTAGAGAGTAGTGGATCCTACGAGGCAATTCAATCGGATGAGTTAATTCCACTTTTTGATTGGATTATTGAGTTCTATGGATCCCAAGTTTATTATAGAGGACCTTGAGGCACTTGAGGAGAAAGCAAAAAATTTAAGAAGATTGAAAGAGATACACTATGATGATACTACACTTGAGGAGCCTACAATTAGCCCACCAGTTCAGAGCTAAGGCCAACCATCAACATCAACTACAAGGGGAAGAAGGAGAAAATTTTTACATTTCAAAATGTTGTATTTTTACATTGTATTTGTCATTTGGGTTGAATTGTTGTTTCATAAATTGTAATTGTACTCATTGTAATGAATATCTAATACAAAATTGGCTATTTAATTTTTTAAAATTTCTTCAATTTTTTGTTGAGTTTTGTTGAGTTGCCGAGTAACTCTCCAAAATTAAGTTGTCGAGTTTTTCCCGAGTTGTGAGTTTAAAACACTGTTAAAAATATATGGAAAAATATTAGATATGAATGCAAAGATAAAAAGATAAGTCTAAAGATAAAAGAGCATGAACTACTAGTTAAGAAAAAACATTTGTAACGAGTTTATATATTCATGTATTCAACACTAATTGATTTGTCTATTCATCTTCACTTGGGTGGATCTATTCATCCATCTTACCTTGGGTGGATCATCTAATCTATGTTAGAAAAATACTGAGCATAAACCATTAACCTTAGAATTAATAATATATGGTGCTTAAATAATATTTGTCATAGGCTATGAATAGCCTAAGAGTTAATCATGCAAACAAACACGTATAGAGAATTAAGCATTTAACAACTAACATTTAGGTAGGTTAATGTAGTCAAAATGACTATGACTACTAACCAAAATAATATCTAGGTATTAACGTAACCAAGTTGGTTACTTACAATGGTAATAAACTAATCTACCATGCGGTAAATAAACTCTACTAAGGTAAAAATAATTTTACCCTAATAATCTACCTAGGATAATTTACTAATTACCAAATGAGGTAATAATCATAGTTACTGTAGCATAGTAACTCTAACATCCCCCTTATTACATTATTTGGGTAATGTATATAATTACCCCAATACAGTGAAAAATATGATGATATACTGGCTCTTGCTCTAGCTCGGGCTCTATCACAGTGCTCTGGCTACTCTAAGTAAAAAATGGATCATTCCTTATGTTGTTTTCACATCAACGAATGCCCTTATTGTAATCTTATCATCTAACCGGATTGCATGGGTAACCAACCGTTGTAATCGCTAGGTGTACTAGAGTAGATCACTATATACGAGGTTAATTTTGTTACAATATGATTTTGTATAATTTTTGGTAACGTACCTAAGGTGTTGGTCATTTCTGAGAATGCACCTTTATAGGTTTTCCCTCTTGTTCCAAAACATGTTGTAATGGAATTTCTGCAAGAAGTGTGACTGAGGTGTTGGTCGCTATCGAAAATACACCCTTATAAGTCTTCTCCCTTTTTAGCAAAAATTGTGAGAAGTAGAAAATAAATGTTTATCCCCCCTTAAGTGTAAAATATATGCAACTTATGAAGCTTTTTAAGGCTTTTACAAAGATTAAATCCTAGGCAAATTTCAAAAATTACACCAGAAAATCCCTTCCTTTTATTACAAGTACTTCAAATAAAAAGAGTTTGCTATTTTATGAAGCCTAAAAAGAGGTACAATCACCCCTTTATTGCAAGTACTTCAAAAAAAATATTAACTATTTATGAAGCCTAAAAATAGTGTTGGAATGGTGCTTTCCTAGGGTGACAAATTTGTTTCCCTTACAATGTTGTTTGAGCCATGAGCACCTTGTGTGCTCTTTTTGAACCAGAACCAGAATCAGAATCAAAATCAAAATCAGACACTTCACTAGCAACATGGCCTCTTTGTTGTCTATTTTGCCTTTGTGATGTACCTTTTCCATTTTTTTTTTGCTTATTTTTAAACCAACATCGATTGTTGTCATGGTTGTACTTTTTACAATTTGTGCAAAACTTCTTTTGAGGTTGCTTACCCTTATCTTTTGAAGATGATCCTCCATTCTGAAATTTTCCTTTCTTCTTTCTACCCTTGTTGTTCGAGTAAAGTACATTGTTTGACACTTCATTACTTTGGAGCTAATTTGCTTTCTCTGTTTGAATCAAATTGACTAACTCCACAAAGGTTATTGGTCTTTGAGATACATTAAGGGAAGTTATTAACATCTTGTATAATTTTAGAAGAGCCCTCAATATTACTGAAGTCAGTATAGTATCTTATACTTTTTCTCCTAAAGCATTCATCTTTGACTTTAGTTCAGCCACTCTGCATAGGAATAGCTCTATTGTTTCTCCTGGATTCATATGGAGTGTATGAAGTTGCATTTGAAGGTTTTGAATAGTCGATTTATTCTTACCTTCAAAAATGGTACTTAATGTGTCCCATGCATATTTACTAGTTTTGGCTTCACTTATGTGAGGTTGGATTTCATCAATAGTCGCTAGCAAAATCAACATGAGAAGTCAATTATTCTTTTCATCCCATGCTTTCTGATCTGCTCCTATTGATGTGGGTCTTTTATCAGTGCCATCCACTAAATCCCATATTTCATCTATAGTAAGAATGACTTTCATCTTGGTTTTCCATGTTGAATAGTTAGAACCTTTAAGTAATTGTGTATCATTTAGGTATTTGTTGATAGTTGCCATGATGAAGGTTCTAGAATTGCACCAAGATGATCTTTCTTTCACTCTTAATTGGTATTTAATGGCACCTGCCTAAAAATTCTCTTTGAAGAAAGATGATCAGTTTGAGGAAATTTAAGCCAAAAAAATAAGAAATGAAAGAGAATTCACTCAAAAATATATTTAATGGCACCTACCTAAAAATCCTCCTGAAGAAGGATAATCATTTTGAGGAAATTGAGCCAAACAAATAAGAGTGAATTTAGGGTTGTATGGAGAGAATATCAATTTTAAAAATGGCTTATACTTGTGCAATGAATTACACAAATTCGTGTGAAATTTGGGGTTTTGAGTGCTCTTGATTTTGATGACATATAATTGCATAAAATAAAAAATTAAATGCAATAATCAATCAAAGAGTGCCCATAAATGTTTACCACTTAGGTGTCAGATGCAACCGAAAATGTACCTAATTTATCAAATGGTAATTTAAAATAAAGGTGTCAAGTAATATGAAAAATGCACCTTATTACTAATTTTTGCAATAAAGTTTTGATTTGTGTTGTGCAAAAATTTGATATTCAATGTCTCCTCTTGTTTTACAATTTTGCAAAGAATGTGGCAATAAACAATTGCCTTTCCTTTTTTGTGTTGCAAAATAAATAAGTTTTGATTTTTAAGTGCTCCTCACTTTGTGTTACAATTTTGCAAAGAAATACAATTTATTGTCTTCCCCCTTTTGATTTGCAAAATTAACAAAATAACACTCCTTTCAAGTCAAGTCGACACACGACCCGCATTTGAAAGGCTTTCCAAAACCAATCGACACACGACTTGGTTTTAGTGGACCCAAGGTCTTCAATCTCTTCTCGGTTTTATGCAAAAAATAAAATGTGCAATTTCTTGTGTTATATTCCTCCTTGGAGAAAACAAATGCACAAATTTTAACTTTGAATTTTGCAAATTTGGTGTCTCCTTGTGTTACAATTTTGCAAGAAAGAATCAAGTGTATTGATTTTGTTCCCCTTTTATTGTGCAAAATTAACAAGGTTTTGAGAAGATTTTAGGGCTCCCTAATTTTGCAAGAAAAATAGTGCTATTCTTTGTCTTATATCCCCCTTTTTGGAGAAAACAAAAGCACTCATTTGTTTAAAATTTGCAAAAAATAGGTCTTTAATTTTTCAATTTTATTGCATAATTCTAATTAATTTAAGCATTATTTTAGAAATAATAAAATAAATTTATAAAAAATCACTTTAATTTTGGAATAAAAAAACGTTTTTAGACAAAATATTAAATTATTAATAAATATGCTAAAATCAATTTAAAAAAATACAAAAAAAAGGAAAATTTATACCTTGGAAATTGATAAAGTATCAATTTTAGCAAAAATAATGCTTTTGGGCCCCCACCAAGACTCGATCTCGTGACGGGTCATGCAGCAACGCCTTAGCCACGATACTCCGACTAGCCCAACTACCGTTGTGACTGGGAGCTATGGGAGATGATCAATTTTTTTTTCTTAGGATATCTTTATCCCACATTCATTGTATGGATGGTCTTCTGCTGCTTAAAACCTTGAAGATGCATATAGTATTTCGATTGCCTATGGGTAAACGGTCTCCCGCGTGTCCCTTTTGGTCATCACCACTTGTCGCAGCTAGGTCTAGTCATGGTCTAGTATCAAGTGGTTGTCTGCAACATCAGGTCTAGGTGGCGCGTGGCTAGTCTACCACGTGTCACGTTTATCTAGTTCGGTCGGTTCAGGTGGCACGTGGCTAGTCTACCACATGTTGTGTTTGTCCTATCAGCTCAATCTAGGTGGTGCAGGGTTTGTTGGCCATGTGTCTACCTTGAGCTTCATGCCTGCTATCTTGCCTGGGTTTCATGTTTACCACATCAACTCACCAAGATTCACTACGTGGTTGTCTCGAGAGTCACACCGGTCCTGGTCAGATTGACTGTGCATGTCATTCAGTTGGTCCTACTATGTCACATTAAATTTTATGCCCATAGGTCTTACAAGTTTGCTCGTAGGTCTTACATGTGATGGCCAGGATGTCCAAGCTCCCAAGATAGTGATTAGCGGTCTATTGATCGTGGGGTCTAGTCCTCAGAGAGGATAGTACCCAGTGGTTTTATCAACCTACTACCAGGATAGTGATACGATGTGTAGTGTGCCCATCGATGTCGATTGTGCAACGCGTACCCTTCGATATGGGTTGTGTATCATGCCCACTGATATTCAACTGCATCTCAACTCTACATTGGTGGATCTGCCAACAGGGGAATTCACACCCTCTATAGGTTCTTCGTGACAGTCTCATCCCACTGGTCTGCCTGTCCAGCAAATAGAGCCACCAAATCCATGTTTGTACCAATTTGCTAGTTCGAGGACAAAGCCTCAAAAAATATGCTAAAGCTCAGAATCTCAAGAAGCATGTCCGAGCACTCGATCACCTTTCCCAAGTCCACTACCTACACAATTGGAGTGTGAGGTAAAAATACCTGCTTTGATACCAATGTTAGAAAAATATTGAACGTAAACAATTAACCTTAGAATTAATAATATATGGTGCTTAAATAATATTTGATATAGGCTATAAATTGCCTAAGAGATAATCATGCTAAAAAACACACTTAGAAAATTAAGCACCTAACAACTAACAACTAGGTAGGTTAACGTAGTCAAAATGACTACAACTACTAACCAAAATAATATCTAGGTATTAAAGTAACCAATTTGGTTGCTTAAAATGGTAATAAACTATTCTATCATGCGGTAAATAAACTCTACTAAGGTAAAAATGATTTTACCCTAATAATCTACCTAGGATAATTTACTAATTACCAAATGAGGTAATAATCATAGTTACTGTAGCATAGTAACTCTAACAATCTATGCATCGTTCATAGTTATATTAAATCATACGGATTGGATCGATATGGCCATAAAACCTTTGAGATGTAATTAAGAATATTGTAATATAATGAATCAATAAATAAAATTCAATGTTTTATTGCAGTAATGTATGTCTTCTATTTTCTATGTTGCATTTTGTTTTTCTATAAACCAACATTTGGTATCAGATCTAGGTTTGTTTTTGAGGAGAGGGTAGAGAAGACTACAATAAAGAGAGCAACAACAAAAGCAAGAGAAAGAGAGAGCAGAAAGAGCAACTAAAGAGGCAATGGGATGGGTTGTTGCAAAGGAAAAATAAAGAGCAACAACAACAACAAAATACTATTACAAAAAAACAACAATAAAAGTTTGAGAAAGACCAGAAGTTGAAGGGGTAGTTATTGAAAGAGTAGATCCAAGGATTAGAGTAGATCTTGTTCAGTTTAAACCTAGGTGTAACTATTTTGTGGGAGGTCATGCTCTATAGAAGTTTGAGCTAGAATTGTGAAGAGAGTGTAATATAACAACAATAGTTTAGACCTTATTGCATAAGCAACAACAACAATAGTTTAATATGACTACTAGTAACAAAAATCTAAATATAAAATTTTTAATTGGTTATATGGGATTGAAACATGCCCCACTCGTATTACATCATCACCACATAGTGGTATTACAATAAAGCTTGGATATTATCCATGTATCACTTGGTAAGATTTGAACCTTGGTCTTCTCTTTAAATATTATGGAATCTAACTGTTGAGCTAATACCACTTGATAACAATAATTTAAATATTACTTAGTCTTAAATTCCTCTATTTAAGGGAATGAACTATGTTTTTTGTAGCATTGATGTAGAAAAACTATAACATATCTGATCCTCACAATTTGGTATTAGGTTTGGTGTTGAAGCTAGGAGCGCTAAGTGCTTATGGAGTGGCTTAGGGGGGATGTTAGAGCAATGAGTAGAAGCAATCCTACATCATAATCACAGGTTAGTTTAAGGAGAAGCCAAACTTATTGGTAGAGCAACCTCAACTCATAGAGGTTATAGATTTGAGACCTAGTTGGTTCATACTTTTAGTATGGTATGAAAGCCAAAGAAAACATAGGAGTAGTAAAAGAAAAACCCTAGAAGAGAAAGGAAAATGAAAATATGAGTATCCCCAAAGGAGAAAGGGATAGTGATGAGAATTGTTGGATGAATATAATGTGTGGTAGAAGTAAGGTCTTACACATGAAAGAAGAATGATGAAGGTTTGATGCAAAAATAATAGGTTGAATCTTGTAAATAATGATCTACTCTATTACACCTAATGGTTGTAGTGATTGGTTATACATGTAGTTTGATAGGATGAGAAGGTTACCATAAGGAAACTTTTTGGTTGAGTCATGGGATCACATCCATGTTAAAAAATAAAGGCAAAGACGACAATCTACATAGTTTATAAGAGTCTTACCATGGAAGCTAAGAAAAAAAACTTCAAATGAGGCTTGGTATATTAAAAAACCAAGTGTTGCACATTTTAAAGTATTTGGATGCTTAGCATATGTACATGTTAATTATGAGAATAGAAAGAAGATGGACCCCAAAAGTTTACCTCATGTATTCATGAGCTATAGTGATGAGAGCAAGGTATACAAGTTCCATAATCCTCAAAATAAGACTTATTTTCTGAGATGTTATCTTTGTTGAGCTACAGTGATGAGAGCAAGGTATACAAGTTCTATAATCCTCAAAATAAGACTTATTTCCTGAGATGTTATCTTTGTTGAGGGTGGTGCCAATAAAGATCACTATAAAAAAATAGGTTGCAAGTGAAGGGGGCCCTTAATGGCTAAAGAATTAAAGGAAGAGGACATACAAGCTACTCCATCAACACCTATTGAGGTATCACCTGCTCTAGTATCAAGTGGCTCATCTTCTACATCCCAAGGAGGAAAGCATAAAAGGTTGTTGCTCCCACATCCACCTACACAAATGTTGGATTAGAATTTTTAAAGAAGAATAACTTGGCTTCAAGCTTGACAAGGTAATGCAAATCAAGTTTTTGATGTATTAACCAAGGAATTACTGAAATAAAAACATATGACGAAGATGGAATAAAAAAGAAAAATAATTCTAAAAATAATAAGACAATTGAAAAAAAAAAAAAACTATATAATGTAAAAAACTATAATTACAAATGGGTAAGTATAAAAAATGTAATTTAAAAAATAGAAAAACAATTCTAAAAGTAAAAATACAATTGAAAAAATAAAAAGTATATAATGTAAAAAACCTATAATTTTTTTTTGTTTGTGAAAACACCCCTTTTAGGGTGCCACTTTTGGGTAAGACCAAAAGAGGTAGGGTTATCTATTCTGCAAAAATATGCCCAAGTCTCACACCTGTTTCGCCCCCTTCGACACACTCAAAGAGCATGTTTAAAAAAATAAAAACACAAATGACAAACAACAGCAACAACAACAAAACACAAAAACAACAAAATAACACAAAATACACACAAAAAAAAACAAAACAAAAACAAGACACAAAAAAACACAAAAATAAAAATAAATGCAAAAACAAAACACAACAAAAATAACACAAACACACACACACACACACACCGAAAAAATAAATAAAAACATATTATATCTATGACCAAACCAAACCAACATGTCTAATAGCCAAGATTCAACAACAGAAACATAAGAAAGATCTTTCTAAGTTAGGAACAAAAAAAATTTGATTGAATCAGAGAGAAGCTAATACAAAGAAAAAAGGAATAGGGTAATTTTATAATTGGAGCCATCCAAAGAAAGAATAGAAAGAAGAGCATCCTCAATTTGCAAAGCCCACCAAATTTTTTCATCCCTAATTTGCATTTTTCGTCTGTCTTTTCATCCAATAGCTTATTGAATCCAAATTTCTCCCTTTTTGAATTTGAACCACATTTATTTTCCTTCTTGCATTTTGGTTTGTATCCAACTTTATTTTTTTACTAGAGGTTTGACTAACTCCTAATGGCTTTAGATTTAAATCTATTTTTGTTGATTGAGAATACAGGACTAAAGCTTGATTCATAGATCCTTGGGATCCTCCTTGAGAACTAAAGCCTTGTTTGACCTTCTCCATTTTGTATTTTTTTTGGTGAGTTTTCCCTTGTTGAGGACATATCTCAGAATTACTATTAACCAGACCAGTGGCTTTCTCTGAGGAGTCTTTAACTATTTTTGGGTGGGAAATCTATGAGCTATATGAAAATTGGCTTTCTAAAATCTCTGTTTCCATAAAATCATCCACATCCTCTAAATCATCTTCCATTGTAAGTTTTGAAAACCTATTATCTGAGGAGGTTGACTTATTTGTAGTCTTCATTTTCTTATTAACTTTTTTTTAGGAACCTAAAATTCCTCCTGACCTTGATCCTACTTTGTTTGCTCCAAGACTACATATTTGCAATCTTTTACTAAGTGACCATATTCATGACACACCCAACACCTAAAGGGAATGTTTTCATAATCAACTTCTTACTCCCAAGTTTCTTCCCCAAACTACAAAGTGATTTGTTTTGGTAGGGGGTTATAAAATTTTATGAGCACACAAATACAGGCAAAATAAAATGTTCAAACCGCATTGTGTTATTTGTTGTCATCATGTATGTGCCTAAAGTGTTACCAATTGCTGAGAAGACTATAGGATTCCAAAATTTAGTCGATAAACCAAAAAATTTAACTCGGATAGGTCCTACCGAAGGCATTCCTCTTCAGCCTTAAATAAACCATGTCAAGGTTTCATAAACAAACCAACTCGACCAAAAAATAAAGGACCACTTTGGAATATTTGTTGTCTATCCCCCTCATTAGCAAATAACACCAAAAATACCCATAAGGATAATCTAAGATACTAAACTCATCTAGAGTTTACCATTTGTTCAAATCCCAACTTTTAAAAGCAGGTAAGGATGGCCAAAATCCTAAGAATCGATAGATCAACCCTTGTTGCTCCATTGTAGCAATTCCATCCTGAATGTCAGATCATTGTAGATTAACAACTGGAGATCCATCCATTGCTCGCATGCAACCAAAGTCTGTTTTCTTGGGATCAATCCTTAGCATAAGAAGAGGTTGATGCAAAAAATCATGTCGACCGGTTGGAATTGTTGGAGGTTGGCACCCCTTACAACATCTTTGAAATTCATTTTATCTATAGTTCCACCAAATCCCTTCCTTACATTCTCCCTCTTTTTACAACTCTTACTCTTCAAACCTTTTTGTGGCTCTTACTCTTCAATATAAAAACCTATAATTACATACAATTTATTATATATATATTTTTGTGAAAATTTAAGGAGATTCTTTAAGATTGGGTTGTTTAAAAACTAAATTAAGGAAGACTCAATTAATTGTAAACTATAATTTATAATTAATTATTTTTATAACAAACTCTTGGAAGAAATAAAAGCAGATCTTTCAATCGAGAAAAGCGACACCACTCTTCGATTGTCTTATTGGGATATGTAGTTATCTGTACCGAAAACAAGGAAAGCCCATTTGAAAAGCTTGGCCTCACATTGGAATGTCGTAGACTTTACGAGAGACCTTTGGAAAACGAAAAGTGCATTGCATACTAAATACAGCTACGGTTGCACCTAATATATGTTTTAAAAAATATTTAAAATTTAATTTAATTTTATTTTATTTTTATTGAAAAAATACTTTATATTAATAAATAATTAGAGAATACATATATTTAAAATTTAGTTTTAAATTTTAAATAAATGTTTAGAAGATTTGGTTAGTGTGAAATTTTTTTTTCAATAAAAAATTTAATATACGACATAGTTTAAACCTTGAAAAAGCTAAACAAAAAAACAAAACAAAACAGTAGTTAAAGGCAACTTTTTAAACAAAAAAATCCTTTAACATATAAAATATCTCAAATTTTTACAAGCTATAAAGTTATAATTAAACAACTTTCTAAACGGAAAATCCTTTACCTCATGTAGATAGTGTTAGAGTAAATCACTATATAAAATATAGAAAAACAATTATAGTGTTTCAAAATTTAACATAAGAATTAACAAAATAAGACAAACACACACAGTAGAAGAGACAACGATTTTAACGTGGTTCACCCAATGTGGGTTACATCCATCGAGAATTTTCAGTCTTTTCTTTCTCACTCCAAGCAATAGAGGGTTACACCCTACAACAAACATCTGCTGTAATTTCATCTCTATATTTATAAGGAATCAACACAGTAATTTTTCATTGTATACTATGTTTTTCCTCACAACTATATAGAAGAAAAACAGGAAAAAAAAACTAATTTTCTCAATACATTCCAAGATTAACACTGATAAAAACAAAAAAAACTTTCCCTTGTTGTCCTGTTGTAAATCTGAAAACTTTCTTTGGTAGACTAACAGACTGTAAATCTGGAAACTTTCCCTATCCATCCTGCAGTAAATCCAGAAACTTTCTCTGTTTAGCCTCCTCATAATTAGGCTCCATTCCTAACAATCTCCCGCTTGGAGACTAATTCCATTGCACCATACTGCAACCAAGGATTGAAAAATTCTCATCATGGCCTCTTATTCCTTAAGGCCAACTGAAGTTGAGCAAAAACTCAACTTTTATCTTGACACCACTTTTGTAAGCATGTCAGTAGGATTTTGTGATGTGTGAACTTTCCCTAATTTCAAAGATCCATCTTCCACTACTGATCTAAAGAAATGATACCTGAGTTTGATGTGTTTAGTTTTTGAATGGGATGCCGAATTCTTCGCAAGGTGTATAGCACTCTGGCTATCACTCCACAATCTATTATCCTCTTGCTTCTTCCCTAGTTCTTCCATTAGTATTTGCAACCAAACCATATCTTTGCTTGATTCTGCAGCAGCAACATATTCAGCTTCAGTGGTTGAAAGGGCAACTACATGTTGGAGTTTAGAAATCCAACTAACCGCTCCTCCTCCTATAGCAAATATGTAGCCAGTAGTGCTCCTTCCACCATCAAGATCACCTGCCATATCAAAATATACAAAACCTTTCAAGCATATATTAGAGCCTCCAAAATTCAAAGAATAATTTGAAGTTCCTCTCAAGTACCTGAGTATCCATTTTACCACTTGCCAATGTCCTTTTCTCGGATTACTCATAAATCTACTCACTACTCCCCATTGTGTGGGCAATGTCTGGTCTTGTACAAACCATTGCATACATCAAGCTTCCAACCGCTGATGCATAGGGAACCTTAGCCATATGCTCTTGCTCCTTTTGTGTCTTGGGACACAAATATTTGGTGAGTTTGAAATGCTTTGCCAATGGAGTAGCAACGGACTTTGCATTGTTCATGTTGAATCTCTTAAGCACTTTTTCAATGTATTCTGCTTGTGACAATTTTAGAGTGCGACTCTCCTTGTCTCTTGTTATCCTCATACCAAGGATTTGTTTGGCTTCTCCCAAATCCTTCATGGAAAAGGATTTAGCCAACTTCTTCTTGAGCATGTTTATATCTTGCATATTTGTTCCTGCAACTAACATGTTATCCACATACAATAGCAAAATAACATAGTTACCATTTCCAGTTTGCTTAAAATATACACGGTGATCACTTTGACATATTTCAAACCTTTGATTAGCCATGAACTTATCAAATTTTAAATACCACTTTCTAGGAGCTTGTTTTAACCCATACAAGCTCTTTTTCAGTTTACATACCCAATCCTCTTTACCTTTCACCTGAAAGCCTTCTCGTTGGTGCATATAAATTTCCTCCTCCAAATCACCATGAAGAAATGATGTCTTCACATATAATTGCTCCAGATAAAAATATTCTATAGCTATAAGACTCAAAATAGCTCTAATAGAGGTCATTTTTACAAGCTGGAGAAAAAATCTCATCAAAATCAATACCTTTTTTCTGAGCGAATCCCTTGACCACTAGTCTTTCTTTGTATCTCTTATGCCCTTCATTCTCCTCTTTAATCCTGTACACCCATTTATTGGTCAAATCTCTTTTACCTTTGGGTAGCTCAACCAAATCCCAAGTTTGGTTGTGGAATAAAGAGTCCATTTCTTCATTCATTGCAAGCTCCCACTTATTCCTGGTATCCATCTGTAATGCTTCCTAAAAACATTCTGGCTCACCAGCATCAATCTACAAAACATAATCAGAGAAATGTTGAGGAATTTTACTTATCTTGGTAGATCATCTAACAACACTTTTTGGATATTGAGGTGCTTGTTGCTGCTGCTGTACATTTTGATCTTCTACCACTTTTGGAGTTACCTTTTCTATGTGTCCATCAAGGTCTATGTATTCAGTAATTTCCTCTTTCTGTTTCTTTTCGTGCAACCGATATTTATACAATTTTTTTTCATTAAATATGACATCCCTACTTCTAATGATTTTTCGGTTATCACAATCCCATAATTTGTAACCCAATCCATCAATACCATAACCAATAAAATAACACTTTTGGTCCTTAACATCTAAATTATTTCCGTTCTCTTTGTCTATATGCATAAAAGTCTCACATCCAAATACCTTAAGGAAAAAATAATTTACTGGTTTACCTATCCAAAGCTCTTTCGTAATTCCTCCATCCAAGACACTAGATGGTCCTCTATTAATCAGATTTACTGCAGTATCAACAACATGAGCCCATAAAAATAATGGTAAGCCTGCATGTATTCTCATGCTCCTAGCACACTCCATGATGGTTCTATTCATTCTTTCTGCAACCCCATTTTCTTGAGGTGTTCTTGGAACTACCTTGATTCTTCTAATTCCATTTTTAGAACAAAACACATGAAATTATCTACTGCAATATTCTCCACCATTATCCGAATTTAGACACTTTAACATTTTTCCAGTTTCATTTTCAACTAATGCTTTCCAATTCTTGAAGGTATTAAAAACATCACTTTTATTCTTAATGCAATATATCCATGTTTTCCTTATTGCATCATAAATAAAAAGTACATAGTAAGAGGAACCTCCAAGAGAATTTACCTGAGTTGGGCCCCAAACATCTGAGTGCACAAGCTCCAATTTCTCTTTCTTCCTTTCCTTGCCATCCTTGAGAAGTCTAACTTTATTTGCTTTACCATAAACACAATCCTCACAGAATTCCAAATCAATCTCTTTTAACTTAGGCAATAAATTTCTTGAATGTAAAATTTCCATACCTTTTCCACTCATATGGCCAAGTCTTTGGTGCCACAAAGATGCACTCTCACTCGTAGAAATAAAATTCATGGAGCAGTGAGAAAAATCAGTAAGTAAATAAAGAGTACCCACCAATTTACCTCTAGCTACTATCCATGAACCTTTAGTAACTTTCCAAGCATTTTCTCCAAATGCAACCGTGTATCCTTCACCATCAAACTTACTTGCCGATATAAGATTTATCTTTAAATATGGTATGTGTCTCACCTATTTAAGAGCCCATTGACATCCATTTGGGGATTTAATCAAAATCTTTCCAATACCCATGATTTTACATGGTTGGTAATTTCCCAACAGAACCTGTCCATAATCTCCAAAAACATAATCTATGAATTATTCCTTATGTGAGGTAGAATGGAATGAAGCACCATTATCAATTACCCAATAATCACTATTTCTATCAAGATATAAAATTTAAGAATCTTGTAGAATTTGTCCAGTAATATTTGCTTCTGAAGTGTTACCATTATTATCATTACCTTCATTTCCATCACCCTTTCTTTGCCAACAGTCCTTGAGATGATCCTTTTTGCCACAGTGCCAACACTGTAGCTTTCCTTTTCCACATGATTTGCATCTACCTTTGGATTTGCCATGATGTGAACTCTTGCCTCTTTCTCTTCCTCTTCCTCTATTCTCAATAGTTAAGGTGGTGCTAGATGATTCTCCTGTGGTTTTTCTTCTCATGTCTTCACTGAGTATCACACCAACCATATCATCAAATTCTAATTTATTTGAACTCGAAGCAGAGTTACTTATCGCCATTACCAAACTGTTCCAACTTTTCGGAAGAGAGCATAAGATTAATAAGGCCCTAAGCTCATCATCAAAATCCAATCCTACTTGAATGCAATTGATTAGTGACAATATTAAATTCATTTAAATGATCATGCACAGATCCTCCTTCACTCATTTTCATTTTAAATAACCTTTTCATTAAGAATACCTTATTTTATGCTGATGGTTTCTCATACATCTTGGCCAACTTATCCATGACTCCCTTAGTAGTCTTTTCATCGGAGATGTTGAAGGCTACGGTGGCTCCCAAGCACAACCTCACAGTACCCAATGCCTTTATATCAAGGAGACTCCACTCCTCGTCAGACATAGTTGAAGGTCTCTCTATTTCCCCTTCAAGAGGTAAGTAAAGATCCTTCTGGTACAAGTAATCTTCCATCTGCATCTTCCATAATTGAAATTTTTGGCCATTCAATTTTTGAACTCTAAACCTCCCTTATTTCGCTATTACTCCCACTTGATCCAGAAATTATCTTTCTGTCAAGTGCACCCAACAAAACAAACGCTCTGATACCACTTGTTAGAGTAAATCACTATATAAAATATAGAAAAGCAATTATAGTGTTTCAAACTTTAACAACAGAATTAACAAAATAAGACAAACACACAGAGTATAAGAGACAACAATTTTAACGTGGTTCACCCAATGTGGGTTACATCCATCGAGAATTTTCAGTCCTTTCTTTCTCATTCCAAGCAATAGAGGGTTACAACCTACATAAAACATCTGCTGTAATTTCCTCTCTATATTTACAAGGAATCAACACAATAATTTTTCATTGTATACTCTGTTTTTCCTCACAACTATATAGAAGAAAAAAACAGGAAAAAAAAACTAATTTTCTTAATACATTCCAAGATTAACACTGATGAAAACAAAAAAAAAAAAATTTTGGTTGTCCTGTTGTAAATCCAAAAACTTTCTCTGGTAGACTAACAGACTGTAAATTTGGAAACTTTCCCTACCCGTCCTGCAGTAAATCTAGAAACTTTCTTTGTTTAGCCTCCTCATAATTAGGCTCCATTCCTAACAAATAGACCTTATTACTTCAATTAATTATTTGTGGGAGATGTACATAAAAGGAGTACGGGAGGTGAGGCATGAAATCCTTAAAGCCTAATTGATTTTCCATGGCCTTTCAGATGCATTCGATCGATTAGATTTATGTTGTTCTTGCTAAAGCAAAATATATGTTATATAAAAATTTGTTTAAATACGGTATTTATAAATTTTTTAAAAATTAAGTTATTAAATAAATTAAAAAATATATATAATTAAGTTGTTAAAAATTTTAATTTAATAATAATGACCTTCTAATTGATCAAAAGATACAAAATTGTTCAACTTAAGATATCAATTTTATGGGAGGCTATTCTTATATATATATATATATATATATATATATATGTTTTTGGAAACATCTTTTTAAAAATTTAACTTTAAATTTTTTTATTTAGTTTTTATTTATATAAGAGAGTTGGTCATAATCACACTATTTTTTAGTAATTGATAAGCCCCGGGATTATATATCAACCTTTTTAATAAATAAAATTATTTAGATAACTTTAAATTTATTTTATTTATTTATATTAATATAGGAGAGTTGGTCACAACCACACTATTTTTAGTAACGGATAAGATGTAGAGTTCAAACCATCAGGACTGCTCCCATAAAACCTATTTTGTTTAGTTATTGTTGATTTGACCCAACGTGAAGGGACCACCAGTCGCTTGAGATTCGTACCATTATTGTTGATTTGATGCGCACTCAAAAGAGTTAGTTATTGTTGATCGGACATAATATGAAGAAGACCACCGATGGCTTGAGATTCGTACCATCATCGTTGATCTCATGTGCACTCAAAGGATTTAGATCATACTACTACTTTGCAAATAGGCTGCCCCCAGGTTTGAACCTAGGTGTCTTCTTGGTAAGTGTTTGGCTAGACAAGCACTTACCAATCCACCTAATCTCACGTGCACTCAAAGGATTTAGATCATACTACTACTTTGCAAATAGGCTGCCCCTCAGGTTTGAACCTAGGTGTCTTCTTGGTAAGTGTTTGGTCAGGCAAGCACTTACCAATCCACCTAACCCTTTGGGAATTTATTCTTAAATATAACAAGGCCTTTTATAATATTTTTTTAAAGAAAATTGAAATATAAACTTGTAAACTTATCTACCTAACCCTCTGGGAATTTATTCTTAAATATAACAAGGCCTTTTATAATATGTTTTAAAGAAAATTGAAATATAAACTTGTAAACTTATCTACATTAAAATATTTAAATATAAATATGTTCCCAATGGTTTGGGTTGGATTTGGCTCTTCTTCGAGAGATCCAAGGTTCAAACCGTGGCATGGTGAGTGTGTGTTCATATTATATATATATAGACTAGTTTTAGAATAATTGGTGAAGTATGAAAAATCTTACACTTTCAAATAAAGATTAAATTTATTAGGTGAACCTTAACATTTTAATTAAATAGTATTTGGTTCAACTAAGTTCAAATATAATCAAGAGATATATGTATAATTACGATGATACAATAAGAAAATACCTTTTCAATCCTATATAATCCATTAAAAAAAACATAAATATAAATATAAAGTATTTTTTAACAAATAATACCTAAAATTAACCTTAAAAAATAAAAAAGTACCATGCATTATATAAAATTATATTTGAGTAAGGTTTTAATATGAATGTTAGTAAATATATTTTAAAAACATTTTCTTATTTTTTTATAATTTATTTTTATTTTGTTAGTGTGAGAAAACCCTACGACCAATGCACACAGGGCTGGGGTCTCCTTCCAACCATGACCCTTGTAAAGTTGAGAGCTATGCTTATCAATAGGGAATTTAACACACAACCACCACACACCCATGCTCTCACACACTCTTATCAATAGGGAATTTAAGACACAACCACCACACACCCATCCCCTTCATACACTCGTCCATGCCACGGTTTGAACCTTGGACCTTATGAAAAAGAGGCAAAGATAAATTATATAAAATTACATTTGAGTAAGATTTTAATATGATATTTAGTAAATATATTTTAAAAATATTTTCTTATTTGTTTATATATATTTTTGTTAGTGTGGAAAACCCCTACGACCAATGCATAGGGTTGGGTAGTCTCCTCCCAACCATGACCCCTATAAAGTTGAGAGCTATGCTTATCAATAGGGAATTTAACACACAACCACCACACACCCATCCCTCACACACTCGCTCACGCCACGGTTTGAACCTTAGACCTCTCGAAGAAGATTCAAAGCTCGAATCGTTATGTTATTCTCCTTGGGACATATTTTTGTGGGTTAGTGTGATAAACCTCTATGACCAACGCATAGGACTGAGCAGTCCCCTCCCAATTATGACCCCTCATAAGGTCGAAAGCTATACTTGTCAATAGGGGAATAACACACCATTTTAATATCAGTAGGGTGGGCACATGGGAATAAAGCCTTGTCAGCCTCTACCAGCACATAGGACATTCCCAATTGCACCTTGTATCTCCAGGGTGGACACAAGGGGAATGAAACCTGGATCAGTCTCTACGAGCACCCAAGACTTGGGTCATCCTCTACGAGCACCTAAGACTTTCACCAACTGCGCTACACAAGCAAATAAAAATAGTTTTTACATTCATTTGTTTATAATTAAGCATTATTATAAATATTACATTTATTTATTATATTTTTTTTTGTCTTTGAGACCATATGAAATGATGCACTATTTACGAACTCATATTCATACTAGAGTATTGTGTACAACCCTACCCCTTTTCAAATTTAAACCTTTGATCTTCGATTTGAGTTCCAAAGTCTTAATTGTTAGGCCCAATTGAGTTGTGCTACAAATTAAAGGATAAATTTGAAAGACTATCACACACCAAAATATTCTATAAGTCAACCACAACAAATAAATTATATAATTTTAAAAATATATTTATTTAATTATATATAGAGAGATTTATAACACACTCAAATTAAGTATAAGTAAATATGAGTTTGATTTAAAAGTAGACTACAATTTTTTATGATAAGATAAACATAATATAATGCTAAAATCATAAATTTTAATATCATTGTAGACACCAAAACCTAGCCACTTGTCATCCATCCTGACTTTCCCGCCATTTCCACCCATTATTCATATATATATTTATATATATTATATTTTATATATTATATTTTATATATATTTAATAAATATATATTTATATAAGTGAATTAATCCTAACCATCCGATTTCACTTAATCCTATCCATCTATCCATATCAATCCATGCCACACCCTAGATTTAATATCCACCCTCCGATATGCTTTTATCTCAACCACACGATTAGTGTCATTGAAACCCTAAGTATGCCCTAGGTTGGATTATTAATAGGAGCCATTTTGATGGCTCAACCCCTAAGAAATTGTATCCTAAATCTTAAGAATTTTTATGAAGTTTTTCCCCAAGTTCCCTAGAGTATCCAAGCACTCTTACCTTCCATCCTCACTTACCATAGCCCCCGCATCCATCATCACCTCCCTCGCTCAGCCATATCTATTTGTAGACTTCTCCTCTCAATGGTAAAACGCCTTCGAGCACTTCCTATCATTCTCGAGCACCTCTAGGTGCTTCCTTCCCCACTATCAAGTACCTCTGGGTGCCCTCCACCATTATCGAGCACCCATAGGCATTTCTTACAGATACCAAGCACCCATGAATATTTTACACTAGAGTTCTGAAGTCCCCCTAGCCTCCGAGTGATGCTAGGGCATCATCGCACCAATCCACTACAACAGATTTCATCATATCAGAAGACAACAAATAAGTAAGGTAAATATTTTATTTATTATTTCATTTTATGCACTTTTAAATTTTATTCATTTATTTATATTGCATAGCTAGGGTTTTTATCTGCTTTATGAGGGCCTCACATTGTGGAGCCCTCATAGTTGCTACTAACTCATTTGTTATTTTATTGTGTGTAGATCTAGAAGTGTTACATTAGCATTGGATAATTGCTTAAGCTGGAGTGGCCCGACATCGGATAACTAGAAGCCCACTCACTTTTATTGGGAGTAGAGACGCATTTTGAGACACCACCAACATTGTTTTGCTAGGGTTTTAGAGAACCCTAGCTATTGTAAAATCTGTATCAAAGAATTCAAAGATTCTTATTGTAACAATGGAGTTTTGAGGCTCCCCCCATTAATATAAATATCATTCATTGTGCAATATTGTTCTTTGAGTTCTACTTTATATTTTTGTTATTTGGTGTTGCATTTTTGTCTCTTCAAATGGTGATCATGGTGGGACCCACTAAGGGTTTCTTTTTATGATTTGCCTTGCTAATTTATTTGTTATTTTCTATCTTATTTTGCAGGATTTTCAGAGGCATGAATCGAGCATTTTTCATTGGTTAGGGTTTTTGAAGACTTGCAAGAAGTTGCAGAAGGTGCACGAATACTCGATAGTGCTCGAGGGCTATCCAAAAATGCCTAGGGGCATTTTATAGAGATTTGGAGTAGAAACGTAGGCTATTTTGTAAGTCTACTATTAAAACCCTAGCTTTTCTATTTACGTATTTTGGCAATCTTACATTTTTTTAGGTTTTTAAGCTAAAAAGAACATCATTAATTAATCTAGAAAAACATTCATATTAGCTTACATCTTAGGTTTTAGATTACTCATTTGCATCCATCCACACTTTCTATTTGAAGTTTATGATTTTCTATTGTATTCACAAATTGAAAAATATTGCATTCTGATTTCATGTGAATTGAAAAATTGCATAATTAGTTTGCATTATAGGGTTAGGGATTCCTATTTTTGTAGGTCTAAGTAGGAACATTATTCATATACCAAAAGTATCCCCGTACTTGGGTGATTCCATATGGAGGAGTAGACGAACCCCCCAACTATCTAGAGTGGGTCTTAAGCGGTGTACTCTACATCCTTTGGAAAAATTGGTATTGTGAGTAGTGGCTTCTGATTTAGACTATCAAAAGTAGTTATCTTTCTAACATTGTATGAACACAATAGCAAATCATAAATTTTAAAAAGAATCACACACTACATGATTCACATTTAACAATAGTGGCTAGATTTCATCACCAACCATTGCTTGAGATTTGGTGATGGTGGCTTTCATCTCCATCCACCAATATCTACCCTTAGAAACCTTAGGTCACCCCCGAGCAAACTTGTTAGATTTCATCACCAGCAAGAATCTCATTGTCCCAACTTAGCCATAGTTTTTACCTTTCTTTGGATTAATTCAAATTAGCACATTTGAAACACACAAGATCAAAACCTAAGAAAATGAACTCACATTAAAAGGAGATAATCAATGAATGAGGTAAGACACACGTGTTAAACAAACTTAGCATTGATTGTTTATTTTTCTTGTGAAATTTAAATTTTGTGTTTCATTTTACTGCATAATCTATATTTTGGTTTATTTGCTTTATGGTCTTAACAAGAAAACAAAAGAAAGCATTAAATCAAGATAATTCAATGGAACCTTCATCCACCTTCCCCACCACTTCTATGGTAGATTCCCTAAATGTGACATAGGCAGATTTATCTATAGGTCCCTCACATTCCTTATCATCCACAACCTTTCATATGGCTATGCCCCAAGAAGAGTCAACCTCACCAACCATTGATCACCATATTACCCACATAGACATGGCACGAGTAGAAGCTCTCATGAAGTCTTCTAACTATGTCTTAGAGTCAGTCCCCAACTCACCTAGACAGGATCCTACTTTATAACAAGAACCTATTTATTCCTAGCCACCATCCAACTTTACCCAGGTGTACACTAACCCTCTTTTTGAGGCATCAATTGCACCTTCCTCCCATATGTCCATTCCCCAACCCTCATGTGCTCCTAGCACTTCATACACATCCACATACACCAACCCCTTGTATGAAGCACATGTAAATGTTGCTTCACAAGTTTTAGCCTCACAAGTTACCATACCAAGTGTAACTTGTCCCCCAACCACATCTTCCATACCATCTACTTCCATACCCTCCATTTTTGATAGAGAGATTAATGAGGCATGGGAACACTTGAACAAATTGCTTAGACAGCATCAAAATGCTCAACAACAAGTGCAAGTGAACCCTAAGCCTTTACCAAACTCTACTCAGACTATCCTCATTAACCAAGGTCCATCATGGACACCATAATCTTCTATGGTTTCTATCCCTATTCCTCCACCAAGTCATACCAATACCCATCCTATTCCCATTGGCCAACCTAGCCATAACCCTCATACATCAACCTCATTCCAAAATTCTCCATATTTTCATCATCAATCTCCCATTCATCAATTTCCATCAAATTCACCTAGTCATCATCACCAATCTCAACATCATTTAGTCACTCCACAACATTTTTCCACCCCACCTCAAAATCATCAGGTAATTTAGGGCTTCCACATTCCTAAAGAAGACCCTCGAATTAAGGCCATGCAAAAATAGATAGATCAATTGATACAATATACTCCTGGTTTGACAAACCAGAAACCAACCTTACATCAATTGATCAATCAACCCATTCATCCTTCGGTACCATCACCACCATATCCGAAAGATTTCATGATGCCTAAGTTTGACAAATTCAAGGGAACTAAGGATCCCAAAGAACATGTGAGCACATTTGTACATGCTTATTTTAGAATTCAAAATGACAATGCTCTCATGCTCAAAACATTTCCTCAAACATTAGGAGGAGATGCCATAGAGTGGTATAATCAATTACCCAGTCATAGTATTTATACTTTTGAGCAATTGATTGACCAATTATTTGAGTGTTTTATCCTAAATGTTAGAAATAAAGTCTCATTATCTGATGTCTATGCTTTAAGACAACATGATGATGAGTCTATCTATGATTTTGGAAACCATTGGAGGGTTGTCATCACCAAGTTGCCATTCACCCTACCAATGGATGAGCTAATCAAATTATTCACCAAGAGTTGTTTAAAACCTATCTCTTGGATGCTTCAACTACAAACTTATCATTCATTTGAAGAAGCTTTAGCTCAGGCTAGTGTCATCGAGGAAATAAAAATCCAAGAAGGCATACTTAAGCCTAAGAAGAAAGAATGGAAAAATAAGGGCCAATATAAAAGCAACTATTCTGGCCAACCAAAATCAACACAGGCTACCCCATCCAATCAACCCAATCACGTTAATCAAGTGGTCATGAGCCAGCCGGTAATGGCTCAACAACAATCAGTGCAACAATCACCGCAACAAATTGCTTATCATGCGGTACCCTCGACAACTCAAGCCATGCAAAACACAGTGCCAGCTATAGAAAACCATCCTTGATGATAGTCTATCTGAAAAAATCACCAATACACCCCCTTAGCCGAGTCATATGCTTCCCTTTTTTGAAGGTTGTATGACACAAACAAACTTGCTTTACCCAAAATTAGACCAGATGATCCCGCTAAACGTAGTAAACACTATCGAGAACATCTATTTTATCCTTATCATAGGCAAAATGGGTATGATATTAATAATTTCCATACATTTAAAGACATAGTGCAAGACCTTATTGACTTGGGGGCAATCAAGCTTGACAACCCCCTTGCTCAACAAAACCAAAACCTTGGTATTTTTCAAACACCACTTCCTCACCATGAGGAGGTGCAACCAAATATAGGAGGGGCTAACACCAAAACTCCTCCTAATCAAGTCAATCATGTCCAACAATACCAAGGGTTTGTAGGGGCCATCCATGTGGTCACTAGAGGTCAAAGAAATAATCAACAAAATGTAAGGCAACCACCTCAAGCAAGTGTGTCACAACCTCCAACATCACCACCCATTCAAATTTCCCCCAATCCTTCATCACCAATCCATATCCCTAGCCAATCAAATCCTCCAAATCCACCAATCAATCATCCACCATGACCAGTCATCTCATTGAGTAGCCGATTAACCACAAGTCTAAAGATGGCTTCTACCAAATTGTCAATTTATGAGTTAATTCAACAATATCCCCCACATCGTGAGGCATTAATGGATATTCTCAAATCCATTGAACTACAATCTCAAGATTCTAATGCCTTCAACAACTTTGTAGGGAGCATCCAAACATGCATGGAGCCTTCCATCACATTCTATGACTTTGAGATTAAGCCAATCTCATCGGAATCAATAGACCCTCCATTGCATATCATGGCTCTAATTGACAAGAAGTCTTTTAAAAGAGTGCTAATTGACATCGGTTCCTCTATCAATATCATCACCACATCCACCCTTCATCATTTGAACCTTCCTCCATCTCATATCACCAAGTCATCATTCACCCTAAAAGCATTCAATGATGCTTTATGTTCCATAGTTGGCACTATTGTTTTACCCATTGAAGTAGGGGTCAAAATATTGCACACTATGTTTCACATCTTGGAAGGATCCATGGCATACAATGTACTCCTTGGAAGACCTTGGATGAGGGAAATGAGATGTGTTCCTTCAATACTACATCAATGTTTGAAATATGTTCATGAGGGACAAGTACATTGCATACCGATGGATGTTGAATCATTCAAGTATTGCAATTTCATTTCAAATCCTTATGAGTCCATGCTTCCTTCCACTCACCTTTTCCTATCACCATCAGCCAATCCATCTACCACTTCACCAATTTCCTCATCAAAAGCTCCCATTCCTGAGGAGCTCCCTATCACCAATCCCCATCAAGCTTCCATACCCCCATCATCTTCATCATTGACTACATGCACATGTGGTCACAATCAATCCACATCATCAACATCCTTGCCATCCACATCATCATCATCCATTCAAAAACCTTCCCAATCCAATCCATCACCATCACCTAATGTTTCACAAGTCGAGTTGATGGATTGTGAGACATCTCCATCTTCACCACTTCCTGAGCCATCATCCAACCAAGGTCCTTCCATATCTTCCCAAGTCGAGGTCCACCTCACTAATCCTGGTATTGGTGAATATGTGGTCCAAGACATCACCATCACACCACTCACCATTCCTAAGGCTAAGGATTTTGGTCACCCACGTGACCCACCTTTAGCCATAGGAGTAGTATATAACATGGGTTCAGCTCCAAATAGCATAAATTTTGTGTATGGGGGGATTGATTCTTCATCAAATCTAGCACCCCTAGAGGAACCCAAAGAACCAACACTTGCCAACATTCCAAACATATGGGGATTTCCATCTCACTATTTTCACATAGTCAATTGGCAAGGTCATGGCCTAGGATTGCATGAACAGGGAGTGCATCAACCTATTGATGTTCCATATCAAGAAGTGCATGACCATTCAGGTCTAGGTTACCACCCACTTTCCACCACCTCTTCTCTTGAACAAGCCTTCCAAAGGCTTAATCTAAATTCAGGAGAAGAAGCCCTCCATCCCGATAATTCTGAAGATGAAATCTATGAAGAATTCAAACTTATGTCGATAATTTTGGATGAATCTGAAGAAGAATCGGAGCCCATTATTCCCCATACCGAACAAGATGAGTTTTATCTCAACATGTTCCCCATCCATGAGCCCATATTTCACTTGCTTCTTCCACAAGAGCGAGCCACCCCTACCGATGAACCACCACCTCCATTCCATTAAGCCATTTCATAAGCCAAACTTGTAACATATGTACATAACACAAAAATAGTGGTTTTCACCACTACCAAAAAAAATCAAAAATCAACAAAAACATATTTTCTTTTTTAGCATTGCATATCATCTAGTTAAATGCATTTATTTGTGTTGCTTGCTACTATCTAAGTTTACAAAGCTCCTAGCACCGGTTCTTAGGTTCCATCCATTCCATCCAACCTTATCCACTTTTCCCATAAGTCAACATGAATCCTGTTGATTTATTCACCCCACTCCATAATCCATACGATCTGGCTAAACCAATTCCAATTGACATAAGCCTTATTGATATGGACCAGATTTCCTCACCTCCATCCTTTTCTAAATTTGTCTTATCCGAGGAATTGTTAAGGGCTTCCACCAACTACATTCCTCCATCCCCTCTACCTTCACCTTCACCTTCACCTTCGAATCCTGAGGTTTTCTAGGCAGACATAGATGAGGATAAGCCAGAAGAGTTTGATGATATCTTAGATGACATTCATCTGATCCCTATACCCCATCAACTTGAGGAAGGTTCCCATATGTCCATTGAAGATACTATCGATGTGGACCTTAGTTCAGACAAAGACAATCCCCAAATTGTCAAGCTTGGCAAAATTTTATCACCCGATGAACAAGAGCAATTAATTGCTCTCCTCAAGAGGAAGAAGGGCATATTTGCATGGTCCTATAAGGACATGCCTAATCTTGACCCTAGTTTGGTTGTCCATAATCTCACCTTACATCCTGATGCTAAGTCGATTAAACAAAAACTTAGGAGAATGCATCCTACCATGGCCCTCTTGGTAAAAATAGAGCTTCAAAAACTCTTAGACATGAACTTCATAGTTCCTATCGACTATCCTGAGTGGCTTTCAAACATGGTACCCATTCGAAAACCTAACGGGGTGATACATGTTTGCACTGACTTTCGAGATCTCAACAAAGCATGTCCTAAGGATGACTTTCCTCTCCCAAACATCGATACTCTTGTCGACACCTACGCTAGCCATGAAATGCTTTCACTCATGGATGATTTTTAGGATACAACCAAATTCGAATAAATCTTGATGACCAACATAAAACAACATTCACTACACCTTGGGGAAATTTTTGTTACAAGGTGATGCCCTTTGGCCTCAAAAATGTAGGTGCTACTTATCAACGTGCCATGACATACATTTTCCATGATTACATGCATAAGATTATCGAAGATTATGTGGATGATCTCTTGGCTAAATCTAAAACTCGACAAGAGCACATTGGTGTATTGGAGAAAGTTTTTGATCGACTTCTAGAGCATAATGTAAGGTTGAACCCCAAGAAATGTGTCTTTGGTGTTACCTCGGGAAAACTTCTAGGATTCATTATCTCCAAAAGAGGCATTGAGGTGGACCCTAACAAGGTCAAGGCCATCATGGAGATGCCTCCCCCAACTAACTTAAAGGAATTGCATAGTTTACAAGGAAAGATCCAATCAATCCATCATTTTATTGCACAAATTTCTGACAAATGTAGGTCATTCAATCACCTACTACAAAAGGGGGTGCCATTCTCTTGGATAGATGAATGTCAAAAAGCCTTTGATGACATTAAGCAATACCTAGCTTCTCCACTAGTCTTAGCTCCTCCTCATTCGAGGGTCCCATTCTATCTTTATATCTCAGCAATGGACTTTGCATTAGGGACAATGCTTGCACAAAAGAATGAGGAAAATCGAGAGCAAGTTGTCTACTACATTAGTCAAACATTGGTAAGCTATGAAACTAGATACGCTTATGTAGAAAAATTATGCTTAGCAGTGGTTTTTACCACTAAGAAACTTTGACACTACATGCTTAGTCACACAACATATGTCATAGCTAGAGAAAATCCTCTACGTTATATGATATCTCGCACTTACAATAACACCCACACCGCTAAATGGATAATGCTCCTTACTGAATTTGAACTTGGAATTCATTAGCCAAAAATCCATTAAAGGTCAGGTAATAGTCGATCAACTTGTGGAAGCTCCACTACCTAGTGATCATCCTTTGATTATTGAGCTCCTAGATGATTCGGTATTTTCTATCATTGAACAAGAAGAAGATGTCATTCTAGAGGAAGACATCGATATCACACTATTCTTTGATGGCTCTAAGTGCATGAAAGGTCAAGGTGTTGGAGTCATGTTTCATACACCCCAGGGGGTACCTATCCCCTTATCATTCAAACTTGACTTCCAATGCACAAACAACACTACAGAGTATGAAGCCTTAATCTTAGGTCTTCAATCAACTATAGCTATGAGCATTAAGCGTATTAGGATATTTGGTGATTCTCAACTTGTTATTAAGCAAATCAATGGAGAATACCAATGCAAAGAACCTACCATTAAGCTTTATCATGAAGTAGCAATGAAATTGCTCTCTAAGTTTGATTGGTATGAAATCAATAGTTTACCATGTTTGACTAATAGATTTGTAGATGCGATGGCCTCCCTTGGATCATTGATTCCAAAAGACTCCTTTGGAGAGGTACAACCCCTTATAATTTCAATGGTCTCTAAATATGCAATTGTTTGTGCTGAGTCTAAAGATGAAAAGGATGTTTGCTTTATCCAATCGGATCCATATGAGCCTTGGTCAAGCCAAATAGTAGCCTTTCTCAAGTTTGGAACACTCCCATATGACATGTCTCGAACTGCCAAATGCACTTTCAAGAAAAAGGTAGCTCATTTTATTCTCTTGGGGGACGTGTTGTATAAACATGGTTATGATGGAGTCCTCCTTCATTGTCTCGAGTCTAGTGAGGCACAAAGAGCCATAGTTGAAGCCCATGATGGTACTTGTGGTGGTCATTTTAGTGGAATGGCCATTGCAAAGTGTATTTTATGCATGGGTTATTATTGGCCCACAATGGAACGTGATTGTTGCACATATGTTAAACATTGCAAAAAGTGTCAAGAACATGCTAATTTAACTCATGTACCATCACAAGCTTTACAACCTATTCAAAGCCTTTGGCCCTTTTCACAATGGGGTCTAGATCTAATTGGTAAAATTTCACCTCCTTCCTCGAGACAACATACATTCATCATCACAGCCATCGAATACTTCACAAAGTGGGTTGAGGCAATTCCTCTAACCAGTATGATAGGACCTAGAATTGTGGAGTTTATACTTCATCACATCATTTGTCATTTTGGTATTCCCTCAAAAATCATTTCAGATAATGGTAAGTCTTTCAAGAACAAGGATGTTCAAGCACTTTGCGAGAAATATAACATTCAACATAGTTTCTTGACTCCTTATTACCCACAAGAAAATGGACAAGCTGAAGCTTCCAACAAGACCTTAATTGCTATTCTCAAGAAACTTGTCAAATAAAATCATAGAGATTGGCATACACAAATTCCCTTGGCATTATGGGCTTATCGAACAAGCATCTACACGCCTACAGGGGCAACACCATTTTCATTGGTCTATGGAGCCGAAGCAATCATACCTCTTGAGCTCGAGATCCCCTCCTTGCGAATTTCTTTGCAGGAATTCATAGATGATGACACTGCTAGACAAGCACGTCTTGACCAACTCACACTTCTTGATGAGAGGTGAGTCAATGCTTTAGAGCATTTACGAGTTTATCAAGACCACCTAAAGCGTGCTTACAATACCAAAGTTCATCTACATGAATTCCAAGTAGGAGATCTTGTCCTTAAAGAGAACCAACAAAACACCAATGCATTACCGCATCTTCATGATAAATTTATGGCTAATTGGTTAGGTCCATACATTGTTACTCAAAGAGTGGGTAATGGTACTTATAGGCTTGCCAATCTAGAGGGAGAGGAAGAACCTGAACCACTTAATGTTATACACTTGAGAGCATTCTATGCATGATTTTATTTCTATATATGTATATATATACATGGCTAATACACAAAAACATTTGCATACATTTCATTCACAACATTGCATTTCATTTGCATATACACTTCATTCCAAAAACAATGCATTAACACACATTTCATATTGCATTTCAAATTTCACAAACATTGCATTTCATACATTGCATTTACATACACATTTCACATTTCATATTAGGGATCATTTATTAAGTTCAAGATCTTAATTGGTCCAACAAAAGTCATGTTGCCTTAATCAAGGGCACCTTCACAACATCATCCACACAATTCTACCAAGTCAAATTGCCATTCACACAAACCACATTTTCCATAAAATTCCTAGGTTTTTTTGATCACTCAACCACTCCTAGTGTTTTAAGAAAACTTCAAAATACATGTCGAGTTCCTTTTAGGACCATCACACATCTACACTAAGAAAATCTTGAGTTATGGGAATTGACTCCAAAACACTCTTGAACCAAACACAATTTCACATCTTAAAAACATCTTGTGTCAAAGAGGGATAACACCATACTTGGTATGAACCTCGAAGTGAAAAGGGTCATCCTTGCTAGTCCCATCATGCAACATAGTCCATAAGAATAGTGGTTCTCACCACTATCATAATTCCAAAAATAAAAGAAAGAGTAGGAAAAAACCTAAAAAATATCTAAATATTTTACATCACACACCACTGATCATTGGGTTGTAAGGATCGTACTACATTTCCAATCAGACGGTTAGGTAGTCATCCCAAAAACTTAAGAGATCAAAAACACAAATCATGGACTATGGAGTTAGCCTCCACTGGAGCTATAGATGCTTGAATGGCAGTGGAGTACGCTCATGCATGGTGACACATCTCTTTTAAAGAGACCTCTGACCGCACATAAGGACAAGCTAGCTTCTTGGTTTCATCCATAATAGGTTTACCCAATTTACTCAAGATGAGTTAATGAACTCACTTGCACACACATTGGTTCTTGATTACCTCGAGTCATTACCATGCTCATGATTCGGTAAATGAATTCACTGCACACACATTTGGTCCTAGAGGGATTAGGCAGTTTTAGTGAGTTTGTTTGATACCACTAGTATGTCTGAGTCTCTACAAAATAGTCAGTTTTCCATATCAACATCCATATATTCTTCCATATCAACATCCATATCTTCTTCCATGTCAACATCCATGTCAGTTCATGAGTCTTTCATCCCATATGCCACCAAGTTTGGTGCCCCTGATTAAACAAAAAATGCTAGAAAATGGACAAGCAAGATCTAAACTATAAATGATCATTAGCACATTTGCATTCCATACCTTGCATTAATCATCCATACATTCTACCTTGCATTAATCATCCATAACATATCATATGCATTCATCATCCATATAAACATGCATTCCACAAAAAGCATTCACACAAAAACATATAACACAAAAGGTAAAATCCATGTATATATATATATATATATATATATATATGTATAAATATCACATGTACAATGAGTGCCAAAAGGCTACATACAATGGAGCACCAAGGCTCATATACAAAAAGTGCATCTAAGCACTAAGCTATGTCCTCCAAGAGGACCCCTATGACCTAGTAGGATCCCTAGACCTAGAGCTATGCCTAGACTCGCTATGCCTAGCACCCTCAAAGACAGATGAGGTTGGAGGATCTAGAAGTGGAATATGATGTTCCATCAACCTATCCTCCAATGCCTTGATATATCTATGCCGAGATTGAAGATGTGCTATGTCGATATTATACCGATGCTCCCTCTCTACTAGCTCTTCCTGGAGCCTCATGATCCTCGCATCTTGCTCTACCACCTGCTGCTCTAATTATGTCCAATCCTCCTCGCTCCGATCTAGAGGTCCATCCAGAGCCTCCTCTGCATCATCTCCATCTCCACCATCTCCCCCACTCTTAGGAGCCTTCCTAGCCACACCCTTAGTCCTCATCCTTTGACTATCTGATCGAAGGTATCACTATCACTTGGGGGTCTCATGGGTCCCCTCACCATCATCCTTAGCCGCACCTCCATCTCCACTAGCCACTACTCGAGGTGGTGCCCATGGTGGTTGTGCAACAAACCATGCACCATACTTCATGGTAGTCCCTGCATCATCTACATATGGGAGATCTATCTCCTCATCATCCTCGTAAGCCACCCTCCATGGCTTCACACATGGTAGCCTTATCTCCTCTCGATACCTCCTATATCGCACCGGCTCATCCGAGACATCCTACCTCAAACTGAACTATCAAAGTACTCATGAGAACTAAAAGTACTCAACCTCACTAATATGTCACCCAACCACCCACCTAGACTACCGCACTCACCGTAAGTGCTCTCCATATATGGTCCACCTGCAAGCCCACCACGACCTCCATATCATGTGGGTGGATGTCAATCCAACCCATAGCTCCTGGTACCACTAGCTCATCCGCATTGGCTAACTCAATTGTACTTCCTTGACCATCATATATATCCTAGCGTAGGGCTACTCCCTACCCAAGCCTTCTACTGGTAAGTTGTCCGATCGATAAAAACTGAAGTGCTCCTATCCCCAACACTACAATAGCAAACTGCAGCCCAATCCTTTCCTCCCTTGTCTTGTCACCTCTTACAGCTCCTGATATACCTGTGCCAACAAGGTAGGAGCCCATGCATACACCTACCTCCTAGTGATCATATCACTCACTACTCCTATTAGGTTCCAAAGGAACCTGCACCTAGTGTTGTTCATGGCCACAATATTGACCAACATGAATATTACCAAGGTACGGAGGGCATCCAACTCCTTGTCCAAATATATGGACAAGTAAGGTATACATCCACTCTCCACCCTCACACCCTGCTAGCCATCACCAAACATATTCATAATATCCATATTTCGAACGTGCCCAACCTCAAATAGGATCCCCTCCACTAGCACCTTGAGGATGTGATATACATCCTCTAAGGTCACAATCAACTCTCCTATAGGGAGCTAAAAATTCCCCCTATCTGCATCTCATCTCTCTTCCAAGGTAGAGAGGTATCCCTCATTTGCCCTCATCGCATCAACTCAAGCTACCTCCGCTATCCCCACATCCTTTAGCAACTTCCACTCCTCATTCGATATTACCTTCCTCATTCTAGGAATGAGAGGTGAGAACCGGTGTCGAGCCTCCAAAATCCTAAGTTGCAACACAACACAACACACTTGTCATTTTTTCACATTAAAAAAAATATATTAAGATCACAAAAAAGGGAATTACCTCAGTAGCTTACACTCCAACATCAGCCCCAACCTCCGAATCCGCTCCCTCTGCCATCATAGCTTCCATGCTCAAATCACTTTACCTCACTCCACTCCACTCTCCCAAACATAGCTTCTCAAACTCTAAAACACACAAATGAGGTTGGTTTCTCATCCTAGAAGCTATTTATAGCTACTTTAGGCACCTTGATATGCCCATGGGTCAGGGTTATGGATAAGCACAAAATATCATAAATTGGCTCTATTTAGGATTTTTAAAATTTTGAAAAGGCTAATTTTGGATCCTTTCACTAGGGCCCATTCACCCAAAATTTACGGGGTGGAAGTTTTTTTGGGGTAAATTTGCCCACCATTGATAATCATGAACCTAATTTTATTTTAATTTGCTGACCTCAAATTACATATGATTTTGATTTTCCTGTCCAATTTGCCTTCAAATTATAAATTATTTTATATTTCCCACTCAAATCACCTTCAAATTATAAATGATTTTATTTTTTCCACCCAAATCGCCTCATATACTACCCGTATATATACTGTACTGGGTATCGATAAACATACATAAAAAATACTCTAACTCAAAAACAACTCTAAAACAATGAAAAAACTTGACAAGGTTGTAGAGGAGTGTCTATCAAAATAAGTCGATCGGTTGCAAAGGAGTGTCGATTGGTGCAAGATGATTGGTATAAGTTGATCGATTGTAGAGCCATATCTATCAGTATAAGCGGATCGGTTGCAGAGTTGTGTCTATTGGTATAAGTTGATTGGTTGCAGAATCATCATGCCTATAGCTGATCATCATGCTTGTAGTCGATCAGCATTCCTACATATGATCATCATACCTGCAGTCGATTGTCATGCCTACCATCGATCATCATGCCTGCAGTCGATCAACATTCCTGTAGTCGATCATCATTCATACAACTAATCGTCATGCCTGTAGCCGATCGACATTCCTGTAGTCGATCGTTATGTCTACAGTCAATCGTCATACCTGTAGCCGATTGTCATACCTTCAGCTGATCAATATTCTTGCAGTCGATCATCATATCTACAACCGATCATCATGCCTATAGTCGATTGGCATGCCTGTAGCCGATCTTCATGCCTACAACTGATCATCATGCCTGCAACTGATAGACATTCTTGCAATCGATCATCATGCCATCAGTCATCATGTCGATCTAAAGTATTTCATATTGGTCTAAAGCTTTTAAGTATGTCGTACATTTTTAGATTTTGCAAACTGATATTCATAACCCCCAACATAGAAAAATTCACCACGGTTTAAAAATTTTTGGAGACAAATTAATGAAATTTGCCATGGTTTGAAAATTTTTGGAGATAAATAAATGCAATTCGCCATGTATACTTCTACAAATTTCATCAGATTCCAAGACAATTCGCCTTGATTTTATAAATAGATTTCGGGATTGATCCCTTATGCATAACCCTGCCATGGGTGTTTCCTAGCACATTGAAGCACACTTGTGTGTTTGCAGAGCACCCAAATACCGATGGGTATTTCTCTAGGCCAAAAGTGCCAACGGGCATTTGGCGTTAAATTTGACAAAAGAAAAAATTCTTACAAAATAGTGGCTTATCCCCACCAAATAACTCCATATTGCATCTACACATTTTTTTCATCATATTAATAGGATTTGTGAAGATTCCAATTGATTTGGATGCATAATTTTAGTTTACAACTACAAATTGCAAATTCACTTAACAAGTTACAAAAGCAATCCAAAAAGGTCCAAAACTTCACAAAAAAATCATAATCATCATTTTCATCATCCATAAATCATTGTAAAAATCATCACACATCATCATTTGAACATTTACCAAGGTCAAACAACATGCAAGTGAGTCTTGTATCTAGTGGGTTTTTCTATATACTTGGCAATTTCAGTGATTTGCATCCATGCAACTCGGTAAGACGAATAACCCACCATAAGGAAACTTGGTCATTTTCATCATCACATAACTTCTCGTTCAAAATTATAATCATATTTTGTACTTCACATTTTGTGTGAAACCTTGCCAAGAACAATTTGCACAAAATATATCATTTATGGCCTAGTTCGTGGGGCCTAATACATGGAAAAAATTAAACTTCCTAATTACACATTTCCTTGAAAGTCATCATGGAAACTAGCTTTAGCTAGGGTGATTGGTTTTGATCTTAGGAATTATCTGACAGTCACTAGTTGGCCCTCAGAAGTTGACTATTTTTATCTTTGCATTTTCATCTTTGCATATCAATGATACCAGAAGGAATATTCTTCAACATCATCGAATCACCCTAAATTTAGGGTAACCACATTTGGTTTTGACTTTTCCACAATGGGATACATCTTACATGACGATGGTATCTATATTTGTCAAAAATTCCTTCATCTATTGGGTAAAAAAAAATACATTTTCCATCACACATTTGGCAAAAATTCCTTCATCTGTTAGGGCAAAAACAAATGCATCATTTCACATTTTTCACCAATCCCCTTAATACCATTGGGGAAAAAATGATATCACATCTACATCATTCATTTGCACAGATTTTTCAATTGGCTTGTGAGATTCATCTGCAAACTCATTCGCCAATTGAGAGGGTAAGCTACGCAAAATTCAATTTTTTTTCATTCTTTTGTCTCCAAGCTCGTATTTCACATCCCAAGAGAAGTTGCTTCTGCATCTAGCCAAAATAGGTATTTTGTGTTTTTTCACTGCATTGTGTTTCATGCAATGCAATACAAAAATAGGTATTTGTAGATACTAAAACCTTGCCACTTGTCGCCCATCATAAATTTCTCATCATTTTTACCCATTATTCATATATATTTATATATATTTATTTTATATATTATATTATATATATATTAAATATATGTTTATATAAGTGAATTAATCCCAACCATCCGATTTCACTTAGTTCTAGCCATCTATCCATATAATCCATGCCACACCCTAGATTTAATATCCACCCTCCGATATGATTTTATCTTAGCCACATGATTAGTGTCATTGAAACCCTAAGTATGCCCTAGGTTGGATTATTAATAGGAGTTATTTTGATGGCTCAAACCTTGAGAAATTGGTATCTTGAATCCAAAGAAGCTACCACCAAATTTCCCTAGAGTATCCAAGTGCTCTTCCCTTCCATCCTCGCTCACCACATTCCCTACATCCATCGTCTCTTCCCTTGATCAACCACTTCTGTAGACTTATCCCCTCAACCATCGAACATCTTCGAGCATCTCCTGTCATTCTCGAGTGCCTCTGGGTGCTTCCTTCCTTATCATTGAGGGCATATGGGTGCCCTCCACCATTATCGATTATCCATGAGAATTTCTTGCAACCACAAAGCACCCAAAAGTATTTTACCCTAGCTATTATGAAGTCCCCCTACCCTCCCCCTACCCTCTAAGAAATGCTAGGGCATCGTTGCATCAGTTCAATGTAATAGAGTTTATCAGATCAGGAGACAATAGACAAGTAAGGTAAATCTTGTATTTGGTATTTCATTTATGCACTTTCAAATTTTGTTCATTTATTCATATTGCATAGCTAGGGTTTTTATCTTCTTTCTAAGGGCCTCACACTATGGAGCCCTCACAATTGCTACTAAATCATTTGCTATTTTAGTGTGTTCAGATCTGGAAGTGTGACATTAGCATTGGACAATTGCTTAATTTGGAGTGACCCAGTATTGGATAACTAAAAGCCCACTCACTTCTGTTGGGAGCAATATTGCGTTTGAAGACACCACCAACGTTGTTTTGCTAGGGTTTCGAAGAACCCTAGCCATTATAAAATTTGTATCAAAGGATTCAAAGATCCTCATTGTAACAATGGATTTTTTAAGCTCCCCCCATTAATATAAAATTATTCATTGTGCAATTCTATGTTCTTTGAGTTCTACTTTATATTTTCGTTATTAGGTGTTGTGTCTTTGTCTCTTCAATCAATATATCTATTTAATAAGCTTAATATTAATTAAAAAATAAATGAAAACTATATATATTGGTTAATAGTATAAACAAGAAACCAAAAAGAAAATTTACTTATCTTAATAAAAAAAACTTAATGACAATTAAACAAAAAGTTTATGTGTAGACATGGAAAATTGACCTACCAAAATGAGTTAATTCTTCCTTGGACCCTTAGCCAACCATCCAAGCTTGCCAAGTGTAAATTTGGGGTCCTTTTATCTTCTCCCTTTGCCTTGTTTCATTAGCTTTACCAAGAAAAAGCTCCATACAATGGAAGGTAAAATGGTCTATAGAGATACCACATAGCAAGCATTGATAATAAATCTTGTATACAAATTTTGAGCAATTTTCAAATTTTAAGCTTAAAAGCCAACAAGTGTTAACAAGAAGTGGGGCTAAGCCCACTAATAAAAATAAAAAGTGTTGATGAAAATGATATCATGGAATATTAGTGGTATGAATAAGAACCCCCAAAAATAGTTATTAGGGAATTATTAGGTTGTTATAGTCATGAGTTTATTTTAATTCAAGAAATAAAATTAAGTAGCGAGGAATGTAAGGATGTTTTTAAGAAGATTTGGAAGATGGGTGATTGTTTCTTCTATAGGAGCTTCAAGCAATACTGCGTTAATATGGGATAAGTGTAAATGGGATGGAAAGTTATTAGAAGTAAAAATTAATTGGTTGCTATATTATTTTACAAGAAAGAGGAAAATATCAAAGTTGGGGTTATAAATGTATATACTCAAACTATAGTTACTCCTTGTGAAAGATGTCAGAAGGAACTTAGCATATTTTTATCAAATACAATGATGATTCATTGTGATATATGGATTATTGGGGGTGATTCAATATTGTTCTATTTATTTTGGAAAAGAAAGGTGGTATAACAAGGTGGTCTAAATAAGTGGAATATTTTGCTTTATTTGTTAATTCAAATGACCTTTAGGATGTTAGTTCTTCAAGTTTTCAATATACATGGGATAATAGATGCATTGGGAAAACTTATATAACAAAAATATTGGATAGATTATTGTTATCCAATAAATGGTTGCAAACAAAGTATATAATCTCTTCAGATATTTTATTACAAGCAGGATCAGATCACAAAACCATTCTTTTGACTTGTGATTTACTTAATAATGGTCATTCAAAGCCATTTCACTTCTAGTCTATGTGGCTACAAGACCTTCATTTTTTCTAGATGGTTATGTTATGGTAGGATGAATCAAAGTTTGAAGGATCATGTATGCACGAGTTTGTTCAGAAGATAAAATATTTAAAGGAGTAAATGAGGATTTAAAATGCTAAATAATTTAGTAATATTTTTAAATAAAAGAAAGAAATTGAATCCAAGCTAGAAAATTTACAAGCGATAGTAGAAATTTATGGAATGGATAAGGTTTCTTATGTGAAATAAAAAAAAATACTTTTTAATTATCATAATGCATTGAAAAATGAGTTATATTTATTCCAAAAATCTAGAGAGAAATCGCTCAAGGAAGGAGATAAAATTACAACATTTTTTCATGCTAAAGCAAAAATATTTTTTTCTTTTTCTCATATATTTTTTTTTTACTCCATATGGACGAAGAAGATATAAGGAAGAAGACAATTGATTATTTAAAAAATATTTTGTTAGATACTAGGCAAGATAAGGAGGCACAAGATAAGATTTTGAAAAATATTCCATCAATTATAACATAGGGAAAAAATGAAAGTTTAATGAAGAATATATCTATGGAGGAACTCCATAAAGTTGTTTTTTCTTTCCATCCTAACAAGTCACCTAGCCCCTATGCATTTCCTACAAATTTCTTTCAAAAAATTTGGATTTTATTGAAAAGTGATATGTTAATTGTGGTTGAAGAGGCCTAGAAAAGAAAATCTATAATAAGTGAGCTTAATACCACTTTTATTACGTTAGTTTCCAAGAAAGGAGAAACAAAATGTTTTCACAAATTTTATCTGTAATATAATTTATAAGATCATTTTAAAACTTATGGCAAATAGGTTGAAGGGAATTCTAGATTGTGTTATCTCAGAGTAACAAGATGGTTTTGTTCATGGTAAACAAATTATTGATGGTAAAATTATTGTACATGAGGCCATACATTCTCTTGATTCCATGAAAAACTAAGTATGCTTATGAAATTAGATATGAACAAAGCATATGATAGTTTCTTGGAATTTTCTAAAATGTTATTCTCATAATGTTTGGCTTTGATTATAGTTGGTGTGATTGGATTAAATGTGGTTATAGCACTACCAAATTTTCTATTTTGATCAATGGTTATCCTAATGGTTACTTCAATTCAACTTGTGGACTTCATCACAGTGATCCACTATCTCCTTCTCTATTAATTATTGTTGAAGAACTAGGGAGAGCTTTCTCAAAGGCAAAAACAAAATGAAAAAAAAAATATTCAAATTGTAAAAAATGGTCCCTATAAATCTCATCAATTTGTTGATGAAATTTTTCTTTTGGGCCATCCCTTAGTCAGTGAGACCATGTAGTTTAAAAAAATATTATCATGCTATGAGAAGGCTACTAGATGGTTAATATTACAAAATATATATTTTTTCATTAATATTACCCTAGATTTACAACAAATTATTGTGAATATTTTTGGGTTTAAAATTAAAAAAAATCCATCAACCTTATTCCTTTGTATCATAAAGGAAATAAAAAGGATCTTTGGATCTCTTTTTTTTGGATAGAATGAAAGCTTGTTTGGTAGGTTGTAAAGGTAAGTTCTTAACCATGGAAGGAAGGCTACAACTTATAAAGACTACATTGCAATCCATACCTATCTATATGGTGTCACTGTCAAGATTGTCAATAGGTATAGAATTAGAAATTGATAAAATTAAAAAATACTTTCTATGGAAAGGTTATGAGGAAAAATTTAGGTTTCCTCTTTGTAAGTGGGTGTAAAGTAAAAAGCAACAACACCAAGATAACAATACAGAAAATAACACAAAAGATATTGCACAATGAAGAAATAATATTGTATTAATATTATGGGAGCCTTGATCTCCAATGTTACAATGTAATTTATGTTGATACAATGATTACAAGTGAAGGGTTTAAAAACTCTTATTTACAAAGAATATTTGGTGTCTTTTGTATCGTCTTTTACTCCAAACAAGATTGTGTATGGGCTTGTGTATCCCTACGAGACCACTTGATCTGCAACAACTATCAAGAATAGGGTTCTTATACCTGCAGATAAATCATCAAAACCAAACAAGTTAGTAGCATGTGTGGCACCTCCACTATGTGAACCCCTCTATGAAACAAATCTACTAACCCTAAGTGCTACAATAATGAAATGTAAGCTAAATACAGAGAACTTTGAGTTATAAAACAATAAATATTTTACCTTGTCAAGATTATACCTATGATTCTGATCCACATTACTACTTCTACAATCTAAAGATACATGAACACCCGCAAGTGTCCGAGGGTTTGTCATCGATAAATCGACTATGGTGAAACACATTGGAGTATTTTGGAAGGGTTGTGAATGCCCCGCAACATTATTGGAATGCTCAAAAATATTCGAGGGATGCTCAACAATGTTTGAGTATTTATAGGAAGGGTATTGTAGAACCAGATCTGGTTTGTAGGGGTTCAAGTGATAGAAAATAGAGGATGCGACGGTGGTGAGGATGGAAAGGGTTAACAAAATTCTAGGGTTTTGATGAGAAGGGTTGCAAGGAATTTTAAATCAATTGACAACTTAACTGCTTAACCACTTAACCTCATTCACAAAAGTGAATGATATTTTATAACTTACCTTTAATATGTTAGGGTTTCGATGACACCAACAGGCGATCGAGATTAAATCATGATGAATGGCTAAGATTAATATATGACACATATAAAGTTAGATGGATGGCTGAGATTATATTGTGATGGGCGACTGTGATTTATTCATATATATATATTTATTTATATTAAATATATAAATAAATAATGGACGATTGTGATTGGATGATGCATGGAAGACAAGAGGCTAGGATTTGGTGTCTACGGAAACCCCTTTTTGTATCACGTTGCATGAAACACAATGCGATGCAAAAACAAGAGACCCATGGTTTAATGAAGTAGCTTTATTTCCTTGGAGTGCAAGAAGATCCTGAAGACAATAATATATATATATATATATATATATATATATAGACACCAAAACCTAGCCACTTGTTGCCCATCCATGCTTTATCACCATTTCCACCACCAAAACCTAGTCATTTATCATCCATCCTAACTTTCCTACCATTTCTACCTATTATTCACATATATATAATATATTTATTATATATATTTAAATAATGATATATTATATATATTTAATAAATATATATTTATATAAGTGAATTAATCCTAGCCATTCGATTTCATTTAATCTAGTCCATCCATCCACATCAATCCATGCCACAACCTAAATTTAATATCCACCCTTTGATATGCTTTTATCTCAGCCACACGATTAGTGTCGTTGAAACCCTAGCATGCCCTAGGTTGGATTATAAATAGGAGCCATTTTTATGGCTCAACCCCTAAATTCCCTAAGTCTTTGGCCTAAGTTTTGGAGTCCTTAAGCTTCCTAAGTGTTCATTTAGTGCTTCTACCTCCATCTTCGCTCGCTGTAACCCCCATAGCCATCGTCATTCATTTCCCCTCATCATATCTACTTCTACAAACTTTTTTGTCATCCATCGAACACCTTCGAGCATTTTATGTCATCATCGATCACCTTTGGGTGCTTCCCATCATCCACTAAGTGCCTTTAGGCACCTACCTACCAGTACCAAGTCCCCATGGGTATTTCTTGTAGCCGCCAGGAACCTACGGGTATTTTACGTAAGTGTTCTAAAAACCTCCTAGCCTTCGACCAATGCTAGGGCATCACCGTACCTATATACTACAAAAAATATCACGGATCAAAAGATAAAAAGCAAGGTAAATATATTAGTTATTATTTCATTTATGCATTTTCATATATGTTCACTCTATTTTGCAACAAATAAGTTAGGGATTTACTATTGCTTATAGAGGGCCTCACATTATGGAACCCTCACAGGTATTACTAATCTATTTGTTGTATCAATGTGTGTAGATATGAAGGTGTTACATTAGTATTGGATAATTTTTTAAGTTGGAGTGGCCCGACATCAGATATCAAGAACCCCACTCAATTCTTTTGGGAGGAAGACACACTTGAAGATACTACCAGCCTTGTCTATTAGGGTTTCGAAGAACCCTAATTATTGTAAATTTGTATAAAAAAGTATTCAAGTATCCACATTGTAAAAATGGTGTTTTTAGGCTCCCCCCATTAATATAAGATCATCTATTATGCAATTTTGGTTTCCTTGTGTTCAATTTATTTAGCATTGTTTGGTGTTGCATTTTTGTATCCTCAAATGGCGATCATGGTGGGACCCCCTAAGGGTTTATGTTTATGATTTGCCTTACTAATTTAGTTGCTATTTTTTTTTATCTTGCAATATTTTTAGAAGCATAGATTTTGTAGATTTTGCTAGATCTAGGGTTTCTGAAAGTTCACAGAAGTTGTAGAAGGTGCGCGAAATGCCCAGCAGCGCTTAGGAGCCATCCAAAAATGCCCAGGTGCATTTCAGTAATGCCCAAGGGCATTTTATAGAGAGCTAGGGTAAATACATAGGCTATTTGCAAGTCTACTAACCAAACCCTAGTTTTTTTGTTTACGTTTTTGGCTATTTTATGTCTTTTCAGGATTTTGATGTAAAAAGAACTTCACTAATTAATATGGAAAATAATATTTATATTAACATGTATTTTAGGATTTAAATTAATCACTTGCATCCATTCACAACTTCTAGTTGAAAAATTTGAGTTTCTGTTGTGTGAAAAACAAAAAACAAATATTGCATTCTAATTGCATGGAAATCAAAATTGCATAATTAGTTTGGATTGTTAGGGTTAGAGATATCTATTTTTGGTGGTCTAAGTAGGAACGTTGTTCATATACTAAGAGTATCCTCGTACTTGGGTGATTCCATATGGAGGAATAGATGAACCCCCTAGCTTTTTAGAGTGGGTCTTAAGCGGTGTACTCTATATCCTTTGGAGAAATTGGTATTGTGAATAGTGGATTCTGATTTAGACCATTGAAAGTGGTTATTTTTCTAACATTGTTTGAACATAATAGAAAATTAATTTTTTTAAAAATAACCACACACTGCATGATTCACATTCAACAGTAGTGGCTGGATTTCATCACCAACCATTGCTTGAGATTTGGTGATGGTGGCATTCATCTCCATCCACAAATCTCTACCCTTAGAAACCCTAGGTCACCCCCAAGAAAATTTTTTGGACTTCATCAACAAGAATATCATTGCCTCAGCTTAGCCATAGTTTTTACCTTTCTTTATGATTAATTTAGATTAGCACATTTGAAACACACAATATTGAAATCTAATGAAATGAACTCACATTAAAATGAGATAACCAATGAACAAGGCAAGACACACGTGTTAAACAAACTTAGCATTGGTTGTTTGTTTTTATTATGAAATTTAAATTGGGTATTTCAGTTTATTGTATGATCTATATTTTGATTTATTTGCTTTATGGTATTAACGCAAAAATAAAAGCAAACATTAAATCAATATAATAAAATGGAACCTTCATCCACCTTCCCCACCACTTCTATGGTAGAATCCCTGAATGTGACATAGATAGATTTATCTACAGGTCCATCACATTATTTACCATCCACAACCTCTCATATGGCCATGTCCCAAGAGGAGTCAACCTACCCTACCATTGACCATCACATTACCCATATAGACATGGAAATAATAGAAGCTCTCATGAAATACTCTAGTTATATCTTAGAGTCCATCCCCAATTCACCTAGACAAGATTCCACTTTACAACAGGAGCTTGTTTATTCCCAACCACCATAAACCTTTCCCAGGTGTATACCAACCCTCTTTTTGAGGCATCAGTTGCACCTTCCTCCCATATGTCCATTTCCCAACACTCATGTGCGCCTAGCACCTCATATACTTCAACTTACACCAACCCCTTTATGAAGCACATGTAAATGTTGCTTCATAAGTTTTAGCCTCACAAGTTGCCATACCTAGTATAACTTATCCCCAAGCCACGTATTCCATACCATATACCTCCATACCCTTATATTTTGATAGAGATATTAATGAGGCATGGGAACACCTAAATAAATTTCTTATATAACATCAAAATGCTCAACAACAAGTGCAAGTGAACCCTAAGACTTTACATAACTCTACTCATTCTGTCCTTGTTAACCAGGGTCCATCATGGGCACCACAATATTCTGTGGTTTCTATCCTTGTTCCCCACCAAGCCATACCATCACCCATCATATCCCCATTGGCCTGCCTAGCCATAATCCTCATACATCAACATAATTCCATAATTCCTCATATTTTCATCATCAGTATCTCATGCATCAATTTCCATAAAATTCACATAGCCATTATTACCAATCTTATCATCACTTAGTCACTCCACAATATTTCTCCACTCCACTAGAAAATCATCAAGTAATTTAGGGCTTCCACATTCCTAAGGAAGACCCTCGAATTAAGGCCATGCAAAAATAAATAGATCAATTGATACAATATACTCCTATTTTTTAAAACATAAATCAACTTTATGCCAATTGATAAATCAACCAATTCATCCTTCGGTACCATCCACGCCATATCCGATAGATTTCATGATACCTAAGTTTGAAAAATTCAAGGGAATTGAGGATCCCAAATAACATGTGAGCACTTTTCTACATGCATGCTTTAGAATTCAAAATGACAATACTCTCATGCCCTGAATATTTCCTCAAAAATTAGAAGGAGATGCCATAGAATGACATAATCAATTGCAAATTCATAGTATTTATACTTTTGAGAAATTGATTGATTAATTATTTGAGTGGTTCATCTTAAATGTTAAAAATAAGATCTCATTGTCTAATGTCTATACTTTAAGACAACATGATGATGAATCTCTCTACGATTTTGGAAATCGTTGGAGGGTTATCATCACTAAATTGCCATTCACCCTACCAATGGATGAACTAATTAATTTATTCACTAAGAGTAGATTAAAACCTATCTCTTGGATGCTTAAAATATGGACTTATCAATAATTTGAAGAAGCTTTAGCTCAGGCTAGTGTCATTGAGGAGATCAAAATCCAAGAAGGCATACTTAAGCCTAAAAATAAAGAATGGCAAAACAAGGATCAATATAAAAGCAACTATTCTAGTCAACCAAAATCAACACAGGCTACCCCAACCAATCATCACAATCAAGTTAATCAAGTGGTCATGAGACAGCCGATAATGGCTCGAAAATAATCTATGCAAAAAACATCGCAACAAATTGCTTATCATGCGATACCCTCAATAACGCAAGCCATGTCGAACACAGTGCCATCTATGGAAAATTGTCCCCGACAATAGTCTATCAAAAAAAATCACCAATACACCCCAATAGCCAAGTCATATGTTTCCCATTTATGAAGGTTATATGATACAAACTTGCTTTACCAAAAATTAGATCTAATGATCTTGCCAAATGTAGTAAACACTAACAAGAGCATTTATTTTGTCCTTATCATAAGCAAAAATGGCATGAAATTAGAAATTCCTATTCATTTAAAGACATATTTCAAGACCTCATTGAATTGGGGGTGATCAAGCTTGATAATCCCCTCGCTCAACAAAATTAAAACCTTGGTATATTTCAAACACCACTTCCTCATCATGAGGAGGTGCAACCAAATGTAGGGGGAACTAACACCAAAAATCCTCCTAATCAATTCAATCATGTACAACAATACAAAGTGTTTGTAGGGGCCATTCATGTGGTCACAAGAGGTTAAAGAAACAACCAACAAAGGCAACCACTTCAAACAAGTGTGTCACAACCTTCTGCATCACCTCCCATCCAAGTTTTCCCCAATCCTTCATCACCCATCCATATACCTAGCCAATCAAATCCTCCAAATCCACCCATAAATTGTCCACCTTGACCAATCATCTCATTGAGTAGCCAGTTAACCACAAGTCTAAAAATACCTTTTCCTAAATTTTCAATCTATGAGTTAATCCAACAATATCCTCCACATCATGAGGCATTAATGGATATTTTGAAATCCATTGAATCACAATCTCAATATCCTAATGCCTTCAACAAATTTATGGGGAGCATCCAAACATGCATGGAGCCTTCCATCACATTCTATGACTGAGATTAAGCTAATCTCATCAAAATCAGTAGACCCTCCATTTTATATTATGGCTCTAATTGACAAGAAGCCTTTTAAAAAAGTCCTAATTTATATCGGTTCCTCTATCAACATCATCACCACATCTGCCCTTCATAATTTGAATTTTCCTTCATCTCATATCACCAAATCATAATTCACCCTTAAATCATTTAATGATGCTTTGTTTTCCATAGTTGGCACTATTATTTTACCATTGAAGTAGGGGTCAAAATGTTGCACACCATGTTTCACATCTTGGAAGGATCCATGGAATACAATGTACTCCTTGGAAGACCTTCGATGATGGAAGTGAGATGTGTCCCTTCAATACTACATAAATGTTTGAAATATGTTCATGAGGTATAAGTACATTGCATACCAATGGATGTCGAACCGTTTAAGTATTACAATTTCATTTCAAATCCCTATGACTCTATGCTTCCTTCCACTCACCTTTTCCTTTCATAATCATCCAATCCATCCACCATTTCACCAATCTCTTCATTAAAGGATCCCATTCCTGAGGAGCTCCCTATCACCATTCATCATCAAGATTCCACACCATCATCATCTTCATCATTATCATCCACTTTGTCATCATCATCCATTCAGTAGCCTTCCCAATCCAATCCATCACCATCACCTAATATTTCACAAGTCGAATTGATATATTGTGAAACATCTCCATCTCCACCACTTATCGAGGCATAATTTAGCCATGATCCTCCCATGTTGAATTCCACCTCACTAATCTTGGTATTGGTGAATTTGTGGTCCAATACATCACCATCACACCCCTAACCATTCCCAATTCTAAGGATTTTGGTCACCCATGCGATCCACCTTTAGCCATAGGAGTAGTATATAACATGGGTTCAACTCCAAATAGCATAAATTTTGCATATGGGGGATTTATTCTTCATCAATTCCAGATCCCATAGAGGGACCCAAAGAACCAGCACTTGCCAACATTCCAAACATGACAATATTTCCATCTTGATATTTCCACATAGTCAATTGGCAAGGTCATGGCCTAGGATTGCATGAATAGGGAGTGCATCAACCTATCGATGTTCCATATCAAGAGGTGCATGATCGTTCAGGTCTAGGATACCACCCACTTTCCACCACCTATTTTATTTAACAAGCCTTCCAAAGGCTTAATATCAATTTAGGAGAGGAAGCCCTCCATATTGATAATTTTGATGATGAAATCTATGAAGAATTCAAAATTATGTTGATAATTTTAGATGAATCTAAAGAAGAATTGGAGCCCATAATTCACCATACTAAACAAGATGAGTTTTATCTCAACATGTTCCCCATCCATGAGCCTAATTTTTGCTTGCTTCTTCCATAAGAGTGAGCTTCCCTTACCGGTGAGATGCCACATCCATTCCATTAAACCACTTCATAAGCCAAATTGTAACATATGTACATAACACAAAAATAATGGTTTTCACCACTACCAAAAAAATAAAAAATAAATAAAAAATCAACAAAAACATTTTCTTTCTTTGCATTGCATATGTAAATATATCACTTAGAAAAATATATTTATTTATGTTGCTTCCTATTGTTTAGGTTAACAAAGTTTCTAGGCTTCTAGCACCAGTTCCTATGTTCCATCCATTCCATCCAACCTCATCCACCTTGCCCATAAGTAAACATGAATCCTATTGATTTATTCACCCCAGTTCGTAATCCATACGATCTGACTAAGCCAATTCTAATAGACATAAGCCTCATTAATATGGATCGGATTTCCTCACCTCCATCCTTTGCTAAATTTGTCTTGTTAGAGGAATTATTAAGGGCTTCTGGAAACTACATTCCTCCATCCCTTCCGCCTTCGCCTTCACCTTCACATTTGGATCTCGAGGTTTTATAGGTAGAAATAGATGAGGATAATCCAAAAGAGTTTGATGACATCTTAGATGACATTCATCTAATTCCTATGCCCCATCATATTGAGTAAGGTTCCCACATATCCATTGAAGATACTATCGATGTGGACCTTAGTTCAGACAAAGACAATCCCTAAATTGTCAAGCTTGGAAATTTTTTATCATCCGATGAACAAGAGGAATTTATTGCTCTCCTCAAGAGGAAGAAGGGCATATTTGTAGGGTCTTATAAAGACATGTCTGGTCTTGATCCTATTTTGGTTGTCCATAATCTCACCTTATAGCTTGATGCTAAGATGGTAAAATGAAAACTTAGGAGAATACATTCTACCGTAGCCCTCTTGGTAAAAAATAGAGCTTCAAAAACTCTTAGACGTGAACTTCATAGTTCCTATCGACTATCTTGAGTGGCTTTAAAACATGCTACCCATTTGTAAACCTAATAGGGTGATATGCATTTGCACTAAATTTCGATATCTCAACAAAGTGTATCCTAAGGATGACTTCCCTCTCCCAAAAATTGATACTCTTGTTGATACCTGCATTGGCCATGAAATGATTTCTCTCGTGGACAATTTTTTAGGATACAACCAAATTCAAATAAATCTAGATGACCAACACAAAATACCATTTACTACACCTTGGGGAAATTTTTGTTACAAGGTGATGCCCTTTGGCCTTCAAAATGTAGGTGCCACTTATCAACGTGCCATGAAATATATATTCCATAATTACATGCATAATATTATCAAAGACTATATGGATGATCTCTTGGCTAAATCTAAAACTCGATAAAAACATATTGGTGTATTGGAGAAAGTTTTTGGTCAACTCCTAGAGCATAATGTAAGGTTGAATCCCAAGAAATGTGTCTTTGGTGTTACCTCAGGAAAACTTATAGGATTCATTATCTCCAAAATAGGCATTGAGGTGGACCCTAACAAGGTCAAGACCATCATGGAGATGCCTCCTCCAAATAACTTAAAGGAATTGCATAGTTTACAAGGAAATATCCAATAAATATGTCATTTTATTGCACAAATTTTTAACAAATGTAGGTCATTCAATCACCTACTACAAAAGGGGGTGTCATTCTCTTGGATAGATGAATGTCAAAAATCCTTTGATGATATTAATAAATACCTAGATTCTCTGCCAGTCTTAGATCCTCCTTGTTCGGGGGTCCCATTTTATCTTTATATCTTAGCAACAGATTTTGCATTAGGGACAATGCTTGCACAAAAGAATGAGCAAACTAGAGAACAAGATGTCTATTACATTAGTCAAACATTGGTAAGCTATGAAACTAGATATGCTTATGTAGAGAAACTATGCTTAGCAGTGGTTTTTTCCACTAAGAAACTTTGACATTACATTTTTAGCCACACAATTTATATCATAGCTAAATAAAATCCTCTGCATTATATGATGTCTCACACTTACAATAACACCTGCACTTACAACCTATTCAAATACTTTGGCACTTTTCACAATGGAGTCTAGATCTAAATGGAAAAATATCACCTCCTTCCTCGGTACAACATACATTCATCATCACAACCACCGAATAATTCACAAAGTGGGTTGAAGCAATTCCTCTAACCAGTACGAAATGACCTAGAATTGTGGATTTTATACTTCATCATATCATTTTTCATTTTGGTATACCTTCAAAAATAATTTTAGACAATGGTAAGTCTTTCAAGAATAAGGACGTTCGAGCACTTTGCAAGAAATATAACATTCAACATAGTTTTTAGACTCCTTATTACCCACAAGAAAATGGATAAGTTGAAGCTTCCAACAAGATCTTAGTTGCTATTCTCAAAAAAACTTGTCAAAGAAAATCATAGAGATTGACATACACAAATTTCCTTTGCATTATGGGCTTATCGAACAAGCATCTGCATGCTTACAGGAGCAACACCATTTTCATTGGTCTATGGAGCCGAAGCAATCATACCTCTTGAGCTCGATATCCCTTCCTTGCAAATTTATTTGTAGGAATTCATAGATGACAACACTGCTAGACAAGCATGTCTTGACCAACTCAAACTTCTTGATGAGAGGTGAGTCAATACTTTAGAGCATTTTCAAGTTTATCAAGACTGCTTCAAACATGCTTACAATGCCAAAGTTCATCTACATGAATTCCAAGTAGGAGATCTTGTCCTTAAAGAGAACCAATAAAACACCAATGCATTGTCGCATCTTCATGATAAATTCATGGCTAACTGGTTAGGTCCATACATTGTTACACAAAGAGTGGGTAATGGTACTTACAGACTTGCCAATCTAGAAGGAGAGGAAGAACCTGAACCACTTAATGTTATACACTTGAGAGTATTCTATGCATGATTTTATTTCTATATATGTATATATACATGGCTAATACACAAAAAAATATTTGCATACATTTAATTCAAAACATTGTATTTCACTTGCATTGTTAGGATCCCACATCCTAACATTACTTATTAATTATTATTTATTACTTTAATTATATATTTCATTATTATTGAAAAGTCATGGTTGAAAAGTCATGATTGAAAATTCATGATTGAAGAGTCATGATTGAAAAGCCATAATTGAAAGGTCATAATTTAAAAATTCTATATATATGATATGAGAGGAATCCATATCAAATCATCCATGAAGAAGAATATATAATTGTTTATTGATGCATTGGAGGGACCTTCCTACCAATGAAACAATGATTCTTTTTAAAAGTGATTCTTTTTATTTAGATGCTATTTTAATTATTTATTTATTAAAATTATGCTAGAACCTTCAGGTTTCTACCATTTGGTATCAGATCCATGTTGGACCCAACCATGTTTGACCCAGTCAATTTTGGTGCACTGATAAAAATCAAGGAAATTAAAAGTGACATCGTAGACTTTAGAAGATGGATTGAACAAGATTACAATAAAAAAACATGGAACTTCTTGATGGTATTTTGAGCAATATTGAGTATCTAATAAATACCAAAGTGGAAGCTAAGGAATATGATAAATATGAGGAAGATGTAGAAAACAAGGACAATGAGCAAGAAATACCCAAAATACCTGATCCCACCAATGTCAGCAATAGGGTTGATATACCGAAAGTGATTGATGCACCAAGCAAGGATGAGGTAGACATACCCAAAGTGATCAATGTCAGCCATACATGCACTCTACAAGACCTACACACACCATCCTAACCAATAGTGAGTTCTCACCATCTGACCAAACCTATTCAGAACCAATGTAGAGTGACTACACACTCTTTTGTTGGCTCTACCAAGGAACCACAAAAGGATATGAAAGCGTTACCATCACTTTTGATGCATCATTTTGAAGTTTTTGAGGAACCCCAATGGTTTCCCTCCCATCATCATCATGATTCTCCTAAGGAATATTCTACTATTTTTTCTAGAAGCCCATCACTAACACTTCGACCTTCAATATATCTTTGCCTTCGAAAAAATGACATTAAGATAGTACAAGAACTTGCACAAATTCAACTGGGAAAACAAGCAACGAAGCTCCTTACTTTGAGCTTTGAGGAAAAAGCTATTTTTAAGGAGGGTGGCATGTTAGGATCCCACATCCTAACATTACTTATTAATTATTATTTATTAATTTAATTATATATTTCATTATTATTGAAAAGTCATGGTTGAAAAAGTCTATATATATATGATATGAGAGGAATCCATATCAAATCATCCATGAAGAAGAATATATAATTATTTATTGAATGCATTGGAGGGACCTTCCTACCAGTGAAAAAATGATTCTTTATAAAAGCGATTCTTTTAATTTAGATGCTATTTTAATTATTTATTTATTAAAATTGTGCTAGAACCTTCAGGGTTCTACCATGCATCTACATTACAAAAACAATGCATTCTCCCACATTTCATATTGCATTTCACATGTCACAAAATTGGATAAATAAACTACATTTATATCCACATTTCATATTTCATATAGGGATCATTTTATTAAGTTCTAGGTCTTAATTGGTCCAAACAAAAGTTATTTTGCCTTAATCATGGGCACCCTCACAAAGTCATCCACACAATTTCACTAAGTAAAATTGCCATTCACAAAAACCACATATTCACAAGTCCTAGGTTTTTTTGGTCACTCAACCACTCCTAGTGTTTTTAGCAACCTCCAAAATACATGTCGAATTATTTTTAGGACCATTGCACATCTAAACTAATAAAATATTGAGTTTTGGGAATTGACTCAAAAACAATCTGGAAGCAAACACAAATTCACATATTAAAAACATCTTGTGTCAAAGAGAGATAACACCATACTTGGTATAAACATCGAAGTGAAAAGGGCCATCCTTGCTAGTCCCATCATGCAACTTAGTCCATAAAAATAGTGGTTCTCATCACTATCACAATTTCAAAAAAATAAAAGATAGAGTAGGGAAAAATCCCTAACAAAAACTCTAAATATTTTACATCACACACCATTGGTGATTGGGTTGTAAGGATCGTACTACATTTCAAATCAGACGGTTAGGTAGTCATCCCCAAAACTTAAGAGATAAAAAATAAAAATCATGGACTATGGAGTCAGCCTACACCAGAGCTATAGATTCTTGACTGACAGTGGAGTACGCTCATGCGTGGTGACACATCTATTTTAAAAATAGACCTTTAACTGCTCATACAAACAAGATAGCTTCTTGGTTTTATCCATAATAGGTTTACCCAATTTACTCAAGATGAGTTAATGAACTCACTTGCAAACATACTAGTTATTGATTACCTCAAGTCATCACCATGATCTTGATTTGGTAAATGAATTCACTGCACACACATTGGGTCCTAGAGGGATTAGGTAGTTATAGTGAGTTTTTTTGATACCACTAGTATGTTAGAGTCTTTACAAAACAAATAATTTTCCATATCAGCATCCCTATCTTCTTCCATATCAACATCCATATCTTCTTCCATATCAAAATCCATATATTCTTCCATGTCAACATCATATCAATATCCATTTATTCTTCCGTGTCAACATCCATGTCACTTCACAAGCCATTCATCACATATGACACCAAGTTTGGTGCCCCTGATTAAACAACAATGCTAGAACATGGCCAAGAAAATATATAAACTATAAATGATCATTAGCATATCCATACATTCCACCTTGCATTAACCATCCAAACATGCAAAATTTCATTAACCATCCATATATTCCATCTTGCATTAATCATCCATAACATTCCATATGCATTAATCATCCATATAAAACATGCATTATACCAAAAAAAAGCATTCCACAAAAACATTCACACAGAAAGTAAAATCCATGTATATATATGTATAAATATCACATGTACAATGAGTGCCAAAAGGCTACATACAATGGAGTACCAAGGATTATATACAAAAGTGCATCTAAGCACTAGCTATGTCCTCCAAGAGGACCCCTATGACCTAGGAGGAGGTTTAGGCCTAGAGCTATGCCTAGACTCACTACACCTAGCACCCTCAGAGATATATGTGGTTGGAGGATTTGGAAGTGGAATATGATGTTCCATAAACCTATCCTCCAATGTATTGATATATCTATCTTGAGCTCAAAGATGTGTGATATCGATAGTATATCGATGCTCTATCTCTTCTAGCTCTACCTTGAGCCTCGTAATCCTTGTGTCCCACTCTGCCACCTACTTCTCTGGCCTCATACAATCCTCCTTGATTTGATATGGAGGTCTAAATGGAACCTCATACACATCATCTCCATCTCCATCATCTCCCCCAATATCAGGAGCTTGCCTCACTGCACCCTTAGTACTCATTATTCGACTATCTGATTGAAGGTACCGCTATCACTTGGGGGCCTCCTGGGTCCCCTCATCCCCATTCTCACCATCACCATACCCATAAACTACTCCTCAAGGTGGCACCCATGGTGGCTATGCAGCGAACCACGTATCATACTTCACGATAGTCCTCACATCCTCAATATTGAGGAGATACATCTCTTCATCATCCTCATAGGCCACCCTCTATGACTCCATGCATGGTAGCCCTATCTCCTGATGTCTCCTATAGAGCACCGACTTATATGGGACATCTTGCCTCAACTTGAACTGTCAGAGCACTCGTAAAAACTAAAAGTACTCCACCTCACTCTGATGTTGACTAACCACCCACTGAACCTTCTACACTCGTCGCAAGTGCTCTCCATAACCAGTACATCTTCAATACAACCATGGCCTCCATATCACTTGGTTGGATTTCAGTCCAACCCATAGATCCCGATACCACTAGCTCATCCTCACTAGCTGACTTAGTTGTACCTCCTTAGCCAATGCCCATATCCTAGCATAAGGATTATCCCTACCCAAACCCTCTATTGGTAAGCCCTCTGGTTGAGTAACACTTAAATGATCCCATCCCCAACACTACATCAGCAAGCTACAACCCAATCCCTTCCTCCTTCACCTTGTCACGTCGTATAACTCCTGATACACATGTACCAATAAAGTAGGAGCCCACGCATACACTTACCGCCTAGTGAGCATATCACTCACTACTCCTATCAGGTTCCAAAATAAACTACACCCAATGATATTTGAGGCCAAAATATTGGTTAGCATGAACATGACCAAGGCTCAGAGGGCATCCAACTCCTTGTCCATGTACATAGACAAGTATGGTATACCTCCACTCTCCACCTTCACCACCTACCATGCAGCACCAAACATCCTCATCATCTCGATATTTTAGTTGAGATCAACCTCAACCTATATCCCCTCCACTGGAACCTTGAGGATGTGATATACATCCTCCAAGGTCATCATCACCTCACTTGTGGGGAGCTGAAATGTCCCCCTATCCGCATCCTACCTCTCTGCCAAGGTAGAGAGGTACCCCTCATCAGCCCTCACAACATCTACCCGGGCTACCTCTTCTAGTACCACCTCCTCCAGTAGCTCCCACTCCTCATATAACACCACCTTCATCATCCCAAGGATGAAAGGCTAGAATCGATGTCGATCCTCCAAATCCCTAAGCTACAACAAAACAAAAAATGTTTACCAATAATTTTGTAAAAAAATAAAAATAAAAATATTTTTTTCTCAAAAACATATTTTTTTACACAATACATAATCAAATGTGTTACCTCAGTAGCCCATGCTCCAACCATAGTATTAGTCTCCACACCAGCTCCCTCCACCACCATAGCTTCTACGCTCCAAATGCTTCACCTCACCTCACTCCACTCTCCTAGACACAACTTCTTCAACTCCCAAATGCATAAATGAGCTTGGTTTCTCATCCCGACAGGTATTTATAGCTACTTCAATCATTTTGATATGCCCAGGGGCATTTCTTGGCACACTGAAGTACCCATGGGTGTTTACAGAATGCCCAAATATCGACGTGTGTTTCTACAGGCCAAAAATGCCAACGAGCATTTAGCGTCAAATTGCACAAAAGATCAAAATTTTACAAAATAGTGTCTTATCCAAAAAAAATCACTCCAAATTTCATCCATGCATTCATTTCATCATTTTAGTAAGTTTTGTGAAGATTCCAAATGATTTAGATGCATAATTTTCATTTGCAACCACATATTGCAAATTCACCAAACAAGTTACAAAAGCACCCCAAAAGGGTCTAAATATTCACAAAATGATGATCATCATCATTTTAATAATTCATACATCATCACATAATAATTTCATATAATCATTTGCATATTTGCCAAGCTCAAACAATATTCAAGTGAATCTTGTATATAGTGGATTTTTCTATATACTTGGCAATTGCAGCAATTTGCATCCATGCAATTCGGTAATATGAAAGATCTACCATAAGAACACTTGGTAATTTTCATCATCACATATATCATTATTTGAAAGCATAATCATCTTTGGTACTTCATATTTTTCGTGAAACCTCACCAAGAACAATTTGCACAAAAGCTATCATTGATGGCCTAGTTCATGGGGCTTAAAACATGAACAAAATTAAACTTCATCATTACACATTTCCTTTACAATAATAATGGTGAATGTATTTAGCTAGGGTTATTGGTTCTGATCATAGGAATTATCTAACAATCACTAGCTGGCCCTCCAAGGTTGACTACTTTTATTACTCTTTGCATTTTTCATCTTTGCATATAAATGACGTCAGAAGGCAACTTCTTCAACAACATCGAATTACTCAAAATTTGGGGAACCACATTTGGTTTTGAATTTACCATAATGGGATACATCTTACATAATCATGGCATCTGCACTTTGAAAAATCCCTTCATATGTTGGGGTAAAAATAGACGCATTTTTCATCACATATTTTCACAAATACCTTCATCCGTTGGGGTAAAAATAGATGCATTTTACATCACACATTTTCATAAAACCTTTCATCTATTGGGTAAAACATAGATGCACCATTTCACATTTATCACCAATCCCCTTCCAACCATTGGGGCAATAATGGTATCACATATCACATCATCCAACATTCATTTGCATAGATTTATCAATTGGCTCGTGAGATTCATCTGCAAACTCATTCACCAATTAAGGGGGTAAGCTACACAAAACTTAGATTGTTTTATTATTTAATCTTAAAGCTTGTGTTACAAATCCCAAGAGAAGCTACTTCTACACCTGGCAAAAATAGGTGTCTCGTATTTTTGCATTGCATTGTGTTTCACACAATGTAGTACAAAAAGGGGTATTTGTAGACACCAAAACCTAGCCACTTGTCCTCCATCCATGCTTTCCTACCATTTCCACCACCAAAACCTAGTCATTTGTCATCCATCCTAACTTTCATACTATTTTCACCTATTATTCATATATATTTATATATAATAATTATTATTTTATTTATTTACTTTTTAATTTACATGGTGGAATCGATAGCCGTAAAGAATTTGGGTAGGTTTTCCAGCTTTTATAGCTGTCACAGTATTCTACGATGTCCGCCCTAGAAGCTACCACACAGATCTTTGCATATTTTGCCCCTATAATCACCATGCCATAATCATTTTAAACCTTTTACACTGCTAAAAGCACCAAGAAAGGGACAAGTATTCAGTCTGACGAATATATATTTAAATAATAATATTTTATATATTATATTATATATATATATTTATTAAATATATATTTATATAAGTGAATTAATCCCAACCATCCAATTTCATTTAATATGGTCCATCCATCCACATCAATCCATGCCACAACCTAAATTTAATATCCATCCTCCGATGTGCTTTTATATCAGCCACACGATTAGTGTTGTTGAAACCCTAGCATGCCCTAGGTTGGATTATAAATAGGATCCATTTTGATGGCTAAAACCCTAAATTCCCCAAGTATTTGGCCTAATTTTTGGAGTCCTTAAGCTTTCTAAGTGTTCGTTAAGTACTTCTACCTCCATATTCACTTGTCGTAACCCCCACAACTATCACCATTTATTTTTCCTCACTAGATTTGATTCTACAGACTCTTTCCTCATATATCGAATACCTTTGGGTATTTTTTTTCATCATAGAGCACCTTTGGGCACTTCCCCTCATCCGCTAAGCACCTCTAGGTACCTCCCTACCAGTCCCAAGCACCCACAGGCGTTTCCTACAACTTCTAGGCACCCGCGAGTGTTTTATGTAAATGTTTTGCAAACCTCCTAGCCTTCGAGTGATGCTAGGGCATCACCACACCTATTTACTACAACAAATATCAAATATCAGAAGGCAACAAGCAAGTAAGGTAAAGCGACTAGTTATTATTTCATTTATGCATTTTCATGTCTATTCACTCTATTTTGTAAGAGATAAGTTAGGGTTTTACTATTTATTATAGAGGGCCTCACATTGTGGAACCCTCACAGGTATTACTAATCTATTTTTTGTGTCATTGTGTGCAAATATGAAGGTGCTACATCCGAAGAACACAAGCTTATACTGAGAGGGGGGTGAACAGTATAAGACCAACTTTTACTTTTCTTTCCCAAACAATATTATCCAATATATCAATGGCAATATCAACAGTAGTAATCAAAGCAATGCACAAATCATCACACACAATAGAGACACCAATTTAACGTGGTTCACCCAATGTGGGCTACTCCACGGAGAAAATATTTCACTAAAATTTTCTCAACAAATCTCTTGGGAATCCTTCCCTATTACAATGTTTATGGACCTCTATCCAAAGGAGACACCAATCCCCTAATCAAGTTCATGGATCTCTATCCACAGGAGAACTCTTTCCCCTCTGTTGGTTCGTGGATCTCTATCCACAGGAGAACTCCTTCTCCTCTACTCTAGCTGGTGATCCTCTAGAAGACTACTGCCTCCACTACACTGGCTTGTGGATCTCTCTCCACTAGAAGACCTTTGTCCTCACTTAGAAGACCTCTATCCTCACTACCCTGGCTAATGGATCTCTATCCACTAGAGACTACTATCCTCTACTCTATCACCTCCAAAGCTTACTCTCAGCTCTGCTCAATCTCTGTCTCAAATCTGCACTAAACACTATCCTTCGGTCTAGCACAAATCTGCTCACAAGTCTATCTCTAGTCTAGCACAAATATACCCTCAAATATACACCAAAATCTATCCTCAAATCTATCCTCAAGCCTTAACACAAAGCTTGATCCAATCACAAATCAACTCTGCTAGATCTGCCCCAAGCCTTAACTCAAAGCTTGAACAAATCAATCAATCAACTCTGCTCTCAAGTCTTCTCAAATACTTACCTCAAATCTATCCACAAGTCCTCTCAAGAACTCTTGCTCAAATCTTCTCAAGTCTTCACCAAGACTTACCTCAAATATATCCACCAAGTCCTCTCTAGAACTTGTCTCAATCTCTCAACAAGTCTTCACCAAGACTTACCTCAAATCTTTCAACAAGTCCTCTCAATATTCACCAAGACTTACCTCAAATTCTCAACAAGTCCTCCCTAGAACTTGTCCAATCTACTCAACAAGTCTTCACCAAGACTTACCTCAATCCTATCTTTGATCTTTCACAAAAGCTCACACAAATCTATCCTTAAGCTTTCACAAAATCTTACTCAACTCTTTCCTTAAGTCCCTCTCTAGGACTTACTCAAATCTTCTCACTAGCTTTCACAAAAGCTTATTCAAATCAATTGCAAATACTTGCATACAAAACTCAACTTAATATCTTTCAGAAAACCTCTTCAATCACACAAACAAGTTTCACTCAGAATCTTGTTTAACCATAGAAACATATAGAGAATGGTTAGAGACTCAATATGTTTCACACTCACAAATCACTCAATCACTTTCAAACTCACTTTCAAATCAATTTAGAATAAAGAATAATTTGTTTCACAAAACTTGAACTATCACTCCAATACTTTCAATCAATAATGCTCATCCAACTTCACTCAACCATTCACTCAATGAAACACAACTTGCTTACAAACCCTAACCAAGTGTTTCACTATACTTCCAACAACTCACACTATGGAACTCAAACCTTGACTCAAGATAATTCCAAATTCACATAACAATGATACTCATGTTCTTTCACAAACCCTAGCTCAAGATAGTTCTCAACTCACATAACAATGATACTCATTTCTTTTACAAACCCTAGTTCAAGATAGTTCTCAATCTCACATAACAATGATACTCATGATCTTTCACAAACCCTAGTTCAAGATAGTTCTCAATCTCACATAACATCCACAAATCATGCATATGAAAACTCACTCAAACATTTCCAACAATGCTTATCAAACAATCCTTTTCACTCCAACTTTGCATTTCACAACATTCAATCCAACAATATTTCACTCATAAGGAAGATGTGCCCATACCTTTTGTTTTTATGGAGATATATCTTCAAAACCTATCTCAATCACAATCAAATCTTCTTTGCCAATCTCAAGGTTAGATAGCAACAATCTATCTCAAAATCTCCACAAATATTCTCCTCAAAAATTAATTCACTATACAAAAATTATCAAGTCTCAAGTACACCTTATAATCTCCAAACTTCTCAAACAAATATTCCAATTACTCACTTTCACTATAACCTCCTTCAAAAATTTAATGCATAGGATAATCAAAATTTCTTACTTATATCTCCCTACTCAAAAATTGCATTTCAAAAATAATTAACATCACTATCCAAAAATAATGCAATTCACTTTTAAATCAAAATTAAATCATTCACCACCTTTAACTAAGGTAAAAATAAAATATACCTTAATCACCTTATATCTCCCAAGGCGCTCACTATACAACCTTAGACCATGCACACAATATAAAAATTAAAAATTAAAGTACCTTTGCATGCTCCTCGATGGGATTCAATCCCTGTCACGCTACCAATGCCCTAGCCATCCTAGCTACCGTATGAGCTAGGTGCTCACTTGGGAGGTAAAAGCACCTCGTGCGCTTTATACCTTTCTTGGACCAAACAAAAAAAAAACTTTACCCCTTTGCAGCCATCGAGACTCGAACAGAACCTCCGCTCACCTACCTTACACAATGACCACTTGCCACTAGCCCAACCAGTTGGTTGGTGACAAGGCTTTAAGCCTTCATCAATTTATTCATCATGATTTTTAACTACTTTTAAAAATTAAAATCCTTTGTCTTATGTGCTCACAAATTTTGCATTCCACACTATATCCAATATTCACACATGCATAAAATTGGAGACTTACATTTGTTGGCAAGTCTTATGGTATTTATACCATATGCCAAGCACCTTCAAACATCGACGGGGAGGAAGAAATATTAAACAATTTTGCCCCACCCTAACTTAGGGTTTAAATAATATTATTTTATAAATTAATTTATAATATAAATATTATAAATAATTTATAAATGACCTTAGGCTTTATTTTTAAACCTTTAATATTATAATAATAAATATTATAATATTATTTCCTTTGGGCCTAGGTATTTTCCTCTTTCACCCTTAGACCTTATCTTACCACATTTAATATTATAATATTATTTCCTTTAGGCCTAGGTATCCCCTTCCTTTAGGGTATTTAACCATCCTTTTGACCAATCATGTGAAGCTCTTAAACCAAATCTCTTGGGCTTAAAATATAAATATTTTAACCCTCCTTTTACCAAATCCTTGCACTGATCACTAACACTGACTCTTGACATCAATGACAACACAACTACTCAAAATTTCCAACAATCTCCCCCTTTGTCATTGATGGCAACCCTTTTTCTATAACCATTCCTTTTTCCTTTTTCAAATCCCCCCAACTACTCCCCCTGATTGAATGCTCTCCCCCTAACTCAAATCTCTCCCCCTTTGACATCAATGGCAAAGGGCCACCTATGGGGCTTGGGGCTAAAGATAAGACTCTTAGCTCAGCCCCCTCCCCACCTCCTCTCCTTGAGGTGGTTAATTTTGGGGTGGGAGTATCTCTACTCCCAACATACACTACTCTTTACCTTTGTCCACCTTCTTCCTCAACTGATCCTTCTGATTCCTCTGAATATTCTTATTCCTGCTTATCTCTAGAAATTTTTCTCTACACCACTTAGCCATATGCCCAACATTATTGCACTTATAACACTTAATGTTGTGATTCCTTGAAGGTGCAAATATCTTGTAGTTCCTCCTAGTGAAGCCATATCCATTCCTATCATGAACCCTACAATTAACTACCTTATGACCAAACTGATTACAAGAGTAGCAATACCCTTGAAAGAGATGCCCATTTCTAAAATTTCTATTGGTGAAACCATATCCCTATCTTTCATGTGTCCTGCACTATGTAGCCTTGTGACCAAACCTATGATATGAGAAGCAACATCCATTGAAGAAACCTTGCCTTGACCCCATTGGTCTCTTAGTCTCTTCTTCCCTATGATGTTTCCTATTCCATCTATTCCTTATTTGTGCATTGTTCCTTTCCTTGTTGAACTTTCTATTTTCCAACTTATCCTCAGAAGTCTCACTTTCTCTTACACTCTCTTCTTCTAAAGCTTCTTCTTCTTTGGAGCTTGAGATTGACTCCTCTCCTTGTTCTCTATGTTCCTATTCAAAACCAAGTCTTATCTTGTTTGATGAAGATCTTTGTACCTTGATAATCTTATCCAAGGTCTTTGAGCTTCTCCCAAACTTGTGTAGCTTGTTTTTAGACTCTTTTACTTCCTTCCTTAGTGAAGCTACCTCATGCTCTAATATTTCACATTCTAAAACCTTTGCCTCTAACTTCTCTTTAAATCTTCTTGTCTTAGCTATTGAGTTGGTTAGATCTTCTATAAGCTTTCCTTTCTCTTCATCACATTCTTGAAATTGAAGCTTGAGTTTTGAGTTCTACTTTCTTACCTTCCTTAATTCCTTAAGAGTAGAAATAAGCTCACCTTCAAGATCAACTTCTCCTTCCTCTTCATTTTTCTATTCCTTTATCTTTAAGATCATCTTCATTCCTTTCTGATTTATCTTCAATAGGAGCACTTCCTTCTTCTTCTATTGCCATAAGAAGACTTTCTTCTTCTAGACCTTCAAGAGCATCTTCATATTCATCTTCACTGAAACTGAACCCATTCCTTGTACAATGATCTTCAAGATGACCAAAGTTACCACACCTAAAACACTTGAGAATTATTGGTGCCCTTTTTCTAACATCTTCTTTTTCTACTATCAGAAATAGAATTTCTTCTTCTTCATTATCTGAGGACCTTCCATCACTATCACTTGAACTCTTGCCTGCCTTATCTGCATAAAAACTCTTCTTATGCCTTTGGAAAAACTTCTTTCCTTGCTTGCCTTGTCCATCCTTGCTTTTCTTTTGATACCTGTATTTTCCTGCTTCCCTGTTCTTATGATCCTATTTCTCATCATCATTGCTACTTCTAGCTTCTGGACAATCAGATGCATAGTGACCATATTTACCACAATTAAAACACCTAACTATTTTCGTACCTTTATACTTTCTTGTGTCCTTGTTCCTTCTGCCATAGTTTGCTTCTTCATCATTGGATAACTCATTACTTGAATCTGACTTCTTACCCTTTGTCTTCTTTGTAACTTTGAAGGCTGCTTCTTTCTAGGGGATAGGCTCCTCTTTTATTCTCATCTCAAAAGCTGTGAGAGTTCCATGTAACTCATCCCTTGTCAAAGTTTCAATATCTTTTGACTCTTCTATGGCTGAAATCTTTTCACTATACCTCTTAGGGAGTGACCTTAAAATCTTTTGACAAACATCTGTTTCTTCAACTTTAAACCCAAGTCCTTGCATGGAGTTAACAACCTCATCCACATGAAGTAAGTATGTAGCAATGTCTTCCTCATCCTTCATATTTAGGTCTTCAAATATTTTCTTGTGATTTAGCAATTTTGCCATCTTGACCTTTTTGTCTCCCTCATATATTTTCTGCAACTTTTCCCAAATCTCTTTTGTTGATGTGCAATGCATAACTTTTACAAACTTTAATTCATGTAAACCATTTAAAATTCCATTCATTACCTTTGAATTATTCAGTTGTAGGAGCTTACCATATTTATCTGTAGGTGGAGTAGCTGGTGGTGTGTACCCATCCTCAACTGCTTGCCATATATCATTTCCTAGTGCCATTAGGTAAATCTTCATTCTTACACTCCAAAATGCATAATTGTTCCCATCAAACAATGGTGCCTTATTTCCTGAAGATCCACTCTGAGAATCCATCTATGTTCCTATAAGATTTTCCTTCAAGTTGTTAAACTCTTTCGAAGGAACCCACTCTGATACCAATTGAAGAACACAAGCTTATACTAAGAGGGGGGTGAACAGTATAAGACCAATTTTTACTTTTCTTTCTCAAACAATATTATCCAATATATCAATGGCAATATCAACAATAGTAATCAAAGCAATGCATAAATCATCACACACAATAGAGACACCAATTTAACATGGTTCACCCAATGTGGGCTACTCCATGGAGAAAATATTTCACTAAAATTTTCTCAACAAATCTCTTGGGAATCCTTCCCTATTACAATATTTATGGACCTCTATCCAAAGGAGACACCAATCCCCTAATCAAGTTTATGGATATCTATCCATAGGAGAACTCTTTCCCTCTGCTAGTTCATGGATCTCTATCCATAGGAGAACTCCTTCTCCTCTACTCTAGTTGGTGATCTTCTAGAAGACTACTACCTCCACTACACTAGCTTGTGGATCTCTCTCCACTGAAGACCTCTATCCTCACTCAGAAGACCTCTATCCTCACTACCCTAGCTAATGGATCTCTATCCACTAGAGACTACTATCCTCTACTCTATCACCTCCAAAGCTTACTCTCAACTCTACTCAATCTCTATCTCAAATCTACACTAAACATTATCCTTCGGTCTAGCACAAATATCTCACAATCTTTCTCTAGTCTAGCACAAATATACCCTCAAATATACACCAAAATCTATCCTCAAATCTATCCTCAAGCCTTAACACAAAGCTTGATCCAATCACAAATCAAATCTACTAGATCTACTCCAAGCCTTAACTCAAATCTTGAACAAATCAATCAATCAACTCTACTCTCAAGTCTTCTCAAATACTTACCTCAAATCTATCCACAAGTCCTCTCAAGAACTTGTTCTCAACAAGTCTTCACCAAGACTTACCTCAAATCTATCAACAAGTCCTCTCAAGAACTTGTCCAATCTCTCAACAAGTCTTCACCAAGACTTACCTCAAATATACTCAACAAGTCTCTCCCTAGAACTTGTCCAATATACTCAACAAGTCTTCACCAAGACTTACCTCAAATCTCTCAACAAGTCCTCTCCAGAACTTTCCAATTTGTCCAACAAGTCTTCACCAAGACTTACCTCAAATCTACTTGTAAGCTTTCACAAAAGCTCACACAAATATATCCTTAAGCTTTCACAAAAGCTTACTCAACTCTATCCTTAAGTCCCCTCTAGGACTTACTCAAATTCTCACAAGCTTTCACAAAAGCTTATTCAAATCAATTGCAAAACTTGCATACAAAACTCAACTTAATCTCTTTCAAAAAACCTCTTCAATAACACAAACAAGTTTCACTCAGAATCTTGTTTAACCATAGAAACATATAGAGAATGGTAAGAGACTCAATATGTTTCACACTCACAAATCACTCAATCACTTTCAAACTCACTTTCAAATCAATTTAGAATAAAGAATAATTTGTTTCACAAAACTTGAACTATCACTCCAATACTTTCAATCAATAATGCTCATCCAACTTCACTCAACCATTCACTCAATGAAACACAACTTGCTTACAAACCCTAACCAAGTGTTTCACTATACTTCCAACAACTCACACTATGGAACTCAAACCTTGACTCAAGATGATTCCAAATTCACATAACAATGATACTCATGTTCTTTCACAAACCCTAGCTCAAGATAGTTCTCAACCTCACATAACAATGATACTCATGATCTTTCACAAACCCTAGTTCAAGATAGTTCTCAATCTCACATAACAATGATACTCATGTTTTCACAAACCCTAGTTCAAGATAGTTCTCAATCTCACACTCAAATGTTCTCACAAACATCCACCAATCATGCATATGAAAACTCACTCAAACATTTCCAACAATGCTTATCAAACAATCCTTTTCACTCCAACTTTGCATTTCACAAGATCCACAAATATTTCACTCATAAGGAAGATGTGCCCATACCTTTTGTTTTGATGGAGATATATCTTCAAAACCTGTCTCAATCACAATCAAATCTTCTTTGCCAATCTCAAGGTTAGATAGCAACAATCTATCTCAAAATCTCCACAAAAATTCTCCTCAAAAATTAATTCACTATACAAAAATAACAAGTCTCAAGTACACCTTATAATCTCCAAACTTCTCAAACAAGAATTCCAATTACTCACTTTCACTATAACCTCCTTCAAAAATTTAATGCATAGGATAATCCAAATTGCTTACTTATATCTCCCTACTCAAAAATTGCATTTCAAAATAATTAACATCACTATCCAAAAATAATGCAATTCACTTTTTAAACCAAAATTAAATCATTCACCACCTTTAACTAAGGTAAAAATAAAATTTACCTTAACCTCCTTATATCTCCCAAGGCGCTCACTATACAACCTTAGACCACGCGCACAATATAAAAATTAAAAATTAAAGTACCTTTTGCACTCCTCGATGGGATTCGATCCCCTATCGCACTACCGCCAATGCCCTAGCCATGGCCTAACTACCGCGTGAGCTAGGTGCTCACTTGGGAGGGAAAAGTGCCTTGTGCACTTTATCCCTTTTCTTGGCACCTAAACCAAAAAAAAAAACTTGCCCCTTCTTCTACCATAGAGACTCGAACGCGGAACCTCCACTCACCCTACGCCTTACACAACGATCACTTGCCACTAGCCCAACCAGTTGGTTGGTGACAAGGCTTTAAGCCTTGATCAATTTATTCCATCATGTTTTTAGGCTGCTTTTAAAAATAAAATCCTTTGTCTTATGCTCACGAATTTTGCATTCAACAATAGCCAATATTCGCACATGCATTATAATTCGGAGACTTGCATTAATGTGGCAAGTCTTATGGTATTTATACCATATGCCAATTTCCTTCGAACGTCGATGGGAGGAAGAAATATTAAAATGAATTTGCGCCCAACCCTAACTTAGGGTTTAATAATATTATTTTATAAATTAATTTATAATATAAATATTATAAATAATTTATAAATGACCTTAGGCTTTATTTTTAAACTTTAATATTATAATAATAAATATTATAATATTATTTCCTTTGGGCCTAGGTATTTTCCTCTTTCACCCTTAGACCTTATCTGACCTTCTTTAATATTATAATAATAAATATTATAATATTATTTCCTTTAGGCCTAGGTATCCCCTTCCTTCAGGGTATTTAGCCATCCTTTTGACCAATCATGTGAAGCTTTTAAACCAAATATCTTGGGCTTAAAATATAAATATTTTAACCCTCCTTTTGCCAAATCCTTGCACTGATCACTGACACTGACTCTTGACATCAATGACAACACAACTACTCAAAATTTCCAACAACATCAACATTGGATAACTATTTAAGTTGGAGTGGCCCGACATCGGATATCAAGAAGCCCACTCAATTTTTTTGGGAGCAAGATGCACTTAAAGACACCACCAACCTTATTTGTTAGGGTTTCGAAGAACCCTAATCATTGTAAATTTGTATAAAAAAGGATTCAAGGATCCACATTGTAACAATAAAATTTTTAGGCTTCCCCCATTAATATAAGATCATCTATTGTGCAATTATGGTTTCCTTGTGTTCAATTTATTTAGCATTTTTTGGTGTTGTGTTTTTGTATCCTCAATATATATATATATATACATATACATATATATAATATATATGTATGTATATATATATGTATATATATATATATATATATATATATATATATATATATATATATATGTGTGTGTGTGTGTGTGTGTGTGTGTGTGTGTGTATATATATATGTATGTGTATGTATACATACACACACACACACACACACACACACACATATATATATATATATATGTGTGTGTGTGTGTGTGTGTGTGTGTGTGTATGTATACATACACATACATATATATATATATATATATATACATTATATATATGTATGTATATATATATATATATACATTATATATATGTATGTATGTATATATATATATACATTATATATATGTATGTATGTATATATATATATATATATATTATATATATGTATGTATGTATATATATATATACATTATATATATGTATGTATGTATATATATATATACATTATATATATATATATACATATATATATATATATATATATATATATATATATATATATATTTGAATGAGTGAAGAATGAATCTCATGAGCCAATTGATAGAATTGTGGGTGGTAATGTGGGTGCAAATGCGGGTGAAAGTGTGAGTGAATGGTGTATTCTATTTTTGCCCCAACAAATGCAAGGGGTTTTTGAAAATATGGATGATTTGAATGATGTAAATATCAAGAAAGTGATATAGATGATGATGCAATTATTGATTCCGTTCTTTGTCCTAATAAAAAGGGGTTATTGCTAATTGTGTGTGATGTAAATGTGGTGTATTTTGTTTTTGCCCCATTAGATGCATGGGGGTTTTTGGAAGGTTTTGAAGCAATTTTGGACAATTTCATGACTTTTGGTTGCAAGCAATATTTAACCACCCAAATCAATCCATGTTATCACAAAATATGATGAAATGGTGTGATGAATGATTGGGATGATGAATGTGGTCATTTTGTGAAGTTTTGGACCATTTTGAGGTGTTTTGAAGATTATTGAGCATTTTCATGACTTTTGGTCGTAAACAAAAATTAAGCTCCCAAATCAGTTTTTGCTTTCACAAAATATGATGTGATGATGAAATGGATGTATGGATGAAATTTGAGATTATTTGTAGGATTTTGCTATAGTTTTAGCTCCTTTGAGTCCTTTTGCAACATTATGGGGTCAAACATCGACCAGTGTTCGCATCATGCACAAATGCGGGAGAGCGTTTGCCACTCTGTAAACACTGGGCAATATTTGAGTGTGTCAGGTAGATGCACATGGGCATTTGAGTGTGCCAAAAAAAAATATATAAGAGTTACAAAGGTGAAATTAGATTCATTCTTGCATTCACAAGTTTGAGAAGCTACATCTAAAGGAGAGTGAGTGAGTGAGGAGTGTGGAGGAGTGAAGTGATGGTGATGGAGGGTGTGGATGCGATAGTAGGCATGGAGGCACAAGTGGCTGAGGTAAGTGCCCTTGGCACTCTTGTTTGGATTTGCAATGTTTTTTTGAATATTTTTAAATTTTTTTTATTATGCAATGAATGTGATGGTAATGTATTTGTTGTTGTGCTTGTGCTGCAATTGAGGATCTTGGAGGCTCGACACTGATTCTCACCTATCATACCCAGGGTGAGAAAGGCCTTGCAAAAGGCCAACTGGGATAAGTTGGAGGATATGGGGTTGGTTGGAGGGTGCAGATTGAGGTGGTGCAGGCTGGATGAGGGGTATCTCTCTACCTTGGTGGAGAGGTGGGATCCGGATAGGGGGACCTTCCAGCTCCCAAAAGGGAGGTGACAGTGACACTGGAAGATGTATACCACATATTTTGAGTGCCAGTGGAGGGGTTGCATGTCCAAGTTGGGCACGATAAGGAGTATGAGCTGAAGTGGATTTTTGGAGATGGATGGAGGGATGTGAGTGTGAGGGGTGGAGGGATAAGGTATTTGGCCATGTATGCAAAGGAGTTGGAGGTATTTCCCACCTTAATCATGTTCCTATTGGCCAACATATTGGTGCCTAACAACACTGATTATTGGTTCCCATGGAACATGATTAGGCTAGTGTACGATATGATCGATGAGCCTCGGGTATATGCATGGGCACCTACTCTACTAGCTTAGATGTATATGGAGTTGTATGAGGTGAGGAGGTGGGGGTGAAAGGGGTTGGGTTGTAGTGTACTACTATAGTGTTGGGGCTGGGAGCACTTCAGTGTGGCTCATCCTATGGGCCTGCCTTGTGAGGAGTGGGATAGGGATCAACCCTATGCTTTGAGATGGTGGGTGGTTGAGGAGGTTCAACCTAGTCATCCTGGTCATAGTGGCCAAGAGTACAGGGATCTATGGGTAGGCTTGATGCCTGATCAGGTGTGTTGGAGGCCATGGTGGGAGGCTAGGTGGCCTAGTGATGGAGAGAAGCTACGAAGGGTTAGGTAGGCTAGGTGGGTGGTTGGGTGGCATGGGAGTGAGGTGGAGTTGATCTAGTTCTCATGGGTGTTGTAGTAGTTTAGGTTGAGGTAGGGAGTTCCTGGAGGCTCTAGTGCTCTATAGGCATCGATCGGATGAGTCGAGCCTACCTTATGTGGAGGAGTGGTGGGTGGAGTATAAGGATGATGAGGAGATAGATCTCCTAGATGTGGATGATGTCGAGACCACTATGGAGTATGAGGCTTGGTTCACTTCACAGCCACCATGGGTACCGAGCCAGGTGGTTGAGGAGGGTAGCAAAAATGAGGATGAGGTAGTAGAGGAGGTAGATGAGGCTCCTCAACATCAGAGACATCATCAATCCAGCAACCAAGTAAGGTGAGCAAAGGATGCAGTAGAGCAGCCTCCAAATATTGGAGGTGATGGTGGTGGTAGGGATGACATGGAGGAGGTTCTAGAGAGACCTCCTAGTCAGAGTGAGGAGGAGTGGGCTAGGCTTGAGGTAGAGTAGGATCAGCTCTAATAGATGGTGGTGGAGCGAGATGCGATGATAGTAGCTTGGGATGCTGAGAATGCTCAACTACGAACAGAGTTGGAGGTATGGGTGGTGATAGGTGGAGGAGAGGATATGATAGTGAGGCTCCAGGTAGAGTTGAGATAGAGGGACTCTCATCAGAGGTATGATGTACTATACCTTTGATCTTGAGAGAGGTATATCTAGGATTTAGAGGATCGACTCATGCAGCACCACATTGGGCTACCGATCGACCTTCTTCCTTCGTAGTGGGTTTTGTTAGGCATAGCGACTCTAGGTCTAGGGCTCCTTCGAGGTCATAGGGGTCTACCTATGGGTATTAGCTAGTGCTTAGATTATAATTTTTGTATATGAGCCTTGGTGCTCCATTGTATATAGCCTTTGAGCATTCATTGTACATGCGATTTATATATATATATACATGGATTTTACTTTTGTGTTATGAATTTGTGTGGATGTTTGTGTGAATGCATGTGTATATGTGATGGATGATAATGTAATGATGATGTGTATGAATGCAAATGAACTAATGCACTAATGATCATTCGTAGTTTAGATTTTTTCTTGACCATATTAATCATTGTTGTTTAATCAGGGGTACCAAAATGGTGGTATGTGAAATGGAAGACTCATGTAATGATGTGGTAATGATATGGATGGTGTTGTGGCTTATGGATGGCTGATTTGGAATTATTTTGTAGAGACTCAAACATACTAGTGATTTCTAACAAACTCACTAAGTTCTGTCTAATTTCTCTAAGACCAAATGTGTGTGCATAGTGGATGTTCAATTACCAATCATGAGCATGGTAGTGACTCAAGGAAATCAAGAACCAATGTGTGTGCAAGTGAGTTCATTAACCCATCTTGAGTAAATTGAGATGAAACCTATCATGGAGGAGACCAGGAAGCTAGCTTATCCTTATGTGCGATCAGAGGTCTCTTCAAGAGAGATGTGTCACCACGCATGAGCATACTCCACTGCCAGTCAAGCATCTATAGCCCTGGTGGAGATTAGCTCCATAGTCCAATGATCTGATCTCTAAGATTTGGGGATTCAAACTACCTAACCATCTGGATGGAAATGTAGTTCTATCCTTATGACTTGTGGATCTGTGGTGTGTGATGTGTAAAAGAGTTAGAGCTTTGGGGAATCAGATTCTCAACCAAGGTGTGATGAGAATTTTACCCTATCCTTACTACTCATTCTTTTATTTTTGAAGTGTGAGTAGTGGTGAAGACCACTATTTTTTATTTTGGACTATGTGCATAATGGGACAAGCAAAGATGACCTTTTTTGCTTTGAGGTTCAACCCAATCATGGTATTATCCCTCTTTGACACAAGATGTTTTTAATATGTGTAAAATATGTTTGGTTCAAGAATGTTAGAGTCAACTCCCATAACTCAATATTTTCTTAGTGAAAATGTGACTTGGTCCTAGAGAAAACTCGACATGTATTGGAGTTTGCTTGAAACACTAGGAGTGGTTGAGTGACCAAAAACACCTAGGGGTAATGAAGTGATAGTGCAAATGGTAAATTGACTTGTGAAATGGTGTAATGAAATGGATGTGAACTTGGGGGTGCCCCTGATTAAGGCAACAAGATTTATTGGATCAATTATTGTCTAAACTTAACAAATGACCCCTAATATGGTGGATGAAATGCACTGAAATGACAATGAATGTGTTTGTGCAATGTGGATGTATGAAATGCAATGTGTATGAATGCAATGTGTATGAATGCAATGTGTATGGATGATGTTTTTGTGTATTAGCCATGTATATATACATATATGTAAATCACATTAAGCATGAAACGCTCTCAAGTGGATGATGTTAAGTGGTTTGGGCTCTTCTTCTCCCTCTAGACTGGCAAGTCTATATGTTCCTTGACCCACTTTTTGGGTGATAATGTATGGACCTAACCAATTAGCCATGAATTTATCACGAAGATGCGGTAATGCATTGGTGTTTTGTTGATTCTCTTTAAGGACAAGATCTCCTACTTGGAATTCACGTAGATGGACTTTGGCATTGTAAGCACGCTTGAGATGATCTTGGTATACTCGTAGATGCTCCAAGGCATTGATTCACCTTTCATCAAGGAGTGTAAGTTGGTCAAGATGTGCTTGTCTAGAAGTATCATCATCTATGAATTCTTGCAATGAAATTTGCAATGAGGGGATCTCGAGCTCAAGAGGTATGATTGCTTCGGCACCATAGACCAATGAGAATGGTGTTGCCCCAATAGGCATGCGGATGCTTGTTCGATAAGCCCATAATGCCAAGGGGATCTGAGTGTGCCAATCTCGATGATTTTCTTTGACTAGTTTCTTGAGAATAGCAATCAAGGTCTTATTGGTTGCCTCAACTTGTCCATTTGTCTATGGGTAGTAAGGAGTCGAGAAACTATGTTGGATATTATATTTCTTGCAAAGTGCTCGAACATCCTTGTTCTTGAAAGACTTGCCATTGTTAAAGATTATTTTTGAGGGGATACCAAAATGATAGATGATATGTTGAAGTATAAACTCCACAATTCTAGGTCCTATCGTATTGGTTAGAGGAATTACCTCAACCCACTTTGTGAAGTATTCAGTGGTTGTGATGATGAATGTGTGTTATCCCAAGGAAGGAGGTGAGATTTTACCAATCAAGTCCAAACCCCATTGTGAAAAGGGCCAAAGACTTTGAATAGGTTGTAAGGCTTGTGATGGTACATGAGTTAAATTAGCATGTTGTTGATATTGTTGACATTTCTTGACATAGGTGCAACAATCACGTTCCATGGTGGGCCAATAATAATCCATGCATAAAATGCACTTTGTGATGGCCATTCCACTAAAGTGACCACCACAAGTACCATCATGAGCTTTTGATATTGCTCTTTGGGCCTCTGTAGGCTCGAGACAATGAAGGAGGACTCCATCATAACCACGTCTATACAACACGTCCCCCAAGAGAGTGAAACGAGCTACCTTTTGTTTGAAAGTTTGTTTGGTAGTTCATGACATGTCTGATGGGAGTGTTCCAAACTTGAGGAAGGCTTTTATTTGGCTAGACCAAGGCTCATATGACTCTGCATGGATAAAGCAAACATCCTTCTCATCCTTAGATTCAACATGAGAAATTGTAGATTTAGAGATCATTGTGATAATTAAGGGTTGTACCTCTCCTTCAAAGTTCTTTGGAATCAGTGATCCTAGAGAGGCCATTGCATCTACAAATCTATTAGTCAATCTAGGCAAGCTATCAATCTCATACCAGTCAAATTTTACAAGCAATTTCATTGCTACTTCATGATAAAGTTTTAAGACTGGTTCTTTGCATTGGTATTCTTTGTTTACTTGATGAACGACAAGTTGAGAATCACCAAATATCCTGATATGCTTTATGCTCATAGCTATGGCTACTTGAAGTCCTAATATTAAGGCTTCATACTCTACATTATTGTTTGTGCATGGGAAATCAAGTTTGAATGATAATGGAATCGGTACCCCTTGGGGTGTATGAAACATGATTCTTGCACCTTGTCCTTTTTTGCACTTAGAACCATCAAATAATAGTGTGATATCGACATATTCCTCCGGAATGACATCTTCTTCTTGTTCAGTGATGGTAAATACCGAATCATCTGGGAGCTCAATAATCAAGGGTTGATCACTAGGAAGTGGAGCTTCCGCAAGTTGATCGGCTATTACCTGACCTTTAATGGATTTTTGGCTAATGAACTCAAGATCAAATTCAGTTAGGAGCATTATCCATTTTGTGGTGTGGGTGTTATTGTAAGTGTGAGACATCATGTAACGCAAAGGATTTTCTTTAGCTATGACATAGGTAGTGTGACTTAGCATGTAATGTCTGAGTTTCTTAGTGGTAAAAACCACTGCTAAGCATAATTTTTCGACATAAGCGTATCTGGTTTCATAGCTTACCAATGTTCGACTAATGTAATAGATAACTTGCTCTTGGTTGTTTTTATTCTTTTGAGCAAGCATTGTCCCTAATGCAAAGTCCATTGTTGAAACATAAATATGGAAGGGGACCCCTGGATGAGGAGGAGTTAAGACTGGTGGAGAAGCCAGGTATTGCTTGATATCATCAAAATATTTTTGACATTCATCTATCCATGAAAATATCACCCCTTTTGTAGTAGGTGATTGAATGGCCTGCATTTGTCTAAGAGTTGTGCAATGAAATGATGGATCGATTGGATCTTTCCTTGTAAACTATGCAACTCTTTCAAGTTTTTTGGGGGAGGCATCTCCATGATGGCCTTGACCTTGTTTGGGTCCACTTCAATGCCTCTCTTGGAGATAATGAATCCTAGTAGTTTTCCTGAGGTGACACCAAAGACACACTTCTTGGGGTTCAACCTTACATTATGCTCTAGAAGTCGATCAAAGACTTTTTCCAAGACACCAATGTGCTCTTGTCGAGTTTTAGATTTTTCCAAGAGATCATCCACATAATCTTCGATGATCTTATGCATGTAATCATGGAAGATGTATGTCATGGCACGTTGATAAGTGGCACCTACATTTTTAAGGCCAAAGGGCATCACCTTGTAACAAAAAGTCCCCCAAGGTGTAGTGAATGTTGTTTTGTGTTGGTCATCAGGATTGATTCAAATTTGGTTGTATCCTAAAAAATCATCCATTAAAGAAAGCATTTCATGGCCAGCACAAGTGTCGACAAGAGTATCAATGTTTGGTAGAGGAAATTCATCCTTAGGACACGCTTTGTTAAGATCTCAAAAGTTAGTGCAAATGTGTATCACCCTATTAGGCTTGCGAATGGGTACCATGTTTGAAAGCCACTCAAGATAGTCAATGGGTACAATGAAACCCACATCTAATAGCTTTTGAAGCTCTTCTTTGACCATGAGGGCAATGGTAGGATGCATATTTCTCAATTTTTGTTTGACTAGCTTAGCATCAGGATGCAAGGTTAAGTTGTGGACAACCAAGTTAGGGTCAAGACCAGGCATGTCTTTATAGGACCATGCAAATATGCCCTTCTTCTTCTTGAGGAGAGCTATCAATTGCTCTTGTTCATCAACGGATAAAATTTTTCCAAGTTTGATGATTTGTGGATTGTCCATGTCTGAACTAAGGTTCACATCAATGGTATCTTCAATGGACATGTGAGAACCTTCCTCAAGCTGATGGGGCATTGGGATCAGATGAATATCATCAATGACATTATCAAACTCTTCTGGCTCAGTCTCTTCCATGTCTACCTGGAAAACCTCAAGATCCAAGGGTGAAGGTGGAGGTGAAGGTGGAGGTGATGGAGGAATGTAAGTGGTGGAAGCTCTTAACAATTCCTCAAAAAGGACAAATTCGACAAAGGATGGTGGTGATGAAATCCATTCCATATCAATGAGGCTAATGTCAATTGGAATTGGTTTTTCCAAATCATATGGATTACGGAGTGGGGTGAATAAGTCAATAGAATTCATGTTGACTTAGTGGGGGAATGGTGGTTGGCAATGTGAAGGGTGGTTTGGTCCTATCTCCTGGAATCGATGAAGGAACCTTGGGAATCTGAATAGCAACAAGCAACACTTGTAAATGCAAATGACAAGGCTATGCAAATGCAATGCAAATATTTTTTTTTTTTGAATTATGTACATATGTTACAAAATATTCTGGTGAAGTGGATCAATGAAGTGGAGGTGGTGGTTCACCGATTGGTTCAACTCACTCCCTAGGGAGAAGCAAATAGAAAATGGGCTGGTGGATGGGGAACATTATGAGGTAATGCTCATCATGTTCGGTGAATGGAATGATGGGTGTTGATTCCTCTTTAGATTCATCTGAAGCTATCGATATGATGTCGTATTCTTCATAAGACTCCTCCTCAAAGTCATCATTGTGGTTGGTTTCCTCTTCTAAATTTAAATGAAGGCTTTGAAAAGCTTGTTCAAAAGAGGAAGTGGTGGGATGGGAATGATAGCCTAAACCTGAATGATCATGCACTTCTTGATATGGAGTTTCAATGATTTCATGCATGCCTTTTTCATGTCATCCTAGGCCATATCCTTACCAATTGACTCGATGAAAGTATCGTGATGGAAAACCAGACATGTGCTCTATATTAGCAAGGGTTGGTTGCTTGGGTTCATCTAGGGAAGGAGGATCGTACGAGTAATAAACCCCCTCATATATGAAATTAATTTGATTAGGTGTTGAACCCATGGTGTACATTGCTCCTATGGATAAGGGTGGGTCACGTGGGTGATCATAGTCCCTAATAGTTTGGATGCTTAGCAGTGTAACTTGGACATCTTGGACCACATATTCACCAATGCCAGGATTGGTGAGGTGGATTGCAACTTGTGAGGATGTGGATGAGGTGGATGGAGTGGATGTGGAAGTGGAAGGCTCATGGATGACTAGTGACTTAGATAATGGGAGGGATGTGTGCTGGAATGGCATCTCACAATCCATTAAATCAACTTGTGAGACATCAGCTAGTGGAGATGAAGATGGATTTGGTTGAAAGGTTTGATGGATGGTTGATGATGTTGATGTGGATGGAATGGTAGTGGATGTTGATGTTGATGATGTGGATGGAATGGTAGTGGATGTTGATGTTGATGGTGTGGATTGGATTCGACCACATGTACATGTAGCCGATTGTGATGAGGATGGGGGTGTGGAATTGGAGGCTTGATGTGGAGTAGTGATGGGGAGCTCCTCAAGAATAGGAGCTTTAGATGATGAAGTGGTGGATGGTGTGGTTTATGGGGTGAGGAATAGGTGAGTGGATGGAATTGTGGATTCATAGGGATTTGAAATGAAATTGCAATACTTAAACGGTTTGATATCCATTGGTATGCAATGGACTTGTCCCTCATGTATATATTTTAAGAATTGATGTAGTATGGAAGGGATATATCTCATATCCCTAATCCAGGGGCATTAAATGAGTACATTGTAAGCCATGGACCCCTCTAGGATGTGGAACATGGTATGCAACATTTTTACCCCCACTTCTATGGGTAAAATGATAGTGCCAACTGTGGAACAAAGAGCATCATTGAATGCTCTTAAGGTGAAGGTGGATTTGGTTATGTGTGATGGTGGAATATTGAGATGTTGAAGGGATGGATGTGGTGATGATGTTTATGGAGGAGCCAGTGTCAATCAATACTCATTTAAATGGCTTCCTATCAACTTGAGCCATAATATGTAGTGGAGGGTCCATCGATTTTGATGAAATTGATTTAACTTCAAAATCATAGAATGTGATGGAAGGCTCCATGCATGTTTGAATACTCCCCATGAAATTGTTGAAGGTATTAGTGTCTTGGGATTGGAGTTCAATGGACTTTAAAATTTCTATTAATGCCTCATGGTGTGGGGAGATTGTTGTATTAGCTCATAGATAGATAGTTTGGTTGAAGCCATTTTGAGGCTAGTTGTCAACCGACTACTCAGTGAGATGATGGGTCTTTGTGGATGGTTTGGAAGATGAGTGGATTGAGATGGATAGCTTGGAAGGTGAATGGGTTGGGATAAATTGGAGAAAAATGGATGGGTGATGAAGAATTGGTAGGTTGAGGAGACACGCTTGCTTGAGGTGCTATAGGAGGTTGAAATCCCTATTGTTGTTCATTTTATCTATTGGTTCTTCTTTGACCTTGGGTAACTACGTGAATAACCCCCATAAAACCTTGATATTATTGCACGTGGTTGAATTGATTAGGAGGAGTCTTGATGTTTGACCCCCCTGTTGTCTATTATTGTTCCTCATGATGAGGAAGTGGTGTTTGGTATATACCAAGGTTTTGGTTTTGTTGGACCAAAGGACTATCAAACTTGATGGCCCCTAGCTCTATCATATCTTGCACCATGTGTTTAAATGACCAAAAGTTGTTAATATCATGTCCTTTATATCGATGAAAAGGACAAAATAGGTGCTCCTTATAGCTCTTGCCACATTTAACTTGATCTTCTGGTATGATTTTGGGTAAGGTAATAGCATTGGTGTCATACAACCTGTGGAAAAGGGAGGCGTATGATTCAGGAAAATGTGTGAAGATGTGGTCTTGTCGAGTAGATTTTTGATGTTGATGATTTTTCATAGTTGGAATTGTGTTATGAAGTTGTGGGGATGGGGGAACCACTTGATAATTGATTTATTGTGGTTGTTGTTGCACTGGTTGTTGTTGTTGAGTCATTGCCGACTGACTTAGGACCACTTGATTTACTTTATTTGGTTTTGAATGGCCAAAATAACTTCCTTTTGCTTGGCCCTTATTTTGACATTCCTTTTTCTTAGGCTTTATCTCACCCTATTGGATTTTTATCTCTTCGATGACACAAGCCTAAGTTGCAACTCCTTATTGTAGTTATCATCAATTTTCCATTCTCCATATTGACTGACATATCCATTTCATCATCCACAATAATTTCTCCATGAATCCCAACATCACTAAATTCACTCCAGTCCATAAAATCATCAAAATTTAATAATACCTTAGCATTTCACCACTTCATCTCCACATAATCATCAAGTGATTCAGGGCTTCCACATACCTAGGGAAGAACCTAGAATTCAAGCTTTGCAATAGCATATTGATAGCTTGATACAACACACTCATGGTATTACGAACCAGAAGCCAACTTTAAGACAACTTATCAATCAACCAATTCACTTTTTAGTGCCATAACCGCCATATCCGATAGATTTTACATTACCAAAATTTGATAAATTCAAAGGGGCTAAGGACCCTAGAGATAATGTGAGCACATTCATTCACTCATGTTTCAGAATACAAAATCAATATGCACTAATTCTTATAAAGTTTCCTCAAACATTGGGGGGAGATGTCGTAAATTGGTATAACAATATTCCTCATTAGAGTATATATACTTTTGAATAGTTGGTAGACTAGTTTCTCAAAATATTTTCCCTCAATGTTCAAAAGAAAATTTCATTCATTGACTTATATAATATTAAGCAATTTCACAATGAGTTAGTCTATAATTTTGGAAACCGTTGGAGGGTTGTTATCACAAAATTGCCATTCTCCCTACCAATGGAAGAGCTAACTTGATTCTTTACCAAGAGTTGCTTAAAACCCATCTCCTGGTTATTGCAATTACAACAATATAGATCATTTTAAGAAGCTCTTACCTAGGCTAGCATAATTGAGGAGATAAAAATCCAAGAAGGTGTGTTAAATCCTAAAAATAAATAATGGTATAACAAGGGCTAATCCAAAGGAACTTATTCTGGCCAATCCAAGCCAACTTAGGCCCATTAAGAAAATCAAATAAATCAAGTGGTCATGAGTCAATCGATAGTGGATCAACAACAATAACCAATGCAACAAAAACCACAACAAATTGCATATCGAGTGATTCCCTCACCATCACAAGTTCAAAACACAATGCAAATGTGGAAACTCATCAACATCAACAATCCATTTGACAAAATCACCAATACACCCTCTTATCAGATTCATATACCTCCATATTTCATAGGTTGTATGACACAAATCAACTTGCATTACCTGAGGTCAAACCATATGATCCTAATAAGCATGGTAAAAACTATCAAGAACATTTGTTTTTTCCTTATCATTAACATAATGGGCATGATCTAACGATTGCTACATATTTAAAGATATGGTGCAAGACCTAATTGATGTAGGGCCCATTAATATTGATAGTCCCTTAGCTCAACAAAATCAAAACCTTTGTATCTATCAAACACCACTTCCTCATCATGAGGAAGCACAACAAACAATAGGAGGGTAAAATATTAAGATTCCTGTTAATAAAGTTAACCATATTCAACAATACTAAGGTTTTATGGGTGCTATTCATGTAGTCACCTGATGTCAACAATGTAAAATAAAAAAAAATGCATAATAACAGCCTGTTAAACCTCCCATAAATCCTTAGGCAAATGTGTCTCCACAACCTACCAATTCATCATCTCCCATCCAGTTCTCCATCAATTCTTCCCAACACATTCATATTCCAATTCATCCATCTCCACCCACTCATCCTTCCAATATTCCACCAAGGCCAATCGTCTCTCTGAGTAGCTAAATAACCACTAGCCTTAAAATAGCTTCAAAAAAACTATCTATTTATGAGCTAATTCAAAAATATTACCCATATCATGAGGTATTAATGGAGATTCTAAAATCCATTGAACTCCAATATTAGGATGCTAATACCTTTAACAATTTTATGGAAAGTATCCAAACATGTGTGTAGCCTACCATTACATTCTATGATTTGAAATCAAACCAATATCATCAGGATTAGTGGACCCTCCATTGCACATCATGGCTCAAATTGATATAAATCCATTCAAATAAGTTTTTATTGATACCATATCCTCCATTAATATCATCACCACACCTACTCTCCAAAATCTTAACCTTCCACCATCCCACATCACCAAGTCCATTTTCATCTTGACAGCATTTAACGATGCTCTCTATTCCATAGTTGTCACTATAGTTTTATCCTTCGAAGTGGGGGTAAAAGTATCACATACAATATTCCATATATTGGAAGGGTCTATGGTGTACAATGTACTCCTTGGACGTCCTTGGATTAGGAAAATGAGATGTATCCCCTCTATATTCCATCAATGCTTGAAATATATACATGAGTGATAAATTCATTACATATCAGTATACGTCGAACCATTTAAATATTGCAATTTTATTTCAAATTCCTATGAGTCCACCCTTTCATCACTCATATTTTCTTGACATCATCAACCACATCATCCACCACACCATCCACTTCTTCATATAAATTTCCTATTCTTGAGGAACTCCCCGTCACTACCACACATCAAGCTTCCACTTCTATATCCCCATATTCATCACCATTGACTACATGCACATGTGGTTAAACTCAATCCACATCAATGACATCATCATCATAATCATCATCCATAAATGTTTCCTCCACATAATTGTCCATTAATAAAACACCTCATCCAAATCCACCTTCATCCACATTAGTTGATGTATCACAAGTCGAATTAATGAATTGTGAGATACCATTCCAGTCCATACCTCTCCCATTATTAGAACCCCAATCCAATATTGAGCCTTCCACATCCACCTCCACTTCCACATCCACATCATACCATGTTGCAATCCACCTCACTAATCCTATTATTGGTGAATATGTGGTCCAAGACATCACCATTACATCGCTTAATATCCAAACTACTAGGTATTACGGTTGCCAACATGACCCACACTTATCCATAGGAGTAGTGTACAACATGGTTTCAATGCCCAATAAAATAAATTTTATGTATGGGGGGAATGATTCATCATCCAATCCATCTTCTCTAGATGAACCCAAACAACCAATACTTGCTAACATACAACACATGTTGGGTTTTCCATCTCAATACTTTCATAGAGTCAATTGGCAAGGTTATGGCCTAGGACAACATGAATAAGAAAAGCATAAAATCATTGATACATCATATCGAGGAGTGCATGACCATTTAGGTTTAGGCTATCATTCTCATTTTTCCATCTCTTCTTTTGAATAAGATTTTGAAAATCTACATTTGAATTTAGAAGAAGAAAACCATAAAATTGATGACTTTGAATAATAAATCTATGAAGAATATGATGTCATGTCAATAGCTTCTAAAGAATTTTATGAGGATTCGACATCCATCATTCCATTTATCAAACAAGATGAGTTTTACCTTAGAATGTTCCCCATCCATAAACTCATCATTTGTTAATTTTTCCACAAGAGTGAGCTAAACCAATTGGTGAACCACATCCATTTCATTAATCCACATCACAAAATATTTTATTGTAATATATGTACATAATAAAAAAAACACACAAAATTTAAAAGAAAACCAATTCATTGTATTGCATGAACATAACTTTTTTCCTATTGCATTTATTTGTGCTGCTCACTGTTGCTTACTTTCTTAGAGTTATAACATCAATTCTAGCAGACAATATCCATCCATCCCCCATATTTCCAACCACTATTTTCTCATTTTAAGTCAAAATGAATCCTATTGACTTATTCACCCCACTCTGTAATCCATACGATTTGGCAAATTCAATTCCAATTGAAATGAGCCTATTGATATGGACCAGATTTTCTCACCTCCATCCTTTTTTGAATTAATCCTTTTTGAGGAATTTTTAAGGGCTTCAACCAAATACATTCCTCCATCACCTACATCTTTGCCTTCACCTTTGCCTTTAGATCTTGAGGTTTTCTAGGTAGACATAGAAGATATTGAGTCAGAAGAGTTTGATAATTTCATAGATGACATTCATCTAATCCCAATGCCCCATCAGCTTGAGGAAGGTTCTCACATGTCTATTGAATATACCATCGATGTGAACCTTAGTTTAGATCTAGACAATCCCCAAATTGTCAAACTTGGTAAAATTTTATCCATAGATGAACAATAGCAACTAATTGCTTTCCTTAAGAAGAAGGAAATTTTTGCATGGTTGTACAAATACATGCCTAGTCTTGACCCTAATTTGGTTGTCCATAATATCACCTTGCATTTTGATGCTAAGCCGATCAAACAAAAATTGAGAAACATGCATCCTACCATTTTCCTCATATTCAAATAAGAGCTTCAAAAGATTTAGATGTGGGTTTAATTTCCCCCATTGACTATCCTGAGTGGCTTTCAAACATAGTACCCATTTGTAAGCCTAACAAGGCAATACACATTTGCACTAACTTTCGAGACCTTAACAAAGTGTGTCCTAACTATGACTTTCTTCTACCAAACATCAATACTCTTGTTGACACTTGCGTTGACCATGAAATGCTTTTCATAATGGATGATTTTTCAAGATACAACCAAATTTGAATCAATCCTTATGACCAACACAAAACAACTTTCACTACACCTTGGAGGAATTTTTGTTACAAGGTGATGCCCTTTGGTCTAAACAATGTAGGTGCCACTTATCAATGTGCCATGACATACATATTCCATGATTACATGCATAAGATCATAAAATATTATGTGGATGATCTCTTGGTAAAATATAAAACTCGACAAGAGCACATTAGTATCTTGGGAAAAATATTTGATCAACTTCTAGAGCATAATGTGAGGTTGAACCCCAAAAAGTGTGTCTTTGGTGTTACTTCAGGAAAACTACTAGGATTCATTATCTCCAAAAGAGACATTGAGGTAGACCCAAAAAAATTCAAGGCCATCATGGAGATGCCTCCCCCAAAAAACTTGAAAGAATTGCATAGTTTACAAGGAAATATCCAATCTATTCGTTGTTTCATTGCGTTACTTTCTAACGAATGCATGCCATTCAATCACCTATTATAAAAGGGGGTGACGTTTCATGGATAGATGAGTGCCAAAAAGCTTTTGATGACATCAAGCAATACCTGGCATGTAATATATAGGATTTTGTTTAGCTATGACATATCAACCATGTTCAACAATACTAAGGTTTTATGGGTGCTATTCATGTAGTCACCTGAGGTCAACAACGCAAAATCAATAAAATGCACAATAATAGCCTGTTCAACCTCCCATAGCTCCTCAAAAAAGTGTGTCTCCACAACCTACCAATTCATCATATCCCATCCAATTTTTTGCAAATTCTTCCCAACCCATTCATGTTCCAAGTTGTCGATCTCTACCCACTCATCCTTACAATCATCCATCAAGTCCAATCATCTCTCTGAGTAGTCGACTAACCACTAGCCTTAAAATAGCTTCAAAAAAACTATCTATTTATGATCTAATTCAACAATATCCCCCACATCATGAGGTATTAATAGATATTCTAAAATCTATTGAACTCCAATATCAGGATGCTAATGCCTTTAAAAATTTTATGGGAAGTATACAAACATGTGTGGATCCTGCCATTACATTCTATGATTTTGAAATCAAACCAATATCATCAGGATCGGTGGACCCTCCATTGCATATCATGGCTCAAATTGATATAAATGCATTTTAAACAATTTTTTATTGATACCATCTCCTCCATGAATATCATCACCACATATTCTCTCCAAAATATTTACCTTCCACCATCCCACATCACCAAGTCCCCTTTCACCTTGAAAGCATTTAACGATGCTCTATGTTCCATAGTTGACATTGTAGTTTTACCCATCAAAGTGGGGGTAAAAATATTGCATACAATATTCCATATCTTGAAAGGGTCTTTGGTGTAAAATGTACTTCTTGGACATCCTTGGATTAGGGAAATGAGATGTTTCCCCTCTATATTCCATCAATGCTTGAAATATATACATGAGTGATAAATTTATTGCATACCAGTAGACATCGAACTGTTTAAGTATTGCAATTTTATTTCAAATCCCTATGAGTCCACCCTTTCATCCACTCATATTTTCCTAACATCATCAACCACATCATCCATCACATCATCCACTTCTTCATCTAAATTTCCTATTCTTGAGGAACTCCCCATCACTACCACACATCAAGCTTCTACTTCTACACCCCCATATTCATCACCATCGACTACATGCACATGTGGTCAAACTCAATCCACATCAATCACATCATCATCATAATAATAATAATTATTGTCATCCATAAATGTTCCCTCCACATCATTGCATTCATAAAATGCCTCATCCAAATCCACCTTCATCCACATCAGTTGATGTCTCACAAGTCAAATTAATGAATTGTGAGATGTTATTCCAGTCCATGCCTCTCCCATTATCAAAATCCCAAGCCAATCCTAAGCCTTCCAAATCCCCCTCCACTTCCACATCCATATCATTCCAAGTTGCAGTCTTCCTCACTAATCCTGGTATTGGTAAATATGTGGTCCAATACATCACCATCACATCACTTAATATCCAAAATTCTAGGGATTACGGTTGCCCATGTGACCCACCATTATCCATAGGAGCTGTGTACAACATGGTTTCAATGCATAATAACATAAATTTTAAGTATGGGGGGATTGATTCATCATCCAATCCATCTTCCCTATATGAACCCAAGCAACCAACACCTACCAACATACAACACATGTTAGTTTTTCCATATCAATACTTTCGTCGAGTCAATTGGTAAGGCTATGGCCTAGGATGACATGAATAGGGAATGCATGAAATCATTGATACATCATATCAAGGAGTGCATGACCGTTGAGGTTTAGACTATCATTTAATTTTTACATCTCTTCTTTTGAACAAGAATTTCAAAATCTACATTTGAATTCAGAAGAAGAAAACCATAAAATCGATGACTTTGAAGAATAAATCCATGAAAAATACAATGGCATGTCAATAGCTTCTAATGAATTTAATGAGGATTCGACATCCATCATTCCATTTATCGAACAAGATGATTTTTACCTGAGAATGTTCCCCATCCATCAATTCATATTTTGTTACTTCTTCCACAAGAGTGACCTAAACCAATTGGTGAACCATCTCCATTTCATTAATCCACATCACAAAATATTTTATTGTAATATATGTACATAACAAAAAAAACACACACACAAAATTTAAAATAAAAACAAACCATTGCATTGCATGAACATAGCTTTTTTTCTATTGCATTTATTTGTGCTGCTCACTATTGCTTAGGTTCCCAGAGTTATAGCATTAGTTCTAGCAGACAGGATCCATCCATCCCCCACATTTCCAACCACTATTTTCCCATTTTAAGTCAACATGAATCCTATTGACTTATTCACCCCACTCTGTAATCCATACGATTTGGCAAAGCCAATTCCAATTGACATGAGCCTATTTATATGGACTATATTTTCTCACCTCCATCCTTTTTTGAGTTAATCCTTTTTGAGGAATTGTTAAGGGCTTCAACCAACTACATTCCTCCATCACCTCCACCTTTGCCTTCACCTTTGCCTTTAGATCTTGATATTTTCTAGGTAGACATAGGAGAGATTGAGTCAGAAGAGTTTGATAATTTCATATATGACATTCATTTAATTCCAATGCCCCATCATCTTGAGGAAGGTTCTCACATGTCTATTGAAGATACCATGGATGTGAACCTGAGTTTAGATATAGAAAATCCCCAAATTGTCAAACTTGGTAAAATTTTATCCACATATGAACAAGAGCAACTAATTGATTTCCTTAAGAAGAAGGACATTTTTGCATGGTATTACAAATACATGCCTGGTATTGACCCTAATTTGGTTGTCCACAATATCAACTTGCATTTTGATGCTAATCTGATCAAACACAAATTGAGAAAGATGCATCCTACCATTTCCCTCATAGTCAAATAAGAGCTTCAAAAGATTTTAGATGTGGGTTTCATTTCCCCTATTGACTATCCTGAGTGGATTTCAAACATAGTACCCGTTTGCAAGCCTAACATGGCGATACACATTTGCACTAACTTTCGAGACCTTAACAAAGTGTGTCCTAACTATGATTTTCTTCTACCAAACATCAATACTCTTGTTGACAATTGTGTTGGCCATGAAATACTTTTCATAATGGATGATTTTTCAATATACAACCAAATTTGAATCAATCCTTATGACCAAAACAAAACAACTTTCACTACACCTTGGAGGAATTTTTGTTACAAGGTGATGCCCTTTGGCGTAAACAATGTAGGTGCCACTTATCAATGTGCCATGACATACATCTTCCATGATTACATGCATAAGATCATCAAATATTATGTGGATGATCTCTTGGTAAAATATAAAACTCGACAAGAGCACATTGGTATCTTGGAAAAAGTGTTTGATCGACTTCTAGAGCATAATGTGAGGTTGAACCCCAAAAAGTGTGTCTTTGGTGTTACTTCAGGAAAACTACTAGGATTCATTATCTCCAAAAGAGACATTGAGGTAGATCCAAAAAAATTTAAGGCCATCATGGAGATGCTTCCCCCAAAAAACTTGAAGGAATTGCATAGTTTACAAGGAAATATCCAATCGATTCGTTGTTTCATTGCGTAACTTTCTAAAAAATGCAGGCCATTCAATCACCTGTTACAAAATGGGGTGACATTTCATGGATAGATGAGTGCAAAAAAGATTTTTATGACATCAATAAATACCTGGCATGTAATGTATAGGATTTTATTTAGCTATGACATATCAACCATGTTCAATAATACTAAGGTTTTATAGGTGCTATTCATGTAGTCACCTGAGGTCAACAACATAAAATAAAAAAAATACACAACAATAGCCTATTCAACCTCCCATAGCTCCTCAGGCAAGTTTGTCTCCACAATATACCAATTCATAATCTACCATCTAGTTCTCCACAAATTCTTCCCAACCCATTCATATTCTATATTTTCCATCTCTACCCACTCATCCTTCCAATCATCCACCAAGGCCAATCATTTATCTGAGTAGCCGACTAACCACTAGCCTTAAAATAGCTTCAAACTATCTATTTATGAGCTAATTCAACAATATCCTCCACATCATGAGGTATTAATAGATATTTTAAAATCTATCGAACTCCAATCTCAGGATGCTAATGCCTTTAAAAATTTTATGGGACGTATACAAACATGTGTGGATCCTACCATTACATCCTATGATTTTGAAATCAAACCAATATCGTCAGGATCTGTGGACCCTCCATTGCATATCATAGCTCAAATTGATAGAAATGCATTTAAACAATTTTTTATTGATACCATATCCTCCATTAATATAATCACCACATATGCTCTCCAACATCTTTACCTTCCACCATCCCACATCACCAAGTCCCCTTTCACCTTGAAAGCATTTAACGATGCTCTTTGTAAAAATATAGTTGGCATTATAGTTTTACCCATCGAAGTGGGGGTAAAAATATTGCATACAATATTCCATATATTGGAAGGGTCTATGGTGTAAAATGTACTCCTTGGACATCCTTGGATTAGTGAAATGAGATGTGTCCCCTCTATATTCCATCAATGCTGGAAATATATACATGAGTGATAAATTTATTGCATACCAGTAGACATAAAACTATTTAAGTATTGCAATTTTATTTCAAATCCCTATGAGTCCATCCTTTCATCACTCATATTTTCCTAACATTATCAACCACATCATCCACAACACCATCCACTTCTTCATCTAAATTTCCTATTCTATAGGAACTCCCCATCACTACCACACATCAAACTTCCACTTCTATACCCCCATCTTCATCACCATCGACTACATGCACATGTGGTAAAACTCAATACACATCAATCACATCATCATAATCATCATCATAATCATCATTATCATCCATAAATGTTTCCTCAACATCATTGCATTCATCAAACACCTCATACAAATCCACCTTCATCCACATTAGTTGATGTCTCACAAGTCGAATTAACGAATTATGAGATGTTATTATAGTACATACCTCTCCCATTATCAGAATCCCAAGCCAATCATGAGCCTTCCAAATCCATCTCCACTTCCACATCCACATCATTCCAAGTTGCATTATACCTCACTAATATTGTTATTGGTGAATATGTGGTCCAAGACATCACCATCACATCACTTAATATCCAAAATGCTAGGGATTACAGTTGTCCACATGACACACCTTTATCCATAGGAGTAGTATACAACATGGGTTCAATGCATAATAGCATAAATTTTAAGTATGGGGGGATTGATTCATCGTCCAATCCATCTTCCCTAGATGAACCCAAGCAACCAACACCTACCAACATACAACACATGTCAGGTTTTCCATCTCGATACTTTCATCGAGTCAATCAGAAAGGCTATGGCCATCATTGATACATTATATCGAGGAGTGCATGACCGTTTAGGTTTAGGCAATCATTTCATTTTTCCACCTCTTCTTTTAAACAAGCTTTTCAAAATCTACATTTGAATTCAGAAGAAGAAAACCATAAAATCATTGACTTTGAAGAATAAATCTATGACGAATACAATGTCATGTCAATAGATTCTGATGAATTTGATGAGGATTCGACATTCATCATTCCATTTATTGAACAAGATGAGTTTTACCTCAAAATTTTCCCCATACATCAATTCATATTTTGCTTACTTATTCCACAAGAGCGAGCTAAACCAATTGCTGAACCACCTCCATTTCATTAATCCACATCACTAGACATTTTCTTGAAATTTATGTACATAACAAAAAAAACACACACAAAATTTAAAAGAAAAAAAAATCATTGCATTGCATGAACATAGCTTTTTTCCTATTGCATTTATTTGTGCTGCTCACTATTGCTTAGGTGCCCAGAGTTATAGCATCAATTCTAGTAGACAGTATCCATCCATCACCCATATTGCAAACCACTATTTTCTCATTTTAAGTCAACATGAATCCTATTGACTTTTTCACCCCACTCTGTAATCCATAGGACTTGGCAAATCCAATTACAATTGAAATGAGCCTATTGATATGGACCAGATTTTCTCACCTCCATCCTTTTTTGAATGAATCCTTTTTGAGGAATTTTTAAGGGCTTCAACCAATTACATTCCTCCATCACCTCCACCTTTGCCTTCACCTTTGCCTTTAGATATTGATGTTTTCTAGGTAGACATAGAAGAGATTGAGTCGGAAGAGTTTGATAATTTCATATATGACATTCATCTAATCCCAAAGCCCCATCATCTTGAGGAAGGTTCTCACATGTCTATTGAAGATACCATCGATGTGAACCTGAGTTTAGATATAGACAATCCCCAAATTGTCAAACTTGGTAAAATTTTATCCACATATGAAAAAGAGCAACTAATTGCTTTCCTTAAGAAGAAGGACATTTTTGCATGGTCTTAGAAATACATGTCTGGTCTTGACCCTAATTTGGTTGTCCACAATATCACCTTGCATTTTGATGCTAAGCCGATCAAAAAAAATTTGAGAAAGATGCATCCTACCATTTCATCATAGTCAAAGAAGAGCTTCAAAAGCTTTTAGATGTGGGTTTCATTTCTCCCATTGACTATCCTGAGTGGATTTCAAATATAGTACTCATTTGTAAGCCTAACATAGCGATAAAAATTTGCACTAACTTTTGAGACCTTAACAAAGTCTGTCCTAACTATGAATTTCTTCTACCAAACATCAATACTCTTGTCGACACTTGCATTGGCCATGAAATGCTTTTCATAATGGATGTTTTTTCAAGATACAACCAGATTTGAATCAATCCTTATGACCAACACAAAACAACTTTCACTACACCTTGGAGGAATTTGTGTTACAAGGTTATACCCTTTGGCCTAAAAAATGTAGGTGCCACTTATCAATGTGCCATGACATACATCTTCCATGATTACATGCATATGATCATCAAATATTATGCGTATGATCTCTTGGTAAAATATAAAACTCGACAAGAGCACATTGGTATCTTGGAAAAAGTGTTTGATCGACTTCTAGAGCATAATGTGAGGTTGAACCCCAAAAAGTGTGTCTTTGGTGTTACTTCAGGAAAACTACTAGGATTCATTATCTCCAAAAGAGACATTGAGGTAGACCCAAAAAAATTTAAGGCCATCATGGAGATGCTTCCCCCAGAAAACTTGAAGGAATTGCATAGTTTACAAGGAAATATCCAATCGATTCGTTGTTTCATTGCGTAACTTTCTAAAAAATGCAGGCCATTCAATCACTTGTTACAAAATGGGGTGACATTTCATGGATAGATGAGTGCCAAAAAGCTTTTTATGACATCAATAAATACCTGGCATGTAATGTATAGGATTTTATTTAGCTATGACATATCAACCATGTTCAATAATACTAAGGTTTTATAGGTGCTATTCATGTAGTCACCTGAGGTCAACAACGTAAAATCAAAAAAATACACAACAATAGCCTATTCAACCTCCCATAGCTCCTCAGGCAAGTTTGTTTCCACAATATACCAATTCATAATCTACCATCTAGTTCTCCACAAATTCTTCCCAACCCATTCATATTCTAAGTTTTCCATCTCTACCCACTCATCCTTCCAATCGTCCACCAAGGCCAATCATTTCTCTGAGTAGCCGACTAACCACTAGCCTTAAAATAGCTTCAATAAAACTATCTATTAATGAGATAATTCAATAATATCCCCCACATCATGAGGAATTAATGGATATTCTAAAATCTATTGAAATCCAATCTCAAGATGCTAATGCCTTTAAAAAATTTATGGGAAGTATACAAACATGTGTGGATCCTACCATTACATTCTATGATTTTGAAATCAAACCAATATCATCAAGATCAGTGGACCCTCCATTGCATATCATAGCTCAAATTGATAGAAATGCATTTAAGCAATTTTTGATTGATACCATCTCCTCCATTAATATCATCACCACATATGCTTTCCAACATCTTTACCTCCCACCATACCACATCACCAAGTCCCCTTTCACCTTGAAAGCATTTAACGATGCTTTCTGTTCCATAGTTGGGATTATAGTTTTACCCATCGAAGTGGGGGTAAAAACATTATAGAACTCCTTGGACATCCTTGGATTAGGGAAATGAGATGTGTCCCCTCTATATTCCATTAATGCTCGAAATATATACATGAGTGATAAATTTATTGCATACCATTAGACATAGAATTGTTTTAGTATTGCAATTTTATTTCAAATACCTATGAGTCTGCCCTTTCATCACTCATATTTTCCTAACATAGTCAACCACATAATCCATCACACCATCCACTCCTTCATCTAAATTTCCTATTCTTGAGGAACTCCCCATCACTACCACACATCAAGATTCAATTTCTATACCCCCATCTTCATCACCATCGACTACATGCACATGTGGTCAAACTCAATCCCCATAAATCATATCATCATAATCATCATTATAATCCATAAATGTTCCATCCACATAATTGCATTCATCAAACGCCTCATCCAAATCCACCTTCATCCACATCAGTTGATGTCTCACAAGTCGAATTAACAAATTGTGAGATGTTATTCCAGTCTATACCTCTCCCATTATTAGAATCCCAAGCCAATACTGAGCCTTCCACATCCACCTTCACTTCCACATCCACATCATTCCAAGTTGCAGTCTACCTCACTAATCCTGGTATTGGTGAATATGTGGTCCAAGACATCACCATCACATCGCTTAATATCCAAAATGCTAGGGATTACGGTGTCCCATGTGACCCACCTTTATCCATAGGAGCAGTGTACAACATGGGTTCAATGCATAATAGCATAAATTTTAAGTATGGGAGGATTGATTCATCATCCAATCCATATTCCCTAGATGAACCCAAGTAACCAACACCTACTAACATACAACACATGTCAGGTTTTCCAATTGATACTTTCATCGATTCAATTGGTAAGGTTATGGCCTAGGATGACATGAATAGGGAATGCATAAAATCATTGATACCTCATATCGAGGAGTGCATGACCGTTCAGGTTTAGGCTATCATTCTCATTTTTCCACCTCTTCTTTTGAACAAGCTTTTCAAAATCTACATTTGAATTTAGAAGAAGAAAACCATAAAATCGATGACTTTGAAGAATAAATCTATGAATAATACGATGTCATGTTGATAGTTAAATATGATAGAGAATCGACACCCATCATTCCATTTACCGAACATGATGAGTTTTACCTCAAAATATTTCCCGTGCATCAACCCATAATTCACTTGATTCTTCCACAAGAGCTAGCTAAACCAATTGGTGAAGCACCTCCATTTCATTAATCCACTTCACTAGATTTTTTCTTCCAATATATGTACATAACAAAAAAACAGACACACAAGAATTTCAAAAAAAAAATCATTGCATTGCATGAACATGGATTTTTGCTTGTTGTATTTATTTGTGTTGTTCACTATTGCTTAGATTCCTAGAGTTCTAGCATTGGTTCTAGCAAATACGATCCATCCATACCCCACATTTCCAACCACCATTTTCCCATTTTAAGTCAGCATGAATCCTATTGACTTATTCACCCCACTCTATAATCCATACGATTTGGCAAAGCCAATTCCAATTGACATGAGCCTATTGATATGAATAGAATTTTCTTGCCTCCATCCTTTTCTGAATTAATACTTTTTGAGTTATTGTTAAGGGATTCAGCCAAATACATTCCTCCATCACATCCACCTTCACCTTAGCCTTTAGATTCTGAGGTTTTCTATGTAGACATATAAGAGATTGAGTCAAAAAAGTTTGATAATGTCTCATATGACATTCATCTGATCCCAATGCCCCATAAGCTTGAGGAAGGTTCTCACATGTCTATTGAAGATACTATTTATGTGAACCTTAGTTCAAACATAGACAACCCCTAATTTATCAATCTTGGTAAAATTTTATCCACATATGAACAAGAACAACTAATTTCTCTCCTTAATAAAAAGGACATTTTTGCATGGTTTTACAAATACATGATTGGTCTTGATCCTAATTTGGTTGTCCACAATATTACCTTGCATTTTTATGCTATGCTAATCAAAAAATAGTTGAGAAAGACGCATCCTATCATTTCCCTCATGGTAAAAGAAGATCTTCAAAAGCTTTTATATGTGGCTTTTGTTTCCCCCATTGACTATCCTAAGTGGCTTTCAAACATGGTACCCATTTGTAAGCCTAACGGGGCGATATGCATTTGCACTGACTTTCGAGACTTTAAAAAAGTGTCCTAAATATGATTTTCCTCTACTAAACATCAATACTATTGTCAAAACTTACACTTTCCATGAAATTATTTTTCTAATAGATAGTTTTTCAAGATACAACCATATTTGAATCAATCTTGATAACCAACACAAAACAACATTCACTACACCTTGGGGGACTTTTTGTTACAAGGTGATGCTCTTTGGCATCAAAAAAATAGGTGCCACTTTTTAACATGCCATGACATACATATTCCATGATTACATGCATAAGATCATAAAATATTATGTGGATGATCTCTTGGAAAAATCTAAAACCCGATAAAATCACATTAGTGTCTTGGAAAAAGTCTTTGATTGACTTCTAGAGCATAATGTAAGGTTGAACCCAAAAATGTGTGTCTTTGATGTTAACTTAGGCAAACTAATAGGATTCATTATCTTCAAAATATGCATTGAGGTAGACCCAAAAAAATTTAAGGCCATCATGGAGATGCCTCCCCCAAAAAACTTGAAGAAATTGCGTAGTTTACAAGGAGAGATCCAATCGATCCGTTGTTTCACTGTGCAACTTTCTAACAAATGCAGGACTTTCAATAACCTGTTACAAAGGGGGTGATATTTTCATGGATAGATGAGTGCCAAAAATATTTTTATGACATTAGGAAATACCTGTCTTCTCCACCAGTCTTAACTCCTCCTTATTTGGGGGTCCCCTTCCATATTTATGTTTCAAAAATGGACTTTGCATTAGGGAAATTTCTTGCACAAAATAATGAAAACAACTGAGAGCAATATGTCCATTACATTAGTCAAACATTGGTAAGCTATGAAACCATATATGCTTACATGAAAAAAATGTTCTTAGCAGTGGTTTTTACCACTAAGAAACTTAGATATTACATGCTTAATCAGACCACATATGTCATAGCTCATGAAAATCCTCTGCATTATATGATGTCTCACACTTAAAATAACACTCATACTACAAAATAGATAATTCTTCTCCCTGAATTCGATCTTGAGTTCATCAACCAAAAATCCATTAAAGGTTAGGTCATATCCGATCAACTTGAGGAAGCTCCACTTCCTAAGGATCAACCCTTGATTATTGAGCTCCTAGATGATTCGGTATTCACTATCACTGGACAAGAAAAATATGTCATTCCAGAGGAAGAAGTCAATATCACACTATTCTTTGATAGTTCTAAGTGTGAAAAAGGTCAAGATGCTAGAGTCGTGTTTCATACACCACAAGGGGTACCTGTCCCCTTATCATTCAAACTTGACTTCCAATGCAACAATGCAGAGTATTGTTGGAACAAAATCTGCCTTCGGTTAATAGTGTTGCGCCTTAGACTTTGCCAACATTGAATAGACAGATCTTGCTTGAGATCATCTGTCTAGTCTCCAGAGAAGGTTGGTTCCTTTGAGTTTTTTAGAGAAAAGGGGAACAAGAGATAAGGGAAATATAGCCTAAGCTAGAAACTTTTATCATGGTGCAGATTAGACAACAACAAAGACAGATTTAATGCAGATTACAACTTTCAAAGTTTTCTTTATATCTTCTTATAGAAAACATGAATTCTTGAGTGCGCCTTTTAGATATTTGTCTAAAAGCATGTAACTATCTTTTAATGTTCAACTCTAGAAACAAGATTTATACGTGCACAGTCCAGATTTCAGAACAGATACATTATAAAACTTAGAGTGAATAAAAGTTAAAACACTAGGATACATACACTTGCACAAGAAGTTTCGAAAGCCAGAGGAAGAAATATTTTATTGCTTGTAATCCAGTACATGTACATCAAGCTTGTAAACGTCCAAGAGCCGACCCTTTTTTTGGAGTCGCTCACCCCTATATATACCCTAAAAGAGTATCTTTTTCTAAGTACATCTTACTTATTTTACAAGCAATCATCTATAGTTTCTAATAATACACAATGGATTTCCCGTAGATTGGATAGATTTCCTTCTGGCTAATTTTAGATGAGCTTGTTATTCTGCAATCATCCAACGGACCTGCCAGGTTATAATCAATAGACCATTCTTTAGAAATCGGCACTTGATGTCAGTGCATGTCCCTAGTTGCCAAAAATATACTCTATTCCTTTACAGCTGGCGTGTCGCGAAATCATGACATTCTTTCCTTGCTTTGCTCTTTTGTCGCCTCCAACCGTGAAAATGAGACATGTCATGAAATCGTGACATTCGTCTCTTGTTTTGCTCTTCTACCACTTCCAGCCTGAAAATGAGACATGTCACGAAATCGTGACATTCGTCTCTTTACTTTGCTCTTTCTGCCTCCCTCATGAAAATGAGACATGTCACGAAATCACGACATTCTTTCCTTGCTTTGCTTTTCTCGCTTCCACGAAAATGAGACATGTCACGAAATCATGACATTCGTCTCTTGCTTTGCTCTTCTCCGCTTTTAGCCATGAAAATGAGACATGTCACGAAATCACGACATTCGTCTCTTACTTTGCTCTTCTAAATGAGACATCAATAATTTCTTTCTCTTCTCAAAATGAGACATGTCTGAAATCGTGACATTCTTTCCTTGCTTTGCTTTTCGCTTCCACAAAATGAGACATGTCACGAAATCGCGACATTTCTCTCTTGCTTTGCTCTTCCAGAAAATGAGACATGTCGCAAAATCGCGACATTGTCTCTTACTTTGCTCTTCCTCCCAAAATGAGACATGTCACGAAATCGTGACATTCATCTCTTACTTTGCTCTTTAGCTGCCTCCCGAAAATGAGACATGTCACGAAATCGTGACATTTCTATGTCTTCAGCTTGATTCTTCTTCTTGCATCGCGAAAATGTGACATGTCGCGAAATCGTGACACTTCTGCCTCTTTGCTCCCTTTTGTTGCTCTTAGCCACGAAAATACAACATGTCGCGATATCGCGACACTTTTTCCCTTTTGGCCGCGACAAAGCAACATGTCGCGATATCGCGACACTTTTTCCTTTTGGTCGTGACAAAGCAACATGTCGCGATATCGCGACACTTTTTCTCTTTTGGCGCGACAATGCAACATGTCGCGATATCGCGACACTTTTTCTCTTTTGGTAGTGACAAAGCAACATGTCGCGATATCGCGACACTTTTTCTCTTTTGGCCATGACAAAGCAACATGTCGCGATATCGTGACACTTTTTCTCTTTTGGCCGTGACAATGCAACATGTCGCGATATCGTGACACTTTTTCCCTTTTGGCCGCGACAAAGCAACATGTCGCGATATCGCGACACTTTTTTCCTTTTGGCCGCGACAATGCAACATGTCGCGATATCGCGACACTTTTTCTCTTTGCTTTGAACCGCGAAAATGCAACATGTCGCGATATCGCGACACTTTTTCCTCCTTGCTCTTTCTCTTTGCTTTGGACCGCGAAAATGCAACATGTCGCGATATCGCGACACTTTTTCCTCCTTGCGGTGTTTTGCATTTTCTTTGATCTTTAGCATATGGGCCACTTCGGTCTTCTTGGAAAATATGCAAAAAGGAGCATCAGATGTTTTTCTGTAGTTAGTCACTTTTTGACTAACATTCTTGGCGCCTTCCGGGGGATTTTTTGCTTGCAAAAATTTTGAACCAGGCCTTTATCCATTGGGAAACGGAGTCAACAACGCAGTTGTAAAAAGAATCTTTCAGAGAAAGACAAAGAACACAGGAAAATGCACTTAGATTAAACGTGAACATTACCTCGTCAAAACTCCCTTTATACCTTAGTATCTCTATTCAAAAAAAATGTCGACTTTTGATTGGCTGCGACTGAAATTTTTTTTTTGTTAAGGCCGAAAAATGGTAATATTTACAAATATTGTCTGAATATACTTATATTATATTGTACATATAATTCCTTTTCTGCTTTCTCAATAGAAATATAACTTTAGGTGAAATGCATTCACCGTGATGGGAAGAGCCAATCCATCTTGATCTTTCAACTCGAAAGCATTGAACTGTTTCTCTGAAACAATTTCAAATGGTCCCTCCTAGAAAGCATCGAATTTATCATGGTTACCTGGCTTAGCTTTCTTTACATTCCATTTCAAAACCAAGTCTCCCACTCTAAATTTTTTGGCAGTTGTCTTTTTGTTGAACCATCCTTCAGTATCTGCCATATGCTTCTGATTGTGATTGTATGATTGCTCTCTTTGTTCTTCTAACTGTAAGAGCTGCATAACTCCTGCAACTGTGTGTAGCATTTGGTCAATCTGAGTTAGCGGGTAATGATATTTGAGTGATGCTCTGTTCAGATTTCTAAAATCTACACACAATCTGATATCTCCATTTTTCTTCCTGACTGGTACCAAGTTTGCCACCCAGGTGGAGTGTTTAACAGGGTATACTATTTTAGCTCGAAGGAGTTTTAGCAGTTCTTGTTTCATCAAAGATTCTATCTTCGGATTCACTGGTCTTTGCTTTTGCCTAAAAGGCTTAGCTCCTTCTTCTGATTCTATGGTATGTTGAATAACATCTTTATTGTACACTTTTAGATCACTATACACCCAAGCTATGATGTCGGGGAATTTTTTACACAATTCTCTGATCTGGTTCACTTCCTCTTCTGTACAACTGATTCCAACCTTAATCATTTTGCCTGGCTCCAACTCTACATCTTTGTATCTTCGTTTATCGACCTTGATTTTCTGGCCAACTGCTCTATCATTGTTATCAAACAAGCTTTCAAGGGTGATGAGACCCTTAGGAATATGATTGTTTTTTAACTGAATAATATCCTCTTCCTCTTCATCCTGCAGATCCCGGTTGGCTGAGCAATTCATTTCATGGATTAAGAAATCAAGTATCTGTTCATCATTTTCAAAAACTTGCCAAAAAATATTTTTATCAAGCATTGAAGGCTTGTATATAAATCTAACAGTTTTAGACTTCTGAATAACATTACTTACAGGACAAAAATTAGCTCCTACTGAAGCTAACAAATCTGCGTGGGTATTCTGTTCTCTAGGGATAAACTTTATATTTAGGGCCTCAAAGGCCTCTAAGAGATCCCACACTTTGTTCCTGTAAGCCTTCAAATAATCTTGTTTACTTATACCTTTTTTGGTGACTTGATTCACAATAAGTTCTGAATCTCCATAGATGAGTAACTGTTTGATTCCCAATTTCTCAACCTTTCTTAGCCCTAAGCACAGGGCCTCATATTCTGCTGTGTTATTGGAGCAACTCCAAGTCAACCTGTAAGAGAAAACCTTTTCCTCTCCGGTGGGAGAAATCAAAACTATTTCGGCACCAACTCCATTCTTGCACCTAGCCCCATCAAAGAAAAGCTTCCACAATTGATTCACAGAACCATCCTTTTCTAGGGAGGGTATCAATTTTCTTTTTGGTTTCTCAATAGAATAGTTTCCTATTTCTGTTTCTATCATGGCATTAAAATTCTGTAGAGAAAAATCGTCCTCAGCTTGGAGCTCTTCTAATGTCTCTTCCATTAGATCTTCTTCTATTGTTTCTTCAGTCATCATATTTACACGATCAGTTTCACCAATATTTTCTACATGAAACGTAGATGGTTTCTCATTAAAAATCTTGACCCTTCTACCTTTGAAAGGTATCTCCAAATGAGAATAATCTAAGGATAAGTATCCTCCTATCTTTGCTTGTGAACTCTCTGGATAGACACATACCAAAATAGGGCTCCAAGTCTACGACTACTACCTCTTGTATGATTGTCATCTGAGGCATTTTATGCAGCCGTATGGGAATATCCTTTATCACTCCTACAATTTTTATTGGAGTACCATCTAACTGTAGGATGCCTGTGCTGCTCCTAGTGTACTCTATTCCCATAATATCACATACTGCTTTGGGTATCACAGTGGTAGCAGTGCCTGAATCTATCATGCAGTTGTGGACAACCCATCCTTCCATTTGAAGGGACAAATAAAAGGGTGGTGGCCTGTTCTTACCAGTGGCAGACGTCAAGTTCGTTAGAACCATTTTTGAAGATGATGCAGTCCCACCTCCATTTTTCATTGTTCTTAGGGATTCCTGTAGGAGATCGATTTGACCTGGGATTTGAAGAGCATCATGCATACTTGCCTTAGAAGGAGTCTTTTTCATTTCCTCTACTATACCGAATGTAGGTGAATCAACTATTCTTTCTCTTTCTTTGGCAAAAGTTTCATATTTATTTTTGTATCCCTGGGTAGCTTCAGCTTCTTTGCCTTTTTGTCGGCGAGGGGAATCTCAACCTTTCCCTAGCCTCGTTCTTGGGTTTCATTTTCCCCCGAGGAATAAATTCTTTGTGTGTTTCTTGCCCTTGAATTTTGGCTGGAAACTGATATTTTCTTTCCTGAGGGAGACTTCCCTTAGGAGTTTCTTTGGGAACTTCCTTGGGAGCAGGGGAAACATTCAATGGCTGAAGCTCTTTAGGGTCTACTTGCAGTGGTTTCTTACCTGATCTTGTCAAAACTGAAACCTGTTCTACTGTAGGCATCATGAAGTTGTGGTCCTTCTCTCTAATTATATTTACATGGCCTTTCATTTTTTCTTTACTCTTTTCAACTGCTATACTTTGTACATAATGTTGGTGTATCATACACGAACTTTCCCCATGTGGATCGTTACATGTAGTACACCAAAAGTTAGAATCAATGGGAGGCTCCTCGGCCTCCACTGTCTCATTTGTATATACCGTGCTCGGTCTCTCTTGTCCCCTATTGCTTGATTGTGTTGCATCTCTTGTTACCTGAGGGAACCTCCTTGGCAGAAAATTCCTTTCAGCCTCTCTCTTTTTCATGGATGCCATTTCATTTGACAATGTCTTCATTGTATCAATTATGGTCGTGTATTGATCACTGGGGGGAGCTGATGCAAGGGGTGTAGCTGGTAATGCAAGGAATGTAGGAGGTGCGGCTATAGCTGGGAGGGCCTGCGTTGATGGGAGTACAAGCAGTTTAGAAATTGATGCTTGGGAAAGCTCTGGTAAAATTGGCAATAGACTTTTTGATGGATATCTTTTTGTAGCGATGAGATCAGCTTCACCCTTTGCTGCCTCTACATAGATCCCAAGAAAAGTGGTTACACGGGATTGCCTTATTATCATACTGAGATCTGAATCAAAAGCCCTTAAATAATAGCATATAGCTTGTTCTTCCGTGGGCTTTAGGCCTTGAGGTACTCTATCACGAGTTCTGGTAAATCTGATGTTGAAATCTTGGATTTCTTCTTGTGGATGCCTCTCAATGATAGTGAATTGATTCAGCAATGTGAAAGGATCCGCATGTATATTAAATTCATCGACCAGACGACTAGGCAAGTACTGCCCAAGAAGTAATGGATCCAGAGGGAAGCGCTCTGTACCAATAGAGCATCTTTCCTTTCAAAGATATAATCAACAATCTGACCATTACATCTTCCTGAGTGATGTTGTAAATAGATGCTAGCGATGATACATCTAAACAATGCTCATCTACTATTTTTCCTATTCCATCAAAGGTCGGTAATGCTTTTAGTGCAGCTTGTGGAATTTGGTGGTGTGTTCCCAAGTTCAAAGGGCCAGTTTGATTCCACACAAGATGCGTTGGGGTAGGGGTGGCTGCCATGATTGCTAAAGGAGTTACAACCGCTATGGGATTGCTTGCAGATGCTCCTACAATGGGTGTTAAAGAGGTGCTAATGGTGTCGGGTGGATTTGATCGTGCGGCTAGCACAGGGTGTGCTTTTAGGCTTTCGAGATGTAGTTCAAAGAACTCGATAGGTTCTTCAGAGTTTCTAGCTCGGGATCTAGGTTATCATATGGCTATATAACCAGAAGGTTTTTAGACAAGGTCTTTCTTTTATGGTCTAAATTGCAACGGAGTCGCCAGGTGGTTTTTCTTGAGATTTTTAAACAAAAAGGCTCTTAAGGTAAAACACCAAAACTTATACAATACTGTGGGATTGCTGGTCCCACCGGGCATGCCAAAAACTATTGGAACAAAATCTGCCTTCGGTTAATAGTGTTGCGCCTTAGACTTTGCCAACATTGAATAGACAGATCTTGCTTGAGATCATCTGTCTAGTCTCCAGAGAAGGCTGGTTCCTTTGAGTTTTTTAGAGAAAAGGGGAACAAGAGATAAGGGAAATATAGCCTAAGCTAGAAACTTTTATCATGGTGTAGATTAGACAACAACAAAGACAGATTTAATGCAGATTACAACTTTCAGAGTTTTCATTTATATCACTTTTCCATGAAAAAATATGAATTCTCGAGTGCGCCTTTTAGATATTTCGTCTAAAAGCATGTAACTATATTTTAATGTTCAACTCTAGAAACAAGATTTATACATTGCACAGTCCAGATTTTAGAATAGATACATTATAAAACTTAGAGTGAATAAAAGTTAAGAACACCAGGATACATACACTTGCACACATGAAGTTTCGAAAGCCGAGAGGAAGAAATCTTTTATTGCTTGTAATCCAAGTACATGTACATCAAGCTTGTAAACGTCCAAGAGCCGACCCTTTTTCTGGAGTCGCTCACCCCTATATATACCCTAAAAGAGTATCTTTTTCTAAGTACATCTTACTTATTTTACAAGCAATCATCTGCAGTTTCTAATAATACACAATGGATTTCCTACAGATTGGATAGATTGGCAATCATCCAAAGGACCTGCCAGGTTATAATCAATAGACCATTCTTCAAAAATCGGCACCTGATGTCAGTGCATGTCCCCAGTTGCCAAAAATATACTCTATTCCTTTACAGTTGGCGTGTCACGAAATCACGACATTCTTTCCTTGCTTTGCTCTTTTGCCGCCTCCAACCGTGAAAATGAGACATGTCACGAAATCATGACATTCGTCTCTTGTTTTGCTCTTCTGCCGCTTCCAACCACGAAAATGAGACATGTCACGAAATCGTGACATTCGTCTCTTACTTTGCTCTTTTGTTGCCTCCCATCATGAAAATGAGACATGTCACGAAATCATGACATTCTTTCCTTGCTTTGATTTTCTGCCGCTTCCAACCATGAAAATGAGACATGTCACGAAATCGTGACATTCGTCTCTTGCTTTGCTCTTCTACCGCTTCCACCATGAAAATGAGACATGTCATGAAATCGTGACATTCGTCTCTTACTTTGCTCTTTCTCCTCCCCGAAAATGAGACATGTCCAAAATCATGACATTTCTATCTTCCTCTCCTCACAAAAATGAGACATGTCAGAAATCGTGACATTCTTTCCTTGCTTTGCTTTTCCCGCTTCCCGAAAATGAGACATGTCATGAAATCCGTGACATTTTCTCTTGCTTTGCTCTTCTCCTCAACGAAAATGAGACATGTCACGAAATCGTGACATTCGTCTCTTGCTTTGCTCTTCTCCATGAAAATGAGACATTTTTCGAAATCGTGACATTCGTCTCTTACTTTGCTCTTTAGCTGCCTCCCACCGCAAAAATGAGACATGTCACGAAATCGTGACATTTCTATGTCTTCAGCTTGATTCTTCTTCTTGCATCGCGAAAATGCGACATGTCACGAAATCGTGACACTTTTGCCTCTTTGCTCCCTTTTGTTGCTCTTAGCCATGAAAATACAACATGTCGCGATATCGCGACACTTTTCCCTTTTGGCCGTGACAAAGCAACATGTCGCGATATCGCGACACTTTTTCTCTTTTGGCCGTGACAATGCAACATGTCGCGATATCGCGACACTTTTTCTCTTTTGGCAGCGACAATGCAACATGTCACGATATCGCGACACTTTTTCTCTTTTGGCCGTGACAAAGCAACATGTCACGATATCGCGACACTTTTTCTCTTTTGGCCGCGACAAAGCAACATGTCGCGATATCGTGACACTTTTTCCCTTTTGGCCGCGACAATGCAACATGTCGCGATATCGCGACACTTTTTCTCTTTTGGCCGCGACAAAGCAACATGTCGCGATATCGCGACACTTTTTCCCTTTTCTTTTTCTCTTTGCTTTGAACCGCGAAAATGCAACATGTCGCGATATCGCGACACTTTTTCCTCCTCGCTCTTTCTCTTTGCTTTGGACCGCGAAAATGCAACATGTCGCGATATCGCGACACTTTTTCCTCCTTGCGGTGTTTTGCATTTTCTTTGATCTTTAGCATATGGGCCACTTCGGTCTTCTTGGAAAATATGCAAAAAGGAGCATCAGATGTTTTTCTGTAGTTAGTCACTTTTTGACTAACAAGTATGAAGCCTTAATATTAGGTCTTCAATAATATATAGCTATGGGTATAAAGTGTATCCGAATATTTGGTAATTCTCAACTTGTCATTCATCAAATCAATGGAGAATACCAATGCAAAAAACCTACCATAAAGCTTTACCATGAAGTAGCAATGAAATTGCTTGCCAAATTTGATTGGTATGAAATCGATAGTTTGCCACGTTTGACTAATAGATTTGCATATGCGATGGCCTCTCTAGGATCATTGATTCCAAAGAACTCCATAAGAGAGGTACAACCACTCATTGTTACAATGATCTCTAAATATGCAATTATCAGTGTTGAATCTAAGGATGTGAAAGATGTTTGCTTTATCCATTTGAAGTCGTATAAGCCTTGTTCAAACCAAATAATAGCCTTCCTTAAGTTTGGAACACACCCATAAGATATATCATGGACTGCTAAATGAACTTTCAAGAAAAAGTAGTATGTTTTACTCTTTTGGGGGATGTGTTATATAGATGTAGTTATGATGGAGTCCATTATCTTGAGTCTATAGAATCACAAAGACCCATAGCTAAAGCTCATGATGGTACTTGTGGTGGTCACTTTAGCGGAATGGCCATTGTAAAGTGTATTCTATGCATGGGTTACTATTGGCCCACCATGGATTGTGACTGTTGCACTTACGTCAAGCATTGTCAGCAATGCCAACAACATGCTAATTTAACTCATGTTCCATCACAAGCATTATAGCCCATTCAAAGCCTTTGGTCCTTTTCACAATGGGGTTTTGATTTGATTGGAAAAGTATTGCCTCATTCCTTAGAAAACATACATTCATCATCACAACCACTGAATACTTCACAAAGTGGGTTGAGGTAATTACTCAAACCAGTGTGACAGGACCTCAAATTGTGGAGTTTATACTTCATCATATCATCTATCATTTTGGTATTACCTCGAAAATCATCTCTGAAAATGACAAGTCTTTCAAAAATAAGGATGTTCAAGCACTTTGCGAGAAATATAATATCCAACACAGTTTCTTGACTCCTTACTAGCCACAAGCAAATGGACAAGCTAAGGCCACCAAAAATACCTTATTGCTATTATCAAGAAACTAGTCAAAGAAAATCATCGAGACTGGAATACTCAAATTCCCTTGGCATTATGGGCTTACCGAAAAAGAATCTGCATGCCTACTGGGGCAATGCCATTTTCATTGGTCTATGGATCTAAAGCAATTATGCCTCTTGAGCTTGAGATCTCCTCATTGCAAATTTCATTGCAAGAATTCATAGATGACGATACTTCTAGACAAGCACGTTGTAACCAACTTACGCTTCTTGATGAAAGATGTATTAATTCTTTAGGGTATTTAAGAGTTTATCAAGATCACCTAAAATATGCTTATAATTCCAAAGTTCATCTATGTGAATTCCAAGTAGGAGATCTTGTTCTTAAAGAGAATCAACAAAAAACCAATGCATTATCGCATCTTCGTGATAAAATCACAGCTAATTGGTTAGGTCCATACATTATCACTAAAAAAATGGGTAAAGGAACTTATAGGATTGCCAGTCTAAAAGAAGTTGAAGAGCCTGAACATCTTAACATCATCCACTTGACAGAATTATATGCTTAATGTGATTTATATATATGTATATATACATGGCTAATACATAAAAATAACATTGCATTTCACACATTACATTTTACAACATTACATTTTACACATTGCATTGCACTCATTTCATTTCACAAATTATATTTCATACATTGCATTAAAAACCATCTTCACACATTTTAGGGGTCATTTATTCAGTTTAGACAATAATTGATCCAATAAAGTCATGTTGCCTTAATCAGGAGCACCTTAAAATCATTATCCATTTCATTACACCATTCCATTATCATTTGCAAGTCATATTTCCATAATCCCTAGGTATTTTCGGTCACTCAACCACTCCTAGTGTTTCTAGAAACCTCCAATACATGTCGAGTTTTCTTTAGGACCAAGTCACTTGATCACGAAGAAAATATTGAATTCTAGGATTTGACTCTAACACTATTGAACCAAACACGATCACACATCTTAAGAATATTTTGTGTCAAATATAGATAACACCATAATCGGGTTGAACCTTGAAGTGAAAAGGGTAACCCTTGCTTGTCCCATCATGCACATAGTCCAAAAATCACAAATAGTGGTTTTTATCACTATCACAATTATTTCAAAACAAAAGAAAGAGTAGTACAGATAGGGTAAAATTCTCATCACACTTTGGTTGAGAATCTGATTCCTCAACACTCTATATATTTTACACATCCCACACCATAGATCCTCAAGTTGTAAGGATAGAACTACATTTCTAGTCATACGGTTAGGTAGTCTGAATTACCAAAGCTTACAAATCAAATTATTGGACTATGGAGCTAATCTCCACAGGGGCTATAGACACTTGACTAGCAGTGGATTATGCTAATGCTTGGCAACACGTCTCTCTTGAAGAGACCTCTGATCACACATAAGGATAAACTAGCTTCTTGGTCTCCTCCATGACAGGTTTCATCTCAATTTATTCAAGTGGGTTAATGAACTCACTTGCACACATATTGGTTCTTGATTTCCTTGAGTCCTTACCATACTAATGATTTGGTAAATGAATTAACTACACACACATTTTATCTTAGATAAATGAGACAACATTTAGTGAGTTTGTCAGATATCACTAGTAGGTCCGAGTCTTTGCAAAATAGTCAGTTTCCCATGTCAACATCCATGTTATTTTTCCATATCAACATCCATATCATTACATGAGTCTTCTATTTCGCATGCCACCATTTTGGTGCCCCTGATTAAACAATAATGCTATACATGGTCAGGAAAAATCTAAACTATGAATGATCATTAGTGCATTAATTAATTTTCATTCATACCCATTATCATTTCATTATCATCTATCACACATATTCACATTCATTCAAGCAAAAAAAATCCATGCAAAATCATAACACACAAGTAAAATCTATGTATATATATCACATACACAGTGAATGCCCGAAGGCTATATACAATGGAGCACCAAGGCTCATATGCAAAAAGTGCATCTAAGCACTATCTATCACCTATAAGAGGACCCCTATGACCCTGACAGAGTCCTATACCTAGAGCCACTATGCCTAGACTCACTATACCTAAAAAACCCAAATATGGAGGAAGAGGGTCAATCTGGCAGGCTAATGTGGTGCTACATCAATCAATCCTCCAAATATTGGATATATCCATATCAAGCCCAAAGTCATATTACATCATGTCTTTGATGATGGTCCCTCTTAAGTAGCTCTACTTGGAGCTTCATGATCCTATCCTCACCTCCACTTGTAGTTGTTCATACCTCTAGATTCATCCAAAATTGAGCTATCTCTGCATCTCACTCTGCCACCATTTGCTTGAGTCTCATCCACTCCTCACTCCGACTTGGAGGTATCTCTAGGACCTTATCTATATAATTATCATCATCATCATATCCATCATCTCTAATATCTAGAGGTTACTCTGCTACATATCTCGCTTGTATCCCTCACCTACTAGACTGAATATGTCTTTGAAATCTAGGAGCCTCATCTATCTCCTCCTCCTCGACCTCTATCTCAACCTCATCCACATTGCCCTCATCCACTATTGAATTATGTACCCATGGTAGTTGTATAGTGAATCATGCATCGCACTTAATAGTAGTCCTTACATCATCCACATTAGGGAGATCTATCTCCCCATCATCCTCATAGGTCACCCTCCATGCCTCAACACAATGTAGACCCGTCTCATCTTGATGGTGCCTATATAGCACTGGTACCTCAGGAATATCTTGTCGTAGCACAAACTACCTCAATACTCATGAGAATTGGATTAGCTCCACCTCACTCTTGTAGCTCCCAACCACCCATATAGCCTACTAAATCCTCCATAGATGCTCCCTATTATCTGTCCAACTAGCACCTCACTATGGTCTCCAAAGCACATGATATGGTGTCAACCCTACCCATAAATCCCTATAATCCTAACTATTCTATATAGGGAAACTCACCTTAACCTACTTAGCCACTTGCCATATCAAATCATAGGGATGATCCTCATCCCATGACTCAGTAGGTACGCCCAAAGGTTGAGCCACAATGAAGTGATCCTAACCCCAACACTGTCAGTAAATTGTACCCCAAACCCTTCTACTTCTACCACCTCACCTGGTACAACTATACCAGTAGAGAAGGTACCCATGCATACACCCGAGGATTTTTGATAATATCATACACTAGACTAATCATGTTCCAAGGGTATCGATAGCCAGTGTTGTTTAGCACCACTATATTGGCCAACAGGAACATGACCAAGGTGGGTAATACCTCTAACTTCTTATCAACATACATCACCATTTACATTATCCCTCCAACCTTCACACTCACATCCCACCATCGATCTCCAAAGACCTGGCTCATATCATACTCCTTATTGTGTCCAACCTCAACACATATCCCCTACACCTATACTTTGAGGATGCGATAGACATCCTCAAGTGTCACCATCACCTCACTAGTAGGGAGCTAAAAGGTTCCCCTATTTGGATCCCATCTCTCTACCAAGGTAGAGAGATACCCCTCATCTATCCTCACCACATCAATTTGGGCTGCTCCAAAAAACCCCATAGTATCCAAAAACTTCTACTGCTCATCCCACAACACCTTTCTCACCCTCGATATGAGAGGTGAGAACCTATGTCGAGCCTCCAAGATCCTCTATTTTAGAGCAACATGCATTCCTAAAATAATTACACAAGTCCAAACAAAGAGTGCCAATGACACTTACCTTAGCAACATGCATCTCCACTCCTATTATCACACCCGCACCCTTCATCACCATAGTTTCCACTCCACCTCACTCTTACACTCAACCTCACTTCTTCACTCACTCACTTCCTTAGACACAACTTCTAGAATTTACAAATCCAAGAATGAATCTAATTTCACCTCTATAGACTATTTATAGTTGTTTTTGGTTCACTTAAATTCCCATGGGCGTTCATAGGTGTATTGAAATATTGACCAACATCTGTAGAGTAGTAAACGCTTGACGACATCTATGTTTGGTATCAAAACTTGTAGAAACCAAAAAGATCCGAAAAGGTAGCCTTTCTCCACAAAATCACTTCAAATTGCATCCATACATTCATTCATCATCATATCATGTTTTGTGAAAACAAAAATCGATTTGGACGTTTAATTTTTGTTTGTGACCAAAAGTTGGAAAATTTCCTTACAAGCTTCAAAAAGCACAAAAAATGGTCCAATTTTCATAAAATGATCACATTAATCATTCTAATCATCCATCATAATTTCATTCATTTTTGTGATAACATGGATTTATTTGAGCGGTTAACTTTTATTTGCAATAAAAAGTGGTAAAATTATCCAAAATTGCTCTAAAAATGATCCAAACCAATGCAAAATTTCACAAAATCAAGATATTCATTCATAAATGAATTTTTCATCATCACATCTTCATTTAAACATCATCAAATCCACCAAAAATTGAATTTACATCAAATATTTACCAAGTTCACGTACAATTTCAAGTGCACCTCGTATCTAGTGGTCTATTTTATCTCCTTGTTGATTGCAGCGATTGGCTATCCATGCAATTAGATAAGATGAACAAATCACCATAACGATGCTTGGCCATTTTTCATCATACAACATCTCCTTTTTTAAAAATAAAATCACTTTTGGTCCCTCATAATTTGAGTGAGAATATGCCAAGATAATTTTCTTAATAGCTATCTTTGATGCCCTTTTCCATGAGGTTCCCAACATGGATAACTTTCATCATTCCCTTACAATTGCACCAGTCTCATAGGATGTAGGTCGGTTAAAGTGATTGAGAAACCATTTATAAATTCCATGTGGGAATTAGCTACAATCATGAGTGGTCCCGAAGACAAACTATTTTCTCTTTATTCTGCATTTTCATCACTTTGAATTTCAATGACACCATTCAATAGCATGGAATCACCCTAAAATTGGGGTAATCAAACTTGATTTAGATTTCCAATAGTGGGATACATCTTACATGATCATGGCATCTACACTTGGCAAAAACCCCTTTAATCTGTTGGGGTAAAAATGACATCAATTTACATCATTCATATCATCTGCATTTACATCATACACTTGCACTTGCACCATTCAACTACATTTTCACCCATAATTCTATCAATTGGCTTGTGAGACTCATTTTTCACTCATTCACCAATTGAGGGGGTAAGCTACACATACAAATTCTTTGTCTTCAAAATCATATTTGCGCTCCAAGGAAAGAAAGTTGCTTCATCATGTCAAACCAAGTGTCTCGTATTTTTGCACTACATTATGTTTCACGTAATGCGGTACAAAAAGGGGTATCTATAGACACCAAAATATAACCAGTTGTCATCCATTCGTATCCTCCAATCATAGTTGTCCATTATTTATATATATGTATGTATTTATTTAATATATATTTATATAAATATAAATATTTTATATGTTATATTTATATATATTTAATAAATATATATGTATTTATATAAATAAATCCTAGCCATTTGCCACGTTTTAATCTCAGTCATCCATCCATATCAATCCATGTCACTTGCCCAAGATTAATCTCCACCCTTTCTCATGTTGTAATCTCGATCGCTCTTTTTATGTTGTCAAAATCCTAACATGTTCAAGGGAATATTATAAAATATGATTCATTTTTATGAATCAAGCCCTTACACCCTTGGAAAGCCTTAAGCACCTTAGAAGGTTTTAGGAGAAAATTTGCCCTAGCTATTTCGCTCTCATCATTTTCCCTCACCGCCGCAATCACATCCCCCATTTTCACCACTTCCAAAACTGCGTGAACCAAATATGATTTTGTGACACTTACCTAAGCCCATGAACGTCCTCCAGAGTTCACATAATGCTTTTGGATATTTTTGGAATGCTTTTGGGCATTTGCAATCATCATAGAACACCTCTAGATATTTTTTACAGTAGATTTGCAGTCCCCCAACACTCGAGTGTCTTCTTGGTGTTCGCATGATTCTCGATCATAGAAGTAGAAATAGAGACTGGCATCAATAAGATAAGGTATCCCTTACATTTATTTTATATTATGTACTTTTCATTTATAGTATTATATTGCAACATCTAGGGTTTTATAAGTTTGATCTTTTTGAGGGCCTCACACAGTGGAGCTCTCGTAGGTGCTTCTAATCCCTCTTTGTTCTTTTTCTATTTGCAGGTGTAGGAATCATATTTTAGGAAGCTGTTGCAGCTAGGGTGGTCTTGTAGGGATACACAAGCCCACCCACACTCTTGTTTGGATCAAATACGAGTGAAAAGACACCAGTTATTCTTTGAACTAGGGTTTTGAAACCCTATATTTGTAACATTTGTATCAATACCAAATCATGTTGTAACATTGGAGATTAAGGCTCCATTTATATCAATAAAATATTATCTCTCTTCATTGTGCAATATATTGTGTAATTTATTTTATCTATTGCTTTGGTGTTGTTCATTTTTTTGGTTTATAATATAGGTCATTCAGTGTGGTTTTCTTACAAATATTAAGGGAAAATTTCTCCAAAAATTTATCTACCAATTGTTCAAATATGCAAATGTTGTGGTGAGGTATATGGTTATACCAGTCTTGAGCGTCTCTTCCCAATGTCTAAGGAAACGTTATGAGTATAAAAGCATCTTGATATTGAATTCGAAAGCATGAGTGAATGAAGATGGTGATGTGCTCTTTAGGGTCCTCAGTCCCTTTAAATTTATCAAATTTTGGTTCTATAAAGTCTGTCGTATATGGCGGTGATGGTACTAAAAATGGATAGGTTGATTGACTAGTTGTCTCGAGGTAGGCTTCTGGTACATCATACCAAGAGTATGTTGAATCAAGTTATCAATCTGTTATTATATTTCTTGGATTTTAGGGTCCTCCTCGTGTGTGTGGAAGCCCTGAATTGTTTGATAATCATGTGAAGGTGGGGTGTATGGGGTGATGAATTGTTGAGGTTGAATGTGAAGTTGATGGTCATATGAATTGAAGGATGCTTGATGATGTTGGGCATGTTGTTGTACTTGGTGGTGGAATGATTATTGTTGATGAAATGGAGGTGAGGTTTGGGGAATGTGAGTGTGTTGGGTTGCGAAAGTGGAATGGATGTGGACTAACGGAGGTGTAGGGATGGAGATAGTAGAATATTGCGATGCCCAAGATGGATTTAAGGTGAAGAAGGTGTGTTGGCTTGGCATGGAATAGGGTTTAAAATATACCACTTGTTTGTTTTTGGGGGTAAGAATGAGTGTCTTGCTGGCCCATGAGCAATTGATTGAGGTATTGTCATACTTGTTGTATGGTAATTTCTAAAGCATACTGTGTGGGCATGATGGATGTGGATGTGGGTGAGGTGTAGGTGTTTGCAATGTTGGTGGATTTTTGTGGAGGGTAAGTTGTGAAAGGAATAATAACATAATGAGAGTTAGTGGATGAAATGGTAGATGGAATTTGCAAAGTTACATTAACATGTGCTTCGTAGAGTGGATTGGTATAGGTAGATGGGATGGAGGTACTTTGGCTATGTTGTGGTGGAGACATGTGATGTGAAGGTACGAATGATGCCTTGAAAAGAGGGTTGGTGTAGACTTGGTTGAAGGTGTGAGGATGTGAATGGGCAAGTTTCAGTTGAGAATAAGGAAATAAACTATGTGGTATGTTAAGTTGTTCTAAGACTAGTCTAGTTGGTCTCAAGTAAGCTCCAAATTATGTATAATTTTGTGCGATTCTTTTTAATTTTTTTTATCTATGGTGTTCATACAATTTCCAAGAAACCCTCTTTTACTCAACCAAATTGGTGATCAAGAATACCAATACCAAGTTCCTTAAAATAACCTAGGGTACACCTCTTAAGATCCACCCCGAATCAACAAGTGATTCCAATAGTGGAGGGTTTGCCTAGTTCTTCCACCCTGAATCATCAATTTATTCCAACAGTGAGACTAAGCTCGAGTACCAATAACTTGTTACAAAATGAAAAATTAAGAAGCGAGAGACTTTAGCCTAAAGTGCATCTATTTATACTTTTTTGTATTAATGCAAACAACACTCAAAGTAAAAAGTAAACACCACAAAATAACAAAAACTTAATTTTAATGCGATGAATGTTCTAATGCAACTAACATGGATGCACAAATTTAAATCTATCATATGTGCAGACTATATGGAGAAATATTTGTAAATGCCTAAGATGAAAAAATGTGTTGCTTTTTAAATAGAAAGCATAATTTCTTTTCAATCTCTCTTTAAAAAGCAAAAAATGGAGGTGGGGTTTGATCAAGACTTACTAGGAAACCTACGTATTTATTCCCAACTCTCTTGGACATAGTGCAGAGTTCCCTAGATGTAGTGAGGCATATCTCAAACATAGTAAGGCATCCCTCAAACATGGTAGGGCATTCGTGTGACCATAGATCCAATCCTACTATTCCTAGAAATCCTAGTTTCATGATTTTTGCATGATTGAATATCTAAAACCTGCAATAAAAATAGAAAAAGTAGATCAAAATTTGACAAGGTATATTAAAATAAGAAACCCTTTGGGGGTCCCACCGTGATCGCCATTTTGTAAAGTAAAAAGCAACAACACCAAGATAACAATACAAAAAACAACACAAAATATATTGCACAATGAAGAAAGAATATTGTATTAATATTATGGGAGCCTTGATCTCCAATGTTACAATGTAATTTTTGTTGATACAATGATTACAATTGAAGGGTCTAAAAACCCTTGTTTACAAAGAATATTTGGTGTATTTTACATCATATTTTACTCCAAACAAGATTTTGGGTGGGCTTCTGTATCCCTACAGGACCACCCAAGCTGCAACAGCTGTCAAGAATAGGTTTTTTATACCTACAGATAATTATCAACACCAAACAAGTCAGTTGCATGTGTGGAGGATCCACTATATGAACCCCTATGTGAAACAAATCTACTAACCCTAATTTTTGCAATAATGGAATGTAAGCTAAATACAAATAACTTTGAGTTATAAAAAAATAAATCTTTTACCTTGTCAAGATTATACCTGTGATTCTAATCTGCATTCCTGCTTCTATGATCTAAAAATACATGAACACCTGGATGCGTTTGAGGGTTTGTTATCAAAAAATTTGTTATGAGGAAACACACTGGAGTGTTCTAGAAGGGTTGTGAATGCCCTGTAGCATTATTGGAATGCTCAAAAACATTCGAGGGATGCTCAACAACATTCGAGGGATGCTCAATATAATTTGAAGGTTTCTATGAAGGGTACTATAGAACTAGATCTGGTTCATAGTGGTTATGGTGATAGAAAATGAAGGATGCGATAGCGGTAAGTATGGAAATGGTTAGTGAAATTCTAGGGTTTTGATGAGGAGGGATGCAATGGATTTGAAATAAATTGACGACTTAATCGCTTAACCTCATTCACAAAAGTGAATGATCTTTTATAACTTACCTTCAACATGTTAGGGTTTTGATGACACCAATGGGTGACCAAGATTAAATAATGATGAATGGCTAATATTATGTCTTTGATATGTGATATAGATCAAGTTAGATGGATGGCTAAGATTATATTGTGATGGGTGATTATGATTTATTCATATATATTAAATATATATATATATATATATAATATTAATATTTATATACATAAATATAAATAAATATACATACATATAAATAAATAATGGATGGTTGTGATTGGCAGATGCATGAAATACAAGTGGCTAGGATTTGGTGTGTACAGTACGATAGGGTTTGCAAAGGAAAGAATATTAGAGGATCAAGCTTTCAAAATTGTATACTTATAAATTTGGCATTAGGGGTAAATCATGGGCAGATATTATTCAGAGATCAAGGAAAGAATTGGGCAAAAATTAGTTAAAAATATATATATTTTCTCTTGATGCAATAAAATTATTTAGTAAAATAACCCTACCCAAAGAATTGACAACATGGAACTTCATATCAAATATTTTATAATTGATAAAAAAATATATTAGATGGTCATTCAATGACAAAAGTTATGCAAATTTTTGATTTGATGCTAAATTGAAGCCTTATCCTCTTATCTCTGACTCAAAATGTAAATGATTTGCTCAAGCATGCCTAACATGTAAAGGTCCAAAGGTCAAATACTATACTAATATGAGCAACAAATTTTGATCATGAATTTATTTTATTTAAATGGTTGAATGAGAGGAACTCGAACAAATTGAATATGAACTTCAAAAGATGTTTTAAGAGTTTTATTTGTCGATTTTTACACAAAAAGATGAGTTGGTTTGGAATTGATCAAAGGATGGTAGATACTTCATCAAGTTGAGATATGAGGATTTAAAGCAATACAAAATTTCTTCTCCCAAATATTTTTCTTGGAAGAATGTTTGGTCATTAGAGGCTCTTCCTAAGGCTTCAACATTTTTTTGGTTAGCGGTTCAAAGTAAGATTCGTATAGGAGAGAGTCTACAAAGAAGAGGATATTATGGACCTTTTAGATGTGCCTTGTGTGAGAAGTATTTAGAAACATCAGACCATTTACTTCTTCACTATCCCTTTGCTCACACCATTTGGGGTTACTTTTTTTTTTTAAATATGAAATTATATTGGGTAGATCCATCAACATTGAAAGAATTGATGAATTATTGGATTAATTATTTTAAAGCTAAAGCGTTACATATTCTATGGAGGATTGGCCTGTCATTATTTTTTGGAATTAATGGATTGAAAGGAATAAAATAAAATTTAAAAATAAATCTCAAATCATGCACAATTTTGGAACCACATTATTGCCTTTCTTGTCGAATGTCTACAAATATAGTGCTCAACATGGAAAATCTCAAGTGTAGAAAAAGAAGTGCTAATAACTTGGCTATAGGATTTGAACAAGAGTCATATATGATAATAGAATTAAAACAAAGGATCTACATTGATCTAGGGTAAAATGAAAATGTCCAAAATTTGGGTTTATCAAAATTAATTTTGATGGTGCTTCTAAAAATAATTTGGGAAAAGCTAGAGGAGGTGGTATTTTTAGAAATAGTGAAGACAAAATTATCCTCACTTACTCAGAATCATATGGAAATTCAACTAACAACTATGCATAGGCTAAGGCACTTCTTACAAGGATAAAATTAAAATAGAAAAATGATGGAAATATATTTTAATTGAGGAGGATTCACAAATTATCATCAAAAATGGATGTGGAGACTAAATTAAAAATAATATTATTGTTGATATTCATCATCTATTACTATAGGCAATCTCTTGGAAGTGTGAGCATATTTATAGATGATATTGAGTAGCAGATAATTTTGCCAATTGTAGTGTTGATCTTCATCTTGGCGAAATTCAAATTCTAGAAGGCAACTCAACAAGTGAGATTTTATCTCTTAACCAAAATGATGTCAAGGATCTAATTCTAGAAACATAACACTTTGAGGAAGTTAAAGAATATATTTAATAGAAAATAAATTGTGATAAAAAAGGCATGTTGGATATGATTTAATTGACATAACATCAAATGTAATATTTTGGTATTTTAATGGGAGTGGCCCCCAAAAGAAACCACATATAAATTATTAAATATAGATAAGTGACATTTAAAAATAAAATATTTTAATTAAAATATAAATAAAGGTATGTTAAATATAATTTTAAAAATATATAATTTTTAAGATTTAGTAAATATGAATATATTTAAAAGCTTTAAAAATACAAGTAATTTTATTTTTTTAATTTAAAAAACAATATATAATTAAATATGTATCCATTGAAAAGTAGATGTTCATAAGATAGATATGTAAAGGTAGAAAAACAAATATCTTGAAAAATGTCTCATCTTTCAAAAGCCATATATTTGAATATAGTTGTTTGATTTAGATGATTATTACATCATTTTATGTGTAATTTGAAGATATTTGAAATGAGTTGTCATATGAAAGAATCCAATTAGTATTAAGGGAGATACACTCATGTGAATATAGTCATCCAGAACAAGGGCAACATTAGGGTAAATTTTTCTAGAAAAAATGTTTCATCTTCCAAGATCCATCTCTTTGTGAAGGATTGCTAGATTCAAATGATTATTTGATCAATTTTTGTGGAATTAGAATATATTTAAAATGAATGGTCATACGAAGTAATATGAGTAATATTGAGAGAAATATAACCCTGTGAAGGCAACCATCAAGAGCAAGGGTAGTGACAATTTTTTAAATCATGAAAAAATTTATCTAAGTTTAATTTTTAGCTTTATTATATTTGAAGTTTTGCATGCAAATTATTATGGGTTTAGTTTCAAATAAATAATATAATCACTATAGGATACACAGATAAATTCTAGTAGATATTGACTTATAGTGCTATTTATATGGATTGATTTATAGCTAAATTTTTATAATCATCCCTAGTAATAGAGGTTAAGGAGGACCTCATAAAGTAGTGATCCTCATTGCTCAAAGATAAGGTAGTCATTAGTAAATTAAATGTATCTTGGTCAGGGTCTTTAACTCTGATAAAATGGATTGATAGGAGTTGGACGTATCTAGGAGTATGCCTATCCTTTATTATCAAAGGTTTATTCCTATCCATATTCTATTCTAGGGAGGAAAGAGTAGAATTCTAAAAGGGGATCCTTGGTTTATGGAAATATTAGGACTCGTCCTTATTTGCTGGTATGAAGGTTTTACACCTAAAAATATAAATATTTTATTAGTACCAATTTATGTATAAGGATGTATGGGTTTACCATTGAATTATGAGAAATGGATACCTTCAAGATAATTGAACACAATTTGGAAGACTTCCTTGAGATTTCAAAAACTACAAAAGATAGAGACTTTGTCTATTTATGTATGGATATTGGTCATGATTGATATTATTAAACCTTTACAAGAAATCATTCTTAAGTATGGGGGTAAGTTGTGGACCAAAACCATTGATTAGGGAAACACATATTTTAGATGTAGAAGATGCCATGACATGGGGCATATTAAGAGATCATGCCGTAAGAAGAATCTAGTAGAAACATATGTAAAAAATTGCAAGAGAAACTTACAAATGGATATGGACGAGGATGGTTTTGAACTTTCAAAAAATAGGTCTAAATAGATTAATGTAAATAAATAATGGAGGCCAATAGATAAGGATATTGGAAGAAATACCAATTATTTTGAGGCTTTAGCCTATGGAGAAAAATCAGATCATAGCTTAGAGGGCATGATATAACATGATCAAAATATTAACAAGAAATCATCTACTCAATCTAAACCTGATTTATGGATGAATATTCCTGTTGAACCTAAGAAATGTGACACATAATATTTTGAATACTCTTTTGAAATACCACGCACCGTTCAGAAGGAAAGTGGTAGAGAAAATGTAATGTTAGATGTTATTACCTCTACCATTATCAAGTAAATACCAAAAAATGAGCAAGATAAGTCAAAAGCTTCCTTAGTAGAGCTAGGAGAGGATAAATCTAATGAAAAGAAAAATTGTGAAAGAATATTGAGGAACATAATAAGATATATCCTAATACTAACAAGGAAAAAAATGGAAAACTTAAAATTATCAAGTGAGAGCTAAGGAATCAAGATCAAACATAGAAGGAACACAATCTAAGTTGGTTGAAATTCTCTTTATCAAACAATAAAATAACATCGGTAATTCATAGGAGGCACCAACATCCCCTAATGAGATATGATTACCATATCATGAAATATAAGGGGTTCTAATACCCCTTCAAAGGAGAGGTGTATTGGGGACCTATGTTTAAGTAATAAGCCTAATATTATTTGTATCCAAGAAACTAAAATGATAATGAAAGAAGTTTTCAAAACTATGAAAGTAGTATGGACAAAATGTGAATGGATTCTTTGGATTCATAAGGAGTGAGAAGGAAAATTCTAACATGTTGAAATCTAGTTAGAACATCTTATGAAACCATTCATAAAATTGGGCATTAGATAGACTCTTTAGACACATGCTATGTTGCATATATTCATTTCATCCTTATCAATGTTTATAGACCTAAAACTCAATTATGTAGATCAATAGTATGGAGTGGGATTGAAGCCTTTATGAGAAGTAAAGACCAAGAAACCAAATTCACGAGCATAGGATATTTTAATACCATAACCAAGTTGGATGAAAATTTTGAAGGAATTAGGAAACTAACACAAAGTATAAGAGATTTATCAAATTTTATTCAAAATAATAGTCTATGGGAAGTTGAGTTTGAAGAGGAGAATTATATATGGACCAACAACAGGACAGGACAGAACCAGAGAGCAAAAAAATAGACAAATGCATACTCTCATAACATTGTCTAGATAAAGGAAATTGTACTAAAAATAGTACCTTTACAAGGATTGGTTCATATCACTGGCCAATAAGAGTTAAAATGGTGGTAAGTGAATTAGAAAAAAATATAATATTTTTAATGAGCATATGTGAGAAGATAATTCTCAATTTGTTGATATGATAGCCTAGATATGGAATTTTCTAGGAAACAGTGGGTTGTATACACTTCCAAATCAAATTAAATCAATGATAGCTAGATTAAAAGAATGGAACAATAACAACTTCAATACATTTTTTAGAAGAAAGAATTACTAAAAGAGAAACTTCTAAAATTCTAAAAAATGAACACAATAATCCAAGCTTAAAGGAAAGGGAGTTTCTTAGTGAATATCATAATATTTTAAAGAACAAATTTTTTTGAGATTAAAACTGAGACATACTTGGTTAAAAGAAGATAAAAACACAATTTTTTTCATAGGATGGCAATAGTACAAAGATCAACATCCAAAATTAGTAGAAGGGGTTTGGATTGAAGACCAAAGCAAAATTAGAAAGGAGAAAATTTGTTTTACTAGAATATTCTAGGACTGGAGGAGATTGAAGTCTTAATAATAAACTACTACAAGAAGTACCTTCATAATAGATGAATACAATAGCAAATTTATTGAGCCTATTACTTTGGAAGAAGTTCATTCAACTATTTTTTCTTTTGATAAGGATAAATCCCTAGGTCCGTATGGACTCTCTATAGCATTCTATCAACATAATTGGGAAATAGCAAAAGATTCTTTATTGGAGGTAGTGGAACAGTCGAGGATAAAATAATACATACCTTACAAAATAAATTCAACATATCTTAACTTGATTCAAAAAAATAAGAATGCATAATTATTTAATTCATTCAAGATGATAAGTCTATATAAAATGGCATATAAGATAATATCCAAAGTGATAACAAATCGATTAAGACCAGTATTAGAAAAAAAAAAAATTATAAAATAAAGGAGGATTTATGTAAGCGAGATAAATTTTGGACGAGATTAGAGTAGCTCATGAAGTAATACATTTAGCAGCTTCTAGAGAAGAGAGAGCAACAATATTAAAACTTAATATAAATAAAGCCTATGATAGAGTTAAATGAGATTTCTTCTTGTGGTATTAGAAAAGTTTGAATTTGGGAAGAAATGGATCAGATGGATTATAGCTTATGTCTCTATGGTATCATATTCAATGTTGGTAAATGGGCTAGAAGCATAATCATTTGAATCCAAGAGGGGTCTTAGATATAAATATCCTCTATCACCATATTTGTTCATTATTATGGTAGAGTTTTTGTAAGGAACCTAAAGAAGACATACAGATATGGGCTAATAAGAAAACTTAAGGCTAGTAAAAACATTGACAACATCACCATCATCAGTTTGTAGATGATACAACCCTTTTTTGGAAGGTTAGTAAAAATGAGGTATGATATTTAAATAACTTATTAAATAAAATTGAAAGAGCAATGGGGCAAAAATTTGGTAGGAAAAAATCTAAAATTTACTTCTTAAACACCCCAACTAGAATTAAAACAAGGATATGTAGGTTACTTCAAATGGAGGAGGTAGATTTACTAGCAACATATCTAGGGATGCCCTTTATGAGGGGAGAATGATGATGGAATCATGGAATCCAATTATAAGTAAAGTTTAGAATACATGGAAAGGCAGATGATTATTGTTAGTAGGAATATTCAAGCTAATTAAATTAGTATTACAGGTCATTCCAACATTTTGTGTCCTTATTATATCAAAATTGGTAGAAAAACATTTTATCTATATTATGTTGTCATTGTTATGGTCAGAATTACATGATAAAAGAAATTTTCCTTTGGTGAAATGGAGCAAGGTGTTGAAGAACACAAGCTTATACTGAGAGGGGGGGTGAACAGTATAAGACCTCTTTTTACTTTTTCCTTTATATTACAAAATAGTAAAGCAATATACCCACAACAATATCAAAACAATGCACAATATCATCCACAAAGTGACACCAATTTTTACGTGGTTCACCCAGAATGGTTGGGCTACGTCCACAAAACTTTTCTCTAAAAGTTATCTCAAAGTTCTTTGGGAATCCTTCCCAATTACAATGTTTATGAGCCTCGGCCCAAAGGAGATACCTTCCCCCAATCTGAATTTATGAGCCCCTCGCTCAAAGGAGATACCTTCCCCTATGCTTTGGAAATGATCCCTCAGAAGATCAACTGTCTCTACCTCTTGCCAGCACGTGGAACTCCTTTCCACCGAAGACCTCCTGTCCTCAATGCTTAGCCTAAGAGACCTCTCGCCTTCTATGATCACGTCCACAGCAGCTCAAGCAACCTGTACCAAACACAGTCGATCTAGCACAAGTCTTCCTCTGTCTGTTAGATCTGTCCAACACTTGAACAGATCAATCCTCTACACACAAGCCTTCTCAAAGACTTGCCAAATCTGTCCTCAGGTTCTTCTCAAAGAACCAATGCACCTCTATCCTTAAGCAGCAGCACTCCGCATTCGTCTTTGCCCTTGTGCTCTCTACGCCCTCTGCTCTCTTTGTGCAATCATAGCCGCACTTGATCGAACTTCAACCTTTGCACCTCTGCATAATCACAGCGGCACCGTCTTCGCACACTCTGCTTCCTTTGCGATCTTTCACACTTGGAATGATTCGACGAAATGCACTCTGCACACTATGATCGAATTTTGCACTCTGCTCTCGATGATCGAACTTCTTGCTCTGCGCACTATCTGCGAACGTCGCATTACAACCACTCATTCATCCTTCAACTCTCCAAACAGCCCTCCTTTTATAACAAAATTTTCATGATGAAAACTTTAATCTTAGTCGGTTGTTATACCAAAAACAAACCCTAATCTACGTCGGCTGCAAGCCCTAATTTTTGTCGGCTAAAATTTAACTTTGTCGGCTTCACTGCCTCTGTAACTCTTCTGTAGCTTCTGCCGTGAAACTACAACATGTCGCGATATCGTGACACCTTTGCAACCGTACACTTTCTTTTGGCTTTTGTCGCGATATCGCGACACTTCAGCCTTTGACGACTTCAACCAAGCTCTTGTCGCGATATCGTGACACTTTTGTCTTTGTCAGCATCAATTTTGCTTTTGTCGCGATATCGCGACACTTCTCCCTTCGTCGACCTTCTTTCTACTTTTGTCGTGAAATCATGACACTTCTCCTATAGAAGACCTGCATTCGGTTTCTATCATGAAATCGTGACACTTTCGCTTCCTTGCACTCTTCTCTGCTTGCACTAGCGAAAACATGACATGTCACGAAATCGTGACACTTTCGCCTTTGAGCTCTTCCTTCTTGAATTTGTCATGAAATCATGACGCTTCTTCTTCCAAGCTCTTTCATTTTGCTTCTGTCATGAAATCGTGACTCTTCTCCTATTGAAGACCTACTTTCTATTTCTATCATGAAATCGTGACACTTTCTCCAACCGTATGCTGCCATCTCAATCAGTCATGAAATCGTGACACTTTCTGCATCCGTAAGCTTTCTCTTCAACCTGTCATGAAATCGTGACGCTTTCAGCTTTCGTACGTCTTCTTTGCAACCTGTCACAAAATCATGATGCTTCTCATTTCAGACTCTTCCCTTTGCTGCATGTCACGAAATCGTGACAGTTCTCACTTCGAGTTCTGTAGCATGTCACAAAATCGTGACACTTTATCTTGCTTCCACTTTGTCTTCTGACTTGTCACGAAATCGTGACACTTTTTCTCCTTAGCGCTTTTCTTTTCTTCGGGTCACGAAAACCCGACATGTCATGATATCATGACACTTTTTCTCCCGGACTCTCTCTCCTGCATTATGTCATGAAATCGTGACACTTTTTCTTTCGGACTCTCTCTCCTGCAACATGTCACGAAATCGTGACACTTTTTCGTCCGTTCAACCTTCCTTGCAATATGTCACGAAATCATGACATTTCTGACTCCGAACATTCTCTCTCCTCTTTGAGTCGCGAAACTGCGACATGTCGCGATATCGCGACACTTTTCTAACTTGCTTTCTTTCGAACCTGTCATGTCGTAACCTTCATCAAAACAAATTATTTTACATCAAATCAAATTCCTTCAAAAGCTTCTTGACATCAATGACAACTTATACACTTGAGCAAAGGCAATGTACCCAAGGTACCCAAAATTGCCAACAATCTCCCCCTTTGTCATTGATGGCAAACCTTTACTGAAAACACGTCTCAGGAGCCAAAACTGAAACCAACTATGCTAACAACTGAGAAACTGTGCCCACAACCGAGAATCTTCCTTTGAAGTTTTGCTCCCCCTGACTTGAAGCTTTCCTCTTCACTTGAAGCTCTCCCCCTTACTCATATCTCTCCCCCTTTGTCATCAATGGCAAAGGGTCACCTTTGGGGCTCGGGACTAAGAATGAGCCTCTTAGCTTAGTCCCTCCCCCACCTCCTGATGAGGTGATTAATTCTGGGGTGGGAGTAAAACTCCCATTAGGCACTGATCATCATCAGCGTCTATAATTTCCTTGTCGGGCCTTCTCTTGAACTCTTTGTCCATATTCCTGTTCTTGTTATCATTCCTGTTCTTATCCATGCCTTGATCCTTGGACCTGTTCATACCACTGTTCCTATTCCTGTACCTTGGAAGTTCAGCTCTACACTGTCTGATTGTGTGACCTTCATTGTTGCACTTGAAACACTTGATGATGTTGTTTCTCTGAGGTAAACCTGATCTTTGAATCCACCAGTTTCGCCCGAACCTATTCTCGACCAAACTTGTTCCTGTTATTTACCTTGCAATAGACTGCCTTGTGCCCAAACCATTGACAAGAGTAGCAATACCCTTGAAAGAAACTAGCACTTCTAAAATTGTCATTTACCTTCTTCACTTGAGCCATGCAATGTGAAGCCATGTGACCAAACCTGTGACACGCAAAACATCTCGCCTTGAAATTTTCCTTTATTTGACCTCTTGGGTCCTGAAAACTTCTTCTTCTCATTCTGAATTCTGTTTTCTGTTTCTGCGCATCTATCATTCAAGGACTCATGATCTGAAATACTTTCCTCATCAGAACTCTCTTCCTTTTGGAGTCTCTTACTAGACTCTCCAACTTGTTCCTTGCGTGGCTTAACAAAACCAAGGCCTGTTTTATCTGTTGTCTTTCTTTGACCTTTGATGAGTGACTTAACCTTTTTGGAGCTATCTTGAAACCTGTAAAGCTTATCCTTGTACTCTTTAATTTCCTCTTTCAAAGAAGCCATTTTCTGTTCTAACTCACTATACTCAAGAACCTTAGACTCTAACTCATCCTTGAGTTCTTGCGTCTTAGCTATAGAGAAATCAAGATTTTCTATAAGATCATCTCTCTCCATACAACATTCATCTAACTTATCCTTGAGTCTAGCATTCTTCTTTCTTTCCTTTTTCAAAGCACTAAGAGCACTACTAAGTTCACTTTCATGATCCTTTATTTGTTTGCTTTCTGAATCATCAAAGCCTTTTCCAGATTTCTTATCACTAGAGGTGCTACCCTTTTCAAAAACCATACATGCATCTTCCTTATAGTTTTCTGAAGCATCCTCATACATACTAGAAACCAAATCATTATTTGTGCAATCATCCTCAAGGTGACCAAAATTTCCACATCTAAGACATTTCATGATAATGAATCTATGTTTCGGTTCTTCCTCTTTTTTCGATATGAACAACATCTCATTTTCATTATCACTTGAAGAACTTTCACTATCACTACTAGAACACTTACTTGCTTTGTCTAGGTAGAAACTCTTCTTGTGCTTGTGAGAATACCTCTTTCCTTGATTGTTGTGCTCATCTTTGTTCTTTCTGTGATGCTTGTGCTTTTCAGAATCCTTGCTCTTAGAATCCTCGTTTATCTTCATCACTTTCATCCTTGGGAACAAGACAGTCTGTAGCATAATGACCAAACTTTCCACAATTGAAACATCTTATATTTTTCACGCTTTTGTGCTTTCTAGAGAATTTGCCTTTCTTGTTGTAATATGCCTCTTCATCACTAGAAGACTCATCACTCTCTTGAAGCTGTTTACCCTTGGATTTCTTGGTAGCCTTGAAAGTTGCCTCTTTCTTGACGTCAACCTTCACTTGAGTTCTCAACTCAAATGCTGCAAGTATACTATGGAGCTCATCCTTTTTCAACTTATCCAAATCTTTAGCTTCCTCAATAGCAGAAATATTTTCACTAAATCTATTAGGAAGAGATCTTAAAATCTTATCACAAACATCATTTTCAGCAAGCTCAAGACCTAAGTCTTTCATGGAGTTAACAACCTCATCCATACGAAGCATGTAGTCACTAATATTTTCATCATCATTCATCTTGAGTTGTTCAAACATACCTTTGAAGTGTCTCAACTTGGCCTTTTCGACATTTGTATCACCCGTATGAACCACCTGCAATTGTTTCCACATTTCACTAGCTGTCTTGCAGTGAATCACTTTGGTGAGATCTGCTTTCTGTAAGCCTTTCAGGATTGCATTCATTGCTTTTGAATTGCTGTGATGTAGGAGCCTTTCTTCTTTAGTATTTGGACCATGTACAGGAATAGTGTACTCATCTTCAATTACTTCCCATACCTCATTACCAAGTGCCATTAGATGAACCTTCATCCTTGCACTCCAAAGACCAAAATCTGACCCATCAAGAATAGGTGCTGCACTGCCACTTGAATAATCCATTGTGTTCTTTACTAGCTTTTCCTTCAAGCTGTTAAACTTTTCGAAGGCACCCGCTCTGATACCAATTGAAGAACACAAGCTTATACTGAGAGGGGGGGTGAACAGTATAAGACCTCTTTTTACTTTTTCCTTTATATTACAAAATAGTAAAGCAATATACCCACAACAATATCAAAACAATGCACAATATCATCCACAAAGTGACACCAATTTTTACGTGGTTCACCCAGAATGGCTGGGCTACGTCCACAAAACTTTTCTCTAAAAGTTATCTCAAAGTTCTTTGGGAATCCTTCCCAATTACAATGTTTATGAGCCTCGGCCCAAAGGAGATACCTTCCCCCAATCTGGAATTTATGAGCCTCTCGCTCAAAGGAGATACCTTCCCAAACCTCCTCCGCTCTGGAAATGATCCCTCAGAAGATCAACTGTCTCTACCTCTTGCCAGCACGTGGAACTCCTTTCCACCGAAGACCTCCTGTCCTCAATGCTTAGCCTAAGAGACCTCTGCCTTCTATGATCACGTCCACAGTAGCTCAACAACCTGTACCAAACACAGTCAGTCGGTCTAGCACAAGTCTTCCTCTGTCTGTCAGATCTGTCCAACACTTGAACAGATCAATCCTCTGCACACAAGCCTTCTCAAAGACTTGCCAAATCTGTCCTCAGGTTCTTCTCAAAGAACCAATGCACCTCTATCCTTAAGCAGCAGCACTCCGCATTCATCTTTGCCCTTGTGCTCTCTACGCCCTCTGCTCTCTTTGTGCAATCACAGCCGCACTTGATCGAACTTCAACCTTTGCACCTCTACGCAATCACAGCGGCACCGTCTTCGCACACTCTGCTTCCTTTGTGATCTTTCACACTTGGAATGATTCGACGAAATGCACTCTGCACACTATGATCAAATTTTGCACTCTGCTCTCGGCGATCGAACTTCTTGCTCTACGCACTATCTGTGAACGTCGCACTACAACCACTCATTCATCCTTCAACTCTCCAAACAACCCTCCTTTTATAACAAAATTTTCATGATGAAAACTTTAATCTTAGTCGGCTGTTATACCAAAAACAAACCCTAATCTACGTCGACTGCAAGCCCTAATTTTTGTCGGCTAAAATTTAACTTTGTCGGCTTCACTGGACTCTCTTATGTAGCTTCTACCGTGAAACTACAACATGTCACGATATCATGACACCTTTGCAACCGTACACTTTCTTTTGGCTTTTGTCATGATATCGTGACACTTCAGCCTTTGACGACTTCAACCAAGCTCTTGTCACGATATCGTGACACTTTTGTCTTTGTCAGCATCAATTTTGCTTTTGTCGTGATATCGCGACACTTCTCCCTTCGTCGACCTTCTTTTTGCTTTTGTCACGAAATCATGACACTTCTCCTATAGAAGACCTGCATTCGTTTCTGTCATGAAATCGTGACACTTTCGCTTCCTTGCACTCTTCTCTGCTTGCACTAGCGAAAACATGACATGTCACGAAATCGTGACACTTTCGTCTTTGAGCTCTTCCTTCTTGAATTTGTCATGAAATCGTGACGCTTCTTCTTCCAAGCTCTTTCATTTTGCTTCTGTCATGAAATCGTGACTCTTCTCCTGTTGAAGACCTGTTTTCTATTTCTGTCATGAAATCGTGACACTTTCTCCAACCGTATGCTGCCATCTCAATCAGTCACGAAATCGTGACACTTTCTGCATCCGTAAGCTTTCTCTTCAACCTGTCATGAAATCGCGACGCTTTCAGCTTTCGTACGTCTTCTTTGCAACCTGTCACGAAATCGCGACGCTTCTCATTTCAGACTCTTCCCTTTGCTGCATGTCACGAAATCGTGATAGTTCTCACTTCGAGTTCTGTAGCATGTCGCGAAATCGTGACACTTTATCTTGCTTCCACTTTGTCTTCTGACTTGTCACGAAATCGTGACACTTTTTCTCCTTAGCGCTTTTCTTTTCTTCGGGTCACGAAAACCCGACATGTCGCGATATCGTGACACTTTTTCTCCTGGACTCTCTCTCCTGCATTATGTCGCGAAATCGTGACACTTTTTCTTTCGGACTCTCTCTCCTGCAACATGTCGCGAAATCGTGACACTTTTTCGTCCGTTCAACCTTCCTTGCAATATGTCACGAAATCGTGACATTTCTGACTCCGAACATTCTCTCTCCTCTTTGAGTCGCGAAACTGCGACATGTCGCGATATCGCGACACTTTTCTAACTTGCTTTCTTTCGAACCTGTCATGTCGTAACCTTCATCAAAACAAATTATTTTACATCAAATCAAATTCCTTCAAAAGCTTCTTGACATCAATGACAACTTATACACTTGAGCAAAGGCAATGTACCCAAGGTACCCAAAATTGCCAATAGGTGTGTGATGATAAAACTAGGGGAGGTCTTGGTTTAATATTTTTTATGAATGCAAACTTAACTCTAAGAGGAAAAATAATTTTGAGACTGTACAAAGAGATTCAAAGAGAATGGATATGAGTTATTATAAGTACACCAGGCCCAAAAACCCAAGATTAATATTTATCATATTCTCACTACTAGACCATTTTTTAGTATGGAATGGTTTAAAAAAAAAATTATCTAGTGATTGAAGATCTAATATGGGTGGTAGGAATTGGAGAAAAAAATTATGTTTAGATGGATACTTGGTATGATAAAAAACCATTCAATTTGGTTCTAATTTTGAAACCATGGATGAGATTACTTCAAGATAAATATGGTGATAGGGTTTCAAACATAGTGTACAAGGATCATGAAGGAAGATACAAATGGAAAGAAGGTTTTTATACAAGTATACTAGACAATGTTGCTAGGAGGTAGTTGAGCAGAAATATAACAATAATGAATAATCCAAGGGGAGCTAAGGATAAGCTAATTTGGGTGTTGAATATCTTAAGAGAGCACATAGCAATAAGGGAATATAATGTAAAACACTAATAAAATAGGAAGATCGTAAGAATATAGATATATTTGGGATAACTCAAGATTTCCAAGAGTCAAAATGTTTGTATGGCTAGTAGGTCACAAGAAAATTTTATCCTAGGATAACCTAATGAAAAGAGGTTTTCATGGCCCCTCATAATGTGTTCTATGTAAAAAGGAGAATATAGACCATCTCTTGGGACAATATTTAATAGTATAGGAACTATGGCAATGGATTATTAATATGTTTGGTAAATGCATGATGATGAATGGTAGAATTGAAGAATGGTTAAAGCAATGACATAACACTTTTAAAAGTGAGATGTTACAAAAAATCTAGGATACATTGAAAGATACAATACTCTGAATTGTAATGTTGGAAAGAAATAAAAAATATTTAAAGGAAAGAAAAGCAATTTAGAGGTAATGAAAAGAAATATTTTTTTATCCATAGAGAATTCTAAACCAGCCCTATCAACTCATCCGATCCCTAATATTGAAGAAAAGAGCCTTGATAGATGGAGTCAAGTCATCAAGTGAAATTATGATGTTGGGTACAGGAGAAACAAAAGAAAAATAAAGAATATAAGTGGAAACCACTGGAATAAGAGTTGGTCAAATTAAATTTTGATGGAACATCTAAAGGAAATCTAGGACCAACAGGAGGAGGAAGAATAATAAAAAATGATAGGGATGAATTTTTCTCACATTACACTTTCAATAGTGGATTTAATACAAATAATGAAGTTGAATCTTGGGCAACTCTAAAAGGTTAAAAAATATGCAGACAAATGAAATGGAACAAAGTATGGATGGAAGGTGGTTCATTAATAGTAATAAATGTAATTTTGAGGAAAGCAAAGGCTCCATGGAATATACAAGAGATCATTGTGGAAATATAAGACCTTGCTATAGAGTTTGAATAAATTAGGTTTACACATACTTTAAGGGAAAGGAACAAATGTGCAGATAGGCTAGAAAATAGAGGGGTTTTAACAGAGGATCCTGAAAATAAATTCTCTCTTCCATGGTTAGAGGAAGTAGTAAGTTTAATTGAAGCTAACATGAAAAATATGAAAGTAGCACATTCAAAATAATGTTCTAAAGGACTACAAAATATTTTAACGGATCCATTTACAGTAAAATACATCAAAAGAAACTAATAGTTTAGATTTGGTAAAACAAACTAAGATTTCATGAAGCAAGTAGAAGTTTTGTATGCTAAAAAAAAGAAGATGACATCAAATGGATATCATGGTTGAATGGATTATCTGAGTTGTTGGTTGTTGGTTTGATTATGGGAGTGTATGGATTGGAAATTTTTACTTTTTGAGACTACCAAACTATTTATTAAAGCTTTTGTGGTTGCACTAATGCTTCAAGAAGGAAACTAATGGTTCAAATCTAATAAAGAAGACTATGATAATACAAAGTTTTGGAAATATTACTCTACTAAGATGTAGTGTGTAGATAGTGTGAAGACAAAAATGAAACACCTGAAAATAACTAATTAAAGATGAATAAACTAGTAACACAATAAATTGTACAATAGAATAGATCTGATATTATTATTGTTGGGGGATCTGAGTACAATAAAATCTGACCCCAAATAGGGGTTTTACACAGTTTATTCAGATACAATAAATATAATAAAACTAAGGTTCTCCAAAACCCTAACCAACAATACTTGTGGTGTTTTTAAAACTCATTATTGCTCCCAACAGGGTTGAGTAGACATCAAATATCCATTGAGTTGGGCCACTCCAGCTTAAAAAACTATCCAATGCTTGTGTAGCACCTTCAAATCTGCACACAATGACACAACAAATAATTTAGTAATACTTGTGAGGGCTCCAAAGTGTGAGGCCCTCTATAAGAAATGATAAAACCTAACTAATCTACTGCTAATGAAGTGGACATAAACAAAAATTCATGAAATGAAATGATACCAAATAATGATTTACCTTGGTACTTATTGATTGTCCTTTGATGATTGGATTTATTGCAGGTTGATGATGAATGTGTGCCTTGGCATCGCTCGAAGGTAGGAGGCTGCTAGAAGGGCTTATGTAAAACACCCGTGGGCACCTAGCGATTGCAAAAAATACCCATGGCTGTGCGATCTTGGTAGGGAGATGCCTAGAGGTTCCTGGTGTTGATAGAAAGCACTTGGAGGCAGCTGGCAGGTGAGGGAACATTTCACAGAGGCAGATTTAGTGAATACACGAGATACGACAATGACGATGGTGAGTGAGGGAATAGGTAATGTGAGAGATGAAATGAGGGTTAGGGCACCAAGGCTAGTTCGAAAAGCTTAGAAAACTTCAAGAACTCCAGGACTCAAAGGTTGACAAAATGACTTAGGGCACTTAGGGGTTGAGCCATCAAAATAGCTCCTATTTATAATCTAACCTAGGGCATGATAGGGTTTCAACGACACTAATCGTGTGGCTGAGATTAAAGCACAGGTAGATAATAAATTTAGGGTCTGGCATGGATTGATGTGGATGGACGAAAAAGATTAAATGAAATCGGATGGCTGGGATTGACTTATTTATATAAATACATATTTATTAATTATATATAAAATATTATTATTTAAATATATATAAATAATAGGCTAAAATTGCCGAAAAGCATAGGATGAAGGACAAGTGGCTAGATTTTGGTGTCTAGTAGAGGTAAAATTTTATTAATGTGAAAGTTGCTTTAATTATTTAATGATTCGATTTTATCTTCCTCTTTATGAGCATGGAATGCTATTTTTCTAGTTCATATGTATGGGAAAGTGACTTAGTAGATTTTCACTCTAAAGTATTTCTAGGAATATTATTTTTCTATTGCATATATATGTAAAAGTGACTCATGATTTTGCAAGTCAAATGTTTAAATAGATTTTTAAAAAATCTAGTTTATATATATGCAAAAGTAATTCAACATGGTTTGTTTTATTTTTTAATTTTGTAGGACATGTCCTTTTTCGTGAATTTATCTAGTTTATATATATATGAGAGAGAGAGACTCATAGGATTTTAGGGTGGAGAGCCAACAAAGGAATGCTATTTTTTTGGATTACATATATAAAAAAGTGATTTAAATTATTTTTTGTCCAAAGGGCTTTTTATTTTTTTGCTAAAGTAAGAAAATGTCAAGAAAGAGGATGTTGAGTGTATGTTTCTACAAAGAAAATAGAAGAAGATAAAAAAAATGGATATTAAGACTTTGGACATTTTATGGAAAAAAGTTGTAGGTATATAGTTATAGCAACTCACTTGAGATAAGAATTGAATTTGTTTGTGATCTCTCAAGTTTTAAAATAAAGAGTTGTGATTTGTCAAAGATAAAAAAACCCAAATACAACCATTTTTCTTTTTATATATATTATTTTAATAATTAGTTTTTTAAAAATTATAATTTTATCCTTTAATCTTATGAACTAAAATCATGTTATCTAGATATATTTTAATGAATCAAATTATAATTTGGTAAACATAGTTCAATTTTTTTTTTTTTTCAATTAATTATATGAGATTGAAATGGGTTGCACCCATATTACATATTGTTACTATATAATAATATTACAACAAAGTTTAGATATGATCTATATATATCCCTCATAAAATTTAAACATTAATATTTTTTTAATATTGAAAAATCTAACTAATTAAATTAATACCACTCAATAAAATTTTTTATATAAATTAAATATTATATATATATAATAGAATTAACTTTAGAGACAAACTTAGAAAGCTACCAGCAGAAGAGTGTTCTTTAATTAGGATACAAATATAACGGGGACCACCCTTCTTGTCATCTTCATTGGTCAAATATACTATTCACACTAACAAATTAAAGTTTGAATTTTATGGAAGGGTGTAGACAATTATGAGGTTGTTTGATCGAGGTAACGGGTATGCGAATTTTGCGGTGGACTCTCAACTTCCCCGAAAGCCAGACCTCCAATTTAAACTTTTTTTCTTCGCATAACAGTGCCACCGTCGCGATGACCAGTCAACTTATGTAATTCAATAATCGATAAAGTTATAAAATAATATGATAAATTTAATATTCCTGTTTTAAACTCAACTCAAATCAAAATGAGATTACTTAATTTGCAGAAGAAATTAATAATGGTGGGAACCAACTTTAGACGGAAGTGGAAATTTTCAGTTCAGTCAATTCTCAACTCTACTTTTCGGTATCTTCCCATCTCCCGTTCTTAGTTGTTGTGTGGAAAAAAATTGACATGTAAATAATAAGTTGTTGTGTGGAAAAAAATTGACATGTAAATAATAAGTTGTTGTGTGGAAAAAAATTGACATGTAAATAATAATGTATAGTTGTTGTGTGGAAAAAAATTGACATGTAAATAATAATGCATGGTTGCAATCAAATCAAAATGCAGAAGAAATTAATAATGGTGGCAACCAATTTTAGACGGAAGTTTTCAGTTCAGTCAATTCTCAACTGTATTTTTCGGTATCTTCCCATCTCCCGTTGGAAAAAAATTGACATGTAAATAATAATGCATTGTTGTTGTGTGGAAAAATATTGACATGTAAATAATAATGCATGGTTGCAGTCCTACGCTAGTGGTTCTGTTCAACTTTTGGTTTAATACATGCTAATCCAATAATAAAATTTCAAAATCAACACCAATTAAATAATAGTAAAATAAAATATAAATTATAAAAGACAGGGCTAAGATTCAACCCTACTTAAAATACAATTATGACTGGAAGATCCTAGAAAGTTGTACGAAAGACAGGGAGTTGGAGTGGCACCTACTAACAATTTGCATCCCGTCTCAAAATAATTTTCTTGTTTTCACATCCTTTGCTTCTACATTTGAGCCAATACGTGTCAAAAGAGTTTTGGACTGAGTTTGCATCTATCTCCTTCGATTTCCTCCGTGTCCCACCAACGCCTGAAAAATATCACTGGGCCATTGCCGACTGCGATAAAACTCGAAGTTAGCTCTCCATAGAGAAGAGTTTTAACATGGTGACCAGCTTACATGGTTGGAATTTCTTCTATCGTCATTCTTGCGCAAAAGCGACGATACTACTTTATTTTGCATTACTATTTATCGGTATTTTCCCCAATTCAGTGGTATCAAAGCTGCGAGGCTACAAATGCAGTAACGGAACTGCTTCTGATAGCTCGTTTGAGGACAACTTGAATAGAGTCATAGATGATCTATTTCGAAATACACCGCAGACGGGGTTCAACACTTCTTCCCATGGCAATGCTCCTTACAAGGTCTACGGCCTTCTCCAATGCTTGGGCAACGTACCCCCACAAGACTGTGCAAGCTGTTCGAAGGAAGCAAATAGTTTAGCTCGTGATCTTTGCCCAAACACCATGGGTGCTTACGTGTGGACAGAAATGTGCTTCTTGCGTTATGGTAGCTCCGATTTCTTTTCAAAGCTAGACATGCATGGAGATTACATCGCAAGCGCACAGGATATCACAACCGATCTGGACGCTTTCAAGAACACCACTTCTAGCCTTTTGTCGAACCTCTGCCGTAAAGCTTATGACCCTGCAAATAAGGGTTTCGCGATGGGATCGCCGAACTATTCTACTGCGGCCGCGGCCAAAGTTTACGGACGGGTACAATGTTTGAGGGATATCTCCATACAAGATTGCAGATTGTGCTTGTCCTATGCACTGAAAAATATAGAACATTGTTGTTCTGCAAAAGAGGGAGCTCAATACCTGTCAGAGAGTTGCACAATCCGATATGAGACATACTCCTTTTATAGCATTCCCCGCTTGCCGCCTTTTCATGGACCACATAGTATGCACATCACTTTTAGATTCTTCCTTCAATAGATTATACGTGACAACGGGATATTAACAATAAATGTCTGCGTTACAGGGAAGTCCTCAAAGAATTTACCCCTAATATTGGGGGTTGCGGGAGGTGTGATTCTGATGTTGGCAGTCTTTCTGTTTGGAGTGCCAAGAAAGAGATTCGCCATTTCTGGACGGCTAAAATCTCTTGTTTGGCGTAACAAAGGTACTGTTCTCTTGTGTGGTTTAAGGATTTATAGCATAATAACACTGACTTGTGTGGTTTTAGGATTTATAGCATAATAAACTGACGCCACCAATTTCTATCTATTTCCTTCACGTTTTATCATGTTCCAGATATGTATGAACAAGACCCGGCATCAGGGCTTCTTAAACATGAGCGACATCTTATGTTTAGCATGAAAACATTGAGGGAAGCAACGGGAAATTTTGACACTCGAAACAAGTTTGGAGAAGGAGGGTTCGGTGCCGTATATAAGGTTGTACTGTACTAGATTCCTCCATCTCTTCTAAAAAGTTCAAGGGTTTGTTTCCACTTTCCAGGAATTGGGAAGAGTCTAGAGCTCTCAATATCACTCTCCGTTTGACCTTTCAGGGAACTATTAGGGACGGTAAGGAGGTAGCAGTTAAGAAACTTTCTGCAGTATCTAAACAAGGTATAAAAGAATTTACGAATGAAGTGAAGCTCGTTGCAAATATTCAACATCGGAACCTTGTAACGCTGCTGGGATGCTGCATTGAGGGAGAAGAAAGGTTGCTGGTTTATGAGTATTTGCAAAACAGGAGCCTTGACAGATTTATCTTTGGTAAGTTCATTTGAAATAGATTCGAAACAGATTAACTATCACTAAACTTTGAAATTGATAGTACATACCCACACACTCTAATTCTGAATTAGATTTGAAAATGGGAGCACAGACCCAGACCCCCTGACTTTGAATGAATTTTGAAATTGGAGGACAAACCCAGACCCAGAAAAGCGGGGACAGTTAGATTGGCACAAGCGCTATCACATTATAATGGGAATAGCTCGCGGTCTGCTTTACCTTCACGAGGATTCACAGATACGAATCATTCACAGAGATATTAAAGCAAACAATATTTTGTTGGATGAGGATTTGAATCCAAAGATAGCAGACTTTGGCTTGGCGAGACTTTTCCCAGACAATGAGACTTATGTCCAAACAAGAGTTGCAGGAACATAGTAAGTACGGGAACCTTATTGTTTCTTAATATGTCATCGATGATTGATTGAGTGTGACAATTCGTCGTAAATCAAGCGAGTTTTGATGTCGCAGCGGCTACGTGGCTCCAGAATATGCAATGCAAGGGCAGCTATCCTTAAAAGCGGACGTTTATAGTTTTGGAGTTTTACTTCTAGAAATTATGAGTGGAAGAAAAACCAACGATATCAATCTTCCATGGGAAATTCAAAGCCTATTAGAATGGGTAAGAACTTAGACTTTCGAAAGCCATTTGAAATATTTTGATGGAATTAATCGCAGCGAAGCTATATGAAAGTCTTTTTGATGCAGACATGGAAACTATACGAGGAAGGAAATGTTCTGAATATCGTGGATTGGACAGTTAGGGAAAGTTGCTCCGTGGAGGAAGCCATAAAATGCATTCGCGTTGGGCTTCTGTGCGTACAATCTGATGCAACGATCCGTCCAAATATCTCTACTGTCATCAAGATGATGTCCAGCGATACAGTGGTATTGCCAAATCCAACAAAGCCTGCATTTGTAAGGGTTAGCAAGAATACTGGTTCAGTTATGATTCCTTCCACTAATGAAGCATCATTTACTGAACTCGAAGGAAGGTAGCTAAAAGTTGGATGTGTGAATATATGCCAATGTTTATGGGTAGGTAGTAGTGATATTGTATGTCCAGCAGCAATATCAACCTTTATGCGTAGGTAGTAGGGAAGGTGTATGGCCAATAAGATAATTCAAGAGTGTAATAGTTTTTCTTTAAAAAATTAAAGATGGAAACATTAATAACGATATTTGTTTTTTTAAAGAAGAAGAAAAATAAGTTAAAAAATAAAAAGTATTTGTATGTAGAAAGACAGTTGTGTTATAAATAAATAAATGGTAAAATATAAAAGGTAAATGTAAGATAAAAAAACATAAACTTAAATAAAAGAGCAGGATCCATTACTTAAGAAAAGTTAATGAGTTTATATATTCTTGTATTCAACATTAATTGATTTGTCCATTCATTCTTCATTGAATGGATCAATCCATCAATCTTCTCTTGGATGAATCATACTATCTTATGCATGGTCCATAGTTGGATTACATTAGATAGAGTAGAGTGAAATGATCATAATGCCTATAAGATGTATTTTAGAATATTGTATTATAGTGTAATGAATCAATGAATAAAACTTTGTGTTTTTGTAATAATAATTTGTGTCTTCTCTTTTCTGTTTTACATATTTTTTTCCTTTTTTAAAAACTAACATTTGGTACTACAGTTAGGTTTGTGTGTGTGAGGAGAGGACAGAGAAGGTTTTAGTGGAGAGCACCAGTAGCAATGAGTGAGAGATAGAAAAAATATGGACCCCAAAAGCGTGCTTGTGTCTTTATGGGCTATAGTGATGAGAGCAAGGCATGAAAGTTTTATAATCCTCAAAATAAGAAGGCTTGTTTTTCGAGATGTTATTTTTGTTGAGAATGATGTTTATGAAGACCACTACAAGAAAGAGAAGGAGATTGCAAGTGAAGGGAGGCCCTTAATAACTGAAGAATTTAAGGAAGAGAACATACAAGCTACTCCATTAACACTTATTGAGGCATCACATACTTCGGTAACCAATGGCTCATCTTCTACATTCTAACAAGGAAAGCATAAAACATTGTTGCTCCTACATTCACTTTGAGAGGAAAACAACTTAGCTTCAAGCATTGAAAGGTAATGAAAATCAAGTTATTGACATCCTGACCAAAATATTACTGAAGTAAACATATACAACGCTGAAGTTAAAATTAAACATTTCTTCATTTTACATTAAAAGAACAAATGTTGAATATTACGATGTAAAATTTAAGGAGACTCATAAAATAAGATTTTGTTGATTAAAATCTAGATTAAAGGAAAAAAGATTCAATTAATTATAAATTATAATTTATAATTAATTACACCGAGGTAGGCCGAAGAGGTTCTTTTTAATGAGAAAAGCGACACCATTGTTGTTAGAAAAATAAACCCAGATTTCACGCCTGTGCCCAACTGCGCTGCGAACCTTGGGCAAAACCGGACTGCGCTCCAGACATGGGCAAAGTCGGACTGCGCTGCCGTAGTCCGGGATCCCGGCAAAAGTGTGACATGACGTCACACCTACCTTTTGACAAATTTGACACCTGACAGATTCGATCTTCGTAGGATTTAATGCCAAGTCGGCGTTTGTCAGAAACCCTAGATGAGGTTCGGTTCGAGGATAACCCTTATCCTAAGCTGTCAGAGGATAAACCTTATCCTCCTCTCCCCGCAGCTATAAAAGGGCAGTTCGTGTCTTCAGACAAATTAGTGCAAAAAGAAAAGAAGCAGAGCGGGTGTGAGAGAAGTTCGTGAAAGTGAGCAGAGAAAGAAAGCAGAGCGATTCAGTGATTAGTGTGGCTCAGCTGAGAAATGTTCGAGCTGCAGACTCGACATTTCCCCTGTTTAGTTTGTCCAGCAGCGTAGCCTGCAGATGTAGTTATTTCCTCAGTTGAGGAATTCTGTAACCCTAGTTTTTCATATGAATAAAGTTTGCTTTTGTCTGTGGCATCTTTAGGGTTTGCAGTAGTTTAGGTGTTAACCTTGTTGTTCTCTGTTTCGACATTTCTCTCCTCTCTTTCGGGTCTTGCCAAGCCAGGAAAACCCAATGACAGCCGTGGAAGATGAAGAAGTCGAAGGCCAAGATTGGCCAAGTCTATTCCGGTGAAGTCCGCACTGCACGCGAAGTTCGCACTTCTCCAGTTTAGCCAGCGTAGTCCGCACTGCGCGCGAGTGACAGACTTCGGCAGTCTGCCCAAGCGAAGTCCGCACTATGCACGAGTGACAGACTTCGGTAGTCTGCCCAGCGAAGTCCGCACTACACGCGAGTGACAGACTTCGACAGTCTGCCCAAGTGAAGTCCGCACTACGCACGAGTGTCAGACTTCGACAGTCTGTGCGCGAGTGACGCACTTCGACGGTGAGGAGGAGAAAAAGAAATAAAATTCTTTCAAATTGGTATCAGAGCCAGGTTGTACCGTGACACATAGATAGAAGCATGGCTTCTGAGAGAAACTCGCTGCAGTTGCAGATCCCGAGATTTAATGATAAGAACTACGATTACTGGAGCATCCAGATGAAGATCCTGTTTGAATCTCAAGAGCTGTGGGAGTTAGTCAAGAACGGCTACCCAGAATTGGCAGATGCAGCAGCACTGGCCGCCCTCTCTCAAGTAGACAAGGATCTGTTGAAAGAGCACAAGAATAAGGACCATAAGGCCCTCTTCTACATCATGCAAGTGGTTGAGGAGACCATATTCTCATGGATTGCATCAGCCACCAAGGCCAAGCAGGCCTGGGAAACCTTGGTGAGTTCGTATCAGGGCATCGACAAAGTGAAGTTGGTGAAGCTGCAGATGCTCAGGAGAGAGTTTGAAAATTTGCAGATGACTGAGTCTTAATCCATGAGCGACTTCTTCACTCGGAAGACGGACATTATCAACCAGATGCAGTTGAACGGAGAAAATGTCCAGAGCCAAAGAATTGTGGAGAAGATTCTTAGAAGTCTACCTGCCAAGTTTGACTTGGTTGTGATAGCAATCGAATAGTCAAGGGATTTGACAACCCTCTCGACAGATGAACTCATGGGTTCCTTACAGACCCATGAATAGAGGCTGAGCCGCTCAACTCAGTCTTCTTTGGAGCAAGCCTTCAAAGTGCAAGTCATAGTCTGAGACAGCGACAGATAAGACTCCCACCACAACGCTTCTAGTTCTCAAGGAGGAAGAGGCAGAAGCAGGCATGGGAGAAGGAACAAGCAAGGAGGGAGTTCAAACCCTCAGGACGCTGAGCCAAGTTACAACTTTCATAAGCAAGGAGGAAGAGGCACTGGCAGAAATCAGCAAGGTGGCTCTCAACAGAAGAAGGACATGTCAAAGGTCCAATGCTACTACTGCAGCAAGTTCGACCATTATGCCACATAGTGTAGAAAGAATATGGCGAACGAGAATTAGCAGTAAGCCCATTATTCGAAGGAACCTAAAAATGCGGTAGGAGGAAATGTGCTACTGACTTGCAGTATTGAAGAGGAGAGCAAGAAAAACATTTGGTATCTTGACAGTGGTTGCAGCAACCATATGACTGGGAACAGGGAGATGTTCTCACAACTGGATGAAACAGATCCAAGTATGAAGTCAAGATGGGGAACAACATCAAAGTTCCTATGATGGGGAAAGGAAAGATCCTCATCCGCACCCGGCACGGTGATAGAAAAACAATTCAAGATGTTTTTTATGTGCCTGGGTTGAAGCACAATCTGCTAAGTGTTGGACAACTTGTGCAGAAGGGGCACACTGTACTATTCAAAGATGGTGTTTGTTCCATCAGAGACAAAGTCCATGGACAAATCGCATCTGTGTCCATGACAAAAAACAAAATCTTTCCGCCATAGATTCAGAATGAATCTTTGATGTCTCTGAGTGTAGTTGAGAAGGATGCTACCTGGCTGTGGCATCTCAGATTCGGTCACCTGATCTTCAGTGGCCTTAATCTGCTGCATAAGAAGTAGATGGTGAAGGGTTTACCCCTTATTGAGCAACCGAACAAAGTTTGCGAAGGTTGCCTGGTCGACAAGCAGCACAAGGATGCATTCCCTATAGGACAATCTTAGAGAGCATCACGACCTTTGGAGCTGGTGCACTCAGACATCTGTGGTCCCATGCAGACCACCTCATATGCCGACAATAAGTATTTCCTGACCTTCATTGATGAATTCAATCGAAAGACTTGGATTTATCCAATCAAGTTGAAGTCAGAGGCGTTTGCAAGGTTTAAGGAGTTCAAGGCTCTGGTTGAGAAACATAGTGGTCATTATGTGAAGACTCTCAAAACTGATGGAGGTGGAGAGTACATCTCCAACGAATTCCACAACTTCTGCAAGCACCATGGAATTCGAAGGCAGTTCACTGCCAGATACACGCCGTAGTAGAATGGCGTAGCTGAGAGGAAGAACAGAATAATCATGGAGATGGCATGGAGCATGCTGAAGGCAAAAAGTTTACCACATGAGTTCTGGGCAGAAGCTATAAGTTGTGCAGTTTACTTACTGAACCGATGTCCCACCAAGAGTGTGAGGGACAAAATTCCAGAGGAAGCCTGGAGCAAGTTGAAGCCAAGTGTGGCTCATTTGCAAGTTTTCGGGTGCATAGCATATGCACATGTTCCATATGAGAAAATGCAGAAGCTGGATGACAAAGCTGAAAGATGCATCTTCACAGGGTACAGCGAACCATCAAAGGCATACAGGCTGTATAATCCTATGACAAAGAAACTTGTCATCAGTCGAGATGTGAAGTTCCTGGAGGATGAAGCCTGGAACGGGAAGTCAAAGACTGGTCAGTCTGAACCAACAACTGTTGAGTTTGTAGACTTGGAGGAAGACAGTGTCCAACCATCTGTGCCTTCAAGCATCAATAGTGGTGCCAGCAGTAGCACACCCTCATCATCTCGGTCACCTCCACTTGCAAGCAGAATTCAAAACCTGAGGACTCCTACAAAGACTCGGAGCTTGCAAGACATCTATGAGGTAACCCGTAATCAATTAGATGAAGATTATTCTAATTTTGCTCTCTTTACTGAATGTGATCCAGTGGAGTTTGAAGAGGCAAGTCAAAATCACAAATGGGTGAATGCGATGGATGAGGAGATAGCAGCCATTGAGAAGAATGATACATGGCAGTTAACAGATCTTCCAGCATGAAAGAAGACCATTGGGGTCAAGTGGGTATATAAAATGAAGTTTAATGCCCAAGGAGAAGTTGACAGACATAAGGCCAGATTAGTGGTGAAAGGCTACAAGCGGAAGTCAGGAGTTGACTATCATGAGGTGTATGCACCTGTAGCCCGACTTGACACAGTCATAATGATTCTGGCACTAGCAGCTCAGAAAGGATGGAGCGTGTACCAGATGGATGTCAAGTCTGCCTTCCTCAATGGAGTGTTGGAAGAAGAGGTCTACATAGACCAACCGCCCGGTTATGAAATACAAGGGCAAGAAGGCAAAGTCCTAAAACTAAAAAAGGCCCTGTATGGGTTGAAGCAAGCACCCAGGGCATGGTACAGCCATATTGACGGCTATTTTTAGGAGAATGGGTTTTAGAAATGCCCATATGAGCACTCCCTGTACATGAAGACAAATGCAGCAGGTGAGCTCATCATCGTCTGCCTGTACGTAGACGATCTGATATTTACTGGCAATAGCAACAGCCTATTTGCGTAGTTTAGAACAACCATGAAGTCCAAGTTTGAAATGACAAACATGGGGCTGATGAAATATTTTCTCGACATTGAAGTTGACCAATCAGCAGATGGCATCTTCATTTCTCAGGGCAAGTATGTGAAGGATGTCCTAAAGTGATTCAAGATGGAGGACAGAAAACCTACCATCACACCTATAGCCACAGGTTTGAAGCTGAGCAAGTTGGATACAGGGAGGTCTGTAGATCCAACCTTGTTCAAAAGACTAGTTGGCAGTCTGATGTACTTGACTGCAACTCAGCTAGATCTGATGTTCGAAGTTAGTCTGATCAGCCATTTCATGGAGACTCCGAAGGACACGCACTGGCAAGCAGGCAAGAGGATCTTACGCTATGTCAGCGGGACGTGAAACCATGGCCTATTTTATGCCAGATGGGACCAGTTGGAGCTAGTGGGCTTCACAGACAATGACTGGGCTGGTAGTATCGATGATCAAAAGAGCACCTTTGGGTATGCTTTCCATCTCGGATCAGGGGCAGTATCATGGGCATCCAAGAAGCAACCCATTATTGTGTTGTCCACAATCGAAGCAGAATATGTCGCTGCCGCGACATCCGCATGCCAGGCAGTATGGCTGCGAAGAGTTCTGAGTGAACTGTACAATATTTCAGAAGGTGCGACAATAATTTTTTGTGACAACAATTAGGCCATTGCACTGTCAAAGGATCCTGTGTTCCATGGTCGGACGAAGCACATTGATATTCGTTATCACTTCATCAGAGAGTTGGTGAAGTTCGGGGAAATTCATCTGTAGTTTTGCAGATCCAAGGAGCAGTTGGCAGATATTTTCATGAAGCCTTTGAAGGAGGAAGACTTCAACAGATTGCGAGAGCAGCTTGGAGTCAAAGTGCTTGTGAAATCAATTTTAAAGGAGGGTGTTAGAAAAATAAACCCATATTTCATGCCTATGCCCAACTGTGCTGCAAACCTTGGGCAAAACAGGACTGCGCTCCAGACATGGGCAAATTCGGACTGCGCTGCTGTAGTTCGGGATCCCGGAAAAAGTGTGACATGACGTCACACCTACCTTTTGATAGATTTGACACCTGACAGATCTGATCTCCATAGGAGTTAATGCCAAGTCGGCGTTTGTCAAAAACCCTAGATGAGGGTCGGTCCGAGGATAACCCTTATCCGAAGCTGTCAGAGGATAAACCTTATCCTCCTCTCCCCGCGACTATAAAAGGGCAGTTCATGTCTTCAGACAAATTAGTGCGAAAAGAAGAGAAGCATAGCGGGTGTGAGAGAAGTTCATGAAAGTGAGCAGAGAAAGAAAGCAGAGCGATTCAGTGAGCAGTGTGGCTCAGCTGAGAAATGTTCGAGCTGCAGACTCGACATTTCCCTTATTTAGTTTGTCCTGCAGTGTAGCCTGCAGATGTAGTTATTTTCTCGATTGAGGAATTTTGTAACCCTAGTTTTTCATATGAATAAAGTTTGCTTTTGTCTGTGGCATCTTTAGGGTTTGCAGTAGTTTAGGTGTTAACCTTATTGTTCTCTGTTTCGGCGTTTCTCTCCTCTCTTTCGGGTCTTGCCAAGCCAGGAAAACCCAGCGACAGCTGCGAAAGATGAAGAAGTCGAAGGCAAAGATTGGCCAAGTATGTTTCGATGAAGTCCGCATTGCACGTGAAGTTTGCACTTCACCAGTTTAGCCAGTGCAGTCCGCACTACGCGTGAGTGACAGACTTCGGTAGTCTGCCCAAGCGAAGTTTGCACTGCGCGCGAGTGACAGACTTCGGCAGTCTGCCCAGCGAAGTCCGCACTCCGCGCGAGTGACAGACTTCGGCAGTCTGCCCAAGTGAAGTTCGCACTGTGCGTGAGTGACAGACTTTGGCAGTCTGCCCAGCGAAGTCTGCACTGCGCGCGAGTGTCAGACTTCGGCAGTCTGCCCAAGTGAAGTCCGCACTGCGCGCGAGTGACAGACTTCGGTAGTCTACGCGCGAGTGACGCACTTCGGTGGCGACGAGGAGAAAAAGAAATAAAATTCCTTCAATTATCAATTTTCAAATTGTTATCTGTGCCGAATACAAGGAAAGCCCATTGAAAAAACTTGGTCTCTCATTGGAATGTCATGGAGTTTACGAAAGACATTTGCGAAACGAGAAGCGCAATGCAACGTAAACACCAGAACAATTTTCTCAAAGATATTAAAGATCATATGATATGATTTGAGTAATTGTACTTTCATTTTTGAGGTCTCATAGACCATATATATATTTTTTTAATTGAAAAGTAGAACTGAATATTAAAGATCAGCAGAAGAAAATTACATCATATATAATATGTCCAAGATTCAGAGAAGACACCTAAAACAACTAACTCCTCTCGAAGAGAGAAACATACTGTACATCATATGAGATTTGCAGTTTCATTATATTTCTGTACAAATATACAATAACATCTCTGAGCAAGCAAATAGTAATAGTTGTACATATCTGCGTTCTTTTCCTCAGTGCAACTATCAACAAGATCATAATTCTGAATGACATTAAATAGGCGAGCTAGCTTGACCTTGGAAACCTGCAAACTTCTCCCCACCTGAAACAAAACAGAAAGTTGATTGAGTCTCCTAAGAGACCCAATAAGGTGCCTTGGCCTGTTCTGAAAACAATCTTCATTCCTAGCTTTCCATATTATCCATAAAATTTCAGAAGAAAGTAACAACCAAAACATATTGAAATATGGTTTCATATGAGGAATGTAACCAAGAAGAATTTGTTGCTTAATATGATCCAAATTAACATTCCACCCCTGCAGATTATGAAAGAAAGATAACCACAATTCCTTAGCATAAAGGCACTCAAAAAAGATATGATTCAATGTCTCAGGAGTCCTGCAAATGGAGCAATATATAGCAGCCTTAGGATCAGAGGATAAAGGAAGCCTGTGGAGCAGCAGACGCCACCTAAAACACGCTTTTTTTGGTTCAAGAAAACTGGACCAGATATGTTGCATCCTCTTCTGACCCTGCACTGGAGAAAGAGAAAGCGGCCACTTAGTATTAATATGATCAAAAATATCATTAGTATCCGTAAGAAGCCTGTAGATGGATTTAGATTTAATATCACACATTTTGGAGCCATCAAACCAATACAACTTATCCATATAACATTGTTCAGAAACCACAAATTTTGGATTCTTCAAATTATTGAAGGAGGCAGACAAAACAGTATAAGTTCTCCTGTGAGAGTTGGGCAGACCAAACTCCCCACTAAGTTGTTCCCAAGATTTGAGCACACCATTATTCATAATATCATTAAAAGTATTTACACCATTCACAGACCAAGCCTTAGCAGAGCAGCCCCTCAATCTGGCAAGCTTAGTATTATTGAAAGACAAATTCCACCAGCAAGACTGATTTAACAGATGCACATCATTATTAGTTTTATTACCAGAATTGATACAGATCTTATTTCTAACGATAGTCCAGGCCTTCCAAATGCTTTGGAAAATAGCAGAACCAGCAGGTCTAGCATCAAAGGAGCCAACCAAAATATCCAAAAAAGATAGATTTTTCTAGAACTGGGCCCTTTTAGGGACAACATTGCATATGTTATATCTAGTAAGCACCTTCCACGGTTCATTGCCAGAAATGCATTTAGCAATCCATTTAGAAGCCAAGGCAACACCTTGCAGCCTTAGATTGGTAAGACCCAGCCCGCCCATAGCCTTATTAACAACACACCAACTCCACTTAACTGAGTGAATATTTTTTCCAACAAAGTTACCAGCCCAGAGGAACTGCTTAATATACTTCTGGATCAAATTAATTTGATACAAGCTGAAAAGCCAAGCTGATGAAAAATAGACAGTGAATGTAGAAAGAATTTTTTGACAAACCTGTAATCTGCCAGCCAAGGACAAGTTCCTTTTCTTCCATTTATCAAGTTTAGCAATAATTCTTTCCTTCACCCAAAGCCACATATTTTTAAGATCTGGCTCAACAGCAAAAGGAATCCCAAGATACCTGACTTGGGAAGAAGGACCATGCCACTGCATTTCAAATCTGCTAAGCCAACTCGGAGGATCATAATCCCATCCCAAAATCATAGATTTAGAAGCAGAAACCTTAGCACCCGAGGCATTACAAAACAGGTTAAGCTTAGAGAACAGAGAAACAAAATTGTCCTCATCTAATTTCACAAATAAAGAAGTATCATCAACAAAGTGCATATTTATAAGCTCCATATTATTGGGTAGAATAATACCCTTTATATTAGGACTAAAAGTATTATCCCTGAGCAGATAGTATAACAGGTCATTAGCAATTACAAACAACGAAGGAGCCAAGGGACACCCCTGCCGTATTGATCTTTGTAAAAAAATAGGTTCAAAAACAGCTCCATTAATCTCTATACAAGCATTAGCATCAGCCAGAAGAGTGTTAACCATATTACAAAATTCAGGAGGAAAGCCAAAGGCCAACAAAGCACTGATAATGTAATTCCATTCCACACGGTCATAAGCTTTTTCAAAATCAAGAAGGATCATACCAATATTTTGACCTGAAGCCTTGGCCCAATGCATAGATTCCCATCCTGTGATAAGATTTTCTAAGATATATCTTCCTTTAACAAACCCAGTTTGGGTAGGATTGATGAACTTAGGGAGTAAATTAACCAGTCTTAAAGCCAAAACCTTAGCCATAATTTTATAGGAGACATTCAATAAAGTTATAGGCCTCCAGTTCTTAATTAGAGTTTTATCACCCCTTTTGGGAAGGAGTCTAATAACTCCAGAATTAATTTCACAACCCAAGGAGCCTCTACCAATAGCCTCAGCATAGACTTGTCGGAGGTCCTCACAAATCCATTCCAGATTCTTTTTGTAAAATTCAATGGGTATACCATCTGGACCAGGAGCCCTATCACTGTTAATGGCCATAATAGCCTTAGCAATCTCCTCCTTAGAAATTGGTTGACTCAACATGTCAGCTTCAGACTGAGAAATATTTTTAGGTATTAGCTTACAACAAAATTCTCTTTCTTTCATTCTGTCATTATTATCTTCAGAAGTGAATAAGTTTTTATAAAATTGATAGAACAGATCCATAATTTTATCATCATCAAAAACCAAATTCTGCCCATCTGATATACTAACAATATTTTCCTTAACAACTTTCTCTCTAAGGATATTAAAGAAAAACTTGGAGCCTTTGTCACCATAATTAAGCCAATGTAGCCTAGCACGTACCCTCTGTCCCTGAATCTTCTTATTTTCTAATTGACTGAGCTCATTTTTAACCTCTACAAGTTCTGTCAATATTTCCATGTTATTAGGCTGCCCCTGGATACTATGTTCAAGTAACCACATTCGTTGTCTCAAATATTTCTCATAACATCGGAGCTCATAAGCTCTCTTTTTACCAATGGACTGGAAAAGAGTTTTCCATCCCTTAACATTATACTGCCATCTAACTATAGCACTTTCCTTACTGAGTTTAAATCTATTAATTTCCTTAAGAGTGAAAACAACCTCCAAGCAATCTGGAAGATCCAGAAGAGAGACATTCAAGTTAAATTTCCATTGAGAGTTCTTGTTCTCATGCCTATCTTCATGAAATCTCAAATGTGCCACAATAGAACAGTGATCAGAGCAGACAGAGGGATGCACTGAAATCTTACTGCCATTATTTACATGATCAAAATTAAAGAAAGGATGAGAACCATAAAATCTATCAAGCCTACTATAAATCCTGTTATCACCCTGTTGCATATTACACCAAGTAAACCACAATTCATTTTGGTTGCTACTATGATCTTGCAAAGGGTCAAAAATATTAAAGTGAGTTTTAAAACTATTCCACCATATTTTCTCATCACCCTTCCAATCAAATTTGTTACCACCTGCTTTATCATGCTGGTTTTCAATCATATTAAAATCCCCTCCGAACAACCAAGGGATATTGGGTAAATGTAATAACCAGTTCCATAGAAAACACCTATCTCTGTAATCATTTGCAGCATATATTGAGCAGACACCAAATTGCACACCATTGTGCTCTAAAACAACCCAGACCGCAGTATCACATGGAGAGTGACCAGACTCAATAACATGAGCAGCCCATAAGGGAGAAAGCAAAATAATAGTTCCTCCCCTCCCTTCAACATGATTGGTATAAAAACACTTAGCATTACGCCAAATAACATTCAGAGCAGACTGTAACTGAAAACCAGCTGCCTTAACCTCTTGCAACAAAATACAATCAAAATAACCCAAATTTTTGATGTGATTCTTGACAAAATATTTTATGTCCGGGGACTCAAGACCCTTGACATTCCAGCTCATGCATTTAAATACCATGTCCAAAATTAGGGTGAGAAGAACCAGCCCTGGCTAGTTCTTTAGCACTTTTTAAAGATTTACCTTTACTATCCTTGACATTAACTCTTTTCCTCTTTTTTTTGGTAACTTTAGACCAGACCTTATCATCCAATTCTAATCTGCCATTAGACAAATTCTCATCTAATGAATCAGAATATTCACTACTAGGAATTGTTTCGGAGTCCGAAACCTCAGCATTAGAACCTTCTTCACAGTTACCACTACCCTGATTATTTTTCTGCCTTTCCAAAGCTCTACTATGAATAGAAGCCAATGCCAATTGTTGGGCATTATGTTTAGTGCAGGCATCAGTGGGGATACTTATAATGTCATTATTGATCATATTAATACTAGACTGAATGCTTCCATTTTCCCCAGCCACAGGGGCAGGAGAGGGCTGCAACCCATTTGGTTCAGCCAAGCATGTTAGGTGGCCACTGCTACCCACACCCACTTCAATAACCATACTTTCACCCGGAGCTATTTGCTCATTTACCTTGTTAGCATTAACCACAAAGTTATTAGTTTGCTCAGGAACCATCGAAACTTTGCTCCCAGAGCCATCAAAATTTTTATTATGCCCTGTATTAGATCCAGAATTAATATTATTACTCAGGGGGACAGAAACCCTAGAAAAAACCTTCTTTTTGTTAGCTAAAACAGGACAATTCCTCCTCACATGTCCCTCTTTTCTGCATATAAAACATGCATTTACCCCACCCAACAGTTCCAATTTACAGGATAATGAAAACTCCCCATAGTCTATCTCAATATCTTTGGGAAAATCCACACCAGGGTACAGGGAAATCAAAACCCTAGCATGCATGTGAGACAGGACACTGCTAGTCTCTTCCACCCGCAAGACATGGCCAAACGAATTCAATACCTGAGGCAGAAAAGACCATAAGACCGGAGGGACATCCCTCACGACAACCCATCTCGGGTATGAAATAGAAAAAACTTCCTCAGTTAAAATTTTTGGTGACCAAGCAACAACCCGAAACACCGTCTTCCCAACATTCTAGAACTGTTTTGCAACCACTCGCCTTTGCATGTCGACGGATTTAAACATGACCAGATAAAGCCCTTTTTGCACCATACGACACATGGAGACAGAAACACCTAACCGTTTACCCCACACGTTGTTAACCCAGTCATCAAAGTAACGACGTGATGGCAATATTTCATTATTCAAAGCCACAAAGAAGACAGAGACATATTTCAACCTCAATTGTTCAGAACACAAGACATTAATCATGGCAGCACTAGGAACCAACTTAACCTTTCCAGAATAGGCCAAAGTATCCTTACCACTCACGGTGAACACGACATCAATGGGGATATTTCGTTGGACCCCGCACTCCACAACATCCTTGAAACTTTTAGTCCTTCCACCTTCATTCATCATTGGGTTTTGACCGCCATTCACAACATCACGGTATGATTGCGTTCGACCATCCACAACACCCGTGAAAACATCTGCTTTCAAATTTTTGACTGTTAGAAACCTATCACCTTCAACGGACCCCGTGACAGCTCCATTCTGCACACACTCCTCTGGCGGTCTCCCCTCTTCCCCCATCTCCACCTCGGTTGCCATCCTCTCCCGTATGAGCCCATAGACCATATTTGGATCTCGCGAACGCAATTAAAATATTTCATTTCATTTCAAATATAATAATGGTTTGGTTTTAAAACTAAAATTATGTTAAAAAATATTAAAAATAAATAAAACAAAATTAAATGAAAATTTAGTAAAGAAAATAAATGTTATTCACACTTCCACACCACTTTCTAAACATAAAAATACCCCATGTAGATGGACCTTATCACTTCAATTAAACATTTTTTGGAGATGTACCAATTAAATATTTGTGGGAGATGCACTTAAAGAGTATTAGAGGTGAGGCAAGAAATCCTTAAAAGCTTAATTTTTCTTGCTAATGGATTAAAAGAAAATGTATTTTATATAAAAAAAAATAAAATTAAAAATACACAGCCTTCATTATTTTTTAAATTAAATTGTTTAAATTTTTAATTTAATAACTGTGAATTTAGATAAAAAAAATTTCAACCTTTTTTAGGATATCAAATTTATGCATGTCTTTTATTTTAAAAGAAATAATTTTTAACTAAAATCTATATTTTTTATCAAATTTTCATTTCTTTTTTCACTTAAATATATTTTTCAACTTTCTCAAAGTACTATGTTTCCACAATCAGATTTTTGACATCTTTTTGATTAAGACTTAAAATCTCACTTGTCCAATTGCTTTCTAAAATTTGAATTTTATTGGATGAAGATCAACACCATAATTTTTATCTACTACTAGTTTTCCTTCTCTATAAATATTCTCACACTACGAAGAGACTGCCTCTAGTGATAGATAATGAACATTAGCAATAATATTATTTTTTATCTAGTCTCCACATTCATTTTTGTTAATATCATTGATGATAATTTGTAAGTCCCCTTCAATTGAAATATATTTTCATCCTTTTTTTGCTACATATTTAATTCATGTAAGAAGTGCCCTAGCCTTTGCATAGTTTTTAGTTGAATTTCCATATGATTCTGAAAAAGTGAGGAGAATTTTGCCTTCACTATTTTAAAAACACCACCTCCACCAACTTTTCCTGGATCTCCTTTAGAAGCACCATCAAAATTAATTTTGTTAAACCCAATTTATGGACATTTCCATTTTACCATAAATCGAAGTAGATCCTTTTTTTTAACTATGTTGTCGCATATGACTCTTCCATGTATGTTAAAATCTTGTAACCATGTTATTATCACCTCTTTTTCTATAATTAAAACTTCCCATGATGAACACCATATTTGTAGATATTCTCCAAGAGAGGCAATATTACGGTTCCAAACTTGGGCATGATTTTGAGACTTATTTTTAAAAAAATTGTTATTCCTTTCAAGTCATAAATTCTAACAAATAATTGCAAGGCTAATCCTCCAAAAAATACATAATGATTTAGCTTTGAAATAATTTATCCAACATTTTATTAATTCTTTCAATGTTGATGGAGCTACCTAGTAGAATTTCATATTTAAAAAAATAACCCCAAGTGGTGTGAGCAAATAGACAATAAAGAAGTAAATGGTCTAATGTTTCTAGATACTTCTAACACAAGGTACATTTGAAGGGTCAATAATATTCTCTTCTTTGTAGACTCTCTCATAAGAATTGTACTTTGAACCACTAACCAAAGAAATGTTGAGGCCTTAGGGAGAGCCTCTAATGACCAAATGTTCTTCCAAGGAAAATATTTGGGAGAAGGAAATTTTGATTGTTCTAAATCCTCATATCCCAACTTGATCGAGTATCCACTATCCTTTGATAAATTCCAAACCAACTCATCCTTTCATGTAAAAATCAGCAAATAAAACTCTCGAAGCATCATTTGAAGTTCACCTTCAATTTATTTGAGATCCTCTTCTTCAACTAGGTTACTAAAAAAATTTGTGATATAGAGTTTTTGTTCATAATAATATAATATTTGACCTTTGGATATTTACATGCTAGGCATACTTAAGCCAATGATTTCCATTTCAAGTCAAATATAAGAGGATAAGGCTTCAACCAAGCATCAAACTAAAAATTTGCATAACTCCCCTTATTGACTAACCATCTAATATATTTTTAATCAATTGTAAACTCTCTGATATGAAGTTCCATGTTGAAGATCTTTTGGATAGACTTATTTTCCTAAACAATTTCATTTCTTGAAGAGAACCTATATATTTTTGAAGCAATATTTTTGATCAATTATATCCATAATATTTTAATAATCTCCATCCAATCTTTTTTCCTAATGCCAAATTCATGAGTCTGCAATTTTGCAAGCCCGCTCCTCCAATATCATTTCCTTTGCAAACCCTATCCCACATACAAAGAGGAAACCTAAATTTTTTCTCACAACCTTTCCATAAAAAATCTCTTTGAATTTTATCAATATCTGATGCAATACATGTTGACCGTCTTGAAAGTGACATCATATAAATAGGAATGGATTGCAATGTAGTGTTTATGAGTTGTAGCCTTCCTGTCATGGTTAAGAACTTACCTTTACAACCTACCAAGCAAGCTTTCATTCTATCCAAAAAAGATACCCAAAGCTTATTTCTATTTTATTTATTAGACAAAAGAATACCCAAGTAAGTCCATGGAAATTTTTCAATTTTAAACCCTAAAATATTCACAATGATTTGTTGTCAATCTAGGGTAGTATTAATGAAAATCTATAATTTTGAAGTGTTTACCAACTATCCATTAGCCTTATTATAGCATGATAATATTGATTTAAACTCCATGGCCTCACTCACTAAGGGATGGTCCAAAAGAAAATTATCATCAACAAATTGGAGATGAAATTCAAAGGGACCATTTTTTTACAACTTGAATACCCTTGATTTTTCCTTACATATTTTCCTTTGAAAAGACTCTCCCTAACCTTGATGAAGTCCACAAGATAAATTTAAATAAGAAGCAGGAAAACCATTGATCAAAATAGAAAATTTTACAATGTTATAACAAACATTTAATCCACTCACACCAACTATAATAAAAGTCAAATGAGAATAGCATGTAGAAAATTTAAGGAAACCCTATCTTATGCTTTGTTCATATCTAATTTCAAAAGCATACCTGGTTTTTTCATGGAATGAAGAGAAACTAAAATATATGCATTAATATTTCTAATAAATAACATTATTGAGACAAATTTGAATTTATTCTTAGAAATAGCAATATCTCCTATAAAAAGTTAAAAAAATTGAAATATAAACTTGTAAACTTATTAACACTAAAACATTAGCTATAAATATGATTACAGGATTTAGAATAATTGATGAAATATGAAAAATCTTATACTCTAAAGCAAGGTTTAAATTTTTTTAAATGAATCTTAACATTTTAATTAAATGCTATTAGTTCAATTAGGTTCAAATCTTTATATATATATATATATATATATATATATATATATATATATATATATATATATATATATAATGATGCAATAGGAATTAGACCCTTTCAATCCTATATAATTATTATTATTATTTTTTTTTTGTTTTTTTTTTTTTGAATTTACATGGTGGAATCGGTAGCCGCCACGAATCCGGGCAGGCCGTCCAGCTTTTTATGGCCGCCAAAGTATTTTGAGTTGTCCACCCCAAAATCCGCCACATAGATATTCACGTAGTGCGCCCCTATAACCACCATGCCACAATCATTTTAAACCTTTTACGCCACTGAAAGTACCAGGAAAGGGACAAGCTAATCCTATATAATTATTAAAAAGAAAAAACTTTAAAATAAATATAAAGTATTTTTTTAATGAATACTACTTAAAATTAACCTTTAAAAAAACAATCTAATTGAAAGTACCATGCATTTATAATAAATATATTATATAAAATCACAAAATCACATTTGAGCAAGGTTTTAGTATAATCTTTAGTAAATATATTTTTAAAGCATTTTCTTGTTTTCTTATAACTACATTATTATAAATATTACATTTATTTATCAAAAAATAGTTTTTAATGTCTACGATGTCACAGGCCATATGGGATGGTGTATTGTTTATTAACTCATACTTATACTAGAGTATGGTGGACAACCCTAGCCCTTTTCAAATTCCAAATAAGAACCTCTTATTTGGAATTTCCAAGTCTTAATTATTTTTTTATTACATAAGAGATTTGGTTACAACCACTATTTTTAGTAACTGGTTAGCAGGGTTCAAACAACAGGGATTGCTTCCAATAAATCTATACATCTTGTTATTGTTTACCTAGCGTGAGATGGGGACTATCGATCGCTTGAGGTTTGTACTATCATCGTCAGTCTAATGTGCACTTAGAGGAGTCAAAGCATACTACTACATTTACAAAGGGTTGGCTTCCCCAAGGTTTGACCTAACCACGGAGCGTGCACCTAGCTACCGTATTGATCTATACCATCATAAAAGCATAAAGATCCACACAAGTACATAAATTGAACAAAGAAAGCCAATGTATGTAAATTTTCTTGTATTAATATTTAAATGAGATTTGATTACAAAAATTCCCTCTTAGGATCACTTGAAAGATGATACAGATACTACAATTGCCAATGCCCTCAATAGGGTAGGCGCACTTATAGTGCTCCGTTGATTAGTCACAAACTGCCTTGGGGTTGAGCTAACCCCCTTCTCCATGATGTGGAAGGATTATGACATAGGCTCCTCTTGCACCTATCTCTCTACAAACAAGAAACAACAACACACAATTAAACATATTGATAGCCTCTCGTGATGAGGCCCATTAAGGAAATATGCATGTAAGTGCCATTAAACTAGAAAAACAAGAAAGCATAAAGAAAGACTTTAAACTATTCTAATTAAATCAAGAATTATGCTACAACATGAAGGACATGAATAAGCAAATGATGCATGGATCAAATATCAAATTAGGAACAATAAAGGGCATAAAAGATCCAATGTACTCCTACTTAATACAATGCATGAAATATCTAATTTCTACGGTCAAAGTTTCTCTAAAATGCAATTAAACCTATGAAAATACTAATATAACTAATCTATGCGATCAAAAGAAAAGCAAGTAAGGTGATAATTAACCTATTGCAAACCGTAGCTATGATGGGTGGTCTACACTATGAACCACGGTTGACAATCGTGGTTTGACCTCTAATAGGTTTACCCTCAGAATTAGGGGCAATGGGCTTGATATCCTTGTCCAAATTGATGTTCAAGGGTCGCCTTTGTTGTCCTCTAATAGATTTGGCAGTCAAATCACTGTGAAGGGCCTTCGTTTGCCCATATTTGTGTTTCTTGATCCTCCTAGGCACCTAGGGCATCCATGGCTAATTGGTATTTAGATGGATAGCAAAGAGGCTCTCAAATGCACAAAGTCAGTATGCAATTTGACAGGGCTTCGCTGCTCTCTTGATCAATTAACTCTCTCTCGATAATTCGCCAACACTTCGCTATACAAATCATCTCCTTTCCCCTCTTCTCCCCATTTGGAGGGGGGTATTTATAGCATGCCCCCTAGGGCTAGGGGTGGCTTCATGGAGAAGCCAAGACCAAGAAGGTTGGTTAGGATAGTTGGGATGGAAGCCTCTGGAATCTTTCATCCTTCAACTACCTCCTTCTAGATCTCTTGGTCGTTCCAACCGATTTGGCTCATGGGGGAAGGCCTAACTAAACTCCAGTTAAGACCGTAGGTCACAGTTACGGTCCAGACTACAGACCGCAGGTGTCAACCATGGTTTAGACTGGAGATCATAGGTTTGGGCTGTGGTTCAGACTGCTTAGGCCAAAATACCTAAATTGAGTGGTTAGAACCACTGCTCTATCTTGGAGTCTATCCAAGATCCTCCATATGGTTTTGTAGCATGTCCATATGAGTAGTCACCCTTGGCATGACGTATTTTAGGTGTCTATAGATGCCCCTTTTGAGATGCGTTGTGAGATCGAACAATGCTGAGCAAAAATAGACCTCCTAAAATGATGTCGAAGGTTCTATGATGATCATTAGTCTGATCAACATTAGATGCCCCAGGTCCAACAAAAGGACGTGCATCCTAGAATCATTGCTTCCAACTTGGGAAGGCTTACATTTGAAAAGTTCTGCACTCGCCATCAGACGTTCGGGTAGCTTTGGTGCTACAATAGGAGTTAGGCCTATATAACCGAAGGATGAGAGCTACAAACAAAATTTTATATTTGCTATTTACCCCAAGAAAAGGGGGAAGCTTATGATAGCTGTTAGCAATGATTCACAAGAACGAACTCAATTTTGACAAGATCAAGGGATCTACAATCTCCGGGATCTTCTATTGATTTTGATTATGACATGAAATTATGACTACCCCCTCAAGCGATGAGTCGATGAGGGTAATGACAATGTATGAAGCGACGAAGTCACTTGACCATAATGAATGATCCTGAACCACTTTAGATTTGAGAATTTTAATACCTTGGCTAGGCCTAGTTCAACTTATGATTGCAAGGCTTAGTAGTATTTGCACATCTCTATCCCATGGAGAAATCAGGCTATGATAGCCATCTTAGGGAGTCGAAATAATACAAATGCAAGAAGACTTGTGTTGAATCATATTGTCGATGATTTGTTGAAAGATGTCATAAAAGAAATGACAAGTTTACCCCAAATGTCCTTATGGTGATTTACTCATCTTGTCGGATTGCATGGATTGCAAGTCGCTACAACCGCCAATTTTATAGGATAAATCACTGAATACGAGGCGCATTTGGTTTTTCATTATTTTATTTTTTTGTTTAATTTTGCATTTATTGGATTGATCCTGGTGCTTTTAACATCACCAAATTTGCAATTTTGATCATTGATTTTGAATTTTTGTCCAGTGGAAGTCAGTAATTTGTCATTTTAGACCTTCCCACGGTGGGTTTTGAGTGCATTTATTGCTAGTTGCGGACCATGGGTACGGTCAATGGTTTACATTTCCAAATTTTGGGGACCGTGGGTCAGACCTACGGGTGGAAAACCCTAGTTCCAGAACCGTAGGTGTCAGATGCGGTCCACAGAGACTAGGAGGACCTATAAATTGAATTCCCATTTGAAATTTTCATTATTTTCTTGCAACCACTAGCAATTTGAGAGCTCTGAGAGAGATAGAACATTCTTTGATACATAATGCTACCAAAATCTACCACATTTACACTCATCTACCCTGATGGCGGATCCTGATCAGCCATCGACTAGCCAGGGGTAGGGTGCGGGCAAGGTAACTCGAAACTGAGACCACACACTCAATACTAGTAAAATGAACCACACTAAGAAATGCAGAAATTTAACCTCATTAAACTGCTGGTAATGAACCCCACTAGTCTAGGTTAGCTTAGGATTTAATTTTTATGCTTTAGTGGTCTAGGAGGGTACCCAAAATGGGTGCCACTCCTAAACCGTAGCTGGTAGCTGCGGTTCCCAGTTGGCAAATTGGGAACCACGGGTTTTAGCTACGATTCCCAATTTGGAAATTAGGGACCACAGGTTTCAGCTGCGATTCCCAATTTGCAAATTGGGGACCGCAAGTTGCAGTTGTGGTTTGCGATTGTTGGTTTTGTTTTTTTTTTGTTGTCTAATTAAGAAATTTTTAATTTTCTTTAGCTTTGCTTAGCTAGATTTAGCTTACATTATGCTTTTTGCTTTTTTAAAAGTTAACTTCTAGAGCGCGGGAGCCTGACCTTATGAAGACTCTTCACGAGGCCTTATCGGATGATGACCGAGCATGGTTTTGAGCCGTCGAGTTCGGTTACATCATGGATCTACCCACCATTAGGGTAGATCAAGCCTATATGACTACATTGTCCCAGTGCTGGAATGCACGGACCAACACATTTCACCTTCCTCCCGATGAGATGACCATCACCCTGGAGGATGTCTACAGGATCTTTAGGATCCCTATCGATGGTGAGGCTATCGTTTCCTCTACCTACACGGCAAAGGATGCTATTTTTGATGCCATCTTCGGTGACCAGAGTGTCGATGCACAGGATGATGTGGACCATGGAGGGGTGCACATCGATGACTGGTACCGAGATGATGTCTTCTCTGTACGAGAGGCCCTCTTTATGCATCTCATCATGCAGATTGTCCTTCCATACTCCTCGAGGATGCAAGGATTCCTTGGAACATGTTAGCCCCTGCTTGGAGGGTGCTTTAGAGCTCGACGGAGGAGCCACTACTATTATCTTGGGGGAGCACCTTATTATGCCAGCTCTACAGGGAGCTATACCATATTATAAAGCGTAGTCATAAGGGCATCAACTGCAGCTTGTTGCTACAGATCTGGGGGTGGCAGCACATCTAGATCGAGCATCCTACGGAGCTACCACTATGCATCACCACCATAGATGACGACCATCAGTGTTACGCCGCATGCTGGCCTCATGTTGAGGAGGGTATCCATAGCAGAGCTCATGTTGGGAATACTAAGCACTACATTATTTAGTTTGCATCACTTGGGCTAGGGGACGTTGTTTGGTGCCCCTACATGGATTGCCCTACATGGCTAGAGGTAAACGAGTGGCTATGATGGGCCCACTGAGATAGATGGCTTATCTAGCATAAGCCAGAGGTTCGAGAGTATCAGTTCTTCTCTCGTGTCATACGATAGTTCGGCATGGTGTAGGACATACCAGAGATGCCATTGAGGTACAGATGCCTAGCTCTAGAGAGGGATCTCCCATTGATAGTTCCTCAACCATTAGGATATGCACTCGATGACTTCCAAGAGTTGAGGGTATTGAGACAGTTGGGACCACACTCGACTATGACGGGTGGTGGTCTCTATTCAAATGGCATGGGACAGGGCCTCTGGGTTGAGAGCCAACTGAGGTAGAGGTAGAGGTAGATCCTGACGGGTGTAGGGTGTGCCAGCGTACTAAGGGTAGTTGGGATGTAGAGGCCACCACTAAGGATATTATAGAGATCGATCCTAAGGAGGATGCTTTAGAGGAGGGTTAGGTCCCTCCTAACAACGCATAGGGATGGCTACTAGCTCAGGTTGCTGACTTGCAGTCATATTGGACAATTTCACTCCCAACAACTCGAGAGAGATACTACCATCACAATTCTGGAGGTAAAGGCATCTGACAGGGAGCGGTGCCTAATTGAGGTGTAGGACTAGGTATAGGAGCTCATGACTTGAGCTACCGATGTAGAGGCCTAGGTGTAGAGACTGCAGACTACCTTGGAGTTTTCATAGGCACAGTGGACTATAGCAGAAGCAGAGCGAGATCTTGCACAATCATCGATGGGGGCTATACCACCTCCTCAAGCTTCTATGGGCCCTACTGCAACACCAAAAGTAGGTACAATAGCTACACAGGATCCAACTATGGAGGTAGAGTGACTATGGGGTATGGTCATGAGGACCAATGAGATGCACCCAACCCGGCTTTCTCGCGTTGATTAGCTAGTCGACTACATAAAGATGCATGGGCTACAAGTTCCTAAGGATCCTTTTGCATCATAGTCTCAACATACCAGGTCTAGGACCTCAGGGCAGTCGATAGTGAGATCGAGTCATAGGACTCATAATACTGAGAGGATGCACAAGTCCTCTAGTACACACATAGTGAGTTTGCAGGCCAGGACTAGAAATTCAGGGAAAACATTAGGGGCCTCCAGTTAGAGGACTAACATGTTGCAGTTACCAGTTTCTCATGTGCTAGGTGCTTTAGGCTTTGGAGGCAGGCAAGATCCACAATAGGATCCACCATAGGTGCCAGGTCAGCTAGGAGAGTAGGCTCTAGGGCACAGTATGGAGGGAGGTGACAAGAGCTCCAGTATAGGGGGAGCAGCCTAGATCTGCGTTATAGTAGTTGTCTACTACAATTTTGATATATTTTTTGTGTGTAAGGTCGAGGACCTACATAGTTGTAGCCTGCAAGTATTTTGTACTCCTTATGTACTCTTTTGGATACATATATATGATATGATCTCTTATGGCTCATTATGTGTACATGTGTATTTATTATTTTGATTTTATGTTTATTTGATGCACATGGATGCAAGGCTTATGTAAATGCTATGTTTATATGATGTGATGTATGGATGACATGCACTAGATAACTATTTTACTTTATGATGATGATATGCAGTAATCTAGATGATTAGATGTGCGATATATGATGTATGTATATGAATGCGATGTTTATTTTGGAACGCATATTTATTTCTGCTTTGTGGGCATGCATTTATTTTATGCAGTTTATGGTATGCTATGCAATGTATGGTAATGCATTATGTACAGAATCATAATCTAATGGAAATGAACCTGTATGCTTTAATAACTTAAAACATAAGGAATAAATGTAAACTGTGTATATCAATTTTTAAAATATGACACCACAGAATGTATAACAATCATGTAAACTAATTAATAATTCTTATTACAAGAACTTAATCAATTAATCACCCATATATGAAAGGCAGTGAAATGGATTGGTATAATGCTAATGAATGATTATGTCATTTTGTATATTTCTTCTTTGCTTCACTATATAGTCAGTAGCCGTCTAAACATCATTTTTGATATTCATGTGATATCTATCTTATATGTTTTATTGTGCTTTATAAAATGCATTCTTATGAATGAATGACTCATATTTCGGAAGTCTAATGATATTTGGTATCTTGTTGCTATTGGAACACCTTTTGGGGTTTTCCTTGAGACTCAAACACCATAGTAGATTTCTCCAAAAATCACATACTAACTATACAAGGCTTATATTGGACAAGGATTTTGCCGTGACAGACCCAACTATTCATTATCCCTGTGTGTGCATGTGAGTATTTTCAGATAGATCATAAGCATACCTCGTATGTCAGTCAGGACTCTTTTAACCCATATGTGAGATAGGGTTCCTCATATGATCGTACCATCCTTGTTTCAGCTTTGATAAGACTTATACAGGTAGACCATCCTAGGTACCTAGAGCTAGCTCATATTGCAAATTGATTAGGGCTACCCCTCCAAATGAAAGCGAGACTCTTTCAACCTATTGCTACGTTTGGGGATCACCCAATAGAACTACCCCTATGATTGTAGGTGGGACTCTTCCAACCCATTGCTGCGATTGGGGATCACTCTATGGCTTTCAAAAGGCGGACAATCCAGGGATTCAATTTCCCACCCTTCTTACTTGCTCATATGTAGTGATAAAAATCATTGTTAGTCCATGTGTTACCATTTTTTTTTATCAAGGGATTTTGATATGTACTTTTGATTCACTATGTCACTTTATATTTTGAGCTTGAAATTTGTACTTTTGCACTTTGTAACTTGGGATTTAAACTTTGTGACTTTGGGATTTATAGGGGAAATTCTTTTCCTTTTGCCAAAGTACACCTTTCTAGACCGACTATTTGCAAGATAAGCAGGTCGTGAAACCCATATCTCTAGATACCTAAGACTGCTTTTGCGGCTTTCATCCTCTCTCGTCTTAGTAGGATTTTATATTGTTTTTCTTAGTGATGGGATTTTGATATGTTGAAGCACTATCCCAACTAATGACCTTGTCTATAACAGCAAAGCAAGATTTTTACAATACCTGAAGAACCCACTAGGTATGGCTGAGTGACTGGAAAACTTAATATACATACAAATTTCTCTGCAATAGGTATCATGTATGAATGCAATGAATTATGATAAATGCAAGGGTGCATGATTGAAACACAAACGTGCGATATTTTGTAAGATTTTGATATACAAATTACGCTCTACTGTGGAATGCAATGGATGACAAATGCCTAAATGTAATATGATGATGTGAATGCTTATGTGAATGCAAATGAAAATACAAAATGCAGATGCAAATGTTTTTTGGATTTTAAGCTTTACCAAATTTTTTTTTTTGGACTTTTATATATTTTTCTTGATTTTTATAGATTTTTGAGCTTTCATATTTGACCAAACTATGAGTACATGTCCTTGGAGCTTTTAAGGATGACCAAATGATGAGGAACTGCCTTTGGAGCTTTTACTTGACCAAGCTACTCAACAGAGATTTTGGGGCATTTTGGGATGACCGGACGGTTGAGACAAAACATTCAGAGATTTTGGGTTGACCAAAGGTCTTATAGATGCCTTTGGTATATTTACTTGACCAAGCTCCTTAATCAGAGAGCTTAGGGCATTTTTGGATGACCGAGCGGTTGAGACAAAACCCTCGAAGCTTTTGGGTTGACCAAAGGGCTTATAGATACCTTTGGTGCCTTTACTACACTCTCAAGTGTAGAACACCTTAATATGGATGCTATTGAGAGGCTCAAGCTCTTCCACACCCTCTAGCGACGTTAGGTGATATGTACCCAGACCAATCTTTTTAGATATTATGTAAGTCCCTAGCCAGTTAGCCATGAATTTGTCTCGCATATCTGGTGGCGAATTCAATTTTTGTTGGTTCTCTTTCAGCACAAGATCCCCAACTTCAAAATCTCTCTGGTAGACTTTGACATTGTAAGCTCATTTTAATCGCTCTTGATAAATGTGAAGATGCTCGAGGGCATTCACGTGATGTTCATTGAGCAACATCAATTGATCGAGGTAAGCTTTCCGCACGGTGTCGTCATCGATGAACTCTTTCAATGCGATGCGCAGCGTTGGAATTTCCAACTCTAAGGGCATAATGGCCTTAGTGCCATATACTAGTAAAAATGGTGTTGCCCCAATGGGTGTCCGAATGCTAGTCCTATAAGCCCATAATGCAAGGGGTAGCTATATATGCCAATCCTTGTGGTGTTCTTGCACTGTATTTTTCAAGATGGCTACCACAATCTTGTTTGAGGCCTCAGCTTGCCCGTTTGCTTGCGGATAGTATGGAGTTGCAAAATTATGTTTAATACGGTATTTATAAGTTAAATCCCGCACAATTTTTTCTTAAAGGAAGTTCCATTATCCTAAATTATTTTGGATGGTATCCCAAAACGACATATGATATGCTCGAGAATAAATTCTACGATGTGAGCTCCAGTGGTCGTTGTAAGGGGAATGGCTTCCACCCATTTTGTAAAATACTTAGTAGCCATGATAATGAATGTATGTCGACCTAACGATGGAGGAGAGATCTTGCCAATAAGATCTAGTCCCCACTGAGCAAATGGCCAAGCCATCTGAATGGGTTGTAATTCCTGTGATGGCAAGTGCGTAAGATTAGCATGATGTTGGCATTTAATGCATTTCTTGACATACACATTGCAATCCTTATCCATATTGGGCCAATAGTAACCCATGCGGAGGATGCATTTGACGATAGCCATGTCGCTAAAATGGTCACCGCACGTACCGTCATGAGCTTTTGAAATTGCCCAAGATGACTCCTGGGGTTCAAGACATCGAAGGAGAACTCCTTCATGGCTGCATCGATACAAAATGTCTCCTATCAAGACATACTTAGTCACTTTTTGTTTGAATGTGCATCTTGTGGAATGCAACAATCCCTCTGGGATCATACCAAGTTTTACGAAATCTTGGATTTGCAACATCCAGCTTTGACAAGCATCAGCTTCAACTGCTAAGACGACCTTATCCCCCTGCGTATTTAACTTTGCAAATGTAGACTAGGAACTAAAATTATGGTGAATGGTATTACCACTCCCCGTAGGACTCTGAGAAGTTAATGACTTCCAGGGTGTCTGCTTAAGAAAGTCTTCCACTCTATGGAACCAATCAGTTGTTGGTTCCACAATAATCATGTTGACTGACTCTTTGTTATCAAAGGTTACACGCTCTACTACTGGGTGCAAGAGCGTTCTAACATGGATGGTAGTAAAATCAGTAGACAGATTCTGAGGGATCAAGGACCCCAAAGATGCCATGGTATCTGTGAACCTATTTGACAAATTAGTGATTGCCTCGATATCATACCATTCAAATTTAGCCAGATAAGTGGCAAGAAAATATTTGTAGGCTTTCAGTACAGGACATCAACACTGAAATAGCCCCTTAACCTAGTTAACTATGAGCAGAGAATCACCAAAAATATTCAATATTTTAATACCCATGGTGATGGCTGCATGGAGGCCCAAAAGTAGGGCTTTGTACTCAGCATTATTGTTGGTGCACGAAAAGTCTAACTTGAACGACAAGGGCATTGGAGCTCCTTATGGCATGAAAAACACTATTCCTGCACCACCCCCTTGCTCACACTTCAAACCATCAAAGAACAATGTCATATAAGCATTATTCTCTGGTTCCTCGGGTTCGGGAGCTTTAGATATTACAAAGACCGCATCATTTGGAAGCTCAATGGTTAGAGGTCTATTTTTGGACAGTGGTGCCTCAACCAGCTAATCATCTATGACTTGTACCTTGATGGACTTTTGGCTGATGAATTGCAAATCAAATTCTATCAATAACATGATCCACTTTGTAGTACATGTGTTATGATATGTTTTGCTCATCATATACTACAAAGGATTCTATTTCGATATAACATATGTCGTATGACTTAGCATGTAATGCCATAATTTATTGATAGCGAACACCACTACTAAACATAGCTTCTCAACATATGCATATCTTGACTCATAACTCACCAAGGTGCGATTGATGTAATATACGACTTGCTCTTTACCTTGCACATTCTTTTGGGCTAACATGGTCCCTAATGCAAAGTTGGTTGCCGATATATATAGCAGAAAAGGCTCATCTAGCCTTGGTGGATCTAGTACTGGCGATGTTGCCAGGTATTGCTTAATCTTAGCAAAGACTAATTAGCAATCCTCATCCCAATCAAATAGGACCCCCTTGTGTAGCAGTCGATTCATGGGTCGATATTTATTCGATAATTGAGAGATGAATCACTTTATGGATGCTACTTTGCCCTGAAGTCTTATTAGTTCTTTGATATTAGTGGGAGGACGCATCTCTAGAATAGTCGTGACCTTTGCTGGGTCTATTTCGATGCCTCATTTAGAAATGATGAATCCCAAGAGTTTACCTAAAGTTACTCCAAATACGCACTTCTTAGGATTCAACTTGACATTATGCTCTATCAGGTGATCGAAGACCTTCCTTAAGACCTTCACATTCTCTACTCACAGCAACAACTTAGCTAGTAAGTCATTGATATAATCTTCTAAGATTTTATACATGTAGTCATGAAAGATATATGTCATAGTCCGTTGATATGTGGCACCAACATTTTTAAGACCGAATGGCATAACTTTGTAACAAAATGTCCCCTATGGCATTATAAATGCGATTTTATACTGATCTTTGGGTTTTATCTGAATCTGATTATATCCAAAAAAACCATCCATAAGGGAGAGCATTTCGTGACCTGCAGTAGCATCTACCAGAGCATCAATATTTGGCAACAAAAATGAATCTTTGGGTTTTGCCTTATTGAGATCTCTAAAACCTGTACAAATATGGACCCTTCCATCTGGCTTTCCTACAGGCACCATATTGGACACCCATTCTTGATAGTCGATGGAGATGACAAACTCTACGTCCAAAAGCTTTTGCAGCTTGTCTTTCACCATTAAGGCTTCTATTGGATGCATTTTTCTAAGTTTTTTCTTGACTGGCTTCTTTGAAAGATCTAGCGAAAGGTTATGAGTAACCAATTTCGGATCTAAACCTAGCATGTCTTTAAAATTCCAATCAAAGAGATCAGATCTCTCTTTTAGTAGAGGGATGATGCTATCACGCTCATCCAGAGTGAGACTCTATCCAAATCTAACCTTGTTTGGATTGGTGGGATCTTTACTGATATGGACATTCTAGTGGGTGCTTCATCCAGCCCTGTGTAGATGAATTTTGTTTGGTTGGGTAGCTCACCCTACGGCACTATAGATCTAATCAAAAATCGATGGGTGTGCGGTCAGCCCATCTCTTATGCAATTTTTAGGATAGGTCTGAAAGTAACATTTTTCATAAGATATTCACCCAACCCTGTGGTAGCTAGATGAATGATCACCTGTAGTGCGGATGACCCTGCAGAAGATGCAGATAAAGCAGACTGAGGTACCTCCTCAAATTTGTCTTGAATTTCTTCCACATCCATGGGTGTGGGAGTCTCATTGGTGACTTGTTCGGGCATATGATTTTCTACTTTCTCGCCCAATTTCACCTTTAGCTTCTTGACTTGCCGATGCATCATCAATGTAGTCAGTTTTAGAGAAGTTATAGTCGTATGCTTAGATCTGTGTGACACAGATGTCGATGGTTGAGCACGGGCTGTTGGTTTGCCTATTGGAATCTTAACCGATGAAACAGGTCAAATATCCAAGTGCGTCGACAAGAGTACAAAACCCCAAAGAAAATCTTCTAGGTTCACAAACTTGAATGGTTCTTCGTTCGATGACACTACATGAACCTTTCCCTCATGAATGTACTTCATGCATTGATGCAAGATAGAGGGGATGCAACGCATTTCACGAATCCAAGGCCTTTCGAGCAAAATGTTGTACTGCATGACACCCTCTATCACGTGACACATCACAGAGATGGTCTTGAGTCCCACCTAAATAGGTAGAACAATTGTACCAACCTTCAAGCATAGTGCATCATTAAATGCTTTCAACGTAAAGGTGGTAAGCACAATGTGTGCTTTGCATAACTTGAGATGGCTCAGTGCCTTGGTCATAATTATATTGATAGATGACCCCGTGTCGATCAAGACCCTTTTTAAATGCATGTGGTTAACACATGCGATAATATGTAGCGACGGGTCAACCATAATAGTAGAAACCATCTTCACTTCATGATCATAAAATTTTATCATGGGTTCCTAACACTGTTGTACATGTCCCACGAAATTTGTAAATGCGTACGCATATTGGGACTGTACCTCAATGGACCTCAGAATGTCTATAAGAGTCTCCCTGTGTCTAAGGGACTATTGAATAAGCTCATATATTGACAACTTCGTAGGAGTTGTCTGCGGGTTCTGAACTAACCTGCTCCTTATGGTCACCACTAGTCTAGCTAGTGGGCCTGGAATGTTCTAAGCTGGTCGTTGATCCAGCGTAGCTTGTACTATAATGGGAGCATGAGGTTGATTCGATTGATCATACCTCTCATGTCTAGTAACAATATTGACCATGCCTACGAACCCCTAGGTAGGTGGTTCGATTCTCACTTTATTGACTTGGTCGAAGTTGTAACGAGGTGCCTCGTAATTAGGTAGTGGATTCTTGAAAATCCCCATGTTTTTTTTGTTGGATGCCTGTGGATTTCTTGGTACAACAAGCTCTCCTTTTTCTATCATGTTCTACATTATGTGTTTTACGGACCAACATGTTTCGATGTTGTGGCCTTTCACTCTGTGAAATATGCAGAACAGATCGTCTTGATGCCACTTCGACTTTGGCACATTCGGATCTACTAATTTGACCTTGGGCAATCGTATGGCCTTGGCCTCATACAGTTGATGGAAAATCAAAGTCATCGATTCTGTCAGAGGTGTGAACTGATGAGGTGGACGCTCTTCTCTATTTTTGCCCTTATAGTTGTTCTTGCATGTCTCATAACACGTAGGAGGAGGTTGAGCCTGATAATTAGGCTTTTGTTGTCCCTTGTCCTCTCCTCCAAGATTTAGTACTACTTGATTTACATGGGCCTGTGTGCCCTGTTGCTTCTTAGTACTCTTTTTAAACCCCTCTTTCTTGGTCTTGAGCTTCAATCTACCTTCTTGCAACTTGATGTCCTCGATCACCCTAGCCTGCGCCACAGCTTCCTCAAATGTAGGGCACTACTGTAGCTACAATAGTAGCGAGATGTGCTTGGCATAACTCTTTGTGAATATTCAGTTCAGTTCAGCTGTAGGAATAGGGAATGGCAGCTTTGCCATTATTATATGCCATCTCTTTTTGTATTGCTCGATGGGCTCGTCATCGTGCTGAGCTAACGCAGCCAAATCAGAAAGGTTGGCCTGTTTCTTGATGCCAAATGAATAGTGTTCAAGAAAAGCATCAACTAACTACTTGAAACTAGTAATACTGTGTTTCTTCAACTGGTTGAACCACTCTCAAGCTGGGTCGTAGAGTGTCATAATGAAAGTTTGCAACAACAAGGCATCATGACTCTCTATCTAAAAATAGGCATCCAAAAAACTTGTGACATGGTCTTGGGCATCCTTGTCACCCTTGAATTTTTCTAATCTGGGCATATCAAAGTGCTTAGGATATGGAGGCATAGGCACCGAGGGGTCTATAGGTTCATTGTGTATCTTCCTTAGTGTCAGCTTTTGCATGGTCGCGCCTTGCCTTTCCATTGCTTTGACCCTATCGGCCAAAACCTTGTACGCCTTAGAAGATAAACATTCCTCCTCCCTAAGCTGATGTGAAGGTGGTATAGGAGGTAATGTCTTCTTTGGGGGAGGTGGAGGACGTGGATATTCCTCCTCCTCAAATCGATAACTCTCAGGATACCCCTGATCGTATCCTTCTACATCTACATGTTCATGCTACCTTTGTCTAAGATAATTGAGTGACGACAGTCACTCCCTTTTTTGGGAACTAACATGAGTACGAGCGTCTCTGCGCTCCTCATGCATATTGGCTAGGGACACAACCCTCCTACGTACACACTCTCTATGCTCCTCGAGAGGGTATAGGCTAGCCTTGGCTAGTCGATCCTCCTGCTCTATGCGCTCCTTCTGAGCTAAAATACACTCCTTGTGCATGCGATGCTCATATAATCTCTATCGTAGGAGCCTTTGCGCTTGAATATTATCATCTTCAATATGTTGCCTCTCTAGGCGAGCATCATCCAATTGATCTTGGAGGAGTTTGCATATTTTCTCAAACACCAGTCTATGTGATCTATCGATCTGATCGACCGTGGGAGACCTCCGGTGTGTGCTCTGTGTGAGCTACCTTATGGGTTTTGTACCCATCAAAAAAATGTATGGATGGTGTACATGTTACATGAGGGTGCTTAGAAGCCTCTCCATGTTCTTTAGTGATCTTGATACAACTGCCGCTACGCTCACTCAGAGCATGAGTAGGTGGAGCTATAGGCTTGTAGCCTAGCTACTTAAGAACACTACCTAGACCATCTAAGTGTCTAGACCTCCACCGCTCATGCGGTGGTGTTCCATTATCTCCCACATTTGGTATATAAATGGTGATCTTGCATGGTTAGCCATGCGCAGGAGTATGGGAGGATCTATGCTTGAAAGCGAGCCTATCCTCTTGCCCTTGAATGGGCAGATCTCTGATCTGTCTATACTTCGATTGTGAAGGGTTAGAACCTCTTATGGACCTAGTATGTATGGGAACCAACTTGGTCCCCTGCACAACATATTCCTTGGCCGATCTTGTGGACACGCGTGAAGTGTGGTCTCAATAATGGCTTTGGAGTAGAGCATCCTCATGCTGAGAAGCTCCACGCTCAGTCCTATGCCTAAAGGAATGTATTGAAGCTCCTCTATCGAGGGTCCGCTCAACAGGATCTCCCCGTGTCGAGTTGTCACCTCTAATGCTCACTGAACATCATTCGGTTCGCTCATGTGTGTGAGGAATCGACACATGTTGTTGTGAACCAGTTGGGGGTTGATCATGGGCATCGGTACTAGACCTTTTCCAATCACCCCGTGTGTTCACCATTTGTGTACCTAATGTCTAGATGTGTTTTCTTATGCAAACAAATAATAAAAATAATGATTATCTCCTTTTAAATTTTTATTGTGAGCCCTAAACTGTTTGATGTTGTTTTTAGATGTGTTGTATTAGTGTTAGAAACTCTCACGTGTTTTGAAAGATTGTTGGATTTTATACTTAGTTAAATTGGCTTTCACCTGTATACTTGTAGCTCGACAACTTGGCGATGAAACCCAAGTCACGTAAACCAACCTATAATATGTGGAAGTGAAGCCCACACATGGTCAGGGGGCATAGGTCCTCCCATTTCCTCACCCATTTTCCCCCAATCAACATCATACCCTCCGAAGAGGAGTATATACAAATTTTTTAGGGTACAAAAGGATCTTGGACCTGGTATGGTCTAGTAACACATGGTATGTGGGATTTGTATCAATGGATGGAAGTTACGGCCACTGTCGGTGAACCCTACTACTGGTTGAATATGAAGCCCAACTCACTAGCGTTTAAGTTCCAGGTGATGTGTGTAGTTCCTTTTACTTTGCAAAAATGACAAATGCATAAAAGATCATAATGATCATTCCTACATGATATGTATGAAAAGAAAGGAACGTTTCAATTTTAGAAAGAATGCATTCTAATGTCTTATATGATATTTTGACGATGCAATTACAATGGCATGGACACTAATTGGGCCTCAAGCATGCAAACGATATGCCATCTCTATCAAGGTCACTGTATTTAGGGGCAGACTACACTTAGAGGTCCACTATTCCCAACAATGTCTTTCTAATGAAAATAAAATAGAAACAAACTACGACTTGTTCATTGACCCTTTTTTATTTGAGTTCCTAGTTTACAACGGTTCGATGCTTTCTGGAAAGATACAGAGCAGAATTTTCCAGCACTTCTGCTATACAAATCATCCCCTTTTCTTCTCCCTATTTGGAGGGAGGTATTTATAGCATGCTCCCTAGGGCTAGGGGTGGCTTCATGGAGAAGCCAAGACCAAGAAGGGTGGTTAGGATAGTTGGGATGGAAGCCTCTAGAATCTTTCGTCCTTCAAATGCCTCCTTCTAGATCTTTCAGTCGTTCCAACTAATTTGGCTCGGATGGAAGGCCTAAATGAACTTCAGTTAAGACCGTAGGTCACAGTTACTGTCCATACTGCAGACCGTAGGTGTCAATCACAGTTTAGACTAGATATTGTAGGTCTGGGCTGCGATTCAGACTGCTTAGGCCAAAATGCCTAAATTGAGTGGTTAGAACCATTGCTCTATCTTTGAGTCTATCCAAGATCCTCCATATGGTTTTGTAGCATGTCCATATGAGTAGTCGCCCTCGGCATGATGCGTTTTAGGTGTCTACAAGTAAGTACCCAACCACACCTGCACTTACCAATCTACCTAGCCCTTGGGGGTCCAAAGTATTAATTGTTAGACCCACTTGAGTTGTACGAGGTCATAGACCATATGGGATGATGTACTATTTATTAACCCATACTCATACTGTCGTACGGTGGACAACTCTTCCCCTTTTCAAATTTCAACCAAGAACCTCTTATTTAGAGTTCCAAAGTCTTAATTATTAGACCTACTTGAGTTGTACTAAAAATTAAAGGATAATTTTTTTAGTAGAAGTTTGAAAGCATTCCCTTTTACATCAACTTAGTCAAATCGAGCTATATATAGCATATTTGGTGCTACTAAGATTTTAACTGTGGGCTACATCATCCATATGCTAAACCATTGAACCAAGGCATCTTTGGCTTAAAATGTTGCTTTTAAAATGTGGGTTTTTATGAGAGGTGTGAACTTGGTCTCCCATATGAAAACCCAAGGGCGTACCACTTGGACTAAATTAAGGAATAAATTTGAAAATATTATCACACAAAAAAAAATTCCATAAGTTAACCACATCAAAGAAATTATATAAATTATATAATTTTTAAAATATATTTATTTAATTAAATATATATAAATCAAGTATAAGTAAATATGATTTTGATTAAAAAGTAGAATACAATTATTTATGATAAGATAAATATAATAAAATTTCAATATTGTAAATTTTTAATATTGTTATATCTATTTTATAAGTTTAAGACTATTTAAAATAAATAAATGACAACTATACATCATGGTTAATAGGATAAACAAGAAATAAAGAGGAGATTTACTTATCTTAATCATATCAAGTTAATTATAATTAAACAAAAATTTTATATGTATATAACTTTTTTGATAATCCTTATTTTTATTATTTGAGTAGCTTATTAACATGTGTTAGATCCATTACATAACTTAAACAAAAATTAGTGTCTAATACATTCTCACTTAACAACATGGTGGTTAGATTTTAATTTTTTTTAATGTGAGAGTAAATACATACTTGAGTCAAATATTAATATATTTTTAGAGGAAAAAGGGTTAGAAGACCTACGCTAACATTCAAAAAGATTCAATAATATAAACTGGATTGAACTATCAATAAAATGTAAATAGTAAGAAATAACTTAAAATCATAAGCAATGGAAATAACTGAATAGCAATACATTATAGAAAAACATCCTAAGATAAGAAAGCTAAGATTGAATGATTCTCCTTTCTTTGAGAGGTATTTCATAACACTTAACTCTTCTAGTACAATCTCATTAGGAGAAACACACATGCAAGGTCATATTCATCCCTATTTTAAGGTGAAGAAAACTATTTAAAAATATATAAAGCTTATAAATATTGAGATAGGACTAAAGAAAGGAAGACACGTCTCATAATAATTAATTATGCCAATAGATAGTTATGTTATTTTATTGCTACCCTCCAAGAGGTACCTCCTAATAATTAATTTTATTGGCACATAGTTAAAGGACGATAATCCCCATGCATGATATTAATATATATAAGAGTTACTAATAAATGTGCATATGTATTCCAATTATAGCAAAGAAAATTCAAACATACAACTTATCATTTCAAATGATATGCATTAGTTGAACATTTAAAAAGATGTTTATTTTTGTTCAAAGGCACCTATTCATAGATACAAAATGGCTAGCCTTTAACATTAGCGTGAAAATTTCCATCTAATCTAATAAATTATGATATTATTGTTTGTGAGAAAAGGGGTATATCTAATATAATTATTTAAATTAATACCAAATAAACCAAAATGCTAACACTAAGTTGTCAACATAGTAAATTAATATTAAATACCAAAAGCTATCCTTATTCAAGCATAAATAAATTTGAATCATTTAAAAATTATTGCACTAAAATGATCCACAAAATACCAACAAGCTACAACTAATCCTAATGTAATAAAAATATTTTCTTAACATCTAGGACATCAAGGACCAAATAATGTCATAACAAGCATAAAATTCTCACTCATATTCCAGATTGTTTGCAATATCACCATAGTAAAAAAATAGAGAGATCACACTTGGGATGTTTTGTAGGGGTTTGACTTGTCAGGGAATCATATCCTCGAATGAGAATCAATGAATTTTATCTATAAATCTTGGTAGAGTGTCTTCTCCTCCTCTATATAAGGTAGTGAACTCGTGGTCAATGGCTTTGATTTTACCTACAAGGACAAGAGAGAGAAAGAGAAGAGTACATTAAGTAGTAGCAATAAAGGTAGAGTATTGAAAGCAATTCTAGGATACAAAATATTTTCAAAATGAAATAATCTCTCCTTTAAAGCTAACAATTAATTTTATCATTTTTTTAGGGTTATAAAATCATAATTGTCAATCCAAATAATGCATTGTTTAAACCGTAGGTGTAAAAACATGATAGCATCATGACCATGCATAAAAAACCCTAAAATTCAACCAACGATCATGATCATTATTTAAAGTTCTAATCTTTGTACCATATTTTAAGAAGTATGCTTTGGGGGACATATGTTATGGCATCCTTAAATCCTACCTCTATCCTTAATTTCATATTTTAGGAGAGTTAGAAGGCCAAAACATCATGAAATATGGCATAAAAGTGACAATTAGGTGAAGAAAGAGAACCAAAACCACTAGTTGGCATAGCTCACTATCATCCAACCCAAGGACTAGTAAAATTAGCCCACCCCTATCCCATAAATAGGAGGAAAAGACTCTCCACCAACAGTAATGTCAATTGTTAGTTTTTTACAAATATATATTACCCCTCCCTAGGGACCATGGGTGACATTACAAGGGATAGTCATTCATAAGTCCTTAAGGATAACAAGAAAAGAAAAGGAGTAATATGCTATATTTCAAGCAACATTAATACAAATTCTATGCTACAGAAGAAAAACAATATTTTTATAATTTATGCTAATATCTATGCAAAAATACAAAAAAAATGAAAAAAAAAGAAGACAATATCATGAGAGTAGAAGGAAACATACCCGATACTTACCTATACATGCCCTTTAAAATTTTAGCCAAAATAATTAGACTTTTACCTACCCCAAGTGGATGGAAATGAGTTTACCTATGTAAATACCCAAAGAGCTTAAAAATACTAGTTATATATATATATATATTACCCCTCCCTAGGGACCATAGGTGACATTGCAAGGGATAGTCAATCATGTGTCCTTAGGGAAAACAAGAAAAGAAAATAAACCATATGCTATAGTCGAAGCAACATTAATAAAAAATCTATGCTATGGAAGAAAAACAATTCTAAGTTTAGTTATACACCCAAATTCTAGTTGGCATAGGAATGCTAGACGAGGGGTGGTGCTTTGGTGTTGCTTCAAAAAAATTATAAATAGAGATTTCCTCTAAGATATTTATCTTATGTGGTAGATTCTAGGGTTATTTTCTAGAAAAGCCACTAAATTTGAACAATTCATAGACCAAGGGAGTCATCAAGTGAATGATTGTGATGCTTCAATAAGCAGATGATTGGGGCCTTTACTAGAACATTATCTCACTGATATGAGTTGGTCCCATGCGGTATACTATAAGAACTATTGGGAATCAAGAATGGTCCTTATGCTCTTAGCACCATGGGCATGACCTTCTATAATATGGTTATTTTTGGGTGCATCTAGTACTCGCACCTCATGTGGAGTTCCAGTTCATAAATTCTAGGGAGTGTGTAATGTGGCTACTTTACATAACCTCTAGTATTTTTTACCAAGTACGAATCCTTGTTTGGATACGATCTTAGATGCTTTGCTCTATTCCTAATCTAGCCTACTCTGATGGGGTCTTTGTTGGGGAAAAGGGTTAGGAGAAAATTAGTAAATGATTGAAAGCAAATGTCAAAATGTAAACCTACACTAAGGGAGTGATGTGTCAAATATCTAAAACTCTTTGCATCATGACGATTTGAATGAACACATGCACTACTACTGAAAGTGTAAAAGGAATATGTTTTTCCCAAACAAGAATTACATTGATAATTCATACACAAGAACCAGGATAGAAGGAAAATAGTCACAAATTTTCATATATATAAATGTCAGATTACATACATGCCAAATAAAGAGGCTTAAAACTAATCAACTGAAATGATACAAGGCTTGAGTTTGGTTGTGATATAGAAGAGGATGAAGAAAAACCCCATACAAGGTTATATGTTAGGCATGAGCTTAGTTATCAAGTTTGAGTTCGTATTCAAGTTCGACACTCTTGAAGTTCGAAAAAAATTCGACATGTTTAAAAAACCGAAATAAAATTTGACATAAAATTCGATTATTATAAATACATATATATTTTTTTAAATAATTTTATTTTTTATTTTTATATAAAATTTAAAAATCAAAGATACAAAATTATAATATTTGATTTTAATATATATTTTTAAATATATACTTTTAAATATTTTTAAAAATATAAAAATTTTATAAATTTATCTAAACATAATAATTTTTTAACAAATGAGAAAATTTCATACTTTTAAATCAATAATTTTTTTAAAAATAAATTACAAGTTTTGTCCGTTCTCAACTTATAGGTTAAAAAGCAATTTCTATAAGCTCACCATGGTGTCCTCTTACATAGCACAAACATAATTACCCTTTTATTGGGGTTTGGAAAAGGTTTTACCATATAATATATTCGTTGGAATTATCGATAAAAGCAAAATAAAAATGTGAGACACGAGTAGTATGGTCGTGCTTGTGCTACATACATTTGGCAGAATCTAAAATACGACTTGATAAAATCAAAATAAAAATGCAAATCATGAAAATGGCCATGATTGTGATGCATTTGACAAAATCTATAACACAGATTGAAGGAGATAAGTTGCACAAGGATTTGAAAAAAAATCAAGAAAAGATCACATGGGAAAAGGAGCCATTAGAATTTTGGTCTTATCCCTTGTCTCTAAGGCTATTCGAAAAAGGACAAGGTTGAAGTCTTGGAACGTCATGCCCGAACCCTTCACCGTGTCCTCGCTAAACGTGACCATGAATTCAACATGTTCACCACCATTCCCTGTGACCTTGTTCATTTTAGGGTTTTTTATATGTTCATTTTTTTTATCGAATTTAAGGTTTATTCACCGAATTTATTTGTTAAAGTTTTAAATTTGAATAATTTCAAATTTTATAGATAAAATTCGATGAATTTTATAACTAAGGGCATGAGTATGGCTTACTTTTGATCCTTTACAATTAAGAATAAAGAGATGTTTATAAGAATAAGTGGGGAAATATTCCCTCTAAAATTTGCATAGGAATTCAAAATTGTTGAGGTTAATCAACATAAACAATGAATTATCTTTGAGACCTTAGGGATTTGTAGCCATAAATGTTGTTGGTAGGTTGGCTTTATGGAATTCTTGTTGTGTTGTTGAGCTACTTCATGCTAGGAATCCTCATGATTAGACCTTTGGAATACTTCGTCATCAATACCTTGGATTTGGTGTCGCTCCTCAGGATGCTTGGTGTATCATGGATTTAAATAGTCTAGATATGGCCTAGAGTACCATTTTTTATTATGGGGTGTCAACACTGGAACTGGATCATCATCCCTTCTCTCATGTTTGGTCGCTATGGATCAGATCAATGGTTTTGATGGTAACTAACACTTGGTCTTCTCCATGATCTTGACAAGTCCTTTGATGAATATCTTATTTAGTGCATTATTAGAGGTTATGGTTGTAATCTTTAGCATTTTTAGATAAAGTTCCCTAATTCATATGTCCATCCCTTGCTATTTAATTTGTACCCCAATGACAATAAATATTGTTGAATTTCTAGCTCAGGTGGACATGCTTCTAAGTGTTCTTCTCCTCTTGTGTCCCTTATCACTCTCTCGTCATGGGTTTTGGAGTAGACCTTATAAGGACCAAAAAACCTCAAAGTATAGTAGAGGCTTCATAATTTGGAATCTCCAATATTCTAGGCTCTTGGTCATCCTTTAAGCTTCAACCTCCTCTTGAGGGAAAATGAGATTTCATGACTACCTTCCTACTTGGTTACCTCGAGTTGCCCCACTTTTATCATCCATGCAAGATAAATAGCTAGAAAATTATTTTTATGAGAGTGTATCAAGTTTCTACTAGAATAATTATTCGACCAGTATAGTATATGATATACTCATTATTGTTATCATCTTTTTGAATAAGAAAAATTCCCAATAAAACCTAAGTAGCTAAAGTGTATAATAAAAATGTTTGAATTGGGTGGGTGAAGAGTTGGGGGTTACAAAGAATTTTTTTGAATTCTAAAAATACCTTGTTACAACTTTCATCCCACTTGAATTCAACATATTTCTTAAGCAAGTAAGTCAATGGATAAGCTTTAAAAGCTAACTCTGTGATGAATCGCCTAATGGCTCCTAGATTCCCCAAAAATAATTTTGATATCTTCAATAGTTTTGGGAGGAGGCATAATGTCAATGGATTTTATCTTGTTTTGATCAATATCTATGCCCCTATGGGACACCATACATCCTAGTAGCTTACTGCTAGTAACACCAAATACACACTTCTTGGGGTTAAGCCTAACCTTATAGTGATGTAATTGCTCCAGTATGGTATGAAGGTTAATCAAGTGGTCATCCCACTTCTTAGACTTACCCAAGAGGTCATCTACATATGATTCCACTATATTTCCCATTAAGTCATGAAAGACTATTATCACTTCCCATTGGTAAGTAGCACTAATATTTTTCAACCTAAAAGTCATGACAACATAACAAATATTCCTAAAGATGTAGTAAAGTTAATTTTAGATTTATCCTCAAGGGAAATCCATATTTGGTTATACCTTGAATAGCCATCCATAAGGGACAACATTTCATACCATATGATAGAATTTACAATAGCATCAGTAGACGACAAAGGAAAGTTATACTTGGGACAAGCAATATTTATGTTTCTATAATCATAGAAAATATGGATAGTATTATTTTCTTTATTTTTCAAAGGTACAATTTTAGATACCCATCCCAAATAGTCAATAGGTCTAATATGACATCTAACATTTTTTGAATTTCAATTTTATATAACTCTTGTATGAGAGGAGAAAATATCCTTTGTTTTTGTTGGATAGGAGTGATATCCTCATAATTAATAATGTTATAGATAACCATATCCTCATCCATGATAGGTATGTCCAAATATTCCCAAGCAAAGACATCCTTATACTCCTTAAGTAAGGTAGTAAAGGTGGCTTGATCTTCAAAAAATATTTCTACCCCTATTTTAACAATTCATGGTTGCCCCAGGATGCCTATGTTAAAATCTATGGTTGGTATAAAATTTATGAATTACCTTTTCCAAAATGGTATAAAGGAAAGGGAGGAATCTCTAATTTAGAATTAAACTTGAATTGAAAAAGATAATTAGACCAGTTATGCCTTCCCATTTTAGGATTAGGTTCTTGAATGAACCCTTTCTTACGATATTGCTAGGAAAATATTTTCTATCTGGCATTTAATAATTCTAGGATGGCATCATAATTAGGCAATGATGAGAGAAAAAGAGAATTATTAGGAATTTGAAATACTAGTTATTCCACATGCCTCTTGCCCCTAAGCCTAAATAATTTGCGACCATGATATTGAATATTGAGAAAGATAAGAATGTGTTTACCAAGGTATGCCATTATTTATAAACTTTTACTAAAGCCTTAATGATGACCTTAGATTTTAGCTCAATAGAAAATTTAATTTCAATTATATGTCTTACCATACAAGAGGGTGTAGGATCAATCAAAACATCAAGCCTCTTATTAGATAACTTATTTGAATAAGAAAATATTTATAGATCTGGAAACAAACTAGTAGGGACAACAATGAATACCTAGGCATTCTCTATTTTCCTAAAATCTATTGAAATTGGGATAATTGGGATCACCACATTTTGGGATAGTTGTAGTTACCAAGAAATATCCTCATAAATGTTAAATAATTTTGGCACAATAGGAGTTCTATAGCTTGAAAAATTATCAAGGACTATCAACATAGTAGGAATATACCTAGAAATAGGTAAAATAATAGTGTTGACTATACTCACTATTTTTAGGGGTGGTCTTGGTACTACTAGATAAATTTTAATAGATAGAGAACCACCAATAGCTCATGATTTAGGATAGTTTAAACCAATAAAGGTATAAACAATTCTAGAAATAGGGAAGTCAACATAATAGTTTAAAATTTGATAGATTATAGCCTTTTTTAAATTCTTAGGCAAGGGAATAATTATTGTCTCATTTAACCTATGCAAAGATTTTGAAGTAGAGATAGCAAAAATATTGATTGTTTTATATATATTTAGCTCAGATTTATAGTGATTAAATTCAACATTATTAAGCATACAACAAGTAAACAAATTATTGTTATCTATTGCAGAAATGTTTATATCAAGTTTATCATCATCATCATCATCTAAAATACTAACTTTTATTGAACCTACTAGATAATGCCCCATACCCATTTTAGAAATAGAAGTAGTAGAAGTATTCTTAGTTTCAATGTTAAATGCTTGATTAAAAACTAATTGTTTGTATCACTATTAATTTCTTCTCCCATGTTGTCATTATCTACACAAAATATTGTTTCAATTTGGAAAAATACTCATGGGATTTATCTAATTTGGGTAACCTTTAGTAAGATAATATAGGATTTTCTCTCTTTTTAGGTTTTTAAAATGGTGGAAATTTCTTTAGTACCTATTGAGAAAGGAAAATTGTTGGGTATCGAGAATACTCATTATGCTCTGGGCATTGTGACCTCTCACAATGTGGTTCTTTTCAAGTGCATCCAATGCCCACACCTCACATGGAGTACTAGTTTGAAAATTTTGGGGAGTGTCATATGTGGATCCTTTGAACAACCTCTTGTATTTTTAACCAAGGATGGCTCCTTGTCAAGGTTATGCATAAGGGGTTGGACTCAAAATGTACTTATGAAAAAATGGTGAATCCTAATCAAAATCAAGGTGAGTCCTAAGAAAATTAAATCAATCATCTTCACACCACAATTTGGGGCATTTGACACCCTAAAAAGTAAGGTCATATTTGGGGCAAACTTTGATCCATTAAATCACCTTATAACTTCATAAAAATGCAATCATTAGATCAAGCTCGACAAAAGATTTCCAAAAAGTACAAATATGCCTATGTTTGGATATATATTATGGCTAATTAACCCTAAAAAAAAATTAATCCCAAAAATTTTAGGCGAATGGGCTGACGTCAAGGGTCCTCATTCATATTCACCAATTTCCAATTTTGAAAATCCTAATATTCGTCCAATTTGCGAATATTCGTCACTATGCATAACCCTACTCCTTATTTGGATTCAATCTTCAACGCGCTCTATTCCTAAGTTATCCTACTATAATAGGGTCTTTGCTATGAAAAATGGTTAGGATAAAAGTAGTAAATGATTGAAAGAAAATAACATAAGGTAAACCTATGCTAAGGGGGCAATGCACCAAAGATATAAGATAATACACTACGCCAAAAAATGCTTTAACGGTGGTTCTTAACTACCCTTAAAGGCCTTTAAAGGTGGTTATTCAACCGACGTCTATGAGAGCATCATAAAATTTTTACGAAATACATTGATGGCTAAAAAATACCTCAAAAATTTGTCCTCTTAGGGTCTAAGAGGGTGGTTTAAAACCACCCTCTTAGGGCTAAGAGGGTGGTTAGGAACTACCCTCTTAGGTCTAAGAGGGTGGATAAAAATTTCCCTCTTAGGGTTAAGACCTCTTAGGCCTAAGAGGACGGTTTATAACCACCCTCTTAGATCCTAAGAGGGTGGTTATAAACCACCCTCTTAGGGATAAGAGGGTGGTTTTAAACCACCCTCTTAGGTCACCCTAAGACACCGATTTATAACTGCCATCTTATGTCTAAGAGGGTAACACCTTTAGATACCTAAGCAGGTTATAACTACCATCTTAGGTCTAAGAGGGAATTTTTAAACTACCCTCTTAGGTCACCCTAAGAGGGTGGTTTATAACCATCATCTTAGGTCTAAGAGGGTGGTTTAAAACCACCCTCTTAGGGTCTCACCTAAAAATATATATAAAGGATGCCTCAGTTGAAACAACATAGCACTCAACAGTGGTTTGTTGTTTCAGCTGAGGTATCCTTTATTTCTCATGGTCATTTCATGGACAAGGTAATTTTCCATTGGAACAAAGAGGGATAGAATTTTAAACTACCTCCAAGGGATAGAATTTTCCATGGAAGCATCAGAGTATGTATGAAGTCACAATGCACCATTTTTCTCTTGTTGGAGTGCATACAACCAATGTGGTCCTAGGCATACCATGTTACAAATAATTTTACACTTGATAGATGACCACATGCATACTATCCTATGGGACATGGCAATAAACAATGTATGCATGTATAAAAGACCATGATAAGCAGTCATACAAATCCTTGGGTGCTGGAAATTCTTTATAGTTTGTAGATAGCATTAGTCAAAAGAATCTTAATTTCAATAGGCTAAAACTTGCCAATGATATCCCATTCTATACCTTATCTGTTTGGTTGGTTGAATCAAGGTAAAGACATATGGGTTGACTAGCATCCTAGACTTTCATATGCAATAAAATAATTCAAAGATAGAGATCCTCCTTGAGTAACCCAATATGTGGTAGTGTCATGGTGTCTACTAGTCAAGGTGTCAAGGTAGAGTCCTCACTTTGTGAGATCAATTTTATAGGGATAATAGAGGTGGCTCATGCTACCAAGAAGGTTGATGCTTTTGATGATCAAATCACATAAATATGGAAAGACTACTGCAACTCTATGTTCTTGAGTGATGCAACAAAGGTGGGTTGATCAACCGATAGTGGAAGACAAGGACATATTTGCAACATCTGAGTTGGTATTGTTGCATTGTTAGGTGAAGCACTTGATAGATGTAGTTGCTTGGGCCTCCTTGTCAGATGGCCCTTTGTACCAATTTTATCTTTTGGAATGGTGAGATCAAGCACCATATTGAAGAGTTGAGACAAAAGGGATACATACGGTTGAGTGCATCACCTTGCAAGAGTTTGATTGAATACAAAGTTTTGAATAAAATCATTGTGAAAAATAGGTACCCAATTACTTGTTGAATCAACTTAGAGATGCCAACTATTTCATTAAGATCAACCTCAAGTTAGGTTGGTGGAAGACAAGATTTACATCCAAGTCTTTTGAGTTGTTGGGCCTAACCAAATGCATTTTGAATGATAAAAGTTTTGCTACTATTGATTGAATCATTTGTAGCTTGTCTACCTACTCAACACGTGTCTTTACTCTTCAACAAAACATGAGAGGAACAAATGGAGCATGTTGGGCAAGTTCTTGACACCCTATGTAAACACTAATTGGATACCAACTTGGAAAAGTGTTTGTTTGGTATGCAAAAATCAAATGTGCAGGTTGCATTATCAGTAAGGAAGGAGTTCATGTTAAAAAATTTAGACAATTTGAGACTGGCCTGCACAAATGACCTTCATAGAGCTTTGTAGATTCTTAGGTCTAACTAATTTTTATGATTGGTTTGTGATAGGCTTCTCCCACATTGCATGGCACTTAAATTAAGTGAGAAAAGGAAGAGCCAAACCAAAGTTCATGTGGACTGAGGTACCACAAAGAGCATTCTAAGACTTGATTCATTGACTTAGCTTGGCACTAATACTTACCTTTTTGGATCTGCAACAACCATCATGGCACTTAAATTAAGTGAGAAAAGGAAGAGCCAAACCAAATTTCATGTGGACTGAGGTACCACAAAGAGCATTATGAGACTTGATTCATTGACTTAGCTTGGCACTAATACTTACCTTTTTGGATCTACAACAATGATTTGAGATAGAAACTATCAACATATGCACTTGGTACATTCCTTGCTCAACTTAAGCATCTTGTTGCCTACCAAGTGAGATATTCAATGATATATTCTAAAGGTATCCTGCATAGGACAAAGAACTCCATGCCATGTCCCAAGCATGTTGTTAGTGAAAACATTATATTTTGAGCAATGAGAGAATCATACATATTGATTATAGACCCTTGCAATTCTTGTAGATAGAAAGCAAAGTCTAAAATGAATGTCATCAAAAGAGGTCAATATACCTACAACAGTTCCACCTAAGCATCAAATATAAGAAGGTAGTACAAATCTGGTTGTTGATGGCTTGAATTAAGATCTTCTTGGAGCGTTCATTATCATTTTTTACTCTTGTGTCCATTTGAGTTCCACTTGTCAGTGATTATACAAGAGCAACCCTATCTTCACAAATGCATGCCAAACACTACTCATAATGAAACAAATAATTAACTACCATCTGCACGAAACTTGCACTTGAATACGATTATACCAATTGAGGGTATTCATGTGTCCATGTAGTTTCAATAGGAAGTTTGTAAGAGGCTTTGGATGGCTTGCAACCCCTCTTATTGATCTTAAAAAAAATATCAAATTCATTAGATAGAGGCAATGGAGGTTACATTGAACTCATGAAAAAATAATAATATCCAACTTAGTTTTAACACTTGTAGATTCTTTTTCCCTCTTCTTTGTGGTTCAATATGATCCTTCAAGTACAAGCATAAGGGCATTTCTTATGCAAAATGGGAAACCTATTCCTTTTAGAAGTAGAAAGTGGACAAGTAAAGAACTTGAGCTTGTATAATAAGGAAAATTTGGTTTAAATGCATGCAATCTACAACTACCAAGGTTACCATCAAAATATTGACAAATTGGATCTTGAAGCTTAGCATTACACACAATTTATTTTGAATAATATATGGAATATTTTCTCTTAGATTGTTGGATGAAAACCAAGTTATTATTTATGAACAACAATGATCTATTGCACCTCTTACATGTACAAAAGCAAGAAAGAAAGAAATTATATTATGTCCAAGAGTGACCAAGAAAGAAAGAAAGAAATTATATTATGAGCAAAGAGCAACTGAAAACCAATAGGGGATGTCCCATAGTAAACCACTAATTTCAAAAAAATATATGTGAAAATTTAATCTATTCTCATTCCTCCAATGTTGAGGATGAAAGAATACAAAAATATTATTATATCTACTAGCTAGAAATGATTCGAACCAATACAACTGTATAACTTGTTACTTTCCAAATACATATAGTTATAGTTTTACTCTAATAAAATATTAACAAAATACTCTAATATTCAAAAGATACAATTTTACTCTAAGAAAATATTAACAAAATCCTATAATATTCAAAAGATAATAATCTTTAGATTATAAATCAATTCAATACATGTAAATATATCAAACTTCAACAATGAACAATTTACTTTCTGTAGTGTATAAAATCAAGACCTTTCCAGTTATTTGGTTTGTTGTCAAAACCTAAAATTCTAATCATTCCCTGCATTATCAAAAAAATTATGAAAATAAAAATATCCATTCAATGGTCATATTAATCAAATGAAATATATTGATGACTTACATTGCTATAGGTGAAACATAAGGAACTAATGGTACATGTATTGCAACAATATTCAATCATGTCAATTCCTGCTTGATCTTGGATTATTTTGGTAAACCATAGATCTCAACACCAAGGCAAGTGATGTTGCTTCAACTTTAAACCAGATAAGCTACAGTTACATGCTAATGTTCCTTTTTGGACCTAGTCTTGGCTACTTTTGGTGGCTTCAAAACAAATGGTACTAGTGTCCCTACATAGTGGACACTACTATATGAAGCCAATGTCTCATGTAGGCTCAATACCTTGCACACATTGGATAGAGTGAGTTAGAAGTATGGCTGAAAAGAAGTTGTAAAATTTATTGTTAAAGAATAATACTATGACTCTATCAACCTAGAAACATCCGAGGAACATAAAACTTGGTAGAATTTGACAGTCTTATTCCCAGACAAGGTTAAGTACACAAACTGTAATCTTTTCCATATAAATTTCTAAAATTGAACACTGTTGAATCAAGTTAAAGAATATTTTAAAAAACTACTTATTCACAAAAGCCCTTCCAGTTAGTTAAAAATAGGGCCACAAAAATGCATATCCTTTTCCATTTTTCTCAAGACCATTCAAAAATTGAAGAGTTGATAGACGTCAATCAAAAGAATCCAATAAGCATTTAACTTGATTACCCTAAAACTCAATAGAATGAAGGATTTGGAAAATATTATGATTATGATTAGTTATGATTATATATGTAAATGGAAAATTCTTATTTCAAGTGCAATTCTTATTTATAGATATAGGTGAATGGACAACCTGAGCCCTCCATATAACGGGTAGATGTCTAAACATCCCTACCCACCCCAACCATCAGAGATGAGGTGAGAGGGTATCCTAAGACTTCCATCAGATACATAAATATCCATCTATGCAAATCAAGTACTGCTACTAAGGATACATTACAACATGCATGCATGATTAGACTCTTAATCCTATGCCCTAACAACACTTGCATTCTCTCTCTCTTTTTACCAAATTACCTTCTTGTATCGAATTGGCCAACCTCATGCTTAGGATACCTACTCACCTCACTCCTAGCTTGGCTGCCCATTATTTGTAAACAATATCTGATATAGGCTAGGCAATGAAGGAGCCCACAACATCCTTCATTGTGGCCATCTCATAATTCCTTCTAAACAATATTGTTTCCTCTTTATGGGTGACATGCACATTGACTTTGCAATAACCTTCACCCAAATGTTGACCATGTACAAGGTCTTCAAGGTCAGTACTGATCACTGTGCCTTCAACCACTATGTTATCCTGATGGATCTAAGTCAAGTAGCATTCCCTTCTCTCAGTTTGAGTGATCGATGTCATTTTTAGTCCCTACATGGAAAATCAATAACCTAGATAAATTCACTACATAGCATACAATACAAACTAAGTCAACCATTTTATATTTGAAATAATAGTCATACCATTGATGACTCTGGCCTAGAAGGTATTGAGTAGTTATATGTGCCTTGATCACCACCACCAATGTTGTGTCCAATTATAGGGGTAGCATGTAGTGATGTTTCCTATGGAATTATATGCAAGGGATCATTACAACTTTAGGGGTGCAACATGTAAACATTTCAAATATAAAATCATGAAAAAATGACACACCTCTATCTGTGAAAGCCATGTCAAAATCTCTTCAATATTTTTATCTTTCTCTACAAGCTTCTCTTCCATATTTTTTTCATTCTCTACAAGCTTCTCTTCCAAATTTTGCTCTTTCTCTATCGTATGCTCTTGCATCTAGTGCAACTTCTGTATGTAACCCTCACCAACAAACAGAGTAGTTGGTGATACTCCTTTTTTGACACCCCAAACCCAACATGGTATTTCAGGTCCTAAAACCTTGGCGAGGGCATCATCCTTAATACATTGATTTACGGAGCTCACAGATGATATTTCATCATCCAATTTTTTTTGGCAACATCACATGCATAGTTAACTGGTAACATGTTAAAAAACAATCGATATAACAATGGTTTGAAGTTCAATGTATTGCTATTTCCAAGGGAATGTCACTTACGATTATCTCCACAACTTTTGGTGAAACAAGAGCCCCATCCTTCTTTGTGTGAGCTACCATCCACACAATTTCCCTTGGTAGTGGAGTTTCCACATTTGGTTGGCTCTTCCTCTGCAAGATATATAGTTGGAGAGACATGGGGATAAGTCATATGACAAAATAATAGAGCTATGTTTATCACATATAATGGATGAGTATGATAGAATACCATTTCATGCTCCAATTGAGCATATCCTATTTGACTGCAAGTGTGCATGATGGATTGGTGAGATCTATTTTGTTTGTTCCTTTGCCTCATCACCTACAATGCAATGAAGAAACCAATATATAAATTCATTAGGGAGAGCAAGATCAAAAAAATTCACATGAACATAACAATGATATGAACTACCATAGCAGATTGGTTGGTACTTGCCTTAAAGTCAATGTTGCTCCTACCATTCACAAAGGCTTCCCAATATTTTTGTGATACACGAGGTGGGGGATTAGCAATTCTATCTTTATCATTATCATACTTATCATAGTGGTTTTTCACAAGTCGATGCTTATGTTCATGCCATTGCTTGTCCATGGTCATGAAGACCCATTTCTTCATTATGTTCAAAATGATATATTTTTGCTGCATCAAACTAGTATCTTATTAGATGCAACATTTATATAAGTATTCAAAAATGGACACTATGAACTCCATTGGCTAGAAATTTACCATAATGAGTGTCCATAACTAGTTTTTAACTTCCACTAGGACTACTCTCCAGTTTGTATGGGTGATAGGGACAATCTCCCTCACAATCACCCCCAAGTAAGATGTAAACTTAATAGAATTTTTCCTATGGGCTGTCCATTTAGATTGCAAATGATCTCCACCTTATCTGTGCTACTTGACTCTGTTGCACATCTTGTTGGACCTCTCTTTCTATGATATTCAATTTTTGAAGTGTGTGATGACCTAGCATCAACACCTATAATGTCGACACCATCCAAACATCATTATGCCATATAGTATGACAACAACGAGTAACCCAACATCATGAGCAAATTTCTTGTGCGATCTATGTACCTTCTTCATTAGCCAAAGCATTGTTAGCCTCATTTTGAGTATTCTCACCATCAGATTCATTTATGTTATGGGTCACCTCCTTATCTTCCTCATTAACAAAACTTCGTAGCTGGTATCTTCCACCAGTTGCTACAATACACCATAGTCGATGATAAAACCATGATCAATTCTAATATGCCTAGGTCAACCACTATTGAACAACACTATCAAATTTCAAGTACTTACTAGCATGTGAGGCATCTATCACTGACTCCTAATTTATTGTGATAGCCTCAGCTACCTGTGGTGTCTTTCTTGGTATTTTTTGTTCATATTGCCTTATGTACTCTCTCTGGACTCTAACTCAATATGAAATATTAGCAAATTAGAAGAGATATGTACCAACCTTATGTACTCTCTCTAGAATTTGACTCAATATGAAATATTAGCAAACACTACGTATTCATCAAGAGGAAATAATTACAAATAAACAACATGTTAAATGACAACAAAAGCAACACCCAGGTTCAATTCCTCAACTTTCAAGGAGATCCAGGTTCAAATCTTGCCAAGAAATACATGCATAATAGCAACCAAGTTGTTGTAATACCACTATGTGGTGATGATGTAATACAGGTGGGGCCCATTTCAATCCCATTTAACCAATTTTAAAAAAAAAAATTGCAATGTAGTTGAAAAATGTTTAGTTTATGTCCAACTCAGTTACCTAATACTCATTCCCAAAGCTTTCCACCTTTACTAAAGTTGACCAATAAACCAACATTTCTAATCAAATTTTAAATGTTGGTGTTAAAATTCATATATTTTTAGCTATTTAGAAGCATTATTGCTAGTCCTAGCTATTAGAAAATAAACAACTATGAAACATTAGAGGCTATGAAAAGAATTCAAAACTATCAGGTTAACTCAGTTCAATCAAAAATATTGGAACAATATAGTACATGTTTGTTCTGAAACCAGTTCTTTTCTTTCAACTGACTCTTCTAAGACAAAATGCAGAAGAAGTTGCTACAAAATAAAAGGAAAATAAAAACTAGAAGAGTCAGTTGAAAGAAAAGAATTGGTTTTAGAACAAAATAAAGAGCCATGGTTAAATCTATCTCCATTAGCATTAGTTGTTGTTACATCAATGCTTTCAACTACAAAAATTTTAGAGCACCACAAATGAATATTACTTCTTCATCAAACAACACATACACAGTCCAACATGCACACATGGACATAGACATAGATGACACACCTTTAGGGTCATATGTGTCAATATTTGGAGAAAAAACCAATAGGCCTGAAGAGATCTATGATAACATTGTTGTGAAAAAGTTTCAATGAAAGTAAGGCCAAACCGATAGATCATGCAAAAGCAAACAAAAAAATGTTAAATGTAAAACTTAGACCTTTACCAAAAAGGTTTATTATAGATCCAAAAGGAGTCATCTCAAAAGAAACCAAAAAACAAGAATTAGAAGAATATGACATAAGAGTCATAGAGTTAGTTGATCTATCATTACCAAGATCAGGAACAAGACCAACTACTAAAAAGAAGCCTTCAAGAACATAAATGTATCTTATACCATTACCATGGAGATGGCCTAACAATGTGTTAGAATATATAGGCCTAAATAAGGAAGAAGATGGCAAAGAAAATATTATTCCATTTCTTCCAAGAGAAGAAATAGATGATGAAAAGAAACTCAAAGATATTCCTACAATGCAAAAATAGTTAAATCACTTAAGCTAGTACATGAACTGTTTAGAAAGAAATTTTGATGGCTTTGAAATATTGTGCAGAAATGAATTCATGAAAATTGAAAAAGGTATATGTAAATATGTGAATTAAATAAATATTAAATACACCTAAATCCTTTTTATAAAGAGTATGTGGCATAGTTAAAAACTATAAAAATAGAGATATTGGATAACAATCATGACATATAAACTATTTAAGGTATATACTAGCTTATTTTAAAACCTCATGATCAAGTATTTTTGTGTATGAGGATACCCTAGAATATCTATGGAGGAGTCAAGTTTTGTTACACTTGTTGTATGAGCAAAATATCTATTCATGAAGTAAGAAAAATAAATGATCTTTATTTTCATGAAGTTTCACAAGTGATGAGAAGAATGGGAATAGAAGATATGGAGAAGATATAATAAGAACATATGTTTATCAAGAAAATATTATCACAAATTAAATATAATCATTAATATGATAAAAAATAAGAAACTTCCAAATTGTTTAATTGATCAATTATTTAGATTTCATATTCAAGTGATCTCAAGGCCTAAAATTATAGGTTTGTGTTAGTTGATTTTAATATTCTACCCCGAACTATTTTTTGGGTGTTTGTTATTTTCTTGTGTATTTTGCATAGAATAAAATGAACAAAAAATAAAATGACAGCAACTAAGGAAAGCTATAACTTTCAAATTATATTTTCCATCACCATGAGAATTGATACTAAGATATTACATGCATATAACAGTAAATCCTTTTAAGCAAAATCTTAGAAACTAAGGTACCCAATTTTTATTGCAAGCTAGAAATGGTCTGATACATCAATGGCAGCCACAAACCCTAGCTATGCTTGAACTCTAAATCAAACCCTAGCTGAATGTGCACATAAACTCTGAAAATAAGACCCAAAATGTACAACCTCTTTTGCAAATGATAAGAAATCTGGAGTTTGGAATATTAAACACAAAACCCTATCCAAAATCCTGAAAATTACTAAATAATTCTAGAAAAATGTAGCCCACAGGCACTCCTTGAGTGAGAATGCACTAAACCACTCTAAATATGTCTTGCAATCTCGAGAATGGTGTCCCTGCTAGAGGTTTCTGTATCCACACAAGCTCCAATAAATCCCTAAAAATCAACTCTACAAGTGCTCTCCAAAATTTTCATGAATTCACAATAGCCAAAGATATAAAAATGAAGCTTCATCTCCTTTTTATATTACTCACCAAGGCGGTCGACCACATTGGGCATTTCATTAATTTTAATTTATTTTGATTTCATCTAAGTCCCCCTTGAAATTGGCATCCCTTTTAATCATACTAATAGTCACTTTATGATATCAAATTTAATTTTAAGTGACTAGCACATCCTTATGTCTCCCATATTAAAATATAAGGCCCAAAATTAATAAATTAAACATTACATTTAATTTATTAGGAAATAAAATTTTGCCATTAAAATTTCTTATCTCCCTAATGTTGACCCAAGAAATAATATGAGAAACAGATACCCATTTCACTGTAGATTCCAAATGTACCTTCCATTCCCCAAGAAACTGACTTACTAAAAATAGTAAGTCTCTATCAAGTTGTCCAAACAGGGTGAAAGATTGGCAAAAGAACACACTGCCTGTCCAAATGACAACTCAACATCCCAGGTGGGCTCCCACATATTTGACACTGCCTACAAGAACCCGTGAGTAGGCAAGTCCACTCTACAACTGAATACTGACTAGGATGGGAACATTACATTGATAGAACATACATTTCAATAAAAATTAAAGGTGTTTCTTATAAAGTGAAGAAGTTATTATTGCACAAAATAATACTCAAGAAATAGAATACAACCATATTTATATATCCAAGAAGACACCAACCTTCAAGAGGAGGAGGAAATAAAAACCATATTGAACACTAGTCTAATGCAAGCTCCAATGGTTAAAAACTATAAAAATAGAGATATTGAATAGTTAAAAACTATAAAAATAGAGATATTGAATAGCTAAAAACTATAAAAATAGAGATATTGGATAACAATCATGACATATAAACTAATTAAGGTATATACTAGCTTATTTTAAAACCTCATGATCAAGTATTTTTGTGTATGAGGATACCCTAGAATATCTTTGGAGGAGTCAAGTTGTGTCACACTTATTGTATGAGAAAAATATCTATTCATGAAGTAAGAAAAATAAATGATATTTATTTTCATGAAGTTTCAAATTTTGTATAAGTAATTTCAATACTTGGAGTGCTTGTCAAGAATGGATTTTGATTAGTTTGCCAACCCACAATACCACTTAACATTTAAGAAGCGTAATTAAAAATTCTTCACAAATGTTGCTTTGAAGTTGTACAGAGTTCTATTTGTGAGTACATTATTCCTATGAGATATATAACAGGTAAATTACTAAGATTCAGGTGGATACATAAAATATTCAATGAAAGGATGGTGTGATTGGGTTGCTATACTCATTCTTACTTGATTATGTTATTTTCACTTACTCTGCATTTTATTCAATACATGCAAAAACAAACACTCTTGGATTCTAAAATGCAATGATCAGGCCTGGTTAAATTCAAGCTTGGTCAATTTTTTGAATCCTATGGGGTAGGGTAGGTGTGTCCCTCTAGGGGACCTTAGAATCCAAACCAATAATGTTAAGCTAGACTTGTACCCTAAAAAGTTCCTTGACCTTGATCCTCTATAGTTAAATGCAATCAGTGAATCTACAGGGAACCAAAGTACATGAATGCTATATTGATGAATAATTACAAGATAAAAATTACTAGAATGCTACATACATACACTCAAATAGAAGCAACAAAACAAATGGTAATATTTCAAGGTGCAAACTCTATAAATTGTAGATCCTCTAAAACGATATTAAGATATGAAAACCTGAAGGGTTTGGGTGTTCCTTGTACTCAAGGACTTCTATCCAGCTTATATTGTTCAGGATGCTAACATAAGCTCAATGATAGAGAGAACTCGTAACTCATCAAAGCCAGTACTAAGTTTCCAACATTGACTTAGCTACATGGGGTAATAACCCTCACAAGGGCTATGATAAAAGCTACCTCATATTATGGATTCTCATCTTATAGTGGTCAATATTTTTCTTTCATGTATTTCTAATTATACCAATGTTTAAGAGGTACTTTATGGGATCTTAATAAGTTTTTATTTTAAGCTGGTAAGTCAGATGGTTACAAACCTCATACCAGATTTTTAATAATAGCATCCTCCAAGTTATGTAAATTGCACAACTCTATGAACAACGGTGAGAGTGGGAATACAAGATATGAAGAATACAATATATGAATAATAATAATGAGAGTAAAAGATATGGAGAAGATATAATAAGAACATATATTTATCAAGAAAATATTATCACAAATTAAATATAATGGTTAATATGATAAAAAATAAGAAACTCCCAAATTGTTTAGTTGATCAATTATTCATATTTCATATTCAAGTGATCTCAAGGACTAAAATTACAGGTTGATAGAACATAAATTTCAATAAAAATTAAAGGTATTTCTTATAAAGTGAAGAAGTATTGCATCATCTCTAGAGATCTAACACTAAAAGGATTTTGTATACATGAAAGAAAAACATCAAAAGTAACCAGTTTAGACTTTAAAACAACAATAGATATGCAAATAGAATATTTGATGTTATAAGAATCATCAAAGCAAAAGTAAAATCAATAGTAGTCATTGAAAGGACAATAATAATAAAAACCAAATGTTTGGTATTATAAGAATATTAACAAACCTAAACTAGAGCATTTTACCTACCTTCAAAAGGCAAAACCCCTAAAGAAGAAAACCATATTTGCAAAACCAAGAACTAACTCACATGAACTACATGGTGATACCCCTAGATAGTTCCACCCATAAAAATCTTGGAAAATATAATTTGCAAAAGTATTAAGTAGAGAATGAAACAAACTTTGTTTCCACTTGCAAGTTATAGGATGATATAACTAACAAATAAATAGATATTTTCAGTTATAGACTATTGTACGAAACCTTGAATAAAATAATCAACACAATTAAAAAAAGCTTGGAAATTTTATTTCAGAATTGGAATGATAGGAGAGATCATCTAAAAAAGTAGGGGAGAAGAACCAATAGTTAAATCCCTATGGTAGCACATGTGCCAAGATCATATAATGTCATTTTAGCTCATGAAAAATAATGAGCAACATGTTTATCACATTGTCATATTATATATTTCATTTTAGCATTTTCAAATCATGATAGATATCTTTCTAAATAGATATTTTCAAAGATGTCAATTTTGGGATATCCACATTCTCTTTATGGGCTTGGCAAGTCCATAGACCTTGATAGTGAGCATAAAATATGTTCTCCAAGTATGTAATAACAACTCTAATTTATATTTCCTAAAATAACCATCATTTAAAAAAATAGATATAATAGCAAATGCAACAGTACATTTACTAACCCACTTTATACCATAATAACAAATACAACAGTACATAGTAGAATTAAATCAATTTAGTAGTAAATTTTAACCATCACTATAAAGAAAAAAACAAAATAACTTGAATCTTTATGATAGCAGATTATAGTAGTAGTGAAACTCCTTAGTACATCAGGAGTTTTTAAGCTTTTCAACAATACATAGCAAGATGGAGCAGATCCTAACTCATAGATATAATTTGACATAGGACATCGTTAAGTAATTGGTTACCATAGCATCCCTAAATCCTAGACCCTCTACATTCCCAAACCCTAAATACTCTACATCCCCAAGACCATAAAGGACTATTCTTAGTATGTGCCATTATATGTTCATGGTTGTTGTCACATTGAAAATTTTATTCATAATTCATGGCTTCAACAAATTTTTTATATCCTTCTTAACAATATTTTCTACTAGAAATCAACATGCCCTATAAAGAGAGTTTCAATAAACAAATAAATCATATATAGTGGAGAGATAGATTGACATGCTAAGTGTCAATTTTGGGATATCCACATTCTCTTTATGGGCTTGGAAGGTCCATAAACCTTGACAACGAGCATAACCAAGAACAAAGCAACCAAATATGTTCTCCAAGTATGTAAGAACAACTCTAATTTCCATTTTTTTAAATAATCATCATTTAAAAAAATAGACATAATAGAAAATGCAATAGTACATTTACTAACCCACTTTATACCATAATAGCAAATACAATAGTACATAGCATAATTAAATCAATTTAGTAATAAATCTTAACCATCACTATAAAGAAGAAAGCAAAATAACATGAAAAAATACATAGCAAGATGGAGCAAATTCTAACTCAGAGATATAATTTGACAGAGCACATTGTTAATTAACTAGTTATAATAGCATCCCCAAATCCTAAACCATCTACATCCCCAAACCCTAAACCCTCTGCATCCCCAAACCCTAAACCCTCTACATCCCTAAGTCCATAAAGGACTATTTTTAGTATGTGCTATTATATATTCATTGTTGTTGTCACATTGAAAATTTTGTTCATAATTCATGGCTTCATAAACTTTTTCATATCCTTCTTACCAATATTTTCTACTAGAAACCAACATGCCCTATAAAGAGAGTTTCAAAAACAACCAAATCATATATAGTGGAGAGATATATTGACATGCTAAGTGTCAATTTTGGGATATCCACGTTCTCTTTATGGGCTTTGAAGGTCTATAGACCTTAAAAGAAAGCATAACCAAGAACAAAGCAACCAAATATGTCCTCCAAGTATGTAAGAACAACTCTAATTTTCATATCCCAAAATAACCATCATTTAAAAAAAATCTTAACCATCACTGTAAAAAAAAACCCTAAATTTTGAACACAATTTACCCCTGCATCCCCAAACCTTGAGTAGTGCATACCACTTAAAAGCTCGAGCTCTCTACCAATCCCTGGCTCAATCTCTTTTTTTATCCCTATCTCAAGCTCTCTATCCAACCTCAATCTGAGTGAATACCCTAGCTTGAGCTCTCTATCAAACCTCTGTCTAAGTGAACACCCTAGCTCGAGCTCTATGTCCAACCTTCATCTAAGCAAACACCTTAGCTTGATCTCTCTTTCTAGCCTCCATTTGAGTGAATACCCTAGCTCGAGCTCTCTGTCCAACAAGAAAAGAAAAAAAATGCTCATTTCACTTTTCCCATGACCTTTATATTTTTTTGTTGAGACCTTAAAGAAGGCAGTTATAAACAACCCTCTTAGGGTTGCCTAAACCGCTCTCTTAGGGTCACCCTAAGAGGGTGGTTATCCTAAGAGGGTGGTTTAAAACTACCCTCTTAGGATCTATTAGGATGGTTTTTTACCGTCGTAAAAAATTGCCTTATTTTAGTCATCGTTAAAGCCCTTTTTTGGTGTAGTGATACATCATAATAGGTTGAATGAACACATGCACCATAGCTAATTACACACAAGAAACATATTTTTACCAAACACAAATTGCACCAATAATTCACACACAAGAACCAAGATAAAATGGAAATAGTCATTGCTTCTCATATATATAAATTTCAAATTACATACTTGCCAAATAAGGAAGGTCAAAACTAATTAGATAAAATGATACAAGGCTCGAGCTAGACCATGATACAAAAGAGTATGAAGGAAAACCCCATAAAAGGTTAGATATTAGGCATAGGTATTGCTAGCTTTTGATCTTTTACAATGAAGAAGAATTAGGTTTTTATAAGAAGTGGGGAAATATTTCCTCCAAAATTTGCACAAGAATTCAAAATTGTTCAATTTAGAATTGCCCAAGCTAGTCAACATCAATAATGAATTATCTTTGAGGCCTTGGGGATTCGTAGCCATAAATGTTACTGGAAGGTTGGCTTAATGGAACTATCATTGTGTCATTGAGTGACTTCATGTTGGAAATCCTTATGATTAGACCTTTGATATCCTCCATCATCAATACATTGGATTTGGTGTCACTCCTTGGGTTCCTTACTATGTAACTACTTTAAATGCTCTATTTTTCACCTAGGATATCATATCGGGTTGCAAGTGTTAGGACAAAAATCAAATCATCATCACTTTTCTCATGTCTAGTCACTATGGATCAATCTAGTGGTTTTTATGGTAACCAATGGTTGGTCTTATCCATACTCTTGACGGTTCTTATTGAGCATGCAAATCACACCTTATGGTATTTTCTTCTCTAACGTTTGTTTTAGCTAGGCATGAAGATATAGAAGCCAACTATTGGTGTGTCAAGAGAAAGCTAATGTACTTGGAAGAGAGTTTATTCCCTATTGAAAGGGAAATTATTTCTCCCAAGGTTTGGGTATGCTAGGTCTTGGATGGTGTGGATAAAATAAAATATCATTGATAACTATTCCTTGAAGGGGCCTTTGCTAGTATGACTCAAAGAGATAAATATTTTGGGCACAATATCTTCAAATTAAATGCTTAACTATCAAAAAAACAAGTCCATTATATTTATATTACAATATATAAGAGTTGAGTGGAATTTAAAATACTAAAAACTAGAAATGCATTTAAACTATGCAATATGTGATTACCAAATTAACATACATTGCATTTAAAGGATCAACTTGCAACATAAACATAATTCAAAATTGGCATAGAAAAAAACTAGTTTCAATTCTTTAAAACTAAAATTAATCTACTCTTAATCTAAATAGGGTCCAAAGAAAAATCAAAGTTTTTAATGGTACGAGAAAAGAAAAGAAAACAAGCCAACATTGCTCTAAAATTTAGTTCCAATCCAATAAAGCAATATTTTTTATTTAAAACCAACCTCAACCAGACTAGTGTTTACATATTCTAAGGTCCAATAAGGTGCAATCTTCAAAAAAAAAATATGAAATAGAATTAATACAACCACCATCAACATGCACAGATTGAATATAGAAAATTTCAATATCCCTGTATTATTAAGATATGCATTGAGTACATTTTATTCATATTTTCTCACTTTGATGGATTACAAGAACAAAGGTAAAAAAAATAGCAACATGGTTTAAAAAAATTGTCGAACTACAAATATGAAAGGAAAAGAAAGAAGAAAGCTAAAAAGGGGATGCTATTGGATGGATTCCAACCTTTGTAACTAACTAGTGAGCCCATATATACATAATTTATGCCACTTCACCTAGCGTTACTATTACAGTTAATCACTATTCATTTCTATGACATGTGCTCTTTTGGAGTGCTTTCACCCATACTTTAGCCATGCCTTATAAATATTAATTTATACAATGTTTGGGATCGCTTGAACCTGATTGGTTAGGTGATTCAATTCTTGATCTACCACTCATAGCAAGTGGAATAAAAATTAACTTCACTTAATTCTTCCACTTGTTGCATTAGTGTCACCATAATGTCCACTTCTTGGTATTACCTCTTAGTCACCCTTCAATCATGCATCATTAAATATAAACTTTCTACAAAGTTTGGATTGACCATTAATTTCATCACTTTATTATGCTTGTACTCATCTAGTCAGCATTAAAATCCCATGTCTGATGTGTTTGAAATCCAAACATCTGTATTAGATATCCTGCAAAGCAAAAATAAAAGGCATTCGAAATATATATATATATATAGATAGATATATTAAATATCTATACTTTTGGCAAGTTTTTCCTTCTCTAGACACATTTCTACAACTTTTCGTGTCTTTGCAATTATTTTTGGTAAATTTTTGTATTTTAAGGAATATTTTACCCTTTCCCGATAATTATATGCATTTTTGGTAGCTTCTGCTTTATTTTACCTATGAATGAGTGGTTAGGATTTTGACCAAGGAAATTTTCATTTTGTGTTGCTACCCATGCTTACATGTGAGTGCCCAAGCTTTTGGGCACTTATTATTTCTCTACGAGTGGTCGAGCTTCAAGCTAGGACAATATTCCATGAGTGGTTGGGCTTTCGACTAGGGAAATTTCCACTTAATTTTCATCTTCTCTAGTTGCAAGTGGTTGAGGTTGATTCCTAATGGTCGAGGCAAATTTCAATGGCCTGGGCTTTAAATTTCCAATTACCAAGGTTTTTGAAATTCATTGTTGATGTCATTGACAAAAACTTTAGCCTTGAGATTTTTCTTCCACTTATAAGGCTTTCGATATTTTTCTCCTTGAGGTTTGACACTTTGCTTATTAGGGTTTTTAAATTTCATTTTTGATGCCATTGCCAAAAAAGTTTGACCCCAATATATTTTTTCCACTTACCAAGCTTTTGGTATTATTCTTCCTTGGGTCCAACACTTTTCTTACAAAGGTTTTTTAATCTCATTGCTGACATCATTGCCAAAATAATTTGGTCCCAAGAGATTTTTTCCACTTATCAGGCTTTCAATAATTTTCTTCTGGAGGTCTAACATTTTTCTTCCTAGTGTAATTTTCATTTGAGTGTCAGGGTTCCAATATTACATAGCATTCAAGTTGCTAGTAGCTTTAACTTAACCTACTTTAAAAATACCCCTTGAATGGCCAAACTTCTAGCTAGGGATGCTTTCTCACTTATTTTTTAGACTTACAACCACTTCCTATATTTCCTTATGAGTAACCAAACTTTCAGTTCCTTTAAATTTGACCTGCAACTGCACTAACCTTGGTTGCAACAACTTAGATAGCTTGCATAAAACAAGCAATTTCAATCCTCAAATATCATCAAAACATAGACAAGTTTTATACTTTTTAGAAAGCTCTTTTTGAGAGGAATCTAATAAAATTGGGTTCACAAAATTTTACTAAGTATTAAGAGAGATATGATATCCGAAAGTGAGTGTTACATGATTTAGGTAGGCATTACAACTAATCAGGGTAGGTAAATACCTTGCTGAAAATAAATCATATGGGAGGTCAATTCTTCTTGAAATATAGGCTAGTTTATACTTTCTAGAAAGCTATTTTTGAGGAGCATATAATTAAATTGGTTTCAAAAAATTTAACTAACTATTTAAAGATATTATAGGGTCCAAAAGTGAATACATATGTGTTGTCAATGGGAAATCCAAGTGTGTAGTACCTGAATTTGAGTAGGTTTGGAGTGCTAATACTATGGAAACATAGTCATGTGGGTACTTGTTGGAAATATTATTCCAATATTTATTTTAGAGGAGAGGTTATTTTGTTATTTTAAAAAATTATGATACACAACAATGGCAATAAGCATCATAAAAAACCTAAGACAAACAGAAACTGGGTGCCTATGATTAGAAGCTTTCAACCGAGAACTAGAGTTTTTGGATGATTAACTATTATGCACAAACATAATCAAATATGAAAAAATACATCAAAATTTAAAATAAGTGGGTCCCCGGTCCATGCAAACTAGGGTGTGTTATGCAAGCACAACAACAAATGATGACTATTCTAGAAAATGCTCTTGAAGATTCTGGGAATATACCAAAACCACTTTGAAATAATGAAACCATAAGACCAACAAAACCAAAAATTTGACACTATATAAGAATTGGTTATAACAAAAGTGTATGCTTATGAATTCATTCTTATTCAAGAATTGGTTATAATTTACCACCCTAGTTTAGAAATTAGGTTAGTTCACCCTTGAGAAAACATTGGTCTACTAATGATGAGATTTTCCTCATAGGTAGACATGTCACCAACTACCAGATATTTCTCCACTACTAGCCAAGAATTTATAGCCTTAATAGAGTATTTTTTACCCCATTCTATACCTTGGTCTATTTCTAGCTAGGCATTCATAGCCTCGATAGAGGTTGTCTAAATCACCCAGGCACCTGAGCCTCTTTATTCTTCTTTTTATTTATTTTTTAAATCATTATTTTCTCAAATTTATAAATAATGAAGTATGCCTTTGAGTTGGGGATCACAATGTCAAATAGGAGGGTGAACATCTAAATAGATTTTAGCTAAGAACCAAACCATAATGGTTTCATTCTTCTTGATTTGGGATCTCTTTAAAGTATTTTTATTATAAAGTTATAACATCCTTTTGCATTACTTTCAAATTAATTTTTTTTCTCCCAATATATGAATTTACACCAAATAGATGATTAATCATATCTCAGCTTCATTGAGTTTAAAATAGTACATTTATCTCTAAATTGTATAGAAAATACTTCCTCATTAGAGTAAACAAAAGTTGGTTGCACTTGACTAATCCAAGCCAAAGAGAGGAGAGAACAAGATAAAAAATTTAAGAGAAAAGCAAAGCAAAAATATAATTTAAAAGAAACATGACCAACACACCAAAATTTCAAAACAATAAAACTATAAGGCTTATTTATAGGGGAGACTAAGATACTCTTAGGCACTAAAGAAGTGTTTAAGTAATTGCCCATTCACTAGTAATGGGACATCCTCTCTAGTTAGGCTTTTTAACTTGAAGATATTTTCTCTTAGAATACCATATATCTGGAAGGGACCTAGCTAAAGGAGGTCAAATTTTCCATGGTCACATTTCTTTTTATAAGTGTTATCCCATAGTAATATCAAATCTAAAACCCTAAAGATCTTTATTTTGGACCTCTTATCAAACCATTGCTTTATCATTCCTTGATGCTTACTAAAATACTATAGTGTATCATCCTTTTTCTCATCCAAACTTAGTAAATTAAACAAACGGGTTTCAATCCTATCATTTATTTCTATGTAGTTTTTAATGAATTGCATGGTAAGGATGTTGATATTGGTGGTAAAAATAGGATCCATACCATAAACCAAATGATAGGAGATGTGTCTGATGAAGACTTAATCCTTGTTCTATCTAACCATAATGCATACTTTAGTTTATTATGCTAGTCTTTAGAATTTTTATCCAGAATTTTCTTAATTATTTCCAAAAGGTTTTTGTTAGTTGATTATGCTACTCCATTGCTCTAAGGATATTAATTAGAAGAAAAATTTAAAGTTACCTTATTATCATAAGCCCATTCAAAAAATTATAAGGAATAAAAAGTAGGGTCATTTTCCAAACCTAGTCACGATGTTGAGGAATTAGATCACAACCTTTGTTGTGCAATTTTGTATGCTTAAACCTCTATCCAATAGTTATAGTAATCAATGGAAATAATTATGAATGTATGGCTAGCTAATGAGTTAGAATTTATCACACCAACAAAGTCCAATTCCCATTGTACAAATGCATGAGGTTCAATCAATGGCTATAATGTAATGGGGGAATTCCTTTCTCAGCAACTTGCAATATAGCAAGCCTGATATGATTAAATATGTACATGTGCATATTTAAATATGTGGGGCCAATAATAACCAACTCTCAATATTTTATGTGTTGTGGCATTCCTAGAGCCATACCTTATTTCATATTTGCTATGAAAATCTTTGGGAGCTTTAGTAGCTTCTTGTTTGTTTAGACATCTTAGGTAAATACTCTGGTGATTTTTTTGATACCAAATGCTTGATCAAGACATTATATATTTAGAAAATAATAATTTATATCTTTATACCACTCATCAGCTATAATTTCTCCCATCGAATATTATTGACATGAAATTTGAGAGTCAACTTTGGCCAATATTTTGGTCAATCCCTATCCTTTAACAATTTTCATAGGTTGTATTGCTAAATAAAAATCTTACAAGATAGACATCCATTTGCCTCTGCATTCTCCTGGCTCATTATGCATCAAAATTATTTTCACAACTAGATCAAGTACTATTGCAAGCACTTTGCTATGTAGGATATAGTGCCAAAATTTCTTCACAACTTTGATCAAAGCAAAGGGTTGCTTGACAATGATTGAATATTTGAGTTGAGCATCCTTTAATGATGAGGTTATGAAAGCTATTGGTCTCTCATTACCAACCTCCTTCATTTGAGTTAAAACTCCATTTGTCTAATATTCAAATGCAAATGAGTAAATGTAGAAGGGATGAGTATAATCTAGACTAATTAGTATAGGAGAATTTGTTATTGTCCTTCTAATTTTTTGGAAAGCAGCCTATGCTTCCCCACTCCATACAATATTAACATCCTTTTATAATATTTTATTTGTTAGAGAATATTACATTATTCGATACATAATAATGTTCCACCTTGGTACATAATTGTAAATATTATATTAGGGTCATGTCCTAGATTAGTGAGTGAGTTAACATTTTATGTAATGTAATAATGTGTAGGAAATGCACAAGTATCATGTAAATATGTGTGCAAGTGTTATGAGTGTAGATGTGCACAAGTATATAATATGTAAGTGTGCACATGTGTCCTTAAAATAGGAAAATGAAGAGTTATTAAGAAGAGTGAAGGTCAAGAGTGCAACATATGAAGAGTCACATACAATTATATATTTGTGACTAAGCATTGTAATATCATGAAGGTGAATTGAACATGCAAAGCTTTATGCTTGCATTAGTAGACCTTTATTCAATAGCATTTTCACTATTTTTTATGTGAAATATTGTGAGAATGTTTATGTGAGTATTCTTACGAGTTATTCAATTTATCATTACATTTTGAGATATTATTTGGTTCATTAAATTATAACTTCATTATATTAGATTTTGTGATTATCTTGTTGTGGTGATTTATATTAAGTATTAGAGTATCAAAAGCTAACAGTGGTATCAAAGCTACAATAAGATTTCTTGCATAGGATTTGAAAGTTGCATCAAGCTAGAGTCTTTCCACAAGGTTGAAGAATAACCTATGAAGAATAAGACTCAACAATTGAATTTGCAAAATTTTAAGGATATTATCACTGGGTAAGAAAAACCAATGAAGATAAGTCATTCCACTAGGTTGAAGAAAAACCAGTGAAGATTAAGATTATTTCCACTAAGTTGAAGAATAACCAATGAAGAATAAGTTTCATAATTTTTTGAAGATCCAACTCAGGAGAAAAGTTGGTCATTGCCATTATGCTTCAGATAATTTAAATCTTAGGTAATGCTAAAGAAATCTATCTAAGATATTCTTGTAGTAAAAAATTAATCTTAGAAGTTGAGAAGCTTCCTACAATAGATAGAGAAGACTTTCATCTTCGATTTCTTGAAGGCTAAGAGTTTTCCTCACATAAGGATTGATTTGAGTTGTAGTTAAATATATATATATATATATATATATATATATATATATATATATATATATATATATATATATATTTAGATATCAAAGATAGACCTTGATTTCAGGTCATAAAGAAATAGACCTTGATAAAATAGATTGAGTTAACCTATTCCAAGAATCTATTCAAAATAGAAGGTAGTCTATAATATTAATTTAGGTCTTGAAGATAGACCTTGACAAATTGGTCCAAGATAAGAGACCAATATTAAGAGATAGAGTTCAAAGAACCAAATATTTGAGATCCTTTAGAGAAAGAGGTCCATAGTAGAGAAAAGTGGCCCTAGTAGAGGTAATATTTTGATTGAGAAAGGAAGGAGTCATAAGGAGAAAATTCCTAGAAGACTTAAGACAAAAGGTAAATATAGGAGATCCATTAGAAGATCCCCAACAAAGAGTACTTGCTCTGGATTTGGGACAATCATCACCATTCAATGACAATCCCATAAGACATACTAAAATAAGACTAGCTAAAGATATCTTATTGAATATTAAACGTATTTGAATGAGACCTAGTTAAAGGAGGTTTATCATAAGAAAATAATATTGGTCCTTAGTAGAAGAGGCCATCAATATAGTTTTCTCTATAGAAGACTTAAATCTAGAATGCAAGAGAAGGCATCAAGTAAAGTGAAAGAGATTAGACAACAATTGACTCTAATAAGGAATATTAACGTTTAGAATTAGATTGAGCACATGGGAGAGCAATCAAAGTGAAAAGGAACTATAAGGAGAAAATAACCTAGAGGAAGAGGTCCTATTGTAGTCAAAGTTTGAGGAGACCCATTGAAAGAGGTTCATATTAAACATGAAGAAGAAATTATACTACAAGATAAGAGATAAAATTAGTAAAACGACTTCAAGCAAGAAAGACTTGAAGATAACATTTTGGAAGGCAAGTATCTTGCCAAAATTTTAAATTCATAGAAGACTTCAAGACAGCAAGAAGTCTTGAGGATAGTTTGAGTTAAAGGACAACAAAATTTTGAGGATGGAGTTGAAGGTAGCATATTCGATCACAAAAAATATAAAAGTAAAGCATAACAAGAAGTAAGATTGGTTTTGCAAGGCAAGTATCTTGTCAAAATTTTAAAGAATGTAGAACAATATTCATTGCATCTGTTGATTGTGGAGCCTAATTTTCTTTCTAATTCAGAGGTCTTATTTTCAGCCGCACTTGGACCCACTCCAAAAATGGGGGTGTAGGGAGAAATTCCCCTCTACTTGTGTCACCGAGGAACCCCTCGTTGGTGGGGGTTTCAGGGGCAGCACCGTCAAAGCCAAAAATATATGTTTTTTCTTTATATAAATTTAGACCATTTATTATTAGGTTACAGCTCGAACAGTGGATTTTAGATGGATATTTTTACCCTAAATTGTAATTCTATTTTATAAAGAGAGAGTGTGTGTATTGTAGTTGACAGTGATATAGTGAAGAGGAAGTTACAACGGATCTGTTGTAGGTTGTATCCCTTCATTTTTATAGATGAAATAAAAGACCTGGATATTTTCTTTGTGGCATAGCCCATATTGGGTGAACCATGTAATCTGTGTCTCTTGTATTATTGTATTCTTCTATATTTTATTTATGTATTAATTAATGCTTGTGTTTTATTATTTAATCCTAACAACTAGTATCAGAGCCTAGGATTTGAAAAAGACACTTGAAAGGAGGATTTCTAGGTTCAAGTGGGAGCAATGGTAGAAGAAGGCAATTTTAGGGTTTAGAATTCTAATGACCAGAATTACCAGCAAGATGAAAATGGAGGACTATATTTATTAGAAGGATATTTAACTACCATTAGGTGAAATAGCAAAGAAATTGGTAAAATTATCAGACAAATAATGAGAATTTATTGATAGAAATTCATTAGGAACAATATGGTTGTGCTTGGAAATATTGATGACCTTCAACATTTCAAAGGAAAAGACAACAGAGGATCTAATGAAGGCACTGGCTAAACTATATGAAAAACCCTCAGCTTCAAAAAATTTATTTCTTATGAAGCATATATTTAATATGTAGATGTCAGAAGGTAGGTTTGTTATTAATCATTTAAATGTGTTTAACACAGTTACCAATCAGTTATTTTTTGTAGGAGTAAACTTTGATGATGAGGTTAAGGATTTTTTGATCTTGTGCTCATTACCAAAAATTTGGAATGGCTTGGTCATGGTTGTGAGTAATTCTATATCGGGTTCAAATACTTTAAAGTTTGATGATGTTATTGGTGTTATCCTTAGTGAGGAAATGCGACAGAAAAGCACAGGTGAGACATCAGGTAATGCTTTGACTATGGAGAACAAGGGGAGACAAAGAGAGAGAGGAAAGAGTCCAAGAAATCATGAAAATTCAAAGAAAGACATATTCAAATATAGAGGGAAGCAGCTGGAATGCTAGTATTGTAGGAATAAAGGACACCTAAAAAGAGACCATTGGTCTTGAAAATAAAAAATGGGAGATGAAAAACAGGATAATAATCAAGAAGCGAATGTAGTAGGTGATGTGTTACAAGATGCTTTAATTCTTTTATTAGATAATATTAATTATTGTTGGGTGCTAGACTTAGGAGCTTCATATCATACCACACCCCATAGGAAATATTTTCTAGACTATATTCAAGGTGATTTTTGATAGGTTTATTTGGACGATGATCAACCATGTAAAATTGTTGGAATGGGTAAGATACAGATAAAATTACCAAATGGAAACCAATGTTCGCTAAAATATGTGAGGCATATTCTTTATTTTTGGAGAAATCTAATTTTAACAGGGCATTTGGATAGCAAAGGTTGTACAATTATATTCTTAGAAAATTCATGGAAGGTTACTAAAGAATCACTAATATTAGCAAAAGGAAAGAAGGAAGGTACATTGTATGTATGTACTAGTAATACTAAACTTTCTATTGCTTTAGATTCTACAGGAGCGAATACAGCTTTGTGGTATCATAGTCTTGGGCACATTAGTGAGAAGGGTATGCTAATTTTCCACTCAAGAAATTTGTTGCCAGGTTTGAAGTAGGTTGATTTGGACTTTTATGAGCATTGTGTTTATGGAAAATAGAAAAGAGTCAGATTTCTCATAGATGGGAAGGAAAAAGAATGAAAATTTATATCTTGTGCATATAGACATATGGGGACCAACTTAGGTATCATCTCTTGATGGCTCTCATTATTATGTTACTTTTATTACTATAAAAACTTGGGTTTATTGTATTCAAATAAAATTTGATGTCTTTGATACTTTTAAGAAATTGAAAGCTTCAGTTGAGAATGAGATAGAAAACAAGTTGAAGTGTCTCAGATCAGATAATGGAGGAGAATACTGCAACAAGGATTTTTATAGTTATTGTTCATACCATGAGATTTTTAAAGTGAAGACGGTTCCAAGAACACCACAAGAAAATAGTGTGTTAGAAAGGATGAACAGGACAATCATGGAACATTTTTAGGTGTATAACATTACATGCAGGATTGCCCTTACAGTTTTGGGTAGATGTTGTGGATATTGTTGTTTACTTGATAAACAAAGGATCTTCAAGTTCCCTATATGGTGGTATTATAGAAGAGGCATGGATAGGTAAACCTGTTAACTACTCATTTTTAAATAATTTTGGTTGTGAAGCATTTGTTCATATTGATAAAAAATAGAACAAAACTTGAGGTAAATTCTAAGAAGTATACTTTCATTATATATGGAGTTAATGATTTTGTTTATCTATTTTAGGATTATGAAAATCATAAAATCATTAGGAGTAGAGATGTGGTATTCAATTATAAGGTCATGTATAAATATTAGTTACAAAGAAATAAACAGGAAAATGAAAACACAGAATATATAGTGCTTGATGAAATCACAGAAAATAAAACTCGAAAGGTGCTAGAAAATCAAAATATTTAACAACATAAGCAAGCACCACAAAATCCTGTAAGTGTTATTAGAAGATCTACCAGGTTAAATAGACCTCCTTATTGTTACTATCCTTCATTATATTATGTATTATTAATTGATTCTAGTGAACCAGAAACATATGAAGAAGCAATGCAGGTAGAAACCAAAAAGAAGTGGGAGCAAGGAATGAAAGAGGATATGGACTCTTTGGTACATAACTAGACTTAGGATTTGGTTTGGTTATCTACAGGAAAAAGAGCATTGTAGAATAAATAGGTTTACAGGGTGAAGGAAGAAAATAGAGGAAAAATTAGGTATAAGGCTAGACTTGTTGAAAAGGGGTTTGCATAGAATAAAGGTATAGATTATGATGAAATTTTTCTCCTGTTGTTCAAATGACTTCAATTAAAACTAGTTTAAGTGTAGTGGCTATAGAATATTCACATATTGAACAATTCGATGTAAAAACAAATTTTCTCCATGGGGATTTGGAGGAAGATATTTATATGAAACGGCCATAGGGGTATGAAGTCAAAGGGAAGGAGGAATTAGTATGCAAATTTAAAAAGAGATTGTATGGCATTAAGCAAGCTCTAAAATTTGACAGGTTTATGACATAACAAGTATATAGTAGATGTTATTATGACCATTGTGTTTATTTTAAGAGATTGGATAGTGGTAACTATATTATATTATTATTGTATGTAGATAACATGCTTATTGCAGGGTCTAACACAAAGGATATAAATGTGCTCAAAATAAAATTACCAAACTCATTTGCAATGAAGGATTTGGGTGTAGCAAAGAAAATCCTTGGTATGAGAATAAAAAGAAATAGAAAAAATCATAAATTAACATTGTCTCAAGGTGAGTACATTGAGAAGGTGCTGAAAAGATTTAATATACAGGATGAAAAATATTTTAGTACACCTCTAGTCAATCATTTCAATCTGACTAAAGAGATGTATCCTAAGACACGAGAGGAGATAGGCTACATGTTCAAGGTTCCTTATTCATCAATAGTTGGCAGTTTGATGTATGTGATGGTGTTCACAAGGCCAAATATAGCACATGTAATGGGAGTTGTGAGCAGGTTTATGAGCAATCCAAAAAAAGGTATTGGGAGGTAGTGAAGTGGATTCTCAGGTATTTAATAGGTACTGTCACTTAGGTATTATGTTTATAGGTACTAACATTGTTATATAGGGATATGTTGATGTAGATTTGGTAGGTGATATAGATAGTAGAAGGAGTACCATAGGATATGTCTTTAATGTAGGTGGAACTGCAGTAAGTTGGATTTCAAAATTACAAAAGGTTGTTGCACTTTCAACAACAGAAGCAGAGTATGTTGTTGTTATAGAGTCTAGTAAAGAGATAATTTGGTTATAGAGGTTTATGGAGGAATTAGGAAATATGCAGGTGAAAAACAAATTATATAGTGATAGTCATAGTGACATTCATCTTGTAAAGAAATCAGCATTCCATTCTAGTACTAAACATATACATACCAAGTACCATTTCATTCGATCAGTTTTAGAAAATAGATAGTTGAAGCTGGAAAATATACACACTAGATATAATCTTGCAAACATGTTAACAAAGGCAGTAACCAAGGAGAAACTGAGCTCTTACTCACTTTTAGTTTGTCTTCAAGCATGACAGTAAAGGTGAGAAAATTTCCAAGTAGGTGCATTAGAGGTGGAGTTACTGTGATCAGTATCCAAGTGGGAGATTGTTGATTATGGAGCCTAATTCACTCTCTAATTTGGAGGTCTTGTTTTCAGCCACACTTGGACCCACTCCATGAAGGGGGGTGTAGATGAGGTAATGGCCCTCCTAATTGTGTTGTCCCCCTTGGCAAGGGTTTCAGGCCAAAAATAGATGTTTTTTATCCATGTAAATCTATACCATTTATTATTAGGTTATAGATTAGACGATGGATTTTAGGCAAGCGTTTTTGCCTTAAATTGTAACTCTATTTTATAAAGAGAGAGTGCACGTATTGTAATTGATGGAGATAGAGTGAAGAAGAATTTACAATAGATTTGTTGTAGGTTATATCCCTTCATTTTTTGGATGGAATAAAAATCTTGGTTATTTTCTTCGTGGACATAGCCTATATTGGGTGAACCACGCAAATATATGTCTCTTGTATTATTGTATTCTTATGTATTTTATTTTCATGTTTATTATTACTTGTGTTTAATTTTTCTAATCCTAACAACATCTTGTATAAGCTAAGAAGTGCCACAGTAGCACTATTCATATCAAGCAAGGATACTTTAAGCAAGCTTGAAGGTAGCTTGAAGGCAACACGTTTGGATGTAACATAGAAGGTAGAGAAAGGTTGTATTAAAGAAATTAAAGAGATTCACAAATAGGCTTGAGAAAATAATCCTGATATCAAAAGAAGAGAACAACAAGTTAGAATCTAGGCATAACTAAAAATGCTAGCAAGTTGAAGGTTCAAGACCTAGAGGAAGAAAGCTCAAGAAGAAGGAGAATAATCCTAGCAGAATGTTTTTTTGACTACGCAGAGAGATTTCTAGGTGAAAGGTTGTGTAATCAAAGCACTATCCAAAGTTAAAAGTGACATAAAATATTCAAAGCACTATTAGAGATCGAAAGTGTTATCAAAGGTTGAGTAGAAGTTTTTTTAGCATCATTCAAGAGTCGATTGTTGCTAGAACCTGAGCAATTCAAAGCAACAAATAAAGTGTAATCTGGTCAATAAATAATAGTTGCATGATTGAATATGAAATCACTAAGGTAACAAGAGTTACATGAAGCTACATAAAAATTAAATAACTAGAGCCAAGCTTGCCTCACAGTAGAAGCAACCAAAACACTCAAACATCGGTGAGCGAAGCACTAGTGCAAGGGAAATGAAGCAATAAATGATTCAGTAAGTGAAGCACCATCTTAGGAGGAAATAAAACAAAGGATTCTAAGCACCATCCATCCAAGTAAAAACCTAATGCCATAAGCAATCGATGTTATATGAAGTGAAGCACCATCACAGAAGGAAATCAAACATTGAAATGAGAGTTAAGGAAGTGACCAACCAAAATATAAGCAAATGAATTGCCATATTTTGAGTACCAAGGATTTGAAATAATTATTTCCCATTGCATTTGACTCTCTTTATATAATATCTAAATTACTTTTCACCTATGATGGGATGGTTGCATCTTGACATCCCATGACAAAGATCCTTGTGCTTCCTGTGCCAAGAGTGAGAGCTTGACGAGATGAGCAAGGCTTTCAAGACTACAAAAAAGAGTATAGGTAGGGCTTGGTCTATGGGACAAATAGGTCGTCTCCTCTAGGTTAGTCAATTGACCCTAACACCTAACCTATTAACTTTGCTAGGTATATTGGTGTATTGTTAAGCCATAATATTTTTCCCTAAGCAAGAACGTAATTGTGCTTGCCCCTATATTGCACGTAATTATTGACACACCCAAGCAAAAAGAGAAGTTTATGTAATATTTATTGGCTTAGTGAAGTGAGCTACCAAGGATGTAATTGTCCTAACCTTGATCATAGTGTAATTTATTGTGCATGAATTTCCTAAGAGGAATGTTGAGGTGTCGTTTATGCTTTGTGCCTTCATGTTTTTCTAAGAGCTCCATTCTAGATGGCTTCTCACCCCATGTTCATGCCTTATGCTTGTTGTATCGTGTTGTCATTGTGTTACTGTAAATATTTTGTTGTAGGTGTTTTAATGTGCTTATAAGTATTAGGGCCTACAAGTCTATCAAGCACCCATTTTGCATAGTCATCCTTGTGCAAATATTGTAAGGCCTCATGTTCAGAAGTAATGATCAAACCATTGGTCCCTATTGTGCAATAATAATAAATCTGACGCATCCAAACCAATTTTTTATGTGTTTTTTGTGTGGAAGGTAGACTATTAGCTTTGTGGTGCATGCATATTGATGTGATGGGTTTTATCATGTGTTTTTTATAACCCTTGTATGCTTGAGTTGCTATAGTCGTATTTTCTTATTGTTGTGCTATACGAGGACTACATCGCTAGGCTACCCAAGGCATAGTACGTAGTGGACTAAAGCTAGTTTATCCATGCATGGTGTCAAATGAGGTGTAGATAAACTACCCTACAAGTCCACCCCTATTATAGTTGGTATTAGATCCAAGGTTGGATGAGTTGGTTGTTGATACCAACCTAGTTGGTTTCAAAGCGAGTTGGTGGACAACCTTGTGATATTGTGCTATTGGGTAGCATAGTCCCTTTTATAAAATGTTTATATTAGGTTGAGTCATGTATCAAGTAGACCCTTGACTCGGTGGAAGTCCCTGTCATGATACAAGCTCGTATTAAGTGGTGTTTTGGTGTATGTTCTAGGAATGAAAGACATCATGTGGTGGCCTCAAGTAATTATAATCACCTTTTGTTAATGTAATTGTTGGCACACCTTGAAGGAGTCAAAATGGGGTCCCCTAGCTAATCCTCCTAAGCACATGAAATGCTCCACAACTATATGCTTAAACCAAGGTCTTTGTGTTATGTAATATTTTCATGATCCAAACCCATGTCTCTCCTTGCATCTACCAAGCCAAGATGACTAAAAAGTGAACAAATAGTGTTTGCCCTAAGGAATAACCTTGGGATGATGAGATAAATATGCCAAAGATAAGGAGAGAGTGGATAATGACTCTTTAATGGGGGAAAAATTTGAGGAACCCCAAGTCATCCCAATCCAAAGGAGCCAAAGTGCTATGAAGGAGCTTAAGAAGGAAGAGCCTTGGATAGGTTATTCTGGGAGATGGAGAGGTACTTGATCGTATGGAAAGACTTTATAGGAGAAGAATATATGAGAATAGCGAGGGAATATCTAGAAGGAGTCACCCTCACCTAGTGGATCAACCTAACCTATGACATGGTAGAGTGAAAAAATAACTCATGGGAGGAACTCAAAAGGTCTTTGAATGATCAGTTTCGTCTTGAGAATACTAAGTGGTTAGTAAGGACAATATTGGGAATCTGAAACATACTAGAAGTATTAGAGATTACACAACAACATTCCAATATCTCTTGATCAAGCTAAGGGGACTTCTAGAAGGGCATAATTTGTTCTTGTTTCAGTAGGGTCTAAAGTTAGAGGCTTGAGATGAGTTTCGTCACTACAAACCTAAGACGATCAAGGAGGTCATTGTAATGGTTGAGAGCTTCTTTGACTATATATCCAAGTCTAAAGAGGGTATAATTGCCCCAATATCCAACCTTAAGAAGAAAAACATATTATATTAGCCTTCTAATAGGTCGATGAGTGAAAAGAGGGCAACAAGCAACTGGAGAAGCACACACCCAACTGGGTAAGAGAGGGACAACCCCCTAACAATAAGGAGAGAGGGAGATCCAGTCAAAAACTATGTTGTTGAAATTTTCAAGGACCACATGTGAGGAGTGAGTGTCCCCAATGTAATAGGACCATGAGTGGTCAATAAGAAGAAGATACAGTATGAAGAAAGGCACCCCAATGCTTCAATAATACAAAAAAGTGAGTGTGAGGGGTGAATGAGACAACCTCCTAGCAGGCTAGAGGTTAGGGTCCAATATGAAGGAGATTCTCCACACCTCTTGGGAAGAAATCACAAACCCAAGATGATTATGAAGGGAAAGGGCCCCATGAAGATAGTGGCATCCCAATAAACCAAGGTAGAAGAAGAGGATGCTCAAACCCCATATATCAGCCAAAGACTTACCATCATGAGGATGACTGAAAGGGAGTCTAAATAAAGCATAATAAAATAGGATATGAGAGTTGTCCAAAATATGGAGAAATACCTAGTGAAGGAGCTAATACACAAATAAATGTGAAAAATTGATCTCCTAAGGGGTTAAGAAGAAAATGGAGAGCTTGTTGGTGAGGAGATCAAGCATACAAAGAAAAATCTCAACTATATTAAGATTCTTGGAGCAAAATAAGAGCTCTACGAAGATGATATTAGGACTGAAGAGGAAGCAGACAATGGTGGAGTAGAATGGGACTGGTATAGGAGACATGTGTAGCTAACTAGGTGGACCTAATAAGTCGATAAATGATGAATTGTCAAATTCCCTCCTTATTTTTATTGGGTGAGGAGGGATAAGCAAATCAATAGAAGTTGACCCTAGTTGGGATTCAATGTATTGTAGGATGGATTATCACAGTCTGCATGTTCAATGGGCTACACAACCATGAGTCCCTTCCACCAATTTTGGTATGAAGGAATTCCTATCGACATCAAGGATAACATCAAAATTGAGTGGAAGAGGATTGTGATGGGGTAGTTGCATCTTTACATCTCATGAAAACTATCACAATGACATCATTAAGAAATAGTAAAAGAACAAATATCCTTATGCTTCCAGTGCCAAGAGTGAGTTATTGGAAATATGAGCAAGGCTTTAAATACTATAGAAAAAAGGATAGGTAGGTCTCGATCTATGGGATAAAAAAATCATCTCCTCGAGTTTAGTTGATTGACCCTATCACCTAACCTATTAGATTTGTTGGGAGCATTGTTGTATCTTTGAGCCATAAAAGTTTACCCTAAGAGCAATAACTTAATTGTGCTTACCCCTATGTTGTGCATAATTATCGGCATGCCCAAGCGAAAAGAGAAGTAAGGTCATGTAATAGTGACTACCTTAGTAAAGTAAGTTTCCAATGATGCAATTGTCCTAACCTTTATCACGATGTAATTACCTACGTGTGAATTACTTAAGAGGAACATCGAGGTGTTATGTATGCTTCATGCCTTTGTGCTTTTTTGAGAGATTTGTTGTAGATGACCTCTCACCCCATGTTCGTGCCTTGTGTCTGTTATGTTGTGTTACCATGAAGAGTAGGTTGTAGGTGTTTGGAAATGCTTATAAGTATCGAGGCTTGTGAGTCCATCAAACACCCATTTTGCATAGTCATCCTTGTGCAAACGTTGTAAGGCCTCATGTCAAGATGTAATGATCGGACCATTGGTCCCTATTATGCAAGAATAATAAATCTTAGGCATCCAAGCTAGTTTATCGTGTGTTCTTTGTGTGGATGTTAGACTATTAGCTCTATGGTGCATGCATATTGATGTGATGGACTTTGTCATATGTTTTTGCTAACCCTTGTATGCTTGAGTTGCTCTTACCATGCTTTTTGGTTGTTATGTTGTACAAGGACTACATTGCCAGGCTGCTCAAGGCATAGTCCACAGTGGGCTAAAGCCAATTTAGCCACACACGGTGCCGAACAGGGTGTAGAGAAACTACTCTACAAGATGTAATGATTGGACCATTGGTCCCTATTATGCAAGAATAATAAATCTTAGGCATCCAAGCTAGTTTATCGTGTGTTCTTTGTGTGGATGTTAGACTATTAGCTTTGTGGTGCATGCATATTGATGTTATGGACTTTGTCATATGTTTTTGCTAACCATTGTATGCTTGAGTTGCTATTAGCATGCTTTGTGGTTGTTATGTTGTACAAGGACTACATTGCCAGGCTGCTCAAGGCATAGTCCACGGTGGGCTAAAGCCAATTTAGCCACACACTATGCCGAACAGGGTGTAGAGAAACTACCCTACAAGCCCTCCCTCATTACATCACCTTAGAGCTAAGTTTGCATATGTAAGAACTCTTAAATTGAGACCTCCCCTTGTTTTATCATCACATACCTTGCTCCATTTCACCAATGGAAAGTTTCTTTTATCAAGTAATTCTAACCATAAAAAATGATTGCATGATATAGATTAAACTATTTTCTACCAATTTTAACATAATATACAAGGACATATAATATGTTGGAATGACCTATAAGACTAATTTAATTAGTTGCACTCTTCCTACTAACAATAACCATCTATCTTTCCATGTGAGTAGTTTATTTTAAACTTTACTTATAACTAGATTCCATAATTCTATCCTCATTCTCCTCTCAAATAAAGGCATCCCTAAATATAAAAAGATTTTATCTCTTAATAAAAATAATATAAAATATTTGATTTAAGAAATATAATAATACAAGAGCTTAAAATAATTTTTTATTTAAATGTAATTTGAATATAATCTAATTGACCATAATATATGCTATGTTTTGATATGCTAATAATATTAACCCCAAATAAGAGCCACCAAACTTATTAAAATTTTTATTTTTAAACAAACATTAAAATAAAATTTAATTTAAATTAAACATACGTATCTATAAAATACATACCTTTATATATATATATATATATATATATATATATATATATATATATATATATATATATATAACTAAACATAACCATATTTTGATTAAATATAAGGAGACAAAGACCCTTCATAAAAACTTGAGTAAACTCATTGAAATAAACTAAACATTACCATATTTTATAACTTAAAATTAAAATAACCAAAATGACAACTATAATGACTTCATATACTATAAATTTAGCATAATAAAATGTGGGTGCATCAAAAATATATCTCAAAAGAATATAAATTAAAATCTTTTATTTATTTTTGTTTTATTGTAACAACCCAAGTCTACTCACTTGGTTGTCAAAAACACAAATTCAAATATCATAATTTGACGAATGCATACCCAACTTTGTATTAGTACTTAGGCATAAATGTTCACATTCTAGGATCTTATACCACTATAGACGAAATTGTGAGTACTCAGGACCAGCCAACTTCCTGTAAAATATTACCATTTATGAGACCCACCTTCTCCTTAACTCGAGTTATAGGTTCTTGGTAAGGGGTTCTCCTTATAAGATCCATAACACCTAGAAGGGTGGACACATATTATCCCCATCTCGTAGCATGGACTTTGGTCTATGACCCTATCTTTGTCCTAATTGTCCACTGACCTTCTCTTCATTTTGAACTAGTTTTAAAATCCATGCTAGAGTTAGCATATTATACCTGTGCCTGTTAGCTATTCATATTTCTATGAATGCTAACATGGCCCTACCAAAACCTTGGCTATTGGAACCAGATATCTCAGACCAAGTCTTGGTTGATGATAATACTACCCATACCATCTATATTGGACCATCCAACCTCAAGAACTAGCTCCCTAGTCTTGATTAGTCATTGGCTATTTTGCAACCGAGATATTGATCGTGATAATCCTCACGTACTACCTTGTATGATAACCTAGAATAGCATCCCATACCACCATTCATTACTCTCCATAGCAGAAGGTCCGTTGATCCTTCCAATAATGCTAGAGAACAGTTATCTTCAATTCATAATAACCACCACTACAAAATATCAAAGTTGGGTGATTGCACATCCTACTTGATGGGAATTTTGCATTCCCATCCTTCTTGTTGGCTTCATGTTTTTATGCTTCATATTTCTTGGCATCCAAGTTCGCTAGGATTAATTGACTTCTCTTTTTTGGTTTACCATCTTTCTTGATGGTTGGGTTAATATTGAAAGTAGTTTATAGTCTATTTGGAGAAAGCCATGCATTCCACAATATGGAATTTCTTGCATGTAACTTTGAAGGGTAAATTATCACAAAAATCACACCACCATTTAATATCAAAACCTAGCTTTTGTTTTTATTTAAAATCTTTTCTCAAATATTCACAAGTAGGTACCCCTTCAATTTTTTTATGATAATCAATCATTAAACTAAGACTTTATCGTAATGTTGAATTATAAAGAAAATAAATCACATTTTTATTCTACTAATATATAATCATATTTCATATTAATACACAAAATATTGCTCTATATAAATAATGCAAAATTTCCTTTATACATAATTTATTTTGAAGGAAGTATTTGATAAAAAAATACATGATTCACATAGTATTATGATACTTCAAGAAAAATAAGAGCTACCGACGTAAACCAGATTGGTAGTCTAATTGAAAATTTAAGAGGATCAACTATAGTCTCTAGGCCAATATCAAGAGAATATAATAACACCTCGCTAATAGTTAACAAGATTATATTGGGTGGCTCGTCATTCTAAGTCATAGTTTAAATAGATTTTACATAACTATTCTACCCTGATCCATGTTCTATTTTAGGATAATTATAGAACACGGGTAGTTCAAATCTTGCTGAATTAACATATGCATTTTTCCTAATATCTATAATATTTATAAAGATAAAGTTTATAAATAGGATGTCTAGCCTATTTTTCAAAGGTTTCTAACGATAAATTATAATTTTGAAAGTTTCTTAACTACATATGGTTACTACTGTTTAGCACTGAAGTGACGACATGCCCATAGGAACGAAACTACTATGAAGCAATGTCACATTCGGGTTTAATTTAGTTTTCCAAAGCAATGAGGATTAATCATGATGCACACAAACTTGTGTCTTTCTATAACTTTTAATTATCTCCCATAAGCAAGAAGCTCTTTATTTAATTAAAATCCAACTTTTTAATGCAAAATCATTTTGCAAAAATTTAAAATATGAAGACAGTGAATTGGATTTAGAAAAACACACATTCCAAAAGCAACATTATTTATTCCAAACATTAAGGAGGTGATGGTAAACCAGATCGACTCTCATTCTCACATAAACCCAGTTTTTGACACAGAGGTTGGTTAAAGTTTTCTTCCAGGTACGTTTTCAAAGCTTGACGCATTCAACACAGGGTGGTTCCTACAACATTATAAGAAGGTTGAGGAAAAACGTATTAAGGACTCATGTAATTTCCAACTTTGTAATCCTTTTAGTGGCCAAAAGTTTCACACTTTATTTTACTAAGTATAAGCTCTATGTATTCCTTTTATTATCTTACCTAAGTGACACGCCTATAAAACATCCATTCAAAAAATGTATTCACAATAAAATTTACTTAGTCTCAATAGGATTTCCATAAATTAATTAAAACTCTACAGTGTCTATATTTTGAAAATGTTTTCATGAGATAATACAAAAATATAAACCTAGAAAAACACTATAAATAGACATTTGAACAGAAATATTTCACTAGCTTATCACACAATAGGAACCCACCAAAAATCAATTTAAATAATACATATTTATTTACCATGACAAAGCATTTAAAAAAAAAAACATGGTCGTCAACCAGGTGAACAGGTTTAGTTGAGTTGCTTCCAAATTCTAAAATTGGTTAAACAATACTTCCACGGTTAGCTTAAACTGAACTTTATAATACATAAGATATATAACCATACAAATTTTTTACCTTGATTGACATTGTGATAGCTATTCACAACCTAAAATGTAAAACAATTCAGATCTATTTACAATCTAAAATATAAACAATTCAAAGATTCAACTTTGGTATATAAAATTTTTGAGCTGGTTACACTTCATTGCCATGATTACTTTAGCCAACATATACATCAAAATAGTGAAGCAAAATACTTTTAATACATCTATGCTAAGAAATAAAATTCTAATCTACTAAAATTCTAATCTACTAAAATTCTAATCTACTAACCTACTAACCTATATACAAATGGATATAATATTCTTGACAATGGTAGGTAAATGGTTCCATATAAACAAAAGGAAATAATAGGCCAATAATATGTTTTATGTATACTCTTATGCATCTCATGCAATAGATGTTTTCACAGCCTAAAATCAACAACTTATGTTAAATGTTCCACAAATATGGTACCCAAAACTTGCATTCGAACAAACACAACAGACTAACCATTCTATTTTGTGATTTCTCTCCAGAAACACTTGGTGGCAGACAAATGGTTGAATGCTTTAGATTTTTTTCTTTTGGGTCAGCTTGGCCCTTATGAATGCATCCTAAAACATGTGTACAATAATGCAGTATATAAAACTGAGAAAAAGGAAATACTTAATAGCACCACTTAAATTTATATATTTTTATACTTCATGTGTATGCTCTTCAAATCTATTCATACTTATAGATTAATCTTTAAATATAGACACCAATTTTTCAAGTGTTGAACACAGTCACACAACAACCATACTGATTGGCACTAAGATTTTTTATAACATAGCAAGCAACAGTTTTGAAGAAAAAACACCAAAAACACATGCATAGCTATAAACACAATCTTCAATAGGATTTGGTAGCTAACCTAGAAATAAGATATTGTAGCTACAATCTAGCCATAATTGGAGACAGGAAGCAATTCACAAACCCAGAAAGTGCAGACCACGAAACACAAACCCAGATGAATAAGATTGATTTTTCCATCTATTTTTAAAGAAATCGGATGTATTTTTATGAGCACACCTCAAAATACATACTCTTTTTGCAGAACATAAGCATATATTGAGAGGGGGGTGAATAGTATAAGATCACTTTTTACTTTTTCTTTCCTAATAAATATTATGTAATGTATCAATAGCAATATTAATAGCAGTAATCAAAGCAATGAAAAAATCACTACACACAATAGAGATACAAATTTAACATGGTTCACCCAATGTGGGCTACTCCATGAAGAAAATATTTCACTAAAATTTTCTCAAAAAATCTCTTGGAAAACATCTCCCTATTACAATATTTATGGACATCTGTCCAAAGGAGACACCAATACCCTAATTAATTTCATGGATCTCTATCCACATGAGACACCAATATCCTCAATTGGTTCATGGATATCTATCCACAGGAGAACTCCTTTATCCTTTGCTCTAGCTGGTGATCTTCTAGAAGAAATATTGCCTCCACTACATTAGATAATGTATCTCTATCCATTGAAGACTCATAACCTCACTCAGAAGACCTATCCTCACTACCCTAGATAATGGGTCTCTATCCACTAAATATTGTCGTCCTCTATACTCTGTCACCTCCAAAGCTTGCTTTCAGATATATCTCAAATCTACACTAAACATAGTCCTTTGGTCTAGCACAAATTTGCTCAATATCTATATCTGATATGCACTAAACATAGTCCTTCAGTCTAGCACAAATCTTCTCAATATCTGTCTCTATTCTGGCACAAACTTGTCCTCAAATCAATGCCAAACTCTATCCTCAAACTTGTCCTCAAGATTTAACACAAAGCTTGACTCAATCACAAATCAAATCTGCTAGATTTGATCCAAACGTTAACTCAAGGTTTGAACAAATCAATCAATCAACTCTGCTAGATCTGATCCAAACCTTAACTCAAGGTTTGAATAAATCAATCAATCAACTCTACTCACAAGTCTTCTCAAAATACTTACCTCAAATCTATCCACAAGTTCTCTCAAGGACTTATCCAATCTACTCTCAATATATGTCTTCAAATATGTATTGTAAGCTTCCACAAAAGCTCACACCAATTTGTCCACAAGTCTTCTCCAAGACTTACCTCAAATTTGCTTAACAAGTCCTCACTAGAACTTGTCCAATCTACTCAACAAGTCTTCACCAAGACTTACCTCAAATATGCTCAACAAGTCCTCACTAGAACTTGTCCAATCTGCTCAAAAAGTCCTCACTAGAACTTGTCCAATCTGCTCAACAAGTCCTCACTAGAACTTGTACAATCTTCTTAAACACTATCACATAAGACCCCTTCAATCACTTAGACAAGCTTCACTTAGAATCTTGTTTAATCTCACAAAAATATATAGAGAATTATTAGAGACTCAATATGCTTCACACTCACAATAATTCTCAATCACTTTCAATCTCTTTCTCAAATCAAGTTAGAAAATAGAACAATTTTTTTCACAAAACTTGAACTATCACTTCAACACTTCCACTTGACTAGGCTCAATCAACTCCACTCAATTAATTACTCAATGAAACACTCCTTGCTTAAAAACCCTAGTCTAAGCATATGAATCCTCACTCAATTATTTCCAACAATACTTATCAAACAATCTCACATAAAAATGATACTCATGATCTTGCACAAACCCTAGTTCAAGATAGTTCACAACTTCACATAACAATGATACTCATGTTCTTTCACAAATCCTAGTTCAAGCATATGAAAGCTTACTCAATATTTCCAACAATGCTTATCAAACAAGGTTTCTAGTATCAACTTTAATTCCAGAAAACCAAACTCAACAATGCTTATCAAACAAGGTTTTTATCATCAACTTTCACTCAGAAAAACCTTTAACAATCAAACTCAACAATGCTTATCAAACAACCCATTTTCTCTCCAACTTAGCATTCACAACATCCAAAAATCACTCACACTTTTTTTTTATGAATAATTATCCTTAAAAACTTGTCTCAATTATAACCACTCTCTTTGCCAATCACAAGGGTTAGATGTCACAAATACACCTTATTACTCCCTCTAAATTTTAATGCACTTCTAAAAGAAAAATAATCACCACTTCAAAATATTCCAAGGCATTGACAAGTTTTTTCTTGATTTTTAATTAAATTATTTTATCTCCATTTTATAAAGCAAGATCACAATAAATTTCCTTTTTCACCTTTTAACTCCAGACTCTAATTCATTTCCAAGGCATCAAAGGATTAAAATAAACTATTTTAATCCTTATACATCCCTACTTCAAACACTGCCCTCTTAATAATATGTATGCCTCAAAACACCCTTTATTATAACATAGGTCTTGCAAAAATTAAATTAAATTTTCAAACACTGCTCTCTTAATAATATGTATGCCTCAAAACACCCTTTACTATAACATAGGCCTTGCAAAAATTAAATTAATTTTTCATACCTTAGAATTTGCACTAAAATGTTTGCGCACCACACAAACTACCTCTGCATGAATTCGAACTCGAAACCTCACTGCCAGTGCTATGCCCTAGCGAACGCCAGGCTTGCCCTGTGGGCTATGCACCCACTTGAAACAAAGAGCACACAATATATGTTTTATCCTTGTCTTTTGTTCCAAACACATTGAATGCAAAACCCTTCCTCTCTTCCTTACAAAACGTGATCGTCCGACTTAAACCCATGATCTAACCTCCATGAATTTCTTATCACTGCCTTGCTTGTTGTCTGCACTACCCAGTGCATTGTGTAGGATCTTCACACCCACTCTTACTTCAACGTCCACTTCTTTGTCTTATCCGAATTGCACAAAAACTTTTCCCTCGAAGTGCTCAAAATAATATTTGTCTTCACTTAGGCTTGGATAGCATAATCAAATTTGGGAAAATAAATTTACCCCCTCTTTATATGCAATGTGATGAATATGAATGTGTCGGCCCTCATTTCGATTTTGCCACTATTTTTCAAAAAGAACTTTGCATTTCAAAAATAATATTTTAATTATAAATATTTTAAATTCGGAATGAATTTAAATATTATAATTAAATATATTTTTGTCCTTTGGGCCTTTTTAAATAAAATGGCAAAAGGTTATCTTCCTTAGGTTTTTAGGAAAACCTTTTGCCATTTTCACCTTAGCAAAATAACCTTATTATTTTCTTTCAACCACCATGGAACGAAGATATCTTTTCAACCCTTTTCTTTTGTCCAAATATTATAATATTGTTATCCTTCTTGCTTCTCTTTTGGGATCTCTAGGCATATAATATTTAAATTAAATATTATATCCTTACCTCTTATAAAATCAACCATGAACCATTTGCTTAACATTCTTTTGACATTTGCTCCATATTCCTTTGACATCAATGACAACAAATCATGCTCATATTTCCAACACTTTTGGTTACCTTGGCATATGCCAGATGGAAGAAAACTTACAAAACAAAATCACTCAATAGAATTTAGTAAATTGGATGGCAAATTATATTTTTATTTAGATATAAATATTTATATTTTAAATTATTGTTATTATTATATATATTATATTTTTTAATAGTAATTTAATTTTTAATTTTTTTCCATGTGTACATATATATTTTATTTTTATTTTTTTGATATATATATATATATATATTAATAATAACATTTATAAGCTTCACCCAGCAGGCAAAATGCATTTAGTTTTTCACAAGCAGACATAATGTAGCAGTAGACAGAATGTCCTACATAAATTTCTCACAGTGGGCTTCCATGTACCCACGGGCCAAGGTGCATTAAGCACAACATCATATCCCACCTTACTTGACACTTTCAACCTTTGTCTCCGCTAGGGTGGGTGTTCTTCTTATCTAGATCTCTTGCTTCAGAGTGGAAACCTGCACCTGCACTCACAAACACTTTCAGCAGTATCACATTCTTCCAATAAATTAATAATAAAATAGTGGGGATGTTACATTCTCCCCCACTAGGATTCAACATAGTCCATGTGTTAGCTAAATTATTTTGTAGGTTTCAAGATAAATGAACATAAATAATTAACCATACATTTTGCAGTATGTTGAAAGATGTATGTATGATAACATTAACATATCAAAATGTTTCATAAAACCAAATATACAAGTGTTGACATATCAAATGTTCAATTAAATATCAATCCTCAAATAAAAATGGGAATTGTCTTTTCATCTCTACCACATCTTCCCATGTGGCGTTCCTTTTAGAGTAGAGATCCCATTGGACTCTACATTGATCAATAATTCTTTTTCTTAACTGCTTGGTTTCATATCCCAAAATTTTGATAGGTCAAACCTCAATGATTTGTGGGTCCGATGTCTGCAAATGAGAAACATCCAATATATGCGAAGGATCAACCACATATTTACAAAGGAGGGACACATGGAAAGTATTGTGGATCTTGGATAAATTAGGTGGTAGAGCTAGCTTATATGCAATAGGACTAATTTTGGCAATGATCTCAAATGGACCTATGAATCTGGGGCTAATTTTTGTAGACTTAATGGAGCTCTTAGTAGGTTTGAATCTCAAGAAAATTTTATCACCAATAGAAAACTCTCTAGGAGTTTATTTTAAGTCAGCATAGCTCTTCTGATGATCTGCGACTTCTCGAAGTCGTTGATGGATTTATTTCAACTGGACCTCCATTCTTTTCACAGCATTAGGACCGATCATTTCTCATTCATCCAGGTTATCCCACGTTAATGTTATTTTACACCTACGCCCATATAGGGCTTCAAATGGGGCCATACCCAACGTGGTGTGGTAGCTATTATTATAAGCAAATTCCACTAGAAAGAGGTAATATTCCCACTTACTCTGGTGGTCCATGCAATACATACATAGCATATCTTCCAACACTTGATTGACCCTCTCGGTTTTCCCATCCATCTCAGGATGATAGGCTATGTTGATATTAAGCTTTGTGCCCCATGCTCGGTGCAAAGCTTACCAAAATTTAGAAGTAAATCGTGAATCTCTATCAGAGATGATTATTTTAGGGAAACCATGCAACCTCACAATTTCCTGAGCAAAATTTTGTGCTATAGTAGGGGCATCATCATGAACATTGCCAGTATAAAATGTGCCACCTTAGTCAATTTATCCACCACAACAAAAATTGCATCATGCTGAAATCAAGTTTTGGGGAGACCAACTATAAAATCCATGGAAATTACTTGCCATTTTTGCTCTAGAATATCAAATAAGTGTAGTTGTCCCCCAGGATGTTGATGCTCGACCTTAACTTTCTGGAATTCCAAACACTTTGCAACAAAATGAACCACATCTTTCTTCATACCAGGCCAATAAAAATCCTTCTTTAAATTTTCTCTCATTTTCACCACTCCTGGATGAGTAGAGTATGGAGCACAATGTGCTTCTTGCAATATTGTTCTTTTAATCCCATCATTGTTGGGTATTATTATGTGATCTCTGAAGTATACTAGATCCTCCTTAACTTTGAAATCCATATGTCGATTCAGTCCTTGCTCGACCTTAGTACAACATTGGTTACAAAATTCATCATTTTTTTGCAACTCTTTAATTTATTCCTTTAGCCCATACTGGCATCATGTTAAGGCAACTATGTGTCACCTTCTGCTAAGTGCATCAACTAGCTTATTTTCTTTCCCTTTTATATATTCAATCCCGAAATCATATTCGGCCAAAAATTCCATCCATCTTCATTGTCTAGCATTTAGTAAAGGTTGAGTGAAAATGTACCTCAAACTTTGATGATCAGTTTTCAACTCAAAAGGTTTACCCAATAGGTAGTGCCACCACATTTTAAGAGCATGGACTATGATAGCTAACTCTAAGTCATGAGTGGCATAGTTAACCTCATGTTTCTTAAGTTTTCTAGATTCATATGCCACAACAGTCTCATTCTGCAATAGGACACCTCCTAGGCCTTCTAGAGAGGCATCCATACAAATTGTAAATGGTTTGCTAGGATATGGGATTTGAATAATATGTGTAATTTTCAACTTTTCCTTAAGGACTCTAAATGCCTCCTTACACTGAGCAGTCCATTTAAATATTTTTCACTTTCTTTGCAAATTGGTGATAGGAAAGGCAATCTTTGAGAATCCTTTTACAAATCGTCGATAATATCCAACCATTCCCATAAAACTTCTTACTTTAGTAACATTGGTGGGTGTTGGCCAGTCTACTATGGCTTCTATATTTTTAGGATCAACTACAACCCCATCAACTGAGACTATGTGCCCCAAATACTATACTTGTGGTGTATAAAATTCACACTTAGAAAATTTTCCATATAACTAATTTTTCTTGAGGATCTCTAAAACTATTCTCATGTGTTGGTCATGTTCCTCCTTACTTCGAGAATAGATCAAAATATCATCTAGAAATATCAATACAAACTAATCCAACTGTTCCCTAAATACACTATTCATCAAGTTCATGAAAGCAGTTGGAGCATTTGTTAATCCAAAAGGCAGTACTGTGAATTCATAATGCCCATATTGGGTTCTAAAAGTAGTCTTGAAGGTATCTTCCTCCCTGATTCTCAATTGGTGGTACCCTGACCTAAGGTCAATTTTTGAGAAGATAGTTGCTCCTCTTAGTTGATCAAAAAGATCATCAATCCTTGGTAAAGAATATTTGTTTTTCACTATCATCTTATTAAGCATTCTATAATCAATACATAGTCTCAAAGATCCATCCTTCTTCACAAATAGAACTAGTGCTCCCCATGGTGAGACACTAGGCTTAATGTACCCTTTTTCTAGTAGACCCTGAAGTTGGATTTTGAGCTCTTGTAATTCTAGAGGAGTCATTTGGTAAGGGGTTCTAGCTATAGGTGATGCTCCAGGTAAAAGTTCAATAGAAAAATCAAATTCCCTTTTTGGAGGAAGTCCAGGCAGGTCTTCAGGAAAAACATCTCTAAACTCATTCAATACAGGATATTGTTGAAATAGAGCAGAGCTAGACTCAGTTTCTTCTTTCTTGTTCAATTTGACCACATAAATCCTACACCCTTTCCTTAAGGCTCTTTTAACTTGCATAGCAGTCATCAGGTGGGGTTCCAAGGTCACTCTATTACAATGGACTCGAATTCGTTGATTGGAATCATCTATGAAATCCAGCCATATTTCTTCAAAATTTAGCAAGGCTTTGTGGGCTTTTAACCAATCAATACCTAAGATAATATCAAAAGCATGCAAGGGTGCTACATATAAATGCCAATTTATTTTTCCTTGAGGGATATCTATTTGGGAGTCAAATAGACATTGGTTGACCATATAGGTTTATCTTGAACCATACTCAACTTGCCACCCATTTGCCATAAACCTAGGTCTTACCGGTATGTCCCTCATAATACTGGAAGATATAAAACTATCAGTTGCACCACTATCTATTAAGATACAAACTTCTTTCTTGCCTAATTTTCCTTTTAAAATAAATGGAGTGGCTTACCCTAAAAGTTTAGGATTACTTGTGGCCACATAAATCTTATGAGGGGCTTCTTTTGTTGGTGTTCTCTTATCAGCTCTCTCTAGGCATTGACTTGCATAATGATCCAGAGCTCCACACACAAAGCATACATTTGGACCCTTATTATTTTGCTTATCCCCATTTTTATTCTGGTTGACATTCTTTCCTTTTTCCTGGTATGTAGACCTTTGCGCAGTTTTCTCTTGAAAATTCCTCCTGTTTGACTATCCCTTATTACCTTAAAATTACCTTTGTTCCTATTGTCCCCTCTATAATGGCCACCATCCCTATATTTCTTATATTGGTATTTTCCTTTAACAGGATCTGGGTATTTTCTTTTCTTAGGTTCTTCCTTCTCAAATTTTTGGTAATAAACCTTTGTATTTTTTTGGCTTATTTCTTCATAATGTGCAACATCAAAAGCTTCTATCAAATTTTTAGGTTTACCTCATCCAACAAGGGTCCCAATTTTGGGATGTAATCCCATTACAAATTTGTGAGCTTTAAACTCCTCTCGTTTATCATATTTTGGTGCATATTTTAATAGTTGGATAAATCTTTGATAATATTCTATCACTAACATGCTTTCCTGATGCAAATTGGTGAATTTAGAGTACTTCTCAATGTAAAATTATGGAGTCAAGAATATATCCTTGAATTCTTTCTCAAATTCATTCCAGGGAATATCAGAAGCTTACTTATAATTGGTTTTCTTATAAGTGGTCCACCAATCTCTGGCTGGACCTGTTAGGTGCGCCACAACCCATGTGGTTTTTGATTCTACACACAGAGGTTGGATAGAGAAGTACCCTTCAGCTTCACTTAACCAATTGATAGCTACTTCTCTATCTCCCTTTCCATAAAACTTAGATATATCTAGCTTCTTAATTTATTTCTACAATTCTGCGTCGACCTTCCTTCTCGAAGATCCCTCAGGAAATTCACTTAATCTCTTTGATTCCTTATTATTAGTGAGATTATCTATTACCTCCTGTTTCTGAGTAATAATTTCTTTTTGTTGGGACATTTATGACCTTTGTTATTCCATATGCTTACTCATTTGAGCCCTTTGTATCTCCATTTGCTCCATTTGCTAATTTAGTTATTATTGCATTATATGAATTATTTTTGTCATGTTTTCATCATTTTGAGTAGCCCTTACTACTGGTAGCTCTTTTTATTTTCTCAAGACTCACCGAGGTATTTTGGCTATTTTTATATGATATGACTCTCTCACGAGTCATCTTAGTCCCTTTCTTGGGACTTTTGCAATCCCCTCTTGCATATTAGCACTTGCTCTTTTTGAGGTCCCCACCATACCTGGTGATAAAAGAGCTATGTCAATTCAACAAATCACATTTGCAACCTAGGATTTTCACAACCTAGGCTCTGATACCAACTGTAACAACCCAATTCTACTCACCTGGTTGTCAAAAACACAAATTCAAATAAATATCATAATTTGACGAATGCATACCCAAATTTGTATTAGTACTTAGGCATAAATGTTCACACTCCAGGATATTATACCGCTATAGACGAAATCACGAGTGCTCGAGACTAGCCAACTTCCTATAAAATATTGCCATTTATGAGACCCACCTTCTCCTTAACTCGATTTTTAGGTTCTCAACAAGGGGTTGCCCTTCCAAGGCCCATAACACTTGGAAGGGTGGACACATATTCTCCCCATCTCGTAGCATGGAGGACATTGGTCTATGACCCTATCTTTGTCCTAACGGTCCATTGACCTTGTCTTTGTTTTGAACTAGCTTTAAAACCCATGCTAGAGTTAGTGTATTATGCTTGTGCATGTTAGTTGTTCATCTTTCTATGAATGCTAATAGGGTCCTGCCAACACCTTGGCTATTGGAACCAGATATCTCATACCAAGTCTCGATTGACGATAATGTTGCCCATACCATCTATCGTTGGACCTTCCAACCTCAAGGACTAGCTCCCTAGTCTTGAGTAGTCATTGGCTATTCCACAACCGAGATATGGATCATGTAAATCCTCACATAATACCTCGTATGATAACCTAGAATAATGTCGCATATCACCATTTCTTACTCTCCATAGCAGAAGGTCTGTTGATCCTTCCAATAATGCCAGAGAATAATTATCTCTAATTCACAATAACCACCACTGCAAACTATCGGAGTTGGGTGATTGTACATCCTACTCAATGATAATTTTGCTTTCCCATCCTTCTCGATGGCTTCATATTTTTATGCTTCATATTTCTTTGTGGATAGGTTTGCCAAGTATAATTGGCTTCTCTTTTTCGGTTTACCATCTTTCTCAATGTTTGGATTAAGATTGAAACTATTTTATAGTCTATTTGGAGAAAACCATGCATTCCACCACATGGAATTTCTTGCATGCATATTTGAAGGGTAAATTATCACAAAAAGCATACCACCATTTAATACCAAAACCTAGCTTTCATTTTTATTTAAAATCTTTGATCAAATGTTCACAAGTAAGTACCTCTCAAATTTTTTTATGATAATAAATCATTAAACTAAGACTTTATTGTAATGCTAACTCATAAAGAAAATAAATTAAACATTTTTATTCTACTAATATATACTCATATTTCATATTTATACACAAAATATTGCTTTATATAAATAATGGAAAATTTTCTTTATACAAAATTTATTTTGAAGGAAGTCTTTGATAAAAAAAAAATACATGATTCACATAGCATTATATTACTTCGAAAAAAATAAGAGCTACCGACATAAACTGGATTGGCAGTCTGATTGAAAATGTAAGAGGATCAACTATAGTCTCTAGGCCAATATCAAGAGAATATAATAACACCTTGCTAAGAGTTAACAAGATTATATTGGGTGGCTCATCATTCTAGGTCATAGTTTAAATAGATTTTACATAACTATACTATCCTGATCTAAGTTCTATTTTAGGATAATTATAGAACATGGGTAGTTCAAATATTGCTAAATTAACATATAAATTTTTCCTAATATCTATAATATTTCTAAAGAGAAATTTTATAAATAGGACATCTAGCCTATTTTTCAAAGGTTGCTAATGATAAATTATAATTTCAAAAGTTGCTTAACTACATATGGTTACTACTGTTTAGCACTGAAGTGACGACATGCCCATAGGAACGAAACCACTGCGAAGCAATGTCACATCCAAGTTTAATTTAGTTTTCCATAGAAATGAGGATTAATCATGATGCACACAAACTTTTATCTTTCTATAACTTTTAATTATATCCCATAAGCAAGAAGCTCTCTATTTGATTAAAATTCAACTTTTTAATCCAAAATCGTTTTGCGAAAATTTAAAATATGAATACAGTGAATTGGTTTTAGAAAAGCACACATTCCAAAAGAAACATTCTTTATTCCAAAAATTAAGGATATTATGGTAACCATATTGAAACTCTCATTCCCACATCAACCAAATTTTCGACACAGAGATTGGTTAAAGTTTTTTTCCAAGTACGTTTCCAAAGCTTGATGCATTCAACACAGGGTGGTTCCTACAATATTATAAGAAGGTTGAGGAAAAACGTATTAAGGACTCATGTAATTTCCAACTTTGTAATCCTTTCAGTGGCTAAAAGTTTCACACTTTATTTTACTAAGTATAAGCTCTACGTACTCCTTTTATTATATTACCTAAGTGACATGCCTACAAGACATCCATCCAAAATGCGTATTCACAAGAAAACTTATTTAGTCTCAATAGGATTTCCATAAATTAATTAAAACTCTCCAATGTCTATGTTTTGAAAATGTTTTCATAAGACAATATAAAAATATAAACCTAGAAAAACACTATAAACAGACATTTGAACAGAAATATTTCACTATATTATCATGCAACAGGAACCCACCAAAAATCAATTTAAATAATATATATTTGTTTACCATGACATAGCGTTTTTCAAAAAATACTTTCGTCAACTAGGCGAACATGTTTAGCCAGGTTGCTTCCAAATTCCAACATTGGTTAAACAACACTTCCATGGTTAGCTTAAACTGAACTTCATCATACAAAAAATATATAACCATACAAATCGTTTACCTTGGTTGGCATTGTGAGAGCTATTCACAACCTAAAATGTAAAATAATTAAGAGCTATTTACAATCTAAAATATAAATAATTCAAAGGTTCAACTTTGGTATATAAAACTTTTGAGCTAGTTACATTTTCATTGTCGTGATTACTTTAACCAACATATATATCAGAACAACGAAGAAGAATACTTTTAATACATCTATCTAAATAAAGAATATTCCAATCTACTAACCCATGTACAAATGGATATATTATTCCTGATGATGGCAGGTAAATGATTCCATATAAACAAAAGGAAATAATAGGTCAAGAATATGTTTTATGTATACTCATACATCTCATGCAATAGATGTTTTCACAACCTAAAATCAACAGCTTTTGTTAAACGTTCCACAGATACGATGCCCAAAACTTGCATTCGAACAAACACAGTAGACTAACCGTTCTATTCGACAATTTCTCTCCAAAAATCCTTGGTAGCAGAAAAATGGTTGAATGCTTTAGATTTTTTTCTTTTGGTTCAGCTTGGCCCTTATAAATGCATACTAAAACATGTGTACAGTAATGCAGTATATAAAACTGAGAAAAAGAAAATACTTAAGAGCACCACTTAAAGTTATAAATTTTTATACTTCATGTGTATGCTCTTCAAATCTATTCATACTTATAGATTAATCTTTAAATATAGACACCAATTTTTCAACTGTTGCATACAGTCACACAAAAACCATACTGATTGGAACTAAGAGTTTTTATAACACAACAAGCAACAATTTTGAAGAAAAAACACCAAATACACATGCAGAGCTATAAACACAATCTTCAATAGGATTTGGTGGCCGAACTAGAAATAAGATATTGAAACTACAAGCTAGCCGTAATTGGAGATATGAAGCAATTCGCCAATCCAAAGCGCAAACCACAAAAAACAAATCCGGATGAATAAGATTGATTTTTCCATTCCTTTTTAAAGAAATCAGGTCTATTTTTATGAGGACACCTCAAAATCCATGCACTTTTGGTTACCTTGGCATCTGCTAGAAATAAAATTACTTAATAGAATTTAGTAAATTGGATGGCACATTATATTTTTATTTAGATATAAATATTTATACTTTAAATTATTATTTTTTTTAATTATTGTTATTATAAATATTATATTTTTTAATAGTAATTTAATTTTTAATTTTTTTTCCATATGTACATATATGTATTTTTTTATATAAATATATATTAATAATAACATGTACAAGCTCCACCCAAAAGGCAAAATACATTTAGTTTTTCACAAGAAAACATAATGACACAGCAGACAGAATATCCTACATGAATTTCTCATAGTGGGATTCCATGTACCCATGGGCCAAGGTGAATTAAGCACAACATCATATCCCACCTTACCTGAAGCTTTCAACCTCTATCTCATCCATGGGTGGGTGTTCTTCTTATCTGGATCTCTTGCTTCGGAGTGGAAACCTGCACCTGCACTCACAAACACTTTCAGCAGTATCACATTCTTCCAACAAATTAATAATAAAATAGTGGGATGTTACATTTATATAATAATAACTTTAAATTTATAATTTATAATTTTAATTTTAAGTCCCAGGGGAAGCGCAATGGTCCGGGCTTTATCTCTTCTTCGAGAGGTCCAAGGTTCAAACCGCGGTGTGGGCGAGTGTGTGAGGGGGTGGGTGTATGGTGGTTGTGTGTTAAATTCCCTATTGATAAGTATAGCTCTCGGCTTTACAAAGGCTCATGGTTGGAGGCAGATTGCTCATCCATGTGTGTTGGTCATAGGGATTTCTCACACTAACCAAATAAAAAAAATCATAATTTTATATATATAAACACATTATATTATATATGTAAAAATATATACATTAAAAATATTTTTATAATATTGTTTTTTATTATTTTATTAAAAAAATATTTTTATAGTAATTAATATTTATATTAAGTGTGGTTTAAGATAAATAATAGAGAACAACAAGTTTTATGCTATAAATTAAATTTCTAATATTTTATGCGAATCATAATACTTTAATTTATTTTATTTTATGACAAGTTTTATAACCTTTAAATCTATTAAAAATATATTAAAATCTAATAAAGAATAATTGAAGTCTTGATTTTTTATTTATTATAGACATGAATACCATAACAATAATATAAGAGGTTGTGGTAGGATAACAATGCCCAATTCTAATCAAGTAAAAAAACAATATATAAAAAATATGCAACCATAACATGCACAAAGTAAAGTTTTTCAAAGTACCAAAGAAAATTTTAAGCAGATACAAATGACAAGTGTCTCCCTTTGGAATCCACCAAAGGCATATGATTTTGTTAGTATGATAAATCCCTACGACCAATGTTGAGCAATCTCCTCCCAACCATGATCCTTTGTATAGTCGAGAGCTATGCTTATCAATAGGGAATTTAACACCCACCCACCACACACTCATCCCCTCACACAATCGCCCACTCCACGGTTTGAACCTTGGACCTCCCAAAGAAAAACCAAAGCACCAACAGTTGTGCTATCCCAAAATATTTAACTATTCACAATTATAATACTATCAACCTTACTCCCTAAACCCTTATATCAACTTAAAATTATATTATGAACATGTGGGCATCCTACCATAAGAAATTTTATTTATTTATTTATTTATTTATTTATTTGGGTAGTGTGAGAAACCCCTATGACCAATGCACAGGGTTGAGCAATTTCATACTACCATAAGAATTTTTTTTTGATTTGGTTAGTGTGATAAACCCATACGACCAATGTTGAAAATTCTTCTCCCAGCCATGACCCTTCGTATAGCCGAGAGTTATGCTTATCAATAAATAATTTAACTCACACTCACCCCCTCACACACTTGCCCACGCCACGGTTTGAACCTTGGACCTCCCAAAGAAGAACCAAAGTCCAAGCAGTTGCATATTCCTATGTTGGAATTTTTTTCCACTTTAATATCTCTTCTTCTACTATGCACCTTACTTCCTATACCCTTATATGAACTTAAAATTATATTATGAACGCGTGGGCATCCTACCATAAGAATTGTTTTATTACATAGGAGAGTTGGTTACAACCACTATTTTAGTAACTGGCCAGTGCAAGGTTCAAACCACAGGGACTGCTCCCAACAAAGTTATCCATCTCATTCTTGCTGACCTGGCATGAGATAGGGACCACTAGTCACTCAAGGTTCATACCATCATCGTCGGTCTGGCACGCACTCAGAGGATTCAGAGCAGACTACTACCTTTGCAAAGGGTTGGCTTCCTCCCAAGGTTTGAACCTAGGTCTCTTCTTGGTAAGTACCCAACCACACCTACACTTACCAATCCACCTAGCTCTTGGTTTTTTTTTATTTGATTAGTGTGAGAAAACCATATGACCAACGAACAGGGTTGAGTAGTCTCCTCCCAACCATGACCTCTGTAAAGTTGAGAGCTATGTTTATCAATAGGGAATTTAACACACGCTCACCACACACCCACCCAAGCTGCAGTTTGAACCTTAGACCTCCCGAAAAAGAACCAAAGTATGCATCATTTCACTGTCCCCTTGGGACTCCTACCATAAAAAATTGAAAGAAGCAAATTGAAACCCCTAAGCATGAAACCCCACAAAGAAATACTTTTTTATTTTACTTTGATTTTTTTTCTTTAATATAAGGTAGAAAGAAACACATGAATAGACTTAGTATGATGTAGTATTATCTTCCCTCCCTTAACATCATGAAAAATACATTACTTAATAATACAAGTGTGTTTAAAATAAAAACATAAGATTTTTTTATAGTTTTGAAGGGAATATGAAGAAGCTAGAGGAAGAAGTTGCATGTATTAGGGTTTCAAGTTCTTGGTGCCATACTGCCTCTCCACTCTGGAGTATGTGTGGGATACCTCTTAAGGTATTTTTTTGTTGTTTTCATCGACTTTACTCCGCCATTTGGTATATTGAACCTCTTTTTTATGGACAAAGCTCAATCAGTAGCTCCAACTTCTATTGAAGTTGCAGAAGGGAGCAAGGGCGCTAAAGTTGAACAAGCAACCATGGAAGTTCATTCTTAAATTTTATCACGAGGTAATATTTCTCCTCTGGATGTTGTTATCCTATTGAGTGAGTTTAATACTACTTTTTCTTGGTTGGAAAGCCATACGCTGGTAGGGTATTTTCTAGGTTGCATCCTTGGCAAGACCCTCATTCGAAATTGGATCCAAAAAGCTTAGCATGGCATCAAGGTTGATGGTATCCAGAACCTCACCAAAGGTTTTTATTTGTTTTGTTTTGCTAATCCTACTCAGGAAAAAGTGGTCCTCAGTCATGGGCCTTAGTCTATTCATAGCTTCTTGTTGATTTTTTAGCCCTAGACCAAGGATATTTTTGTCACTAATGATGTTTCCTTGTGGGTTTTTATTTAGTTTGAATTCCTTGGTCTTCCTCTACCACTCTGGCCTTACTATCAGAACCTTATGGCTCCCATTGCTGAATTTATCTATTGTGAAACAGATAAATTTTATGTCTCACACACTCAAAAGCATTTTTGTGTCAAAGTCAATATTTCTAAAGACCTCATGGATATTTTTGATGTCCAAGTTGGTGACTATAGGTTCAAGCAACATTTTTTCTACATAAACCTACCTAATAAATGTTATGTTGCGAATCAGCTGCCATAAGATAAAATATTATCCTTTAATGGCAGACAAGATTAAAGCTAAGGAGACAGATGCGGCTCCTATTACTACTAGCTCTATCCCTACTTCCAAAGGGGGGCAATATGAATGAAAGGTAGTCCAGAAGAAGGGTAAGAATAGGAAAAATATGAACCCTATGGTTGCTCCCAGCAGCTTGCCTCAACCCCTTGTGTCTTCAGTGCCAGATGGGCATGGTGTGGTGATGGAGTAGCATACCACTCAACTAGCGGTACCCAGTGCTAGGGCTTCATAGTTGATTTCTAATGTTACCACCGACTAGTGCTTCCTTTACCAAAATTGTTACTTCTACTCCTACTTAGTCTTCAGATTCTCTGGTTCTGCATATTAATAGGTAATCTTCCTCAAGCTTCATGGAACCTGAATGGGCTTATATCAATGGCCAAAGATCTCGTAGCCCACCACGGGGAGAATCCTTGGTTCACCAGGACAAAAGGCATCAAACAAAGTTTTGGAAAGTAGGTCAAGAGAATTTTCTTAGTAATATTTATGATTCTCTTTCAAACCTCGAAACGCTGAAGATGTATCTAGACATATGAGTCTTAAACGATCTCCATGATTTTTTTATCATGGAATGTCAAAGGGCTGACAGACCCAGTCTGTAAATACTTGGTCCGAGATGATATTGATTTATGCTTCAAGTTTTATGGTAATATTGAATTTCTCTATCTTCAAGAGATTAAGATTTTTGAATTTATTTTGCAATGTACTTACCCTTTTCTTTAGCCAGGTTGCTTTTTTTATACCACCAGTCATTCCCTTGAAAGAGGGGGATATGTCATTCTTTCAAAAGCTAAGTGGAAAGATAGTTTTGTATTGTGGGACGTGGACCCCTCCAATCACGTATTTTAGGTTTTACTTGAGGTTGGTGGGTTGTATTTTGGAATTATTAATTTCTATGCCTCCAATGATGCTCAGGAGCGATCTAGCCTCTAGAAGTGGTGTACTTTTTCTTTACCACCTATTGTTTGGGTTATGTACGGAGATTTTAATATGACTTAAAAGCCTACATATAAGATAAGACAACTTCCCATACAGTGGGCTACTGGGAAAAGAGATACATGGTACTTCATGAAAAACAAATTGGGTTTGTCAGACCCTAATTCTTGTTTTTCTCCTCAAGATTTTCATAAAAAATTATGGTATACATGGTCTAATTTTCAAGTTGGCCATGCAAGAATTCTGAGAATGCTGGACAGAGCCATGATTTCAGATCATGTGTAGTTTTTCTTTCATAGGAGAAATGCTTTATCTCCATTTGTGGAAACCATTCCTGGTACCACTACTTTCGACCATTCACCCATCATGTTTAATGTGTTGATGAAATCCCTACCTCAGAGACACTACAAGTCATAATTTTTTTTAATACTTCCTTTCTTTAGCACCCTTCCATGGTATGTCATATCTGCAAAGTCTAAAATCTAGTTCCTAGACCTACTAGAGAGTTGGATTGGATATAATGGTGGAATGATGTCATTTTTTGTACAACTGGCTTGCTTCGTACTTTAGGGATAATGGTGGTGCAGTTCAAAAGATATTCCAATGTTGTCCTTCATGATGAGCTTGCCAAAGCTTCTCTCAGGCTTGAGGCATGTCTGTTTAATCCTAAAATTTAGTCTCATGTTGCCCAGATGAGGCATGAACTTAAACTTGCTAAACTTTATGAGGCTCGAGGAGCTCGAATTAAATCCCATCTTCATTGGATTAAATTTGGTGATAGGGTCACCAAAGAATTTTTTCAAAGGCTTCGCCCTCCCAAGCAAGCTACTCAATTCAAGGTCATTCAAGATAATGGAATAAGGCTTACCTCTCTTCCTGAGATAATTTATTATTTTATCAAGCACTATACTAATTTTTTTGTCACTCAAGCTTATTCCCCTGAGCGGGAGTAAGCACATGCAGCTTGTATGGCAGTTGTACCAATTAAGGTTTCAAATTCTCAAAGAGCATGGTGTGATAAACTACTCTCCCTTACATATCTAGAGGATGCATTGTCTCAAATGGAAAATGACAAAGTGCCAAGTTTGGATGGCTTTCCCTGTGAGTTCTACAAGGGTCTTTGGGACTTAGTTGGTCCTGATCTACATAAATTTTATCTGGAGGCTCTTCGAGTAGGCTCTTTAGGACCAATTATTAACAAGGGCAATATCAAATTCATACCCAAGCAAGAGGATCTAGAGTTGATCACTAATTGGAGGCCTATTACTTTATTGAATGTTAGTTACAAGATCATTGCCAAATCTTTGGCCCTTCACTTTAGGCCTCTTCTTCCTTTGATAGTCAGATTAGATCAAACTAGCTTTATTCAAAGAAGGTACATCCTTGACAATGTTTTGGTTGTTTGGGAGGGCATAGAATGGGTCTAGATGTCAAACCAGACATGTTTTTTATTAAGATTGATTTTGAGAAAGCTTATGATCACATTGAATGGAGATTCATTCTTGCTATGCTCCAAGCTTTAGGATTCGAGTCAATTTCCATCTGAACAATTCATAGATGAAGCTTTAGGATTTGAATCAATTTCTTGCTATTCATATATGCTTTAGTTATTCTCAATCTGAACAATTCACAGTTTGAAGCAATGGGCCTTTTTAGGTCTGTTCGATAAGGATGTCCTATTTCTCCCTATTTATATGTGCTTTTTGCGGAAGCCTTCGGCTATATTTTAGTTGCTTAAGCTTCTGCAGGTCTTATTAAAGGATTTTCTCTTCTGAATGATCAATGACAACTTATTAATGGTCACTTTGCTAATGGCTCATTTCTTACTATAAGGGAAGAGGGGCAATTTGTTTCAAATGCTCTATTTTTTCTGAACACATTTTGCACAACCTCTAGTTCTAGCATACAATGGAGGAAGACCTCCTGCTTTAGATAGTCTCCCTTGCCTATGTCAACTTGGCTTCAAGGGTAGCATTGGAATTGGATCCATCTTGGAGAATTTTTAAAGTTTCTTGGTATTCCTTTTATCTTTCAAGGTTCCCCTACTCAGCTTTGGAATTATGTGCTTCAAAGAGTTAAAAATAAACTTGATTTCTGGCTTACTAAGAAGCTATCATTAGCAGGTAAATTTCATATTTGCTCTAAACTTTTAGCTACCACTCATGTATATTATTCCTCTTTTTGGGTTCCTTCATAGGCTTGCTATAATAATCTTGAGAAAATCCTTTGAGATTTTCTTTGGAATAATTATTTTGAAACAAAGAGATTTCATAGAGTTGCCTAGGATATTTGTTGTCTTCCTAGAGAATTTGGTGAAATGGGTCTGCTTGAACTGTAGACGGTAAGGTATTGCTCTATGTGCTAAGTGGGTGGTTAGGGCTCTGAGGGGAGTTGAAGCTTGGAAAGTTCTAGTTCAAAATTTTATTTCCTTTGGTATTCCCTTAAACCGTAGAGCATGGAGAGGGTTGGATTTTCCCTCTCTCATTGTTGCTTCGATTTTTGTTAAGATTTTTGGCTCCTTTGTTATTAAAAGTATATGAAAAGCTTGGTAGCAACTCACTCCTTGGATTTTTTGGAGAGGATATGGCTTTTGTAAAGGCTTATCCATAAATTCTATGAATATTTTTTGGTCCCTCATGTTTCTTTATCAAGGTTATCCCTTAGCTCAAGTGTAGTGGATTCATGCTCAACGATATTTCAAAAAGGGTATTGTTACAATAGTTGATTTTTTTTCTCATCAGACCAAGGATTGGATCCCATGGAATGAGTTCAAACGCACCTTCAAGCTGAATGGTGTTGACAAAGATATGTATGATGTTGTTATTGATATCACCCCTTTTTCTATGTTGCACAAGATTGGTGTGCTCTTGCAGCATCCTTGGTGGTTAGACTAGAGATGGCATGTTGACACTCTGCTTAATTATAAGGCTCTTTTGGGATATAAATGGTTATCTCCTCATCTTCCTCTAGTGCCTAAGCTCAATCAATGTTGGGACTTATTTTCTACAAGGACTAGATGGAATTCTAGATTTCAGAATGTTTGGGCTACTTATGTTGAGCCCAAGCAATATTTTTTTGCATGGAGCTTGTTGTGTCAAAGTCTTCCCTTTGGGAGCGTTTGAAGCACCTTGGAATTACTAATCCTAAATGTATTTTTTGCGGTTACCCAAGTCTTGTACTCACCTCTTTTGGTATTGCAGAAGATATAGGTAAGCTTGGGAATGGGTTCTTTATTTTTTTCCCCATTTACAGTTGCAAGAGTTTCTTGAACCCAAGCTCTTCTTGGGGACTCTTTTACTTTGTCTCTCCCACTTTTTGAAGTGTGGAAGGTTTTCAGGATTAGCCCACTCTTTCATATTTGGAAGGCCCATAACATAATTATTTTTAAACTGTATACACCTTCTGTCATATTTAATCATGCTGACAAATTAGAAGTTTTTAATGACGTGGCTACAAATATGTACTCAAGACAATAAAGTTTCTATAGAGTTAGATCATGTACAAGGTCTTCTAACGCATTGGATCAATGCTTTGTGTACAATCAATCGGATCCCCCCAAAGCACTCTTCTCAGGCATTTTTTTGATCCTGCTCTCGTCGTTGGCCTCCATCATATGCAAGAAGTGCTCTTGTAGATAGAAACTAGTCCCAACCCTCACCAATCAAGAAACAACCTAATGTTGACATTGCTTATTTGTCCCTCCAAGTTGGGGTGGGATGATGTTTGACCAGTTTCACCTGGACTAGTTGTTAGTTGGAGCAACACAGATACAGAATGCCTTAATCACGATGTAGAGGGGTGGATTCGCATCCCATAATCACTAGCATTTTATGCAGGACAACACGTCAAGGCACATTACTCCATATGATATGCTTTCTTTGATGTAATGATCATCAGTGATCATGATTGATAAACTTATGTTTTATTGGCGGCTTTATTTGCTAACCCTTGTCAATGAAGGTTAATTTGATTCCCCATGGGGTGTGTTAACCCACCCACTTTAATTGTAAAGGCTTCTATCTTAATTTAATATAAATTTGCTTTTTTCATCAAAAAAATACAAGTATATTTAAAATTAATAAAAAATTATATATAATTTATTTTATTATTTAAATTTATTCTCTCTATTTTGAAAGCGAAATAGAGAGGCGTAATATTTTTTTAATTTTAAATATTATTTAATGATACTATCGATTGAAATATTATAAATAATTTTTAATTTGAATTACATAAATATTATAATAATAAAATTAAATTAAAAATTAAAAATTAATTTTTTTTAACAAAAACTCAAGTTCAATTTACTAAAAAATGATACTAATATACCTCAACTTTTTAACCCGTGAAAGAAACAATTCCTAATTCAAATATCAATTTGAAGGGTGCTATAACGGTGTTATAACACCATCAAAGTCCCAAGTTTTGGGACATGCTTTTTTATATTATGTTTTCTAGGTAATTCACTATGAAAATACTTTTATAAAATCTTATTATCTATAATTTTGATTTTTTAAAGAAAATTTTAGATTATATTAATTCATTAATCGAAACATTACAATATTTTAGTGTTAGTATTGTTCACCAATTAAAAAATAAAATGAGGTAGATCAGGAGTAAAGCATCCATAACTGAATATACATAAGAATAGAAGCTTATATTAATAAAAATACTATAGTTATATCTTGCTGCAATTCATTAGATATTAGCATTCATCTGTAGGAGAGTTTGTTATATGAAGAAATTTTAGGCATGTTTTCTATGATATCTTCTGAAGTCTTCAAAGAAGAAAAAGAAGTAATCAAAACCTAAATTTGCTCATCATTATTAACAGCTTTTTTCTTAGTTTTCTGTTGGACCTTGTGAAGATCTTGAATCATATTAGAAAATTGAAGTTTGTCAATAACATCTCGAGGTGTGGTGGAAGTTCTATAGACTTAGGAATGAATGAGTCCCAAATGTAACAAAATATCAAATGTCAATTCTGCTAAAACTATATCCCATCGAGGAGTAGATCCAATAAACACCTTTTTGCATCTGCACTTCCAAATGTGCTTGAGAAGGATGACTCTATAAACATCCCATAGTTTGAAGCACTGATCCAGATGAGAAAAACCAAGCAAAGAAAGCTTCCAAGATCTAGTGAAAGAGTGAAAAAAAAATAAAAGATATCCCAAAATTGTATAGCCATGTCACAATTTTGATTTTTAACCTACAAATATTTTATTTTTAATTACTTTTATTAAAAGAGTTTAACATTTTATTGAGGTAAATATGAAGTATAACAAATAGTATAATTAAGGTTATTTTTTAAGGTATAGTAACAAAGGATCTTCTTATTTATAATTCGAATTCAAATCACCTAAATAAAATGTCAATTACATACCATTAAAATATCCTTATATAAAAAAAAAAAAATGGTAAGTTAAGTTGAATTAAAAGTGGGTTTTTATCAAGGATCCCAAAACCTGATTACATCAAACTTCAAGAGGAATAGTCCAAGGATGGACATCAAGAAAGGCTTAAGGAAAGCCTTGAGGAACACCTTCAAGAAAGCATTTAGGAAGGTAGTGAGGAAAAACGCGCGGAACAAAATTTGAAAAGCCCGCTAGGCAGGAAAGGAGAAGGCGGTAGAAAAAATGGAAAACCCACCTAAAAACAAATTTGAAACTTCCCAAAGGCGGGAAAAGGAAACAAGCACCTAAATTTAAATTTGAAACATCCCAAGGGTGGGAAAAGGAAATAGGCGCCAAACCACCCATGGGAAACTAGAAACCATGAGAGAAACAACTTCCCACACAGGGGAAAACTAGTCAAATGCATAAAAACCACCTTACACCAAAGGGTGGAGCAGAGATACTAAAATTACAGTAAATCCTTCCTAAACAAGAACGGGAAGCAATCAGGGATGCCATAGGATCACTCAAACTAAGAAAAAATCGAATCCCTTGCAAGCTTGAAATATGGAACAACAATCTAAGGATTTCCTCAGGCCACGAAATCCTCATGCAATGGATCACAAGCCTAGAAAGCGGGTCAACATTTTGAGTAACTCCACAAGCCACGAAGTCCTCATGCAATGAAGAAGGAAGCCTTCAAAGACGCCATCCCAGCAGAGGAAACAACAAAAGTAAAATAGCACACCATAGGAAATGGATGGGAAAGTTCCAAAGGAACCCAAGAGGAAGGAGTCACGAGGAAGCCCAGTTGTAGATGATAGAGCCTAGATAGAAAGGATGCAACCAGAAATCCCATACAACCTTTAGCACCACCAACAAACAGCTTCAAGGAAACAGATGAGGAAGTCCTGCAAGGACACAACAACAAGGAAACCAAAGGCCCTCCCAGGCAAGCCACGAAAGAAACTGAAATCTCGTTGGACCCACAACATCGATCCCAAAGAGCAGAGTCACAGAAGAAAGCACATGGTCCTCCCCAAGACCAAAAGGATGTTGTGCAAAACTTCTCATGAAGCCTCTTTCCCACAACCCCAACATTCCGCAACTTAAGATACTCCAATGGCAAACATCAAGAAGACACCTGAAAAATCTTGGCAAAAACTAGGAAATCCAAGGAAAGAACCCTGAACAATCTAAAATCCCAAGGAAAGTTCTAGGGAAGAACCTAAAACCATCCCAGGACCCAAGCACTGAAATAAAACCTCACCACAGGTCAATGAAAGGGGTGGAACATTGGATCAGTGATCTCCCTCCCCAAGGAGATCGTCTGCAACACCATCGTGCCAAGGATGAAGGGTTAAGGAAGTGCCAAGAAAACTGGGACAGGATCAGGAACCTGAGACAGGGCCAAGGAAGGGATGCAGGGAAGTGAAATAGGACTTCCATAAGAATTCACCTGCAGAGCCCTCCTTATATAAAATATTATGCCAAGCATGTTTACATGGTTTGCATTTCTTCAAATACCAATTATTATGTCTGCCAAAGCATATACAAATTACATTCAAATGGTAGATTTTGACAATAATTAAAAATTTGAGGCATATACTAGAAGATGCAAATAGTGTTCCAAGTGTTGTAGTTGGGCACTTATTAAAATATGACGAATGTTGATACTTAAAAAATAAATTAAATTAAATTAATATTATTTTGATATATTATAAATAAAAATATATGATTGAAGACATTAAAAAATTTATGTTGTGAAGGATTAAGGTTAACTATTTTAGATCAAAATCGAGTTAATTTCGTCTACTCAAAGGTCACTTCCAGGTCCGACCTAAATATTGTAATGAATATTGTATTACTAAAAGACGATAAAATATATTTTTAGATTGAATCCAAATTTTCATTTGTTTAGAAACAATGTGCACCTCCATTGTTTTCCAATATTAGTAAAAAAATAGAATATAATATGTTTAAATAGTATCAAATAAATTTATAACTTTGATATATATTTAAAAATAAAAGTTATAAAGCATTAATTTATTGAGAAAAACAAAGCCATCTAATGTTATAGGAAAATTTTAAAACCATCGGTTATTTTTTAATCTTTTCGCTCTCTCCTATTCTTCTCATCTCCTTTTATTTTACTGTATTTAAATATAATAAAGTATCTTAAAAAAATTAATTGCTACATATTATCAATTTTTATTTTTAAATTATGAGTTGAAATGAATTATGTCGTGCTTTATTAAGGACTAGCTTTCATAGGCTTAGATGTGAAACAGGGAGATGGACATCGCCCAAAGAACAATGGGAAGAAAGGATATGTGCTCTATGAAGCATAGGTAAAGAACAATGGGAAGAAAGGATATTTACTCTATGAAGCATAGGTGCAGTAGAGACAGAGGAACACTTCATCTATAAATGCCCAAGTTTTTCAGATATCTGTGACAAATACAAAGAAAAACACTTGGGAACGAGTTTGTGGCAAATTTATTTGAAGACAGTAAAATAAAAAAAGTTAGGGAATTGCTAACACAAATCAGCAGGAGAAGGAACAACCTTCTCAAAGATATTAAAGATCATATGATATGATTTGAGTAATTGTACTTCCATATTTGAGGTCCATAGACCATATTTGAGTCTCGCGGACGTAATTAAAATCTTTCGTTTCATTTCATTAACTATAATAAATGGATTATGTGATACTTTAGTTAACTATGTTATTTTAATAAAGTATAATATTATATTATTTTAATATTTATATTATAATATAAAGATTTTTAATTGGAATAAGTGTTTATCACAATATAGTGATTCAAAATTAAGTTGTGATCTTTTTTTAATATGTATATCAATATTTTAAATAATTTTAATTATTAAAAAAAATTACTTAATTTGCATGACATTGCATGGATAAATATAATTTATTTAAACAAGTATTAATATCAATATTTAATAACTTTGGAAAAGATAAACATATATTGAGAATAGGAAATACAATGATAATAATAAAAAATCAATGGATTACATATTTAAATATTTTTTATGTTTTTTTAAATGGTTGTCAAATATTTTTTTGAAAAAAGTATACTAAAACAAAGATTATTTACAAGTTGAGATGGAACATTTTCTAATCTTAACTATCAAGAGTGTCCATTTCCTCTTTTGAACTTTTCAAAAAACTTATGTAACTCTAAAGCCCAAGATCTTAAGAACTATCCATTTTTTGTTACAATAGTAAAAGGAGATTTGCATTGGAGTCAAATCTCCTAAACCATATGTCTGCATTGGTTGTTCAAATTAGCCAAATGTTGAATTTTCTCACTAACTCACCCAATCCTCTTGTCCTCATTAGCCATGTCACTATGCCATTGAACCCCTGCCTCCTTCTTAGTATCCATCTTAGCTAGGAAGTACGTCATTGTATTCAAAGCTCTACCCACATAACTCGAGATCACATCATTTAATTCCCTCCATTGAACAAAATATAATCTCATTAAAGTTTTGTAAAAGAAATTATTAAACAAAATTAGGCCAAATTAATAAGTTCTATAAGAAAATGAACTTGTCATTATCAAAACTAAACAAAATGATCTCATTGAACTTTCATCAAAAACAATTTATTAACACCAAATTAATGGATGTTATAAAAATTAAATTGATTAGTATCAATAAGCTAGTGTGTTGCTGCAGAAAAACCCTAAAGGTGGTTTGTAGGGAGGCGACAGTAGAAGGAGATCAAAGCATCAAATATGGTGAGGGTCATACTAGATAACACATTCTATCATACAAGAGGGCTCTCTTTGGGGTGCAACATGGAGGTTAACGTGGGCATTGTCCCTCTAGGCTCTCTATCAATTTATGGAAATCCATTACTAGCTTTTGCAGGTAACCATTTACCCAGGATAAATAATGTAGCATTGTTATTTCATGCTAGAGATACAGAGATAGTAGTTGACTCAAGGTTCTTGGCTCTAGGAGTTGCATTGCATACCATTTTTGGTAGGATTAGCGTAGTTCCACCCAATAAGAAATATAATGAGCTTGGACCATCAAATTTTAGTTGCCTTCCATCCCCATAGAGAGGACAAGTCACAGGATGAGGAGCTTTTTGTTTCACCTTTCAACAACTTTCTAGAGGACTCCTTATTTAAGTTTAGAAAGAAATAAATCTAGCAACCAAAGGAGGACAATCATCTAGGGGTTGAGGGTGTCTCCAACCCTACTTGTGTTTTTCCTTCAGATTTGAGTCATATATCTAACATGACCCATATAATAGTGTAACTTTAGGAGCAGACCAAGATAGAAGTAAGATTTCCAAAGGTAGCAACCCACGTTCCCATTCAAGCCCCCCCACCAAATTGGGTACCATGTTGTAGGGTGGATTCGATGCTAGCTCCCCTTACACCCATGCATTGTTGAGCAACCTAAATTTCAATGGTAGCAATTCTAAGGTATCCCTAGCAGCTCAACTAGAGGGTCTTCATTCCAACATAAGATAAAATAATGTCAGCCTTTCATCTTGAGCCCATGGACCTAGAGGATCCGAACAAGGAGGTGGTGACCAACACATACCAAAGGAGGGAACCCTCAACGTAGGACATGCAGTAGGAAATTAAATCTCTGAATAGAAAAATCAATAATCTAAAGAGTTAGGTACCTTTGAGTTTGAGTTGCAATATTATTTTACTAAAGAAATAGAACTAGAAGAGCGGACAATTATTTTATTCTTTTCCAAAAAAATTCCCCCTAATGAAGAGCTTAATCATTGGTTTGTCAAATTTTGGGAATCTAAGGGTTGGATTATTGCCTCTCGTTGTCACTTTGGACAATCCTTCATTTCTATCACTTTCACCTCCAAAGACTCTTGCTTAAAAGTCTTAAGACTTGACAAATTTTTGGTCAACTAGTATTTCTACAACATTGGGTATTCCAAATTGACCTTGAAAATGTGTCAAACATGAAATACCCCCTTTGTATTAAACTCCCTTTCTTAAACTTGGTATGCACAAAGTACTTACCTCAAATAGCTACTAGGTTTGGAAGACCATTATTCCTCCCATTTCAGCCCTCCCACTTCATGCACTCCTACCCATGCATCTTGGTTGAGGCTAATATCTCTAAGAACCTCCCGAGTAAGATCTTATTCAAAGCCTCTGGTATCTAATTTGAACAACAGATTAATTATCTCAACTTGCCAAAAATCATCTTTCTACTATAGATAACAAGACCATATGATTAAAAACTATCCAATAAGACCTCCCAAACAATAAAATTAATCTACTAGTACTCCTTCTACTACCCCTACTGAGCATGCAAGTAAAAAAGTACCACTTGTTTAGCCTTCACATACTTATGGTTCTCATGATGTGCCCTCTTTCCCTGCCCATTCAATACCCCAAGCTTCTAAATTGGCATTTACCCCTATCTTGCTTCAGCCCCTCTAGCTTTTGAGGCTCTTCTGGAGAAAACTCCTCATGAAATATTCGAGGAGGTTTGGGTAACCCAACATAACAAGAAACACAAGTGCAACCCATCATTGGATGTCTTCCCCCTCCTTTCGAAGGTGTCCCTAGAGATCAACACCTAGGAGGTAAGGAGTGGAGCCATAGGCCCCCCAACTCTGACTCTAACAAAACCTCCTTAGACACATAAATCTAAGGGAACATATACTCTACATTATTATATGCAATCTATACCCACCTGGAATGCCTATGATGCCTTAGCTAATAATATGTCAGATTGATGTCTGCAATAATCATATCTTGGAATATGCATGGCATCACACTACAAGAGTGATGTTTTGATATATGAAAAGTCATCAAGAGAGTTTGTCAATAGATTTTACTGTTGCAAGAAGTCAAAATTTTAAGTTTCAAACTCAAAATACCCTTAAGACCCTATGGGGGGTCGAGGGGGCTTGTGTACAAATCATGACAAAGGGAGGGGGATGTCCTATACCTCTCTCAAGAGTTGTGGAACCTGATGCATAGAGTAGTGTTGTGTACAGTAATATTTGGTGGTAAAAAATTAGGTATTATAATTATTTATACATCCAATGATGTAGCAATAAGGGTAACCCTTTGGGATTGGATGTGCTTCAATCTGCCTAAAGCAGATTGGATAATAGGAGAGGAATTCAATATAATAGAATGGGATGGAGACGGATTGGGAGGTGGCACTCCACTCAAACAATTAGAAGAGGCTAGATTATGGTCTAGGTTCATAAGGGCTTGGAATATTTATGATCCCAATTGTAATAGGAGTGTTTAAAATCATGGTGCTTAGTTTACCTAGAGCAATGCACAAAGTGGGGATGGTCTTAGAATGGTAAGATTAGACCACTTCTACATAGCAAAAAATATTGATATCCTCCAAAATGATTTATCTCATCCAATATACTCAATGGTAACTTTAGATCATCTCCCCATTACCTTGAGTATTGGGTGTATCCCCATAAGGAAACCTAAAAATAACTTGCCCTTCAAGTTAAGCACTTCATTTATCAAGCGTAAATATTGTGTTAATAGAATCAAGAAAGTGTGGAATCTCTTGTTGAGATTCCTAGGAGGGATAGGATAGATTATGTGGTGGGAGGAAGCCGTCAAAAGAACAATGGATTACATTTGAGGTTTTAGAAAAATCCTAGCCTCTCTTCATAGAAAAAAAGAGAGAATTGGAGAAATAAGTTGACCACCTCAGCTAGAATATTAGCAGTGTTTCTTATCAAAAGCAATTGGGTGAGAAATAGGTAGAGCTTCAGCAAATCCAAGTTTATAAATCCCATGGGGCACAAATAAGGGCACATCTTCAATGGATTCATGGGGGTGATAAAAATTTTAAATTCTTCTATAATGCCATTAAGAAGAGAATATATTAGAGAGGATAAAAGGTTTTTAAAAATCCTAGATATGGCCTATAAATTTCGATGGAGAACCTCTCATCCTTTATCTAGGAGCATTTTGCAACCCTTTTTAAAAGTGAAGGGCCCAACATAGAAGTTTTTTTTTTTTTTGAAAAATTTGAAAAAAATTGTATTAAAAAAAAGATCAATTACAATATGGGAAGAGACTCTTCCCAGCCGAATTCAAAGAGAACACAAGCTTACAATAGAAGAAGAAGACTTGCAATGGAGCCAAATCTCCTAAATCAATAACTAGCTAGCAAGGGATTGGCATGGACAGATGATGCAACTTGTCCCAAAAACGTGACATGTCGCGATATCGCGACACCTTTTCTCCTTTGGCCGCGAAAAAGCAACATGTCGCGATATCGCGACACCTTTTCTCTCTTGGCCACAAAAAAGCAACATGTCATGATATCGCGACACCTTTTCTCCGATGGCCGCGAAAAAGCAACATGTCGTGATATCGTGACAACTTTCCTCCAGCGACCGCGATGGCGCAACATGTCGCGATATCGTGACAACTTTCCACCAACGACCGTGACGGCGCAACATGTCGCGAAATCATGACAACTTTCCTCCAGTGACCACGATGGCGCAACATGTCGTGATATCGCGACAACCTTCCTCCAGCACCCGCGACGGTGCAACATGTCGTGATATCGTGACAACTTTCCTCCAACGACCGCGACGGTGCAACATGTCGCGATATCGCGATAACTTTCCTCCAGCGACCGCGACGATGCAACATGTCGTGAAATCGTGACAACTTTCCTCCAACGACCGTGATAGTTAAACATGTCGTGATATCGTGACAACTTTCCTTCAGCAACCGCGATGGTGCAACATGTTGCGATATCACAACAACTTTCCACCAACGACTGTGACAGCACAACATGTCGTGAAATCACGACAACTTTCCAACAGCGCAACATGTCGCGATATCGCGACAACTTTCCACCAACGACCGTGACGGTGCAACATGTCGCGATATCGTGACAACTTTCCTCCAATGATCACGATGGTGCAACACGTCGTGATATCATGACAACTTTCCTCCAGCAGCCACAACGATGCAACATGTCACGATATCGCGACAACTTTCCTCCGATGGCCACGACGGTGCAACATGTCGTGATATCACGACAACTTTCCTCCAGCGACCGCAACGGCACAACATGTTGCTATATCATGACAACTTTCCTCAAGAGACCGCGATGGCGCAACATGTCGCGATATCGTGACAACTTTCCTCCAGAGACCGCGCCGGCGCAACATGTCGCGATATCGCGACAACTTCCCTCCCTTTGCTTTTTCTTTGATAATTTGTTCAAGGACCTTTCCAGACCCTGCCTGATCACCTCATCCTCAATAGCCATGTCACTATGAAACTAAACCCCTGCCTCCTTCTCAGCACCCATCTTATCCAGGAAGTCGGCCGCGTTATTTAAATCTCGACTCACATAAACTGGAATCACATCATCTAATTCCTTCCATAATTCCTTAATTTGAGTGACAAGAATCCTCAACCTCCATGCTTTCAAAGCAAATTTTCTCATGTAATCAAGAGCTCCAACCATTATTTGAGAGTCTGATTCAATAATGATCCTCCTGTGGCCCTGTTTCACTGCCTAAATAGAAGCAGATTTAATAGCTATGGCTTATGCTTCATTGTTTGTGGCTCTTCCCAAGCCTTGCATTTCCCAATATAGCACTGATCCATCATGATTCCAGCAAACCACTCCAATTTTGGCACTACCCGGATTGCCCTTTGCAGCTCCGTCAGTATTAATTTTAATCCAGCATTCTGGTGGTGGTTTCCAACTAGCTCGGTCTTGTCCCTCTTGCTCTTCAAATCCCTCTTCCATTGGCCCAGTAACAACCTGAGCTTCCTCTATAGCATAGACAGCAACAGTTTACGTAACTTTGCTCCGGATGATCTGCCAAACTCCATCTAACGAGGAAAAAAATTCTCTAAAAATTCTCGCATTTCTCTCCAACCACACTTGCCACCAAATGAAGTTTAGTCCAAGCTCCCAACCAATTCGAAGAGCTTTAGATTTAAATCTACCACTCTTCCATGTTTTCCAGATATTAGTCCGATTCAAGTCACCATTAACTTGAATTTTATAGCAAGAAAGCCAACGCTTCCAAATCTGACACGTGAAAGGGCACTCAAACATTAGGTGATCAGATGTTTCCTCGTTCTTGTAGCATAAAACACATTGAGATGGACCGATGATTCCTCTACATCTGAGATTGTCAAAAGAGAGAATTTTGTTGTGCATAAACTGCCAGGCAAAAAAGTTTACTTTCGACCAGCCCTTGGAGTGCCAAATCTTTTTCCAATCCTCAACCGGGAATGAATGGAGGGAGGCTCTGGGAGGATCTTCTCATATCCGTCCTTCACCGTATAGACACCAAGGCTCCCATAGCCCCAAGCTAATTCATCCTCCTCGTCTCTACCTGTGAGAAATATTTCTGACAAGATTTTAGTCATGATGGGTGCCAGCTCCAGAGGGATTGAAATTGGCCACTCCTCTAGCTTCTTAAACTTATACTCCCCAGCTGACTAGTGATGAAATAACTATCAATGTGAACCCATCCTTTGGTTTCTATGGTAGTTTTTATTGGTTGCAATTCAAGAAATTCAACAATGATGGGTGGGTACTGATCCCAAGAGTCTGTCTAGAAACGAGCCTTCTCCCCTCTCCCCACTTTCCAAAACAATCGATCTTTAACCACCTGAGATCCTATCTTGAGATCCTGCCACACTAGGGATCTAGGGCCATCCAAAGGGAAATGACCCACCTCATTGGGGTTAACATGACCCAAATATTTACTAGTTAGGATTCTACTGAATAAGGAGGTTGGTTGGGAAATCCACCTCTAGTACAGCTTTCTAGCCAAAGCTTTATTATTGAACTTGGATCTTCTCAGTCCCAGCCCTCCTTTTACCTTGGTCTGGGTAACTTTATCCCAACCAACTAAGGCCCATTTCCTCTCTCCTTTTACTCCTTCCCATAAAAATCTTCTAGCCATATTGTCCAGACTCTTTCCATATCTTATGTGGGGCAGCCGGGATAGAGAATTTGTAAATTGGCATGGCTTGAATGACTGATCGTAAAAAAGTTAATCTACCCCCATATCTTAACCATTTGTGAGACCAATGATTCATTCTATTTTTGATACCATCCAAAAGATCCTTCCAGATATCCATTTTTAGTTTTTTGAAATGCAAAGGAACCCCCAAGTAAACCACCTGAAGAGAAGTCCTTGTGAATCCCAAGATCTCTAGAACTCGTCTCCGGAGCCTTTGATCAAGATTGAGAAAGACCACTTTAGATTTTTTATCATTGATGACTTGGTTTGAAGCCCTAAGGTAGACATTAAGAGTATCTCTCGATCACTCTTGCTTCCCCTGAAGTCGGCCACTCCAACCAATCTCGTATCATCCACAAACTGTAAGTGAGTCAAAAATTCCTCACCCACCTTGATACCTGTTAGCAAACCTTGATGTCTTCTCCTCAAGAAAAGTCTACCTAATCCTTCAGCCAAAATGAGGAAAAGATAGGGAGAGCAAGGATCCCCTTGACGAAGACCTCGAGAGGCTCCAAAAGGTTGCGAGGGAAGACCCTTGATTAACACTGAATAAGATAGCGTAGATACACAACTCATGACCCAATCTATCCAGTCTTGAGAAAAACCAAAGGCTGCCATCATCTTTGACAATAAACTCCACTCCACCCTATCATAAGCCTTTGACATATCTAATTTAATGAACATTCCTTTATTACCAGATTTTTGCATTGTATGGATTGCCTCTTGAGCAAGAACCACCCCATCCAAGATCTGCCTACCCTCTACAAAACCCCCTTGCTCTGAGGAGATAATGTTATGTAAAATGGGTTTTAGCCGTTTAGCCATTACCTTTGTGATTATTTTATAAATCACATTGCATAAGGCAATAGGTCTATAATCTGAAATATGAACCCCCTCCTCCCCTTTTGGAATTAAAGTGATGAAGGTATGATTTAATGCCTTAAGCATTCTTTTATTACCTCTGGACTCCTCTACGACATCCAAAACATCCTCATCCAAAGTATCCCAAAAGGCCTGAAAAAACTCAATTGGAAAGCCATCTGGTCCTGGAGTTTTTCCGGTACTCATTCCAAAGACCACATTCTTTAGTTCTTCTCTACCAATGGGTTTAAGAAGGGCCTGATTTTCTTCTTCAGAGATAACAGAGGGTATGACATCAATAACTTCATTTTGAGCCTCTACATCTTGCTCCATACTTTCCTTAAAAAGTTTAGAAAAATAATCCATTGAATGGGAATGCATACCAGGAAGAGTATCAAAGGAATGTCCATTCTCATCTTGAAGAGCTTCCATGTTATTCATCTGTCTCCTAGCACAGGTTGACCGATGGAAAAATTTGGTATTTCTATCACCTTCCAATAACCAAGTGGTTCTTGCTCTCTGTTTCGAGTAGGTCTCCTCTTGGTTATCAATGTCCTCAACCGCTTTACGCAAGGCATCATCCTCATCTTTGAGCTGCTCTATAATTTTTCCTTCCCTAAAGTGTTTTTGAACCTCATCCCATCTGGCCACCAAAGGAGCTCTTTGGATCTGGAAGTCTGTCTTGTTAGCTTGCCTCCATTGTTTCAGTTGAGCTTTGACATAATGAAGTTGTTTGTGGAATCTAAACATTGTTGTCCCAAAAGGTAGACGACCTTCCTCCCACCATTGTGGAATTTTCTTTCGAAGATCCTCTTTTTGTAACCAAAAATTCTCAAATTTAAAGGGTTTGTGATGCTGCCCTATCGTAATCCCTCCCTCCAAAAAAATGGGAAAGTGATCTGAAATCGGGCCCTCCAAAATCTAGAATTTTGTATTCCATTTTATGAATGCCTCCTCTAAAACCAGAAAATGGTCTAGCTTTACCTTCCTGCTATGTGGCTCCCTCCTCTTGTTAGTCCAAGTAAAGTTGGGTCCAGGGCCTTTAATATCCACTAGGTGAAAAGCCTGGACTTGGGCAATCAGAAGTCGATCCCCTGGGTCCAAAATTGGGGTTCCTCCTTCCTGATCTCTAGAATATAATTTAGCATTAAAATCCCCAAACAATAATCCAGTCTAAATCTTCCCTTGAGGTCCTCATGTTATGCACAACTTTCCATTGAAGCCTCTGGCCATCAAGGTTTTGAGCCCCATAAAAATTTGTGATTAAAACATGTTTAGCTATGACATTATTCCTAAAATGAGATGTGAGAACACCCCTCTAGGCTATATGTTCTATTGCAGTCCATTCTAGAGAGTTCCAAAGAGTGACAATCCCCCCTGAGGCACCTTGGGCAGCCACATCCATATGACCAGCACCCCTCCAAATTATGTTAACTGTTTTACACATAAGATCTAACGACATTTTGGTCTCCTGGATAAGCAAAAAATTTGTTTTGCATTTTCCTAAGAGTCTTTGAATAGCAGATTGATGGGTTCTACTGTTTAAACCCCTAATATTCCATGATTGAATAATCATTGAAAACCTTGAGAGCAGTAAGAATCAATTGTCCTCACCGATCCTCCAGTGATCAGTTTGTCTCCTTGAACTGCTAGCAGGTCCTTATTTGATTTTCTACCCGCTCCTTGAGAGTTGCTATTTTTTTATCTCTTTTCCACCTGAGTTATCCCTAGGGCTGGCCTTTCTCTGTTCTTTTTTGCTATTCCCATGCTGACATCCTTGATTATTGGCTGCGCTTGGGAGTGCACTATCAATGCCCCTGCATTCTCTCGACTGTGGTAACTCAGTGTACTCAATTACCTGTTCTATGACGGTGGGAGATGAAGGAGAAGCATGAGCATGGATGTTATTGTCTTCAATATTCCCATCCACTCCTTCCATGACTTGATCCTCTTGGTCCACTAGTGTCTTAAAAATTTCATACCTATTGGCTGGCTTGAGTTGTGATTGCTCCTTACCATTTTTCTTTTGCTTTCTCCTTCTTTTGGGTTGTTCAAAGCCATATTTCTGAACATCATTACCCTGAGGAGTATTGGTTGGTTCTTTGGTAAGAGTTGACTTACCCTCCCTGGGGCGATTTGGCATTCCAAGCGGGGCCTCCATTTTTGTGTTCAAAATATTTGGACAAAACCGGGCCAAATGCCCATGTTTGTGGCAAACTCTGCATCTAAAGGGCAAAGCCTCATAATCTAGCTATTGGATCTAAGATAGTCCTGCCAGTTCAAGTTCCACCTTTGCCGATAAAGGCTGGCTAATATCCATTTCCACACAAATTCTTGTAAAAATAGTTGTGTTTCCTTCTATGGTGTCTTTGGAGATGCCCAGATGTCTATCGAGGGAGTTACCGATCATTTCCAAAACCTGCTCACCCCAAAACTCCATTGGAAGAGCATACAACCGAATCCAAACCGGGACAGCCGTGGGTTCAATACGAGGATCGAAACCCACTCTCCAGGGTTGAACAAATAACCTTGTCGGACCGTGGTTCCTCTTTTCTAATTCAAAAGCCCTGTTTCTATCGGCTAGAGAAGAAAAACTAACAATGAAATACCCATTGCTAATAAACCATAAGGAGTACTCACCATGAGGCTCCCAGTTTTGTCTGACCCAGGTATGCAAGAAATTCAGGGTAGGGCAAATACCCATGAATTTACAGATCAGATCATGGTTGGCTCTGTATATGATTGTGTCTTCGACCATCTTTGGCTCGATGACAATCTTGGGTCTTGATACGGATTGCGAAAGGCATCCATTGACTCGATGTGTTGTTGATCTCTTTCCAGCTTTCTTGAAGAGCGTATGAAGAGTATTTCTCTGAGCTTCGTCATTAGAAGACGAAGAATTTTCTTTTAGAAATTCAACGTAAGAGCTCTTTCTCCTAGAGAGAGGATCCGAAGGAGTCCCCATTGGACCCTCCTGGGGCAGCAAACTTTCCTTTAGATCCACAGTAACCAGAAAAACACTACGGCAACCCACCTGATGCCCTGGATTTTCCTTCGCTCCAGAAACCCTAGAACATCACCTCTCGCCTGCTCAAAAATTTTCCTGCCTCCTGGATTTGTATCCTTTTTTTAGAGAATGTTGCAAACAATACCTCTCCCAAATTATCTAAAGAAGATATAGCATTTTTGGATAGGCCTCTTTCACTAGATGAACTTCATTCTGCCCTTCTCTCTTTGGTGATGAAAAAGCCCCATACATTGATGGGTTTTGAGTGAATTTGTTAAGACCTTATGTGAGACTATAGGAGCTTATTTTTTATGGATGTGTGAGGAGGTTATTACTATTGGAGGTCTTGGGAAGGCCACTAATCAGGGATTGATCAGGCTCATTTCCAAAATACTTAAGCTAGAACTACATACTGATTGATGTCTCATTACTTTACTCAATTCCTGTTATAAAATTTTGATTAAGGATCTAGCTAGAAGACTCCTCTCAATGGCTGCAAAAATTGTTTACCCAAAGCAACAAGATTCCTAAAAGTCTACTACAATTTAGATAATCTCATTATATCTTGGGAAGGGATGGAGTGGGATCGAGCACAAGGGGTCAAGGGCCTTTATCTTAAGCTTAACTTTGACAAAGCCTACGACTGATTAGAGTGGCCCTTCATCTTAAGCATGCTCCACTGGTTTGGTTTTGGTAATACATTCATTAGTATGGTAGCTACCCTCTTTCTAAATGCTTCTACAAGAGTAGTTATTAATACAAAATTATCCAACAACATTCCTGTGGAAAGATCACTTAGGTAAGGTTTCAAATTAGCCCCCAATATATTTGTAATTGTAGTCAATGCCCTTGGTTTTTTATTGGAATTTGTAATTAAATATGGGAGGATAAGAGGTATTCCCCTTACATATGGCTCCCAAATTATCAACTCTCACTTCATAGATGATTCTATGCTATTTCCTTCGATAGATCAACAAAATATTATGAACATCCTTGAGATAATTCACACCTTCTGTAGGGCCTTCGGTGAAATAATCCAAGAATCTAAGAATTTTGTTATTCTTTTTGGATTCAATGATAAGCCATATTGGATACCCACAATGTGGAAGTAGGTGTAAAGAGGATAAATCTCTAAGTAATTGGGCTTTCCTTTGATGTTGATATTTCACCCAAATCTATGTGGGATTGGTGTATGGATAATTTTACCAAAAATTTGGACTACTGGAAATCTCTAAAAATGTTTCAAGCAGCTAAAATCCAAATTGTTGGAAACATTTTAGCCCCCTTCCATATTTACTTCTCTTATATTTGGAAGTTGAGAAAGGATGAGTATGATAAGATGAATAGTATGATTTGAGAGTATTTTTGGGTAAAAACTCATCCAAATGAGGCCTCCCAATGGTCTCTTGGAGCACTTGTTGTAGACCTATTTCATGCAATGGGCTAGGATTACCCAACCTTCAAGCATAGGGTTATGCACTCAAGGCTAAATGGATGCAAAGGGAGATCATAGATAATGATCCATGGAAGGTGTTAGTGAGGGAGCGTTTGTAAAACCACCAGGTGGATGGTAAAATTTGGATAAATATGTCATACACTAACATTCTTTTACAAGACCTTTATTTCTCTATAGAAGGTTGTAATATTCTAAAAGGGCTTTGGAAATCCTAGCATTAGGTGCATAAAATTTTTTCGTAGCAACCACATCTAGAGCAAGGCCCCATAGATTTCCTTTAGCACAACTTATTTTGGCTGTCCCTCGTCACCCTTGATGCAATCCCTTGGTACAAGTCCCTGGTTTCCTGCTAGGAATCTCTTCAAAAGGGGAATAATTTTTTTGGGTGATATTTAGGAGTTTTCAAAGTCCTTGTGGAAAAATTAGAAGTAAATTCAATCAAAATCTAACCTCTACCCTATTGATAAAGTAGTGATTATGTGGATCATTTCCATCACCTCTCAGGTGCCTCTACCTCTATCTTCCCCACTGGAAGCCAGTCCCCCTTGGACTCATTGGAAATGGTTTGGAAATCATAACTTTGAGGATCCAGTACTTAAGTTTTGGTACAAATACCTACTTCCTATGAACTATGAACAATTTGCAGATATGCTCAATAATAAATGGAACTTAGAGCTCAGTTGTGTCACTTGGGTAGGAACCTTCAAGCTGATCAACTCTATCCCAATTCAAGAAAAGTTTCAAATTCTTCTTTGGAATGTAGTCCTCCAAGGTCTGCCTACTAAAATTAGGATGAAACGAATGGACCAAGGGTAAGGAAATTGCCCTTTTTATGGTTTGGAAGAGACAATATAATATTTTTTTGGAACTATGCTCATACCCATCAAATTTGGTGTGAAGTGCAAAAACTACTTTACCCTATACCATTGCCTATGATGAAGGATCGAGCATTGTTGGGGATTGATATGATGCTCAACCAAAAATTACTTCTCTCCATTACTAGGGCGGTTGTCATATTTCATATATGAAATATTCAATGTAAATTCATTTTTGAAACTGATCAAGAAGATATCTCTAATCCCTCAGTAGCTAACATCTTTGTTGTTGTAAAATGCCAATTGCAAGCTAAGTCAACAAGTCATACCCGAAAGGAGAAAGCATTGGAAGAAAAAATCATAGCTCTACAGAGATGCATCTATGAGATCTCAACTCATATCTCAAATGGAATGTTCAGATTAAATAACATGATAGAAGAATTAAGCGAGCAACGTAGCTCAATTATGCATGATCATGTACACTTTGTGAAGCATTTGGGTCAAGTGGAATCAAAATCCAACAACACACAATCCAATCCTCATGTTAGGATCCCATCGCAGCATAATATAGAGTAGGATCACTTAGACTCTTCTCCTTAGAAAATGATTTCCCAGCATGGTTGCTCCCCTAAAGTTTTTTGTTTTTATAGAGTCCAACAGTCTCTGCTTAGCAGATAGTATGCAAGTTTCCCATTAGGGGGAGTGACCCAACGATCTCTAGTCATTTAATTTTATGTAGGCACATCTTTTCAAATTCTTGGTGAATTCATGTTTTTTCATCCCCATGACAACCACTGAGATATCTTATTTTTTGATATGGGTCATGAGGGGATCACTTGCATGGTTGTTCACTTCCAGTGCTTGTAGTTAGGTATCCTAAGTATCCTAATCTTTATTATTTCTCCTTAGTTTCGATCCATCATGGCATAAAGTTGTAATACAATAGTGGGGGCCTATGTGTATTTTTTTTTGTGGTTATTCCTATTGATGTGTGCCCTACATGGTATTGTGAATGCATCCTAGTATGCTTTATCCCCATTGGAGGGGAGTCTATCATGGCTCCGATGGTTGTTGGGTGTTTAGGCCTGAAGGTAGGTATCCAAACCATGGTTAGCCTTTATATTATATTTGATCCTTGAAGTTTCTAGCTAATATGAATTTGACATCAATTTCAATTCAAACATAAGCTAGTGTGTTACATGTTAATTTGACAATGACAAGCCAAATTACTATAAGAGATTCTCAATAGCTAGTGTCTTATATGATAATCTAGCAATAATTTTTTAGCTTCATAGGATAATAGGTAACACATTTTGTCTTATGTTGGGTATGACTCTAAATCAAACTTGGATGTCACCACTATAAAACCTAACCTATTGGATAAATATGAAGTCAACAAGACCCCCAACCATCCAAGGAATCAAATTGGGGCAGCCCATTGGTAAGCACTTTGCCACTACCAACTGACCTATCCCTTTTGGGTAATAATATAGAAATGGTTACTATAAGACATTCTCAACACTAATCTTAGAAAGAAGAAAAACCATTTTAATATTATATTTCATGTTTTTTCCTCCAAGAAAAGAATTAATAAAAAAATATTTAATTAATAATTATTAAATGGACAATGAGTTACAATATTTTATTTGGGACAATAGGTTATGGAATATGATATAATATGTGTAGTAGATCCATAAAGTGAATACAATATAAAATCAAGTTATGAGAACATCTCTCTACAGGAAATAGGAGATTCCAATTGGGGAAGTATATAGGAAAAAATTTTCACTCCTAAGATTGAACTCTTCAATTGACCAGTGGTTTAAAATAAGATTTTAACTTTGGATAATCTAGAAAATAGAGGATTTCAATTCCTCAATATGTGTTATCTTTGTGGAAACAAGAAATAATCAATCGATCATTTGCTCCTAGAAAGTAATTTTTCTAAAAGGATCTAACAACTATTACAAAAATATATTGGTGTAACATGGGTCTTCTCAGATAATATTTTATATCGGATCACCAAATGGATTAATTCTTAAAATAGTAATAGAATTAAAACATTGTGGAAGTTGCTACATTTTCATTTTATGTGGGATATTTGATTGGAAAGGAATTAGAGAATTTTCAAAAACGTTAAAAAATCCTATTTTAGATCATTCTTGAATATTAAATCTAGTATGGTAGATAACTTGTTTGTCATAAATTTCAAGGAAGGGTATGAAGCACCATATGAATATAAAATTACAACCAACTAGAACCTTAAGGAGATGAAATGGGTACAAGAATATGGTAATAAGAAGAAACGATTAGAGGTAAAATAGGAAAAGCTAGAAAATGGATGGTTTAAGCTCACCTTTGATGGAGCAATTAAATGGAATCTAGGTAAGGTAGGGGGTGGAGGGATCATTATGGAATCATAGAAAATTATTGTTGGAGCATATGTAAATTACTATGGAGTAGATGCAAACCATGTGGCAAATACCAAGATGTTTTTGACATGGCTCAAATTGGCTACGAAAATGTGGATAAGTAAATTAATAATTAAGGACGACTTTATAAACATATTGAAAGGTTTAAGATAGGAGAATTCAATTATCTAGATCATACATGACATAATTAATGATGTTATATATATTAAGCATGCAAATATCAAGCATATTTATAAGGAAGAAAACAAGATATCAGATTGGATGGAATATTGGGGAGTACAAAGAGGTAGTAATTTCATGGGAAAAGAGTCAAAAAATCTTCCTAACATCATCTTGGAGATAGCGCAATAGGAAGCTATGTAGATATGATGCAATGGTTAATGATAAACTCTTATCATTACCATGGATGGAGATAGAACAAACAAGGAATGAAAATAGATCATCCTACATGAAATGTTATTAGGACAAGAAGAGATAATTCATGCAAGTATATCAAGATTGATTAAGTATGATCCAAAACTTCTATATCAAGCTCTTCAATCAGTAAACTTCTTAAAAGAAATATATTCATATATCATCCTCTTTGGCTAGAAATGGTTAGCAAAGATACTAAAAGTATAGAAAAATGTAAAATACAAGGGCATTTGGTCATAAGAGACTTACAATAGATTGCTATGATATTCAATTAAACCAAACCCACTCAAGGAAGAATCTTGGAAAGAGAAAGAGCAGAGTAAAAAAGAATCTAAGAGGACTTCAAAGAGAAAAATATATAGAAAAAAATGGAGGAAGGATGATACTTTGATAATTCCAAAAAAATGGAGGAAATATATCTACTACAAGGGCAAAAAGGATGATGAGATCATTTTAGAGTGTAGACTATTAGAAAGAACAACCTTAAAGAGGAATATTATGAAGTAATCTATGTCTCTGGTAGCGGCGACTCATTGAACATGGATGTGAAGCTGATGTATAGAGAAATTAGTCTTCTTGATTGCCTCTAATGTTTAGACTTAGATATAGTTGTCTAGTTTGCTCTTTTCATATGTTATTAGATTAGAGTTTAGGTGGCTTACTCAACACCTATTTTTTCGTTAAAATTTTTAAACTGCTCTTGTTTTTTTGTGGTTGTCAAGCTAATGTATACTAGCAGTTTTGTATCTCAGTCCCAACTAGTAGAATGGATTTTATTTTTTGTTGACATTATTTAGATAGATGGTGTTCTTATCTACTGATTAGTCTTTGGGATTTTAAGCCTCTGTGTAAAATGGTAAGGGAACCTTTCAAAACCCTTTTCTTACCCTTATAAAAAATTTAAATGGATTTCATTCACAAATTATCTTTAATGCTATCAATAAAAATGGATGTGGGGATTGAAGAAATAAATAAAATTATTGTGTTTTTTTAGTAAAAACTAATATTATATAATTTTATCCACCAAAAAATTACAATAATATTGTACTAGCATCATCCACCAACAAAAAAATAAAATTAGGCGGATAAGGAGTAAAGCATCCATAACTGAGTAAACATAATAATAGAAGCTAATAGAAACAAAGAGACTATATTTGTATTCTATTGTAATATGCTTGATATCATCACTCATCTATGGGAGAGCCTATCATGTTGTGAAGTTATGGTCATGTCCTCCATTATATCTTTTGAAGTCTTAAAATAGAAATAGAATTAATGATTTCCTAAACTGGCTCATCATTGTTTATTGCCTTCTTTTTTGTTTCCTGTCATACCTTTTGAAGATCCTAGATCATGTGAAAAATCTAATAAATCCTATCAATAACATCTCATAGTGTGTTTTCAAGTGGCATTAGCTCAACTATTTAAATTTCTCAACATTTCAAGGGGACCTAGGTTCAAATCTTACCAAACGATACATGGATAATATCCAAGTTGTTAGATTTTGATGCAGCATGTAATGGGAGATAGCAATCACAAGATGCAAAATAATATGAAATAAAGTAAATCTACGAGATGACTAAAAATATACTATAAATAGAAATGATGGAGATATTTACAGAAGTAGTTGTGGAGAAAATGAACACTCCATGAATATAGCTACATCTCAAGAATGGTTATTGAGCATATTACACCCTATCACAATACACCACACTACTACATCATGCTACTCTAGTCTACACTACTCCCTACTACTATGTCTTGCTCTATGTCTATGGTACTTTATATATAAAATAGGTTCCTTGGCCAACACTCTACCTATATGTGCAAGGGACAGCTTGCACATATACAACTTGCACTTTGACACTTGTGCATTTATTACATTGCATGAAGTAACTAGATAACTTCCCCCTAAAGTAATCTAATGTCCTAAGTATGTACCAAGAAAGGTACATTTACATAATCCAAATGATGTAATAGTCTATTTCTAACACCCTCATGTATTACATTATTTGGATGTGGATCTTCTTCCAGTGGATAATAGAATTTGTATTCTTCTTCATTGCTTACTATGATCAGGTTCAGTAGATAATTTGTCTTCATATGATGCAAAGTAAGTTGTAGTTGTAGGTTCTTTTAGCTCAGTCTTCATGATGTCAAGTTTTTTTAGCATGTTTTTCTTTCTTTTCTTTCTTCTTCTCTTGTGATTCTGCATCGATGTTGGTAGAATTTTTTCTTCATGACAAGTTAGTTTATCATCACAATAATATTATTCTTTATCTTGTTCCTTGTGTTGAGCAAGTACAAACACAATTAGTGATAGATACACCATAAAATATTCTTTTGGTAAAAATATAACCAATCTTTGTGAATTCCACCATGTTGTGAAGAGAATATCGTAAAGATAACCAATCAATGTTGTAAAGTTAATTTTTTTAGCTCCTTTAAGAAACAAGAAAAATTTCTCTTTGTCACTAATGGATAGATACCAATATCCTTGTAGAGTATCTATTAATTTTTGGGAGTAGTACTCTACTTCATGTAGTAGTTCTCCATTATTGAAGGTATTTCTTAAAATATCGTCCATGATAGATTCTTCTAGATTTTGCAAGAATATTTGAAGTATACCTTATGACTCCCTATGTTAGGATATGTGATTCCTGATTGAATAAATATAAGCTTGATTTGATAGAAAATCTTATTAATCCTTGTTTTGTAGACTACCTTATGTCTCCCAAGTAATGTGAGTATTTGCTCCTAAGGATTTAGGTTATGAGGAAAGCTTATATTTTGTAACTTGATAATCTATGACAAATGTTGATATTACCAAGTTCTGTATAATGCCTTATGACTCCCTAGTATGTTATGGATAAGATATAGTGCTTTTGTAGAATTATAGTTCAATATTTGATTGATTTTGAAAGGTTTTGTAAAATACCAAAATCAATTCCTATTATCCCTTATTGCTCCTATTAAACTAAGCATTGTTACCAAATTTTAAAGAGGTTATAATGTTGGATCTTTTGTCTTATTTTAAAAGGATTGAAACAACATTATTATGAATATCCAACTTATGAAAAACTCTCTTTATAGATAACCCTTTGGAAATTAGGTTAAGTGTATCTAATTTTCCAGTTAGTTGAGTTGATGTAGTAGACCTTATGACTACCTAATATTTGGATAAATTAGATCACATAATATTTACAAATATTCAATTTTTATCCAAGTAGAAAATATTATTACTCCTAGGTTTTATATTGTAAATATTTTATTCATTTGATAAAATATTTCCCTTGATGTATGGCTTTCAATGTAAATAAATTCCTCTGATTTAAACTTTATAACTCCAAGGAAATAAAGCACATATAAAAAAAAATTACCTTTCTCCAAGTAATGTTCGACGTTGGTTTCAGAGAAGATTGGACTGTAGAATTTACATAGACATCATGGATGTTGTGGACGTATCCTCCAATGGAAGTGCTCTGAGATTAGTGCATTCTAATTTTGGCATCTTCTAGTCTCTTCCCTTGACTTTTGTTGCCTTGAGCATTAAAGGTTCTAACACCTTCTTTTCATGTTGCAACTTGGCCCTTTTTGCACAAATGACGAGATAGTAAATTTGACGATGAAGAATGATTGCTGACTTTGGTCGTTGACATCCTTAAATGGAGAAGATTCATCTCTTATGCAGCAAGTGGCATGACCATTTCCCTTCGAGTCCTTAAGAAGAGTTTGGTGTCAATGAAACGTTTGTCTACCTTCTTATAACGTAATAACGTTACATTCTTTAGCATAATGCTTGGTATTTCTCTTTGAAAAGTGTATCCTATACACTCAATGCACCATCTTGTTCATGTAACTCCTCTTTAAATATGAGGACTCTCTTGATTCGAGCGTTAGGGTTTTCCTTTAGTGACAAGTGTCACTTTCTTCTCTACATGGATGTAATCTCTATTGCTGGTTTGAACAGATCCTTTGAGATCTTTTTAGCTTCGTAAATCCTCACCTTTACTTTCGTTCACCTGCATAGTCTTCTACTGGTATATGGAGCAACAGTATGGAGGCCTTGAGCACCACTTTTAGCGAGAGTATATGGAGTAAGTAACACTTCAATGGTGCTTCAACTTTTATTTTGCTTTATATTTTTTTTAGTCCTCCTTATGTAGACTTTATTGCTCTTGAATGATGTTGTTTCTTCCTTGATCTTGTACGTGTATCTTGCAAGTTCGGCCATCTAGAATGTGAGTATGAGCCCTTCGAATGGCTCCTTGATCTAGGATTTAATGACTGCTAGCATATGGTTTCTTTCAGTTGGTTTTTCCAACAAGTGTAGTGTCTTTCAGGAACCTTTGAATATGTCTTCTCTCCCTATATAACCATATTAGGAATAGTGCACTATAATGTAAAATAGTTTTTATACAAGATGACCTTGTTGCACCTTATTTTGCACTCCTCTTTGTAAGTCTGAATTTTTGGATTTTGAGGCAGAATATTGAGTGCAATATATAGGTTTTGAGGTTGTCTCTTGATTATACACCTTCCCCTATTTGCATGGATATTTTATAAACGAATCCAAGCTTGTAACCACATGATAGAAGCTATTTTGCTGCACTATTTTCTTATGCTTTGAACTTGAGACTCACAAAGTCTTGTTCGAGGCTTCTTTTGATGCTCTTATGGTGGTTATTTTCTTCTCCAATGCTTGGAATATTGAGCTTATTTTTGTGGCTTCCAAAGGCCACTTCAAAGTTGCAGATCTCAGTGCATTAATAGTGTCTTTAGACACTTTGAAAAATTATATTTTTGTGCCCTTCTAATGAACACAAAAAATAATATTTAAGAGCAATATAATAGTGCAAATGAATCTAATAATCTTTTACTTTTACTACACTAACAATTTCACCTTATCACTCCAATCAAATCTAAAAAATAATGCACTTAATCAATTTATTGCAACTAATCAAGAATAATCTAAAATGAATCTTCAACAAATATTTTAAAATTTCTTTATAAGCAAGGTAATAGGAGCTAGTCTTCATTTTCTTTCCAAATTAGATGATAGGTAGTTGATAGATATTTTGAGATTCTAAAATATAATCAACTCCTAAAGTGCAAATTACCTTAAAGAATCCTTTATTTTTGCATATTTGAAGACTCTTAAATCAAATCTCCTTTTTGTAACTTTGCTCCAATCAACGTGCTTAAACAAACTTGATAAGTAATCCACTTAATGAATTTACTTGCACCAATAGTTTCTTACCTTTATCTGAAAGCCCTTTTCACCACTTCTGTAGAGGATGTAGATCTTGGTGTCTAAGATCACCAGGTTGTTATCTTGAGTAAGATCATGCAGCTCTTTGTAGGATTCCTTGAACAACTTCGTCTTCATCAAAAGATGATCTCCAAATCTATTTCACAAGCCTAGGATTTTGGTGGCTTGTTCTCCCCTTGTAGTATCCTTCTTTTGTTGTATATTAGAAGATATCTTTGATTCTGAAGTGGTGTCTTCTTGTTGTGAGATACAATCTCCACCTCCTATATTTGGTAGGTTTTTTTTGTCTGAATTTTCCTTCAAGCATCTTGTCAAATTCTAACTTCAAACAAGATCTTCTTATCAATATTATGAATGTCTTGAGGTCTTCTAATATTTGGTACTCCTTACCAAATTCTTCTTCTTGGGCTTGTTTTCGGATGGTGATAATTATCCCAAATCTTTCGCTATCTCCAATAGTGAATTTCTCTAATGAGTTCTCCTTGGAACTCCTTTGATGATTTCTTCAGTAAGGCTCTTCAAGCCTTTTACTGGATGCTCGTAGAGGCCTCTCCAAGGCCTTGCAGCTTCTACTGGTCTTCCTTGAGATCTTATCTTCAAAATTTTGCTTCTCAAAGTGTTGGTGGTGATATTTTCTCTTGGATCTCTAATTCTACTGCCTCTGTATTCAAGCAGGACTCTCCTAGTCCTTATTCATCAATGATATCTTATCCTGATCTATTTTGCTTCAGGTTTTGGATTGATTCTAAAGAAGATACTCTTCCTTACCTTTTTGTAGAAATCTTTTCCAACTCACTAAATATTCATGTTCTTGCAATAAAGTATTAGTACTAAAATCTACTTTTGAATTAGATACTCTCTTCTGGAGTCTTCTTCTAGAACAAGGCTTATGTGATCTTTTCTTCAGTACCAAGGTTTTTGTGGTATTTTCTTCTGGATTAAGGCTTATATGGCATTTTCTTCTGGATCAAGGCTTCTATGGTCTTTTATTCTTATGAAGTTTCCAATCTAGCAATGGAGATCTCCTGTATCCAAACTTCACCACAATTCTTCTCCAAAAGTCTCTTTTGTAGTGTTCTTCTCTTCCAACAACTAATCTCTGCGATATGAAGGCACTTTGACCTTCGGGCAACAAAGTTGAGATCTCCTAGATTTCTATTGTAGGAGGTGTCCCAATCATCTGAGTATTAATTCTCTACAATAAAATAACCTTCAGGATAATTTCTCTAGATTTTTTAGATGAGCTTCACTAGTTTATTCATCAAACTAGTGTATCAAGTGCTGAGTTATAGTCTTCACAAGTTTTTCCTTGAAACTTTGTGGAAAGACTCTAGCCGTATGGAATCTAAGTATTCTAGAATCTGATATTTCTTTTAATTCTTACTTGTGGCTCTCCTTAATTCTACCACATAGACTCTTCTAAGAATTTTTGATAGTGACTAGTCCAATGGTGTGTCAGATTGTCAAAAAACTCAAGGTCAATGATAATGGTGGTTTTCCTATTGACCTACCATGGCTCTAATATCATTATTAGCTTTTGATGTAACGTGTAATGAGAGATAGCAATCACAAGAAGCAGAATAATATAAAATAAATTAAATTTGTGAGATGACTAAAAATATACTATAAATAGAAATGATAGATATGTTTACAAAAGTAGTTGTGGAGGAAATGAACACTCCATGAATATAGCTACAACTCAAGAATGGGCATTGAGGATATTGCACTCCATCACAATACACCACACTGGTACATCATGTCACTCTGGTATACACTACTCCCTACTGCTATGACTTGCTCTATGTCTATGGACCTTTATATAGGTAATAGGTTCCTTAGCCAACACTCTACCTAGATGTGCAAGGGACAATTTGCACTTTGACACTTATGCATTTATTACATTGCATGAAGTAACTAGATAACTTCTCTCAAAGTAATCTAATGTCCTAAGTATGTACCAAGAAAGTTATATTTACATAATCCAAATGATGTAATAGTATATTTCTAACACAAGCTTTGTTGTAATACCACTACATGGTGATGATGTAATATAGGTGGGGTCATTTCAATCCAATATAATCCATTAAAGTAAATAAATAACTTATAGTGTATCAAAAGGTCCATGAACATGGGAATGAATGTGTCCTAAATGTAACAAAATATCAAAGGTCAAGTCTGCTAAAACTATACCCCATGGAGGAGCAAAACTAATAAAAACCTTTTTACATCTAAAATTCCAAATATGCTTGAGAGTAAGGAGCCTACAAAAATCCTAGAGTTTGGAAAATGATCTTGCTAGAAAAACCAAGTAGAGAGAGCTTCTAAGATCTAGTAAATGAGGGGAATAAAAACTTCATAAGACATTCCAAAACCGTTTAGCCATGTCACAAAACCAAAACAAGTGAATAAAAGTTTATGTAGCATTACAAAATTTGCATTAAGGAAAAACATGTAAAATCAAATCTAGACTTTAAGATGTTGGAAGTTTTTTATTCATAACTCACCATCCAAGAAGCAAAGTTTTGGATTCAACAAGAACTTTTTAAATTTGACTAGCAAGAGACTTCCATTGGGCATTGGTAAAATTGACTTGCTACTTGAAATTAGTAAAATTAACTTGCCACTTGACATAAAGCTTAAATTCCAATGATAAAGGACATAAAAGATTTTTGTAGATCTAACTGGATTTAATGGAAGATATTCTATGGTCATTAAGCCATCTCCACTTAGTCCATATATTATAGGAAATTATTCCTAACTTTATAAGGACCTCACATGGAATGGAAGCCACAACAAATCCATAATACTATTTGAATGAAGAGGTAAAGGAGCAATAATTGCATATCTAGTTCCAGGTGAGAATTGAGTAGTTATTCAAATCTTAAATATTTCTTGTTTCTTCAAAATTTCTAGTCCTCAAAGAGCATAGAAAAAAGCTAAAGGTTTATCATTATGAAGGATAAGTTTATTCGACCAAAGACTTTTCAAACCAATGCTTAGACCATGTTGCAAGGAGTAAAACTTCTAAGCCAATAAATGAGAAACCGATTGCCAAGCTTTCTAGTTATGGATAAGAGGAATAGACCCTTTAACCATAAAGTATGGTGCATTAAGGACCTTATCCTTTCACGAGGTTTCTTTCCATTTACCTTTGTGAGTATGGTAATACCCCAAGGTCTTACTATAAAATTATTAACAAATAAATGTAAATGTAATCGCAGGCCACTCAAAGGGGGCTCCCTTGTAATCGCTTTGCCACTATAGGGGGCTCCCTCCTTAGAATCTATGCTTATTTTTCTTCTTCTTGGATGATTTGATATGGATGGCCAAACTAATATATATATCTAACCTAAAGCTACGTTGGTGAAGAGACATGATGGTTTACGTATGAAGAGACGTGATGGTTCACGTTATGAAGGGTTGTGATGGTTCACTTTATAAGTTAATAATATAATAATTAAATTATTAATAATACTAACTAATAATGTTAGGATTGAGGATCCTAACATGCCACCCTCCTTAAAAAGAGCTTTGTCCTCAAAGCTCAAAGTGATAAGCTTTTTCCTTTGTTTTCCAAGAAGGATTTGTGTAAGTTCTTGGACTCTTTTAATGGCATCCTTTCGTAGGCAAGGATATCGAGAAGGATGAAGCATTAGCGGGGGGTTGCCAAGAACAATAGTAGAATATTCCTTAGGAAAATCATGATGAATATGGGATGGAAACCCTTGGGGTTCCTCAAATACTTCAGAATGATGCATCAAAAGTGATGGTAATGATTTCATATCCTTTTTTGTTTCCTTGGTAGAGCCAACGGAGAAGGAGTATGTAGTCACTCTGTGTTGGTTCCGAATAGGTTTGGTCATATGGCAAGAACTCACTATTGGTGAGGAAGGTATGTGTAGGTCTTGTAGAGTGCATGTTTGGCTAGCATTTATCACTTTGGGTATGTCTACTTCATCCTTGTTTGGTACATCAATCACTTCTTGCACATCGACCTCATTGTCTTCATTGCAATGAGTAGGTGCACTGGTCGCTTCGGACACAACTACCTCATCTGCTTGCTCTATGGAGATACAAGGATCAACTTCCTTCAATAAATACAATGTTAGTGTAGCACATTTATGGTGGGGTCCAAATTGTTCATCACAATTATCATAGAGTCCTTTTGCTCGTCGTTCCTTCATCTCCTCAAAGCTAAGATGTTTAATTCATAAAGTTCGATTAGATTTGGGGGTTGTGTAAGTGCTTTGTGCCCTTCCATTATGCATAGGTTTGGGAGCGATGTAAGTGGTCGAAGATTTTTCCATAAGTGGTTTCCCTAATCATTGTTGTGCATTGATTTTATCTTCAACTAATTTTGCCAATCCATAGGTCTGCATCATGGTATAGGGATTGAACCTTGTCACCTCCATTCTAATTTCCTCTTTCAATCCACTAATGAAGCTATTGATGAGAATTGATTCATCCAACCCTGTGTTGTGTTTGGTGATATTCTCAAACTGATTTTGATTCTCATAGACGAAAGTGATTTGACGAAGTTCCTTGAGCAAATACCACATGGTTGGGTCCCACATGGCTCTGATACCAATTGGTAAGACCCCAAGGTCTTACTATAAAATTATTAACAAATAAATGTAAATGTAATCGCAGGCCACTCAAATGGGGATCCCTTGTAATCGCATTGCCACTATAGGGGGCTCCCTTCTTAGAATCTATGCTTATTATTCTTCTTCTTGGATGATTTGATATGGATGGCCAAACTAATATATATATCTAACTTAAAGCTACGTTGGTGAAGAGACATGATGGTTCATGTATGAAGAGACGTGATGGTTCACGTTATGAAGGGTTGTGATGGTTCACTTTATAAGTTAATAATATAATAATTAAATGATTAATAATACTAACTAATAATGTTAGGATTGAGGATCCTAACAGAGTAGCTTGGGAGATTTTGTATTGAAACAAGTTTTTCCAATTTTTGTCTCTAGTGATGGCTCTAGCAACCCATTTCACAACCAAACTTTTACTCTAGGTAAGAGGATCAATAATACCTAGACCTCTTGAATCCTTTGGTTGAGTACAATTTTTCCATGAGATGGTTGTCATTCCTACCTCCCCATCCCATTTGGTCCGAAAAAAATTATGAATGGCTTGAGTAAATTTGTTATAGTCATCATTTGAGGGCATCCAATAAGAGGAGTAATAAACATGAGAGGTTGTCATAACTTTATTCAAAATTTGAATTCTTCTTGCTAAGGAGAGAAACTGAACTTACCTTGCACTAAATTTCTTTTGAAGTCCTTTTGTAACCCAATTCTACATATCTTTAGGAGAAATATTAATCCCAAAGGCGATTCCCAAGTAATGAACATTCATTCCTTGAGGGATGATCTTCTGCTCAGTCAAGGAGTTCTAACCATTAGGATTGGAAGAAGTATAGAAGATTTCTATTTTAGAGTGGTTGATTTAAGATCTAGAGACATCACAAAACAATTGTACAATCTCTTTAACTATTTCCACCTCCTATTGGATATTTTGAAGAAGAAAAAAATCATTGGGAAATGTGAATTAAGAGCACATTTATCTCTAGGAAGCTTAATACACTAAATGAGGCCATTATATTGAGTCCTATAACCAAGAGCATCGACAACTAGAACATACAAAAAAGATCAAGAGGGCAACCCTGTCTTATAGAGAGAAGGAAGGGTATAGAGCTCCATTAATATGAACACAAGCTAAAGCATCACCAAAAAGCATACCAATTTGATTACAAAATTTTGAACCGAAACCAAGCCAAGAAAGCATACGTAGAATAAAATCCCATTTGTTTCTATCATATGCTTTGTCAAAATTTAACTTAACCAAGAGGGCATCTTGATTGGAGTCAATAGCCCATCATAATATTATCTAAGATATAACAACCCTTAAGAAAACCATATTGTTTTGGATGAAAAATAGCTTGTGCAATGATTTTGATTTTTAAAGTTATAGCTTTAGTTGTGATTGTATGAAACATTGAGGAGGGTAGTAGGTCTTGAATTGGAGATTTGGTTGAGTCATTCCTTTATAAATAAGTTAGATTAACCCTACATTGGTATGAGCTCTTAGGGAACTATTTTGGAGAGCTTCCATGTATACAGGATGAATATTTTAGGAAAACATATGTCAATTTGTTTTATAAAACTCCATTGGAATATCGTCCATACTAGGAGCTTTGTCATTCTTCATAGAAAAAAGGGCATTATGCAAATTGTTCATAGAAAGAGGAAATTCAAGTTACCCTGAATAATCGAGTCTACTATGGAGGGAATATGCTCATGCACATATTCCATTAGTAGAATTTGGATGTCATCCCTTGGCTCCATTGTAAAAAACTGAGAGAAGTAGGTTACAAAAAGATTCATGATCTCAATGGAGACAGAAAGAGAATAACCTGAAGGATCCTCCTACTTTGTAATCATTTCCGACATATTCTTATATATGAGGTAGTTAGAGAAATCAAGTAGCATATAATATAAGTATATTTATAGTGAAAGAAATCAAGTATAAGATAATTTAACCATTTGTGATGTTCTTCACCTTAATAAAATTTCAATTTTAAAAGGCTAATGAAAATAACGTTGAGGGTTTATTATAAAACATATAACAATTAAAAAGATTTTAATAGAAAATGAATTAAAAATGTTTAATAAAATAATAAACTTATTATAATTTAATTCACCTTACACCAAATATAATATTTTACTATTTAAAAATAATCAACAATAAAAATTACTTTTAACTTATTAACAAATTATTGAAAAAAATAAATAAATATGCAACTATCAGGGATTAATTTTTTTTGTCGTGCACATATTAATCTCAATAACAGGATGTATCTCTTCAGTTTCCTACTTAGTTCTTATCAATGGCAGGCCTTCTCAGTCTTTCCCAGCTTCCATAGGTATCAGGCAAGGTGACCCGCTATCCCCTTATTTATTCATCATTCTTGTTGAATGCTTGGGTAGGACTATAACCAAAAAGAGGGAAAACAAAACCTTTGAGGGAGTTACCATTGCTCATGGAGCTAGACCTATCTCTCATCTTCAATTTGTGGATGACTCTACCCTTTTAGGTAAAGCTACAATTAAGGAAGCTTCTAATTTTAAGCAAATCATTAGTTGTTTTTCTAAGGCTATTGGGCGGTTCATCAATGAAGACAAATCTAAAGTTATTTTCTTTCACTGCTCTGCTAGACAGGAAGCCATGGTCTTGGATAAATTAAGATATAAGAAGACCTCTCTTCCAATCACTTATTTAGGTATTCCCATAAATATTCAAAGGCGAGAAAAATAAAGATTGGAATTGGTTGTTGGACAAAGTCAAGAAGAAAATTGGAAAGTGGACCAACAAGTGGCTTTCTTATGGGGGTAGAATCACCTTGGTAAAATCAGTCCTTCAAGCTATTCCTATTTATTTTTCTTCCATTTTGAATATCCCAAAGGCTATTCTTCGAGAATTGGATCAAATCAGTCATCGTTTCCTTTGGAGTGGTACTAAGGAGAAAATAAAATGGGCCTTGGTGAATTGGGATACTTTATGTCTTCCTAAGAGTGAAGGGGGGTTAGGATTCCGGTCTTTAATTAATAACAACAAAGCTTTAGCTGCTAAATTATATTGGAGGATGTTGCATAACCCCAATGCTCTTTGGGCCAATAATCTCCGTGCTAATTATGTTGAGAACAAAAGTCCTGAAGACCTTGTTCGCTATCAACTTCCTACCAAAGGTTCTCCCATTTTAGCGAGTTCTTAAGACTGGTGAGGATTTGATAAAGAAAAAATTATTTTGGATCATTCATAATGGTCAACATGCAAATTTTTGGACAGATTCTTGGGATGGTCACAAGCCTTTGATAACTCAGTTTCCCGATTGGAGGCCTTGGATGGAGGAGCGTCAACGAGCTAATTGGATAAAGGTGGGTAATTACTGTCAGTACCATTCTGGTAATTCAAAGGTTGGTAGATATTGGATCCCTATTGAGGACTGGCCTATTCAAATCCCAGAAAGGCAAAGACAAGATATCCAAGGTATCCTTCATATGAGATCCCTCTCTTGGTCCCATGAAAAAGATTGTTTTGGATGGAACAACACTACTAAGGGTGAGTATTCAGTTGCTCAAGGTTATTTGACCTTATGCCATAATAATACCAACCATTCTTCTGACATATTTTCTCAATTGTGGGCTCAAAAGTTCTGGCCTAAGGTGAGGTTCTTTAATTGGCTTTTATTGCATCGTAGGGTGCTTACTAGTGAGCAACTTATGAAGCGTGGTTTTCATGGCCCTTTTAGATGTGAAATGTGTGAAGAGAATGTAGAAAATATCAACCATCTTTTTATTGAGTGTACTTTAGCCTCTGAGCTATGGAGGAGAATGGCAACTTTACTTGGCTTACAGTGGTCCAATTTTTTCACTTTTGAACAGATTTGGAAGGATTGGCCTAATCAAGAGGGTGTTGATCATTTTATTAGGCAGTTAGTTTGGATGGGTTCTACCTTTCTTCTTTGGAATGTTTGGAATGAAAGGAACAACCGAATTTTTAATCAAGATATGAAGGATATTCACTATATTTGGCAAAAGACCATAGCCAACTTAGTTGAATCAGTCCATCATCTCCTTAATCAACCCCAAAACTCCCACCAAATATGGGATCAAGTGATGCAAAGATTGAAGATTAAACCTTCTAATGGAAACCAACTTAAATGGAATGTGAGTATTAGTAAGATGGATAGGACTAGAAATTGGCAACCTCCTCCTAAGGATTTTGGAAAAGTCAATACTGATGGAGCCTCTAGAGGGAACCCTGGAAAAGCCGGTGTGGGAGGAATTGGTAGACTTTCGAGATGGCTCCCTGGTTTTTACTTTTGCTGAGAATTTGGGTATTCTTTCCAATAACCTTGCTGAGGGGTATGGTATCCTTAGAGGCCTTCAAGAGGCTACCAAGGTTGGATGGGAAAAGGTGTTAGTTGAGTCTGACTCTCAACTTATGATTAATCTCTTGAAGACTCCATCTAAGAATCATAAGGTGGATTAGAGAATAAAAAGAATTATTGAGAAAATTCAGTTAATCCAGATGAGATTTTTGAAAGTTGATTACAATCATGTGGTCAGAGATCAAAACAAGAGTGTTGATGCTTTAGCTAATTGGGCTTTGGACAAAGGTGATCTTACTTGTTATGGTCACCCTCCTATATGGTGGGCTTCTCAAATTAGGGAAGCTCTTCTTTCTATCATTTCTTTGGATGGCTCCAGTTCTGAAGGTACCTAGTTTCTTCTTGTTTTTTTTTTGTTTCTCTTTGGTTCATTCAGTTTTTTTAGTTCCCTAGCTCATTCTATTCTTTATTTTGTTTCCTCTATTGATTCTTGCATTAATAGTCTTCTGGTCTAGATAGGTCATTATTTTGTTCATTTTTTTTTTCTTTTGTCTTCTTTGTTTTTTTGTTTTAAGGTGGGTGGGTTCTTTTGTTTTGTTTTGTTTTTGTGTTTTTTGTGTTGTTTTTTGTTGTTCTTGTGTTTTTGTTGTTTTTTTTTTTTTATGTTTATTGTTATTGTTCTTGTGTTTTTTTCGTTCTTGTTCTTGGGTTTCTCTTTGTTTGTGTTATTTAATTTTTTTGTGTGAGTGTTTTCTATGTTTTTTGTTTTTGTTTATTGTCTGTTGTTGGTTGTTTTTATTTTTATTTTATTTATTTTATTTTTTAGGTTTTGGTTGTGTTTATTTTTCATGTTTTTTGGGTTATGTCTTTGTAGTGTTCTGTTGTTTTTGTCTTGTTTGTGTTTTGTTATGTGGTTCTTGTGTTTTTCTATGTGGTTTGTGTTGTGGTTTCTTTTATCTTATTGTGTGTGTTTGGTTGTGCTTTTGGTTTTGACACACTCAAAGAGTTTGTTTTTTATTTTATTTTATTATTTTTGTTGTTATTTTCTTTTTTTTAATTTGGTTTTGTGTGTTTGTTTGCTCCTTGAGTATGTCAAAGGTGGTAGGCCAGGTCCGAGTCCTGGGCGTTCTTGGCGGAATGGATACCCCTGCCTCCTTGGGTCTTACCCGAAAGGGGCATCCCTTTTGGGATGTTTTCCACAAATTAAAAAAAATAATAATAACAAAATGAGCAAATTGACGCACGATATCAAGAGTAAGAAGACAACCATATTAATAATAAATAGAAAAAGAAATTTGCTTGTTATTCTTGCCAGGTATATTGCTCACTGTCCCGTTCAAGCACATTGTCACTTACTCGTATAAACACTAAAATAAATCAATATAACCCTCTTATACATTAATTTATTTGGAGTGAAATACGTTCATTTTTTTAATATGAATATATTTTCATCTTTAACAATTACGTAAAGATGTTAGACATTTTTTCCTAGGTTTTTACCTTCGAATACAGGTCAAATCATTGAAGTTGTCTCTATAATCCTTGATTCTCTTTGGTAAACGTGGCCCAGAGACCCGGTGGCAAGCTGCTTCTATAACCCTTGACTCTCCTTGGTAAAGGTGGCCCAGGTCAAATCATTGAAGCTGCCTCCATAACCCTTGACTCTCTTTGGTAAACATGGCCCAGAGTGAGGGAGACCCCTGTGGCAAGCTGCCTCTATAACCCTTGACTTTCCTCGGTAAACATGGCCCAGGTCAAATCATTGAAGTTGCTTCTATAATCCTTAACTCTCTTTGGTAAACTTGGCCTAGAGAGTTAGGGAGACCCCGGTGGCAAGTTGCCTCTATAACCCTCCACCATAACCCTTACCCTTGACTCTCCTTGGTAAACGTGGCCCAAAGTGAAAGAGACCCCAATAGTAGCTCAGGGTTGATCCCACCGTCATCATGTTTGTTTGCACTTAGCAAACTCAAATCAAACTACTACCTTTGCCCTTATTAAACATAACCAGGTTTAAACCTAAATCTCCTCTTAATAAATGTCCAAAATCTTACCAATTCACCTAAATCTTCGAAACAAATATACCCAACTTATACCAACAAACTAAAGGGCGGGAGTTAAAACGGTTAAACCCAATTCCTCAAAGCGCTCCGCACCTGATCGAAAGTTAATAAGATCAATTACGATATTTTGTTATCCGTTAATATTTATTTTATAGACGTGTCACCATCCAAAGGTCGCCATCTATCCTCTCAGAAGCCAAAACAACCAAGTGGCACTGCGCCCTCGCATGTTAGTCTTCTCGTGAAATGTGCCCGTTACTGACGGGTCACCAAACCAGGTTTCAGGAGATATCCTCTTCCACGCACAGAAAATTACAAATGTTCAAATTTGACCCGTAAGGTTTATCAAGGCCAAACAATAGTTCTTTTGAAGTAGTATTATAATTTTTGACAGTTACTTCCAAATTTACGTCTTCTAACTTTCGTTCATTTGACTTTCGATCTGGACTGTGTAAATGGGCCTTCTTCGAAGCTCAGGATTTGTGGAGATGATGGATGTAATGTTGGTCATTGTTGGACTGATCGATGCATCAGTTTGTATGCACCAAAGGCCAACCTGAATGCATGTTAAAACCTGCTGTTGCACCTCCTCTTCAAAGCAGTATGCGGTTAGTACATAATCGACCATATTCAGTATGTCTCCTCCATCATACATTTGTCTCCACGCCTGTTATCACACATTCACATACTTTGGCTCATTGAGAAAAATAACCAAAGCCTAAATAGTTGGTGGGAAATTATATGTCTTACCCTTTCCAATAGGCTATGCATCTTCCACAGAATTTTTGTATCTGTTTCTTTCCTTCCACTCACAATCTCAAGGAGCAGCACTCCAAAACTATAAACATCGGCCTTTACAGAGAGGTGCCCTCCCATTGCATATTCTGGAGCCATGTAACCACTGCACCATGTCAAAATTGAATTAAAACCTACATATATACACAGACAAACAAACAAGAAAAAACTCTCCAAAGTCTACGGATTCCTTAATGTTGGAATAAAGGTCTTACCATGTTCCTGCAACTCTTGTTTGGACAGAGATTTTATCTTCAGGGAAAAGTATAGCAAACCCAAAATCGGCTATCTTCGGAGTCAAATTTTCATCAAGTAAAATGTTGCTTGCTTTAATGTCTCTATGAATGATTCGCACTGGTGAATGTTCATGAAGATAAAGAAGGCCATGAGCTATTCCAGTTATAATGGTATACCGTTGCTGCCAGTCTAATTTCCTGCGCTTTTCTCTGTCTGAGTCTGCATTTTCAGATTTGAAATTTAGCCACAACGAGACTCGGCTTCTCATTTTCATTTCATATGAATTTCAAAATTTAATTGATAAATAAGATCAAAGATAACTCACTGAAAAGAAAGAAGTCTAGGCTCTTGTTTGACAAGTAATCATAGACAAGGAACTTTTTTTTTCCTTCAGCACAACATCCAAGCAGATTCAGAGTGTTTTGATGTTGTACATTAGCTAGAAGTTTGACTTCATTCTTGAATTCCCTTTTCCCTTGCCTTGATTTTGCGGATAATACCTTCACCGCTATCTCCTTCCCGTCTGTAGTCGTTCCCTGACAGATCAAAACAACCATAGCAATGCTTTCACCATTTCCCGAAAATGCCTTTAGATCTAGCATACGCTATAATCCCACCTTGTATACTGTGCAAAAAGCCTCCCTCTCCAAGCTTGTTATTTTCATGGAAGTTTCTTGTTGCTTCTGTCAACACTTCCAAGCGGAAAATGAAACTTTCCTCCATCTTAGTCCCAAAGGCGGAGTTTCTTCGTGCAGCTCTTTAACAGAGCTTGAGCCTTGTTTTGTAGAACAACATGGCTCCACAATTTTCATAGCTGACAACAAACATGTTCTGCAATCTTTGGCGGATATATCTCTCCAACACTAGACTAGACCATACACCTGGGCGGCGGAAGAATAATTACTTGAGCCTGCTGCGAACCCCTTAACATAAGCTTTTTCTGACAGATTGGAAAGAAGATAGGATGTTGTATTGTTGAAAGCAGGAACATCTACTGTGATATTCTTTGTGATGATGTAGTCCCCGTCTAGCTTTGAAAAGAAACTAAAGTTTTCATGACCCAAAAAGCGCCTATCCATCCACACTATGCTGCCTGTGACATTGCCACAAAGTTCTTGAAATTTATTATTTGCTTCCTGTGAACAAAGTGCGCACTTCTGTTTCGGCATGTTACTGATACACTGGAGAACTCCATAAACCTTGTCCGGAGTATGGCCGGATGAAGAAGTATTAAATCCTGTCTGAGGTGTATGCAAAAGCAGGTCATCCATAACCATTTTTAAATTGTCCGAAAATCTACCGTCGTCGATGGAATATGTGCCGCTAGCGGCGTCATTGCAATCAGAGAGTTGCACCTCATATGGTACGGATGGAAAAACAGTAACAAGCATTAAACCCACATAAAAAAGATTAACAGATTTTTTGTGAAGATTAGCAAAACAAGAGTTAAACAATTAAGTCTAGAGTCCCTCGGATCGGGGGAAAAAATTTTAATTCGTGTTTGGGGTGGTTTCTGTGGCTCCTGGTTCCGGGTGTCCTTTCTGTTTCCAGGTTCCTGTTGTTTCTTCGTTTGGCGCTTCAAATTTGATTTTGCTCTTGTGAGCGGCAAATCTCGATCCGTTCCCCTGGGCTGTGGTGTGGACGGGAATCGGTTTTCGATTTTTGCTTTCTCCTGTTTCTGCTCTTGTATCTCAAATTTAAACTAGCTCGGTCCGTTTTATCGGAGGCGTTTTGGGCAGGAAGTACGTTTTCCTGTTCTCCAGGTTCTCCACTTTCCTCTGGATTTTCTAGTTCTCCGAGATCTCCTGGTTCCCTGTCTCGTTGTCGGTTTTACACTTTCCACTAGATTTTCTAGTTCTCCAAGATCTCCTGGATCCCTGTCTCGTTGTCGGTTCTCCACTTTCTTCTGGAATTTCTAGTTCTTCGAGATCTCTTGTATCCCTGTCTTATTTTGATTTTCGTTGAGCCCTTCTTATTTTGATTTTCACTTGGTAGAAATGGTTTTTTTAATGTATCTTATTGGTTTCTATTTATAGAGGGCTTTTTGATTGATAATGCAGTTTTCCAAATCTCATAAGATCTATTCCAAAATTCTAAAAGTTTCCTATAACATTTTTCAATGTTATACATGATGCTTGATTTCATTTTTAATCAACAGTCTAAAACTTATAAAGATTCGTTTGCTAAAATTAAAACAAAAATAAGCTTAGATTAACTAAGATCAAACTTACACCAAAACAATGCTATATAATGTTTTTGGGAGGTGCTGGTCTCAACGGGTCCCTTTTTCCTTAAGGGCGAGCTCACGTTCAGATGGGAGGGTATAATTGCCCTCCCACCGTTTATGCATTTTTTTGAGCTTTTATTTTTGGCAAAACAAAAGTTTAAGGGTTCATCAAACATAGTTTATCAATTTTTCTAAATCTAATTTTATGTGTTAATTTATGCAAACATCTAAGGTTTTCGACTAACTTAATGTTTAAATGTAAAAGATGATAATGTAGATATAAAAGACAAAAGCCCTACATGCAATTTTGTTTCTTGAGACTAGTTCTAAGATTTATTTTTGCAAAATAAATTCTTTTTTTCTTTTCTATATTTCAAACAAAGAAGCAAGAAGACAGAGCTAGCCTAATGCAATTATATATATGATTTTGATTTGGATGTCTAAAGAGATAAAAACAAGAAACCAAAGATAAGCTAAAAAGAGGTTTTTTAATATCGCTTTTAATTTTAGTGTTCTAAAATATTGATGTAAATTTTATAAAAGTAAAATGCACCAAGCAAATAATGCAAGAATACAAGGGCTACCTAGGTATGCTTTTAACATTTTATGGAAACTAATCCTAAAGTAAGAAAGTAAAATCTCTTTCACTTTTCTTTTGAGCAGGTGGAAGAGGGACCCAAGAAAGCAAAGAAAAATCTAGATGCAAAATTATGCTAAAGGACCTAATTAAGATTATTTCCTTTTTTTTATTAATGTCTTTGTTGTCTTAAAATGAAAATAGAAAAATAGAAAATAATCAACAAATAGGAAATGTAAAGCAATAATAGAAAATGCCCACCTATTCTAGTGGTCAAGACAAATCTGTCGCATGTGGAGGAAACCGTTGCCTACACGAAATCATCGTCTACAACTCCTTCAGATGAAAAATTTGTTAAGATCTACAAAAAGAAAACACTCAAAGGGTTTTCCAAACAACCAGAGATTCCCAACTATCTAGAAGGCACAATCAAACCCTTGAATGTGTATGAAAAAAAAAAAAACTTGAAATGGATGTTGTATCATCTGTCATGAATCCTTCACCTAAAGATATGTTGGATGGTAGATTCACACCATAATTAGGATCTATATGATTTAGAAATTAAAAACATATTTTGGAAGTTGAATGCAATAGTGATATCATGAATTCATCACCTGAAGATGCAATGGGTGGCAAATTTGATTTGGATAGTAAATTAAGAGCTACAAGGGGGCAGGAAATGGTTGAGGTAATGTGGGATCAAGCTATGAGAGACCAATAGGGTAGAAAATGATCTTGAGTTGGCCTAAAAGCTAATCCAAATACCCTTAGCTAAAAAATTCCTACCTAACATGGATATAGGAGAAAATTTGCTCTTTGTGGGTGAGGGAACATAATAGGGGTTTCAATCAAGTGATGTATGCATAGATATTAAGTCTAAAAGGGATAGTAATTCTATGGGAGGGGTTAAGTAAGAAGGGAAAACAATATGCATTGAGGATTGGGTAGCGGGGAGGACTTCGAAATAAATCCATCGTTGAATAGATTTTAGATGGAAGATTCGCTATAGAGGGAAATAAACTTGAAACAAACGTTGTAGAGTAGATGTAATCCTACAATTTGGGTGCTAGGTGTTGTGGTTGTTGACCTATGGACCTACATAATGCTTCCTAATATCTTACAAAACAAGCTTATGCATCACACACTAGACAATACTTGTTATGAAAAAATGAAGATGATAAATAAACAAGAATGATGGAAATGCAATAAGGATGGAATCAAATGATAGCAAACTAAAATAAAATATAAGGCAACAAAATAGAGGAATCAGATCCTCAAAATTCTAAAACCTTGTTGATCATCCTTTGCTAAAGCTCATCAAAATTCTTTTTAGAGAACCTTCGAATGCAATCTAAGCAGTCATTTGTTACCTTCATAAGTCATGCTAAAATGCTTCCCCATAGGTTCCTTTTATAGGAAAAGGTGGGCACCTAGGGGGTGAGGTGTTAGGTTGTGGTCAGTTAGAAAGTGTTGATTACTAGTTAGCTTCCATGATTGGTAGTTCAATATTTTATTGGGAATTATGCAAGTTTGATTGCTTGTTTGATTTCTAGTTGGGATATGTTGATTAATGATTGATTGATGAGTTAATAGGTCTTGATTAGTAGATGACTAAGTTGTATGGTGATGCCCAAAGAGTTAAATTCTAGTGACAATAAGTTGTAGGCAAGCAAGGACGTTGGTTGCATGCCTAAAATGAATTTGTCACCTTTGAATTCATTGCCAACAAATACATTACTTGGTGGATTCAAACTTCTATCTATTGTAGACCTAGTTTTAACGAGGTAGAAATTAGACAGGAAAACTTAGTTTTGCAAATCCTCCACCTAAGATGGTAGATGCGAATTCATTTTTAGATAGTGAGTTTGCATAAGGTTAACCAAATTCCAAATTTTGGGTTCGAGGATGTGAACCATAGTTAGTTGGATTACTTGGTGAATCAATAATGAGATTGGTTTGGTTGGCCCCTATTGCATTGCTCCTACACACCAAACTCTCTATGCAACAAGTTTTATCTATCTTGGTTGTTATCGTCCTTTACTAAGCTTAATTGAATCCACTTCCCTAGCACATGTAGTGCTTCCTCACATATTTTGGCCTCCCAATTGTGATAGAGTCCCTAGTGGTGTTGCAATGTTGGTTTATCCACACAATTTGGAACTGTGACTCGCCATGATTCTCTGTTAGCTATCCAAATCACCATGGCATATTGTGAGGGTCTTGAAGGTGGAATTAATATGACACCTTAACTCACTAGCTAATTTTACTTCTACTATTGATGTTTTCATTGTTGTTGCAGTTGCATACCTAATTGTTGCCACAAATACTCCAATTGTATTTGCCTCTTCTCTTTCCTAACCGCTTCTCAGCACTAGGAAACTATTCCTCTGCTTCATTAATATCTTCACTTGCCTTAGCCAAGACATCTCTTTCACGTCCATATTCTTATAATGATTCTTGTACTTTTCTCTTCTTCATTGTCATATTCTTCTTCCCTAAGGCTACTTTTCCCATTGGTCCAACCTTCATCAATGGAGCAACATGTACCCAACAAAAAAAAGTAGGCATGCCTTTTGGTATGGTATGTGGAGGATTCAGTCCTAGAAACTAAATCTTTTCATGTGATGTTGCATCTAGAAGTAATGCAATGGTATGGAAAGCCATTGAAAATTCTTTGTATATTGTAATAGAAAATTTTGTATGCACTCAAACATTTTTTTTCCCAATCATGTTATTCTTTGGTCATCACATCTTCCATATATAGTATGATTCAAGTGGGCATATCCAAGATTATATATTTGTTGAATGCTTTGGACATAATTTTGTTCATCCTACACCAAAATTCATCTAACTTTAGATATTGCATATTTAATCTACAACTCCCATGCTTTGCTAGCTTTACGAATTTTGTTGAACTAAGATTGGTGATTTTATCAATGAAGCTCCTCAAGTGGTAGGGCCCCACTCTCTCCTTCACTAGTTTTGTTAAAGTCGATAAGCCATATACCCTATGAAAAATATATAGAAAAAATAACACATGTACTTCCTTATCACCAAGCAACACTCTGCTCTGCTTTCTCTCATCATCATAATTCTACAACATCTTCAATAGGTATGGTTTGAAAACATCCTTTTCAAACCTAGGAATCTATAAAATAAACTATCCTCCCACATTCTAAAATGTGGTCTCCAACTAATTATCCTTTGGGTGCTCCAACCACCACATCTTACAAAATTCTCTCATAGGTATTGTCTAGGTGATTTATTCTAAGGGAATATGTATTTGCTTCTTCCACTTAATATTTAGTTACGATGAAACTATTGATTCTTTACATCTACCTTGCATTTCATCTGATGTTCTAGTTCTTGACCTTGATCATGATTTCCCTTAGTGTTTTCATGATCCCTTGTTTAGCGTTCATCTCGTGCTCGCTCTCTCTACCACATGCGCATTCATGTTGGCTTCTCCTAATGCCAACTCTAGTGCTTCCTCCACATGTATGAGGTCCTACCCACAACATATCTTCAGGTGGAAATATTCTTTACAACTCCACTCAGTTGATCCTCTCATAAATCCTTGGCCTCCTTTGCATTCCTTCTATAGTCAACTTCATTGGCTTTAGATTTAGAAAACTTTTGGTAATAATTAATTCCAACTATTTTTTGGATGATTTGACTTCAACTCACAGCTCCATGTGGAACACTTGTTGTCCATACCTTCTCATTTTGTGTGCCTTTTTTTGTAACTAATTGTATGACTTTGACTATTTGTATGCTTCTCTAGATGGTCCAATTCTAAACAACATAGTCTCTATTGACCTAATTATAGACAACCTAGCTTAATATGGTTTGGTCTCACAAGGACCTATCTTCAACAAATTGAATCTAGATGATTTTTGTGACTTCCCAACATCTGTACGATAATTTCCTCCACACCTCAAATGACCCATACTTCTCCTTTCAGCCATGTTTTTCTGTTTAGACAACATTCCATATGGTTTGACAACCCATACGATTTATGAAAAATAATTTGCAACGGTCTTTCAATATTATTTTTGCACACTTCATCCTTTTGGATTTCTTCTATCTTTAACAACTCTAGATTTTTTCTACAATATTTCTACCTCCAAAATAAAATAAACTTATATTGGCAATGGGGAGGATTTTGAAAAAAAACCTCCAACACAATATATTCTTCTTCACTTCAACTTATTTTGTCTTCAATGTAGTTTTCTCTTCCCAAAATGCAACTGTTATCTTCTTTAGGGTAATCTTCATCCTCTACATTGCAACTCCATATTTATCCTATGAAATAGTTGATGCCAAGAATACTTCCATCTATACAGTATGCATATTGTTGCACCCTTAGTGCTTTGCTATTGCTTCTATTTGCCCATTTCTAATGTTGAGCATTTGGATGCACATGTGCAAGCTCTTAGTATCTATTTATAGGATGAAAAGTAGTAGGGGGACACTTGGATTACATGCGACAACTACCTCTTTAACCTTAATTATCATTTCATATTTCCAAACAAATTTTCATGCAACTGGACATTCTGCATGTTTTATCTTATCAACATTATTTTTGTGACCTTGTATATAGTGGGTCCATTCTATTTCTATATGACAATGCTTTATATTTTTCCTTTTTTTCTATATTTTTCTCTTTTTGACTTGGATGGCCTAGGTATCCAAAAGGTCTACTTGGCTATCTAGATGGCCCTTCTATCTAATATGGGTAACTCTTGCCCAAAAGGCCTTCCATGCAAACTTGGATGGCCCATTCTAGCTAACTTCCTTCTTGCTCATCTTGTTGGTCTGATAGAGTGCTATTTTGGATAACCTTGGATGCTAGTTGACCCACCTCATCATCTTGTCTTTTCCATTGTTAAACTCCTTATGATGATTATAGGCAGTAAATACACCTCCCAGAAGAAGAAGAAGTGAACATTGGATTTGCACAATTTTTCTAATTGTCAATTTTGTTAGGTGTATGGTTTGTCAAAATGTACAACATGGAGGGTTTTGTCTAATTGTACAAAGGAGAGTTAGAAAACGTACAATTGGGTGTAATTGTACAAAGTTATAAAAAGTGCAATTAGAAATTAAAGTTAAATTAGGTGAAATGTGCATTTAAGGTGAATTTGATAATAATCAAATTAGACTTAGGAAGACCTTAATGCAAGTTTATTGTTACGGGGATGGTAGTTGTCTCAGGAACCACTTTGAAATGGCCGGAGCAGGCATTATAAGGACCCAAATTCAATTTTGATGGTTGTTCATTGTTATCCATTGTTGATTCATTATGTTGGTTCATGTTTGTTGTGATTCATTGTGATTGTTCATCATGGTTCATGTTGGTACAAAGATTGTTCATTGATTGTTCATGGTAATTGTACATATCCAACCATAATAATAAAACAGTATTATAGTTGTGAGTTATTGTGAATTCCTTTGTACATTTGAATGGTAATTCCTGTTTATGCATTATGTGCAAGTATGGCCAGAGTGGTGTGGAATATGGACATTGTGGCAATGGAATAGTGTTAATTAATAACTCATAACCCTAGAGAATGTTGAGGAATTGATTTTAGATATTATTATTGTTGTACAAAGATGTCATTATGTAGTTGTACAATTTTTGGAAATGTTGGTATTGATAATAATTCATTGACACTGAATTAGGGTTTACATGTTAGAGGAAAAGTTAGCAATTACAATAGAAAAAGATCCCAAAACTTATTCTAAAGAAAGTGTGATGCAAATTGGAAAATCTGTGAATGGAAATTTCAACAAGGGTTTGGTGAAATTGTACATCCTGTGTCGCTTGCCTAATTTGAAATGAAATTGCATGGTTAAAACTTACCATTTATGGAAATTTGATGTTTTCAAGAAATCTATTACAAAACTGATCGATTTGAGTTACAAAACCACTTTTAGTGAATTGACTAAGTGGAAAATCATACAAGTTGTAGTGTTGTATGATTTGGATTGTACAACTGTATGATTTGCAGTCCGTACAAGTAATTTTGAGAAGTTTGCAAACCGTACAAGGCAAATTGTACACCTTGTACGATTTGGGTGAAAGTTGTTACAAAACCTTGGAAATCATTTCCAACCCTTCTAAATCACCTCCCCTTCCAAGAATATTGCACCCTGTTCTACAATGGTATTCTAGGCTTTGGTTCAATTCTTTAACCCTTCACTCCTTTGACAACTCAACTTCTTCTAACAACTTGACTTCTCTATCCTCGGTTTCCCTACTTTTATCAAATGCCCTTGTCCCATTACTATGTTTAGATGATATCAACACAAAGCAAAATGTCATTGCAAGTGAAGTCATGGTGGCCAAGAGACCCTATCGTCTAAAGGATAATCGAAGGGACTATGTCGTTTAGAACCTATTGTTGTTATCTTTGACAACGGGAGTCACCAACAAGAGATAGCTGATTTGAAGTTGTTAACTAGTGTCCTTCCTTATGTGTCATCATTGGTGAAGAGACTATCAACTAAATAAAGGCCATCACAACTTGGTGTTAACATGGATTTTTGAAGAAATTGTCGACGAAGAATGTTGTATTGGAGTATTTTGTCTTGATTGTATGTTGCCATCAACTCGAATTTTCTAACCAAAAATCAATCATTATCTATTGTGTCAGTTTTAGAACTAGTTCACTCACTTGTCACTACATCAGGTATTGTGAAGGTTGTTGTAGGAAAATGTCAAGAAGAAGGATGTTGAATTGAAATATTTGCATTTATAAAAAATTGAAGATCTAGAAAATGAAAATAAAAAATTCAAATAATTTATGAAAAATGATGTAGGTATCCAACAACTCGAGATAAGAATTGAATCTCTTTATAAACTCTCAAACTCTAAAGAAAAAAATTATAATTTATCAAAGATAAAAGATCCAATACAACTTCTTATGTTCAAAAAGAAAAAAATTATTTATTACACGTTATAATTTTATCCTTTAAATTTATGGATTTAAATCATGTCATCCGCGGATATATTAATGAATCAAATTACAATATTATTCAATTAGATGCAAAGTTGATCACAATGCATAGGTTACGCCCCTGCAATTACCGTTGCAACGTTAATACTAAAATTTCATATAATTTCATATGCAAAAGGCATTCTTTCAATAAAAGTGAGCATAGTTTAATTTTTTATATAAATTAAATGTAATGTTTAATCGAAATAACTTTAGAGACAACTTGGAAAGTTATCAGCAGGAGGGAGTGGTTTTTTTAATTAAAATACAAATATAATGGGTAGGACAACTTTCAGGCTCTTCGATCGAGTTGCGAGTACTATGCGAACTTAGCGCTGGACGCTAAACTTCCCCCAAAAGGCAGACGTCGAATTTAAACGTTTTTCCTTAGCGTAACAGTGCCACCGTCGCGATTACCGGTCAACTTTATGTGATTCAATAATCTATAAAGTTATAAAATAATATGATAAATTTAATATTCCTGTTTTAAACTCAAATCAAATAAAAAATGAGATTACTTTATGTGCAGAAGAAAATAAATCCTGTGCTTATAATTGATTTAATTTATTGACATTAAAGCTTGGAACGCAGCTTTAGACGGACAAGAAGTGGGAATCTTCAATTCGGTCAATTCTCAACTCTCCTTTTCGGTATCTTCCCGTCTCCCGTTGTTAGCGGTATGGTATAAATTTGACTTGTAGATAATAATGCATGGTTTATAGCTCGAAGATTCAGAGAAAGGTGCACGAAAGACAAATAACAATTTGCGTCCGGTCTCAAAACCATATCCTACACGTGATATATGTTTTCACATCTTTTCTACATTTGAGCCAATACGTGTCAAAAGAGTTTTGGACTGAGCTTGCATCTATCTCTCGCGATTTCCTCCGTTTACCACCAACGCCTGAAAAATAACACCGCGCCATTGCCGACTCGAAGTTAGCTCCGGACAGAGAAGAGTTTTAACATGGGGGCGAGCTTACATGGTTGAAATTTCTTCTATCGTCATTCTTGCACAAAAACGACGATTCTACTTTGTTTTGCATTACTATTTATTGGTATTTTCCCCAATTCAGTGGTATCTAAGCTGCGATCGTACAAATGCAGTAACGGAACTGCTTCCGATAGCACGTTTGAGGACAATTTGAGTGCAGTCATAGCTGATCTACTTCGAAATACACCGCAGACGGGGTTCAACACTTCTTCCCATGGCCATGCTCCTTACAAGGTCTACGGCCTCCTCCAATGCTGGGGCAACGTATCCCCACAAGACTGTGCAAGCTGTTTGAAGGAAGCAAATAGTTTAGCTCGTGATCTTTGCCCTGTCACCATGGGGGCTTCCGTGTGGACAGATATGTGCTTCTTGCGCTATGGTAGCTCCAATTTCTTTTCGAAGCTAGACATGCGTGGACATAACATCGTAAACGCAGAGGATATCACAACCGATCTGGACGCTTTCAAGAACACCACTTCTAGCCTTTTGTCGAACCTCTGCCGTGAAGCTTATGACCCTGCAAACAAGGGTTTCGCGATGGGATCGCTGAACTTTTCTACTGTGGACAAAGTAGTTTACGGTCGGGTACAATGTTTGAGAGATATCTCCATACAAGATTGCAGATCGTGCTTGTCCTATGCACTGAAAAATCTAGAGCAGTGTTGTTCTGCAAAAGAGGGAGCTCAATACCTGTCAGAGAGCTGCACAGTCCGATATGAGACATACCCCTTTTATACAATTCCACGCTTGCCGCCTCTTCATGGACCACATAGTATGCACATCACTTTTATATTCTTCTTTCAATAGATTATATGTGACAAAGGGATATTAACAATAAATGTCTGCGTTACAGGGAAGTCCTCAAAGAATTTACCCCTAATATTGGGGGTTGCGGGAGGTGTGATTCTGCTGTTGGCAGCCTTTCTGTTTGGAATGCCGAGTAAAATGAGATCCGCCATTTCTGGACGGCTAATTCGTCTTGTTTGGAGGAACCAAGGTACTCTTCTCTTGTGCCGTATGAGGATTTATAACACTGACGTCATCAATTTCGATCTCATCATTGTGTTCCAGATATGTATGAGCAAGACCCGGCATCAGGGCTTCTTAAACATGAGCGACATCTTATGTTTAGCTTGAAAACATTGAAGAAAGCAACGGGAAATTTTGACACTCGAAACAAGCTTGGGGAAGGAGGGTTCGGTGTCGTGTATAAGGTAAGTACTGTAGTGGATTCCTCCATCTCTTCTAAGATGTTCAAGGGATTGTTTCTAGGAATTGGGATGAGTCTATTGCTCTCAATATCACTCTCTGTTTGAACTTTCAGGGAACTATTAGGGACGGTAAGGAGATCGCAGTTAAGAAACTTTCTGCAGTATCTAGACAAGGTAAAAATGAATTTATGAACGAAGTGAAGCTTGTTGCAAATATTCAACATCGGAACCTTGTAAAGCTCCTGGGATGCTGCACTGAGGGAGAAGAAAGGTTGCTGGTTTATGAGTATTTGCAAAACAAGAGTCTTGACAGATTTGTCTTTGGTAAGTTCATTTGAAATAGATTCGAAAGAGATTAACTATGACTAAATATTGAAATTGATAGTACATACCCACACATTCTAATTCTGAATTAGATTTGAGATTGGGAGCACAGACCCAGACCCCCTGACGTTGAATGACTTTTGAAATTGGAGAACAGAACCAGACCCAGAAAAGCGGGGACTGTTAGATTGGAACAAGCGCTATCACATTATAATGGGAATAGCTCGCGGTCTGCTTTACCTTCACGAGGATTCACAGATACGAATCATTCACAGAGATATTAAAGCAAACAATATTCTGTTGGATGAGAATTTGAATCCAAAGATAGCAGACTTCGGCTTGGCGAGACTTTTCCCAGACAATGAGACTTGTGTCCAAACAAGAGTTGCAGGAACATAGTAAGTACGGGAACAACATTGTTTCTTGATATATTATCGATGATTCATTGAGTGTCACAATTCGTAAATGAAGCGACTTTTGATGTGCAGCGGCTACATGGCTCCAGAATACGCGATGCGAGGGCAGCTATCCTTAAAAGCGGACGTTTATAGTTTTGGAGTTTTACTTCTAGAAATTCTGAGTGGAAGAAAAAGCACCGATACCAATCTTCTGTGCGAAATTCAAAGCCTATTGGAATGGGTAAGCACTTACAATTTCGAAAGGCAAATATGTTGATGGAATTAAAAACAACTAAGCTATGTGAATGTATTTTTGATGCAGGCATGGAAACTATACAAGGATGGAAATGTTATGAATATTATGGATTGGACAATTAGGGAGTGTTGCTCCGAGGAGGAAACCTTAAGATGCATTCGCGTTGGGTTTCTGTGCGTACAATCTGATCCAGCGATCCGTCCAAATATCTCTAGCGTCATCAAGATGATGTCCGGCGAGACACTGGTATTGCCAAATCCAATAAAGCCTGCATTTGTAAGTGTTAGCAAGAAGTGTGGTTCAACTTCACCGTCTCGTTCGATTTCGAGGCTTCACGAGCATGAATAGGAGGAAACTTCGCGGACATCTGCAAGCACGTTTATAATCACCTGTCCATCTGCTTTTCCGCCTGGCCCAGTCGTTATGATTCCTTCCACGAATCAAGTATCCGTTCGTGAAAGTCACGTCGTAGGACACGTAAATAGGAAGAATATTATATTATTTGATACAAGTTGATGTTAATATATTTTTATGGTATGTATGGTATAATATAAATATTAAAATAGGATTTGTTTTTCCAATTTAGGAATGTGATTTATATATTTTTTAAAAAAAGGTTTTATGTGTTATATGAATGTAGGTGTGCAAGTGTATAATATGAAAAAGTGTACATGTCATGTAATTAAGTGTGTAAATACGTAATTTGAAAAAGTGTAGAAGTGTCAAGTGTACATATAGAAGTATAAGTGTTATAGAGCTAAGTGTGCAAGTAATTAGAGAGTCAAGAGTCATTTATAAGCGATAAGATGTGAAGCCAAAAGACATGTGAGAGTTGTCCATAAAATAGGAAAAGATATATCTCTCATATATGTGAGGGAAACAATAGTCAAGTACTTGAAAAGTCATCTTTGTATGGTTTTATTATGGAGACAAAGTTCCATTTATTATAAGAGAATAAGATCACATTCATGCGTTAATAATGTTGAAGTTTGTATGCATATTTTAAGCAATTCTACTATAGGTTTTCTTCATGTTATTACATAAATGTTGGACATTTATATTCATATTTGTCATTTTTTATGAATATTAATATTATTTATGTTGGCCATCTTATATGTCGATTGCTCTTATATTTGAGTTTAATCAAGATCCAAAATATTGGGACTAAAATAATTTGGCTTAAAGGCCAACAATGGTATCAGAGCTACTTCGAGTAGACTCTATTGCTAGCATTAGAGGAAGTCTTTAGTGTGAATTTATATTTAAAGTCACGTGAAGAAAATGTAAATTTATATTACTATAAATTTTGAATTTACAAATTGATATATGATAAAGGTCCAATTATTATATGTTGGAGTCTTTCCACTCTAAAAAAAAGTGAAGACTAGGACTCAACTTGAAGAATTGATTAAGGGGACAAATCAAAAGTCACCTTGATTTTTTGGATTCTCTTTGAAGATAGAGAACCACATATTGAGTGGCCAAAATCCATCTAAAAATATATATATAGCAGTTTAAATTTTGGGCATCTTTGACCCTGACAAGATAGCACATACATAAGGTTACAATCTCAAGAAGGTTGTAAAAGAATATAGAACCTAGACAAGTACTTGAGAAGAAGATAGAAGAACTTAGGCTAAAACTTCAGAAGAAGATAGAGGAACTCAGGCTAGAATTTGAGAAAAAAGAAAAAGAAAATAGAAAAACTTAGGCTAGAACTGACGAAAAAGAAGAAGAAAATAGAAGAACTTAGGTTTGAACCTGAGAAAAAGAAGAAGATAGAAGAACTCGACCTTGAACCTGAGAAAAGGAAAAATAAAATAGAAGAGCACAAGCAAGATATTGAGTAGAAAAGAAAAGAAAGAGGAGAAAGCATTAAAGCTTTCCAAAGCATATTTTGAAAGATAAATCAAAGCAGCAAAGTAGAGAAGGATAAAAAGTTAGAGCACTAAGTTTTAGATAAAGTATTGGACACAAATTTATCCAATCAATGCACTTGAGTCAGATAAGTAAGCTAGAGCGCCTGAGTAAGATAAGCAAGTTAGAGCACTTGAGTAAGATAAGCAAGCCAACATGCCTAAGTAAGATAAGAAAACCATAGCACTAATATTTCCTAAGTAGATCAGTTCAATCAAGTTGTAAGCTATAGCGTCTAATTAGTTTATGAGTAGATCAGTTCAGTTGAAGCACAAGCTACAGTGTCAAAAATATTATCTCTAGAGGAGGATATCAAAGAACTAGTTTGAATGTTTTTCTTTGTGATTCTTTCCAATCCTTATTGCTATAGGTAGAGCAATTAACGTATAGGTGACATAGAAGGCATATTGGAAGTGAAATACTTGTATGAAAGCTATACACAAGTGTAATGCCCATTACAGTTTATTGTACTACTTCAACATGTATCTATTAGAGTGGAATATTGATTGGCTATGAACGTTTCAAAATGACATATACATTTGAGAAGATTTTACCCTAATTTACCAAGCAAAATGTAAGGTAAGAGATATTGGTTGATTGATGTTAAACATAATAAGATTCTCTCAAGAAATTATAGAGCATCTTTTACTTCAAGATCATCAAATTAAGGATTACTTATTTTTCTAAAAAGACAAGAAAAATGAATCAAACATAGTCCAAGATTATTTTACAACAGCATAGAAGGGAAAAAAAAAATCATGTATAAACACAAAATCAAAGATGAAGAGATATTGAAGACTAAATTTTTTAATAACCAAATAATATATAGAACAACTTTGAGGCTCTTCGATCGAGTTGAGTGTACTAGAATCCTATGCTGGACTATCAACTACCCCGAAAGGTTGACAGTCCAATTTAAACGTTTTTCCGTAGCATAAAAGTGCCACCGTCGGGATGACCGGTCAACTTTATGTAATTTAATAATCGATAAAGTTATAAAATAATATAATAAATATAATATTCAAATCAAATTAGGATTACCATATGTGCAGAAGATAATAAATCCTGTACTTAATTGATTTAATTGTATTGCCATTAAGGCTGGGAACGCAGCTTTAGACGGATAAGAAGTAAGGAATTATTTTTGGTTAAGGTGTGTGGGAAACATATACGACTGACGCTGACGCTTAGGATAATGTGAAAATTTTCAATTCAGTCAATTTTCAAACTCTACTTTTAGGTATCTTCCCGTGTATCTTACCGTCTCCCGTTCTTAGTGGTGTGGATTGTGACAAAAACATTGACTTTTAACCATGGTTGTCTGGTAGGCGCAATTATAGCTGGAAGATCTTAGAAACGTGAACGAAATTCAAGGAGTTGGAGTTGGACCCAATGACAATTTGCGTCCGGTCTCAAAATAATTTCCTCCCCGTGATAAATGTTTTCACATCCTTTGTTCCTACATTTGACCCAATCCGTGTCAAAAGAGGTTTGGGCTTAATTTTCATCTATCTCGTGTGATTTCCTCCGTGTACCACCAAGGCCTGAAAAAAATCACTACGCCATTGCCGACTGCGCTAAAACTCGAAGTCAGCTCTCGACAGAGAAGAGTTTAAACATGGCGACGAGTTTACATGGTTGGAATTTGTTCTATCGCCATTCTTGCACAAAAGCGACGATTCTACTTTATATTTTGCATAGCTATTTATCAGTATTTTCCCTAATTTAGTGGTATCTAAGCTGCGATACCACATATGCAGTAACGGGACTGCTTCCGATAACACGTTTGAGTTCAATTTGAATAGAATCATAGATGATCTACTTCGAAATACACCGCAGACGAGGTTCAACACTTCTTCCCATGGCCATGCTCCTTACAAGGTCTATGGTCTCCTCCAGTGCTGGGGCAACGTATCCTCACAAGACTCTGCAAGTTGCTTGTATGAAGCAAATCGCATAGCTCGAGTTAACTTTAGATTTATATTTTAAAAGGAGGAGTTAAAAGGAATTCAACTCCATAGGATATAATATTTAGGCAGGAAATATAATGATTTTAATTATATTTATGAAAGATTAAAAAAATCTTGAAAATTGATATTATACATGTAATTAATTTTACAAATTATTTTAAAAAATGATATATATATAGAGGCAGGAAATATAATGATTTTAATTATATTTATGAAAGATTAAAAAAATATTGAAAACTGATATTATATATGTAATTAATTTTACAAATTATTTTAAAAAATAATATATATATATATATATATATATATATAAAATTTTGGAGAGATAAAGTTTTTTATTTAATATTTTCATAAATTAGGGAGATAAAAGAGAGATAAACAATTTATTAAAGTTTAAAAATTTTAAATTTGTATGTTTGTTTTTTAAAATATTTTTAAAATTGCAGAAAACTTTGAAGTAAAAAGGATTTCAACTTCAAAGGAATTAAGAGACTTGAAAATGGATAAATGACAAAGAAGAATAGGAGCATTACATCATAGGAAAAACCTTCAAAGTACATATAAAGAACCATACTCCATAAAAAAGGAAGATTTCAAAATTAAAAGTTATATCAAAAACAATTTTTTGAATTCAAAGGACCAAATCATAAAAGAGTTTTTCAATTTTTTTTATCAAATATGTGAAATAAAATCACTTGAATCTCACTAGAATATACAAAGTGAAAAAGGATGCTTGGTATAGAGATCTAGTGCTAGTTATCATATTATTGGAAATTTATATTGGTTTGAATCTTTGGAAATAAAAAATAATATTCCATTAAAAATTGCAAGTGATTTGTCATGTTCAAGGAATTAGAAAAGTAATACCTACCATGTCACTTTCAGATTTTGTGTTAGAAGATGTTTTATATTTTCTTTTTTCGTGGATTATCAAATAATCTTATCTCAATTACTGCTCAATTAGTTAAAAAAGAATAAAGGAATTCAAACATACAAATGAACATAAATAATGTGTTATCAATAATAAAAACAAAACTGAAGCTACAAATTCCATAAGAATGAAATATTTTTTTTAGACACAGTAGGATTCACTCAATAAATCATAAAACATCTTTTACTTCAAGATCAAATTAATGATGATTTACTTGATTTTTTCATAAAGACAAGAAACAGAAAAATAGATTAGGCATAGTCCAAGATTATCTTGTAGAGACATTGGACAGAGACAATGGATAAACACAAAATCAAAGATGAAGACATAAATTGAAGATTAAAGTATTCAATAACCAAATAATGTAATATAAAGGGGTTACATTATTTGTTACATGCTAATGTACCCCCATGGTATGATTTAAATATTAAAATAGGGTTTAAGTCTATAGTTTATGTGTGCAAGATATGCACAAGTGTTATATATGTAAGTGCACAAATGTGTAATGTGAGAAATTGCACGTGTCATATAATTAAGTGTGCATATATATAATGTGAGAAAGTGGACGTGTATTTAGAAGTGCGAAAGTAACTAAAGAGTCAAGAGTCATGTATATAAGTTGCAAGAAAAAACATGTGAGAGTTGTCTTATACATAAAATAAGAAAAGATATATCTTTCGCAGAGAAGAACGATAATTAAATATTTGAAGAGTCATCTTTGTTTGGTTATATTATGAAAACAAAGCTCCATCATATATTATAAGATAAGAAAATTGCATTCAAACATTAATAATTTTGAAACTTGTATGAATATTTTAAACAATTTTAATGGAAGCTTTTTCATGTTATTACATAAATAACTTTGACCATATTTAAATTTATATTTTTCATAAATAATTTTATTACTTATATTTATCATCTTATAGGTTAATTGATTAAACTAAGACAATTTAATTAAAAGCCAACACGAAAACAGAGATTTTTTTATGGAAGAAAACGACACCACTCTCAATTGTCATATTGTTATCTTTAGCGAAACGCCAACCGAATACAAGGATAGCCCATTGGAAGAGCTTGGCTTTGGTTTTGGGTTTTTAAAACCTATGTTCAAACTATAGTTCAACGAAAAGCACATTGCAAAGTAAATACGGCCACGTTTAAGCCTAAATGATCATCGGTTTTCAATATTACAAGGAGAAAAAAAACAAAATCAAACCAAAATTTATTAAAGAAACGTTAGTTACGCATCACCACAACTTTCTAAATGGGAAATCCTTTATCATACAAAATATCCTGTGTTAATTGACGTTATCACTTCAATAATCCAATTAATTAATTTTGGGTGATGTACTTAAAGAGCATGCTAGGTGAACAAGAAATCCTTAAAGTTTAAGTAATTTTCCATGGCCTTTCCATTTCATTCGATGTTGGTTTTACTAAAAGTATATTTTATATAAAAAAAATTTAAAATCCAAAGCATTTATAAATTTTTTAAATTAAATTATTTTATTATTTATTTTTATTTTTATTAATTTAAAGTGAAGAATTTTTACAATCTATATTTTGTTGAATATTTTTATCTCATAATTTTTCATAAGAATGAGAACTAAACTTATTAATAAAGATTAATAAGAGCTAAACACACACTCACCCTTCACACATTTATCCAAACTAAAACTTTGTACACAAGTTTTTATTTTATAATTTTGTGCACTCACCCAAACCATTATATTATACAAAAAAAAATTATTTTTTAATTTAATAATCATGACTTTCTTGAGGATGAATGAATTCGTAATATTCACAACAATAATTGTTCCAACCATTATTTAGGATATTAATGTCATGGCAGGCCATCCTTATGCATCTTAATTTTTTAACTATAAAAACAAACTTCACATTAACTAAAAATTAATGCATTAATATTTTTAATAAATAAGATCTTTTATAAAATAGTAAGATTTATTATAATAATTTTTAAATAAAATTGAAATTTAAACTCTCTTAAATTTATTTTTATTGAAATTTTAGATATAAATATATTTATGAGGTTTAAAATAATTAACAGATGTAGAAAATGTTATACTTTAAACTAAAGTTTAAATTTTTAATATTTTAATTAAATCTTGTTAAATTATATATATATATATATATATATATATATATATATATATATATATATATATATATATATATATATATAATTTAACAAGATTTAAATCTAGATATATATCTTGATGATATAATCAATCAAGAAAATACTTAGATATAAATATAAAGTGTTTTTTAAAAATAATAATACTTAAAATTAACCTTAAGAAATCAATCTAATTAAAATTACATTTGTTCATGTGGGACACCTATGTGGTTAGGGTTTTGAGATTTATTTTGGGAGACCCATGTTCAAACCACTATAGGGCATGGTGTGTGTGTGTGAGAGAGTGAGTTTGTGTAATAAATAAATAAATAATATTTGAGTAAGGTTTTAATATAATCTTTAGTAAATATATTTTTTAACTTTTTTCTTATTGGCTTATTATTAACATTTATTTATTTATTATAAGTAGTTTTTAATGTTTAGAAGGTCGTAAGTCATATAGGATAATGCTTTATTTAGTGGAGGATAGTGTATAACCTTACCATACCCCTTTTCAAATTCAAACCTTGGACCTCTTATTTGGATTTTCATAGTTTAATTTTTTTGACGCATAGGAGAGTTGGTTACATCCACACTATTTATTAGTAACTAGCAAGTGCAGGGTTCAAACCATATGGGCTACCCCCAACAAGCTTATACCACCTCATTATTTTATAACTCGACGTGAAGAGGACCATCGATTTCTTGGATTTCATATTGTCGTTTTTGATATGACACACACTCAAAGAATTCAAAGCGGACCACTACCTTTTCAATAGAATACCCCCAAGGTTTGAACCTAGGTCTCTTCTAGGTAAGTGCTTGGCTAGATAGACACTTACCAATCCACCTAGCCCTTGGGGATATTTTCAAAGTCTTAATTATTAGGATAATTTGAGTTGTACCAAAAAATAAAGGGTAAATTTGAAGAGACATACACCACAATATCATAGGAGTAAACCATAACAAATAGATTGTATAGATTATTTAATTTTTAAAAATGTATTATTTAATTGAATACATATAAAAAATAAAACGCATACTCAAATAAGTATAAAAAAATATGAGTTTGATTTAAAAATAGAATACAATTATTTATGATAGAATAAACATGATATAATGTAAAAACTAAAAAAAATTTAGTATCATATTTTATAACTTAATAAGATTAAAAAATGAATGACAACTATATATCTTAGTTAATAAGATAAGTAAGAAATAAAGAGGAGATCTATATATTGTAATAAAATTAAGTTAATGATTAAACAAAAAATTTATATGTATATAACTTTTTGATAATCATTATTTTTATTTTTTGGGCATGTGTAAACATGTGTTTTTTTTTTTTGATATATAGAAGCAATGGTTACAATCATGATTTTTAGTAACTACCAGCACAGCTGGTAGGGTTCAAACTATCTACGAAGGCTCCTAGGACTTCCACCGTCTCGGTACATGGTAACCCGACATGTGTTATATCCATTACAAAATTTTAATAAAAAGTAGTGTCTAATACATTCTCACTTAACAAAGGTTGCATGGAAGTTAGATTTTAAATTTATTAATGTGAAAGTAAAAACATACACTAAAATTCAAAATTATAATATAGATTGGGTTGAACTCTCAACAAAGTGTAAATAGTAAGAAATAGCTTTAAATCATAAGCAATGGGAATACTTGAATAGCAATACATTCTAAAAATAATTGTAAGATAAGAAAGCTAAGATTTATTAGTCCTACTTTTTGTGAGAGACATCTCATAACACTTAAGTCTTCTAGTACATAGTCTTATTAGGAGCAACACACACAGGGTCATACTAATCATTATTTTTAGGTGAAGAAAACTATTTAAGAACATATCAAGCTTATCAATATTGAGATAGGACTAAAACGAGGAAGATGCATCTCACAATAATCAAATATACAAGTAGAGAATTATGTTAGACCATCACTACCCTTTAAGAGGCACATCCTAATAATTAAGTTTGTTGGCATATAGTTCAAGGATGATAATTCCCACACATGGTCTTAGTATATAGAAAAGACTTACTAATAAATATCCATATGTATTCCAATTTTAGCAAAGTAAAACTAAACATACAACTTTAACTTATCCTTTCAAATGATATGCATTAGTTGAACATTCAAAGAGATGTTTATTCATGCTCAAAGGCACCTATTCATAGATACAAAATGGCTAGCCTCTAACTTAATGTTAAAATTTCCATCTAATCTAATAAATGATGATCTTACTATTTTTTAGAAAAGGAGATATCTAATATAATTGTTATCATCTCAAAATATTGCAGTCATTCATTGTGATGGCCAAGTGCACTCGACACTCATGCCTTGCATAGAGCGACATAGTAAGAAATTCAAGAACATGGAACACAACTCAAAAAATGATCTCCAAGGTTTTTTTATAAGGTTGAATCCTTATTAGATGTGATTTTAGTGCTCACCTATCTAATTAGCTTTCATACACAAATAAAAAAAGGAAGAAAAACCATTAAAAATAGAATAGTGAAAGTAAAAGTCCTAAACTAACTAGAGGTTATGCATCAAGATCATGAGATTATTTTTCATAACAATAATATTAAATGAACATGTGCATCACATGTCGATAGCACAAAGCAAACACATTATTTTTAGAGTATGAATATTAGGAGCAAGAACATACACACATAAGAAACATAACAAAAAAAGGTAAGTAGCCACAACTTATATATATTAATATAACAAAAATTACATAATCATGCGAAAAGAGAGGACTCAAAATATTGCCAACAAAATGAGTTAGGGCTTGAACCTAGACTAATATACAAAAGAAAATAAAAGAAAAGTTACATACAAGGCTAGGTGATAGGCACAAATTGTTGGATAATAAAGTTATTTGGTACATGCAAATGTATCCTCATGGTACCTTTATGGCACAAATGTAAATATGTAGTAGGTTAGGGTTTTAGTTTATATTTTAGAAGAGTGATATATTTATTTAAGTGTGTAATATGCATGATATGTACAATTGTCATATAAGTAATAGTGCAAGTGTGTAATGAGAGAAAGTGCATAAGTGTCATGTATGTAAGTGTGCAAATATATAATATGAGGATGTGCACAAGTATCATGTATTAGGAGTGCATGTAGAAGAGTAAGTGTCATGTAGAAGTGTGCAAGTATCATAGAGTTAAGTGTGCATGTAAGTAGAGAGTGAAGAGTCTTGTATACAAGTGGCAAGATGAGAAGCCAAAGGATATGAGAGTCTTATCTTATGTAAAGAATAGGAAATGTTGCAACTCCCGGATATGTGAGGAGTGCAATAGTCAAGTATTGAAGAGTCACCTTTCTATGTATATATTATGGAGACAAAGCTCCATACAATGCATTTGGAAAATGATCTATAAATGGTTACCATAGCAAACATTTATAATTTCGAAGCTTGTATACATATTTTGAGAAATTTTATAGTAAGTATTTTTCATGTTTGTACATGAATTATTTTGGCCACTTACATTCATATTTGATGTTATAGTGAATATTATTATAATATATATTGGTCTATATATACTTTGATTTCTTTTATATTTAATTCTATGCTTGATTTATTATATTAAGACCTGAGATATTGTTACTTCATTATAATGAGACTTGAGATAGTGTGAATTAAAATCCAATAGTGGTATTAGAGCTACTACTTAACTCTATCTATTTTTGATGGAATCTACCCACTTTAAAAGTAGTGAATAATTGGACTCTATTTTATAAGGTCTAAAGGTGTATTTATTATAAGGATATAAAAGTCATCTTGATTTTAATGCTAGAGTCTAGCCATGATTCAGTGAAGATAAACAACTCAACTAAAAATATTAAGAGCCAACTCAGAAGAAATTTGGACATAAGGAGACATTCAAAATCACCATAACAATAATTTGGATTCTCTAGAAAGGAGGAAATCACATAATGCACTCAAATTAAAATTTGAGAGAGAGTGCAGAGATAAAAGAGATAAGAAAACTCAAATAAATAATATGAATGAATTAGAAAGGAGATAAAAAAATATTGAATTTTTCTACATAATTTTTGAAATATATATGTACTTTCAAAATCAGTATTGATATAACAAGGCAAATTAAAGTAAAGAAAGTGTTTAAGCATTTCAGGAAGATTATAGTGGATCAGATAGCACAATAATTTTAGTAGAAGCTTCATTGAAAGTAATAGATAATTAGTCCAACATATTAATTATTTTAGAGCTTAGTGGATAGTAGAATACAAGCAATCAAAAATCCAAACAATCAAAAGATAGAAAAATCCAAGCAGTCAACAATGAGGAGCATTTGAGTTTCTAGAGGAGAAATCAATCTAAGTGGCTAGCATTCAAGAAATCAAAGCAAACAACATCTAAGAGTCTAAGTAGATAACATCCAAGAAATCTAAGTGGCTAGCATCTGAGAGTCTAAGTGACCAACATTCAATAAATTTAAGTAGTCAACATATAGGAGTCTAAGCAGCTAACATCTAAGAAATATAAGCGACTATCTAAAAATCTAAGTAGCCAACATTTAAAGAATCAAAGTGGTCAACAATAGAAGAGAACCTTCAAAATAATACCTTAAAAAGGTAATATAAGAGTGCTTCTAGAAGAGCACCTCTAGAAGGAAATAATAGAGTGCCTCTAGGAGGTACAAGGTTATGTATAAGGGGTTGGACTCAAAATATACTTGTAAAAAAATGGTGAATCCTAATCAAAATCAAGGTCAATCATGGAGAATCCTAAGAAAAATATCTTCATACCAAAATTTGGGTTGTTTGAAGCCCTAAAATGTAAGGTCATATTTGGGGCCACTTTTGACCTACTAAATACCTTATAAATTCATAAAAACACCACCATTAGATTAGGCTTGAAAAGATCTTTCCAACGAGTACAAATATGCCTATGTTTGGATATATATTATGGCGAATTGATCCTAAAAAAACATGGTCCTAAAAATTTTAGGCAAATGGGCCGACATTGAGAGTCCTCATATTCACCAATTTCTAATTTTGAAAATCCTAATATTTTTCCAAATTATGAATATTCACCACTGTGCATAACCCTGAGGAGGTAACACTAGAGTACCTCCAAAAGACACCATAAGAGCACCTCCAAAAGAGTATCTCCAAAAGATAACAGATTAGTGCACCTCCATAAGAGTGCCTCCAAAATATAATAATAGAGTACTTCCTTAAGATAATCTAGTAAGTTTTTTGAAGAATAAGGTTGATGTATTCCAAGGTATGATTTGAGCACATCATTGAATTCAAAGTTGCACAACTAGCATTGATAGCATAATCAATTCTTCTTTGCATGTTCTACCTTAATCATAAGCTATTACGCAACATAAAATTTATTGTTGAAGCGTTATTTAGTATTAAGATGCCATGTGGAAGGGAAGGTAAACAACATTACCTTTATTTAATTATTAAAGTTCTAATTTAAGGATAGTGTGAAGTATTAAAACTTAGAAACTTTAATTTATTTAGTGGGAGATAAAAGGATTACAACCTTTTTTAGTAAGAGAAAATATAGGTGGGAGTTATAAGGTTTTCTACCATATATTTGTTATTTTTATTTTTGAAATTTTTAATATTTATTAAATTTTGGAGTGATAAGGTTTTCTACTTCAAATAGGATTTAAAAATCATTTGAATTTGAAATTTGAGGAAAGTTTGAAAGTTAAAGTTTTTTATTTTTGAATTTAGAGGATTTGAAGTTTGAAGAAAATTAGAAAGTTAAAGTTTTTGAAGATTTGAAGATATTTAGAATTTTGCAAATTTAACAAAGTAGAGAGATAAAAGGTTTGCTACTTCAAAGGTTTTGAAAATTTGAAAATTTTGTAATTTTATTGTTTAAAAGCTTATTTGAATTTTTTTTTGAATTTTTTTTTGAAATTGCAATTTTGGAGTAAAAAGGATTTCAACTTCAAAGAAATTGAATCATTGAATTGTAAAAATGGAAGAAATTATTAAAAATGCATTCAATGAAGATAGTGAAGAAATGGTGAATAAGCTAAAATTCTATTCACAAAATTTGATAGATGTTTTTGATGAAAAGAAAGAAATGTCAAATGATTTAAAATGGAAACTATCTTTATTTCTCAAAAATGCAAAAGATGAAAAATTCACAACTCTTATAAGCTACCTTCATGTTTTTTTTAGAACTTGGTGGAATTCACAAAACATCATTATATTTTCTCTTGAATAATGTTTAATGATGTATATGTCTTTACTCACCTTTGAGATCTTTCAAGAAAAAAGACAAGAGAAAAAGGATGTCAATTGTGACACATATGATTTGAATGAAGCTTATGTTAGCTTCAATAGGGAATCATTAAAACCCAAAATATATTATTGTGATGATTTACTAACTCATTGTTTAGAAGTTACATTACCGGTTATATCATAGCTGAAGATAAAAAAAAAAAAAAATCAAAGAAGACAAATAAAGGAAAGTACAAAAGGAAAGAGAACATAAGACATCACACAAACATCAAATAATAATCTCAAATTGAATATCAAGAAAAAAGTTTGAAAGACATATATTGAAGACTAAATTCTTCAATAACCAAATAATATGTAATACTAGGGGGGTGTTGAAGAATATTAAATTATTTGGTATATGCAAATGTACCCCTATGGTAACTTTATGCTACAAATATAAACATGTAATAGATTAGGGTTTAAGTCTATAGTTTAGGAGTGATTTATATTTATGTAATTGTGTAACGTGCAGGATATGCACAAGTTCCATGTAAGTAAGAATGCAAGTGTGAGAAAAATTGCACAAGTGTCATGTATGTAAGTGTGCAAATATTTATTCAATTCTTACCAATGTCTATGGATCTACAACTCAGTCACGTAGATCAAAAGTATGGAGTTAGATTGACTCCTTTACAAGAATTAAATACCAAGAAACCCAATTCATGATCATAGGAAATTTAAATACCATAACCAAGTTGGATGAAAAAGTTGGGGAAATTAGGAAAATAACCTTTAACATAAAACAACATACAAGAAAATTATTTGATTCGTTCAAGCCTATAAGCCTATGTAATATGGCATATAATATAATATCTAAAGTGATAACAAATCATTTAAGACCACTATTATAAAATTTGTTTTAGAAAAACAAGAAGGATTTATGAAAGGGAGATAAATTCTAGATGGGATTATAGTATCTCATGAAATACTGCATTCAAAAAAGTTTAGAAAAGAGAGAGCAATGATATTAAAACTTAATATAAATAAAGCCTATGATAGGGTTAAATGGTATTTTCTTCTTATAATATTAGAAAAGTTTGGATTTGGAAAGCAATAGGTCAAATGGATTAAAGATTATGTCTCTATAGTATCATATTTAGTGCTGGTAAATGAGCTATAAATAGAATCAATTAAATCCAAGAGGGGTATTAGACAAGCAGATCTTTTGTCATCATATTTGTTCATTATTATGGTAGAGGTATATTGAAGGTATATAAATATGGGCTAAGAAGCATTCTTAAGGTTAGTAATAACATCAACAACATCAATCACCAATAGTTTGTGAAAGCACAAAAAATTGCACCATAAGATAAATCAAAACACAATGCTTAATCAATGAAAATTAATTTTATGATTTATATTGATCTTTCAATGTGTTACAAAATGATCCCCTTTAAGGGGATTTCACCAATGATACAATAGATACAATGTGTCATCAAAAAGAGTATTTTCAGGTGCAATGTGAAGATCTCTATGCTAGCATAGTGTTTGGAGAGTGGGTTTTATTGCATTCGCCATGTGAGAGTTACATCCTAAATATTTCATTGTCCTTGAATCTTATCACCTATACACAAAGGAAATAAAAACACATCAATAGCATGTGAGGTATCCATCGAAGTAGGACCCGTATCTAAGCAAGTTAAAATAGGAAATGAAGTGCATGATATTTGAAATATTTAATCTAAGATGCAATAAAAATGCAAGATCTGAACTAGAATGCAATAAAAATGCAAGATCTGAACTAGAATGCAATAAAAAATTGAAAATTGGTCACCTGACCGTGATCATCTCGAGTCAAGATAGTTTTGACTATGACCATATTGGGTTGAGATGGTTTCATCTACGAATAATATCATGGGGATATTGTCATTGTTGTAGACCTGTACATCTATGAAACTAGGTTTGAGTGATGTTGGGATGATGCCAAGGGGTGTTATTGATGAATTGGTGGTGAATATGATCCTATGTGAGGGTATTTGCATGATTCAAAATGGTGGTATTGATCAAGCATGAGTGAATAATACCACTATGAAACTTGCATGGCAATCTAACAACATTAATTAGAGCAATAGGAAGGCGTGGTGAGGTTTGGGCAACACTTCATTGCTTTGTAAATTTGAATTTTAGATCCTCAAGTAGTAGGGTATTTCTTGGTTTTATAGCCTCCAACATGAGGCAAGTAAAAAAACATGGTAGCATATTACAATAGATTGGTTGCCAATTGCTCCTGTAGTTGATTACCTATAGGTTGCTTCTTTTATTACTGATAGGTGACTGCCAATTGCTCCTGTATTTTTTTTTTTTGCACGTGTATGATCATCTCGGGTCAAAGTGGCCTTCCTTTTGAGACCATCTCAGATCGAGATGATCTTTCTTCCCATGGGGGAGAAGTTTATTTTTCTAGATAAAGATACTAAATTATATTTAAGGCTATCATAGATGGGTTAAATGGTTTAGAAGGTCTCTTTGGGAGTCTCCTTGTGATGACACATTTTAGGTGTCTATAGATGCCCCTTTTTGGAACACTTTGTGCATAAGCACAATGTGAAGCAAAAATAGATGATCTAAAATGGTTGAGTTGATGATGAATGATGTTAGTTGATGAAAATGACCTTGAAGGGGAGTGATGCAGGTCTAAAATAAAATTCAACATGGGATGCCCCAATCATGGAAAATGACACACATCATTGAATCATTAATTTTGACAAATTGAAAAACTTAAATTTCTTGGTGGAAGTTTTAGCCATGGGTAGACATTTTTAGTCTATAGATGATGGCTTTGAGTATACAAATTTTTTGGTAACATTTTAGTCATGGGTAGAGAGGCTCAAGTGACAAGCTCCAGTCTATAGGAAATAGCTTTAGGTATACCAAATAAATATTTTTAGCTACTCATTATCATTTGGTTTAAAATTTTGCTTGTTTAGCCTAACAAAAATGGCTTGTGATAGTCTTTGGTAATGATTCTTTGATGCGCATAATTTCTAGTATTGAGTGTTTGAGTGTTGATTTGAGATACAAATTTTGTGGGCATTTACTACCCCCTCAAGCGATGAGTCAATAGAGAAGTTTATGAAATGATGAGAGTGACAAAGCGCTTGACAAAGAAGAAGTCATTAGCATAAAAATTAATGTGGTGATTTTTTTTTGTTTTTTGTTTTTTACAAGTGATCTTATGGTAATCTACCCATCCTACCAGATTGCATGAATAACCAACCACTGCAACTGCTAGGTGACTAGAGTAGATCACTAGATACAAGGTTCACTTAAGAAACTAGACTAGCTAATCTATGATCAAAAAGCAAATCCTAAGCTATTGCATGAAAGAAAAAGTTATTCTAAATGTTGACCAGAGGGGTTTGGTGCCTTTAGAGCTTTTTGAATTGGATTGACCAAAGGGGTGAGGTACCTTTGGAGCCTTTTGAACTGATTTGACCAAAGGGGTTAGGTGCCTTTGGAGAATTTTGAGTTAAATTTGACCAAAGGGATACCTCCTTTGGAGCATTTTGAGTTAAATTTGACCAAAGGGATGCCTCCTTTGGAGCATTTTGAGTTAAATTTGACCAAAGGGATGCCTCCTTTGGAGCATTTTGAGTTAAATTTGACCAAAGGGATGCCTCCTTTGGAGAATTTTGAGTTGCATTGACTAAATTGTATGAATGATGACCTAAGAAAGTGTCCTTATGGTAATCTACCCATCTTACCAAATTGTATGGATAACCAATCGTTGCAACCACTAGGTGACTAGAGTATATCACTAGATACGAGGTTCATTTGAGAATATTTTGACCAAAGGGGTTTTGTGCCTTTGGAGCCTTTTGAATTGGAGTGTGACCAAAGGGGTGAGATGTCTTTGGAGCCTTTTGAACTGATTTGACCAAAGGCGTTAGGTGCCTTTGGAGCATTTTGAACTGTTTTGACCAAAGGGGTTAGGTTCCTTTGGAGCATTTTGAACTGATTTGACCAAAGGGGTTAGGCGCATTTGGAGCATTTTGAACTGACTTGACCAAAGGGGTTAGGTGCCTTTGGAGAATTTCAAATTGAAAGTGACCAAAAAAGTGTCCTTATGGTAATCTACCCCTCCTACCGGATTGCATGGATAACCAATCATTGCAACCGCTAGGTGACTAGAATAGATCACTAGATACAAGGTTTACTTGTGCATCTTTGCTAGTGAATATAGTGGATAAATGCAAATAATAAAAAGTAGGAAAGCAAATAGAATCAATTGTATTGTGTCTATAAAGGCAATGCAAAGGGTACAATATTTGACAAAATGATGCAACCTTTTGAGCCTAGCAATTGACTTATTTATTGATGTGAATGCAAAGTAAAGGGCAAAACCTTTGAAAAAAGAATGCAACATTTTTAAACCTAGTAGCTGATGACTTGATTGAATTTTTGCATTTATAAAACCTTGCCAAAGTCTTGATGGTAAGACAAAATCACTTGATTGAATGATTGATGGATTTGATAGGGAATGTGTGATACCTTAAGCATTCCCAAGATGCTGATAATTGTTTGATGTGACTGATGAGGAAGGTGTGATATCTTGAATCCCTCCAATTGGTGTTTATGATTGTTTGATTTGACTGATGGGGAAAGTGTGAGATCCTGAATCCCCCTAGTTGTTTGATTTTATTGAGTGTGCATGTATATGTTTAATGATGTATGAATGAATGTAATGGTAGATGACCTTTAGATGTATGCTTATATTTGCATATATGATAATGTTTTTGATATGATAAAGCTATATGTATGCATTGAGTTAGGTATGTATGTGATGGACTGATGGCATATGACAGTTTGAATTATGAAAAATGTGAATGTTTTTGTAAATAATGGAATGATAATTAATGAATATGTGATGCAATAACAAACTAAGAGTAGGCACTATAAAATTGATAAAAGTCATAAATATAGACTTAAAAAACTTATCAAGGGCATTCACTTGAACATAAATCAAGTGAAACAATGTGAACTGACAAAATGTGAATGTTTGGAATGGTGAATAGTGAGAAGTTACAAGAGAACAATAAGGCTTTCAAGAGACTCAAACACCTTAGTTAACCACTCAAAATTTGTATACTGACCATGAACCTGAAATATAATAATATGCTAGGAAGATCAATATATTCAATATCCTTGTGTGTGCATAGTGAAGTTCATTACTCCAACTTTGTACTTGGTTGGACTCAACTAGGTAATACAAACCACCAAAAACTAGCTCATCTGTAAGCCAAAAATGGTTTGTACAAAAGAAGATCGCTAATGTAACAAATGTGTCACCACATGTAAGGCTAATCCACTACTAGGCTGACGTCTATATCCCATTGTTGCTTATGAATATTACCCCATGGTTTTTGAAAAACTAAGAATTCTAGGGATTCAAGCTCTTTGTCCTATTTCTTTTTTTGGGATACTTGCTCGATTTGAAGGAGAGCAAGGGATTTTATTGCTTTTTGAGGGTTTTGCTCATTTTAGAGAGGAGTAAAAAGGGATTTTTTAGGGGCTTGCTCATTTTGAAGGAGAGCAAGGGATTTTATTACTTTTGGGGACTTGCTCATTTTGTAGAGGAGCAAGGGGATTTTATTAATTTTTTTGGTGGAGAGGAGGATCTTGTCCTTTTGTCAATTCTTAACTTTCTAGAACATGTACATGATAGGAGAGCAAGGGAATCCTTTTGCTTAAGGAGTAAAAACTACTTTGTAGTTTCATATTTCCTTGTTCAAAAAATCATGATTAAGAATATGAAGATGTATTGGGATTTTGAGATAAGCAAGGTATAATCAAAGCAAGACCCTACCACCAAAAATCAAGTTGGCTTTCCACAAAATTTGAAAAGAAAACTAGAAATGACTGAATTATCGAAAGACCTCTTTGGACACCCCGTGATAACTACTTAAAGGTAAAGTAGAAAAGAGTGAAACAAGCATAAAAAAAAGGTGAATGTGGATGGGAATGAACAATGAGATGGGTGTTTTCCCTATGAACTTTCAAAAATTAAGTGGTGTGCATAAAATAGTTAGTGGTCGAATGAACACCATTGTTGATGATCATATAGTATCTATCCTATCTTATTCAAACTGCTTAATAATAAAAATATCACAAGGAAAAGTGTAAGCGATGTCAAGATAAAAAGCTTGATCAAGACAAATGATAGTCATACAAAGATTGTGCTATTATTAATGTTTCAAAAAAATACTAATGCAGTTGCAGTTATACCAATGTCTAATGTAATATGATGACAAGTGCAACTAAACATTTTGGAATGCAAAAATGAAAAAATCACAATACATGGTGTAATAAATGGTAATATGCAATGCAATAGTAACATGAAGTGATATGTGATGCATGGTGAAATAAGAATATTTGTTTTTGTACTTTTTTTATGGGAAAGGTACAATACCTTGAACATCCCCAACTTGTTTTATATCTGTGATGTGGCTGGTGGAGAAGGTGTGATACCTTGAGCATCCCGACTGTGCTTCTGGTGGCAATCAAGATTTTTATTGGATGGAGTAAGCGGACCATCTATGGAAAATACCCCCTTGTCGATAAGATTTTGGACCATATTTTTAAATGCATAGAATTGTTGATGTTGTGGATCTCTTGCCAATGATAAAGACAAAAGTGATCTTCCCTATACGACCTAGGTTTAGGTATGTTGGGATCGGTGGGGTGCCTACCAGGTAAAACAATTGTTTTTGCACCCTACAACTTGTAATATATTATAGATAAGGGCTCCAATAGGCGGGTCCAAGTATAGGACTGGCGATTTGACTAAGATGGACAAGGTGGATGAGTTTGATGAGGTGGGTGAAGTTGAAGATATGGATGAAGTTGATGAGGTTGATGATGTCTCAATTGTAGCTCAATGTTCATGAGTCGATTCAATATTTATTGTAGAATTAGAGGAGTATGTTGGTGACTCTACTTTAGATAATATTTACCTTTGACCTTGTCAAACTTAGGTATCTTAATATGTGATGGATATGGAGGTGAAGAAATAGATGGATGAATAGGTTGATGGTTGAATTACCATAAGGTAATTTTTTGATATCCCACATCAAAGACTTACCTTTCAAGGAAGTTGATGTGATACTTCAACAATTGGTAATCATCTGTCCAAGTTATGTTGGTCGCTCACCTTGGATTTTGATGTTGTATTGGACGCCTCTAATTTCTAAGACCACATACAACCCCACTATCCTAATGTTGGGTGTAATTGATAGGTTTTGAATATGTAGGTGGTACCAAAGTGCAAAAAACTCAAGCAAGTCATTAATCACAAGAAGTATAGGGATGATTAGAATCAAAGTTCTTCAACACATGAGTAGTGTGAGATTTATTATGATTTTGTCTAGCGTATGTGTTCACATGCTCATATTCATGATTCAACTTGAGGTGTTTAGCTACGACAACTTGAGTATCCATGTTTTGGTGTAGTGTATACACCTATTCTTGATTCAATGGAGATGTGGGGTGAGATGGAATGTGAATTTGATTTAATAACCTTCTATGTGTTGTAATATTTGAATATGTGTTATTGTAGAAGGTATGTAAGGTGTTGATGTGTGGATAGTCAATATCCTGATTGCTAGGCGATGTGGATTGATTTGAAATGGGGATGCCCAACATGGTAGGGTCCGTGGGATGGTAATTAATGTTGGAGTCATGCTGGAATTATTACCACTCAAGTGAGCCAAGTTCTTAGTAAGAGGATACCTTGAGCCAATTTTCCTATTGAGCTAATTGGAATAGATCCATGACTCTTAGTGATGGATCGACAGTGTGTGCGCATGATTGAGTCTGGATACGTGGTATGACCATATGCTAGGAAAATTATGCGTAAAGAGCCACAACAATGCTTTCAAGAAATTTCTAAGATATGCAAACAACAACAAAACAAAACAATCAAGAAATTACTTTTGTTTTTTATATTGATTTTTAAATTTTGATTTTTTTTTAGTGTGTTTTGGTTTGGAACTCTATTCCTAAAAAAACTAAGGTATATGAAATGAAGGATAAAGAAGGATTATTTATGCATAACCTCTATCGAAGAATGTGACACAAATGATAAAAATGACTTCCTATGATGATGGATCAACAATAGGTAATGCTATAGGAATAGTAAATACCCCCCAAGGGGGGCTGCACTATCTAAAGCCTACTACTTGCCGATTCAAGCTTTCACTTCACACTCGAGCATGATTGGATACAAATAATAGTTGCACTTCATAAATTATTAAGCCCTATGGTTAAATGGAATCTAAACCTAACTCACTTTGGGATGTACCCAAAAGTAGTGGGCTTCTCAATGATGAAATCCAAAAAACCACTTACGGGGACTACTATTGTGTTTAGGGGGTGAGCTAGCAGAAGGAGATGAGTTCCAACATTGCTATTCTCAATTAGGGGTTTGTGATGAAGTCCAAACTTGCTAATATTTAAGTGGTATGTGCATGTGTGATGTTATTTTTATTGTTGAAAAGAAACATAGAGCATACTATGCTTCTAACAAATGCAAACTATAAAGTAAAGTGTATTTATTTTTATATAAATAATGATCTATCTTTAATCAAGCAACAATGTAGAAAAAATAGTGAATAACAGAGGGACCATATCAAATTGAGATAGTTACAAAATAGGGACCATCTCTACCTAAGATGGTCATAGACCAGAGACCATATCGACCTAAGACAATCATAGTCTGACATACTTAAAACTAAAACAAAAAAATATGCATGCAATTATGTTGTGTTTTTCTTATTTTTCTTTGCTTTCCCTTTTCAAAGCATGAAATGTAACAGACATGATAAGGAAGGATGAAAACCTAGCCTAGAAGACTTTGTTTGATGTCGAAATGTGGATTTGTAGATGTTTTAGACCTTTGATTATGAGGTGCATGGTGGTGCAGTTTAGTAATATCTCCCTAAGTGTTATTTGTGTGCATCGAGTGCACCGTGAGGGGTCATAGGGGATAATCAATCAAGTTCCCCCCTATTTTAGGGTTCGAGGATGGAGTCCCCAACCCAAAATTTTTGGCCATCCATACAACTATATATGAAGCTACCTCAAATTAGTGACCATCTCGACCTGAGATGGTTGCAAAACTGAGACTGTCTCAACTTGATATGGTTGTAGAATAGGGATCATCTTGATCTGAGACAGTTGCAAAATAGGCACTATCTCGATCTAATGTGGTTAAGTATGAGTACCTATAATCACAAAAATAAACAACAATTAACAATGTAATAAAAAGAGGGAATGAGTCTCACTATGATTACCATTTGAAAGCATGAAAAATTGCACCACAATATAAAATGGAACACAATGCTTAATCAATAAAAATGAATTTTATGATTTATATTGATCTTTCAATGTGTTACAAAATTATCCCCTTTGAGGAGATTTAACCAACGATACAATAGATACAATGTGTCATTAGAAGAGTGTTTTCAAGTGCAATATGAAGATATTTGTGCCAACATAGTGTTTGGCGAGCGATTTTTCTTGCATCCATCGCGTGAGAGTTAGATCCTAAATATTTCATTATCCTTGAATCCTATCACCTACACACAAAGGAAATAACAACAAATAAGTAGCATATGAGGGGTCCACCAAAGTAGGACTCATTATCTAAGCAATTTAAAATAGGAAACGAAGTGCATGAAATATGAAATGTTTAATCTAATATGCAATATAAATGCAAGATCTGAAATAGCATACAATAAAACTTGAAAACTAGTCACTCGACCGTGATTGTCTTGGGTCAATATGGTTTTGACTGTGATAGTCTTGGGTCGAGAACGTTTCATATATGGATCATCTTAAGGGGATATGGTTGTTACTGTAGACCTATACTTTTGTAAAACCAGTTTCGAGCAGTGTTGGAATGATACCAGGGGGTGTTGTCGATGAATTGGTGGTGAATATGATCTTAAGTGAGGGTATTTGTGTGATCCAAAGTGGTGGTATTGATGAAGCGGGAGTGAATAATGTAGCTATGAAACTCATGTGGAAATATGGAAGCATTTATTTAAGCAATAGGAAGGCATAGTGAGGTTTGGGCAACACTTCATTGCTCTAAAAAATTAAATTCTAGATCCTCAAGTAGTAGGGGAGGGCCTAGTTTTATAACCTTCAACATGATTTAAGCAAAGAAACATGGCAACAAATTGTATCTTATTGGTTTTCTGCATTTGATTACCTATAGGTTACTCCTTTTGTTGTTGGTAGGTGATTTCCTGACAATGTGTAGGTAGTATGGCATTGATAAAAAATTAGTGATCACACTGATAGGCAGTTTTGCTACCTATTTATTTTATTTTTTTGTGCACACACGACCATCTCGCGTCGATATGGTCCTGAATCTAAGACCATCTCGGATCAATATGGTCTTGCTTCTAATATTATATCGAGTCGAGATGGTATTGCTTCCCATGGGAAAAAGTGCCTTTTTCTAGAGAAAGACACTAAATTATCTTTAAGGTTGTCCTACATGGGTTAAATGGGTTAGAAGGAGGTCTCTTTGGGAGTCTCCTTGTGATGATGCATTTTAGGTGTCTACAGTTTATAGATGATACAACCCTTTTTAGGAGGGCAATACAAATGAGGCAAGAGATTTAAATAACTTATTAAAGAAAAATAAAAGAGTGTTGGGGTAGAAATTTAATAGGACAAAATGTAAAATTCACTTCTTAAACACTCTAGCTAGAATCAAAACAGGGATATGTAGGTTACTATAAATGGAAGAGAAAAATTTGCCAATAATATATCTAGTGTAGCCCTTATTTGAGGGGAGAATGAGGATAGAGTTGTGGAATATAGTTATAAGTAAATTTTAGAATACATGGAAAGGTATATGGTTATCATTAGAAAGAAGAGTGCAACTAATTAAATTAGTCTTACAGGCCATTCCAACATATTATGTCCTTGTATATTATGTCAAAATCAATAGCAGAATGTTTAATGTATATTAAGCTTTCATTTTTATGGTCAATATTACATGATAAAAGAAATTTCCTTTGGTGAAATGGAGTAAGGTGTGTGATGATAAAACTATGGTAGGTCTCTATTTAAGAGTTTTTATGAATGCAAACTTAGCTCTAAGGGAAAAAAAATTGGAGATTGTAAAAAAGAGATTAAAAGACAATGGATAAGAATTCTTCTAAGCAAATTAGGTTCAATGACCCAAGATTAATCGTTGCCACATTCTCACTACTATATGGTTCTTCACTATGGAATGGTTTTAAAAAATCAATTGATCTAATGATTAAAGGTCTAATATGGGTGGTGGGAACTGGAGAAACATATTCTATTTGGATAGATACTTGGTGTGATAAAAAAAACCACTCAATCTAGATATAATTTTGAAACCATGGATGATATTAATTCAAGATAAATATGGTGATAGGGTTTCAAACATTATGTAAGAGGATCAAGAAGGAAGATACAAATGGAAAGAATATTTTCTTATGAGTATACTTGACATTGTTGCTAGGAGGTAGCTGAGAAAAAAATAATAGTGATTAATCCAAGAGGAGCTAAGGATAAGCTGAATTAGGAGTTGAAGAGCTTAAAATAATACATAACAAGAAGCGAATATAATGTAAAGCACTAACAAAATAGGAATACCACAAGAATATGGAGATATATTTAGGATAGCCTGAGCATTCCAAAGGTCAAAATGTTTGTATGACTGGTAGGTTACAAGAAATTTTTATCCGAGGATAACCTAATGAAAAGAGGTTTTCATGGTCCCTCATTATGTGTTCTATGTAAAAAGGAGGAGAATATAGACCATCTCTTGGGACACTATTCAGTAGTATGGGAACTATAGCAATGGGTTCCTAATATGTTTGGTAAATACAATGTGATGAATGGTATAATTGAATAATGGTTAAAGCAATGGCAGAGCACTTTTAAAAGTGAGGTATTATAGACAATCTAGGATACATCAAAAGATACAATACTTTGAACTATATGGTTGGAAAGAAACAAAAGGTATTTAAAGGAGATAAAAGTAGTTTAGAGGTACTAAAAATTAAGATTTTTTTAGGCATAGAGAAGTCTATAAATAGCCCTATCAACTCATCTAGTCCCTAATATTGAAGCAAAGAGCCTTGATAGATGAATTCAAGTGATCAAATGAAATTATGATGTTGGGTACACGAGAAACAAAATGAAGGTAAAAAAATATAAAGCAGAAACCATTAGAAGTGGAGTTGGTCAAATTAAATTATGATGGAGCATCTAAAGTAAATCTATGACCAACAAGAGGAGGAATAATTAAAATAATAGGGATGGGAGTTTTTCACGTTACACTTTCAATAGTGGATTTAAGACAAAATATAAAGTTGAAGCTTGGGCAACTTTGGAAGGTTTAAAAATATGTAGAAAAATGAAATGGAACAAAGTATGAATGGAAGGTGATTCACTAATAGTAACAAATGCAATTTGAGAAAAGCAAAGGCTCCATGGAACATACAAGAGATCATTATAGAAATACAAGATCTTGCTATAGAGTTTGAATAAATTAGGTTTGCACATACATTAAGGGAAGGAGACATATGTGCAGATAGGCTAGCCAATAGAGTTGTTCTCTTTCCCATGGTTAGGGAAGTAATAAGTTTAGCTAAAAATGACAAGAAAAATCTAAAAGGAGAAAATTCAAAATAATGTTTCAAAGAACTACAAAATGTTTCAAGGGATTCATTTATAGATCAATGCATTGGAGGAAACTAATAGTTTAGATTTGGTAAAGAAGAACATGATTTTATGAAGCAAGTAGAAGTTTTGTATGTTGAAGAAAAAAAAGATGAAATTAGATGGACATCATGGTTGAATAGATTATTTGAGTTGTTGGTTGTGGTTGGATTATGGGACTCCATTTTAATTTGAAATTTTAACTTTTTGATACTTCTAAATTATTTATCACAATTCTTGTAGTTGCACTTATGCTTCAGAAAGAAAAATAATGGTTTAGATTTGGTAAAGTAGACTATAATAACATAAAGTTTTGGAAATATTACTCTACTAAGATGTAGTGTGTAGATATTAGAGGTGAAGTTTTGGTATTGTGAAGGTTACTTTAATTCTTCAATGAAATGATTTTATCTTCCTCTCTATGAGCATGGAATGCTATTTTTCTAGTTCATATATATGGAAAAGTGACTTAGTAGATTTTCACTATAGAAGTCTTTTTAGAAATGCTATTTTTCTGTTTCATATATATGTAAAAGTGACTCATGATTTTGCAAGTCAAATGTTCAAATGGATTTATAAAACTCTAGTTTGTATTTATGGAAAAGTGACTCAAAATGGTTTTTCAGGGGATGTCCTTTTTATGAATTTCTCTAGTTTATATATATGTAAAAGTGACTCAAAATTTTAGGGTGGAGAGCCAATAATTGAATGCTACTTATTTGGAATTTATATTTGAAAAAATGACTTAAATTATTTTCAACCTTATAATTTTAAAATATTTTGATCAATGTAGAAAAATGTCAAGAAAAAGGATGTTGAATATTTGTATTTACAAAGAAAACTAAAGAAAATCCAAAAAATGAATATTAAGAATTTAGGTTTTTTATAAAAAAATGTAGGTATCTAGCTATGGCAACTTTATTGAGATGAGAATTGAATCTGTTTGATTTTTCAAAGATGAGAAAATGCAACATTTTTTTCTAATATATATATAATTTTAATAATTGAATTATTATAAATTATAATTTTATTAGATATATTTTAATGAATAAAATTAAAATATTATTCCATTAGAAGTAAAGTTGATCACAATGCATAGGTTATGCCCATGCAATCATCGTTTCCACATTAATACTAAAGTTTCATACAATTTCATTTGCAAAACATAATCTTTCAATAAAAGTGAACATAGTTTAACTTTTATATAAATTAAATATTATATTTAATCGAAAATAAATTTAGAGACAACTTGGAAAGTTACCCAACAATAGAGAGTGTTTTCAAAGTAGAATAGAACTACCATGGAGACCACCCTTGTTTCAAAAAGGAAAAGTGTTGATGTCATTTTCATTGGTCAAATGCACTAACAAATTATTTATGTTGTTGTTTTGATTTATGGAAGGGTGTAGACGAAACCACTTTTATAGGAATCAATGGCTATATGCTTACCTTTTTTAGTGATAAAAAAATTATTTTGGCCATTCTAAACTCTAAAATCAATCTTTATGTTTCTATCCAGTAGTTCGGGCATAAACAAGTTCTTGGCTAATCCTGGGACATAGAGGACCTATTTTATGGTGCATTTTCCATCTAGAATATGGATTGACACATCACCTTGTCCTTTCACCTGGCATATTTGATTATTAGTGATGATCACTAGTTTCTCTTCTTTTGCTTTGAAGGTAGCAAACCATCCTTTATTGCTTGTCATGTGATTGCTAGCACCAAAACCAATATATTAAACATCTTTGGATTTGGTGGTAGCTTTAGTCATGAGAACCTTATGTGCCTATTCATAATTAAAATCGGACTCTTTGGATTTTTGTTCATAATTTAAATTTGACTCTTTGATGGCAACATGTCCTTTCTGTTGCTTCTGTTTTGATGGGTATCATCAAGACCACACTTTACTAAGGTCACTTTTATTTTATCAAACTAGGGGTGGTATCCTATGGGTAATATATTATATGAAATATCTAAGGTAAGGGTTGGTATTGACTCTCTATGCTCCAAAAATTTAGAAAGCATAAATAAAATTAACTACAGTTAAAATGAATAACTTAATCTAATGAACACACTTGTTGCAAATGAGATGATTATAGATAAAAATAAAAGAAATAATAGAAAATAAACTAAGCATGAAATAACTAAGCATTCATACTAAATTACAACAACATAAATATGAAAATATGAATGTAGTTTTTCATTAAACTCGTTTCTTTTGACTATATCATTTGGTATCATATCTAGATTTTATTTTTAGAGGTCTACAATACCTGTTATAAAATATATGGTACAATGATGAAGAGAGAGACCGTGTGGTATTGTGCACCAACTAGCAGACATAGTTAAAATGTTGAGAGAAATCATAACCAATTTGGATGCAATTAAGACTTTCCAAAGGAGAGACATTCTTCTTGATGAGTTTAGTGATAGCGAAGAGGAGGAGACTGATCACCCAAAAACTTGAGATGAGGAGCAGGGAGAAGAACTAGAGTAGCAATTAATTCGAACAATCTCTACTATGGGAAGTAAGACAAAGATGGATACTTCCAATTTCAATGGAAGTTTAAACCTAAAAGAGTTGATAGACTAAATAACAAACATGGAGAGATTCTTTGATTATGAATCTCTGGAGGATCCAAAGTAGGTCAAATTTGCATGCACTTGACTAAATAAATTTGCTTTAATTTGGTGGGATCATATCCAAATAGAGATACAACAAAAAGGAAAGGATACAATCCGAACTTGAGATAAGTTTCTATGCAAATTGAAGTCTAAATTTTTACCTATTGATTATTAGATTATATTGTTTATAATACTCTAAAACCTCAAGCAAAAGGAGTTAGGAGTAAAAGAATATATGAAATAATACTATAAATTGACCATAAGAGTAGGTCATATTGAAGATGATGAGGATAAGGTGGCAAGAAGAAGCATATCAATGTGTTCTCAAAGCAACAAAAAATTTGGTATGAAAGCAACAAAATAACTCTAAAGGGAGAGGAAAATATTCAAGAGGAAGAGGGAAGCAAGCTCATGATGTGGGAGAAAGTTTCTCATAAATTAATAGTACCCTAAAAAAGGATGAATTGTCAAGAGGATAAGTTGGATTTCGTACAAGTAGAGGACATGGTTTTTCTAACAAGTGTTATAGGTGCTTGGAAGAAGGACATAGAGCTTATGCATTTGCTCAAGTACATCAAACCCACGAGCAAGAAAAGGAAGTCTATCGCAAGATTCTACAGGCAAAGGAAAAAGTTTTTATTCATGGAAACACATAAAGGAACTAGAACAAGGAGAGTCACTTCTGATGAAGAAGATATTGCTAAAACCACCAAGGAGGTACATGAACCAAAGCAAAGAAGGATTTTGTCCAATATAATTTGTAAATTATGAGGTAAATGTTGCAAGGTTATTGTGGATAGCAGAAGCATAGACTACTTAGGATCAACAAATATAGTAGAGAAACATGGTTTGAAGAGTGTTGAGCATTTGAATCCTTACAAAGTGTCATGGTTATAAAATGGGCACCAAATTTTAGTAACCAAACAATATATGGTAAATTTGTAGTTTGGTATTTATAAAGATATAGTTATATGTCACATCATGTTGATTGATGCATATCATATTTTATGGGAAAACATGGCAATTTTATAGAAAAGTAGTACACAGCCACGAAACAAAAAGCACGTTGCACGTTGCAAAGTAAATACGGCCATGTTTGAGCCTAAATAATTCTTGGTATTGAATATTGGGGGCGATGTACTTGAAAAGTATGCGAGGTTAGGCAAGCAATCTCTAAAGCTTAATTGATTTCCCATGGCCTTTTAATTTCATTTCGATCGATTAAATTTATGTTGTGCTTGAAAAGTATATTTTATATAAAAATTCTTAAAAAAACAAGCTAGCTTTTATAATTTTTTAAATTAAGTTATTTAATTTTTTATTTAGATCAATGAATTCCTTAGCATTTAAATAAAGAATTGTACCTAGAATATCAATTTTATAACAGGTCTATAACGAATATGAGATGAAAACAATTTCTCTTTAACTAAAAATTTATTCATTAATTTTTTAATAAAAACGATTTTAAATTTGTCATAAAACATTTTATAAAAAGTCTTTCTAAAAAGAAAACTGAAATATAAACTTGTAAACTTGTTTACATCAAACTTTTAGATAATAATTATGTTTATGGGTTTTAGATAATAATTATGTTTATGAGGTTTAAAATAATTAGTTAAGTGTATAAAGTCTCACAATTTTAAGTAACATTCAAATATCTTAGGTAATATTAAACATTTTAATTAAATGATTAAATTTTAGATTTAAATCTTGTTTATATATTTAACATGATGCAATACAAATATGCTTTTAGTATAATCAATTAAATTAAACTTAGATATTAGTATAAAGTGTTTTCTTTAAAAAATAATATTTAATATTTAATTTTAAATCAACTAATTAAAATTAAGATGTATTTATAATAAATAAATTATATAAAATTATATTTAAGTAAGATTTTAATATATATTTTTAGCATTTACAGATCTTCTATCATGGTTTAAACTTGGGTCTCCAAGATGAGAGATCAAAGTTATACCACTACAATGTCTCATGGAAACTTTAATATAATATTTCGTAAATATTTTTTTTAAGATTTTTATTATTTGCTTATAATTAAGCATTATTATAATTATTACATTTATTTATTATAAAATAGTTTTTAATGTTTATGAGGCCATTGGTCATATGGGATGATGTGTTATTTGTGTTCAACCTTGTTCCTTTTCAAATTTAAACCTTAGATTTCCTATTTGGAGCTCCAAAGTTTTAATTATTACGCCAACTTAAATTATACTATAAATTAGGAGGTAAACTTGTCAACCATAAAAAATAAATTATATAAACTATATAGTTTTTTTTATTTTTGAAAAGTGTCTTGTATTACTAAAAAGAATATTAGTTACATTGATCACAAAAAAAAGGCATGTGGTATGGAAGCACACCCTAAGATGTCAACCTAAGAATCCACCCAGAACCTAAAACAAGGATCTAGGGCTTACATAGACAATCTAAAAATAGAGCAAGCAATTTTAGATCCTAAACTAAAAAACCACATATTTTAGCTCCTATAGAGGCATGAGACCTAGATCTAAAAATTGCTATAGATTGTACACCGTCTAAGAAAGTTTACCTACAAACATATGGGGAGGCCATATTTATTTATTTTTTGGTTAAATGCCCCTACTCGCATAGATTACAAAGCTCTAATACCTCAAAGTTGTTATATATCTTAAGGTTATAGTTGGATATCCTTAGCGGAGTAATGGAGAGATAGGACCATTTTTCAAGGTCCCCTTCTTCTTTCTCCCACCTAGGACTACAAGAGTGTTAAAATCGGGTAGGATGAGGAGGAAGAAAGCTTACCTAAACGATTGATGTGGCACCAATAACAACTATTGGTGGGGTGAATTTTTGGCGAGGTGGAGAAGCCTCAATGATCATCATTTTTATCAATTATAACCTTGCATTTGGCTATTCTTTTGACTTTTCTATAGGTTATGGTGTTGAAATACCAATTGCCTTTGTTGTTGGTCTGGGTCGTTGATATTTAATTGTAAAAGCATAAATATATTTGTGCCCTCCCATTATAGTCCAACCTTATTTTTTGGCTTTAGGAGGAGACACAGTGGCTGGCATGGGGAATAACTTTCACTTATTATGAGTTATAAATGGACAATCCTTAACCTTATGGTTTGATGCTTGACATCTAAAGCAGGTATTGGTAGGTTAATATACATCATCTATTACAAAATAATGGTGTCCTACCTATATATCGATAAACTCCATGAGGTATTTAGATAGATCAACCTTAACACAAGCCTTATTTTATTGGTAAGCATTAAAAAACTTATATGCTTATACTAGTAAGACACACCCTAAGACTACCACAATGCAGTTCAAAAAGGGCCAAAGGAGAAGGGGAAGACTAGGGAACTCCATCCAAAGTGGGACCTTAGAGGTTTTTTCCTTTGAAACTAAAAGATCTTAGGTCCATGGAGAGAATACCAACAAGGAGCTTATCATGTACCATGGTCCTTGTTCATAAATTTCCTTTACATGAGCAACATCTGCAAATTAGAATAGAAAAAACCTTGGATAGATTTTGAATTAACTTGAGATTAATCCCAAGAGGAGCCCAAGTTGAGCCAATCCAAGAATGTAATGTTGCTTCATTAGGAATGAGCCCCATAAAATACCCAACCAGAGTAAAAATTGTAGCCATTTATAGGCATTATCAAAATTAGATAGAGGTAGATTGAACTTACCTCACAAATATCTATTGGCTAAAAAATATTGGGACACTCCACAAGGGCCATGTTTTCTTACCTTCTCGCTTGTGGTGCTAGTGCTAATCACTGGCCCTTCAAGGTTTGGGACCATTGAAACCCCAAAGAAACCCTAGAACATAGCAAGAGAGACTCACACCAAATGGGCCATATTTACTTAAATCATGTATAAGTAAATATGAGTTTGATTTAAAAGTAGAATACATTTATTTATGATAGGATAAACATGATATGATGCCAAAATTGTAAATTTTTTAGTATGATTATATTTATTTCATGAGCTTAATAAGATTATATTTAAAAAATAAATGACAACTATATATCTTGGTAATTAACATAATGAAGAAATAAATAAAAGATTTACTTATCTTAATAAAATTAAGTAAATGAAAATTAAACAAAAATATATATGTATATAATTTTGTTGATAGTCATTATTTTTATTTGTTTTAAGTATGTGATTAACATGTGTTATATCCATTACATAATTTAAATAAAAAGTAGTGTCTAAGACATTCCTAATTAACAAAGGTTGCATGGTGGTTGGGTTTTAAAGTTTTTCAATGTGAGAGTATATACATACTTGAGTTAAATATTAATATATTTTTATAGGGAAAAGGGTTAGAAGACCTACACTAATAATCAAAAGGATTTGATAATATAGATTGGGTTGAAGTATCAACAAAGTGTAAATATTAAGAAATAACTTTAAATCATAGCCAATGGGAATAACTGAATATCAACATATTCTAGAAAAGCATCCAAAGACAAGAAAGCTAAGATTGATTGGTCCTTCTTTCTATAAGAAGTATTTCATAATACTTAATTCTTCTAGCATATAGTATCATTAGGAGCAACACACATGCAATATCATACTCATACCTATTTTAAGGTGAATAACACTATTTAAGAATATATCAAGCTTATCAATATTGAGATAGGACTAAAAAAAAGGAAGAGCATCTCATAATAATCAAGTATACCAATAAATAGTTATGCTAGATTATCGCTACCTTCCAATAAGCACTTGATAAAGTTCACTGACACATAGTTAAAGGATGATAATCCCCATGCATGGTTGTAATATATAGAAAAAACTTGTTAATAAATGTGCATATGTATTCCAATTCTAGCAAAGAAAATCTAAATATACAACTTAAACTTATCCTTTCAAATTATATGCATTAGCTAAACATTCAAAAAGATATTTATTCATACTAATATGCACTTATTTATAGATACAAAATAGCTATCCTCTAACCTTAGGGTCAAAATTTACATCTAATCTAATAAATGATGATCTTATTGTTTGTGAGAAAAAATGATATCTAATATAATCATTCAAGTTAATACTAGAAAAACCCAAGAATCTAAAACTAAGATAACAAAGTAGTAAATGAACAATAAATGTTGAAATCTACTATAATTCAAGCATAAATATATTTAAAGCATTTAAGAATAACTACACTAAAATTATCTATAAAATACTAGTAAGCTAGGGCTAATCCTAATGTAGTGAAAATATTCTCTTGACATCTAGAGCATTAAGGATAAAAAAATCTCATACCAAGCATAAAATTCTCACTCTTATTCCAACTTTCTTATAGTTTCATCATAGTAAAAATATGGAGAGGTCACACTTGAGATATTTTGTAGGAGGTTTGGCATATCATGAAATCCTATCCTCGAATAGCAATTAGTGACCTTTGGCTCCAAATCGTGTTAGAGTGTTCTTCCATCCTCTATAGAATATAGTGAGCTAGTAGTTGATGGCTTTGGTTTAACCTACAAGGATGAGAGAGAGAGAGAGAGAGAAGTGATAGCAATAGAGATAGAGTTTTGAGAGCAATGTTAGCAAAAAAAATATTTTGTAGATGCTTGATGAGAAAATGAGAGGTAAAGAGGGTATTTAGTAATAGATGAAATGAAACAACCTTTCCTTTAGAGCCAAAAACTAATTTTATCCTTTTTTAAGGTCATAAAATCATAACTACCAATCCAAATAATGTGTTGTTCAAACCCTAGGTATAAAAACATGCTAGCATCATGATCATGCATCAAAATCCTAAAATACAACGAAAAAGTATGATCATCACTTAAAGTGATGATCTTGGTATTGTTGAATTTTAGGAAGCATGCTTTGGGGGACACATGTCATGACATCCTTTAATCCTACCTTTATCCTTATTTTTAGAATTTGAGAGAGTTAGAAGATCAAAACATCATGAAATATGGAAGAAAATTGATAATTGAGCGAAGAAAAATAATGAAAACTATTTGCCAACATAGCTCACTATCATCCTACCTAAGGACTAAGAAAGTGAGTTCATCATTATCCCATAAATAGGAGGATAATACTCTCTACCACTCGCAAAGTTAGTTGTTAGTGTTTTTTTACAAATACATATTGCTTCTCCCTAAGGACCATAGGTGGCATCACAAGGGATAGAAAATCATGAGTCCTTACAAAAAAGAAGAAAAGAAAAAGAGTAATATGCTATAGTTGAAGGAACATAAATAAAAAATCTATGCTATAGAAGAAAATCATTTTTGTTTGTAATTTTTTATTTTGTTGTCTATGCAAAAAATGAAATATACATATTAGATTTCTCAATTATATTATTCTATTTTTCATTATTAATATTTAGACCTTTAATATTATGGATTTTTTATATTAGGACCTGTTGTATTTTGTGGTAGTAAGGCTTAAGAGCCAAAAATGGTACCAAAGCTACCACATAACTTTGTCCATTTTTTATAGAGTTTATTTTAATAGCTACCATTACCAATATTTAACTCTATTCATTATTGATAAGAGTTAATTTAAAGTCTATCTACTTTGAAGGCAGTGAATACTTGGACTCTATTTTTAAAAGGTCTGATTGAGTAGATATTGAGGGGATAAGGAATAGTCACCCTGATTTTGGATGCTAGGGTCTTTCCACTTGGTTGAAGAAAAACCAATGAAGACTAGGACTCAACTAAGATTTGATTAAGGTCCAACTTAGGAGAAAACTTGGACATTGAAAGAGAGAACCAACTTAAAATATAGTTGCTAATTTAGGGATATTCAAAGTCACCTTGATAGTATTTAGGATTCTCTAGAGAAAAAGAGGAGAATCACTATTGAATATTTGAGAAAGATCCAACTCAGGAGAAATTTAATCATTCAAGGACATTCATAATCACCCTGGCATTGATATTGGGTTATCTATAAAGGAGGAGAATCATTGCTGCCATAAATTGAGAAGAACCATAGTTTCCTATAAGGATAGAGAATCATATTAGCTTCCAAGGACAAAGGAGCATCTAATCTTCCTAAAGATAGTGTAGCAATTAATATTTTAGAGAAGAAATAGAACAAAAAATTTGAAAAAAAAGAAGAAACACAAAGCTTCTATAACAAAGAAGTAAAGCACATAGAAGAGAAGAAGGAATCATCATAAGCTTACCAGGATATATTGAAGAACTATGCTGACTAAAAAATATCTTTATATCAATTTTGAAGTAGGTTCTTCAAGGAAGATGTTCATTGCAATAGTGAAGGAAAGAAGCCATAATATAAAGACAATATAGAGGCTATCTAAGAGTATAGAACTATAACTAGTTAGGCACTAGTCTTCAAAGAAATACAAGGAGATAAAAGCATTTTTCATCTCAGACAAGGTACCAATTCTTCAAGGAAGAATAGAAGATATTAGAGCTCATGACAAAAGCTGCAAGAGAAAAGTTTTTAGGCACTAATGAGAAAAGAATAGTGCTAAAGGACACTCAAAAGCTAGAATTGAGAAGTGCTATAGTATAAAACATCATCCAATATGCTATTAGGTAGAACAACGTGCTATCATGTAGAATAATGTTCTATCAGGTAGAATAATGTGCTATCAGGTAGAATAATGTGCTATCAAGCAAAACAACATGCTATCAAGTAGAACAACATGCTATTAGTGTTGGAGTATATTATATTATTTAGTACATGCTGATATACCCCATGTTACTTCCATGGTACATATTATAAATATTATATTGGGGTTGAGTCTTAGTTTAGAGTATGAATAGTATTTTGTATAATATTGTAATGTGCAAGAAATGCACAAATGTTATGTAATTGTTTATGTGCAATAAATACACAAGTATCATATGAGTGAGTATATATGAAAGTGTAATGTGAGTCTATGTGCATGTATCTTATATGTAAGAGTGCACAAATGTCTTTATATTAGAGTGTGCAAAGTGAAGAGTCATATCTAGGTGTGCATACAAGATAGATTCATGTGTATGCAAGTGTCAAGTAGAGAAGCCAAGAGTCATGAGACTTGATATATGGAAAGAAATAGTCAAGTATCCAAAGAGTCATTCTACTATGGCTATATAGTACTCCATAGATAAGGAACAAAGAATCAAGTGTCATATCAAAGTATCTAAGTGTCAAGTATCATATTTGTAAGAGAAATAGGAGTAATAAAGATTACATACATTTTGAGAAATTAATATTGTAAGTTGTGCTACATGCTTTGTACATGTATGATTCAAGCTATTTACATTCATATTGTTGTTTATTAGTGAATGTTATTTGATATATTATAAGCCTTGATTTATATATTAATTTGCTCATATTATTCTACTTACATCGTTATCTTGATCTTACTATATTATGGTTATATTATATTTGATCTTATGGAATTTATCCTATGATTTTTATGTTAGTATTAAGGCTTAAAAAACCATTAGTGGTATCAAAGCTACTATGAGTAGTTTCTTGCATAGGTTGAGAATTTATTTAGCTACATACAAAAATTGATTTTGTCTAGTTTGATAAAATTTATTTAGAGTCAGTCTACTTTGAAAGGAGTTAGACCTAGACTCTATTGTAAGATCATGGTAAGTAGAAATGATAGAGTATTTCCATGGTTGGAGGAACAAGTAGTGAATACTAGGACTCAGCTATAGAGTCTTTTCACGATTGAAGAACTAATGAAGACCAAGACTCAACTATAGAGTCTTTCCATGTTGAAGTATAAACACTGAAGACAAGGACTCACATATATTTTGGAAGGTGAATCAACTTTAAGATATTTGATCATTTAAATAAAATGGTCAACACTTGATGTTGATTTTAAAGATAAAAATATTTTAGGAACTTAGATAGCCTTTGTCTATTTTTTGTCAACTCATAAGGAAGTTGAAGAATTCAGGACAATCAAGTCATCTTGAATTTGATTGTGACATCGGGAAAATCTGAGTTACCTTGAAATTATTTCTTGAGTTCTTAGGTGTGACCTAAGGCATTTGCAACAATGATTGATCGTTACAAGTGTGAGAAGCTTCCTACAATAGATAAAGAAGAATTTCATCATCTAAATGCAAGAGTAAGCAAATATATATATATATCAAATTGATAATAATTAAATTTACAAGATATTTTAGTTTTAGGTCATAGAGAAATTGACATTGACATTGAAGAATCGGATTTCAAAAACCCTAACATTGAAGTTTCAAGTCACTAATAAATTGACCTTTATAGAAGACTTAGGTTTTGAAGATAGACCTTGACATAAGTAAATGAATATTTTAGGTCTTAAATAGAGACCTTGACATTAGTGAAAGGAAAACTCAGGTCATATAAACCTTGACAGAGATAGAAGAACAACAAAATATCAAGGTTACCTAAAGAGCTATTCAAAATAGCGGCAGTCTAAGAGAAGTATAGGTGTTGAAAAGAGGCCTTAGTATATAAAAAGAGTTTCATAAAGCTTCAGGTTATTGATCTTGATAAGAAATAGGTTAGAAAATAAGGTAACCATTAGAGAGCAACAAGATTAAGAGATAGATATTAAGGGTCCAAAGAGAAGGATCATATTAGAATGGAATAAAATACTTATACAAGAAAGCAATTGGATGTAATCTAAGAAGAATGATAGAGTGTAGTAAAAATGATCAAGGTTAAGCATCAAAGCAACAAGCATAAGAAGGATAGGTCGGTATTCAAGGTTTTTTATATAGAGAAAAAATCAAACAATTAGCACAAACAAGACTATGCAAGCATCATGGCTATCTAGGATTCTAAGTAAGCAACAATGATCAAAGTGTTGAAGCAACACCACTATCAAAAGAGAACGTGCAAATAGAACATGCATTATTAGAACTAGGATGCCAGAGCATTATTGCACTAGAAAGGGTGTAGCCACATATCAAAATAGTCATCCATGGTTTCATATCATACCCAAGTAGGATGAAAGGCTTCAAACCTACCTAGAGAAGACCCTAAGCATGCATAAGGAGCTTGAGAAAACCAAGGGTACACTGAAGAATATTGGAAAGCATTCAAAAATACCTAATGAGTAGTAAGAAGAGTAACACAATATCTAGAATTACCTAAGGAGCAATAAGGAGGAGAACAATGTCCATAATTGCCTAAGGAGCAACGCAATGTCACATTAGACTCGCTGGTCTAAGATAACCAACAAATCATACCAAGCATCCAAAAATAAATTCAAGTTGGAAGATTGAATGTTAGAGTCACAGAGAAGGAGAAGACCAAAGTAATGCAAGGTCAATAAATTTTTTTGCCTTAATGTGGAAGGAGTAATGTTTGAAAATGAATGCTCCTTTATTGAAATGTTCACTATGTACCTAACATAAAATAGCTTACGTCTCACCTAAAGGTGAATTATATGCATGCAACATGTATGTAAACCTCTTATATTTCATTTAGATAAGAATTATTCGCAATTCATTTGAGACCATAGTGCTTGATAACGCGTTGGAAGAACTGTTTAAAAACTAGTGCGTATGAGCTTACTTGATACAACATTCATTCCACCTATAATATTGAAAAGAGGAAAAGACGTACATGAATTTTTTGAGGTAAATTCAATTTTATAAGGGTTTTTTTAATTTTAAACTTTAGGAGTGATAAGGTAGAGATTTATTAAAGTGCTTTATTAAGGTTGAATAAGGAATAATTAGTGATAATAAGTTTGTCATTAATTATTAGATTTGATTAATGGAGGGATAAGTAGGATGATAGTCTAATTTTAAATGATCAACACAAAGAATATTGTGCAAACATCATGACCAACTAGGAATCTAAGTAAGCAACAATAATTAGAGTATTGAAGCAACACCATTATCCAAAAATGACATGCAAACAGAACATGCATTAGTAGAACCAGGATGCTAGAGCACTGTTGCACTAGAAAGGGTGTAGTCGCATATCAAAAGTGTGATCCATGGTTCCATCTCACATCCAAGGAGGATTGAAAGACTTCAAGCCTACCTAGAGAAGATATTGATCATGCCTAAGGATCTTGAGAAGATCGAGGATACATTGAAGAAGATTGGAAAACATTCATCAATAGCTAAAGAGCAGTAATAAGAGTAGCACAATGTCCAAAATTATCTAAGCAGTAAGGAGGAGCACAATGCCCAAAATTGCCTAAGGAGCAGTGCAACGTCATATTAGGCTCACTAGTCTGAGACAACCAACAAAGCATACCAAGTGTTTTACAATGAATTCAAGTTGGAAGATTGAACATTAGAGTCATAGAGAAGAAGAAGACCAAAGTAATGCAATATCGATAAAGTTTTACATTTGAAAAGGGATACTCCTTTATTGAAATGTCCACTAGGCACCTAGCACAGAATAGCTTACATCTCACTTAAAGGTGAATTCTATGCACACAACCTATATGTAAACCTCTTATATTTTATTTGGAGATGAATCGTTTGTGAGCCATTTAAGAGTGTAACGCTTGATTATGCATTGGTAGAACTATTTAAAAACTACTTTGCATGAGCTTACCTAATACAACATTCATTCCACTTGTAGTGTTGAAAAGAGGAAAAGATGCACATAAACTTTCGAAGGTAAATTCAAGTTTATTAGGGTTTTTCAAAGTTTAAACTTTAGGAGTGATAAAGTATATATTTATTAAAGTGCTTTATTAAATTTGAATAAGGAATAATTAGTGATAATTTGATTAATGGAGGGATAAGTAGGATGATAGTCTATTTTCAAAAATTCAGTACAAAGAAGACTATGCAAGCATCATGATCAACTAGGAATCTAAGTAAAAAACAATAATCAAAGTTTTGAAGCAACACCACTATCAAAAGAGGACATGCAAACAAAATATGCATCAGTAGAACCGGGATGCCATAACACTATTGTGCTAGAAAGGGTGTAACCGCATATCAAAATAGTCATATGTGGTTCCATCTCACATCCAAGGAGGATCGAAAGGCTTCAATCCTACCTAGAGAAGATCTTGAGCATGCCTAAGGAGCTTGAGAAGACCAAGGGAACACTAAAGAATATTGGAAAGCATTCATAAATACTTGAGGAGTAGTAAGAAGACTAGCACAATATCTAGAATTTAATAAGAAGAAGGGGAGCACAATAGCTAGAATTACCTAAGCAATGCAATATCATATTAGACTCACTAGTCTGAGACAACTAGCAGAGCATACCAAGTGTTCAATAACAAATTCAAGTTGGAATATTAAACATTAGAGTCGTAGGGAAGGAGAAGACCAACATAATGCAAGGTCGGTAAATTCATTTGCCATAATACGAAAGGAGTAACCTCTAAAAAGGAATGCTACTTTATTGAAATGTTCACTAGGAACCTAGTACAAAATATCTTATATCTCACGTGAAGGTGAATTCCATGCACACAAACTATACGTAAACCTCTTATATTTTATTTGGAGATGAACCGTTTGTGAGTCATTTGAGAGTGTAACACTTGATAAACTGTTGTAGAACTATTTTAAAACTTGTTTGCATGAGCTTACTCGATACAACATTTATTTCACTACAATGTTGAAAAGAGAAAAATGTGCGCACAAACTTTTAGAGGTAAATTCAAGTTTATTAGGGTTTTTTGAAGTTTAAACTTTAGGAGTGATAAGGTAGAGATTTATTAAAGTGATTTATTAAGGTTGAATAAGGAATAATTAGTGATAATAAGTTTGTCATTAATTATTAGATTTGATTAATGGAGGGATAAGTAGGATGATAGTCTAATTTCTTATAAGTTTGGAGTTATAAGGTTTTCTTTAATAGTTTTTTATTTGTTAGATAAATTTGAAATTTATTTGATTTAATAGTTTTTTGAAAATAGAATATTATTAAATTTTTGCAAATTAGTTATTTGGGAGTTAAAAGGTATTCAACATCAAACTTAGGAAAATAAAATTTATAAAATTCATTTTTCTTAGTTTCTAACAACTAGGGAGACAAGGATTACTACTTCATAGGATTTAATTTAGAAAATTTAAAATATTTAAACCTAGGGAGTTACAAGGATGTCTACTTCAAAAGAATCAAAATCTACAAATTCAATGGATAACAATATGGAGTTCATGATACAAAAAGAAAAAGTAAATGTCATAAAATTTGGGATCAAGAATTTGATTGAAAAATCTAAAGGAAAGATAGATCTAGTCTCAAAGTTAATCTATAGTGAAGCTATAGATGAAAATTTTGAAACATTTGAATACTATTTACATGTAAGAATTTTTGAAGCAATTGATGATGGAAAATATAGTATTATGATACCTTTAGATATTGGTAGCATAATGTATATGGCATTGCTTACACTTAAGTTTCATAAAGAAGAAAATATGAAACAAAAAGAGTTGATTGAATCTCTTAAGAAAAAATTGAAAATAGATGATGTAAGTTAAAAAGAGATAACACCACCCAGATGATGTAGGTGAGTTGGAGAGAAGAGGGCAATCCTCCAAGGGAGTTCCAAGGTTTGAATATCCACCCTAACAAAAATTTGAATTGGGTACCCAAAATCCAATTGATAATGTTGGTGCGGGCAGGGCCGGGCACGACTCTCGGGTGACTTTGATGGTGTAGAACCCCTTGGTCATGGTCTCTCAAACCAAGGTGGCACCGCAAGGGGTTTTTCTCTCTAAACAAAAAAAAAATATAACACCAAATAATGTAAACAATAAAACAAATGATATGAAATAAATAAACTTTGTATTGATAAGAGAGGCTTGATCTCCTCTCTTTTACAAGGTTTTTCCCTGAATTACTAGGGTTACAAAATAATACTTGTTTTAGATTACAATAAATAAAAGGAGAAAAAATACCTTTTGCAGATCAAATAAACTATGGTGTCTTCAATCTCCTTTTTCTCTAATCAATTTGTGGATGGGATTCATCTATCCTGGTAGGCCATCCTTTGCTCTAGCAGCATCTAATCACCTGTAACCTGCACACATGAATTTGCAAACACACGGGGTTAATAGCACCTATTGATACGAATGAAATAAAAGCTACAAAATCCTAAGTAAAATTATTGTAAATTTTAAAATAATATGAAGGAAATAAAAGCAATGAAATACAAATGCCTTACTAATTTACCTGATCTGGTCCAGGTCTATTAATGGCTAAAACTGTTCCTGCCAAAATATAGAGCTACACTAGGGTATATGTTTCTCCAATTAATCCAAAAATTTATGGGAACATTTTAGGGTTTGTCAATAACATACCCTCAAAATTTTAGGTCAATTTAACTTCGGATGAGTGAGATATGATCAAAATAATTCAGGCAGTTTGTGTAGTCCTGTGCAAACATGGGCAACATAATGGTATATTTTCATGCTCCTCTTCTCTCTCCCTCTTGCCTCTTCTCATTCACAAAAATGAATTATGTTTTATAAATTTTAAGAAGGTTAGGGTTAGGATTTGGAAGAGGTGAGATAATGTTACCAAGTGGCAAGCTAGGATTAAAGTATGATAAGCGACTAGGATTTCTCTATATATATAAATATATAAATAATAAATGGCTAGGATTTCGTGTCTACAAATGCCCCTTTTTGTACTATGTTGTGTAAAACACAATGCAGTGCAAAAACAAGAGACACCTAGTTTTATTGGATGAAGAAATTGATTTTTTTGTTGCCTTAGCATGAATATGGAATGATCGATGAAATTTTTTATTTTGGCTTACCCCCTCAATCAGTGAATGGATGAAAGATGAAACCCATGAACTGATTGACAAAATGTGGATGATGAAAACGGTGCAATTTGATGAATGCAAATATCAAAAATCAATATGAAGTTGATTGCCCCAAGTTTGGACTGAACATGTGTTTTTTAAACTTTGTTGTTGGTGGAATGATTATAAGTGTGCATGTGATACTGTAATCGTTTTGAGGTGGTATTTGTCTCTACACCTAGATTGCATTCATCGCATATATTCTTGAGCATATTTTCTTGAACGCAGTCGTATTCCAATATTGAGTTACCAAATTGATCTAATTTGGGATAAGATGAAATGGGAGGGTGTAGGGGATACATAGATGAGCTAATGTGATGATTTTTTGAAGTTTCGAGTCTGATTTTATGGTTCTTTTTTTGAGCAAGTGTCCTTATGGTGATCTACCCATCCTACCAAATTGTATGGATAACCAGTTGTTGCAACCGCTAAGTGTCTAGAGTAACTCACTATATAAGAGGTTCACTCGAGACTCTAGTCTATGATAAAAAAGAAAAATATAAGCTATTGTAGAAAAAAAAAAGTTATTCTAAATGTTGACTAGAGGGATTTGGTGCCTTTAGAGCTTTTTAAAGTTACCAAATGGGTTTAGTTCTCTTTGGATATTTTTTATTGAAACTATGACCAAAGGGTTTAGGTGCCTTTGGGAAATTGGAACTAGAATTTTAATTTGGAGATGGCGAGGTAAAGGGTGCAACCTTTGACAAACGAACACAACCTTTTGAACCTAGCAACTGATGTGTTGATTGATGTGAATGTAAGGCAAAGGGTGCAACCTTTTGACAAAAGGACATAAAATTTTGAACCTAGCAGTTGATATGTTGATTGATGTGAATGCAAGGTAAAGGGTACAACCTTTGACAAAAGGATGCAACCTTTTGAACCTAGCAGATGATGTGTTGATTGATGTGAGTGCAAGGCAAAGGATGCAACCTTTGACAAAAAGATGCAATCTTTTAAACCTGTCATTTGATATGTTGATTGATTTGAATGCAAGGCAAAGGGTGCAACCTTTGACAAAAGTATGCAACCTTTTGAACTTGGTAGTTGATATGTTGATTGATGTGAATGCAAGGTAAAGGATACAACCTTTGACAAAAATATGCAACATTTTGAACCTAGTAGTTGATGTGTTGATTGATGTGAATGCAAGGCAAAGGGTGCAGCCTTTGATAAAAAGATGCAACCTTTTGAACCTAGTAGTTTTGAGTGGTATTTTCACCCAATTTTGAAAGTACACTCTTCCTTAGGATTTGGGTTCCAAATCCCCTCTTGCAAAGAAGTTAAACAAACAACTTCTCCAAGGTCTCCGCTGTATTTAGCATTTGCATATGTGTATTAGTAATCTCAAATAAAGATATTCAATTTAAATGCTTGGAACACCTTAGTGATTGCAAGTAACTGTAAACAAGGGGCAATGTTGGTTTATTTTACCATGAAACTTTAGTGATTGTTCATTGAACCAAAATAAAGCAAATGTGAGTTGGCCCTCATATGACCACGATGTAGTGCCTTAATTCCTTTTATCTTGAGAGTTTTAAGGTAGATTTTATCTTCTTTATTAAGTCCAAATATGGCTTCTTATCATGAAGATAAAGATAGCTTTCAATATGATCGATAAACTATCCCTCTTTGGTGAAATGGGTTTTCACAAAGAAGCAATAATTTATGGCCTTAGATAAAGGGCTTTAAATGTCACTTTAACTTATCCCTCTTAAATGAAATCAAATTTTCATCAAGATGAACAATTAAGTGCTTTGAAGAAAAGACCTTCAATGTAATACTCAAATTACCCCTCTTTCGTAAAATTAGAATTTTTATGAAGAGAGGGTAATTTTAGGCTCAAAAATGGAAATTTGTGAAAATGCCATAAAACATAACTCCTTCAATGAAATTGGAATTTTCATGAAGGGAATGTCATCATAGGCTCATGAGTGAAAAATAAAACTGAAAAAATGAAATTCTGACCCAAAATGGAAATTTTCTATTTTCGGATTTTTTAAAATCTGTAATAAAACAACAACTTCGATGAATTTTTAAAAATACTAAACAACTCCGAAAATGAAATTTCAAAATGCGTATTGGAAGTCTGTAGTATAACCTACGCAATGGTGAAATTATTTTTGGATTTTGACATTTTTTAAATGTTTATTTTAATGCCTGAAAATTAAAAAAAAGTTAAAATTTCTGAAAATAAAATGCAGAAAAATGAAAATGAAATGCAGAAAACTGAAAATAAAATGCATTCAGTATGATGCTATCCTATTTCGACAAAACCGAAGATGTGAGGTTTTCATGCATGCAACCTAACCTATTGGACTTGCAAAACAAGCACAATCCGGATAAGCTAAGTGTTGGCTCCTAGGGTTTTAAATGAGGTTTTCAGATTTAAACATTCGCATGAAGCAACCAAGAAAACTTGCATAAACTCCATTTACAAGCCTAAAATCTGAAAAGGGGAAAAATAGACATTTAATCTTGCATGCAGAAAATGACCTCCTTTCTTGTCCATAAGATGCAACTTTCCGAAACTTTCTGTATTAAAAATTTGTCATTTTACAATAACAGAAATTTCTGGTTTTCCCAAACCAGTCCATGGAAGAAAAATAGCCCAAACAGGTCCAGAATGGCCCTCTTGCCTTCAAATCTGCAACTCTACTTGGTATTTAAAATTTTCAGGAAGCTTTTCGTTTCATTTTCCAATGGCTGTTCGTTTCACCTTCCCTTGTGCATGCATGTGTTTTGGTTTCCAAAAAGGCTTTTCATTTCTATTTTGTGGCCCTTCGTTTCATTCCCATGGTTTGGCTTCCTCTATTTGGTTTTCTTCACTTTCGTTTGATTTCAAAAAATTTCCTTTTCTCCACATGGGCATGCGTCCGCTTCCTTCCATGTGTAACGACCATCTTAAATGATTTCAAATCATTAAAGATTCCTTATGTAACATTTTGTCTTATTCATTGGATTTTGTCCTTATGTAAATTACCTTATATCTTATATCATAGTCCACGTCATTATGCGTCTTCGGTTCACTATCCTGGTGTTCATCACTAATATCGACGCACCTTGCACTACTCGTTCCCTTGGCAAAAATCGAACATGTCGCGATATCGTGACACTTTTGTCTCTCTCCTCCCCTTTTGAGTCGCGAAAATGCAACATGTCGCGATATCGCGACACTTTTGTTTTTCTCTCCTGCCCTTTTTGAGTCGCGAAAATGCAACATGTCGCGATATCGTGACACTTTTGTTTCTCTCCTGCCCTTTTTGAGTCTGAAAATGCAACATGTCGCGATATCGCGACACTTTTGTTTCTCTGCCTTCCTACCCCTTTTGAGTCACGAAAATGCAACATGTCGCGATATCGCGACACTTTTTCTCTTTTGAGTCGCAAAAATGCAACATGTCACGATATCGCGACACTTTTTTTCTCTTCTTTTGAGTCACGAAAATGCAACATGTCACGATATCGCGACACTTTTTTTTCTTAATGCAACATGTCGCGATATCCGACACTTTTTCTTTGCTCAAAATGCAACATGTCGCGATATCGCGACACTTTTTCCCTTTTTCTCTTCTTTGGCCAAAATGCAACATGTCGCGATATCGTGACACTTTTTCTTTTCTCTTTGGCCATGAAAATGCAACATGTCGCGATATCGCGACACTTTTCTCTTGGCTCAAAATGCAACATGTCGCGATATTCACACTTTTTTCTTTTTAATGCAACATGTCGTGATATCGTGACACTTTTCTTTCTCTTGCTTTGGCAAAATGCAACATGTCGTGATATCGCGACACTTTTTTTTTCTTTCTTTTTCTTTTGGCCATGAAAATGCAACATGTCGCGATATCGCGACACTTTTTCTTTCTTGTTTTTTCTCTTCTCTTTGGCCGTGAAAATGCAACATGTCGCGATATCGCGACACTTTTTCTCCTTTTTTCTCTTTGCTTTGGACCACGAAAATGCAACATGTCGCGATATCGCGACACTTTTTTCTCCTTGCTTTTTCTCTTTGCTTTGGACCGCAAAAATGCAACATGTCGTGATATCGTGACACTTTTTCTCCTTGCGGTGTTTTGCTTTTTCTTTGATCTTTAGCATATGGGCCACTTCGGTCTTCTTGGAAAACATGCAAAAAGGTGGGTCCCCAATTTTGGGGTACGTTGTGGAGCAGCCACAACAAATGGTGACTCTACTGGGAAATGCTCCTGAGCATTTCGGTGAGAACTCAACCTGAACACCTTCAAAACTCAAACACAAGCGTCAAAAAATATCCAAAGAATGAAACTAGACGAGAAATACATGAAGCATTAGAATTATTAAGCATCAGCTCGATGTGTGCAATGTGCTTCATTCCCTATCGTTTGAAACTCGTTCAACTTTCCATTGTCAGTTTCACTTATGATTCATGCATATGAGAAGTTATGAATGATTCTTGTAGGATTTAATGTATGGTGAAGATGCTAGAGATATAACAACGTGCTTTGCAAAGGCTCAAACTTTCTAGTACCATGAACAAACATATTAAAACTGTCAAACCCTCTTAGGACCAAATATGAGTATACTGAATTAATTTACTAGATCCCAAAGTTGGTTATGTGTCACTACCATCTTGAACCCATGTGCAAGTGTAAGTGAAATCAGAGCTTTGGGGAATAGGATTCCCAACCTAAGCGAGATGGGAATTTAACCCTATCCTTACTACTCCGATCCTGGAGTTCATTACCTCATATTGAACAAAATGATTTAACCTGTTATGGATGAAACTCGTCAAGCTAGCCTGTCCGTTTGAGCAACCAGTGGTCTTGCTTTTAGACAAGACATGTTGCCACGCATGAGCATACTCCACTTCCAATCAGGCGTCTATAGCCCCGGTGGAGATCAACCCCATAATCCAGGATTTGACTTTACTTTTGATTTCTTGAACCTTGGGGATGACTACCCATCCTTGCAAGGGACATGTAGTACGATCCTTCCAATCCAATATTAATGATGCAATAAAAGTAGAATGAAAAATATTTGCTTTGGAATTTCAAGTTCTTGAGCAGGCAAAATAGAAGCTTTGGGGAATCGGATTCTCAACCTAAGCGAGATGAGAATTAGACCCTATCCTTACTACTCCATGAAGGTCAAATCGGAGCTTTGGGGAATTGGATCCTCAACCTAAGTTCGATGGGGATTTAACCCTATCCTTACTACTCTGATTTTAGGCTTTAAGCACTATGGGAGTGGTAAAAACCACTATTTTAAGGATTATGTTGCATGATAGGACAGACACGAAATACTCCTTTCGCCTCACCTTTTCTTCCAAGTATGGTTTTGACCATTTTGCTCAAGATCCTCTTTAATATGTGTAGAACGTGCTTGGTTCAAGATAGTTCGGGCATCAGTTCCCAACCTTAGGATCCTTTTAATATATGTTATGTAATAACCCTAAGAGGATTCGACACCTTTTCAATGATTGTATTTGAAATGTAGATGCAACTGAGATGAAATGTATATGCAATGTGGAATGTAACATGAGATATGGATGAATGCATTGCTCTTTTTGAAATGCGGATGGAGTATACCACCTACTTTGCCATAATGTGTAAAACTGACAACTTCATGCATCACAAGTTCCAAACGATATTCTTTAATGTGTTTGCGATACTCGTGGAGCTTTCTGCAATACAATTCCGATGTTTCATATTCTCTTAGTCTTAGTCAACATTCATAAGGACATAAGTTGACATCTCGCTTTTCTTTCTTTTTTTTCTTTTTTTTCAAGACAAACCAAAAGTGTCCAAAGGACCAACACACAAAACTTAAAACCAAACCCAAAATACAATCCCAAAAAAGAAACTTGAAAACACAAACCAAAACCAAAAACCAAAGACTATATACAAATGTACAATATGGTACAAGATGATGCACAGTTTGAACTGTCACTTCCCTGGATCCCAAACATGATTTGAGCATTCCAAAAGACATATAATGTGATACACATGCCAAATGTGGAAGGAATCAAACAAAAACAAGATTAGACCAAACAATGCAACCAACTTCAACTTTCCTCTCTCACCCCACCAATTAGATTTAGTTCCATTAGTATTCTCATAGGTGAGATTCAAATTACCAAATTGATTAGACAATGGTTGATTTTCAATTCTTTCTTGTCTATTCTTTAAGGTGTAAATTTCATAATTCCATTCATGATTTAGAACTAGGCTTTCTTTATTCAAAATGAAATTTTGTAAGCAAGAGCCTATTTCTAAAAATTTCAAAGCTAATTCATTTTCCATGTTCTTAGGCCAATCAAGATTGTGCAACAATTTACAAGCATCTAGGATATTTACTAAATGGGGATCATTAGAAGTTTTTATCCTAGGTTCAAGAATTAATTGTTGATGAATTTGATTTAGCAATTTAAGTGCATCAAGCTCCTTTTCATTCATTAAAGTAATGTTATCAAAGGTGTGGTTAGAAATTAATCCTTGTTCTTCATTCACCTTCAATGGCATTTCATCATAAATATCATTTGAATTATACAAATCTTCACCTAAATCTTGGATGTTTGGACACAAAGGTTTAGATTTTACCTTTTTCACATTTTCATTTACCAAAACTTGGTGAGGATTTGCAATTCCCTCTTTCACCTCATGGTCTTCATATTCTTCATTGATTACTTGTTCATCAAACATACCAAAATTGGGCACCCAATTGAAAACATGCCCATCCTTTTCAACCCTCAAATATTCTTGGTCAAAGTGTATGTCAAGTAACTCATCTTCATGATCAATCACTTGCGTTGCTTCTAATAGATCAATCACTTTGTCATTTAATTCCAATTCTTTGTTCACTATCCATGGTATCTCTTCATTTAAATCCTCAAAATAATCATGCAAACTTGTATCCGAATCTTCAATGAATTTATATTCAACATGATCGAATTTTGTAACCTTCTCAAATCTTGTGAATGTGAGATCTTCGTATGAAGTAGAAGTTTCAACATCCTGCATATAAATTGGAATAGAGGCTTCATCAATAAGGGTGTGAGGAAATAACACATCTTCATATCTTCCCCAACCATTGTAAAAATTATCTTCCAAATTTGTGGGATGAAACTCCATGGTATTTGTGACATGATCTTTTGATTCATTTATCAATTCATTTTCTTCTTTGTCCTTGGTCATAGGATCATTATAATCTTCCAAAATTTGATGAGATTTGAAACCCTCTTCCAAAACATCCTCAAATTGTACAGGAGTTGTAATATCTTCCTTTGAGTAGGCGATTATATTGTCCTGTATATCAATTGGCACACAAGTTTCATTAGCAGTTTTGGAGTGAGTGTAGTCTTCCCACTTCTTCCAAGCATCATAATAATCATCTTCCAAAGTCAAGTGGTGATGTTCAACTACTTCTTCAACATCTTCCAATTCATCAATGTGTTTCTCATCAAATTCACCTTCACCTTCCTTAGATGGTTCAATAACTTTCAAAAGTGGGTTATTTCTTGAATTCAAATTTGTAAGGCTATCATCGTCCAAATTAGTAACCCATGATTCGATTTTATCACAATTTGGAGGGTGAAGAATTTTTTGATCATTAGTTCCAAGCTTCTCATCGAGAGTGTCTTCCAAGAACAAGTGGTGAAATTCTATCATATCTTCAAATTCATTTATTGATTTTCTTCCAATTTCACTTTCAACCACTTCATTCAATTCTATGGCAGGTTTTGTCCTATCACATATCTCAAACCTTGTTGAATTTAGGACCCCTTTATCCGAATAATCATGTATCTCTATGAATGAGATCATCTCTGCATAATCCTCACTGGTGGATGTCGACTTAGCAATTTGCACCTCCTCTTGGACTACATCTAAGGTGGTTGTAACATTTGGACCTTCAAATTCATCCCCTTGATCATTTACCTTAGGTATCATTGGAGTGGAGGGTGCTATATTTACTGGTTGGTGTCGGTTGGCATCACTAACTCCAAAAGAACAATCTCTCATGTGAACATGTTGTGCCTTTTCTTCTTCCAAAACTTGTTCTACCTTTTCAAAGATCTCATAGATTGTCTCTAGAGACAGGTCATCCAAGTTTTCCTTAATGAGTGTAGCAAGTGTGGGGGGTATGGCTCTCAGGTATACTTCAATAGCTTCCTCTTCCGATGTACCCAAACTTTCCCACATTTGAGAGTACAATTCATGAAACCTCACACTGAATTGACTCATGGACTCATTAGGCTCTTTACACATAGAGGTGAATTGATTTTGCAACCTATCCAAGTCAACTTGATTACCAAAGTGATAAAGATAGGCTGCTTCTAATTGGCTCCAAGAAGTCTTAACCTCCATGGGTAGATGGCAATACCACGAGAATGATCTATCACCCACAATGTATGGGAAGAACCTACAAGCAATAGGCTCACAAAATATTTGAAATTGACATAATGTGAACTTATAGATATGTAGATTTTGTAGGTATCCTGATGCCACCTCTTGATTAAAAAGTCGTAGAAACTCCAATAACATTTCATGAATTTGATAAGGTGTTCCAAAGGTAGAATGACATTCATAATACTTTCCTAATGCAGATACCATCGTTTCTCTTAGGGACATCATTTCTTCTCTTAGGGATACAATTTGCTCCTCAGATGTTGCCATTAGTGAAACTCAAAGAATAACTTCAAAACCAATTTGTTAGTCATGAATAAAAGAAGGAACCATGACAAAGCAATATTCTAAAAATGTAAATTAGTTTCTGATTCACCAGATCGCATATGCGCAAGTGAAGAGCATACTCCTAGTGTTGTAGGCTTTCTGATTCACAAGATCGCATTACACGCAAGTGAAGAGCATAATACCGACAACAAATACATTTTAGACAAAATAATTCCTTACAAATAAGCATGAAATGACTCGCAAATATCAAACATGTAACGTATGAATAATCATGTTAGCATCAACCAAGAGATGTATCCATTAAAATCCAATGAAAGTAATTGCATGGAGACAACCTCGTTAGTCAAGACCAAAAATTTTCAAAATCAAATCAAAACACATTATTCCTGTATGAACAATCAAAAGCGTTAGAACAATGCATAGCAATTCATGTCCTCCTTTTAACACTACAAGGTTGTATTGTTTAAAAGAGGGCTAAAGATAATAATCAATAGGGCATGAAATATTCAAAATTTAAATCCCTATAGCATTTAAATCACACTGAAATAAACCAAATTAGGCCCTCCTTCTAGCGCCAAAATGTTGAGTGGTATTTTCACCCAATTGTGAAAGTACACTCTCCCTTAGGATTTGGGTTCCAAATCCCCTCTTGCAAAGAAGTTAAACAAACAACTTCTCCAAGGTCTCCGCTATATTTAGCATTTGCATATGTGTATTAGTAATCTCAAATAAAGATATTCAATTTTAAATGCTTGGAACACCTTAGTGATTGCAAGTAACTGTAAACAAGGGGCAATGTTGGTTTATTTTACCATGAAACTTTAGTGATTGTTCATTGAACCAAAATAAAGCAAATGTGAGTTGGCCCTCATATGACCACGATGTAGTGCCTTAATTCCTTTTATCTTGAGAGTTTTAAGGTAGATTTTATCTTCTTTATTAAGTCCAAATATGGCTTCTTATCATGAAGATGAAGATAGCTTTCAATATGATCGATAAACTATCCCTCTTTGGTGAAATGGATTTTCACAAAGAGGCAATAATTTATGGCCTTGGATAAAGGGCTTTAAATGTCACTTTAACTTATCCCTCTTAAATGAAATCAAATTTTCATCAAGATGAACAATTAAGTGCTTTGAAGAAAAGACCTTCAATGTAATACTCAAATTACCCCTCTTTCGTAAAATTAGAATTTTTATGAAGAGAGGGTAATTTTAGGCTCAAAAATGGAAATTTGTGAAATGCCATAAAACATAACTCCTTCAATGAAATTGGAATTTTCATGAAGGGAATGTCATCATAGGCTCATGAGTGCAAAACAAAACTGAAAAAATGAAATTCGGCCCAAAAATGGAAATTTTCTATTTTCGGATTTTTTAAAATCTGTAATAAAACAACTTCGATGAATTTTTAAAAATACTAAACAACTCCGAAAATGAAATTTCAAAGTGCGTATTGGAAGTCTGAAGTATAACCTACGCAATGGTGAAATTATTTTTGGATTTTGAAATTTTTTAAATGTTTATTTTAATGCCTGAAAATTAAAAAAAAAGTTAAAATTTCTGGAAAAATAAAATGCAGAAAAATGAAAATGAAATGCAGAAAACTGAAAATAAAATACATTCAGTTTGATGCTATCCTATTTCGACAAAACCGAAGATGTGAGGTTTTCATGCATGCAACCTAACCTATTGGACTTGCAAAACAAGCACAATCCGGATAAGCTAAGTGTTGGCTCCTAGGGTTTTAAATGAGGTTTTCAGATTTAAACATTCGCATGAAGCAACCAAGAAAACTTGCATAAACTCCATTTACAAGCCTAAAATCTGAAAAGGGGAAAAATAGACATTTAATCTTGCATGCAGAAAATGATCCTCCTTTCTTGTCCATAAGATGCAACTTTCTGAAACTTTCTGTATTAAAAATTTGTCATTTTACAATAACAGAAATTTCTGGTTTTCCCAAACCGATCCATGGAAGAAAATGACTCAAACAGGTCCAGAATGGCCCTCTTGCCTTCAAATCTGCAACTCGCTTGCACGGCAGTTTCCAACCCCTCAAAACATCCTTGCCTGGCGTATTTAAAATTTTCGGGAAGCTTTTCGTTTCATTTTCCAATGGTTGTTCGTTTCACCTTCCCTTGTGCATGCATGTGTTTTGGTTTCCAAAAAGGCTTTTCGTTTCTATTTTGTGGCCCTTCGTTTCATTCCCATGGTTTGGCTTCCTCTGTTTGGTTTTCTTCACTTTTCGTTTGATTTCAAAAAATGTTTCCTTTTCTCCACATGGGCATGCGTCCGCTTCCTTCCATGTGTAACGACCATCTTAAATGATTTCAAATCATTAAAGATTCCTTATGTAACGTTTTGTCTTATTCATTGGATTTTGTCCTTATGTGACAAATTACCTTATTCAATCTTCGATTATTCTAGGTCCACGTCATTATGCAGTCTTCAGTTTCACTATCCTGGTGTTCATCACTAATATCAGACGCATTGTCCACTACTCTGTTCCCTTGGCGAAAATCGGACATGTCGCGATATCGTGACACTCTTGTCTCTCTGTCGGCCTGCCCCTTTTGAGTCGCGAAAATGCAACATGTCGCGATATCGCGACACTTTTGTTTCTCTGTCTGCCTGCCCTTTTTGAGTCGCGAAAATGCAACATGTCGCGATATCGCGACACTTTTGTTTCTCTGCCTACCTGCCCTTTTTGAGTCGCGAAAATGCAACATGTCGCGATATCGCGACACTTTTCTTCCTTGCTCTTTCTCTTTGTTTTGGGCCGCGAAAATGCAACATGTCGCGATATCGTGACACTTTTTTTCCTTACTCTTTCTCTTTACTTTGGACTGCGAAAATGCAACATGTCGCGATATCGTGACACTTTTTCTCCTTGCGGTGTTTTACTTTTTCTTTGATCTTTAGCATATGGGCCACTTCGGTCTTCTTGGAAAATATGCAAAAAGGTGGGTCCCCAATTTTGGGGTACGTTTTGGGGTAGCCACAACAAGTAGCTAATGTGTTGATTGATGTTTATTGATGTGAATGCAAGGCAAATGGTGCAACTTTTGACAAATGGACTCAACCTTTTGAACCTAAAATCTGATGTGTTGATTGATGTTTGCATTGATAAAACCACACCAAAGTCTTGGTGGTGAGGTAAAAGTGCTCGATTGAGTAATTGATTGAGCCTTTTGCTAGATTTGTTGATTTGATTGATTAGGGGGAAGGTGTGATACTTAGATTACCCCAAGTTGTTTGATGACTTGCTATGATGGGTAAATTGTAGTGATTTGGTGGATTTGATTGATTTTCAAGGAAGATGTGATACCTTGAACACCCCCAAGTTGGTTGATGAATATATAATTTATTGATGATTGAAATGATTTAGATTTATGGTGGGAAAGGTGTATTACCTTGATTACCCCAAGTTGGTTGATGATTATATGATTGATTGATGATTGAAGTGATTTAGATTTATGGTGGGTAAGGTGTGTTACCTTTATTGCCCCAAGTTGGTGAATTTTTTTATGTTACTAATGGGGGAGGTAAAATACTTTGAACATCCCCAAGTGGGTTGATTTCTTGATTGATTTTTAGGGGGAAGGTATGATTGATGAACACCCCCATTTTGCATTGTGTTTGTTTGATTGATTGATTGTCAAGGGAAGGTGTGATACCTTGATTATCCCAATTTTGGTGGATGAATTGATGTGACTAATGTGGAAGGTGTGATACCTTGAGCATCCTTAAATGGTTTAATTGTTTGTGTGTTTGGTTAATCAATTGAATCAATTTAGATTTTATTGACTGGTGGGGAGGTTGCAATATGTTGAACATCCCCATGGTGTGTTGATAATTGATGGATTGATTATTGGGGAAGGCATGATACCTTGAACACCCTTAGGTTGTTGATGGTTGTTTGATTAATTATTGGGGAAGGTGTGATACCTTGATTGTCCTCGAGTGGGTTTGATGGTTGGATTGTGACTTATGGGGAAGGTGTGATACCTTGAACACCCCCAAGTTGTTTTATTATTTGGATGTTTACTTGATCGATCAAATTTATTTGATTGATTGGTGGAGAAGGTGTGATACCTAAAACAACTTAGATTAATTACTGAATGTGGTTTATGGGAAATATGGAATACCTTGAAAACCCCCAAGTTGTTTTATTTTTTTCATGTTTGATTGATCTATCAAATTGATTTGATTTATTGGTGGAGAAGGTGTGATACCTAAAACAACTTAGGTTGGTGATTGAATGTGGTTGATGGGGAAGGTGCAATACCTTGAGCACCCTAGTTGGTTGATTATTGTTTAAATGATTGATGGGGAAGGTGTGATACCTTGAACATCCCCAAGTTGGTTGATGATTTTATGTGATTGATGGGGAAGATGTGATACCTTGAACACCCCCAAGTTGGTAGATGGCTATGATGTATCTAGTATGTGCTTTTAATGTGAGGAAAGAATGTGTGAGGTGATTGAATACATTTATGTTTGATTATTGTTCAAATAATGCTTAGACATGTATCATTATTCATGATTTTAATCAATTAATCAAGGGCATCAACCTCATGGTATTGACATACATGGACAATGGATGTAAATGAATGTAAAGTAATGATGTCAGGCGAGGTGCTAAAATGGAGGTCAATATGAAATGAATTGTTCTTTCACTTGTCCTAGGAGAGACTAATCTAAAAGTGTTTTCAGGAGACTCAAACACCCTAGTGACCTCAATCAACCTCTACTACCGATCAAGTAGGCACTTGAAGATACTAATACTGATCTGGTTATTCAAGTTTCACATAGACCAACTATGTGTGCAGTGAACATTTGTTTTCAATTTTAGGTGAGGTTAGACTCGTCACTTGTGACTTACGCCAATAAGCTAGCTCATCCGAGAGCATACATATATCTATACAAAAGGTCACTAATATGACATATATGTCACCATGCATAAGGTTACTCCACTTCTAGGTCGATATCTATAGCCCATTGTTGTAATGGAGATCTTCCTATGATTATCGAAAATCAAGAATTCTAGGTTGACAACCAAGAATTCCAGGGATTCAAGCTCTTCGTCCTTATTTATTTGATTTTTCTTTGGGGGATTTTTAGGGATACTTGCTCGCTTTGAGGAAGAGCAAGGGATTTGTTTTTTGGAATACTTGCTCATTTTGTAGAGGAGCAAGGGATTTTTGAATTTGTAGGGCTTGCTCATTTTGTGGAAGAGCAAGGGGATTTTTTTGCTTTTGATTTTGAGGGCTTGCTCATTTTTGAAAAGGAGCAAGGGATTTTATTGCTTTTGATTTTGGGATACTTGCTCATTTTGTGGAAGAGCAAGGATTTTTTTTTTTGAAGGGGGAGCTTGTCCTTTTTTCAATTCTCAACATTTCTAGACCATGCACGTAATTGGATGACCAAGGGAAATTGTTCGCTTTATGGATATAGTGACTCATGATTTTATCTTTCCAAGACACAAAAATCTGATTTAAAGTGTAATATTTGTGTATGGTCTCGGTGAAAACTTAAGGTCACCAAGATGGCCTATAGTACTCAAGAACTAATGACATTCAAAATAGGCTGAATGAGACACTAGTGAGTACAAACTACCATAAGGTTTCTTATTGCATTCTTTTTTTTTTGAAGTATGATGGAGGGTGGATGAGACATCAATGTGTGCAATGGGGGATGATGTAGGACCAATACCAAAAAGAAGATGCCCTTTATGAATGTGATAAAATCTACCTTATGACACAAATAAAAGCATGCAACAAATGACAACCAAATTTTTATTACTTTGTGATAAAATGATGAAATTTTATTACTTTTGTTTTTGATGTTTTTGGATTTTTGATTTTTTTTATTGTTTTTTTAATTTATTTTGATTGATTTTTTATTTTTTATTTTTATTTTTTCTTTAAATCTGGGGGAAAGTGCGATACCCTAAACATCTACAAAGTAGTTAATTATGGATGAAATTGTACTGTGTTTGTAAGTGTGGGGAAGGTACGATACCTTGAGCATCCCCAAATTATTATGTCTAGATTGATATGATGGATTGGGAAGATGTGATGCCTTGAGCATCCCCAAGTTGTTTTATGTCCATGATGTGATGGATGAGGAAGGTGCAAGACCTTGAGCATCCCCACTATGCATTGTGATTGATGGGATGTGATTTATTTGATTAATAGAAGTGATGGAGGTCGATGGCTCATGTGGTGGCAAGGGTTTTTGGTTTATGTCGAGGTTTTGGTTTGGTAGGACCAAAGGATTGGTAATAAGCTCCTTCTCGACAATATCCTACACCAATTTTTTGAATGTGATGCAATCATTGATGTCATGACCCTGGTGCCTATGGTAGATACAGTAGTGATATTCTTTGTAAGATCTAGGTTTAGGCCTATTTGGATCCTCTAGTTTCACTATCGGTAATATGATTGCTTGCACCTCATAGAGCCTTTGAAATATGATTGAATAAGGCTCAAAAAGTGGCGTGTAACTACGAGGGGGCTTGACAAGATGCTTGGTGTGATTGTTTGATTGTGGTTGATTTTGCAGTTGTGCAATAGGTGGTGTGGCCTAGTGAGATGGAAGTTGAAATTATCAAGGTTGTTGTGATGGAGGTTGATGACTCAATTGTAGCTCAATGTTCATGATTCAACTTAATATTTGTTGTAGGTCACTATTTTGGTGACTCAATTGTAACTCAATTTTGGCTAGCCAAACTAAGATATGTTGTAGGTCAGGTGGAGGTGGTTGTTGGTATTGTTGAGGGGACTATTGGCTGGTAGGTGGTTGAGGTGGGTTTTGTTGAGTGATGAATTGTTATGATGGGATGATATTCTAGTTGGCTAAGAAATTGATGTGAGTGGGTATCTGATGATGTTGAATATTCTACTGGAATTGGTTGTGGAGTGATTTATGTGGATGAGGTGGATGTTGATGATGATGTGGAGTTGGAGAAACGGTTTTGTGTTGATTTTATGATATGATGATGTTGTTAAGCGGATAGGTGGGTATGGTTATTATGGGTGGTCAAGACCCAAGGATGAATCTTAAGCAAAAAATATGGTTTCGTTCAAGGTGAGATGATGATTGAAATCTACCACCTACGATTGGTGTTGTGACATGGGGTGAATACTTTGATTGGAACTACCTACAAGCAATTGTTGTAGATGTTGCAACATTTGTTGTATGGAAATCATAGATGGTGGTTGCATGGTTGTATGGGTGGTAGAATTTTGCATATGATGAGTGGTCATGACATAGGTCGAGGTTGGTGGAGGATAAGTTATGAAGGGGATCACGATCAAATGAGGAATGACATGGTGCATAGGGTCAATGGATCCAGATGATGTAGGTGGGATGGAGGTTGGCACTTGTGAAGTACCATTGATCTATGCCTCAAAGAGCAAGTTAGAATAGATGGTGGTGTGGGTGGATGAGATTGAGACATATAAGTTGGATGATAATGGTGAATTTTGGTTCAGGGATGTGGGTTTGAAGAGGGAGTTAATGAAGATATGGCTAGTGTTGTTAGGGTGTGAATAGGGGGGTTCCTACTGAAAGGTAGAAAAATATCATGGTGGAATGGTAAGGGACAAGAAAGATGAGAAATTTGAGCTCAAATAGGCTCTAAGGGCATCAAAATCTATGTAGGTGACGTAGTTATAAGGAGGTGTGGATGGTTTAGTGCGAGGGATCTTAGGGATGGAAGTGTGGACTACCCTCTACATCATATCTGCATCTGAGGTGGATGTTAGATGATAAGGTCTAGTAGATAAGTCGAGAGACATAGTCCACGACACATCAGCTTGGCCAACCATAGAAGTAGTTGGGTGATGGGAAGTTTGAGCACAATGCTCCATGAGTGATAGTGGTTGGTTTGTGGGCAACTGGTTCAAAGCTCTGGCTTGACATCGGGTCAATACCATAAGCTAGGGGAACAATGAATGTGCAAGGTATGTGTGTGTGAAGATGTGAGATCTACTTATAAATCAAACAAACAATCACACCAAGCAAATAAGAGTTTTCAATATTATAATTTTTGCAATGTTCTATTTTGAATTTGGATTCTTTTGTTTTATTTTCTTTTTTATTTTTTTTAGTTTTTTTTTTGTTTTTGTGTGTTTTATGTAAACCCTAGGCCTAGAAAACTATGCAAGGTGGATGGTGGAATGAATCTAAAAAGGTATGTTCACACCCACCCCTCTGATGAAGGATGAATCATGAACGACTAATGAATCTTCCTAGATGAGGCTTGGTGATGGGTGTAACCTAGGGGAACAAAATACCTCTTTGAGAAGAGGTCATGTTGTCTAGTGCCTTACTACCGGCCCATCTAGGCTTTCGCTTCACCCTCGTGTGAGCTTGGGCATAAATGACAGCTATAATTCTGCAAATTATTAAGCCCTAGAAATGAAGGGCATCTAACCTTGATTACCCCGAGCTAACCTCAAGAGTAACCAATTTCTTAGTGATGAAGTCCAAGAAACTATCGTAACTAACTATGGCTAAACTAGGGCTCTCTGATGGTTGGTGATGAAGTCCAACATGTTCAGGAGGTTTTCCTCACACTTGTCATGCAACGGTGTGCAGAATGGTGATACATGCAAAGTGTGTGATGTTTTGATTTTATTTTCTAGGGTTTTGTAAAAACAAAGTGTAAAATTACCCTAAGATGCAAATCTACCATGCAATTTCTAATTTCAATGCTTATAATTGCAGTAAAAGATACTCAGACATAGAAAAAATAGTAAATCAGAAAAAAAATCCTAAATTAAGTGCAGTAAATAGGGTTCACACAGGCCCTAATGTGCTTCTGAAACATAGAACCAAATGTTGGGGTGTGTTTGAGATTGATCAAATATAGGTATGTGTTTGACCAAATGTAAGGCTACATTTGGCACTAGCCAAATGTAGGTTTGCATTTCTAACTATGTGTCAAAAATAGATAGCCTAAAATACACTTTAGTATGTAAAATAACCCTATATGTGGCTACTATGCTTTTTTTTGGCAATCTAAGAATCAAAGATATGCTCTAAAATATAACTTAGATTTTAATGATTTTTTTTAAGGATGCCTACACAAGATTTAAAAATACCTACAAAAGCACTTAATCTAATGCCTATGATGAAAATAGATACTGAAAACAAAAAAAATCTCTTTTTTTTTTTTAAATAAAACCTAAGCTAGGGTTTTGAAAATAAATATAGAAAACATAAAAAAATCTCTCTTTTATTTTTTAAAATAAAATCTAAGCTAGGGTTTTGAAAACAAATACATAATACAAAAAAAAATCTCTTTTTTATAAATAAAATCTAAGCTAGGGTTTCAAAAAATGGCTTACTTGGAAGCCTTACACTTTCTTCCTTCAAATCCCCCAATGTAGATCTATGTTTGCATAGGTACAGGGACAGCCCGAACAGGCTCTAAAACTCTTGACTTCAATTTACGACATTTCCTGTATCAGATCTTCAAAAATTTACAACAAAAAGTAGATACATATAAGTAAATCAGAAATAGCAAGGTAGGTAAAATAGAACCCTTTGGGTGTCCCACCGTGATTGCCATTTGTAATCCAAAAAGACATAACACTAAACAATGCAAACAACAAAACAAGCAATATGAAATAAAATAAACTTTGTATTGATAAGGGTGCCCTGGTCTCTCTTTTACAGTGTTTTGCCCTGAATTGTTGGGGTTACAAAAGAATACTTGTTTCAGATTACAATAAATCAAAGGGATAAAAACCCCTTTTGTGGATCAAATGAACTCTGGTGTCTTCAAAGTCTCCTTTTGCTCCAACCAATTTTTGTGGATGGGCTTCAACTATCCTTGTGGGCCATCCTTTGCTCCAACAACCTCCAATCACCTATAACCTGCACACATGAATTTGAAAAAGCATGGGGTCAATAGAACCTATTGATACGAATGAAAGAAAAGCTATAAAACCCTAAGTAAAATTCTTGTAAACTATAAAATAATATGTAGGAAATAAAAACAATGAAATATAAATACCTTACTAATTTACCTAATCTGATCTAGGTCTATTAATGGATGAAACTATTCCCACGCAAAAATAGAATTTTTTTGGGGTCTTTGTTGCTCCAATTGATCCAAAAATTTATGGGGATATTTCAAGGTTTGTCAAGAACCTACCCTCAAACGTTTAGCTCAATCTAACTCCGAATGAGTGAGATATGGCAAAAACAATTTGGGTAGTTTATGTAGTCCTACACAAATATGGGCAACATAATGGTATATTTTCGTGTTCCTCTTCTCTCTCCCTCTTGCCTCTTCTCATTCACAAAAATGAATTATTTTTTATAACTTTTTAGAAGGTTAGGATTAGGGTTTGAAAGTGGTAAGGTAACGTTGCCAAGTGGCAAGCTAATATTAAAGTATGATTAGCGACTATGATTTGTCTATATATATAAATATAAATATATATAAATAACAAATGGCTAGGATTTGGTGTCTACAAATGAATCATTTTTGGAAAAGATATTTCATTCTTCTTGTAGTATTGATATTCCAAGTTCATCTAACTCAGGAACCTATTATGATGCTTTAAGTGAGTGTTCAAAAGTCTCTATATAGGAAAATAAAGAATCATATGATTCTAAGGACAAAGGCAAAGGAAATATTCTTATGCAATAATTTGATGATAATGAGAGAGTTCAAGAGACTTGTAATCTTGAAGCTACAAATACTAAATAACATGAAGCTAAATCCAAAGATAAATTCAAGCAAGAAGAATAATCTGATAGAGATCAAGATAAATATCACTTGCATTGTAAGGTCACTTGAATATTGAAGATCAATACAAAGACCATGATTGAAGACTAAAGTCTTCAATAACCAAATAATGTAATATAGGAGGGTGTTGGAGTATATTACATTATTTGATACATGCTAATGTACCCCCATGGTACCTTCATGGTACATCTTGTAAATATTAGATTAGGGTTGAGTCTTAGTTTAGAGTGTGAGTAATATTTTATGTAATGTTGTAATGTGTAGGAAATGCACAAGTGTTATGTAAGTGTGTATGTGCAGGAAATGCACAAGTGTCATGTGAGTGAGTATGTATGAAAGTGTAATGTGAGTCTATGTGCATGTATCTTATATGTAAAAGTGTACAAGTGTCTTTAGATTAGAGTGTGCAAAGTGAAGATTCATATCTAGGTGTGCATACAAGATAGATTCATGTGTATGCAAGTGTCAAGTAGAGAAGCCAAGAGTCATGAGACTTGGCATATGGAAAGGAATAGTCAAGTATCCAAAGAGTCATTCTACTATGGCTATATAGTACTCCATAGAGAAGGAACAAAGAATCAAGTGTTATATCAAAGTATCTAAGTGTCAAGTATCATATTTGTAATAGAAAGAGGAGTAATAAATATTGCATACATTTTGAGAAATTAATATTGTAAGTTGTGCTACATGCTTTGTACATGTATGATTCATGCTATTTACATTCATATTATTGTTTATTAGTGAATGTTATTTGATATATTATAAGCCTTGATTTACATATTAATTTGCTCATATTATTCTACTTACATCATTATCTTGATCTTACTATATTGTGGTTATATTATATTTGATCTTGTGGAATTTATCTTGTGAGTTTTATGTTAGTATTAAGGCTTAAAAATCTATCAATTATGAAGAATAGGGAGAAATGCGAACAACAACATTAACAAAAATAGGAATAGCAATTAGAACAACAAGTAGCATCTATCCACCAAAAGATAATATTTTGACTAGAGAAAACAACATTTGACCACCTCTAAAAGAGAGATATTTGGTCACCACAAACATAGATATATTTGACCATCATAGGTGAAGAGATATTTGATCACTAGAATTATGCTTGGTCATCTTCACAGGAGAGATATTTGACCACCATCAAAAGAGAAGAAAGATGTTTTGCCATCTCCTAAGGAGAGACATCCACGCACCATCAAAAGAAAAGAGAAAGACACCTGGCCACCTTCAACAAAGAGATGTTCCACCATCTTTAGTAAAGAGATGATTTGGCTACCATCTAAAGAGAGACACTCAAGAATCTCTAGAGGAGAGTTGTTCCATTAGAAGAGTGTTTCTTTTTTGTAATAGAAATAAGTTCAAGGAGAGAATAAGAGCCATGTAGCAGGATTGGAAATTCAAATTGTTTTCAATCATCCAATAAATTTTAGCAAATGCTTCTTACTCCTAGATTAAAATACGCATCGACCAGTCTAGATAATGTTACTAAGTGTTACATTCTATTGTTGGCGTATAGTAAAATTCTGGAGGGAGAAAATTTTGAATTGATTTTTTGAAAACTCAAGTGGAGTAATAAGGTTTAGACACTTTAATTAAAAAAATTTAAAACCATCTTTAATCTATTTTTTAGATATGGAGTGATAAGGTTTACAACTTAGATTTAATATTTTATAAAGTTTAAAGTTTTTAAAGCTTTTAAGGGTTGAATATTAGAAAGTTTAAAAGGCTTATGAGTTAAATTTTATTGGAGATAAAATGGTTTAAAGGTTCTAATTTTTTTAAGAGTGAAGCTTTTTGGCTTGGAGTTATTTAAAGATTTTGAATATTTTAAAGTTTTTGAAGATTTTTTAATTTTTTTGGAAATTTATTGTATTAGGAAGTTTAAAGGATTTTTACATCAAAGGTTTAGAAAACTTGAAATTTAAAAATTTCATATTTAAATTTTGAGATATATGGTTTACTACTTCAAAGAAATTAAATCATCAAGTTAAATCATCAAATTATTATTGAAGAAATTATTAGAAATGCATTCAATGAAGATAGTAAAGAAATGGTGAACAAGTTAAAGTTTTATTCTCAAAACTTGATAGATGATCTTGATGAAAATAAGAAGATACAATGGCTCAAAAATACACTTAAGGATTCAAAACTAGATCTTATTACTACAAGATCACAATTTGGTAATTTAACAAAAATAAATTCTATAACAAAATCTATAACTACTCAGAGTGCCATAGATTGCAAAAACATGCAACTCATTTATAAAGAAAATAAAGGAAGAATAGCCTTATTTGTGAATCAATGGCTATGTTTTTTTATTAAGAAAACTAAAGAACACAAAATACTAGCTAGGAAGCATAAATCAAAGAAGGAAAATTGCATTCAACTAAAGTGCAATTATTGCAATAAAATTGGGCATGAAAAAACTAATTGCTAGAATCTTTATCCATGTAAATTTTGTGGAAGAAAATCTCATTCTCCAACATTTTATTGGTATAAAAGAAAATATTATGGAAGATTTGAAAGGATGTTATTATTCAAATTAGACAACTTTCTTCAAAAGCTTATTTATGAAGCAATTTCTAACAATAGAGCAAAGTGTTATATTTTTGAAATGTAGGACAAAATTGAAAGAAAATCATTTAATCATAAGGATCGGATTAATTGTAAAGTGTTTGAAAAACAAAGTTAAGGGAAATGGATCAAATATGGTATAAATTCGTCTTGTAGAGTAATCAAGAATGAATCATATACATCAAGGATCAAAGAAGAAGCTCAAGCAGTTCATGAACCAAATAATGAAGATTCAATATCTGAAAAACCAAAGAATGAAGATGAAGGAGAACTTAGAGCAAAAATCAAGCAAAAAGCTAAAGACAAATCTCAATCAAAGGTTCATGAACAATGCAAGGTTGTTGGACATTTTGAGTTAAAGTTATCATTGATGTCAAGGAACGAAGTTGTCATTAATGTCAAGGAATAAGCTTCCGTTGAAATAAAAAGGTCAAGAGGAACAATGCAAAGGTTAAAGGCAAAAGAGCTTCATAATATTTTTAATATTATGTGGAAGCATAAGTTAGAAGGGTTTTTATTAAAACCATGGGTGAGATTAAAACCATGGGTGAGCAAAAATAAAAGGCTTTTCATAAAATCCCAAGAAGTTTTAATATTTATTTTATAAAATATTTAAATTCAAATTGAATTTAAATTTTATAAATAAATATTATTTATACAAAGTAGTAAAATCAATAAGGCTTTAATAAAGACAAAGGTATTTAAAATTTAATTTATAAAATTTAAATTCTAAAGAATTTAAATAATTTATAAATTAATGAGTTAAAAATCGAAATGCTGACGTTTAAGTTTGAAGGAAAATCGAAGCACCGACATTCAAGTTTGAAGGTGGAAATTGATATAAAAACTATATGCCTTAGAGGTATTAAATCATTCTTTTTCTCGAATGAAATAAGCGTGCAATCGTGTGTGTAAGAACTCGTGCAAAGAAAGAGACAAGAACATTGTTTTAAGCACCAGTGAATAAGGATAAATCAACGAGCACCAAAATTCAAGAGCCATATGGGTAGCATGGCCTAGTGGCAAGTGGACAGAGGCTAGAGTGCTTGGGCGCGGAGTGGCTTGTGATCGAATCGCGATGGCAACATTGTTTTGTTGGTTGTGTTTGAAGCGTTGAATGAAGTGGTGCACATTTTTTGCATAGGCGAGTAAGGGAGCATTATAGAGCATGTGGTGATATTTAATCCTGAAGCGAGTGCCTAGCTCATGTAGTGGTTGGAGCCACAGCTAGGGTGCTGGTTGAGGTTGCATCCTGATTTCAAGTACCACCAAGGCAAAGGTAATAAAATTTTGAAAATATTTTATGATGCCTAAGGTTTGACATGAGGTCTTAGGGAGCTAAAAGGGTTAGTTAAAAAGGTTTTTAATTAATCATTATTTTTGGTTAATTGGAGGAATAAGGAGTTAGTTTTATTTTTGAATAAAGTATTTGTGTCACATTGGTTTATTGAAGATTTAAAGTGTTGAGAGGATTTCTTGCCATTGAGTTATTTTGAAAAGGATATTGTCTTGATATTATTCTTGGTATTGAATATTATTTTAATTGGGAGATTATATTTGATCAATTATTTTTGTATATGTTCATGGATGCTTTCTTTAAGATGGAGTGATAAGGTGTATGTGTGTTTTGATATTTGCATTGTATCTTAGAGAGATTTTAGTATCTTCTAACTCCTTTGATCTTGGCAAAGAAGTGTTTGTGGTTGTGGCAAATGGTTGAGGTTCCTTCATCATCAAGAAAAAGGTATGAGCACATTCGTCCATAGTTGAGTTGATTGGTTGGTTTTCTGGAAAATAAGTTTGGAGTGAAAAGGACTTGATTAGGGTTTCCTTATTGAGTGTGTTGAGTTAATGCTTCAAGGTTTTCTAGAATAAAGAGTTGTTGTTAAAGCCTTGTTTTATAAGCATTGTTGTTGAAGACATTTGTTGAGTGAAGAACTTGAACTAGGGTTTGAAAAGAACATGAGTATAATTGTTATGTGAGAGTTGTTTTATAAGCATTGTTGTTGAAGCCATTGGTTGTGTGAAGAACTTGAACTAGGGTTTGAAAAGAACATGAATATCATTGTTATGTGAGATTGGTTGATAAGCATTGTTGGAAATATTTTGAGTAAAATATCATATGCTTGGATTAGGGTTTGTAAGCAAGGATTGTTTCATTGAGTGATTGGTTAAGAAGAGTTAGTTGAGCCTAGTCAAGTGGTTGTGTGAAGTGATTTTTCAAGTTCCGTAAACAAACTATTCTATATTTTGAATTGATTTGATAAAGTGATTGAGTATTGAGTTGAATTTAGAGCATATTGAGTCTCTAACAATTCTCCTTATGTTATTTCATGCATGATAGCGAGGTTCGCGCTCTGGCGATTTGGTGGGAAAACTTTTGAACCGACGTCAGGTGCTACTCGTGGGCCTCTGGCCCGACAGATCTTCCCAGAGCCTTTGTTTGATTGTTTTTGCACTACTCTGAAGACTTGTCAGCTGTTCCGGGAGGGCCCGATGGGGTCTCCTCCAGTCTCTTCTGCTGGAAAAAAGAGTTCATACCCTGAGATGCTGAAAGAAAACCCCTTGCCCTCCACTGGTGAAGCGCAGAGGACTGCTTTTTAGACGTTACTCAAGAACACTGGCAAGGGTGCTTCCACACACCGAGTTAACGGTTGCCTTCCGCAATCAACTTCCAGACCAAAGATTATTATAGAACCGAAACTGGTCGAAGAAATAATCTCCTATCGTGCTCATCATGACCTGATTTGCAAATTCATGGGTATCCGTCCCACTCTGAACTTTATGCACACCTGGGTTAGACAAAATTGGGAGCCACTAGGTGAGTACTCCTTATGGCCTATTAGTAATGGATATTTCATTATTAGTTTCTCTTCTTTAGCAGATAGAAACAGAGCATTTGAATCAGAGAAGAGGAACCATGGCCCGGCTGGGTTATTTGTTCAACCTTGGAGAGTGGGTTTTGACCCTCGTATCGAACCCACGGCAGTCTTGGTCTGGATCCAAATGTATGCTCTCCCGATGGATTTTTGGGGTGAGCAGGTTTTAGAAATGATTGGTAATTCATTAGGAAAATTTATAGGAGTCTCCAGAGACACTATAGAGGGAAACACAGTTGTCTTTGCTAGGATCTATGTTGAAATGGACATTAGCCAGCCTCTACCAGCCGATGTGGAACTTGAGTTGACAGGGCTCTCCTGGATACAACAGTTAGATTATGAGGCACTACCTTTTAGATGCAGAGTCTGCCATAAGCACGGCCATCTGGCGAGGTTCTGCCCAAATATTCTGAGCACAAAAGTGGAGGCACCGCTTGGAAATCCAAATCACCCCAGAGAGGGCAATTTTACCCCTGTCCAAGATCCATCTAGTATTCCTCAGGATTCTGATCTCCAGAAAGATGGTTTTGAACAACCGAAGCGAAGGAGAAATAAAAATAAAAATTCCAAGGAGCAGGCACAACTTAAACCAACCAATCGGTATGAAATCTTTAAATCCCTAGTAGATCAAGAGGACCAATTTATGGAAGGAATGGATGGGAATGTTGAGGATATTAACATTCACTCTCAGGCTTTCCCTTCTTCTACTCTGGTCTTAGAACAGGTAATGGAACCCTCTGGGACAAGGCAGCCAGAGAACTCGAGGGACACCGGTAATCCACTCCCCAAGACACAGCCAGTTATTAAGGATGTCAATATGGGAAGCTACGAAAAGAACAGGGAAAGGCCGGTTCTAGGGATTACCCAGGTGGAGAAGAGGTCTAAAAATAGTAATTCCCAAGGAGCAGGCAAAAAATCCAATAAGGATCTACTAGCAGTACAAGGAGACAAGCTGATCAATGGAGGATCGGTGAGGCCAATTGAGTCTTATTGCTCACAAGGTCCTCAATGATTATTCAATCCTGGAATGTTAGGGGTTTAAACAGCAGAACCCATCAATCTGTTGTTCAAGGACTTTTAGGAAAATGTAAAATAGACTTTTTTCTCATCCAAGAGAAAAAAATGTCTGTAGATCTTATGTGCAATACTGCTAACAGAATATGGCGGGGTGCTGATTATATGGATGTTGCTGCTCAGGGTGCCTCGGGGGGGATTGTTACTCTCTGGAACCCTCAAGTATGGACAGCTTTAGAACACATAGCTTGGAGGGGTGTTCTCACTTCTCTGTTTAGAAACAATGCCACAACTAAATATGTTCTTATTACAAACTTCTATGGGGCTCAATGCTTTGATGGCCAGCGGCTCCAATGGCAAGCTATACACAACATGAGGTCATCCCGAGAAGTTTTTTACTAGATCATAGCTGGGGATTTTAATTCCAAATTGTCTGTCAGGGATCAGGAATGTGGTGCCCCAGTTTTGGATCCTGGGGACCGATTCCTGATTGCCCAAATCCAGGCCTTTAATCTGGTTGATATCAAAGGCCCTGGAACCTACTTTACTTGGACAAACAAGAGGAGAGAGCCACACAGCAGGAAGGTTAAGTTAGACCGGTTTTTGGTTTCTGAAGAGGCATTTATTAAATGGAATCTTAAGCTCCATATTTTGGAAGGTCCAGTCTCAGACCACTATCCCCTTTTGTTGGAGGGAGGGCCGATGACAGGTCAACACCATAAGCCATTCAAATTTGAAAATTTTTGGTTGCAAAAGGAGGATCTTCGAAGGAAAATTCCACAGTGGTGGGAAGAAGGCCGCCTACCCTTGGGGACTGCAATGTTCAAATTCCATAAAAAGCTCCATTTTGTCAAGTGTAAATTGAAACAATGGAGACAAAACAATAAGTCGGACTTCCAACTCCAAAGGGCCCCCTTGATGGCTAGATGGGAGGAGGTGCAAAAACACTTCAGGGAAGGTACCATTACTGAGCACCTTAAAGCTGAGGATGATGCTCTGCGCAAAGCGGTTGAGGACATTGATAATCAAGAGGAAATTTATTGGAAACAGAGAGCAAGAATCACTTGGTTACTAGAAGGCGATAGAAATACAAAATTTTTCCACCGCTCAGCCTGTGCAAGGAGACAAATGCATAACATGGAAGTCCTTCATGATGAGAATAGACACTCCTTTGATACCCTCCCTGGAATGCATTTCCACTCAATGGATTATTTCTCAAACCTTTTTAAGGAAAGTGGGGAACAAGATGTGGAAGCCCAAAATGAAGTTATTAATGTCATACCTTCTATTATCTCTCACGAAGAGAATCAGACTCTCCTTAGACCCATTGACAGTGATGAACTAAAGAAAGTGGTCTTTGGGATGAGTACGGGAAAATCGCCAGGTCCAGATGGCTTTCCTATAGAATTCTTTCAGGCCTTATGGGATACTCTGGAGAAAGATGTTTTTGCTGTTGCAGAGGAGTCCAGAACTAATAAAAGAATGCTTAAGGCTCTTAATCACACCTTCATCACTTTAATTCCAAAAGGGGAGGGGGGGGTTCATCTCTCTGATTTCAGATCGATTGCCTTATGCAATGTTATTTATAAAATAATCACGAAGATTATGGCTGAACGGCTAAAACCTTTTCTCCATAAAATAATTTCCTCTGAGCAAGGGGGTTTTGTTTAAGGAAGAAAGATCTTGGATGAAGTGGTCCTTGCTCAAGAGGCAATCCATACAATGCAAACTTCAGGCAACCAAGGAATGTTCATAAAGTTGGATATGTCTAAGGCTTATGATCGGGTGGAGTGGGGCTTCCTGGCAAAGATGATGGCAGCCTTTGGCTTCTCTCGAGACTAGATTGACTGGGTCATGAGCTATATCTCCACACCTTCTTTCTCTGTTCTAATCAATGGGCTCCCCTCGACTCCTTTTGGAGCCTCTCGGGGTCTTCGTCAAGGGGACCCTTGCTCTCCTTACCTCTTCCTCATCTTAGCAGAAGGATTAGGTAGACTCTTCCTGAGAAGACGACAACTAGGTGTGATAATGAGTATTAAAGTGGGGACGGAAGTTTTGACCCACTTACAGTTTGTGGATGACACAGGATTGGTTGGAGTGGCCAGCCTCAGGGAAGCAAGAGGAATTAGAGATACTTTAAACATCTACCTTCGGGCCTCAAATCAAGCCATTAATGATACAAAATCCAAAGTGGTCTTCTTCAATCTTGACCGAAGGTTACAGGAAAGAGTTACTGAGATCTTGGGATTTACTAGGACTTCTCTACCTATTGTTTACTTGGGGGTTCCACTGCATTTCAAAAAACTAAAAATTGATATCTGGAAGAATCTTTTGGATGGCATCAAAGAGAAAATGAATCATTGGTATCATAAATGGTTAAGCTATGGAGTCCGACTAACTTACGTACAATCAATTATTCAGGCAATGCCAATATATAAATTCTCCATCCTGGTTGCCCCACATTCTATATGGAAAGAGCTTGACAAAATGGCCATAAGATTTTTATGGGAGGGTGCAAAAGTAAATAATAAATGGGCCTTGGTTGGATGGGATAAGGTCACCCAGCCCAAGGATAAAGGAGGGCTAGGACTGAGAAGCTCCAAGCTTAATAATCAAGCTTTGGCTGGTAAATTGTATTGGAGGTGGATTTCCCAGCCAACATCCCTCTTTAGCAAAATTCTTTCTAGCAAATACCTTGGCCATGCTCACCCCAATGATCTTGGACGTTTCCCTTTGGAGGGTAATGGATCCTTAGTATGGCAGACTCTCAAGCTGGGAGCTCAAGTTATCAAAGATCAATTATTTTGGAAAGTGGGGAGAGGGGAGAAGGCCCGTTTCTGGACTGACTCCTGGGATCAGCACCCTCCCATCATTGTTGTGTTTCCAAAATTGCAACCCATTAAATCAGCCATAGAAGACAAGGGCTGGATTCATATTGAGAGTTATTTCAATACCAGCCACATTGGGGAGTACAAGTTCAAAAAGTTCAAGAGGTTGGAAGAGTGGCCAATTCCAATCCCACCGGAGCTGGCACCAATCTTAGAAAAAATTTTGAAAGCCAGGTTTCTTACTGGGCGAGATGAAGAGGATGAACTTTCCCGGGGCTTTGGGAACCTTGGGGTTTACACTGTGAAGGCGGGATTTAACCATATTCTTCCAGAGCCCCTCCCACACTCTTTCCCGGTCCATGTTTGGAAGAAGATATGGCACCCCAAGGGTTGGCCGAAGGTGAATTTTTTTTCCTGGCAACTTATGCACAATGGAATTCTCACCTTTGACAATCTTAGACACGGAGGCATCATCGGTCCTTCTCGGTGTGTTTTATGCCGCAAGCATGAGGAAACTGCTGATCATTTGATGTTTGAATGCCCCTTCTCACGACAGATTTGGATGCGCTGGTTTTCCCACTTCAAAATTCAAGCCAACAGTGAGGTGACTCGGACCAATATTTGGAACCGATGGAAGAGAGGCAGATTTAAATCCAAAGCTCTCCGAATTTTCTGGGATCTGGGCTTTCTTTTTATTTGGTGGCAAGTGTGGCTGGAGAGAAATGCCCGCATTTTTTGTGAAACATTCTCTTCACTTGATGGAATATGGCAGGTTATATGGAGCAAAGTGGTGGAAACAGCATCTACGTTGAGGAGGAACATCAGTCTGTTTCTGTGCCACTGCTTGATGGAGTTGTTGCTCTTGAAAGACAGGCTCAGGATAGATGGCACCCTCCCCCAGTAGGCTGGATCAAAATCAATACTGATGGAGCTGCAAAAGGAAATCCGAGTAGTGCTGGTACTGGAGTTGTGTGCCGTGATCATGGTGGTTCCATGCTTTACTGGGAACTGCACGGTCTGGGTCATGCCACAAACAATGAAGCGAAGGCCTTGGCTGTTAAATTTGCTTCTATCTGGGCTATCAAGCAGGGCCATAGAAAGATAATTCTTGAGTTCGATTCCCAAATTCTGGTGGGCACTCTCGATTGCATGAGGAACTTTGATTTGCAAGCCTGGAGGTTGCGGAGTCTTGTATCTTAGATAAAGGATCTCTGGAAAGAATTAGATGATGTGGTTCCCATCTATGTGAGTAGGGATTTCAACAAGGTAACCGATTTCCTTGCTAAGATAGGTGTTGAGAAGGAAGTTGGAGTGCAGATGCATAGTGATATGCCTGTGGAGGATGCTGGGATTCGGCAAGGCCTTGAATGCTATCTATGATAATGTGCAAAGTTTTTGCTGCTAAGGAAGGTTTTTGTCATGATTTCATGACATGTAGCGGCGTCGTGGCCTCTTGTTGGAAGTTGTCGCAATATCGCGACAGGTTTTTCCTTCTCAGCCTTCGAAAGGAACATGTCGCGAAATCGCGACGTTTTTGGCGCAGGGATGATAAGGAGGATTATCGTCGCGATATCGCGACATTTTTGGTAAACTTGAGTAAAGGGCACATTTCGTCGCGATATCACGACATTTTTGTCGATTGGAAGCTGCATGGTAAAATTGTCACGATATCGCGATAGTTGGGGCACACTGGCGTCAGCTGGATTTCTTGTCACAATATCATGACAATTTTGAAGACTGGCTGCAATGAGGATTATCATCGCAATATCATGACTTTTTTGGTGAACTTGAGCAAAGGGCACATTTCATCGCGATTTCATGATATTTCTGTCGATCGGAAGCTGCATGGTAAAATCGTCGCGATATCGTGACATTTGGGGCACACTGGCGTCATCTGGATTAATTGTCGCGATATCGCGACAATTTTGAAGACAAGTTGCAATGAGGATAACTTGTCGCAATATCGCGACAGTTTTGAAGATTGGGAACTGAAAGGAAAATTCGTCGCGATTTCGCGACACTTTTGGCACACTCATGACTTTGGTAAAAATTATCGCGATATCGCGACACTTTTGCGAACTGGGAGTCAAGATGAGAATATGTCACGATATCGCGACACTTTTGCTGGCTGGGCGCTTCGGAGAAATTTCGTCGTGATTTCGCGACCCTTTTGTAGATTTGATGCTTCCTGGAGTTCTTTTCGCGATTTCGTGACGCCTGTGATGATAGACCATCGGAGGGAGTTGTTGTCGCGATTTCGTGACTTTTTTGGCGATCGAACGCGGAGGGCTTTGTCTGTCGCGATATCGCGACATGTCACATTTTCGTGACTGATGGCGCTGCTGCGGCCGCGACGGGGTTGATTGCCGCGATTTCGTGACATGTCGCGATTTCGCGACATGTCACGTTTTCGCGCCTTGTTGTCTTCTGTGCTCTGTGGGGGTTTGCGTTGCCTTTGTGCTCTCTGCTTGTTGTCTAGTTCTCTGCTGTTGGTTGGGATGAGTTTTCTCCCTTGTGTAATTGCCTTTTGTATTAATACAAGTTTTTCAATTTTTCAAAAAAAAAAAACAATTCTCCTTATGTTTCTAAAAGAGTGATTAAAAGTGATAGAGTATTGAGTTGAATGTGAAGCATAGTGAGTCTCTAACAATTATTTGTATGTTTCTAAAAGAGTAATTGAAATTGATTGAGCATTGTGATGAGTATAGAGCATATTGAGTCTCTAACAATTTTCTTTATGTTTCTATGAGATTGGAAAAGTTCTAGTGTGGACTTGTTGAGCAAATTTGAGGCAAGTCTTTGAGAAGACTTGTGGACAAATTTGGGTAAGCTTTTGTGGACAGATTTGGGTAAGCTTTTGTAGAAGCTTACAATACAGATTAAGAGCAGATTTTGATAAGTTCTTGTGAGGACTTATTGAGTATATTGTACAAGTTCTAGAGAGATCTAGAACTTGAGTACAGATTGGTGTGAGCTTTTGTGGAAGCTTACAAGACATTTTTTGAGACAAATATTTGAGAAGACTTGAGAGTAGAGTTGATTGATTTATTTGTTCAAACCTTGATTTAGGTTTTGGGACAAATCCAGTTGAGTTGATTTGAGATTAATTCAAGCTTTGAGTTAAGGCTTGAGGATAGATATTAAGGATAGATTTGTGTTATATCGAAGGACTGTGTTTAGTATAGATTCGAGGATAGAGTTTGGTGTAGATTTGAGGACAAGTTTGTGTCAGACCAGAGATAGAGATTGATAATATTTGTGCTAGACCGATGGACTATGTTTAGTACATATTTGAGACAGAGCTTTGGAGGTGACAGAGTTGAGGATAGATATCTCCAGCTAGAGTAGGGAAGATAGGTATCTTCTATGGATAACGTTTCATTTTCTAATGGTAGTGAAGGCAAAGGTCTTCTAAAGGATCACCAACCATAGCAGAGTTAGGATATTGGAGTCTCCTATGGATAGAGATCCACAAAATTGATTTAGGAGATTGGTGTCTCCTTTGGATATAGGTCCATAAACATTGTAATAGAGAAAGGATTCCCAAGATATTGATTGAGAAAATTTTAGTGAAATATTTTCTCTGTGGATTAGCCCACATTGGGTGAACCACGTAAATTGTGGTGTCTCTATTATGTGTGGTGATTTATGCATTGCTTTGATTACTACTATTGATATTGCTATCTTTACATTACATAATATTGATTAGGAAAGAAAAGTAAAAAATGATCTTATACTGTTCACCCCCTCTCAGTATAAGTTTGTGTTCTTAAATTGGTATCAAAGCGGGTTCCTTCAGAAGAGTTTAACAGCTTGAACAAAAATCTTAAAAGAACACAATGGATTCTAAGAATGGATAATCAGATAATACAACACCAATATTTGATGGAAGTGATTATGTATATTGGATTTTGAGAATGAAGATCTACCTTAAGGCACTTGGCAATGAGATTTGGGAAGTAGTTGAAAATGGATACAATCCCTTAGTTGATCCACCTACATATAAGGAAGGTAAGCTTCTACAACATTACAATTCAAAAGCAATGAATGCACTTTTGAGAGGTTTGCATAGAACAGAGTCCATAAAAGTTATGCGTTGTCAAAATGCAAAAGAAATGTGGAATAAGTTGCAAAATATATATGAAGGAGATAAAGGTGTCAATAAATCAAAGACACGAAATATCAAAGGACAATTTGAAGAGTTAAGAATGAAGGATGAGAAAAACATTAGTACTTATCTACTTCGAATCGATGAGGTTGTTAATGCTATGCAAGGACTTGGACTTAAGGTTGAAGAATCAAATGTTTGTGATAAGGTCTTAAGATCTCTTCCAAAAAGATTTAGTAAAAATATTTTTGCTATAGAATAGTCAAAGGATTGTGATTCTTTGAAAAGATATATGTTGCTTGGTATTCTTACAGCCTTTGAGATGAGAACAAAAGAACCTATTCCCCAGAAGGAAGCAGCCTTCAAAGAAATCAAGAATACAAAGGGTAAGAAGTCATAATCAAGCAATGAGTCATCCAGTGATGAAGAAGCAAATTATGGCAGAAGGAAAAAATATTTAAGGATACAAAATCTGTTAAATGTTTCAATTGTGGAAAGTATGGTCATTATGCAACTGATTATCAAGAAGCTAATAATAACCATGATGAAGAAAAATAGGATCATAGAAATATGGAATCAAAAAGATACAGGCACCAAAAGAAAAGCAAGGATGGACAAAGCAGACAAGGAAAGAAGTTATTTCAAAGGCAAAAGAGGAGCTACTATGCGGATAAGGCAAGTAAGTACTCAAGTGATAGTTATGCTAGTATTTCAGACAATAATAGATATGAAGTCCTATTTATGATTGAATAAAAATAACAAGTTAAGAAAAGGACTCCAATAATTCTTAAGTGCTTTAGATGTGGTAACTTTGGACATCTTGAAGATAGTTGTACAAGGAATGGTTATAGTTTCAGTGATGATGAATATGAAGATACACTTGAAGGACCATAAGAGAATATTCTAATGGTACTAGAAGAAGGAGAAGGTGATCCTATAGAAGACAAGTCAAAATAAAATGAAGATATGGACAAAGGCAAACAAATAGAGGAAGAATCAGATAATGAAGGATATGATCTCAAGGGAGAACTTATTTATGCTCTTGACACAGTAAAGAAGGTAAGAAAGTAAAACTCTAAATTAGAATCTCAATTTCAAGAATGTGATGAAGAGATAAGAATACTTATAGAGGATCTAGAAAAATAAAAGGCTAAGATAAAGAAGTTCAAGGATAAGCTAGAAGAAAAGGTCTTAGAATGTAAAAGGTTAGTACAAGAAGTATCCCTACTAAGGGAATATTTAGAAAACTCCAAAGTCAAGATACAAAGGTTCAAAAATAGCTCAAAGAACTTAGATAAGTTCATCAAGATACAAAAACCTACATCAAGCAAAACAGGTCTTGGTTTTGAATAGGCTCAAAAGAAACAAGAAGAAAATTCAACCTTAAGTTCTGGAGGAGAAACTTCAGATGAAGACACTTCAGAAGAAGACAATGTAAGAGAAAGTGAGGCATCTAAGGATGAGTTGGACAATAGAAAGTTCAACAAGGACAAGAACAATGCACATAAAATAAATAGATGGTACAAAAATCAAAATAGGAGACCAATGAGGTCAAGACAAGGAAGTTTCAATGGAAGATGTTTTTCATGTCACAGATTTGGACACATGGCTTCACAGTGCAGGACACATGAAATACAGGAATATGGGAACATATAGCTTTTCAATGGGTATTGCTACTTATGTAATCAGTTTGATCACAAGGCAATGAATTGCAGGGTTCATGACAGAAGAGGATATGGATTCACTAGGAAAAATCCTAAGATATTTGCACCTCCAAGAAATAATAACATTAAGTGTTATAAGTGCAATAATTATGGTCACACAACAAAGTTGTGTAGAGTAGATATTCCAGAATCAAGTATGAACAAGAACAGGAACATGAACATGGATATGAACATGAATAAGAACATGAACAAGAATAGGAACACGGATATGAACAGGAATATGAATAGGAACATGGATATGAACATGAACAAGAACAAGAACAGGAATATGGATATGGAAAGGAATAGTCAAAGGAATCAGAAGGACCAGATAAGAAGAAAAGGAGATAAAGGTAAAGAATAGTGCTTTCTAGGAGTAGAAAGACTCCCACCCCATAATTAACCACCTCAAGAGGAGGTGGAGGAGGTTCTAAGCTAAGAGACTCATTCTTAGCCCCGATCCTGAAAGGTGATCCTTTGCCATTGATGTCAAAGGGGAGATATTTGAGTAAGGGGGAGAGTTTTGGTACTTGAGTAAAGAAGAGAGAGCCACGGGGAGCAATGTCCCAGTGGGAGCAAAACAAAGAAAAGGTTAAGCTTTTGGTAAAAATAATTTGGGTTACCATCAATGACAAAGGGGGAAATTGTTGGACATTTTGAGTCAAAGTTGTCATTGATGTCAAGGAATAAGCTACCGTTGATATAAAAAGGTCAAGAGGAACAATGCAAAGGTTAAAGGCAAAAGAGTTTCATAATATTTTTAATATTATGTGGAAGCATAAGTTAGAAGGATTTTTATTAAAACCATGGGTGAGCAAAAATAAAAGGCTTTTCATAAAAGCCCAAGGAATTTTTAATATTTATTTTATAAAATATTTAAATTCAAATTGAATTTAAATTTTATAAATAAATATTATTTATACAAAGTGGCAAAATCAAGAAGGCTTTAATAAAGCCAAAGGTATTTAAAAATTATTTTATAAAATTTAAATTCTAAAGAATTTAAATAATTTATAAATTAATGAGTTAAAAATCGAAGCGCCGACGTTTAAGTTTGAAGGAAAATCGAAGCATCGACGTTCAAGTTTGAAGGTGGAAATTGATATAAAAACTATATGCCTTAGAGGCATTAAATCATCCTTGTGCTCGAATGGAAAAAGCATGCAATCGTGTGTGTAAGAACTTGTGCGAAGAAAGAGACAAGAACATTGTTTTAAGCACCAGCAAATAAGGATAAATCGATGAGCACCAAAATTCAAGAGCCATCTGGGTAGCGTGGCCTAGTGGAAAGTGGACAGAGGCTAGAGTGCTTGGGCGTGGAGTGACCTACGATCGAATCGTGATGGCAACATTCTTTCGTTGGTTGTGTTTGAAGCATCGAAGTAAGCGATGCACATTTTTTGTATAGGCAAGTAAGGGAGCATTATAGAGCATGTGGTGCTCTTTACTCCCCAAGCGACTGCCTAGCTCGCACAGTGGTTGGAACTGTGACTAGGGTGTTGGTTGAGGCTGCGTCCTGAGTTCAAGTCCCACCAAGGCAAAGGTAATAAAATTTTGAATATATTTTATGATACCTAAGGTTTGACATGAGGTCGTAGGGAGCTAAAAGGGTTAGTTAAAAAGGTTTTTAATTAATCATTATTTTTTGTTAATTAGAGGAATAAGGAGTTAGCTTTATTTTTGAATAAAGTATTTGTGTCACATTGGTTTATTGAAGATTTAAAGTGTTGAGAGGATTTCTTGCCATTGAGTTATTTTGAAAAGGAGATTGTCTTGATATTATTCTTGGTATTGAATATTATTTTAATTGGGATATTATAAGGTGTATTTGGTCAATTATTTTTGTATATGTTGATGGATGCTTTCTTTAATATGGATTGATAAGGTGTATGTGTGTTTTGATATTTGCATTGTATCTTTGAGAGATTTTAGTATCTTCTAACTCCTTTGAGCTTGGAAAAGAAGTGTTTGTGGTTGTGGCATATGTTGAGGTTCCTTCATCATCAAGAAAAACATATGAGCATATTATTTCATAGTTGAGTTGATTGGTTGGGAAAATAATTTTGGAGTGAAAAGGACTTGATTAGGGTTTCCTTATTGAGTGTGTTGAGTTAATGCTTCAAGATTTTCTAGAATAAACAATTGTTGTTAAAACCTTGTTTTATAAGCATTGTTGTTGAAGCCATGGGTTGAGTGAAGAACTTGAACTAGGGTTTGAAAAGAACATGAGTATCATTGTTATGTGAGATTTTTTTTATAATCATTGTTTTTGAAGCCATTGGTTGTGTGAAGAACTTGAACTAGGGTTTGAAAATAACATGAGTGTCATTGTTATGTGAGAGTGGTTGATAAGCATTGTTGGAAATATTTTGAGTAAAAGATCATATTCTTGGACTAGGCTTTGTAAGAAAGGATTGTTTCATTGAGCGTTTGGTTGAGAAGAGTTGGTTGAGCCTAGTCAAGTGGTTGTGTGAAGTGATTGTTCAAGTTCCATAAACAAACTATTCTATATTCTGAATTGATTTGAGAAAGTGATTGAGTATTGAGTTGAATTTAGAGCATATTGAGTCTCTAACAATTCTTCGTATGTTTCTAAAAGAGTGATTGAAAGTGATAGAGTATTGAGTTGAATGTGAAGCATATTGAGTCTCTAACAATTCTCTATATGTTTCTAAAAGAGTAATTGAAAGTGATTGAGCATTGTGATGAGTATAGAGCATATTGAGTCTCTAACAATTTTATTTATGTTTCTATGAGATTGGACAAGTTTTAGTGTGGACTTATTGAGTAGATTTGAGGCAAGTCTTTGAGAAGACTTGTGGACAAATTTGGGTAAGATTTTGTGGAAGCTTACAATACATATTGAGAATAGATTTGTATAAGTTCTTGTGAGGAATTATTGAGCAGATTGGACAAGTTCTAGAGAGAACTTGAGGACATATTGGTGTGAGATTTTGTGGAAGCTTACAAGACATATTTGAGATAAATATTTGAGAAGACTTGAGAGCAGATTTGATTGATTGATTTGTTCAAACCTTGAGTTAGGGTTTGGGATAGATCCAGCTGAGTTGATTTGAGATTAATTCAAGCTTTGAGTTAAGGCTTGAGGATAGATATTGAGGAAATATTTGTGCTAGATAGAAGGACTATGCTTAGTACAGATTTGAGGATATATTTTGGTGCAGATTTGAGGATAGGTTTGTGCCAGACTAGAGACAGAGATTGAGCATATTTTTGCTAGATCGAAGGACTATATTTAGTACAAATTTGAAATAGAGCTTTGGAGGTGACAGGTTTGAGGACAGATATCTCTAGCCAAAGCAGGGAATACAGGTGTCTTCTATGGATAGAGTTCTATTTGCTAAGGGCAGTGGAGGCAGAGGTCTTCTAGAGGATCATTAGCCATAGCAGAGTTAGGAGATTGGAGTCTCCTGTGGATAGAGATCCACAAACTTGATTTAGGGGATTGGTGTCTCCTTTGGATAGAGGTCCATAAACATTGTAATAAGGAAAGGATTTCCAAGAAATTTATTGAGAAAATTTTAGTGAAATATTTTCTCCATGGAGTAGCCTACATTGGGTGAACCACGTAAATTGTGGTGTCTCTATTATGTGTGGTTATTTGTGCATTGCTTTAATTATTGTTATTGATATTGCTATCTTTACATTGCATAATATTGATTGGAAAATAAAAGTAAAAAGTGATCTTATATTGTTCACCCCCCATCTCAGTATAAGCTTGTGTTCTTCAAAGGTTACTTGAAGATTGAATACAAAGACAAAGACCAATATTGAAGACCAAAATTTTCAATAACCAAATAATATAATATAGGGGGTGTTGAGGAATATTACATTATTTGGTACATGCTAATGTACCCCCATGGTACATTTATGATAAAAATATAAATATGTAATGGATTAGGGTTGAGTCCACAGTTTAGGTAATTCATTTATATTTCCCCTTTTATGTAAGTGTTAATGTGCAAGAAATGTACAAGTTTCATGTAAGAGTGTAATGTGCAAGAAATGCACAAGTGTCATGTAAGTTAGAGTGCAAGAGTGTATTGAGAGAATGTGCACAAGTGTCATGTATGTAAGTGTGTAAATATGTAATGTGAGTATGTGCACAAGTGTCTTGTATTAGGAGTGCATGTAGGAGAGTAAGAGTCATGTAGAAGTGTGCAAGTGTCATAGAGTCAAGTGTACAAGTGTCATAGAGTCAAGTGTGCATGTAATAAGAAAGTGAAGAGTCTAGTATGCAAGTGGCAAGATGATAACCCAACGATCATAGGGGTTTTCTTATGGAAATAAATAGTCAAGTACGTGAAGAGTCACATTACTATATCTATATTATGTTGACAAAGCTCCATACAATGAAACACGAATGAATCTAATTGTAAGAGGAAGAGATAGATAAGTGAATAAAACTTGTATACAGATTTTGAGCAATTAATATTGTAAGTTTTCTTCATGCATAGTACATGAATAATTTTTGGCCATTTACATTCATATTTGATATTATAAGTAAATATTATTTCATTATTATATTGGCCTAGATATACATATTAGATTGCTCATTTATATTATTCTACTTTTCATTATTAATATTTAAACCTTTAATGTTGTGGCCTTTTTATATTGGGACCTGTAATATTCTATTGTAGTAAGGATTGAAAGCCAACAAAATATCTAAAAATGCTAGTCAGTACCTATAGAACTTATATATATTAACCCTTTTGCTTTTAAGAAATATTATATCATGCTTGACCATCTCATACTTGATAATCACTTTTGGTATAATATTTGTTCCTTCTATCAAACTAGCCATATATTTGCTCTTCCTATTAACTTCAACTTGGACATCCATACTTCCTTCTAGGGAATATTGACTTCCAATTAGGGCTTTTGAATATGACTTTCCTTCCATGCTTCCTTGTGAGGTTCACTCCTCACTCATACTCGCTCTAGAATCATAACCTAAGTTTGAATCTTTCCAAGCTTGTTGTTTCAACTATTACATATTGTTCTTTTTATTGTATTTCGAATGAATAATGATTGGCTATCTCATACAATGTAAAGCACTAAAAAATGACTTGTAGGTGGTGGATAGCCCCAGTCCTCCTAATTATGGGACAAGGGTGGACTAACTTTATTAGTCCTTAGGGAGAACAGTGTTGAGTTAGTCAACCAAGAAGCTTTTTTTCCGTATAAGGTTCATGTTTATCATTTCTAACACCCTCTAGTCATTTAATGTATGAATGATCCCTAACATACTACACCTAAGGTGTCCACCAAAGAGAGGGTAAAAAAATTAGTAATGTCATGATCTCCACTTTAAGTGGTGATCTTGGTCATTGATCAAAACTTGTAATTTTGTTGTGTATCAAACCCCTAGCATGTTTACATGCTTAAGGTTAAGACGACAAACTTTCTTGGTCAATGGTTGTGATTTATAGCCTCAAAAAAGTGTAATCCAAAGCCACACAAGAAAGTTCTTCTCTATTTGTTATAAATATTCACTTTCACTCCTCATTTATCATCCATTAATTGACATTTCTCTTCATTTCCCAAAAACATCCTTTCATTTACTCCATTCAAACAACTTTTGTAAAACTTGTAGGTACCTCCAAGCTTCTTGATTGGTAGTTTGACACCCTCTATAAAGGAGAAAAGTGTGCTCCATTAGAATTTTGCAACCATAGATTATGCTTGCCATTAATAAACCAATTTCCTTGACTTCTTGATCCTCTATATGTTTCCTAGTATTATATCCCATTTTCTTTGATGACATGCTAACTAAAAGTGGTCTACCGACAAAGATGTCACTTGTATTATCGGTGATGTGACTCGATTTCAATCCCCATAATCGATGTCTATAAAAAATATTACTCAAAAAAAATACTTTTAAAAAATTGATTTCATTGCAATTACATTAATATTGACTTTTGAATCTAACCCTTGATATTTTACTTTAGACTTTATTTTTATATAAGCCTAAAGAGTTAAACTTTTCATTAATTAAGCTAATGTAAAAAATATATTACTTTTATAATTATTTTATTTTAATATAAACTAGAATAATTTTACTTTCAAAATATATTATTATACCTTAAATAAATTACATTGCTTGTATTGGTTTTTCCTTACTATCAAAAATAAAGTATGTACACATATTGTTTTATTTCTATGTAAAACAAATATATATAATCACAAAACATTAATAAAGCCAATCAACAAAAACCTAAAGTGCAACGTGGTGGAAACTATAGTAAAAACAAAATATAGATAACCGCAAGACATTAGAAAATGAAAATTAAAAAATATATATTCGTAGAAAAACTCATTTAATTACATTGCTTGTATTGGTTTTTCCTTACTATCAAAAATAAAGTATGTACACATATTGTTTTATTTCTATGTAAAACAAATATATATAATCACAAAACATTAATAAAGCCAATCAACAAAAACCTAAAGTGCAACGTGGTGAAACTATAGTAAAAACAAAATATAGATAACCGCAAGACATTAGTAAATGAAAATTAAAAAAATAATATTCGTAGAAAAACTCATTAAAATGTTTTTTTTTTTATAATCATTTAATTACATTGCTTGTATTGGTTTTTCCTTACTATCAAAAATAAAGTATGTACACATATTGTTTTATTTCTATGTAAAACAAATATATATAATCACAAAACATTAATAAAGCCAATCAACAAAAACCTAAAGTGCAACGTGGTGGAAACTATAGTAAAAACAAAATATAGATAACCGCAAGACATTAGAAAATGAAAATTAAAAAAAATAATATTCATACAAAAACTCATTAAAATGTTTTTTTTAATATTAAGTAATTGGAGTTTTGATCAAAAATAAAGAAAATTAAAAAAATAATATTCGTAGAAAAACTCATTAAAATGTTTTTTTTTTTTAATATTAAGTAATGGGAGCCTAAATCTGTGGCAACAACTTTATCACGGAGATACACACCCACCCCCTCACACACTCACCCACGTCATGGTTTGAACATTGGACCTCCCCATGAAAAGCCAAAGCCCAAACCGTTAGGTTGCACCCCCAAATACCTAAAAAAAAAAATGAAAATGTTATTAATAAATATAAAGCTTTAGTTCAGCTTGAGTGTGACAAAGTAGTAATTTGGAGCTTTTCAGAGAAGATTCATGTTCTTTGGTTCTCACCTTAATAAAATTATGTGGGGTTTACCTGTAAGGACGTCAATGCATTATCGGTGATGTGATCTAGGTCAATTCTTATAGCGATTTATCAACAAAGAACTACTTGCATTATCGATGATCCGGGTTTAATCCTTGCAGTTTACGAGTAAAGACGTCACTTGCATTATCAAATTTAATCCCAAAACAAATGCATATAAAAAATATTTCTAAAAAAATATTATTGACATGCATAATGCATAGGAGACATAAGGAATCATTTCCCTTGTCCTTCGTTGCGCGAAGTTCAATGCAACATTCAAATATGGTTCTTTATTTAATTCAATACCTTACAAACAAAAAAAACCTAATACTTTTCAGCTTTCACGCTAGCCTAAATGTTTCATTGCCTTTTTTTTTAAATATTTTCCACAGTTGTTATCTCCTTAGTTGTCATTATGAATTCAATATATTAAAATGCACGAGGCTAATGCGCGTCTCCCTATGTAAACAATACCACATTCCAACTCTGCGTTGAATTAATCGTAGATAGGGTCAAATGCCTATAGAAAATGTCAATTACGTAAACCTTTATTTATATATTTATTTTTGGTTCCAACACCTAAATCTTAACTTCGTCAAAGATCCTAGATAATAATACATGAGAGAGGTAGGATGGTTAATACTTTAGATGATATTTTATTTTACATTAATTTTTTTATTTTTAAAATATGGGAAGAAATTAGTGTATTTCTTTGAATAGCAGAGTGACCATTAATCAAGGTCCTTTTTTGGATTAAAAAAACATTTAAGCATTGTTTCATAAGGTCAAAAATTTGGTGAATTCTTAATTTGCCTCATTAGTCGAGCACTTGATCATTCTTTAGAGGTCAAACGACATATATGTATATGAGAATATAAGACAATTAGTATGAAAAATTTCTACCACTAACGTATAGAGTTGAGCAGTCTCCTCTCAATCATGCCAAAGAAAGCCTTTTTTCTTGGAGTTTGTTGTGTCAGGGATTACCCCTCGATAATTGGCTTTCTTATATGGGGGTGCCTGATCCCATATGCCCCTTCTATCAAGAACCCGAGTCTTGTCTGCATATTTTTTGGTCGTGAGACAGGCTAGTCTAGCTTGGAGTTGGGTTGGTTCTTTCTTTACTCCGTTTATGCCCCTGCAACTTTCATGGCAGCATGCCTTACTGGGTATCCCATCAAGTTTTCCCTTTCTCTGAGGGAAGTGTGGCAAATTTTTAGAGTCAGCATTCTATTTCACATTTGGAAATCTAGAAATAAAATTATCTTCAAATAGGTTGATCCGTCTCTGAATTTTTCTTTTGCTAACAAGCTCGAAGTTTTTCATGATGTGTGGTTTCAGATCTGTGACCAGGCTAAAAAGGTGGCTATGGAGGTGGAATACTTGCAGGCCTTACTGAGATATTGGGGTAACGTCCCATGTGCTATTAGTAGGGTGGCTCCAAATTGCTCACCCCACCACCAAACCTATTCACACTCCCATAGGCGCCCAGATCATGCAAGACGTCAGCCTCCTAGAAACGAAATTAATGATACTGGGGATAATATGCAGTAGCAGGATCCATGGAACGCGTAGCAACCTACATCGATGACCACTGATGGATGGGGTGTCCCGATCAACCAGGAGAATATTTTTGGATGGTCACGTCCCCCATATCCCATTAGTCGTGCTTCAGGATGGGGTGATGATCGCTTTGATGGGTGTGGTGAACCGTCCATTTTGATGGATAAGGATATATCAACAAAAAACTCAATTCCGTAATGACTTTATGGCTGTGATTAGTCCTTAGGTTTGTTGTGCTGCCTATGGGGCCATTTCTCTGTTGTGTTGTCTTTCTTAATCCTCTATTAGGATTAGGTAGTTTCATTAAGGGTGTTATTTTTCTCCACCCACACACTTTTTTTTGTTGTAAATGACTTTTATTTATGAATTAAATGGCCTTTTCATCAAAAAATAATAATAATAATTTTAAGTTTAATATAACCTGGATGGACCTAACGCGGAAGACTTTGGAACTCTGAAGAGGAGGTTCAAGGTTTGAATTACTTGGCATAGGGTTGTACAAGATGTTTAGATAATCAAAATATAATTGGATAACCATATATTAGGTAAACAAAATCCTCCATGAAAGTTGTCTCATGTTGTAGCGACCCCGGGGAAGCGACGCACCGTCCACTACTTCTATTTGCGAATATTATTTGATTTATTCATATTTAATCATGCATTAAATGAAAGATACAATCGAAATACAAAGAAATGAATAGATAATGTTTTTTATTGCTTTTTCTCAAATTCGGTTACATATAGATCCCTCTAAGGGATTCCCTTCATTTGATACAAATTTTACAAAGTAGGGCAACGAATGTATGATATCCCCTCGCAAGGGGTGATGCACTCTCGCAAGCTTCTTGGTGACACACACGAAACTATATGAGGGCTTACAAATACCTCATTCTCCAGGTCTGGTTCCTAGAGGGATCCTTTTTCTCTCGTATGTTGATAACATGTCGAGTGAACCTATAGTCCTGCAAGCACGAAAACAACAGCAAACTCTCAATTATCCGAGATTGCCTCCTCGGATGAGGTTGTTAGCAATAACCCTAATGATAAAAGAGATATGATCAATGACAATAGAAACTAATGTTATGAATGCTAGTAAATGTGATAAACCAGATCTATGCTAATGGCATAAAAGCATGTAACAAGCGAAATAAAAGAAACTAATGCTAAGACCCTAGATTAGGCCTGTGGACCACTATCTAAGACAATGGTCGCTCAAATGAAAACATGTCTCTATTGCTCCAAGGCTATGGATCTAAGCTTGTTGTCGATGTTGAAATGATTTTCGTTTCTTGTTCGATGTGTTGAATATCCTGTAGATGATAAACCCTCAATTGGCTAGCACTTCATTTCTCCTCAAAGGAGCTCCAATTTGCTCTCTGATCCGACAAGGCTTCACTACAATAAAAGCTCTCCAAGTCTCTAAAAGCTCTCTCAAAGTATCTAAATTCTCTCTAATTTGATCATTCATTCATCCCTTGATGCCCTTAGGTCTGCACCTTATAATATTTTTGAAGCCCTAGGTTAATGTCTAAACCCTAGGACTAAATTATGCATGCACACTAGATGTTAGCATGAGAAGTTTTGCCTTTGTCTGCCCTTGAGGGCTAGTTAACTGGTGTCTAAATCTAGATATGAGTCTCTCATGTAGACTGATTGCGAGAAATAATGCAAAGTTATCCCCACTCGGATTTATTGCATGTAAATTACCACTTTCACCCATGAGTAGGCTAATTTGATAGCAAGTTGCTTTTTAGGGTTTACCTGTTGTCGTCTGTAGCGACTAAGGTTTGGCCGCTCTGACCTTCAACGGCCAGGATCCAGCCACTCTGGTTCATGGCGCCCAGGTTTGGATGGGCTAAGACTGCCCCAAATGAGTGGTGAAAACCACTTTTGACACTTGGAAGGTCCCAAGGTTTAGTCACATGGTCTATGAATGTGTCCACATGAGTAGTTCTCCTAAACATGATATGTTTTAGGTGTCTACAGATGCCCCTTTTTGTGATGCGTTGTGTGGAAAAACACAGCGCGGAGTAAAAACGTAGACTACTATATTTTTAGGGTGTATGATGATCATTGATCTGATCAATGCTGGATGGACCCCCAAATGCTTGTTTTTGGTCGCTCTTGACCTCAATGGCCAAGAAGTACAGGCCGTTGACGACAACAGCGACCGAGGCATAACTTGGGAAATATAAAAGCAACCTAGGGTTTTGACTTTTCATTCTTCCAGCTAGCGATTTGCTTTTCAAAGCTCTAGAGAGAAAGTGACATTTGCAACTTGGAGTGTTGTTGCATTGAGGATTATGGCTACGTAGGGCAAGGCATATTTGAGTGGAGGAGCCAAATATTCTTGGGTACTCTTCGAAACCCTAACCTTGCTTGTTTTTTTTGGTAAAATGAACCACACTAAGTAATAGGTAACGAACCTCATTAAACTTGTTGGCAATGAACCAAACCGTAGATAGGCTTAGTTTAGGATTTGTTTTGGTGGGCTTGCCCCCTTTATGCTTTTTTTGTAAATTTTTTTGGTGTTTTTGGCCTAGGGCATACGTGTTTATCGCGTTTCCCATCGGTCGCTGCCGCATAGAGTGGTCATTTTGACCTATGGCTTGGCCGCTATCGATGGTAGTGGCCTGTTCAAAACCTAATGGTCAAAAATCTGACCGTTGGGGCTTGGCCACTATTAGCCTCAGAAACCGATTTCTGGTTGCTGTAGGTGAAAGCGACCAAGCAACCTTAGGCAAATTTTGATTTTTTTTTACATTTTTGAGATGATTAATTGATTTTTTTTAATTTTTTAGTTGCTTTTTTGAATTTTGCTGCATGATTAGGTGCATTTATTCCTCTTTCATTTAGACTTAGGATAGTCTATCCTTGTTTGCACCATTTTTCATGTTTTATTATGATTTATGCCTTAGATGCACTGTAGTTATACCTTGATTTTTGTCCTTATATTCTTTCTTCTCGAGCTCGGGATCCGAAGCTCTTAAAGGACCTCCTACCACTCATGGATGACATAGACTGGGTCTGGTTTAAGGCCCAAGGATTGCAATATGTGACCAAGCTGCCCCAAATTATATCAGATCAGGCCTACCTCACGACTTTGACTCACCGATGGGATCCCCGAACTAATACCTTCCACCTTCCTACCGGTGAGATGACTATCACACCGGAGTATGTGTATAGGATTTTTTGGATCCCCTTTGATGGAGTGGCCATCGTTTCTTCGATCACTAATGACCGCGAGGCAGTATTTGCTTGGGTGCTCGAGAGGTGTGCTATGGACAGCTTCAAGGACACCAAATTTGGTGGTATATATGTTCTACGATGGTACCGGGTGAGGGTATTCTCCATGAGGTATGCGGTGTTGCTAATGGTTATCAGCAACATTCTTCCCCCAGACTGTTCAGACTTGAGGTTCTCGTGGAACCTCCTTGCAATGGTTCAGGACTTGGTGGATAGCAAGGAGTCTATCATATATGCATGGGGGAAGTCCTTGCTAGCATAGTGCGACGATGAGTTGTATCATATCCGCCAGCGGGGTTGTATTAGCATTACTTGCAGCTTGCTCCTACAGATATGAGGATGGGAGCATATTTTTGTAGATTGTCCCAGAGGACTTTCGATTGAGATTACAGCTATAGATGATCGGATGCAGTGTTATGCTACTAGATGGGATCGAGAGCGCAGGGAGTGCAAGAGCCATCCTTTTTTAGGGAAGCTTCCCCATTACATTGCTACTTTCACCTCCTGTAGGTCAGCGATATCATATGGCGCCCATATCACGAGTGCCTGACCTGGGACGATCCAGCCAGATTCATAACTAAGATGCGGTACGAGCGGTGGCTCATTGGCCGTAAGGTCAATATCAAAGAGTATTTTTTCTACTCCCAAGTTCTTCATCATTACGGATTGCATCAGGATGTGCCATTCATCCTGGTCTTGTACAGGCATATTGTGGCAAATAGAGACCTTCCTCCACCATGGATTATGAAGTCTACTGATGAGGAGGACACCCCAACAATTCATGCAGGTTTTGTTGGGGGAGTCATAGAGGCCTTAACTCAGTGGTGGGGGGATCAATTGTGGCATGGTGATGGTAGTCTAGGTCGCGAGGATGATGGCAGTGATGGAGGCACAAATCCAGCAAGGTGTAGAGTCTGAGCTAGTATTGAGGGATGGGACCAGCTAGCAGAGCAGATGGCAATAGAGGAGAAGGAAGCTCTTAAGGAGGAGGAGTTGGATCTTGAGGAGAGAGATTCTTCTTTGAGAGCACAAATGCATGAGGTATAGGCCAAGCTCCAGTCAACCAAGATCTAGGTATAGCAATTAGATGCCACTATAGCACAGTGAGATGCCACTATAGAGCAGCTCACAATACAGATATAGGTATTGCAAGCTAGTATCGGGGGTGGTGCTACTACGATGCAGTTTGTTGTTGAACCTCCTACACCTTAAGGTCCTACATGGGCAGACATAGGAGCAGATACCAGGTGGATGCAAACCTTGCTAGATGAGTATGAAGTGCAAATTATTGATCATGTATCCTACATTGCTACTCTACAGATGCAGATCAAGAGGCTAGGAGCCACTCCTAAGGAGAGGACAGGTGTAGGTGGTTCACAGGTTAGTGGGCACTCCACCTCAAGGTAGTCTTCCATCTGGCCTAGCCAAAGGACTCGAACTCACACAGAGAGGCCAGTAGGCTCACATCACTCCACTCGAGATCCAGCCACAAGGGGCGGTGATACAGGGGCCACAGGCCTAGTCTGATTTATGATATACTTGGCTTTTATTTTTTGAGATCATCTGACCTATATGATTGTAGCCTTCGAGCATTTTTGTACATTCATGTATTCGACACACACATTTATGAGATCTTTGCATTATGATTCATTATGTGTATCCTTTATTGTTCATGTTTTTTGTTTTATATATGTGATGTGATGATGGCATTATGATGAGTTGATGTATGTGTTAAGTGATAGGTGATATTTATGATAATGTGGATGTTTAGATGGATGCTTATATAGATGCTTATACGATCTGATTATTGTGACATGATGTGATGTATCATGAGTTGATTTAATGATGGATTTATGATTGTATGCATAGGCAGATTATGATGCGATCTTAGATGTAGATGGATGAGTTATGCAATTATGTGTTTATGGATGCAATGTTTTTGTTAAATGCATGTTTGATTTTGATTTAATTGTATGCCTCTAATTTATGTTATGATATGGTAAATGCAATGGGTGTTGTATTATTTATGGTGTTTAATCTAATGTGAATGAACCTATATGCTTTAATCACTTAAAACATAAGGAATGCATATGATATGACTTTAACAATATAATGGGTGATACCAGAGAAAGTATAACAACCATGAATGTCAATAATCATTTTCATCATAAGAATTAATTATTTAAACCATCCATATGTGAAGTGTAATTGCATGGAATGTATGTAATTTATTGATAAGCTTCTATAATTTAAAAGATTCAAAATAGTCAATGGTCGTGTAAATATCATTTCTGACATCTATCCAGTATCTAGCCTACTTTGTTAATACCCTTAATTCACAAAATCTCATAAATAATATTGATGATGTGATTTATGATATGATTTATTGCTATGTAGGAATTTTTGAGGTTTTTCCTGAGACTCAAACACTCTAGTTACCCTATCAACAACTACGTACTGACCATATAAGACTTTTGAAGAGCAAGGCTTTCATCATGGACCTAGATATTCATTATCCCTGTGTGTGCAAATGAATATATTTAGATCGAACTCCAGCATTTCCTTCGATGTCAGGCGGGATTATTTTAGCCCATTGCTAAGATTGGGGATCCTCAAGTGTTCATCTGATCCTTATGTTGGACTTAGTTGGATTATACCACTAGGCAATATTGGGTTACCCAAAGCTAGCTCATCCACATGCAAATATTGGTCTACACAAATGCAAGATGCTATTGTGATAGACATATCATCATGCGTAAGGATACCACCATTTCCAAGCTGGTTGTACACCAAACCTGTAATGGGGATCACCTTCCAATTTGTACAATGCTGAGAATTCTAGGGATTCAAGCTCCATTCCCTTCTTTTCTTCATTTTATTTGGGATACTTGCTCATGTTTAGTGATAAAAATCATTGTTTATTTTTGATTGATTTTTCTTTTTGAGCAAGGGATTCATGTAGTGATGATAATCACTATTTGCTTTGGTTTTGTGCTTTTTGGTACTTTAAATTTTGGCTTTTGGAATCTTGAACTTGTGCTTTGTTTCAGGATTTTTGCTCGTTTTGATTTAAGCAAGGAATTTAATTGGGCAGGGTTGAGTTTGTCCTTTTGCAAATTCTTAACACCTTTAAACCGATCACATAGGGGGATAAGAAAGGAAGATCCTTTTTGCTTATGGTAAACTAGACCACTTTTGCAGCTTTCATATTTCCCTTGTACCAACTAGGATTTTAATGTGTCAATTAGTGATGGGATCCTACATATCCAAGGAATTATTACAACTAGAAGGTGGCTTTTCTACAAAAATCTGATAATACCACTAGATATGGTTGAATGACTAGAAAACCTTAGCCTATTCCTTATAGCAACATGACATGATTGTGTTGAAAAACACAGTTACACACATGGATGAATGGATGAAGGTTATTTGTGATTGTAATACAAACGGTGGCATCATTTGCAAGAATGTAATCATAACATATGCAAGTGCGATGGATATGAATGTTTGATGCAATGCAACTATGTGGATGCGGATGTAATATGCAAATGTTTTTGTATTTTTTATTTTTGCATTTTTTTGTGCTTTTGATTATTTTGTATTGTTTTTGTGCTTTTGATTTTATTTTGACCAAAGGGCTTATCGTGCCTTTGGGGCTTTTAGGGGTTGACCAAGCGGTATGAAGATACCCTTGGAGCATTTTTGGTTATGTTGACCAAGTGGCATGAATACGCCCTTAGATCATTTTTGATGGAATTTGACCAAGCGGCTTGGATATCCTTGGAGTATTTTTGATGGAATTTGATCAAGCGGCTTGGATACCCTTGGAGCAATTTTGATTAAGGTGACCAAGCAGTGTGAAGATACCCTTGGAGTATTTTTTTTTAAGGTGACCAAGCGACGTGAAGATACCCTTGGAGCAATTTTTATTAAGGTGACCAAGTGGCGTGAAGATACCCTTGGAGCATTTTTTATTAAGGTGACCAAGCAACATGAAGATACCCTTGGAGCATTTTTTATTAAGGTGACCAAGCGGCGTGAAGATACCCTTGGAGAATTTTTTATTTAGGTGACCAAGCGGTGTGAAGATACCCTTGGAGCATTTTTTATTAAGGTGACCAAGCAGCGTGAAGATACCCTTAGAGCATTTTTGATTGAATTTTGAATTTTTATGTTTTTTGGATTTGTTTGTGTTTTTGATGCTTTATATTGTTTTTGTATTTTTGACATATTTGAATGTTTTTGTATTTTTGACATATTTGAATGTTTTTGTATTTTTGATATATTTGAATGTTTTTGTATTTTTGACATATTTGAATATTTTTGTGTTTTTGACATATTTGAATGTTTTTGTGTTTTTGACATATTTGAATGTTTTTGTGTTTTATGTATAAAATACCTTCAAGTGAATGATATTGAGAGGCTCAGGCTCTTCAACACCATCCAAATATGTGAGGCGATATGCTTCAGGCCCAACCCTTTTCGAGATTATGTATGGACCTATCTAATTTGCTGTAAATTTGTCTCGTAAGTGCGACGGTAGATTTGAGTTCTGTTGGTTTTCTTTGAGCACAAGATCCCCAGCTTTAAATTATTAATTGGACTTTACTATTGTAAGCTCATGCAAGGCAATTTTGATAAATGTGGATATGCTCCAAGGCATTGACTCGGTGTTCATCAAGAAGCGTTAATTGATCAAGGCGGCCTTGTCGTGCAGTGCCATCATCTATGAAGTCCTTCAATGCTACGCATAAGGTTGGAATTTCCAACTCTAGGGGCATGATGGCCTTAGCGCCATATATTAGTGAAAATGGTGTTGCCCTAGTGGGCACCCGCACACTAGTCCTATATGCCCATAATGCCAGAGGTAATTGCAAATGCCAATCCTTATGATTATATTTCACCGTATTCCTCAAGATGGAGACTATTATTTTGTTTGAGGCTTCTGCTTGCCCATTTGCTTAAGGATAATAGTGTATTGAAAAATTGTGTTGAATATGGTATTTTTTCATTAAAGCACGCACATTTTTGTTCTTGAAATATGGCCCATTATCCAATATTATTTTCAAAGGGATCCCAAAATGACTTATGATATTGTGGAGTATAAACTCCACAATCCTTGGTACAATTATTGATGTCAAGGGGATCGCTTCGATCCATTTGGTGAAATACTCAGTGGCCGTTATGATGAACGTGTGTCGGCCTGAGGATGGGGGTGAGATATTCCCCACTAAGTCTAGTCACCATTGTGAGAAGGGCCATGCTACCTGGATGGGTTGCAAGGCTTGTGATGGCAAGTAAGTGAGGTTTGCATGATGCTGGAACTTAACACATCTCTTGACATACTCGCAACAGTATTTTTCCATAGTGAGCCAATAGTAACCTCTTCTCAAGATGCGCTTAATGATGACCATACCACTGAAGTGACCACCACACATACCGTCGTGAGCTTGCAAAATTTCCCAAGATGCTTCCTGGGGTTCAAGACAATGAAGGAACATTCCATCATAACCTCATCTATAGAGGATCTCTCCTAGCAAGATGTACCTCGTCACCTTCTATTTGAATGTTCACATTTCAACATGCGACAGGCCTTGCGGTACCATTCCAAGCTTCATGAAATCTCATAATTGGGAAAGCCAACTATTGGCCATTTTGTATTTCATTGGAATTTTGGGAAAATTTTGTATTAATTTCTATAAGAAGTGATAATATACTTTCCATTCAGTATGTAGAAGTCTGATATATTGTATTCTAGAAAACACAAAGAAAAATCTCGAAGACATTTTTAAAAAAATCTATATGTATTTATGGATATTCATGTTCACCCTTAAGGAGGGGCGAATGCCTCATTCATCCTTTCCTAGGGCGAACATGTTTTTAAAATGTATTGGCAAAATGTTAAGTATGAAATTGCGTTCGCCCTTCGTTAGGGGCGAACATGTCGTTCATCCTTTCTTGGGGTGAACGTGCCTTGGGGTACTTGGTTGCCCATGCACCTGAAAAATGTTGTATACCCTGGTCGAGGGGCGAACATGACGTTCACCCACCCCAGGGGTGAACTTCCTTCCAATAACGAAGAATCGCGTTCGCCCATCCCAGGGGCAAACATCCCGTTTGCCCTTCCTTTGGGGTGAACGTTCCTAATGAATATCACGTGCACGTTTGATATGGCAAAGATGAACTTAAGGTGAACAAGAAAATGGTCAAATATTGAATTGTGTGTATTTAATGAAGGGCGCCCTCAGTAACTCTGTTTTGTGAATTGTAAGGACAAAGGCGAGGAGAAATAAGTTTTCATGATTTACAATGTATCAGAGTTGTTTAAAGAATTTAATTATTTCTCCTGTTATGCGTATCTATGTTCAAATTTCAGATTTTCTAGAATTTGTTTCTCAAGTGCATGGATTTTCCAAGAAATCAAGGAGATTTTTTTGGTTGTTGTCTTTGATCCCAGAACATTCTTCTCTCACTTGTATTAAATGAAAGAGGCGGGACCTCTATAAATACTAAGCAAATATTGTTTTAAGAGGAGGTTAGAAATTTTGCGAGAATACTCTCTAAGTTCTCTGCATTAATAAAAGACATCAGGTTTCTGAATTGACAATTGATTCTGCATATAATTTCTTTCTGTGTAGTGCACTTATTTTAACATTCGCTCTTTTTATTTTCTATATAGTTTAAATTCTATATTTGGATTTAAGTGTTGCCAGTGGAAGAGTGAGTATAGAGGTGTTGAGTTAAAAGTTATTATTTCAATATTGCAAGTTTATTCTTCTACCTTTCCTTCTATTCGATGTTGTTTTGTGCTTGAGTGTTTTCCTACTTTTAGTCTGATCCATTTTAGAAAAAATGCCATGCAAAATGCCTTTTTTTTTTTTTGTTATGTCAACAAGATGCGTTCACCTTAAAAATGAGTGAACGTTATGTTCGCCCCTTCCAAGGGGCACATGCAAACCTATGTTATCACTTTGTCGTCCTTGAGTCTCATTTTTTCTCCCTTTTTTTTTCTCTTTAAAAAAACAACATATATTACAAATGTACAAGGTACTACCTTAGATTTAAAATCATGAAATATAGGCCTTCAAATTAATGCCATTCACTGGAATGGGGAGCTTGCACCCTTCCATATCATAGATTCGAAATACATTAGAAGAAGTGACATTCGAAATCCGAAAAGGTCCCTCCCAAATTGCATCAAACTTATGATGTTTCCCAGGCTTAGATTTTTTTTCGTTCCATTTTAATACCAAGTCACCCACCTGGAAGCTTTGATCAGAGGTTTTATTTTGGAACCATTTCTTCATTTCAGCATCATGTTTTGCAAAAACATGATAAGATCGCTCCCTTTCTTCTTCTAATTGTAGCAATTGTGCCAACCTTGCCTCTATGGGATTATTTTCTTCGTTTTCATCGTGAAACATCTGCAAAGTTTGAAGCACAGGAAGTTCAATATGGGTAGGAAGGACAACTTATTTCCCATAAACCAAAGCATACGGGGACATTTTAATGGACTTCTTTACCGAAATGCGATCGGCCCAAAGCGTTTGATTTAACAACAAATACCAATTTCTCTTATTCTCACCCATTATCCTCTTCAGAATCCAAAGCAAATTTTTGTTGGTTGACTCAAATAATCCATTTCCCTATGGGTAATAATTGGAATATGTCTTCAAATAAATACCATACCTACTAGAGAATTTGGTAATTTTGGCCCCAATGAAAGGAGTACCATTATCGATAACCAAGGAATCGAGTATACCAAAATGGGTGATGAGGCTCTCTAGAAAAGAAATAACAGTCGCCTGATCAGTATTTTTTGTGGGTATAGCTTCTGCCCATCTGGTGAAGTAATCTGTTGCATTCAGGATATACTTATGCTCTACAAAGGAGTGTGGATCAATAACACCTATAAAATCAAGACCCCACTATTGAAAGGGTGCCTCTACTTGAATCGGATGCAATGGCGATGCTCCTTTTCTCATTCGTCCCACATATCTTTGACAATTGTCACACTACTGACTTATCTTGTGTGAATCAGCAAACAGAGTAGGCCAATAATAGCCTACCCAAATAATTTTCAGAGCCATAGGTCTACCAGCATAGTGCCCTCCTAACAACCCGAAATGGAACTCCTCCAAAATTTTTGATTTTTTAGAATCTTTCACACATCTAAGGAGTATGCCATCAATGTTATTATAATATAGGCCTTTTGGCAATGACACATACCCGAGTGCCTGCAATCTGAACCTTCGGTGCTGTGAGGGGTTAAAGCAGCTAGGACACCTTCCAAAAGTAAAATACTCAATGAGTTCCTCGATCCTTTCTTTGTTGCCCACTGCATGATTCATATAAATTACATCTTCAAGATTTGTCTCAACAACCGTGCTTTTGGACAACTCTTGACATAGAGCGTGCCCACAAACCAACTTCGTCAGCTTGATCTCCACATCATACTCCTGGATCTTTGAAACTCATCTGACTCTCTTATCACCCAACTCTCCTTGAATTATAAACTTTTGAACATCAGGGTGAATGACGTAAACCACAGTTCTACTCTGAGAAACGAAGTGGCAAAACTTCTTCAAGGCTTTCAAAACTGCATAAAGCTGCTTATAAATAAAATTATACTTCTCCTAGTGTGGCGTAATAACCTGACTCAAAAAAATGATAGGCTTTTCTTTGCCATCATCTTATTTTTGTGTGAGCACGGCAACATAGCTCTCCTGCTCACCTACTGCACATAGTATAAAATCTTTGGAGTAGTCAGGATTGATCAATATTGGCACCCGAGTTATCATCTCTTTGATTTTTTGAAAAGCTCACTTCCTGGCCTCCATCCATTTAAACTCAACATTATGTTTCAAGAGCTCTGTCATTGGTTTGACGACTTGCGCAAAATTAGCAATAAACTTGCGAATGAAGTTTATTTGTCCGAAGAAGGACTGCAAGTCTTTCTTATTCGTAGGTAGCGGTAATTTCATTAGCGCTTCAGCTCACACGCGATCTATATCCAGTCCTTCCCGTGAGATCACATGGCCCAATAGCTTCCCTTCCTTGATCACAAAAATTGACTTCTTTAGATTTATGGAAATCCCTAATTCTTGGCACTTCTCAAATATTTTCCTTAAATGAGAAACATGATCTATAATGTGAAAACACCGTCATATCATTAAGATAAATTACAATTATTTTATTTAGAAACTCACCGAAGGCAACGTCCATGGCTCTTTGAAAAGTTGCACCAACATTTAAAAGCCCGAAAGGCATCCGCTAATAAGCGAATGTACCCCACTTAGTTGTAAACGATGTCTTGTATTGATCCTCTTCCTTAACCCAAATTTGATTGTACCTAGAGAAGCCATCTAACAAGGAAAATCTCTGAGCACCAGCCACAACATGAAGAATCTGATCTATTTGGGGAAGAGTATAGTGATCCTTGAGTGATGCCTGATTTAAATTTTGAAATTCAACACACAGACGTATATCTCCATTCTTATTTCTTACAGGAACCAAGTTCACTATCTAGGTGGAATGTTTAATAGGATAAATGATATTTGCTTCGAGCATCTTTAATAATTCTACTTTCATGAGGACTTCGATATTTGGATTGACATGACGCTTCTTCTATCGAAAAGGCTTCACCCCTTATTGCAACTCGATGGTGTGCTAGATCATGTTTTTTTTGTACCCTTTCAAGTCTTGATAACTCCATGCTACAATATCTGGGTATTCATAGCATAAACTTCTGATGCCCTCAATTTCGTCATATTCGTAATCGATACCAACCTTAATGACCTTTCCTGGATCCAACTACAATTCTCTATATTCCTTGGCATCCACCTTAATCCTATGTTTATCAGCTCTATCACTTTGATCAAACAGGCTTTCTAGAGAAATTAAACCTCTGGGAATATGATTATTTCTCAACTGGATCATCTCTTCTTTTTCTTCTTCCACAAGAAATTTACTTTGTGTGTTGGCAGCTTCTTTGAGGAGAAAATTTACTATTTTCTCATCATTATCAAACACCTGCCAATAGAGGCCCTTATCTAGAATGGAATATCTGTAGATTACCCTCACTGTCTTAGGTTTTTGGACCACTTGCTCAACAGGAGAATAATTAGCACCCAAGGAAGCTTAAATGTCAGCGTGTCTATTTTGCTCCCTAGGAATTGCTTAAATATTCAAAGCTTTAAATAATTCAAAAATATCCCATACCCTGTTGCAATATGCCTTCAAGTAATGTTTCTTAGACACACATTTTTTTGTAACTTGATTGACTATAAGCTCGGAATCGTCAAAAATTTGCAACTGCTCAATTCCCAATTTCTCGGCCTTTTTCAAGCCAAGGCATAATACTTCATATTCAGTGACATTATTTGTACAACTCCAGGTCAATCTGTAGGAGTACATTTTTTGTATACCTTCAGAAGAGACCAATACCACACCTGCCCCTACACCATTCTTACAAAAAGCGCCATCAAAGAAAAACTTCCATAACTGATGTGAACCAGGTTCTGAGGGCTTAAGGGCTTGTTCTTGAGGCTTTTATGCCTTCTGGATTGAATAACAACCAATGTCTATTTCGATCACAGCATTAAATTCTGTCAACAAAAACTCATCTTCTAGGCAAATCTCCTCAGGTACTTCTTCAATCGGATCAACTTCTTTCAATTCTTCGGTCATCATATTTACCGCGCCTGGGGCTTGTTCTGCCTCTATCTTCTCGATATGAAAAGGGGAAGGTTTCTCATTATGAATACGAATTCGCCTACCTTTGAACAAAATATCCAAATGTGAATTATCTAAAGACAGATAAGCTCCCATATTAGCTATGAATTCCCTTGAAAGGCACATGCTAAAATAAGGTTCTAAATCAACAACCACAACCTCCTGAATGACAGTGATCTGTGGCATGCTATGAAGCATAATTGGAATATCTTTGATTACTCTGACCATTTTAACTGGGGTACCATCCACTTGTAACACTCCTGGACTTCTCCTTGTATACTCCATTCCCATCACTTCGCATACCGCCTTGGGCATAACAGTAGTGGCAGCACCAGATTCTATCATGCAATTATGCACAATCCACCCTTCCATTCTCAAAGATAAATAAAATGGAGGAGGATGATTTTGACCTGTCACTGAATTGGAGAGCGCTTGAGCCAAGACTGTTTGCAAATAATATTTCTTTTGGTCTTTGGTGCTCTTTAGGGATTCTTGCAATAAATCAATCTGCCTTGGTAGCTGCAATGCATCATACAAGCTAATCCTAGATAGGATTTTCTTCATTTCCTCCATGATACTGTAACTATAAGCATGTGGAACCTTTTATTCTAAGGATCGCTCATACTTATATCGATACTGATGCGTAGCTTCTACTCTTTGCCTTTTAGTCAACGAAGGATATTTGAGTTTTTCCTTAGCTTAATATTTTGTTTCATCGGGGGCTAGAGCAGTGTCCATGTGTTGCAAAGTTGAAGGCTGAGCTTACGCTTTACCCTGTGCTTGCCCAGGTAGTGAATGTTTTGACTTAAAAACCTTAGGGGTCTTCATCTGGGACGTTTGCTTTTCTTCTGGAGCTTTTGGAACCATGGGTACTTTCAATGGTTGTAATTCCGTAGGATCCACGGTCACTGGCCTCTTTCCAGAACTGGTAAGAACTGAAACCTGCTCGGGAGACGACACCATACAATTATGTTCTGCTTCTTGAATCATGTTAATTTGCCCATCTGAAGAAATTTTTTCCAGCATCTGAACATAGTTTAGATGGACCATACATGTGTCTTCACCATGAGGATCATTACAAGTAGAACACCAATATATCTTTTCGGATGCATTAATCTCATCATTTACCTGCATCATATTATTCTTCTTAGGCCCCTTGTTAGTGGATGCTTGCTCTTGGGTGATCGACGGAGTCTGGAACCTCCTCGATCGAAACTCGGCTTTAGCTTGCTTCTTCCTCACAGTTGTCAACTCATTGCATATTGTCCTCAAAGCCGCATTATTGGATTTTACTTCTTATAACAAAACTGTGAGGGGGTCCATACTAGATGATGGAATGGGTACGGGTAATGGCAAGGGCGCTTGTGGTGCAGGAAAAGGTAAAGGGGCTGGAAGTACTAGCAATGCTGGAAAAGAAACAGATGAAGGTTGTGATGATACCATTGGAGCGGAAAAATGTGGAAAGCTTATAGCAAATGACTGCGGGGCAGGGATAGGAGCTACTTGAGGGGAGCCTAAATTCCATGAGGGAACAGGATACATCGACGACATGGGCTATGAAAATACGTTGGAATAAATATATTATGGTAGGTTCGAAAGAATAGGCATTATCGCCTTCGGAGGAAGCCTTCCTACAACAATCAAATCTGATTCGGCCTTTTGAGCTTATGTATAGAGATCCAGGAAGGTGGTCACATTAGCCTAGCACACCGCCATACCAATATCAGTACTGAGTGCACGAAGATAATAAAACACTGCTTGTTCATGGGTCGGTCACAAACCATCTGGAACCCACTGCTAGCTTCATGCAAATCACACATTAAAATATACAAGCTCCTCTTGAGAATGTCTTTGAATCGAGGTGAATTGATGTAGCAGTGAATACGGATCAGCTTGCTCATGAAAGTTCTTAATTAGTAATTTTGCCAATTGATCCCATGAAGTAATTGTGCTAGGTTGCAAAGATCGATAACAATAAAGCAATTTTCCTCTTAATGACAAAACCAAAAGCTTTATCATCACATATTCATAAGTTTTATCATGAATAGTTGCAAGAGATGCTACATCTTGAATATGCTCATATGCAGTCTTTCCAATACCATCGTATGTTGGCAAAGCCTTTAGAGCAGCTTGAGGTACTGGGTTCTGCACTTGCAAATTCACCGCGCCTAAGCTATTCCAAGCCGAAAACTATCTAGGAAGTTGTTGTTGATGTGGTGGGGGATTTTGAGCTATATGCACCAGAATATGAGGAACAGGTCGCGAAACGTTAGTGGCTGTAGTAGATGAAGGCTAGGGAAAACTAGTGGCGGTACTTACAGGACTTACGGGAGCGAAAAACACACCGGCTAATTGGGAAGATGAAATAGTTGGTATGGATGGAATATAAGGAAGTGAGGACATTCTTCGAAAAGTGGCTACTTGAGGATGCTCTCCTAGCCTTTGGATGTCTAATTCATAAAAAATTGATTATCAGGATTCTTGGCTTTTGATCTTGTATTCATGAGAGACAGCTTTCGCCACTCTCATGCCTACGGAGTTCTAGTTAACAATTGAGTCACTAGATGTTCTATTCTCAAGAAGGGAGGTAAACATCGAACCTAGCACTACTGAATGTGAAACCTTAAAAAAAAAAGGTCCCACCGGGTGTGCCAAAAACTATTGGTCAAATATCTGCCTAATTAATAAACACTACGTTTATGCACCCTAGATATGGCCAACATTGAAAGGCCGGAGGAAAGAGATGTCCTCCCTGCCAATATCCAAAGAGGGTTGGTTCCTGAACTAATTCTAAAAATGTTTGAAGACTAGAGATGTAGGAAAGAAATTGCAACTTGCGAAAAGAAATAAGAAATATGGCCACAGGCCAAAGTGCAGGTTTCGAGGGAAAAAAACACAAAACAAAAAGAAATAAAAACATAGTGAAGATTGCTTTAGAAAAAGAAGGCGCGCCATGGAGTTTTAAGAGACACTTTCATTGGAAAAGCTTTCTTAAGATGCGCATTCGGAGCAATTAATTGTGCCCAAAGGTTACATGGAGATCATCGGAAGTAGCCGGTGCCAACTTGAAGTAATGATATTCAAACATGGGAGGCGCTCAGATTGATCTTTTCAAGGCAGCTGACAGAATTAATGATTGATGATTAACGACAGGGTTGATCTTCCTAGTGAGCTACTGGCATCAGGGTACATTGTTCTATGGGATTGCGCTACGTTGTGGGCATGATTTCCAAGTAGAATCCGGTGGTGAACCAAAGGGAAATTTTTTTTTTGCACTTCAGGAAAGGAGTTTGAGCGATTTTCAAAGAATATCTCTCTTCAAAGGCACATCTGCATTTAATTCTATAATTACTGCGGCATTTGGTAACACTCCTATAAAATTTTGAAGAAAAAATGCAAGTCTTGTTTTCCTTATTTGTTTTTCTTTTCGTGCTGCATTGTACCCTATTTTCCAAGGTACAGAGGAATTTTCATAAGTTGCTAAGCATGGAATTAAAGAAAAAGCTATAGTTTTTATCTGACAAGATGGGAAGACATAGCAAAGAACAGACAAGGGCACCGAAGGATGTTGAATTACAACCAGCCAAGAAACGAGAGAGAAGTTTGAAGGCTAAAAAATCCCGATAGAATGACTATGTTGATTTGGATCCCTATGAATATGAAATGGCCGAAATTGGTGATTGTTTGATTACACATAAGGGAATTGATAGATTAAGGCAAGAGGTTGAAGCTGCAGTCGATCAAGGGGTTTCCCATAATAGTTGGCTCATGACGCCTCACCATGCACAACTTTCATGGTATATTTGCTCGTTTGTGCATCCATACCCCGAACTCATTTGATTAATTGCACAAATTTATGACTCCTCCACTAGGGCTGTCCAAAAATTCCCAGAATGAGATTCTTTTTACGATTATGTTGGACGAGGTCCGAGAGGATTTTTCCTATGGGGTGGGCATGTCGAGCTATGCAGTAAATAAGAAAATTCATACGGATGAGCAAGAGGAAAAGTATGTTTCCATTGTTGTTACAAGGCAATTTATGTAGACACAGCTCGTCAAGGAGCCGCAAATGGGGCAGCTGCCAAGTTTACCTAAAATTCTTTCAGAATTCAAGTGCCAGGATATTTATTCCATGCTTGCCTGTGTTCTTGGGTTGCTGGGTTACCTTCTAATGAAACTGTGCACAAGTGGCAGGAAGCTATGGCCTAATGTATTCGCAAGGTAGAATTTTATTCTCCCGCGACTATGAGGCAGGGGGGAATCCAATTTATTTTGACTGGGCCGAATTTGTTTCTCAGATAATTAATTCGTAGTTGTAAAGGTTGCAAGAAGGAAATACTAGGGCATTTCGACATACTTCGCTACTAGTATGATTTTTCTTATCTCAGATGCAACAACATTTTTCTTTTATTTCTATTACGCAGATAGGCAAAAAGAACGAACCTCTGCCAGTTTACAAGTGGACTCAAGTATTGACTAAGGAGGAGTCTATATATAGCTTTAATAGTTGGTTTTTGGGCCCAGCCATCAAGTTACTTTGTGGTAGTTGTGATCGAGTGCCTCGCGACCTGAGAGATGATGTTTTTTTAGAGGAGAAGGGCGACATATTTTTGCTCACTCAGGGCATGGTTGTTCGGATTTTTGGATATACAGGTAAACCTTTTTTGTTGCCTTATTTTTCCACTATGCGTATTTTTGCTATGGAAGTTGTGCGCCAGATGGATTATATTAATGATAAAAATGGCTCCGAACAATGGAAGAAAATGGCATGTACTATACCTCTTAAGTTCAGGAGTATAGAAGTGAACCAGGTTGGGAAAAATCACCTTTTGATGGTGGCGCTTCAAGACCTGGGACTAATTGAGTTATCACAATGATGGCGGTATGATCCACTTGGAAAAAATTTGGCATTTATTAAGGCAAAGACATTTCATTATTGCCCGCACCCAGATATTCAGAAGCACCGAAACAATTTTGATGGGCCAGACATGAACTGGCATGTGGAAAAAATGTCTTCCCTTCCTCCATGGCATGATTATTATGAGCAAGAAGCGGAGTATAATCCAGGAAAGAATAAAACCAATATTCCTCCTCCAAGCCTGTTTGGGATTGTCCAAGAGGTAAACCCTCAAACGCATATTCCTCCTCCAAGCCTGTTTGGGATTGTCCAAGAGGTAAACCCTCATTGGAAGGAGGAGAAAATTATGAACTGGTGGGTAATGCGCATTCATCGAAGGAAGCCCTATGCTACTTATGGATTGAAGCTTGATACCCAGTTCTCTTAGGTTTATGATAGGTTTGTGGATTCTTATCAACCTATCACCTTTGCCACCATTTTGCCACAAATTTTTTAGCAGTCCGAAAGTGGCAAAAGTGAACCAGAGGAGGAGATTCCTATGGTTGAGGACAACACTGAAGAAGAAGAGGAAGAATAAGAACACTCACATGTTTTTCAAAAGTGGACTCAAAGGGTGAAGCACCCTCCTGAAGAAGTTCCTTCGCCTAAGTAACAAAAGCGATCGGTAGCGCCCCCTTTTCCTAAAGCAGCTAAGAGGCCTCTAAATGGTTTGGCCACTACTTCAAATATTACAAAACCCATGTCTTTGGGTATTTTGATTCTTGTTACATTGAGTTTCACAGTTGCTTCTATACCAGTAGCGAACCTTGTCCTCAATAGTGAGTGCCCTACATCAGTAGCGTAAATATTTTCGATGGCACAACCAGAGGAGCAAATTTTAGAAGATTCTCATGTTGAGATTTTGGATGAAGAAGTAGCCCTCAATGTTGGTGAGCAGGAGGTAGAGCGGGGAAAGGAGGTAGTTGCACAACCTCCACCATCCACATAACTAGTGGCGCTTGCGCCCCAAGGTACGTCACCTCTTCCTTCATCTTTTCTTTCCCTCATCATGCACGTAGTGATTTCTTCTTCGGTCCCCTTAGTTTCATTTTTGTCCCCTCCATTTTCTAATTTCCCGTCCTTCAGTATTTCTTCCATTTCTCTTTCTATGGTTCCCTCTTCTGCTTCTGCTATTTCCATTTTTGAATTCACTACTACTCCTTTCATTCTCGCTTACTCGCCCTCCGTTTATTTTAGTTCTTATGCATCAGGGACTAATCCTTTTTCGTGTCCCTTTCTCTTGGTCATCATTTCTTCTACCATTGTGGCTATTAGTACGCAAGTTCCATCTAGGCTTAGCGTAACCATGGTTGCATCCATGTCCTTTGTATCCTCCATCTCATCCACTGTTTCACTCCCTTCCACCATCCCTATGTCCGTTCCTCCAATTCATTCTGTGTCATCCTTGTCCATTGGGCTTAGTCGCTCAGGTATTTTTGTTCCATTTACCCTATTTTTGGAGTTGTAGACTGTTCCAAACGTGCAGATGGCCCGTGCATAGCCAAATGTTGAAAAATTAAATCGAGCGCACCTGAGATCCTCTTAATGGTTGAAGAGTATGCAGCGAAAAGAATATTTGGCACCAACGCGATCGATCAAGAAGGTGGCCTTTGATCCAATTGCCAAGGAGGCTCATGTGACAACATTCACTCTGATAGTTAGGAAACCTCAAGGTGAGTTGCAGCCTGAAGACTATGTTTCTAAGACTATAACTGAAGATTTGATGCAGATTGATCCCATTGAAAAAATGGGCAATATGTAGGTAGATATGAGCTCTTTGTATTTACACGGGGAGCATTATAAAGAAAAATATTTCAAGCTGCAAGATAGGGTACTTGAGTCGGAGAGTGCGTTAGCTAAGAGCAAGGCAACATAAGAAAAAATGGCCACTGAAAGGGAATATTTTTACAATCAAGTCAAGGTGAACTTAAAGGAGCGTGATGCTGCTCGGATTGAGATGCATAACCTGTAGCAACAGGTCAAAGAACTCAAAAGGCAACTTGAATCTAAGGTTGCACCTATTGCAAGGTTTTTGTGTGATAGCATAAGAGACCTTCGCCTTTGCTCTGTACGAAATTTCACAAATTTGGCCGAATACGTAGTCAAGGTGTTGCAATACTTATGGGAAACAGGGATACAAATTTAGCTTGGGCAAAAAATTATTGACTCATTGGAGGAGTTGCTATCACTCCATATGGAGACAGCTGTGAAAATAGAAGCTTTGTTGAATACATCCCTATATATTTGCCTTCTCAGCGAGATGGACTATGCTTGGTCTCGAGCGTGGGTAACTCTGTGAAGCTATTTTCAACTTATGGACCTTGTAAATGAGGTGTGGGCTATCCTCAATACTATTGAGTGGGAGCATACTATTTCTATGTCTCATTTTGAGACTATCAACCGGTTGGGTTTCACCATATTCCTAGATGATTGGGGCGAGCCTCTTTCGATGGAGCAGTTGCAAGAGCTCTGGAGTGTGTTTATTGAAGATACTATAGATATTGATGCCTTTGCTGAGCCTCTCACTCAAGCACAGGTCTTGCTACTGATGGAGAAATATATGTGTTTGGAGCTTTCCATTTACGAGTTGGCTCAGCGTTTGAAGCACCTCAGCTTGATAGATGTACAAAGTCTTTGCTTCGTTTATGAATCTCTCAGTACTTGCTGCTTGTTTACCACTGAAGCTTGGCATGATGTTGTACACACATATGAGGCCCTTTTAGAGGTTATTACAGAACAAGAAGTGAAGGTGACAACAGATTGTGAAGCAGCAAAAAAGGCGATGGAAGAAGCTGAACGTGCTGAAGTGCTTAGGGTCATAGTGAAAGCAAAAGAAGTAGAGCACGCACAGGTGGCCCCCAGAAGATAATATGTTTGCATCCTTTGCATAGAATCTGCACCCAATGGATAAAGTCCTAGGATCGCTTACATCCATGCAAGTTGGATACCCCGTAAGTCGCCAAGAAATGTTGGCCATTTTGTATTTCATTGGAATTTTGGGAAAATTTTGTATTAATTTCTATAAGTGATAATATACTTTCCATTCAGTATGTAGAAGTTTGATATATTGTATTCTAGAAAACACAAATAAAAATATCGAAGACATTTTTAAAAAAATCTTTATGTATTTATGGATATTCACGTTTGCCCTTAAGGATGGGCGAACGCCTCATTCACCCTTTCCTGGGGCGAACCTGTTTTAAAAATGTATTGGCAAAATGTTAAGTATGAAATCACGTTCACCCTTCCTTAGGGGCGAACATGTCGTTCGCCCTTTCTTGGGGGGTGAACGTGCCTTGGGGCACTTGGTTGCCTGCACGCCTAAAAAATGTTGTGCATCGTGGTCGAGGGGCGAACATGACGTTCACCCATCCTAGGGGTGAACTTCCTTTCAATAACGAAGAATCGCGTTCGCCCATCCCAGGGACGAACATCCCATTCACCCTTCCTTTGGGGTGAATGTTCCTAATGAATATTGCACGCGCGTTTGATATGGTGAAGATGAATTTAAGGCGAACAAGAAAATGGTCAAATATTGAATTGTATGTATTTAATGAAGGGTGCCCTTAGTAACTCTATTTTGTGAATCGCAAGGACAAAGGCGAGGAGAAATAATTTTTCATGATTTCCAATGTGTCAGAGTTGTTTAAAGAATTTAATGATTTCTCCTATCATGTGCATCTATGTCCGAATTTTAGCTTTTCAGGAATTTGCTTCTCAAGTGCACAAATTTTCCAAGAAAACGAGGAGATTTTTTTGGTTGTTGTCTTTGATCCCAGAACATTCTTCTCTCACATGTATTAAATGAAAGAGGTGGGAACCTTTATAAATACTAAGCAAATATTGTTGTAAGAGGAGGTTAGACACTTTGTGAGAATACTCTCTAAGTTCTCTGCATTAATGAAAGACATCAGGTTTTTGAATTGATAAGTGATTCTGCGTATAATTTCTTTTTGTGTAGTGCACTTCTTTTAACATTCGCTCTTTTTATTTGCTATATAGTTTAAATTCTATATTTGGATTTAAGTGTTGCCAATGGAAGAGTGAGTACCGAGGTGGAGTTAAAAGTTATTATTACAAGATTGTAAGTGTATTCTGGTACCTTTCCTTCTATTCGATGTTGTTTTGTGCTTGAGTGTTTTCCTACTTTTAGTCTGACCCAAAACCTGCACTTTGGCCTGTGGCCATATTTCTTATTTCTTTTCGTAATTTACAATTTCTTTTCTGCATCTATAGTAATCAATCAGTTTTAGAATTAGTTCAGGAACCAGCCCTCTCTGGATATTGGCATGAAGGACATCTCTTTCCTCTGGCATTTCAATGTTGGCTGTATCTAGGGCGTATAAGCGTAGTGTTTATTGATTAGGCAGATATTTGACCAACACCAACCCTGATAAACCATAGCTTCTATGGATAAAACAATATGTTCCTCCTACGATCCATAATTTGTGAATACAGATTGAGAAACAACCCTTTGGTGAATGGTTGTACCACACTCCGTAGGACCTTGAGAGATCAAAGATCTCCAAGGTGCTATTTGCAAGAAATATCTAGCTCTGAAGGACCAATCCTTATTTTGTTCGATTTGGATCATGTTGACTGACTCTTTATTGTCAAGAGACTCACGTTGTATTTTTGAGTGCACAAGCACTTTAATGTGAACAATTGTGAAATCAGTAGACAGATTCTAAGGGATTAAGGATCCTAAAGATGCCATGGTGTCTACAAATTTGTTTGACGTATTAGAGATCCTTTTGCTCTCGTACGTTGATAACCTGTCGAGTGAACCTGTAGTCCTACAAGCACAAAAATAATAGCAAACGCTCAGTTGTCTGAGATTGCCTCCTCGAATGAGGTTGTTAGCAATAACCCTAATGATAAATAGAGATATGCTCAATGACAATAGAAACTAATGCTATGAATGCTAGTAAATGCGATAAACTAGATCTATACTAATGGTGTAAAAGCATGTAATAAGCTAAATGAAAGAAACTAATGCTAAGAACCCTAGATTAGGCCTATGGGCCACTGTCCAAGATAGTGGCTACTTAGATGAAAACCTATCTCTATTTCTCCAAGGCTATGAATCTAAGCTTGTTATAGATGTTCAAATGATTGTTGTTTCTTTTTCGATGTGTTGAATATCCTGTAGATGATAAACCCTCAATCGGCTAGCACTTCATTACTCCTCAAAGGCTCTCCAATTTGCTCTCTGATCTGACAGGGCTTCGCTACAATAAAAGCTCTCCAAGTCTCTAAAATCTCTCTCAAAGTCTCTAGATTCTCTCTAATTCGATCATTCATTCATCCCTTGGTGCCCTTAGGTCTACACCTTATATTATTTTTTGAAGCCCTAGGTCAATGTCCAAACCCTAGGACTGAATTATGCATGCACACTAGATGTTAGCATGAGAATTTTTGCCTTTGTCTACCCTTGAGGGCCAGTTAACTGGTGTCTAAATCTAGACATGAGTCTCTCATGTAGACTGGCTATGAGGAATAATGCAAAGTTATACCCGCTTGACTTTATTGCATGTAAACTACCACTTCCACCCGTGATTAGGCTGATTTGATGGAAATTTGCATTTTAGGGTTTAGCCACTGTCATCTACAACGACTAAGGTTTGGCCGCTCTGAGCTTTAGCGGTTAGGATCCAGTCACTCTGGTTCATAGTGGCTAGGCTTGGATGGGCTAATATTGCCCCAAATGAGTGGTGAAAACCATTTTTAACACTTGGAAGGTCTCAAGGTTTAGTCACATAGTCTATGAATGTGCCCATATGAGTAGTTCTCCTAAACATGACATGTTTTAGGTGTCTACACATGTATGACCTCGTATATGTTAAAAAATACTTTACCTTTTTATATGTTAGAGGTATTATATTATTTTATCCTATTGTAAATATTTAGATTAGGGTATGTGTATAATATTTGAGATTACAATATGTGTTAAGTTAGTAGGTGTGAGCATGTGTCATTTAATTAAGTGTGTGAGGTGTCTAGTTAGCAAGTGAAAATTTATTTGAGTGATGTGTAAGTTTAGAAGTAGAGAATGATGTCTAGTTAGCAAGTGAAGAGTTATTTGAGTGATGTGTCAAGTTTAAAAGTAGAGAATGATGTGTAATCATGAGAGATTTTATCTTTATGTAATATGTAAGATATATTATGTAAGAGGAATATGAAGAGTTAAGTTCTCTCATGAGTTTGAAGAGAGCAAAGGTCAAGAGTCATGTAATTTGTAAAGTCTCATATATCTTTATATTGAAGATAAAGCCATGTAATATGTAACTCAAAGAAGCTTTGCTTTATGCATTGCTTGAGTTTTATCAATAAATATTTTCAATGTGATTTTATGTGAGATTGATGTTCATTTCATAAATGCTTAATTATTTATGAGTGTTGATATTTATGATTTTAGAAATTGCTTAACTTGTGAAGCATAGTAATGTTCTACTGATATTATATACTTTTAATTCTAATACAACTTGAATGAACCTAATGGTGAAAATTGTTTTTTGTTGTTGAAGTAATGTGAAGTACAATAGGTGACACAACTAAAACCACTCCTCGAAGACATAGCAATCAAGGCCCCCCTTTCCATAACCGAGATCACCAAGATGAAATACCAACGACATACCATTGAGATGTCCCAACAAGGACTAATAGTGAAGACTTTAGAACTCTAAAGAAGAGATCCATAAAACTCTAAAAAGAAAGTCTGAGGTTCAAATCTTAGGGAGTAAAAATATACACCATACTTAGTAATAAGAGTATGGTTGAATAATTATATATTATACAAACGTCCTCTATAAAGATTGTCCTTTATAATATATGATTTGATGGATGCTAAAATATATTTTAATTTAATATAATTAACCTTGTAAACCTTCAATTTAATCCTAACATTAAAAAAAAATTAAAATATATAAATTTAGAGATATCAAAACCTTTTAAAAAATAATTATAAAAAAAATCTTAAAAAAATACAACAAACATAATTCAAATAAAATATAAATTTTTTACTTTTTCCATTTTAATTATCTAATATTAATTTTTGAGGATGCCAACACATATCAAAATTGAAGACACATATCAAAATTGAAGGGGTCTTCTTTATATGTCTTTTAATTTTAAAAAGAAATTTCGGATGGGGTTTAAAATTGAAGGGCTCCTCTTAAATGAGCAATTTTTTTTTTAACCACCTTTCAATGGTAAAGGGTTGAAAAGAATAATAATATATATATATATATAATTTAATATTAAAATAATTTTTTTATTATATTTATTTTAATAAAATATTTTATTATTATTTTATAATTTATGTTTGTTTGTTTTTTTTTTTTTTGGTTATTGTGAGAAATCTCACACGGTTGAGCATTTTCCTTCTAACCATGACCTCTCGTAAATCCAAGAGCTATATAGAGCTATACTTATCAATAAATAATTTAATACAAAGCCACCACACACCCACCCCACACACACTCGTCCATGCTGCTCAAAATTTTAGGTTAGTGTGAGAAACCCCTATGACCAATGCATAGGGCTGAGCAGTCTCCTCCCAACCATGATCCCTTGTAAAACCAAGAGCTATGCTTATCAATAGGGAATTTAACACAACCTTTGTATCCTCTTTTGCATCGCAGAGATTCAAACTGTGGACCTCATGTTCAACAGGGTCAGGCTCACCTTCTCCACTTGCACTACAAATACGAACAACTTATGATAGTTTTTTATTGTAAAGATTCATTAAAAATGAATTAATATAAACGTATTTGGTTTATATAATCCTAAAATGAGATATTTGGTTTATGGGAGGAGCATGACTCTTCCTTACCCACTAGTATGAAGGCTTTGCACCTAAAAATGTGGATCTATCTCTAGTACCAGTCTAGGTTAGGATGTATAGATTGCCCATTGAATTATGGGATATGGAAACCTTTAAGATACAGGTAACACTCTAGGAGAATTTTCTAAGATTTTAAAAGCTATACAAGATGGATTCTTGGCTATTTATGCTTAGATATTGATTATGATTGATATCAATAAACCTCTACCAGAATCATTCTTAAGTATGATGGTAAGTTGTGGACCCAAATCATGGATTATCAAAATATATCTTTTAGATGTAGAATATGCCATGAGGTGGGGTATATTGAGAGATGCCCTATGAAGAGTCTAACAAAAAAATATGTATAAAATCACAATATAAACTTACAAATGCATATGGATGAGGATGGTTTTCAACTCCTAAAAAATATGTCCATAAAGGTGAAAGTAAATAAATAGTAGAGACCATTAAGTAAGGATATTGGAAGAAACACCAATTATATTGAGTCTATAGCCTATGAATATAAAAAAAATCAGATCTTAGAGGATATGGTACAACAAGATCTAGATATTAACAAGGAATCGTCTACTCAGTTTGAATCCAATTTAGGGATGAACATTTCTATTGAACCTAATGAATGTGCCTCATCAAATTTTAAATATTTTATCGAAGCACCATGCACCATTCGTAAGAAGGAAAGTGGTAGAGAAAATATAGTATTATATTTTAATACCTCTACCATTAACAAGAAAATACCATAAAATGAGTAGGATAATTCAAAAGCTTCCTTAGCAGATCTAGGAGAGGATATATCTAATGAAAAGAAAAGTTATGAAAGAATATTGAGGAATAGAATAATAAGACCTACCCCCAATACTGACAAGGCAAAAGGGTGAAACCTTTCAAATTATCAAGCAAGAGCCAAGGAAGCAAGAGAAAACATAGAGAAAGAAACACAATCTAAGTTGGTTGAACTTCTCTTTACCAAACAACAAAATTATATTGGTAATTTGTAGGAGGGGCTAGCATCCCCTAATAAGATATGATTACCATATCATAGAATATAAGGGTTGTTAATGCTCCTTCAAAGTAGAGGTGTATCAAATACCTCTATTTATGTATTAAACCTAATATTCTTTGTATCTAGAAAACTAAAATAACAAAGAATTTTTAAAAACTATGAAAGTAGTATGAGAAATATGTGAATGAAATTTTGTATATTCCGGAGTGGCAAGGGGAATTATAACATGTTGGAATTTAGTTATAACCTTCTATGAAATCATTCATAAAACTAGGCATTGGATAGCCTCGTTAGTTACCTGCTATATTATAGATATTAATTTCATCCTTATCAATGTCCATAGACCTACAACTCAGTCAGGCGGATTAGAAGTATGGAGTGGGATTAAAGCCTTTATGAGAAGTAAAGACTAAAAAATTTGATCATGGACATAAGAGATCACTAGCCAATAAGAGTTAAAATGATGGTACATGAATTCAAAAAATATCATATTTAAAATATGAGCAGATGTAGGAATACCATCCTCAATTTATTGATATGATAGCACAAACATGAAATTCTTCAGGAAATGGTAGGTTGTATACGCTTTCAAAACAAATCAAATAAATGCCATCTAGATTAAAAGAATGGAAAAAGAACACTTTTGGAAATATTTTTGAGAAGAAATAACTAAAAGATAAAATTTTAAAATTCCAAAATGATGAGCACAATAATCCAAGCTTGGAGGAAATGGAGTTGCTTAGTGAATATCATAATATTTTCAGTAAGAAAAAAAATTTGGGGATTAAAATCAAGACAAACTTGGTTAAAAGGAGATAAAAATACTTTTTTTTTCATAGGATGGCAATAGTACTGAGACCAACATATAGAATTAGTAGAATTAATTTAGTATAAGGGGTTTGGATTGAAGACCAAAGAAAAATCATAAAGGAGTTAAGGATTTTTTACCAAAATATTCTAGGATTGGAGGAGATTAAAGTTCTTAATAATAAGCTACTGCAAGAATTACCTTCAATTATAACAGATAAAAACAATAGCAAACTGATGGAGCCTATTACTTTGGAAGAAATTCATTTATCTCTTCTCTTTTGATAAGGATAAATTCCCATGTCCAAATGAACTCTTTGTAACATTCTATCAACATAATTGGAAAAAAGTGAAGGATTATTTGTTGGTGGTAGTGGAATAGTCTATGGTAAAATAGTACATACCTTATAAACTAAATGCAACGTATCATACCGTGGTCCCAAAAAAGAAGGATGCAAAATTGTTTGATTCATTAAAACCCATAAGCCTATGTAATATAACATATAATATAATCTCAAAAGTGATAAAAATTTGGTTAAGATCGCTATTAGAAAAAAATATTTTAGAAGAGCAAAGAGCATTTGTGAAAGGGAGAAATATTCTAGACAAGATAATAATAAATCATGAAGTAATGCATTCATCAACTTCTATAAAAGAGAGCAATGATCTTAAAACTTGATATGAATAAAGCTCATGATAGGGTTAAATGCATTTTTCTCTTTGTAGTACTACAAAAGTTTGTATTTGGGAAGAAATAGGTCAAATGGATTAAAACTTGTGTCTCTATAATATCATATTCAGTTCTAGTCAATGGTCTAGTAACATAATCATTTAAATTCAAGAGGGGTCTTAGATAGGGAAATCTTTATCACCATATCTATTCATTATTATGGAAAATGTATTGGGAAGGAATTTGAAGAAGGCATATACAGATGGGCTAATAAGCCAATTTAAGGCTAGTAATAATATTGATAACATTACCCATTAATAGTTTGTATATGATACAACCCTTTTTGGGAGGGCAGGGAAAAACAAGGCTAGATATTTGAATAACTTATTAAAGGAATATGAAAGAGTGTCTAGGAAAAAAGTTAATTGAAAAAAATATAAAATTTACTTTCTAAACACTCCAACTAGAAACAGAGCAAGGATATGTAGATTACTTCAAATGGATGAGGTAAATTTATCAGTAACATATCTAGGAATACCCTTATTTGAGGGGAGAATGAGGATATAATTATGTGAATCTAGTTGTAAGTAAAGTTCATAATAAACTACCAATATGGAAAGGCATATAGGTATCATTAGCAAGAAGAGTGTAGCTAATTAAATTAGTCTTAGAGGAAATTCCAACATATTATATGTCCTTGTATATTATGCTAAAATTGGTAGAAAATATTTTAATCTATATTATGCGATCATTTTTTGTGGTCAAAATTACATGATAAGATAAATTTTTCTTTAGTGAAATGGAGCAAGTGTGTGATGATAAAACTAGAGGAGATCTCGGTTTAAGAGTTCTTATGAATGCAAACTTGGATATAAAGGGAAAATTAATTTGGATATTGTACAAAGAGAATCAAATACAATGGGAAAGAATTATTCTAAGTACATTGAGCCCAATGACCCAATCTTAATCTTTACTACATTCTCACTACCATATGGTTCTACACTATGGAATGATTTTAAAAATAGTGATTAAAGGTCTAAGATGGGTGGTGGTAACTGGAGAAAGATTCCTATTTGGATGGATACTTGGTGTGATAAAAGATATCTCAATCTAGATCCAATTTTGAAACCATGGATGAGATTACATCAAGATAAATATGGTGATAGGGTTTCAAACATTATGTACAAGGATCGAGAAGGAAAATGGAAAGAATATTTTTTACAAGTATACTGGGCATTGTTGCTAGAAGGCAATTGAGCAAAAAGGTATTAAAAGTGATTATTTTGAGGGGAGTTGCGAATAAGTTGATTTAGGAGTTGAATATATTAGGAGAATGCACAACAAGAAGTGAACATAATGTAAAGCACTAACAAAATAGGAATACCACAATAATATGAAAAGAGAATTGGGATAGCCTGAGCATTCCAAAAGTTAAAATGTTTGTATGGCTAGTAGGTCATAGGAAAGTTTCATCCTAGGATAGCCTAATGAAAAGAGGTTTTCATGGCCCCTTATAATGTGTTCTAGTAAAAAAGATAAGGATAGTATAGACCATCTCTTGGGACACTGTTCAATAGTTTGGTAACTGTGGTAGTGAATTCTTAATATGTTTTGTAAATGCATGGTGATGAATGGTAGAATTAAAGAATGGTTAAATCAATGGAAGAGCACTTTTAAAAGTGAGGTGTTATAGATAATTTGGAATATATCAAAAGATGCAATACTTTGGACTGTATGGATGGAAAGGAATGAAAGAGGATTTAGAGGAAAGGAAATTAGTTTAGAGGTAATAAAAAAGAATACTTTTCTAGCCATAGAGGAGTCTAAACCAATGCTATCAACTCAATCTATTCCTAATATTGAAGCAAAGAACCTTGATAGATGGATTCAAGTCATCAATTAAAATTATGATGGTGGGTATAGGAGAAACAAAAAAAGGTAAAAATATAAACTAGAAACCACCAAAAACAAAGTTGATCAGATTAAATTTTTATGGATATTTTAAATGATATCAAATATCAACAATAGGAGAAGGAATAATTAAAAATAATAGGGGTAATATTTTGTCACATTACACTTTCAGTAGTAGATTTAAGATAAATAATGAAGTTGAAGCTTGGGTGATTTTGGAAGGATTAAAATTATGCATACAAATGAAATAGAATAGAGTATGTATGGAAGACAAATTATTAATAGTAATAAATAGGAAAGAAAAGGTTCCATTGAATATACAAGCGATCATTGTGGAAATACAAGAGTCTGTTACAGAGTTTGAAAAAATTAGGTTTGCACATACGTTAAGGGAAGGGGAAAATATGCATATAGGCTGCTAGCTAATCAAAGGGATTTCAATAGAGGATTATGAAGTTAAATTCTCTTTTCTATGGTTAGAGGAAGTAGTAAGTTAAGCTAAAGCTAGCAAGAAAAATATGAAAGAAGTAAATTCAAAATAATATTTTAAAAGATTAAAAAATATTTTATGGGATCCATTTATAGATCAATGCATTGGAGGAAACTAAAGATACAAATGTGGTAAAGCAAACTATGCTTTCATAAGGCGAGTAGAAGTTTGTATGCTGAAATAGAAGAAGATGATATCAGATAAAATTCATGGCTAAATGGATTACTTGAGTTGTTTGAATTATGGGACAAAGTATGGATTATAACTTTCAACTTTTTGAGACTGCTAAACTATTTATTAAAATAATGATCATATAATTTGGTAAATTGTCATTATAATATGAATGATATTTATTTCATACCTCATTAAAATGATAAAATGCTTTTTAATTGGTTATTTGGTATTAAAATGAATTTCTATTGTATTATATAATGACCCATAGTTTAGTTATTATGCATATATCCCTTGATAATATTTAATCATGAACTTTCAATTTTTGAGACTATTAAACTATTTATTACAATTTTTTTGGTTGCACTTAAGCTTCAAGAAGGAGACTAACAATCTAGAACTAGTAAAGTAGACTATGATAACATGAAGTTTTGGAAATATGACTCTACTAAGATGCAATACGTAAATAGTAGAGGTGGAGTTTTGGTATTGTGAAGGTTATTGTAGTAAAATTCAAGAAGAAGGATGTTGAATTCTATAATATTTGTATTTAGTATTGTGGATGCAAGCATTAGGAGTTGCATTAGAATCAGGAGTCACCATCTATGAAGGGAAGAATCATTCCACTATTCTTAACCTTCAATATCAACTTCATACACTCAGTATGAAATCTGGTGAATCAGTTGAACTATTCCTATGCAGAGTGGTAGAATTGAAAGTCAAAATTGAATGCTATGGGAGAAGTAGTGGTAGATACTCTCTTGACTTTAGTCATTTTGAGAGCTTTGCCAGAATCCTACAAGATGTTGATCACATCTCTTCAAGTGTCTGGTAGATAAGTTACTTTTGTGGAGTTGGTAAATTTACTTCAAACTAAGGAGGCAAATCAACTTTAAAGATATGAAGTGCTAGATAATGCACTTTACTAAAAAAAGGGGGAAAGAAGTTAAGTAAATTTTAGAAGGGAGGATATTCATACAAAGGAAAAGGGAAACAACCTCAATAGAAAGAAAAGAAATATTGTAAAATATGTGATATGGATAACCATGACACCAACAAGTGTTGGTTTAAGAATAAACAACCCAATGACCAAGATCACAAGAAAAATGGAAAGGGAAAATACAAACCATAGAAGAAGAATAAGCAACCCAAGGGACATGTTGCTTATGAGAAATCATACTCAAACTCTAAGAGAGCACACAAGGTGCTCATGACCCACACATCTTCTCAGCAGAAGGATCTTGTGTGGTATATTTATTTTAGTTCCAACAAAAACATGACTAGTTATAGATCGTGGTTTGAGACTTTTAAGGAAAAGGAAGGCAAACTAGTGATAATTGCTGATGATAAGACCTACCGAGTCTAAGGTGAAGGTGATGTTTTAGTAACTCTTCCAGATGGACACTGTCAAATTGAGAAAGTTCTCAATATTCCTAGATTGGTAAATAATTTGTTGACAGTCCCTTAGATATTGGATAAAAACATGGATGTTGTTTTTAGAGTTGAGGATGGCAAGAAGCGATGCTTCATCACCAGAAAGGAAAATCATCTAGAAACAAGTTCATACAAGCATGGTTTGTTTATCTTAGATTCCATTTCTATGCATCATGTTGCCATGGCATCAAACACAAAGGAGGCCACTTCTCTTTGGTACAAGAGATATGGGTATTTGATTTTAGGATATTTGCTTGAGTTGAGAAAATATGAGATGGTGAAAGGTCTTCCCAACCTTTCATCCATATTTCCAATATGCTCGAATTGCTTAGCAGGGAAGCAACACTAAGTACCATTTGAGGTAAGCTCTTCACAAGATAAGAAACCTTTGGAGTTGGTACACACCGATCTGTGCAGTCCTATGCCAAAAAATTATGGTGGAAAGAGGTATTTTTAGTTGTTTGTTGATGATTACTCATAGAAGATGTGGGTTTTCTTTTTACAATTGAAATCAAAGGTATTTCTATACTTTTAGTAGTTCAAGAAGAATTTTTAGGAGTCAAGATGTTCCATCAAGACCCTCTGCTCAGATCAAGCGGAAGAATATACCTCCAAAGAATTTTCATCATTTTTGAATTCACATGGGATTAAGAGATAGCTGATAATAACGTATACTCCATAGCAAAGTAGAGTTTCTGAGAGGAGGAACTGTTCCATTATGAAAATGGTTCACTGTATGCTTAAGGGGGCACATCTTAAGCAAAAATATTGGGAAAAATAAATGAATATGACAACATACCTCCTGAATAGAGCACCCACAAAAGCTCTACAGGGCATGACTCCACAAGAAGCATGGAGTGGTAGGAAACCCTCTATTTCTTATCTAAGGATTTTTGGGTGTAAGGCATTCATGCACATTCCAAAATAGAAGAGAAATAAGTTAGATGAGAAAACCTTGTAGTGTATTTTTCTTGGTTATGATGAGTATTCAAAAGGATATCAATTGATAGATTCTAAAACCAATAAAACTCACATAAGTAGATATGTAGTACTTGATGAAGCTTTCACATCAGATTACACATATTCAGTTGTATACTTGGATTAATATGAGCCTTAGAAAGAGACTCCACCTCCATAGCACAAGGTTCCAAAATAGTATACTAGTACATTGAGAGATTCAAAGTTGACTTCACTTCCAAATCTAACTCTAGATCAACCTTGCGCATGCAACATGACTCAGTAGATGAGAGCAGAGGCATCAACTTCAGAGGTTGACGAGCTTTGTCAATAGTTTGATGAACTATCTATAGATGAAGAAGAAGACAGAGAAGTAGATATGGATGATGAAAGGATTTATATGTCTACATTGGATGAGAATTAACCCATAATAGTTCAAGATGCACTTAGTGAGCCTCAATGGAAGGTTGTTATGGATGTTGAACATACATCTCTCATGAAAAATAACACATGGAAGCTAGTTGATCTGCATTTAGGAAAGAAGCTCATTGGTTGCAAACGAGTTTTCAAAGTGAAGTATAAGGCAGATGGAACTATTGATAAGCATAAGGTTTGTCTTGTTGCAAAGGGCTATGATAAAAAAGAAGGTATTGATTATGAAGAGAATTTTGCACCCACGGTAAGAATGACTACCATCTGTGTACCTTGTGCTATGGTAGCTCATTTTGGGTAGAAGTTACATCATATGGATGTCAAAAGTGACTTCTTGAATGGTGACTTGCAATAAGAAGTGTATATGACCCAACCGGAAGGATTTGTGGTTGAAGGCCAAGAGAAAAAAGTTTGTAAGTTGGTTAAATCCTTGTATGGGTTAAAACAAGCTCCACAAGCTTGGTACATCAAAATGGATAGTCACCTATTGCAACATGGATTCAAAATAAGTCCTTCAAATGCTAATATCTATATCAAGAACAATGGTTATAACATAGTGATTTTAGTACTCTATGTGGATGATCTGATCATCACTGGTATTTCAGATAAAATTATAGATGTAGTGAAATATGACTTGAAATAATCATTTGAGATGATAGATCTAGGACTTCTTCACTATTATCTTGGTTTAGAAGTGGCTCAAAAAAATAATCATATCAGAGTGACACAAAATAAGTATGCCAAGACATTGGTTGAAAAATATCGCATGATTAATTGCAAGCCAAAAGCAACTCCAATGGAATCAGGGCTTTAGTTATCGCAATATGATACTTATCCACAGGTAGATGGTACTCTCTATCGCCAGCTGATTGGGAGTCTCATATATCTAACAAACACCAGGCCAGATCTCAGTTTTTATGTGGGTTATATTTTAAGGTTCATGTAGGAACCTAAGGTGAGTCATTGGAAAGTAGCAAAATGGGTTCTTCATTATGTTTGTGGTAGTACAAAATATGGCCTAGAGTACAAGAAGAATGATAATTTCTTCTTACAGGGATACACAAACTCAGACTATGTTGGATCCATTGATGATTAAAAATGAACTTCTGGATATATTTTTCATCTTGGATCTGGATCTATCTCTTGACACAGTAAGAAGCAAAAGGTGGTTGCTTTATCTTCTACAGAGGAATAATATCATGCAACATGTGGAGCAGTCTGCGAGGTGATATGGTTGAGTTACATTCTTTCAAGTATGGATATTCAAAATAATCTACCAATTCACTTGTTTTGTGACAATCAAAGTGTTTTGAAGCTAGTCAAGAATCCAGTATTTCATGAGCATACCAAACATATTGACACTCAATGTCATTTCATTCGTGATGAAGTTCCAAGAAACAAGATACAACTCCAGTACATTCCCACCAATGAACAGGTTGTGGATATTTTCACTAAGTTACTTGGACATATCAAATTTGAGTTGTTTCGCAACACACTTTGTATTTCAAAATAATATAATAAGGGGGGATGTTAGCATAAATTCATTATTATGCTTATTACATTATTAAATGATTAGGTGGGAGTAGTTCATTTTCTAAACTACATTGGTTTGGTTCCCAACTGCATTCGTTGGTTGAACTACCTTGGAAGTGAACATGATAAGGCACGCCTTATACGGAGATGGGTTGGAAATATTTTAAAAATATATATTTTATGCACTCTGCATGATTTGAACCCATGCCAGCCACCGAGCGCCTTAGCAAAGGTTGCCTAACCAACTCTGCTAGTGAGGCAGATGAAATATTTGACACGATGTGTCATTTTTTACTTTGTAGCTAGAAAAAACTTTAAAAAAAATAAATTTGGGACTTGGGGACTTTGTCACTTTGTCGAAGACTATCATCGATAGTCAGAAACCACTATAAAAAAACTCAAGCCATGCCAAATCTCCAAATCATCTGCAAGCCACGGTAGACAGTCAAAAATCGAATGCCAATGATGTTTTTTTTACTTTCTACAAACGATCCAGAAACTACCCGATATATTTCATCTGCCAATGATATTTCAAAAATCGAATGCCAACGAGTTTTTTTTCTTTCTACAAACGGTCTAGCAACTGCAGTTTATCAGGGTGCGTCAATCTACATGATCTCCAAATCTTCGTGCCTTGCATCAGTGAGTGAGTGTCATCAGATATAATGCCATATTGGAACGCATGCCTCAACAAAAGATGCAGCATCAAATTGGAAATCTATCAACATCGCTTGAAACTATATTGTGCGTCATCCAAAAATTTTGCAGGAGTGATCTGGGAGTGTTGGTTTATGTATTATGGACTGGTGAAGCCCACGTGTGAGCGTGAAAGTTGAAGCCACATTGCCCAAACAAAAAAACAAGCACATTGCTCGAAATTCAAACTTTCTCTAATACCATATTGTGGATGCAAGCATTAGGAATTGCATTAGAATCAAGAGTATAAATATTACATCTGCCAAGGTAGTTCATGGATGAGGGACTTGAGTACAACCCTTTTTCTCCGACAAAAAAAAAAGTTTCAAATCTTGTCAAGTAAAATATATATATATATATATATATATATATATATATATATATATATATATATATATATATGTAATACAGATATGCCCATTTCAATCCCCTGTAGTCAATAAAAAAATTACTTAAATATAAATATAAAGTGTTTTCTTTAATGAAGAATACTTAAAAATTAACCTTAAAAAAAGCAATCTAATTGAAAGTACAATGCATTTGCAATAGATGAATTATATAAAATTTTAAAGTCACATTGGAGTAAGGTTTTAATATAATATTTAGTAAATATATTTTAAAAACTTTCTCTTGGTTGCTTATAATTAAGCATTATTATATATATTACATTTATTTATTATAAAGTAGTTTTTAATATCTATAAGGCCATAGGCCATATGGGATAAATCACTATTTATTAACTCATATTCATACTAGGGTATGATGCAGGTAGTGGCGAATATTCACAAATTGAGCGAATATTAGGGTTTCCAAAATTAGAAATTGGCGAATATGAGGACCCTCGACGTTGGCCCATTCGCCTAAAATTTTTAGGACCAATTTTTTATTAGGGTCAATTCACCACAATATATATCCAAACATAGGCATATTTGTACTCGTTGGAAAGCTCATTTTGATCCTGACCTAATGGTGGTGTTTTTATGAAGTTATAAGGTGATTTAATAGGTCAAATTTTACCCCAAATATGACCTTATGTTTTAGATTTTTAAATACCTCCAAATTTTGGTGTGAAGATGATTGATTTGATTTACTTAGGATTCACCTTGATTTCGATTTCGATTCACCATTTTTTTACAAGTATATTTGTGATCCAATCCCTTATACATAACCCTAGTATGGTGTATAATCCTACCCCTTTTCAAATTCGAGCCTGAAACCTCCTATTTGGAGTTCCAAAGTCTTATTTGTTAGACCTACTTGAGTTGTACTAAAATTTAGGGGGTAAATTTGATAGGACTGAAAAATAAGGCACTCTTTATTTACAAGTTATCTTACAATATATAAGCATCAAGCTTAGGAGGGAGATATGACAAGTGTCATAAGCTCCACTCCAAGTGTCTTTCAGAAGACACCACTCCAACTCAAACTGAAGACAGGGACAAGTGGCAGAAGACAAATGCCAACCTATCAATTATAGGCATAGTGCACATAATAATAATAATAATAATATTCTAACATTCCCCCTTAATGTGCACTATCCTAAAAATATAAGTCAAGATTAGATAACATTCCCCCTTAATGTTGACTTCTTTTACATAGATAAATTGCTAAACTGATAAAACTTGTCTTTTTCAAGTGACTTGGTGAAGATGTCTGCTACTTGATATTGAGTTGGTACATACTCCATGTGTATAATGTCTTCTTGGACCATTTATCTAATGAAGTGATGATGGATCTCAATGTGCTTTGTTCTAGCATGGAAAACTGGATTCTTGGTCATCTTGATGGTACTTTTATTGTCACAATATATATATATGTATGTTGGACCATGTATGAATAGCCCAATATCCTAAATTAATTGCCTCAACCATATTTCCTCCTTAGTTGCCTCAATTTCTGCTCTATATTCTGCTTCTGCTGAAGATAGTGAAACAATGTTCTGCTTCTTTGTGCTCCATGAAATAGAGCCTTGGCCTAATTGAAAGCAATAACCTGATGTAGATCTTCTAGTTTCAGGACAACTGGCCCAATCTGAATTTGTGTATCCAATCAAAGAAAAATTATCACTTGATTTATACATAAGGCCATGATGAGGTGTGGCCTTTAGAAATCTCACAATCCTCTTAGCTGCTATCCAATGGCTCTTCTTAGGATCCTGCATGGATCTGGAAATAAGACCAATTGAATAGTAAATATCTGGTCTAGTTGAAGTTGAGTAGATCAAACTTCCAACTAGTTGCCTATAAAGTGCATCATCAACCCTTTCTTCTTCATCATTATTTACCAATTTCAATCTAGTTTCCATGGGAGTTAAAGAGGTCTTACACTCCTCCATGTGAAACCTCTCCAAAATAGATTGAATGTACTTAGCCTGTGAGATAAAAATCTTACCAGGCTATTGCCATACCTCTATTCCTAAGCAATAGTGGAGGAGGCCTAAATCTGTCATCTCAAAGTTCTTGCATAAGTCCTCCTTGAGCAACCTTATTCCTTCTATGTCATCACCTATAATGAGAAGATCATCCACATACAATGTAACCAAAATGATGTGGTTCCTCCAATGTTTCACATAGAGAATAGATTCTGTTGTAGATATAGTGAAACCAAGGTTGAGAAAATAGGAGTCAATCTTTGCATACCAAGCTTGGGGTGCTTGCTTCAACCCATATAGAGCTTTCTTTAATCTTAGGACTTTGTTGTTTTGGCCTTCAACTGTGTACCATGGTGGTTGTTTCACATACACTTCCTCCTTCAAATGACCATTGAGAAATGCACTTTTGACATCCATTTGATATATTGGCCAATGTTTTTGAGCTACCATAGCAATAACTGTCCTGATTGTAGTCATCTTAGCCATAGGAGCAAAGGTCTCCTCATAATCAATTCCCTCTTGTTTCTTATAGCCTTGAGCTACTAGGCGAGCCTTGTAGCGATCTAATGAGCCATCTGCTTTATATTTTGCTTTGTACACCCATTTTTTTCTAATGGTATATCTTCCTTTGGGTAAATCAACTAACTCCCAAGTGTGATTTTTTTCAATGGAATCTAATTCTTGATCCATGGCATGAACCCATTTAGGATCACCAAGTGCTTCTTTTACATTAGAAGGTTTAGGTTGGCAAAGGACTTTGGCCATTAGGGCATAATTCACTTGGTGTCTTAGGGCTGAAGGCCTTTTACATGTATAGGTGGGCAAATGATTTTTGGCTTCATCTATTATGGCTTGAACCCACTTGGGTAAATGATTGGATGATGTTACTTGATCATTAGGAGGAGGAGATGGAGGACATGGATCATCTGTAGGAAGTTCTTCTTGTGGATGAAATTTCTTGATTTATGAGTGAAGGAGAAGGACTAGATGATATTGTATGCATGAATGGAGCAACTATTTCATTAGTTATTTCTAAAGTGGGGGCCTTAGGAGGATTATATAGGGGATACTCATGAAAGGTAACATCCCTAGATAAAATGATTTTCTTGGAAATAGGTTCATATAATTTATATGCATTTGCACTATCACTATAGCCAACAAAGATGCATTTTTGGTTCTTATCATCAAACTTCTTCCTTTTCTTATGAGGAATATAAGCATAGGCATCACATCCAAAGATTCTAAAATTGCCCACATAGGGCGTTCTTCCACTTCATGATTCTTCAGGTGTTATTTCATGTAAGGCCTTTGTGTATGACCTATTAGTCAAGTATGCAGCAGTAAGAACAACTTCTCCCCAAAATGAGTTAGGTAATATAGCAGCATGTAATATTGATTTTGCCCTATTTGTGATTGTTTGATTCATCCTCTCAGCAACTCCATTTTGTTGCGGGGTATAAGGGGTTGTGAATTGCCTCCTTATCCCATGATACTTACAAAAATTAAAGAATTCATTGGAGACATATTCTCCACCATTATCTAATCTTAAGGTGGAGATTTTAAAGAAATTCATGAAGCAATTGATTCTTCTCATTAACTCCAAATATAAGGGATACATGCGGTTACAAACTGGTTAAACCACCTCGGTGGTTAGATAACCAAATTGGAGAGCGCCTACGAGCGCTTCTTTTATTATGCCAAGAATGGAATATCAACCAACTTATTCTAACATCCCCCCTTATTACATTATTGGCAAATCCCAATTGTATCCCAAAACTTTTCATATTTGATACGTCCAAGTGCTTTGGTAAAGATATCTGCAACTTGTGCATCAGTAGGAATGTATTGAAGTTGTATATGGTGCTTTGGAACTTCATCTCGAATAAAATGACATCTGGTATCAAACATGTTTGGTACGTTCATGAAAAATTATATTTTTGACAAGATTCAAAACACCTTGGTTGTCGCAAAACAAATGAAGAGGAAGATTCCTTGGAAGGCCCATGTTTGTAAGAATGCGACTTAACCACATTATCTCGCAAACTGCTTCACCTGGTCGCACGATATTCTCGCTTCTGTAGAAGATAAAGCAACCACATGTTGTTTCTTACTGTGCCATGAGATAGGTCCAGATCCTAGATGGAAAACATATCCGAAGGTGGATTTACGATCATCAAGGGATCCAACAAAATCTGAGTCTGTGTATCCCAGTAAGAAGAAAAATTATTATTCTGTCTATATTCCAGACCATAATTTGTAGTACCGTGAACATAATGAAGAACTCTTTTTTCTACTTTCCAGTGACTCATTTTAGGTTCTTGCATGAACCTTGAAAGATATCCTACAACAAAACTGAGATCTGGTCTGGTATTTGTCAGATATAGGAGACTCCCAATCAACTGGCGATAGAGAGTACCATCTACCTGAGGTGACTCATCATATCGAGATAACTTAAGTCCTTGCTCCATTGGAGTTGCTTTTGACTTACAATTAGTCATCCGATATTTTTCTACTAAAGTCTTGGCATATTTCTTTTGTGTTACTCTAATATGAAACTTTTTTTGAGTAACTTCTAAACCAAGAAAATAGTGCAAAAGTCCTAGATCTGTCATATCAAATGATTGCTTCAAGTCATCTTTTACTAAGTCAATCATTTTTTTTGAGCTTCCTGTGATGATCAGATCGTCAACATAAAGTACGAGAATCACTATATCAAAACCATTTTTCTTAATATATAGATTTGCATCTGAAGGAATTCTAATAAAACCATGCTGCACAAGGTGACTGTCTATCTTGATATACCATGCTCGAGGAGCTTGTTTTAGCCCATACAGTGATTTGATCAACTTGCACACTTTTTGTTCTTGCCCCTCAACCACATATCCTTCTGGTTGAGTCATGTATACTTCTTCTTATAAGTCACCATTCAAGAAGGCACTTTTAACATCCATCTAATGCAATTTCCACCCAAACTGAGCTCCCATGGCACAAAGTACTCTAATGGTAGTCATTTTTGCAGTAGGGGCAAAAGTCTCTTCATAAACTATGCCTTCTTTCTGAGCATATCCCTTTGCAACAAGCCAGGCTTTATGCTTATCAATAGATCCATCTCGCCTTATACTTCACTTTGAATACCCATTTGCAGCCTATGGGTTTCTTTCTGCTTAGCAGATTGACTAATTTCCAAGTATTATTTTTAAGAAGAGATTTATGTTCTACATCCATAGCCTGTTTCCACCATGGTTGATCAAGTGCAGATTGAACCATTGTGGGTTCATTTGTATTTACTGTAGACATATAAAGTTTTTCTCCATCCTCATCTTCTTCCCTGTCATATTTGGTACTCACTGACAAATCATCAAAGTGTTGACAAAGTTCGTTAACCTCTGAAGTAGATTCTTCTACTTTTTTTTGTTGAGTCATACTGCGAGTACATGGCCTATCAAGAGATAGATCTAGAAAGGATTTCAACTTAGCATCTCTCAAAGTGCTAGTATACCATTTTGGAACTTTTTGTTTTTGCTTTGGAAGTTGAACCTCCTTTTTAGGCTCTGCTTCATCTATGTATACAGTTGTGGATGTGTCTTTTGATGTAGGAGCTTCATCAAATACAACATCTCTACTTACATGTGTCTTCTTGGTTTTAGGATCAATCAATCGATAACCTTTTGAGTACTCATCATAGCCAAGAAAAATACACTGTAGGGTTTTCTCATCCAGCTTCCTTCTTTTCTGTTTTGGAATGTGCATGAATGCTTTACATCCAAACACCTTCAGATGAGAAATGGAAGGTTTCTTATCACTCCATGCTCCTTGTGGAGTCTTCCCTTGTAGAGCTCTAGTGGGTGCTCTATTTAGGAGGTATGATGATGTGTTTACTGCTTCTACCCAATATTGATCCTCAAGATGTGCTCCTTTTAGCATACATCAAACCATTTCCATAATGGAACGATTTCTTCTTTCTGTAACTCCATTCTACTGAGGTGTATAGGCTGTAGTTAGTTGTCTTTTGATTCCATGTTCTTTAAGAAACTCTAAAAACTCTTCAAAGGTGTATTCCCCCCTTGATATGAGCGGAGGGTTTTTATCAAACATCCCGACTCCTTCTCGACAAGCTTCTTGAACTGTTGGAAGTTGAGAAACACTTTTGATTTCAACTGAAGAAAGAAAACCCACATATTTTGTGAGTAATCATCAACGAATAGTTGAAAATACTTTTTCCCACCATAGCTGGTTGGCATAGGACCACACAGATCGGTATGTACCAGCTCTAAAGGTTTTGCAGCTCGAGAGGAGTTTTCTTCAAAAGACACTCGATGTTGCTTCCCTGCTAAGCAATCCGAGCAAACCGGAAAGATAGATGAGAGGGGTGAAAGACCTTTCACCATCCCATATTTGTGTAATTCAAGCAAATATCCAGAACTAAGATGCCCATAACGCCGATGCCAAAGAGAGGTGGCCTCTTTTGTAGTTGCAGCCAAAGCAACATGGGAAGTGGAAATAGCATCGAGAATAAACAAGCCATGTTTGTAAGATCCAGTTGCTACATGTTTACCACTGTGTGTGATAAAACATCTCTTCTGGCCATTGACAACTCGAAACACGACTTCCATGTTTCTATCCAACATTTGTGTGACTGAAAGAAAATTATTGGCTAAGCCTGAAACATAGAGAACCTTTTCAATTTGACAATTACCATCAGGAAGAGATACAAAAATATCCCCTTCTCCTTTTATTTGATATACCTGATTGTCAGCAATTGTGATTGGCTTACCCTCTTTTCCAACAAACGTATCAAACCAGGATTTATCCCCAGTCATGTGTTTGCTAGCTCCTAAATCAATATACCATACAACATCTATCTGGGAAGACGAAGTATGAGTCATGAGCACCTTGTGTGCTCGTTCAGAGTCGAGATCGAATCAGACTCAAGAGAATGTGAGTCTGAGTTGGATTCAGCATAAGCAACATGGCCTTTAGACTACTTATGCTTATTGTATTTTTTCTTGTGCTTGCCCTTCTTTTGTGAACCTCTTTCATTTGGTTGCTTGTTTTTGAACCAACATCTATTGGTGTCATGGTTATTCATGTCACAAATTTTGCAATATTTTGTATCTTTTTGCTGAGATTGCTTCCCTTTTCCTTTGGAAGAAGCACCTCCTTTTTGAAACTGGCCTTGTTGTTTACCACTTTGTTGTGTGGAGAGAGCATTATCCAGCATGTCATCTTTCTAGACCTGAGTTGCCTCCTCAGTCCGAAGCAAGTTTACCAGTTCCACAAATGATACTTGTCTACCAAAAACATTGAGAGAGGTGATCAACATATTGTAGGAACTTGGTAATGCTCTCAAGATAACAGAATTCAAGACATCATCATCCACAGGTTTTCCCATAGCATTCAATTTTGCTTTCAAATCTACCACTCTGCATAGGAATATGTCAATTGTTTCTCCAGAACTCATACTAAGATTATGTAGTTGAGTTTGAAGATGGAGAATAGTGGATTGATTCTTCCCTTCATATACTGTGAGCAAAGCATCCCAAGCTATCTTACTAGTTTTTGCATCACAAATATGAGGTTGCACCTCATATGTGGTAGCAAGTAAGATAAATACAAGACTCTTCTGGTCTTTCTTATCCCAATCATCTTGATCTGTTCCTATTGTTTGAGGATGTTTTTCAGTGCTAGTCACTACATCCCATAAATCTTCCAACTGAAGTATGGCTTTCATATTTGTCTTCCATGGAACAAAGTTAGGACCTTTCAACAATTGGGAATCTGAGAGATACTTATGAATTATGGCCATTATGAAGGTTCGTTATATCACCAATTGGTCTCCCTTTCTTTATACCTACCAGATCATTATATTGTAACCATTCAATATACACCCGCCCTTACGTGAGGGAAACTATAGGTATATAGGAACAGTATACTACTCAATATGTACTTGCCCTTACGAGAGGGAGACTATAAGTACATATGAGAAGCACAATATATTGAACATAGGCGATACTGAAAGGGCATCATGTTGTTAATGACACCTACCATAGAAAGTTTTATTTCGCATGTGTGGGGCGTAACTTCCCCTAAACACTTTGGAAAAAAGAGCTTTCGTCAGGATTTACGCCTAACAACAATCATGATGTGGGTATGAAATGAGAAATAAAAAATTGGTTTGCCTTATTTCTCCCTAATGATTTATAGAGAACAAGCTCAGACATCATTGTTGCAGCTATATTAGGCAGCGAATACAGTAGTCCAAAGCATGACAGCATTACCTGTAAGTGTGGACCAGAGGTATCTCAAATACCGAACGCTGCTGTGCAATAAATTGCACAAATAGGGTATAAATTTGGGGTCTTATATTTGTAATTTATGATTGATAATGCAAGAAAATAGAATATTTAAATGCAAAAAATAACAATCATAAATGCCCACAAATTTTAGCACCTATTTTTATTCTAGCAATCTGCCAAATAGCTTGATTTCCCCCCTTTGTCTGACAATTTTGCAAAGGAATATATTGATCTCCCCCCCTTCAAGTTGCAAATGAGACAAGAAAGTGGAAAAAAATACCTAAAAATAAGGTATGCAGCCATCAAAAAAACATGTGCGGGCGTCAACTGTATTTTGCCGGTGTCAACAGGCCTGTCCGCCATCACTGTACCATACTGGGCATTAAAAAAACCATGCCCGTCGTCACTGGGACATGCAAGGCGTCAACAGCATGTTTCGCCGTCACAAGGACATGAAGGGCGTCAAACGACAGGTACTGGCATCAAAAAAAATTCCTCGCAGGGATTGGAACCGGGAACCTTCTGCCAAACAATAACCTTACTTACCGCCTGAGCCAGAGAGCCCGACGAGAAAGATAATGCATGCGGTTTGTATTGACAACACTAGGGCCATAGAACCGGGGAAAAAAAATAATCCCACATGGCCTGTGTGGCCAATGTGGGGGGGTTTAAAAAATTTTGAAAGCATCTAATGCTTTTGGTTGCCTTTGAGCAACCACCCCATCCTCGTCCTTTTGCCTCCTTGCCACCGAACCTTCCTCGAGCCACGAACCATACCATAAAGAAATTCAAAAAGCAATTGATTATTCTCATTAACTCTAAATATAAGGGATACATGCGGTTACAAACTGGTTAAACCACCTCGATGGTTAGATAACCAAATTGGAGAGCGCCTACGAGCGCTTCTTTTATTATGCCAAGAATGGAATATCAACCAACTTATTCTAATAGATTTGATAGCCACTTTCTCTTTCAACAAGTGCGATGAATTCTTTGAACTTATCAAGGGCTTGCCACTTATATTGAATTAGCTATATCCATACCTTTCTGTTGTTAGTCTCACAATGACACTGAGAGGGGGGGGGTGAATCAATGTGGCTATTTAAAACTTAAAAACTTCAACTCTTAAAGACAAAACAATGAAAGCTTAAAACCACATAAAGCAAGTATAACAAGAGAGCATCACACAACACAAGATGTAACGAGGTTCACTAATTTTGGCTACTCCTCAAAAATGACTGCTTGGACTCCCATCCAAATCCAGCATTTGCAAAGCAACAACTTTACAATCAATTTACCAACACCAACTAGAAGGAGCACCAACCCCTGATTTATCTGCACCAATAGAAAGGAGCACCAACCCCTAATATATCTACACCAACAGAAAGGAACACCAACCCATGATTTACCAGCACCAAATGGAAGGAGCACCAACCCCTGATTTATCTGCACCAACAGAAAGGAGCACCAACCCCTGATTTACCAGCACCAATTAGAAGGAGCACCAACCCCTAATTTATCTGCACCAATAGAAAGGAGCACCAACCCTTGATCTAAGCACCAACTTGGACTTCTTTTCTGAACTAGAATATTGACATAAAAATGCCTTCACTTTTACAAGACCCTGACTGGTCTATTGCTAACTCAACCTCTCTCGCTATTCACCAAAACACCACACACTCTCACGGCTCTGCTTTCTGCACTTTTATGGCCCTCTTACAGCCCTCTTGTTGTGCTTCTTACTGCATTCTTATGACTCTCACGGCTCTGCTTAATGCTCTCTTACGGCACTCTTCCAGCCCTCCTTTTTGCAGCACTTTCGCTCTCTTCAGCAGCGCACTCACACTCTATATCAGCAGCAACTTAATTCTCTATGCAGACCTCCTTTTATAACAAAGTTGTCTCTTTGTAACTCCTTCTTTCATTTCTCATATGCCACTTGTCAATTGTAACGCCTTTTATATGTAACTCCTTTTGTATATATAGAGTAGGCATTTCGTTAAACACGTTACATGCAACGAATTGACACATATACCTTTACCATGACTATTCGTCTTCTTGGTCATGACTGTTCGTATTCTCCTTAGTGACTGTTCACTTTCTTTTATGTGCATGCATGCGTTTTCACTGTAACTGCACCTGTAACTGATGTACTGACTTCAGTTAACTCTTCTTATTTTATCTGCATGAATTTCTTCTACAAATACACCTGTAACTATTGCCTAACTTTAGTTAACTGTCACATATCTTATTTTGGCTGGGTTCTCTTCTTCGCTCGTGCCAAAGTGACCTATCACGAAATCGTGACACTTCTACCTCTTTGTCCTCTTCTCGGCTTTCGCCCGCAAAAACACATGTCGCGATATCGTGACACTTTCGCCTCCTTGCTACTTTTCTTGGCTTCAACCCATGAAAACACATGTCATGATATCGTGACACTTTGACCTCCTTGCTACTCTTCTTGGCTTCAACCAACGAAAACACAACATGTCACGATATCGTGACACTTTCGCCTTCTTACTTTCTCTCTCCTCCTTTAGTCATGAAAATGCGACATGTTGCGATATCGCGACACTTTTTCTCCTTGACTCTCTCTCTTGCCTTCGGGTCGTGAAAACTCGACATGTCGCGATATCGCGACACTTTTTCTCCTTAGCTCTTTCTCTTGCCTTCGGGTCATGAAAACTCGACATGTCGCGATATCGCGACACTTTTTCTCCTTAGCTCTTTCTCTTGCCTTCGGGTCACAAAAACTTGACATGTCGCGATATCGCGACACTTTTTCTCTTGGCCTCTCTCTCCTGCAACATGTTACAAAATCGTGACACCTTTTCTCTCGGACTCTCTCTCCTACAACATTTCGCAAAATTACGACACCTTTTCTCTCGGACTCTCTCTCCTGCAACATGTCGCGAAATCGTGACACTTTTTCTTTCGAACTCTCTCTCCTGCAACATGTCGCGAAATCATGACACTTTTTCTCTCGGACTCTCTCTCCTGCAACATGTCATGAAATTGTGACACTTTTTCTTTTGGACTCTCTCTCCTGCATTATGTCCCGAAATTGTGACACTTTTTCTTTCGGAATCTCTCTCCTGCAACATGTCATGAAATCGTGACACTTTTTCGTCCGTACAACCTTCCTTGCAATATGTCACGAAATCGTGACACTTTTTCGTCTGTACAACCTTCCTTGCAATATGTCATGAAATCGTGACACTTTTTCTTTCGTACAACCTTCCTTGCAATATGTCATGAAATCGTGACACTTTTTCGTTCGCACAACCTTCCTTGCAATATGTCGTAAAATCGCGACACTTTTTCTACTTGCCTTTCTCTCTTCCAACATGTCACGAAATCGTGACAGTTTTGCTTGTTTGCGCTATTTCTTCGAACATGTTGCGAAATCGTGACAGTTTTGCTTGCTTGCGCTTTCTCTCCGAACATGTCACAAAATCATGACAGTTTTGCTTGCTTGCGCTTTCTCTCCGAACATGTCACGATATTGCGACAGTTTTGCTTTCTTGTCAACATGTCACGAAATCACGATAGTTTTTCTTTTTTGTCAACATGTTGCGATATTGCGACAGTTTTCTTTCTTCTCAACATGTCGTGATATCGCGATAGTTTTTCTTTCTTGCCAACATGTCGCGATATCGCGACAGTTTTCTTTCTTCTCAACATGTCGTGATATCGCGATAGTTTTTCTTTCTTGCCAACATGTCGCGATATCATGATAATTTTATTTCTTCTCAACATGTCACGATATCGCGACAGTTTTTCTTTCTTTCCAACTTGTCACGATATCACGACAGTTTTCTTCCTTATGATTTTTAGCAAATGGGCCACTTCTATCTTTTGGAAAACCACTGTACATACTCTGAAGAACCTCTTAACTCCTATCCATTGCATCAATCGATCTGTCTGACTGTGTTGACAACAATGACAATACTATTTTTGCACCTTGCTCAACATCTGCTATAATCATCAATGAAAGTGATGTAGTATTTAGCCCCAGTATAAGATTGAACAGACATTGGCCCACAAATGTTTGAATGAACCAATTGCAAAGGTCTATTGGCTCTCCATGCCTTTCCTATTTCAAATGGTTGCCTATGGTGTTTGGCTATTACACATGGCTCACAAAAACATTTTGACTCCTTAAGATGTGGAAGTCCTTTAACTAATCCTTTTGTAGCCATCATTGGAAGATTATTAAAATTTAAATGTCCTAATCTTTCATGCCACATGTACTCCAAAGAGAAAGTAGTTGTTGTATGCAAAAATGTTTGTGTTACAGATTTTGTAAGGAGGTAGTAAACACCATCTTTTTTGACTCCCATGGCCTTTACATTGCCATTGGGTTCCTTAATGTAGCATTTGTCTTTTTCAAAATAGACATTAGAGCCCTTATCTGTAAGTTGTCCAATAGAAAGAAGACTCCTTTTAAGACCAGGCACATACAAAACATCTGTTGTAGGAACATTATTACCATCATGCAAAGTAAGTGGTGCCTCCCCAACACCTTCAATGGGTAGAGCACTTTCATAACCAAAAGTAATGAATTGATTTGATGTAGGTTGAACCTTGGTCAACCAATCTTACCTTCCTATCATGTGCTTTGCTGCTCTAGAATCAATATACCAACATTCTTTATCTTCAACATTAACTTGGTTGGCTGCATACAATGTGTTCAGATTATTATTTTGTGGTTCTCCCTATTCTCTTTGTCTTTTATAGCAATTAGAAACATTATGATTCTATTTTCCACAATATTCACACCCTTGTTGATTGTTTTTTTGACCCCCTTGAGGTCTTGTTTGCCATCTTGGCTGCTGTTGGTACTGCTGCTGATGTGGTTACTGATGGTACTACTAATTTAGTTTTTGCTTGTACTGTTGTTGACATGGCTGTTGCTGGTACTATTGATCTGGCTGCTACTGGTACTATGGGTATCTTTGATGTTGTCTACCCCTTTGATTCTGATTATGTTGATTTTGACCTTTGTTTTATTTAGGTTGTAAAGTTGCCTTGGTGGCAAAATCTGTTGATGTGGCTTCAATTTCTTCATCTTTGATTAGGTCTTGCTCATGTTTCTTAAGTAGGATCTCAATATCCTCAAGTGTGGAATTCATTTTTTTACCACTTAAGTCTAACATGGTAGCATAGGAGTGAAACTTTGAAGGAAGACCATGCAACATTATTGGAATTAACTCATTATCATCTAGGGTTTTACCAGCAGCTAAGAAATCCTTCTTAATAGACTTCACTTCCATAAGATAATCGATAAGTGAGCCTTTCATACATACATTGTGCAATTTTTGTTTGAGATACAAAATATTATCTTGACTTGGCCTATCAAACAATCTATTGAGAGCATACCATGCTTTTTTAGGTGTTTTTACAGCCCTTACAATTTCTCTGCATTGAATTCCTGTAGCTAGCTTGATTAGACTTAAAGCTATATTGGAATTCTTCTCAAATTGTGCTTCTTCTTTAGGGTCTATAGGTGCAGTGAGTGGGTCTTCATTAGCCTGCCTATCTGTCACAAATTCCCACATGTCATTCATCATTAATATTGATTCCATATCATACTTCCAATTTACAAAATTTTGTGCTCCTTCAAGTTTCTTTGTTAGTCCACCTAATATATTTGTAGTAGCCATGATTTAGAAAAGGATCAAAAGAAAAGGGAGCTCAACAAAGGATGAAGTAAGAACGACAAATGCCAAATTAGAGCCCTAAAAAAAAATCTAGGGTACATCGTTGAAGATCCAGAGGAGGGTTCGCCTAGTTTTTCCACTCTAAATATTCAAGTGATTCCAACAGTGGGAGGGTTAAGTTGAACATAAGTGCCTTTTTCTATCCAAAGAGAGTAAGAATTAGAATTTTTCTAGACTTTTATACCAAACTTCTCAATATACCTGCCCTTATGTGAGGGAGACTATAAGCATTTGAGCAATTGATACGTGGAACATAGGCGATCTGAAAGGGAATAACCTGTCAGACCTTTATACCAAACTACTCAATATACCCACCCTTACGTGAGTGAGACTATAAGTATTTTAGCAGTTGATATGTGGAACATAGGCGGTTATAAAAATGTGATGCTGGTTTTTTGTAGAATTGTTACAATAGATGTGCCAATGTATTATTGCTTTATTATAGGCATAGTGCACATTATAACAATAATAATATTCTAACAAAATTTGAGTCAATCACAACAAATAAATTATATAAATTATTTAATTTTTAAATTTCTCTATTTAATTTAGTGCATATAAAAATTTAAATGCATACTCAAATCAAGTATAAGTAAATATGATCAACTGGCATTAGCTCAACTGGTTAGATTCCTCAACATTCTACGAGGTAATTGAGGTTTGAATCTTGGCAAATGATACATGGATAATATCCAAGATTTTTTGTAATACCACTATGTGGTGATGATGTAATATAGGTGGGGCTTGTTTCAATACCATATAACCAATAAAAAATAAGAGTATCCAAAATATCATCATTTAAAGACCACATTTTAGAGTGTAGGAATGTAGTTTATCTTGCAGGTTCCTGGGTTCGACAAGGATTTTTTCAAGTCATACCTATTGGAGATATTGTATACTTGTGATGTTGAGAGGAAATGGATCAAATTAATGCTTGGTGATAAGGAATTATGGGTTCCATTCTCCCTAAATAACTTTCAAAGAGTATTTAGCTTATCAAATTCAATGGAACTAGTGGAGGGAGTGGATCCTTGTTGGTTGAATATTTTTTTGGATAATGTCACCAATCTCAGTTTACAAGCAGTGGCAAAGCTAACAAAGCATGAAATTTGTGGATTGTATAACATTTAAAGTTGGATTAGTTTCCAGCATAATAAATGTGATTATGTCCAAGTTATTCAATGAATAGTAAGCCTTGAATATAACCACTTAGCTCATACTATATATGGAAGAAGTTATGGCCAAAGAATAGTATGATTGGGTAAGTTTTCTATTAGATCATATTTAAATTTTTATATTACAGTATACAAATAATTTTTTGATGGCTTTCCATGTCATTGCATTGCTTTTGGATGAAACATCACATGAAAATATTTAGTTTCTAGGACTGAATCCTCTACATACCATACTAGAAGGCACGCCTATTTTTCGTTGGGTACATGTTTCCCTAATGAGAAACATTAGACCAAAGAAAAAAGTAGCTTTTTGGAATAATAATACAACAAAGAAGAGAAAAATATAAAATTCATTATAGAAAGATGAAGGCAACAACATAGATGCCCTAGCTAATGAGAGTAAAGACTTTGATGGAGTAGAGGAGTAGCTATTTAGTGTTGAAAATCCAATTAGGAAGGAGAATATGCAAACCCATTTGGAGTACTAGCGATCGCAAATGGATATGCAAGTAGAGCAATAACCACAACCTCAATAGTAGAATCAACAACATCAACTAATGGGTCAAGGTGCCAAAGTGTTTCCACCTTTATAACCCCCACAACATGCCATGGAGAGGAGGACAATTGGTGAAGATTCATAGAAATTTAGTGCAGGTGATCATTCTCAATTGTGTGGATTGACCAATATTGCTATACCATTGGGAACTCCAGCATAATTACGATACCAAATTATTTAATAAGGCACTACATGTACCAAGGAAGTGGCTTTGACTAAGGTTGCAAGAGGACAAAAATGAAAAAAGAAAAAACATATTACATAGAGAGTTTGGTGTGTGCGAGGAGCATTACAAAAGATAGGAATAAGAATAATTACATAAAAATAGGTATAGGAAATATTAGTTATTATATATGTGGATGGTGAGGTATAAACTATAGTTGATGCAATAGAATCATCACCATCATTGGAGGAAGTATCTAGAGGAGACTTTTTTGATGATATTTTAATGCCAATGAATGTGGCTACGCTAGAGAGTTATGCCACAACTTGATTATAGTATTTTGCATATGAGCACATACTTCATCTATGGTAGAGATAAATTAAGAAGGAAATAAACCCATATTGTATCATGTTTTATGGCAAAATGACCAAAGGAGTAAATTACCTAAAGCTAAACCTGATAAAGGTAAGGAAATAGTGGACATGACTAGAAAGCAAACTGATGTAGAGGGAAGTGCAATACCAAACATTCTAGAGGGTAAGACCACCAAATAGAAAATAAACCTTAAGAGTCATGGTGGAGAAGACATTGAAGAAATAACCACCAAAGATGATACGGATGACAAGCTGCAACATGGAGGACCAAGTGATTTTTCTAATAAAAGTGACTAATTTGAGGTAGCCTCCAGTTCATGGCAAGATAATTAATGAAAATATTGATGTATTTTTTGATAAAATAAAAGGACAATTTGATAGGGTTTGGAGCAATTTCAAGTTGGTTGTGTGGGCAACTAATGACTATGACAATTGAAGATGGAAGAAAATTTGGATAAACTGGTGAGTTGGGCTCGAGATGAAGAACAAATGAAGAAGTTTGTAGAGATCCATCAGAGTAGCCATGGGAGCTAGGTTTTGGTAATAGTAGTGTTCAGTCGGTGTTGGAAATGGGAGAACTACCAAAGGGAACTCTAATCATGTATCAACATCCACCATGAACATATATTGATGAAGGAACCATGGAGCCATATTATTTCTAGGTGTCAAGATAGTGAACTTGGTACCTAAGTTGGTTAAGTTATATGCAAGAATATATTTCTTGGTATATCTTATTTAGTGGTTTATAGTAGGATTGAAAACATTTTAGAAAATGGTTCATAGCTTGGAGTTGAAAGATGAAGAGCAAGCTAACCAACTGAGGATGGTGGAAGGACAAATTTGGTAAGCACAACAAGATGCTGAAGAAAAGCTAGCAATGATGAGAACTAAGATGGAGACCTTGGGACAAGTATAGGAACAATGGGATCAATTAATTGCTTAGCTAAAATTAGACCATGTATCGAGGGAATAGACTACTAGGAAAAAGATGTAGAAGATTGCTCACTAGAACCAACTAATATTTAGCATGATGAGCAGCTAACAAAATTTAAAAAGAAGGAAGTTGAATTGAAGGTTAGGTTTGCTAAATTTGAGCACAAATCACATAACTATGGGTTGTAGTGGTATCTGTTGAGTGGTAATTTTACCCAATTGTAAAACCACACTCACAGTTAAGATTTTGATTAGAAAACCCTCTCTTGCAAATAAATAGAAATTTCTCCAAGGTTCCTTTTACTTAATGTGTGCATGTATGCTTGTGAAAATGTGTCAAATAAGTGCTAGAATACCTTAGTGATTTGCAAAAAACTGTTAACAAGGGGCTTGTGTTGGTATTATTTTATTGACATGCTAGTGATTGTTCATGAAACTTAAAATAAATAAAATTTTATTGGCCCTCATATGACCATGATGTAAATGCCTTAGTTCATTTTATATTGAAGTATTTTAAGTATATTTTATCTTCTTTTGGTTAAGCAGATTTTAATCAAGTTTTATCTTCTTTAAACCCTGCTTTGAGCATGAAAAAAAGATTAAAATCTATCTTTAAATGTGAATCTTAAAGAATAAAATCTATACTGAATAAAATCTATCATCATTTTTGAATTCACATGGGATTAAGAGATAGCTGATAATAACCTATACTCCATAATAAAGTAGAGTTGCTAAGAGGAGGAACTTTTCCATTATGGAAATGGTTCGTTGTATGCTTAAGGGGACACATCTTAAGCAGCAATATTGGGCAAAATAAATGAATACGACAACATACCTCCTAAATAGAGCACCCACAAAAGCTCTATAGGGCATGACTCCACAAGAAGCATGGAGTGGTAGGAAACCCTCCATTTATCATCTAAGGATTTTTGGGTGTAAGGCATTCATGCACATTCCAAAATAGAAGAGAAATAAGTTAGATGAGAAAACCTTGTAGTGTATTTTTCTTGGTTATGATGAGTATTCAAAAGGATATTAGTTGATAGATTCTAAAACCAATAAAACTCACATAAGTAGAGGTGTAGTACTTGATGAAGCTTTCACATCAGATTACACATCTTCAGTTGTATACCTGGATTAATAGGAGCCTTAGAAAGAGACTCCACCTCCATACCACAAGGTTCCAAAATGGTATACTAGTACATTGAGAGATTCAAAGTTGACTTCACTTCCAGATCTAACTCTAGATCGACCTTGCACATGTAGCATGACTCAGTAGATGAGAGCAGAGGCATCAACTTCAAAGGTTGACGAGCTTTATAAATAGTTTGATGAACTATCTGTAGATGAAGAAGAAGACAAAGAAGTAGATATGGATGATGAAAGGATTTATATGTCTACATTGGATGAGAATTAACCCATAATAATTCAAGATGCACTTAGTGAGCCTCAATGGAATGTTTTTATGGATGTTGAACATACATCTCTCATGAAAAATAACACATGGAAGCTAGTTGATCTACCTTTAGGAAAGAAGCCCATTGGTTGTAAATGGGTTTTCAAAGTGAATTATAAGGTATATGGAACTATTGATAAGCATAAGGTTTGTCTTATTGCAAAGGGCTATGATAAAAAAAGAAGGTATTGATTATGAAGAGACTTTTGTACCCACAGTAAGAATGACTACCATCTATGCACTTTGTGCTATGGTAGCTCATTTTGGGTGGAATTTACATTAGATGGATGTCAAAAGTGACTTCTTGAATGGTGACTTGCAATAAGAAGTGTATATGACCCAAACAGAAGGATTTGTGGTTGAAGGCCAAGAGAAAAAAGTTTGCAAGTTGGTTAAATCCTTGTATGGGTTAAAACAAGCTCCACAAGCTTGGTACATCAAAATGGATAGTCACCTATTGCAACATGGATTCAAAATAAGTCCTTCAAATGCTAATATCATATATCAAGAACAATGGTTCTAACATAGTGATTTTAGTACTGTATGTGGATGATCTGATCATCATTGGTATTTCAGATAAAATTATAGATGTAGTGAAAGATGACTTGAAATAATCATTTGAGATGATAGATCTAGGACTTCTTCCCTATTATCTTGGTTTAGAAGTAGCTCAAAAAAATAATATATCAGTGTGACACAAAAGAAGTATGCTAAGACATTGGTTGAAAAATATTGCATGATTGATTGCAAGCCAAAAGCAACTCCAATGGAAGCAGGGCTTTAGTTATCATGATATGATACTTATTCATAGGTAGATGGTACTCTCTATCACCAGCTGATTGGGAGTCTCATATATCTAACAAACACCAGGCCAGATCTCAGTTTTGATGTGGGTTATATTTTAAGGTTCATGTAGGAACCTAAGGTGAGTCATTAGAAAGTAGCAAAATGGATTCTTTATTATGTTTGTGGTAGTATAGAATATGGCCTAGAGTATAAGAAGAATGATAATTTCTTCTTACAAGGATACACAAACTCGGACTATGTCGGATCTATTGATGATTAAAAATGAACTTCTAGATATATTTTTCATATTGGATCTGGATCTATCTCTTGACACAGTAAGAAGCAAAATGTGGTTGATTTATCTTCTACAGAGGCAGAATATCATGCAACATGTGGAGTAGTCTACGAAGTGATATGGTTGAGTTGCATTCTTTCAAGTATGGATATTCCAAAGAATCTACTAATTCACTTCTTTTGTGACAATCAAGGTGTTTTGAAGCTAGTCAAGAATCTAGTATTTCATGAGCATACTAAACACATTGACACTCATTGTTATTTCATTCGTGATGAAGTTCCAAGACACAAGATACAACTCCAGTACATTCCCACCAATGAACAGGTTGTGGATATTTTCACTAAGGTACACGGACATATCAAATTTGAGTTGTTTTGCAACACACTTTGTATTTCAAAATAATGTAATAAGGGGGGATGTTAGCATAGATTCATTATTATGCTTATTACATTATTAAATGATTAGGTGGGAGTAGTTCATTTTCTGAACTACATTGGTTTCGTTCCCAACTGCATTTGTTGGTTGAACTACCTTGGCAGTGACCATGATAAGGTACAACCTGCCTTATACGAATATGGGTTGGAAATATTTTAAAAATATATATTTTATGCACTCTGCACAATTTGAACCCATGCCAGCCACTGAGCGCCTTAGCAAAGGTTGCCTAACCAACTCTACTAGTGAGGCAGATGAAATATTTATGGCACGATGTGTCGTTTATTACTTTGTAGCTAGCAACAACTTTAAAAAAAAATAAAGTTGGGACTTGGGGACTTTGTCACTTTGTCGAAGACTATTTTCGAATAGTCAGAAACCACTATAAAAAAACTCAAGCCATGTCAAATCTCCAAATCATCTGCAAGCCATGACAGACGGTCAAAAATAGAATGCCAATGATGTTTTTTTCTTTCTACAAACGATCCTGAAACTACCCGAGATATTTCATCTACCAACGATAGTTCAAAAATTGAATGCCAACAAGTTTTTTTTCTTTCTACAAACGGTCTAGCAACTGTAGTTTATCAGGGTGCATCAAGTCTACATGATCTCCAAATCTTCGTGCCTTGCATTAGTGAGCAAGTGTCATCAAAGATATTTCTATATTGGAATGCGTGCCTCAATAAAAGATGTAGCATCAAATTGGAAATCTATCAACATCGCTTGAAACTATATTGTGTATCGTCCAAAAATTCTACAAGAGTGATCTGGGAGTGTTGGTTTATGTATTATGGAGTGGTGAAGCCTACGTGTGAGCGTGAAAGTTGAAACCACCTTGCCCAAACAAAAAAACAAGCACATTGCCCAAAATTCAAACTTCTCTAATACCATATTGTGGATGCAAGCATTAGGAATTGCATTAGAATCAGGAGTATAAATATTACATCCGCCAAGGTAGTTCATGGGTGAGGGACTTGAGTACAACCCTTTTTCTCCAGTAAAAAAAAGTTTCAAATCTTGTCAAGCGATATATATATATACATGTAATACAGATATGCCCATTTCAATCCCCTATAGTCAATAAAAAAATTACTTAAATATAAATATAGTGTTTTCTTTAATGAAGAATACTTAAAAATTAACCTTAAAAAAGCAATCTAATTGAGAGTACAATGCATTTGCAATAGATGAATTATATAAAATTATAATGTCACATTGGAGTAAGGTTTTAATATAATCTTTAGTAAATATATTTTAAAAAATTTCTCTTGGTTGCTTATAATTAAGCATTATTATATATATTACATTTATTTATTATAAAGTAGTTTTTAATTTCTATAAGGCCATATGAGATAAATCACTATTTATTAAGTCATACTCATACTAGAGTATGGTGCAGGTAGTGGCGAATATTCACAAATTGAGCGAATATTAGGGTTTCCAAAATTGGAAATTGGCGAATATGAGGACCCTCGACGTTGGCCCATTCACCTAAAATTTTTAGGACCAATTTTTTATTAGGGTCAATTCACCATAATATATATCCAAACATAGGCATATTTGTACTCGTTGGAAATCTCTTTTCAAGCCTGATCTAATGGTGGTGTTTTTATGAAGTTATAAGGTGATTTAATAGGTCAAAATTTACCCCAAAGATGACCTTATGTTTTAGAGTTTTAAATACCTCCAAATTTTGGTGTGAAGATGATTGATTTGATTTACTTAGGATTCACCTTGATTTCGATTACGATTCACCATTTTTTTACAAGTATATTTTTGGTCCAATCCCTTATGCATAACCCTATTATGGTGTATAATCCTACCCCTTTTCAAATTCGAGCTTGAGACCTCCTATTTGGAGTTCCAAAGTCTTATTTGTTAGACCTACTTGAGTTGTACTAAAATTTAGGGGGTAAATTTGAGTCAATCACAACAAATAAATTATATAAATTATTTAATTTTTAAATTTATCTATTTAATTTAGTGCATATAAAAATTTAAATGCATACTCAAATCAAGTATAAGTAAATATGATCAAATGGCATTAGCTCAACTGGTTATATTCCTCAACATTCTATGAGGTAATTGAGGTTTGAATCTTGGAAAATGATACATGGATAATATCCAAGCTTTTTTGTAATACCACTATGTGGTGATGATGTAATATAGGTGGGGCTTGTTTCAATACCGTATAACCAATTAAAAAAGAAGAGTATCCAAAATATCATCATTTAAAGACCACATTTTAGAGTGTAGGAATGTAGTTTATGTTGTAGGTTCCTAGGTTTGACATGGACTTCTTCAAGTCATACCTATTGGAGATATTGTAGACTTGTGATGTTGAGAGGAAATGGAGCAAATTAATGCTTGGTGATAAGGAATTATGGGTTCCATTCTCCCTAAATAGCTTTCAAAGAGTATTTAGCTTATCAAATTCAATGGAACTAGTGGAGGGATTGGATCCTTGTTGGTTGAATATTTTTTTGGATAAAGTCACCAATCTTAGTTTACAAGCAGTGGTAAAGCCAACAAAGCATGAAATTTGTGGACTGTATAACATTTAAAGTTGGATTAATTTCCATCATAATAAATGTGATTATGTCCAAGTTATTCAATGAATAGAAAGCCTTGAATATAACCACTTGGCTCATACTATATATGGAAGAAGTTATGGCCAAAGAATAATATGATTAGGTAAGTTTTCTATTAGATCATATTTAAATTTTTATATTACAGTATACAAAGAATTTTTTGATGGCTTTCCATGTCATTGCATTGCTTTTGGATGAAACATCACATGAAAATATTTAGTTTCTAGGATTGAATCCTCTACATACCATACTAGAAGGCACACCTATTTTTCGTTGGGTACATGTTTCCCTAATGAGGAACATTGGACCAAAGAAAAAATTAGCTTTGAGGAATAAGAATACAACAAAGAAGAGAAAAATATAAAATTCATTATAGAAAGATGAAGGCAACAAAATAGATGCCCTAGCTAATGAGAGTGAAGAATTTGATGGAGTAGAGGAGTAGCTACTTAGTGTTGACAAGCCAATTAGGAAGGAGAATATGCAAACCCATTTGGAGTACTAGTGATAGCAAATGGTTATGCAAGTAGAGCAATAACCACAACCTCAATAGTAGCATCAACAACATCAACTAATGGGTCAAGGTGCCAAAGTGTTTCCACCTTTATAACCCCAAAAACATGCCATGGAGAGGAGGACAATTGGTGAAGATTCATAGAAAGTTAGGGCAGGTGATCATTCTCAATTGTGTGGATTGACCAATATTGCTATACCATTGGGAACTCCAGCATAATTACGATACCAAATTATTTAATAAGGCACTACATGTACCAAGGAAGTGGCTTTGACTGAGGTTGCAAGACGACAAAAATGAAAAAAGAACAAACATATAACATAGAGAGTTTGGTGTGTGCGAGGAGCATTTCAAAAGATAGGAATAAGAATAATTACATAACAATAGGTATAGGAAATATTAGTTATTATATATGTGGATGGTGAGGTATAAACTATAGTTGATGCAATAGAAGCATCACCATCATTGGAGGAAGTACCTAGAGGAGACTTTGTTGATGATATTTTGATGCCAATGAATGTGGCTACGCTAGAGAATTATGCCAAAACTTGATTATAGTATTTTGCAGATGAGCACATATTTCATCTATGGTAGAGATAAATTAAGAAGGAAATAAACCCATATTATATCATGTTTTATGGCAAAATGACCAAAGGATTAAATTACCTAAAGCTAAACCTGATAAAGGTAAGGAGATAGTGGACATGACTAGAAAGCAAACTGATGCAAAGGGAAGTGCAATACCAAAAATTCAAGATGGTAAGACCACCAAATAGAAAATCAACCTTAAGAGTCACGATGGAGAAGACATTGAAGAAATAACCACCAAAGATGATACGGATGACGAGCTGCAACATGGAGGAACAAGTGATTTTTCTAATAAAAGTGACTAATTTGAGGTAGCCTCCAGTTCATGGCAAGATAATTAATGAAAACATTGATGTATTTTTTAAAAAATTGAAAGGACAATTTGATAGGGTTTAGAGCAATTTCAAGTTGGTTGTGTTGGCAACTAATGACTATGACAATTGAAGATGGAATAAAATTTGGATAAACTGGTGAGTTGGGCTCGATATGAAGAACGAATGAAGAAGTTTGTAGAGATCCATCAGAGTAGCCATGGGAGGTAGGTTTTGGTAATATTAGTGTTCAGTCGGTGTTGGAAATGAGAGAACTACCAAAGGGAACTCTAATCATGTATCAACATCCACCACGAACATATATTGATGAAGGAAGCATGGAGCCATATTATTTCAGTTGAGCAAGGTGCAGAGAAAGCAGTGCAAAAGTATTGTAATTGTTGTCAACACAAACAGATTGATGCAGTTGATGCAGTTCAGAGGTCGATCGGATCAAGTGCAAAAAATTTCAAGAAAAACAGAGGGGACCCAGATCCAAAAATTTGCAGAAAAATACAAGGAAGAAAACTGTCGCGATATCGCGACATGTTTTCTGTCGCGATTTCGCGACATGGCTGAGGAGAGAGAAGGCGCAAGCAAAATTGTCGCGATTTCACGACAAAAAGGATGAGAGAGAAAGTGCATGAGAAAGTGTCGCGATATCGCGACAGTTTCGAAAGAAAAGCACTAAGGGCGCAAAGTGTCGCGATTTCGCGACAAAAAGGATGAGAGAGAAAGTGCATGAGAAAGTGTCACGATATCGCGACAGTTTCGGAAGAAAAGCACTAAGGGCGCAAAGTGTCGCGACATCGCGACAAAAAGGAGGAGAGAGAAAGTTCATAAAACTGTCGCGATTTCACGACATGTTGGAGGCAAAGCAAAAAGTGAAGAAAGCGTAGCGATTTCGCTACATGTTGCAATTTCGTCGGTGAAAGCGAAGAAAAGGCACTAAGTAAGGAAAGTGTAGCGATTTTGCTACAGGCTCTAAATGCAAAGGATGAAAGATGTAGCGATTTCGCTACAAGCTTGAAACACTAAGAACAAAAGTGCAACGATTTCCTAACTGTTTCGAAAGGCAAGGTAAAAAGGTGTAGCGATATCGCTACAAAGTTGAAAGTGCATAGTGCGGAGGTGTAGCGATTTCGCTACAGAGTTGAAAGTGCATAGTGCGAAGGTGTAGCGATTTCGCTACGGTTTGAAACACATGTTGGGAAGGTGCAGCGATATTGCTACAAGTTCTAAATGCAAAGTGGAAAGGTGTAGCGATGTCGCTACACGTCGGAGTTTCACTAGCTAGCAAAGAAAGAAAAATGCTAAGGCAACAATGGTGTAGCGATTTCGCTACATGTAAGGTTTTCGCGGCTGCATGGAGTAAAAATTGTACGGAGGCCAGAAGCGTCGCGATTTCACGACGGCAATGAGGATGACGTCAGCAAGACCAAAAACGTCGCGATTTCGCGACATCTTAGAAGATGACGTCAGCAAAACCAAAAAGTGTCGCGATTTCGCGACAGGGTGAACGAAAAGCCATTGCAAGCCGAAACGTCGCGATTTCGTGACATCTTTGAAGATGACGTCAGCAAGTTTAAAAAATGTCGCGATATCGCGACAAGTTTCCAGAGAAGCCTCAGCAAGCCAAAAACGTCGCGATATCGCGACATGTAGGATTTTCGCGGTCAACAGCCCTGAAAAAGTCAAACCGAAAGAAATGTCGCGATATCGCGACAGGTAATGTTTTGGCGGGAAAAAGGTCTAAGAGGCATTCAAAGTGACAAGTGTCAAAAAGGCGCCGATTACGAAGAATTAATCGGAGTAAGATCTCGTAGTTCCCAAGTGACAGGTGTTGAGGAAAGATTAGAGAAAAATGCTGCAGCTGTGAGCTGAAGTTAAAAGGAAAGTTACGAAGCATTGCATTTAAGAAGAGAACAGTTGTTGCAGAGTCGTGATGCTGCAAGCTGGCGTAAAGAGCAGTTTTTTAGATAATCTCTGCAAACAAGAAATTCTCTCGATGGTTGTGCTTGACTCACAAGAAAGTAACGGGTAGAATAGAAGGATCGACACCGTTTAGAAAAGAGTGCAAAAGAATTAGAAAGAGCAGTTACGTAGATTTTGGAAGAACAAGATAATAGAGCATCGAAACGCGCATAAGGGTTGTCAGTATATGCAGAGAAAAATACTGTCAATATGTGCAAAATGTGCAGAGAAGAAGGACTGTCAGTATATGCAGAATATGCAGAGAAAAATATGGTCAGAATGTCAGTAAGAAAGCGGCTAAAAGGCGGATCAGGTCAGAGAAGGATTAATGCATTGATCGTAGCCGAAAGTACATGAAAGATTGGAGGGAAACTTGAACCGTTTTAAAAATTGAGCCATTCGAGGAAATCAAGGATATAAGGATCGAATTGGCATAGTGAGACTGATTCATCGTGGACCGTGTTTTATTGTGCATATCAAAAGTCTCGCTTGTGTATGAGAGCCGTATGAAAACAGACCTTAGAACAAAAACCTGCAATTTTGTTGAATATTCAAGAGAGAGGTTTTAGATAGAAATAGAAGATATTGAGTCTCTAACAATTCTCTCTATGCTTCTGTAAGATAGATTGTTTGAGCCATAGACCAGTGAGGGTCTTGTAAAAGAGAAGGCATTTTTATGTCATTATTTTGTTAAAAACTTGAAATCCAAGTGGGTGCCCGGTAAAGGGGGTTGGTGCTCCTATCTCATGTGCAGCAGAAAAATCGGGGGTTGGTGCTCCTTCCAAGTGGGTGCTGGAGAATTATTTGTAAAGAGAGAATCCTTGCAAAGACCGGATTTGGATTGAAGTCCAAACAGTCATTATTTGAGGAGTAGCCACATCGGTGAACCTCGTAAAATCCTGTGTTGTGTGATGCTCTTGTGTGATACTTGCATTATCTATTTTTAAGCTTGCACTATTAGTTTTAAAAGTTGCAGATTTAAGTTTTTAAATAGTTACACCGATTCACCCCCCCTCTCAGGTGTCATTGTAAGAATATCAATTGGTATCAAAGCCAGGCACCTGCACAAGCTTAATCAGCTAAGGTGTTCTTGGGAGATATACAATGGCCGGTGGTGAAGGTTTTTCTTCTAACAAAGCTCCTCTGTTCGATGGAACAAACTATTCTTTCCGGAGGCTCAGGATGCAGACCTATCTATGTGCATTGGGTTATGACATTTGGGAATCTGTTGAAAATGGATACACCACTCCCACTGTTCCTCCAACAGATGCGGCCGAGAAGAAAAAGTTTGAGAACAACTCGAAAGCCAAGAATGCTATTATGTGTGGATTGGTCGACAATGAGTTGATACGAATCATGAACTGCAAATCTGCTAAAGACATATGGGACAAACTGCAAAGCATTCATGAAGGAGATAACAAAATCAAGGAAGCTAAGCCGCAAACACATCGTGCCCGAGCCTGAAGCATTAAAGATGACCGATGATGAGAACATTGAAGCCTATCTCGCCGAGAGTAAATGGAATCATCAATGCAATAAGAGGACTCGGGGAAGAAATGGAAGATGCAGTTGTTGTGAAGAAGGTACTAAGAACCCTCAATAAAAGGTTTGATGCAAAGGTTTCTCGCCATAGAAGAAGCAAAAGATTTAAATTTTTTTAGTATGGATGAAATGCATGGTTCTCTAACAAACATATGAAATGAGGATTGGTCAAACTAAGCCCTCGGATAGAGAAGCAGCTTTCCAAGCACATAAAATTATAAAATCTAAACAAGAATCTGAGGAAGAAGAATCTGCAGATGAGACTGAAGCAAACTTTGTTAGGAAGTTAGTAAAGGGAAAAGGAAAGTACAGAGGTAAGTTGTCGTTCAAATGTTTTAACTGTGGAGGCATCGGGCACTTTGCAACAAAATGCCCAATGAAGGAGAAAAATAAAAATGATGAAGGAACACATCCAGAAAGAAATGTCTGGAAAAAGAAACCACATTTTAGAAAAAGGAACTTCAAGAAGAAAAGTTTCATTTCTCAGAACATTGATTCTTCTGAAGACAGTTCCAGTGAGGACTCGAAGAAGAAACCGGTGAAGCCTTGTTCATGGCCTTCGAAGAACAAAGAACTGAAGAAACCCAGGAGTGTGAAGAAAAATTAGACGATGAGGCCGAGGTAGATCCCGGAAGGTGAGTTGGTGGTCTGCTCTTGAAGAGTTAAGTGCGGAAAGGAAAAGAAATAAAAAGATTACAAGAAAATTTGAGGAGGCCAGCAATTTAATAATCAGTTTGAAAGTACAAACTGAAGAGCATAAGAAAAAGTCTGAAGATTTTGAAGCACAACTAATCGTGAAAATAAATGAGTGCAACAAGCTAGAAGAAGATATAGTTGGATTAAGGTTGCAGCTAGAAGGGATGAATCAGAAACTGAGTTGTCATCAAAAATTTGAAGACAGTTCTGTGAAACTGAATAAAATGTTGAATAATCAAAGGCCCACAGTATCAAGTTTGGTTTGGGCTTTGATGAAGGAGAAACCTCAAAGAACTCAAAGGTTGTAACTGTAGAACCAATAAAGATTAAAGACAAGATTAAAGTTGACCAAGATAAGCCGTATCATGCAAAAGAAAACAACAAGTCCAAGCTTGAAAGGAGTGCTCGCAAATGATAGATTCATCAAAGTCACTCATCAAAGAAGAAGAAGACCCAGGGCTCCTACCTCCACCTGGCAACAACCACTTCCCGTGTACACTCGTTCCTTTTCTCGGTTATTGTTTTAAGTGCAATGCATATGGTCATAAAATTTCAAGTCAGTAGATATAATGTAGAACAAAGAAATTTTACTAGTAGAAATATTTGTTCTCCCTTGATAGATTATGCTGTAGAATGTTATAACTGCCATAACTTCGGTCATATTGCAAGGAATTGTCGTAGCTCTTTTGCAGGAAATAAATACCAGGAAAGAAAATATCACTCAGCTGGATCAAAACAGTACAGAAAATTTCCTGAAAAACTGTCACAAGCCAATGAAAGGGAGAAAGTAAAACAAGTGACCAGATCTGCTATTAAATCTCAGTGGAAAGAAAAGGAACAACCAATGAAAGACAAGGAATCTCTGATTGTTCAAACAACTCTCAAAGCACAGAATAAATCTGCTCCTTGGATTCTGGATAGTGGATGCTCCAGTCACATGACAGGAGACAAACAGAAGTTTGACAAGCTACAGACATACGAAGGTGGTTCCGTAAAATTCGAAAACAATGATGGAGCAAAAATAGTGGGTAAAGGATCGGTTAAGTTAAGTGACGGTAAAATCAACTCTAAGGAAGTTCTTTTTGTGGTAGGACCAAAGCATAACTTGTCGAGTGTAAGTCAGATTTGTGACAGAGGTCATGAAGTAATTTTCAAGAAGGAGGGTTGTGAAGTAAGGAAGACAAGAAATGGAAAGTTAATAGCCACTGGACTGAGAACTTCTAGAAATTTGTATACTCTCTCGGAGACTTCAGAAGGAGCCTGCTTGGTTGGTCAAGAAGAAGAAAACTGGCTGTGGCATAAAAGACTCGGTCACATAAGCTTTGATAATCTGATAAAAATCAGCTCGAAAAGAGCAGTAAGAGACATACCCACTATTGGTAAACCATCAAACAGTATATGTGAGTCATGCCAAAAGGGGAAGCAAACCAGATCTACCTTCAAAGCAAAAGAATATTTCACTAGCAAGCCATTAGAACTGATTCACACTGATTTGTGTGGACCCATGAGGACAGAAAGCATAAATGGATACAAATATTTTATGTTGTGTATAGATGATTTTTCCGGAATGACATGGGTACTCTTTCTGAAACAGAAATCAGAAGCCTTTGAGATGTTTAAAACTTTCAAAAATCTTGTTGAGAATCAATCTGGAAAAAGAATTAAATGTTTGAGATCGGATAGAGGAGGAGAGTTTATTTCAAATGAGTTTGCTGAATTCTGTGAAAAACATGGAATAAGAAGACAGTTCTCAGTAGCAAGAACACCTCAACAGAATGGAGTAGTTGAAAGAAAGAACAGAACTATACAGGAAATGGCAAGGACCATGTTAACAGAGAGCAAAATTGCTGACAGGTTCTGGAAAGAGGCAGTCCATACTGCAGTCTATATTCAGAATAGGTGTATGTTAAGGCCGCATGAAAGCAAAACACCTTATGAACTCGTGGTTTGGCAAAAGGGCTACAACAAAATACTTCAAAGTGTTCGGCAGACAAGTGTTACATTAAACGGACTGAAGCCAATCTTGGCAAATTCGAAGATAGAGCTGATGAAGGTATCTTTCTTGGTTACTCAACAAAAAGTAAAGCTTACACATGCTACAACAAAAGACTAAAGAAAATTGTGGAGAGTGCGGATGTGAAGGTTGATGAAGGCAGGAAACAAGAAATCAGCAATAATGAAAACTACCCAACCTATGAAGAATTTATTGAAGAAGATGAAGATCAAGAAAAGGAAGAGAGACAGAAATCAGATTCGGATGATTTGGAAAGAGAAGAAAATAAGAAATTCAGAACAGTGCAGTGGCAGAAAAATCATCCCAAAGAGCAGATTATTGGGGACCCTACAGGTTGGCATTCGGACAAGAAGAAGAGTAGTAAATAACTATTCTCTCGTTATCCAAGGATTGAGCCCAAGAATATTATTGAAGCAAGCACGGATGAAAGCTGGATGGAAGCAATAAATGAAGAACTAGATCAAATTGAGAAAAACAAAACCTGGGAATTAGTACCAAGGCCTGAAAATAAAAACATAATTGGTACTAAATGGATATTTAGAAACAAACTGAATGAAGATGGACAAGTTGTAAGGAATAAAGCAAGATTAGTCTGTAAGGGATATGCCCAAGTTGAGGGGATTGATTTTGAAGAGACTTTTGCACCCGTGGCCAGACTTGAAGCAATAAGACTATTTTTGGCTTTAGCTGTTCATAAGAATTTCAAGGTTTATCAGATGGATGTAAAATCAGCATTTCGAATGGAAATCTTGAAGAAGAAGTATATATTGAACAACTCGATGGTTTTCAACTTTGTGATAATCCTAACTTTGTTTGCAAGTCTGAAGAAAGCATTGTATGGCTTGAAACAAGCACCTAGAGCTTGGTATGCAAGACTCGGACAACTATCTCACTAAGCAAGGATTCAAGAAAGGTATGGTGGATAGCAATTTATATGTGAAAACCGAAAATGGCAATTTCATTGTTCTAGTTGTTTATGTAGATGATATAATTTTTGGGAGTAGCAATGATGAATCATGCAAAGACATAGCAAACAAAATGCAGAAAGAGTTTGAAATGTCTATGATAGGTGAACTTTCTTATTTCCTTGGATTACAAGTTAATCAAACTGAAAAGGGGATCTTTATTTCTCAAATTAAATATGTGAAAGAAATGCTGAAAAAGTTCACTATGGAAGATAGTAAGCCAGTGAGCACCCCCATGACAACAAGCTGCAAGTTGAGCAAGGATGATAAATCTCCGGATGTTGATCAAACAATGTACAGATCAATGATTGGGAGCTTGTTGTATTTGACAGCAACCAGACCGGATATCTTACAAGTTGTTTGCATGGTTGCAAGATTTCAGGCTAGTCCAAAAGAGACTCATGTAACAGCTGTGAAAAGGATCTTTAGGTACCTCAAGGGTACTATGGAGTATGGGCTGTGGTATCCAAAAGGAAAAGACTTCACTCTCTTTGCATATTCTGATGCAGATTGGGCCGGATGCATTGATGACAGAAAAAGTACAAGTGGAGGAGCATTTTTCCTTGGAGATAAATTGGTAGCATGGCACAGTAAGAAGCAAGAATCAGTCTCTCTATCCACATCCGAGGCAGAATACATTGCAAGCAACAACATGCTGCACACAAATACTATGGATGAGACAAACATTGAAAGATCTAGGTATTCACTTCAATGAGCCCATTTCAGTCAAATGTGACAACACTAGTGCAATCAACATTTCAAAGAATCCGGTAATGCATTCCCGCACCAAACATATTGCAATCCGGTATCACTTCTTGAAGGATAAGGTTGCAGAAGGAGAGGTCAGATTGGAGTTTGTTCCCACTACAGAGCAAGTAGCAGACATATTCACCAAACCTTTACCAAAGGAAGTATTTGAATACCTTCGGAAGAAGTTGGGAGTAGTCACACTTCCCAAGCACTGACTAGCTATGGGAAATACATTCTCGTGGGGAGCATTCAAGTTATTTATGCCTGAGAATGTTGTGCATAGACTCGGGGGATTCTGCAGCAGCCCTTTGGCATTATTGGCAAAGGGGGAGAAGAATTTGAGCAAGGCTACAAAGTGTTGCCAACAATTCCAAAGGGGGAGATTGTTGAGCAAGGTGCAGAGAAAGCAGTGCAAAAGTATTGTAATTGTTGTCAACACAGACAGATTGATGCAGTTGATGCAGTTCAGAGGTCAGTCAGATCAAGTGCAGAAAATTTCAAGAAAAACAGAGGGGACCCAGATCCAGAAATTTGCAAAAAAATACAAGGAAGAAAACTGTCGCGATATCGCGACATGTTTTCTGTCGCGATTTCGCGACATGGCTGAGGAGAGAGAAGGCGCAAGCAAAATTGTCGTGATTTCGTGACAAAAAGGATGAGAGAGAAAGTGCATGAGAAAGTGTCGCGATATCGGCGATGACAAAAAGGATGAGAGAGAAAGTGCATGAGAAAGTGTCGCGATATCGGGAGAAAAGCACTAAGGGCGCAAAGTGTCGCGACATCGCGACAAAAAGGAGGAGAGAGAAAGTTCATAAAAACTGTCGCGATTTCGCGACATGTTGGAGGCAAAGCAACAAAGTGAAGAAAGCGTAGCGATTTCGCTACATGTTGCAATTTCACAGGTGAAAGCGAAGAAAAGGCACTAAGTAAGGAAAGTGTAGCGATTTTGCTACAGTGCTCTAAATGCAAAGGATGAAAGATGTAGCGATTTCGCTACAAGCTTGAAACACTAAGAACAAAAGTGCAGCGATTTCCTAACTGTTTCGAAAGGCAAGGTAAAAAGGTGTAGCGATATCGCTACAAAGTTGAAAGTGCATAGTGCGTAGGTGTAGCGATTTCGCTACAAGTTGAAAGTGCATAGTGCGAAGGTGTAGCGATTTCGCTACATGTTAGAAACACATGTTGGGAAGGTGCAGCGATCTTGCTACGAGTTCAAAGTGCAAAGTGGAAAGGTGTAGCGATGTCGCTACACGTCGGAGTTTCACTAGCTAGCAAAGAAAGAAAAATGCTAAGGCAACAATGGTGTAGCGATTTCGCTACATGTAAGGTTTTCGCGGCTGCATGGAGTAAAAATTGTACGGAGGCCAGAAGCGTCACGATTTCGCGACGGCAATGAGGATGACGTCAACAAGACCAAAAACGTCGCGATTTCGCGACATCTTAGAAGATGACGTCAAAAACCAAAAAGTGTCACGATTTCGCGACAGGGTGAACGAAAAGCCATTGCAAGCCGAAAACGTCGCGATTTCGCGACATCTTTGAAGATGACGTCAGCAAGTTTAAAAAATGTCGCGATATCGCGACAAGTTTCCAGAGAAGCCTCAGCAAGCCAAAAACGTCGCGATATCGCGACATGTAGGATTTTCGCGGTCAACAGCCCTGAAAAAGTCAAACCGAAAGAAATGTCGCGATATCGCGACAGGTAATGTTTTGGCGGGAAAAAGGTCTAAGAGGCATTCAAAGTGACAGGTGTCAAAAAGGCACCAATTATGAAGAATTAACTAGAGTAAGACCTGTAGTTCCCAAAGGACGGTGTTGAGGAAAGATTAGAGAAAAATGTCTGCAGCTGTGAGTCGAAGTTAAAAGGAAAGTTACGAAGCATTGCATTTAAGAAGAGAACGGCTGTTGCAGGGCCGTGATGCTCGCAAGCTGGCGTAAAGAGTAGTTTTTCAGATAATCTCTGCAAACAAGAAATTCTCTCGATGGTTGTGCTTGACTCACAAGAAAGTAACGGGTAGAATAGAAGGATCGACACCGTTTAGAAAAGAGTGCAAAAGAATTAGAAAGAGCAGTTACGTAGATTTTGGAAGAACAAGATAATAGAGCATCGAAACGCGTAGAAGGGTTGTCAGTATATGCAGAGAAAAATACTGTCAATATGTGCAGAATGTGCAGAGAAGAAGGACTATCAGTATATGCAGAGAAAAATATGGTCAGAATGTCAATAAGAAAGCGGCTAAAAGGCGGATCAGGTCAGAGAAGGATTAATGCATTGATCGTAGCCGAAAGTACATGAAAGATTGGAGGGAAACTTGAACCGTTTTAAAAATTGAGCCATTCGAGGAAATCAAGGATATAAGGATCGAACTGGCATAGTGAGACGGTTATTGTGACTGTGTTTTATTGTGCATATCAAAAGTCTCAGTTATGTATGAGAGCTATATGAAAACAACCTTAGAACAAAAACTCGCAATTTTGTTGAATATTCAAGAGAGAGGTTTTAGATAGAAATAGAAGATATTGAGTCTCTAACAAGTCTCTTTATGCTTCGTAAGATAGATTGTTTGAGTGAAAGACCAGGTGAGGGTCTTGTAAAAGAGAAGGCATTTTTATGTCATTATTTTGTTAAAAAACTTGAAATCCAAGTGGGTGCCTGGTAAAGGGGGTTGGTGCTCCTATCTCATTGCGAGCAGATAAATCGGGGGTTGGTGCTCCTTCCAAGTGGGTGCTCGGAGAATTATTTGTAAAGAGAGAATCCTTGCAAAGACTCGGATTTGGATTGAAGTCCAAACAGTCATTATTTGAGGAGTAGCCACATCGGTGAACCTCGTAAAATCCCGTGTTGTGTGATGCTCTTGTGTGATACTTGCATTATCTATTTTTAAGCTTGCACTATTAGTTTTAAAAGTTGCAGATTTAAGTTTTTAAATAGTTACACTGATTCACCCCCCCCCCCTCTCAGTATCATTGTAAGAATATCAATTTCTATATGTCAAGATAGTGAACTTGGTACCTAAGTTGGTTAAGTCATATGCAAGAATATATTTCTTGGTATATCTTATTTAGTGGTTTATAGTAGGATTGGAAACATTTTAGAAAATGATTCATAGCTTGGAGTTGAAATATGAAGAGCAAGCTAACCAACTGAGGATGGTGGAACAACAAATTTGGTAAGCACAACAAGATGCTGAAGTAAAGCTAGCAATGATGAGAACTAAGATGGAGACCTTGGGACAAGTAGAGGAACAATGGGATCAATTAATTGCTTAGCTAAAATTAGACCATGTATCGAGGGAATAGACTCCTAGGAAAAATATGTAGAAGATTGCTCACTAGAACCAACTAATATTTAGCATGATGAGCAGCTAACAAAATTTAAAAAGAAGGAAGTTGAATTGAAGGTTAGGTTTGCTAAATTTGAGCACAAATCACATAACTATGGGTTGTAGTGGTATCTGTTGAGTGGTAATTTTACCCAATTGTAAAACCACACTCACAGTTAAGATTTTGATTAGAAAACCCTCTCTTGCAAAGAAATAGAAATTTCTCCAAGGTTCCTTTTACTTAATGTGTGCATGTATGCTTGTGAAAATATGTCAAATAAGTGCTAGAATACCTTAGTGATTTGCAAGCAACTATTAACAAGGGGCTTGTGTTGGTATTATTTTATTGACATGCTAGTGATTGTTCATGAAACTTAAAAGAAATAAAATGTTATTGGCCCTCATATGACCACGATGTAAAGGCCTTAGTTCTTTTTATCTTGAAGTATTTTAAGTAGATTTTATCTTCTTTTGGTTAAACATATTTTAATCAAGTTTTATCTTATTTAGACTTTGCTTTGAGCATAAAAAAAAGATTAAAATCTATCTTTAAATGTGAATCTTAAATGATGATTGGATTCATTTTAGCTTGCTTTGAACATGAAATAAAATAATGAAATGACTAGCTTTAAAATGTAGAAGCCTTTGAAATGCTACATAAATTACCCCTCTTTAATGAAATTATAATTTTCATAAAGAGACGTTAATTTATTGCTTTAAATACAATGGCCTTTGGAATGCCATATAAATTACCCCTCTTTAATGAAATTGTAATTTTCATAAAGAGAAGTTAATTTATTGCTTTAAAAATGAACATGCAAAGCTTGACATCTGACTTGCTTTCAATATGTGAAATTATACTAAATTCGAAAAACAACTTTGAATAATTTTTATAATTACAAATTTGCTTCAAAACAAAATCAAAGTTGCATCAAATGAAACATTAAAGCTTATTATAGGGCTGTGTGCAACTATTTTTGGGATTTTAATTTTTTTTCAATTTTTTATTTTATTTGCAGAATTTAAAAAAAAAATGAAAAAATGAAAGGTTAGAAAAATAAAAATAAAAATTTGGAATATGAACTAGAATGTGGAAATGACCAAAGAATAACTACTGCAAGCAAATCTAACTTATTGTAAAAAAATGTTGGTTCATGAACATCAAACACAACCAAGTTAAACCTGCATTCACACAATCCAAGATCTGGTTATGACGAAAGTCTAAGAGGTAAAAACATGCATAAAAAATATATGAACAGTGTTATCGTATTAATGTATAAAACACCATTAATATTTCTAAAACATAAACATTAAAACTTGTATTATGTTCAAAAAATTTCTTTTCAAAAATAAAAGAAAACCAGCTCCACAGTAGTTTGGCAACCTTCCAATCTCTCCTTGTGCATCCGCTCCAAAACTTCCAACCCTTGTTATTATGTTTCCATGAAGATTTAAAATTTTGATAAAACCTTTCATTTTCCGCTTTCTCCTCCGTTTGAATTTCCAACGCTTGATTCCCTTTCTGCCCTGGTTTGTTTTCTTTCCCTATGCCAACGTAACCGTCACTTTTAATTAATCCCTTTGGTTTTAAAATCTTGGTAACGTTTATTTTCCATTTGTAACTGCTGCATTCCCTTATTAATTCGAACACTGCGAAAGTTTTAAATAATTTAATCTCTTTTTATATCTTCGCCTGCACTTTATTCTTCATACATTAGAGATATCAAAATTATACATTATAACCACGTGGCACAATAAAGACATCCAGTGGACATCACATTGGTGTCAAGTGTTGACGAAAACTATGCTGCTAGTCTCAAATCCACAGTCTTGGCCCATGTTTATAAAACGTCCTTTGCATTCGATGCAAACATAGCCTCCTTTGTGCTTCACGGTAGAATCATATCACTCTCCAACCCCAAGTGAAATAACCCCAACAGAGTTGCTCTAACCAATCTAAATCAAGCAGTGTTACTGAACCTAGCTCGATCAACATTTATATCCAAATCTGAAGTATGCAGGCCATAACCATAATATTTCATGACCTTGGCCTTATAACGGCCAATGCGCTCTGAACGATGCGAACGGCAGAGACATGCACCGACCGACGAAAATATACTCTAGTCGGGTACGATTATCCATCACAACTGATAAACCTTCGAAAATGTCGCCATAGACACAAAAGAGTAGGTGACCCTCCCCCCGTTGGTCATTATAGAAGGCTTCATCATTCTCCTGAAATCACTGCCAGGGAAGTGCAGTATTCGCTCCCCTTGTACTGAAGACTTTACCGCTTGACTTGGAGAACAAATAACCATAGAAAAATTACGTTCTCTCTCCTTTCCACCGTTGTCGGTGGTCTACCTGTATACTGCGCTATGCCCACGTCGCAGTCCATCGTATTTTAGTCTTTTACGTATCCACCTGACAACCGCTACTCTCCAACATAGCATCCCTTGAATCGCTACAGATAGACCCTTGCCATTTGCTATTTATCTCTTCGCTTTGTTCTTGCAGTGGCCATTAATCGGTATACAGAAACCTTCGATTCGCTTACGCCTCAATAAATACTTGACGTTTGGTCTTATAGGTAATAATGATGTTAATAGCTTTAATTTATGGATAATAATATGCTACGAGCTTGCCTTTTCGATCACCACATATCGAACATAAAACTTTTGAACCTACGACGATCAACCTTTCGAAATACAGCTGGGTATGCGGTGCACTCCTTGGAATTTCGATTCTGGCGGTAATGGTGGCAAATTGACAGCATTCAAAACTAATGACATTGTCCTCGTCGGCTACAATTCCTCTCTAACTTCACAACCACGGGTCTATATCACCGCTGGTCAACTGTCAACTTCTGCCTTAACCTCCATTTCTCGGCATACATGGAGTCATTTCACGTCAGGCATACACATTCTCGTAAACCATCAAGGTAAAGCGGGTGTGAGACGAACTTCCGCAATATTCATTCAAGTTTAGCATATCGTGATGCAAGATCATTAAGGGAATGCAAAAGTCGAACACTACGTGATAAGTATCACAGTCGTATTTCACCCCAATTAGAAGATAAAAATAAAGTTCGTCGCGGTTGGCAACGTCCACATCCACATCTGGTTGCTCGCATCCTACAATGTCGCCACATGCTATCACGCGGGTCCGCTACGTCGACGCCCTCTATTCGCATCACTGTTGTCGATTTGCTGTATAATGTATACCGACGTGTTGAACTTGATTCTCTCGACTTTATGGTTTAGCAAACTCCTATGCGGGTCCCGGTCTATGAATCGTAGCCACGTCGTCACCGGGCTATCCGCTAGATCCTACACATCCGCAATCCTCCATGTTTTATACACCGTCCACGCTGCTCGCCGCTTGAGCCCGTCCATTTCGAATCGTCGCGTCGTCTGTCCACGCGTTATTCACACTCATCTGTCGTGCGTAGGGATCCACGTCAGGTTCCAAAGTGTCCCGACTCTGGCTGTCCCCGTCATCAAAGTTGTCACGATTTTTAATGTGATTCTGGCCGTCTATTCTGGCCCTCATGCAGTCGTCGCCTCGTCACCTGTTCCACTGGTTCCATGTTCGGGTCTGCCTCCCCTTAATAACCTGCCATGACATATAAAAACATAAATTAACATACGTCAACGTAAATCTAGTGAACATAAACCAAATTAGAGCAATGCTTAATTAAATACATCCTAGCGCCGTAACTGAAGAAAGGCGCACTAAATCAAATAAAATATAACGTTGTATGCAATGGAACTGAACCGAATTTTATTTTTATTATTAAAATTAAAATATTAACCTTTTTATATACATATTTATATTTTCACATGTAAATATAATATATATATATATATATATATATATATATATAAATATTTTAACATTTTATTATAGTTTTCTTTTATTATTTACATTTGTTTTATTTACTAATGCATCCACTTAAATGGACTCTCATAGCAAGAGCTTTAAAATGACTTTTTGGATATTCAAAACTACTCTACCCTTGCAAACTTAAGTAGGTCTCATGGAGATCACGTGGAGACTAAACTATTACAAAATGCAAATCAAGCCTAAAAGGGACACATTAGACCAAAACTTCATACAAACAACAAAATTTAAAGGTGGGTCCCTAAATTTGGGGCTAGTTGTGTCATGGCCACAACAGGATCATTACCAGTCCTATACAAAGAGGTTGAAGGGAGAGCCTAAAGCCTTGAAGCTACATATCCAAGAGTTTGGAGGAGTACTTATTATGATGCCTCATCCTCAACACAATTAAAGCCCTTAGGAGTAGCAACACTCCTTGACAAGGATGTCAACCAATCTAGAGGGGAGAGAATATTTAGGCACTAGTTTTGACTTACCACCTTAAACCCAAAAATAGAAATAAGTGCATTAGAATTCAATTACACACACAATGAAGTTTTTATATAATAAATTTGATATCATATGTCTTGGTGTAATAGTTTCATGCAATAATTTGTAATGTTGAGTGAAGTGCTAGTTAATGTACAAACGAGTAATCATTCATTTAGTTGCCATGCATTTTTTCACTTAGTGTAAAATAAAATGAAATGAAAATGCATTACAAATATAATGGAAGTTGGTGAGGTGTCAAGTTGGTAGTTGGGAATAGCTACCTTTCTAGAAGTTTAAATAGACCCCCTTATTCATTTGAGCATGTAGATGCTACATGGTATACATTGTATGCACATATATTATAGATATTGTACATAGAGAGAGGGGATGCTAGAGAGTGCATCCATACAAGAAAATCTATATAGTAGAAATGTATCTTTGTTAATATCAATAACACCATTCAACCATCATCACTATATATTCTTATTGTATATATTTTCATCTAAGTGATATTGCTATTGATCAACATTATGAACTATTTTTATTCATTTATTGTTGTCATAGGAAATCCATATTGGGTCGTCTGGATCTGAACCTAGGCTATCCCATGCAAGACTGGGATGTCTAACTTGAGAGGCAAGTTATCTAACTATTATCCCAAGCCATGTGACTTGTTGTGCTATGCAAGGTCATTAAGTATTATTTTATAGGTCGTATGGACTATATGTTACTACTCTTGTCATTTATTCTTTGTTTCTCCAACTATAGAATACTACCGTCATGCTACACTCTCAACCTTAGATAAGTTTATTTCAAATTGTAGTGTAGTGTGAAGTGTTCTAATTTTAAACTTAATAGGAAGAACATTATTACCAAAGACAATTTTGTATGGTATGAATCTTGTGGTGGTTTTCCATGTAGTGTGATGAGCCCATAGTACTTTTAGAAATCAATTGGTCCAATTGCATTGATGAATCACCTTTGTCTTAGCTAGAATATTCTCCAACTCTTTAATGGTTAAATCAACCTAATTAATAGCCTATGGATGGTATGGAAAATACTTGGATGTCTAATTTGATATTGTTTCATGAGTGAGGCCATCAATTCATATGTAAATTGTGGCCCTTGATATGTGTCTATTTCTTTAGGTACACCAAACTTGGTAAAGATGACTTCATACAATAATTTTATCACCTTCTCATTGCATGCATGTTGTAATGTCGTACCTCTATCCACTTGGTAACATAAATTGTGCACACTAGAATGTATTCATTCTACTATGATGGTGGATCAATGGGACTTACAAAGTCAAGCCTCCATTCCTCAAATAGTTCCAAAGAAACTTGTAGCTATAATGACATTTTATTTGCCCTAAGGGGTTGGCCTATCCATTGGCACTAATCATAATGCTTCACATATTGATGGACATCTCGATGTAGGGAGGTCCAATAATATCATGCTTGTAAAATTTTCAAAGTTGTGCACTTAGCTCCATAGTATACTCATAATAGTTCAATGTGACATGTCCTCAAAATGTTGTAGCTCTCATCCTCACATACACAACATTGTAGAACATGGTTGGATCCTTTCTTGAAAATATTAGTTGCAATCTTGGTATACGTCACACTTTGGTAGATGAGGTATTGTTTTTTCTATGAGAAAAGTGGTTAGGCAAAACTCCTACAAGCAAATAATTAGCAATGTTAGTATATCACAAAGTTTACACAGATACAGTAAATAAGTGCTCATTGGAAAAAATATCTATAACAAAAGAAGATTTTTTGTTATGAGGGATTCTAAAGAGATGTCTACTACCACGTTTTATTTATATAACTTATCAAGTGTGGTGATGTTTAATTATTATAGTAGGAGAATCCACCTAATTATGTGATTATTTCTAACAGGTTTTTCATCAAGTAATGAATCATTGAATGGTTGATATGCATAAAAATAGGGTAGTCCATAATATAGTGTCTAAATTTATTAATTGTGAATACCACTCCAAGGAATTATTCTCAGTGACTATAGTTCAACTCAACTTGATAAAGGATACTACTAATAAAGTAGATAGCATAGCATTGTTGGCCTTCCTTCTATCATGATACAACTCCTAAGGCAATATCACATGCATCAATGTATATTGAAAAATGAGCTCTCAATTAGGACCTCTCAAGACAAGCTAGGGATAATTTTCTTTTAAGTATTTCTAGTGCTTGTTATAATTCTTCTATCCAATTGAACTCTACATCCTTAGCCAATAATACACACAATGGCGTGAAGATCTTACTAAAATCTAAAATAGCAACCTACGTGCCCTAGAAAGCTATGCACCTTCTATTTTAGAGGTGGGATCAAGGAAGAATGGCTTGAATTTTGGTATGGTCATCTTCTACACCCTTTGGCAAAATGTGATGCTAATTCCTTTTGTCATTAACAAATAACATTTTTCATGACTTAATGAAAGATTGTTTTCCTGACATCTCTCCAAGACCTTTTTGAGATTTTTTGTGGCCTGATAAAAAGTATCTTTGTATATAGTTGAGTCATCCATATATATCTCAACACAATAATGTGTGGGATCAAATAATATACTCAAGATGACCCATTAGTTAGCAAGTGCATTACAAAGGCTAAAAGGGAGCACACTTTAGACATATGTCCCCCATGGGCATATAGGGTTTCTAGTACTTGTCAATAAAGGGTAAAGGGATGTTATCCTTCCTGGTGACTTTATTTATTTCTATATAATATGTCACTTTCCATTATTTTTGGGGACTATTACCATGGGGAGACTCATTGCCTATCAGAGATTGCATAAATAAATCCTACTTGCAAGATTTTCTACAACTTTTTTCATTATTTCTCACAACAACAGGTTCATCTATCTTTGAGGTTTTCTAATGGGTGGGCTTCACCCTTGATGTATATAAGATGTGAGAAAACTATGGGATAAATACCTTTCATATCCTAGTAGCATTATGCGAAAGCCTCATGGTTTTCCCATAAGAGCTTAACCAATTCTTCATGTTGTGACAAACTCAATTGGTTATTGATATTCAAGTTTTTACCAAGAAGGATTTATATAGTCTTAACCTTCTCATTTTTATCCCCCATCCTTGAAAGCAATTGTAAAAAATCATTAAAGTAACATGGATATGACAAAAAATTATGGGAAGCATACAAGATTTTGTTGAGACTCAATATTGGTTTATCAATGACAAGTCTTCAAAAGGACAATCATCACTACACTATACAAACTTCCTTATTAGAAACCTAATAAGATCACTTGGCGAGTTAGTGTTTTGGATGATACCTACAAAACAATTAAAGTTAGAAGACAATCAATGGTTAGTATAGGTTTTGTAGCTTCTTTTTCATCCTTGTCCTCATCAATCCAAATAGGGTCCTCTTGTACAATGGGTTACATTGGGGGGTATAGTAAGTTGTTTGACATGTACTATAATATATGGTCATGTTTCCCATCCTACAACCTCTATGTTCTTTAGCTACAATGAACCAATAACAACCTACAATCAACAAATACACCCTACACTTGGTTTGGGATGTAGAACTATGAAGTCCATGAGATAGTCCCCCAAGTTAAAAAAATAACTAAGTATTTAAGGACTCCTTTTGGTTTGATGATGGATTAATACACCATCTAGATAATGATGGTTATACTCCTAAATTATTGTATATTTAAAATATCCATAGTGGATTAAATAATAACATTAATAGGTTAACAAGGATGTTTCTAATCAATGTATTACCAATCCCTATGTCTATTATTGGACTTTTGAGATCATTGTACTTTAGAAGTAAGGCTCTCCCTAACATTAAGTCTTCTAGGTTCTCTACTACATGGAAGGCTTTGGATATCTCCTTTATCATCCTAGAATCTTCAAGCAAAACTCTCTAACCACCTTAGTGTAAATAGGGACATATCATTTCTTGAAAGAGGGGAATTTAAGCATAAGCATTCTTCAATTCACCTAAGGAATTAAAATTCATTTGGAGCTAAGACATACATACTATAGCATAATCTAGGTCACAGTTTCTTTGAGAAGCAACTTATTCCATGGAACTTCTGATCTTACAATATTTTTCATCAAAGCTTTTTGCCTAGGATTATCTTGCACTTGTTCTATTTCTTCCTCTTCTTGTTTAATGAACCCGACATAAGCCTCCCTAAGTGGAGTTATATTTCTTCACATTCTATGAAAAAAATGAAAAATGACAAAAACTTAGTTGTTTTATCTTGGTAGACAAGTTGAGAACCCTTATTATTTGGATTTCATGTTGGTTGGTTTGGTAAAGGTGGTGGTCGAGGAGACTAGTTTATAAAACTCATTTAGGCAGAAGGGTATAAGGGAGAGTTGGAGGCAACTGTGGTTGTTGAGGTTTTGGTTGCTAGATTTGTTAGAAGTGATAGAGAAGGTCGGTTTGTAGAACTTTTTATAGGTAAAAGGGCTTAAGGAAAAGTTGGAGGCAGTTATGGTTGTTGAGGGTTCATTAACCAATTGTGTTAGTAGCTTGATGACCCCCTCCATTGTGGATTTTTCACCTAGATTATTTTAGAGGCCATTGTCATCATTCCATGAGAGGATACCAACTTAGAGTGGCTATGGATAAGGAGAATTTGATAAGAAATCATTTAAAATTTGTATGAATATTAAAATATCCCAAGATACGCTTAGTTATGGATACCACGACTTCTTGTGATCGAAGAAGTATACTTGTTCAAGATCTTCCATATTTTAATTCTGGATGGTTTCCATTTAGGTAAGATAGAACATTTCTCGTTGATATATCATTCTTTACTAGTACTACAAATGGTGGTCTTGTCTAGAGGGCATTCCTAGGGCAAGAGCCTCTTGGTACATTGAGTATAAAAGGATCCAAAGGTTATTATGGATTTTTTCTTGTTTGCAAGGTATCCAATTGTGTTAAGAGAACTCAAGATATCTATCTTAAGGTTCTTGTTAGAAATAGAATCTATTCCATCATTTGGGTTAAGTAAATGTATCTTCCAAGGTACATACTTAGATTACTTTAGGGGCAAGTTATCTAGTTACTTCATGTAATGTAATAAGTGCACAAGTGTCAATGTGCAAGTTGTACATGTGCAAGCTATCCCTTGCACAACTAGATAGAGTGTTGGCCAAGTATCCTATTTTACCTATATAAGGATGGCCTCATAAATATATATATAGTCATAGACATAGAGAGTTGGGGGACATAATGTAGCTTAGTTCTATGTGTGGCACCATCCATTGGTGATGGGTGCAATGTATTTCAGTAGATTTATATTGGAGTGTTCATTTCCTCTATAGCTACATTGTAATATTTTATATCATTTCTATTCATTGCATATTTTATTCATCTAGCATATTTACTTTCTTTTATATTATTCTGCATCTTGTGATTGCTATCTCCTGGTGCTTGCTACATCCAAATATAACAATGGTATCAAAGATATGGTAGATCTAGTTTGTATAGGTCTATAGGAAAGCCACCATTATCATTGAGCTTGATCATTTTGACAAATTGACACGTCGTTGGACCAGCCACTATCAAAAGCCCTTAGAATAATCTAGGTGGTAGAATTAGGGAGAGTCATGAGTTAGGACTGAAAGAAATCTTAGTTCCAGGAAATACTGAGATTGCAATTGACTAGAGTCTTTCCACAAAGTTTGAGAAAAAACTCGTGAAGACCAACACTCAACAATTCAAGCCACTGTATTGATAAATCATTCAGTGAGGATTATCTAGGATATCTAGAATTTGCTAACTAGTGCCTAAAGTTTCTTTTGTTTTTATAAAACTAATTCTCAAAGGATTAGGAATCCTCCTACGATAGAAAGCTAGGAGACTCCAACTTTGCTACCTGAAGTTCAGTGTGCCCTCATAGTGCAAATATTGGTTCCTTGTGCAAGAGAAGAATACTACGGAAGAAAACTTCTTGTGAAGAGTTGTGGTGAAGTTAGGAGATTGAATATCTCCATTGTTGAATCAAAGAACTTCACAAGTTGAAGAACATTCCATAAAAGCCTTGACATAAAAAGGCCATAGTAGCCTTGAAGGAGAAGCCACATAATTCTTGATACCAAAAGGCCATAGGAGCCTTGGTATTGGAAAATGCCACAAAAGCCTTGATACTGAAAAAGGCCATATAAGCCTTGGTATTGAAAAAGGCCATAGAAGCCTTGATAATGAAAAATACCATAGAAGCCTTAGCACTAAAAAATACCATAGAATATTTTATCTTGAAGAAGAATTTGAAGAGGATATGTGATTCAGAATGAGACTAAAATATTTTAGTACTAATACTTTGTTGTAGGGAAAGAAGATTCAGTGAGTTGGGAAACTTCCTACAAGAAATTTAGGAAGGGTATCTTATTCAAAATCAATTTAGCACTTGAAGAAATATCAAAGAGATCAAAATATCTCATTGTAGAACTTCCAGTCAAGGAAGGAGAAAGATAATAAGGACTAGGCGAGTCTTGCTCGAATCTAGAATCAGTAGAATCAGGTATCTAGAAGTAGATCTCATCACCAACACTTCTAGGAGCAAAAGGTTGAAGAAAAGACCTCAAGGAATACCATTAGAAGATATCATATCAGATAATTTGAGGTCTTATCAAGCATCCATAAAAAGGCTAGGAGACCCTTATTGAAGATATTCTCAAAGGAGAACTCATTGGATAAATCCACTATCAAGGAGAAGCCTCTGATAGTGAAGGACTTGGGACAATTATCGCTATCTGACAAGCCCAAGAGAAGAAGAATTTGGTAAGGAGTGTCAAATCCTTGAAGAAGAATTTGGCAAGGAGTGCCAAATCTTAGAAGAAGATCCTGCTTGAAGTCAAAAATTGACAAGACGACTTGAAGATAAAAGAAGCTCACCAAATATTGAAGATTTGAAGATTACCTCTCACAGTAAGAAGGTATCACTTCAGAGATAAAGACTTCTCCAAATCTACAGTAGAAGTACGAGAACAAAAGAGGGGAACAATCCATCAAATCCTAGGGTCATAAAAGAAAGGTTGAGACCATCATTTGGTGAATAAGGAGCTATTCAATATAGTCTACAAAGAGCTACAAGGAAATTCTCATAGCAGCAACTTGGTGATTATAGACACCAAGATCTATATCCTCTATAGAAGTGATAAAAGAGCTACAAAAAAAAAGGTATGTAACTTTCTAGTGCAAGTAGGTTCATTGATTCATTTACCTATCATATTTGTTAGAAGCACCTAAATTTAGGTTAAAGTTGCAAATAGAAAATTTGGGTACACTCTTCGAAAGTGAAAAAAGAAAAATGTTTTTTTAAGGTTCATTTGCACTTTTATTAGGAGTTGATTAGATTTCAAAATTGTTTCTATCAACTACCTATTATCTATTTTGAAAAAATAAAAATAAGACTAAGTCCTACAATAATAGTTGTAGTGAAATTGCAAAATAACTCTTAAAAGATTAATTTTAGGTTATTCTTGATTACTTGTAAATTCTTAGTGCATTAATTTGAGAATTGATTTGAGTGATAACGTGTAATATCATTGCATTAAAAGTGAAAGACTTGTACTATTATACTACTCTCAAAATTGTTAGTCTCACAATGACACTGAGAGGGGGGTGAATCAGTGTGGCTCTTTAAAACTTAAAAACTTCAACTCTTAAAGCCAAAACAATGAAAACTTAAAACCACATAAAGCAAATATAACAAGAGAGCATCACACAACACAAGATGTACCGAGGTTCACCATTTTTGGCTACTCCTCAAAAATTGACTGTTTGGACTCCCATCCAAATCCAGCCTTTGCAAAATACCAATTTTACAATCAATTTACCAGCACCCACTGGAAGGAGCACCAACCCATGATTTATCTGCACCAATAGAAAGGAGCACCAACCCCTAATTTATCTGCACCAACAGAAAGGAGCACCAACCCCTGATTTACTAGCACCAACTGGAAGGAGCACCAACCCCTAATTTACCAGCACCAACTGGAAGGAGCACCAACCCCTAATTTATCTGCACCAACAGAAAGGAGCACCAACCCCTGATTTACCAACACCAAATGGAAGGAGCACCAACCCCTGATTTACCAGCACCAACTGGAAGGAGCACCAACCCCTGATTTATCTGCACCAATAGAAAGGAGCACCAACCCCTGATTCCAAGCACCAACTTGGACTTTTTGAAGCTAGAATATTGACATAAAAATGCCTTCACTTTTACAAGACCCTGACTGGTCTATTGCTTACTCAACATCACCCACAATTCACAAAACACACATCCTTCTCGCTTGCCTCTCGCTCTCCTCTCGCGCTCCTCTCGCACACTTCACCAAATAAATTCCCCAACTAAAATTCTCCAAGCAACGCTCCTTTTATAACCATATTGTCTCTTTGTAACTCCAGTTGTAACTCCTTTCATTTCTCATACGCCACTTGTCAATTGTAACGCCTTCTATATGTAACTCCTTTTGTATATATAGAGTAGGCATTTCATCAAACACGTTACATGCAAAGAATTGACACCATATTCTCCTACCATGACTATTCATCTTCTCGGTCATGACTGTTCGTCTTCTCCTTGCATGACTGTTCGTTTTCTCTTTGCATGTCTGTTCTTTTTCTCTTTGCATGTCTGTTCGTTTTCTCCTTGCATGACTGTTCATTTTCTATTTTAATGACTGTTCATTTTCTCCTTCCATGACTGTTCATTTTCTCCACCATGACTATTCATTTTCTCCTTCCACGACTGTTCGTTTTCTATTTTAACGACTGTTCATTTTCTCCTTCCACGACTGTTCGTTTTCTATTTTAACGATTGTTCATTTTCTTTCCACGTGTAACGTCCATATTAAATATTCCTTATGGGTCCACGTCACTCTATAGTCTTTAGTTTCACCATCCTGGTATTCATGTTGCGATATCGTGACACTTTTGTTTCTCTGACTGCCTAGCCCTTTCGAGTCACGAAAATGTGACATGTCACGATATCGTGACACTTTTCTTTCTCTACCTTTCTCCTTGCTTTGGCCCATGAAAATACAACATGTCACAAAATCATGACACTTTCTCCTCCGTACTCTTCCTCTTTACTTTTGTCGTGATATCGTGACACTTCTACCTTCTTACTTTCTCTCTCCTCCTTTAGTCGCAAAAATGTGACATGTCGCGATATCGTGACACTTTTTCTCTTTCTCTCTTTCTTGCAATATGTCACGAAATCGTGACACTTTTTCTTTCATACAATCTCTCTTGCAATATGTCACGAAATCGTGACACTTTTTCTTTCGGACTCTCTTGCAATATGTCGTGAAATCGCGACACTTTTTCTTTCGTACAGTCTCTCTTGCAATATGTCACGAAATCACGACACTTTTTCTACTTGCCATTCTCTCTTCCAACATGTCACGAAATCGTGACACTTTTTCTTTCGTACTCTCTCTCTTGCAATATGTCGCGAAATCGTGACACTTTTTCTACTTGCCTTTTTCTCTTCCAACATGTCGCGAAATCGTGACACTTTTTCTACTTGCGTTTTCTCTTCGAACATGTCGCGAAATCGCGATAGTTTTTCCTACTTGCGCTTTCTCTTCGAACATGTCACGAAATCGTGACAGTTTTTCTTGCTTGCGCTTTCTCTTCGAACATGTCGCGAAATCATGACAGTTTTTCTTTCTTCTCAACATGTCGCGATATCGCGACAGTTTTTCTTGCTTGCGCTTTCTCTTCGAACATGTCGTGAAATCGTGACAGTTTTTCTCTTGCACTTTCTCTTCAACATGTCGCGATATCATGACAGTTTTTCTTTCTTGCTCAACATGTCGTGATATCGTGATAGTTTTTCTTTCTTGCTCAACATGTCGCGATATCGCGATAATTTTCTTCCTTGTGATTTTCTTTTGATTTTTAGCATATGGGCCACTTCGATCTTCTTGGAAAATCACTCGTACATACTTCGAAGAACCTCTTAACTCCTATCCACTGCATCAACCGATCTCTGTCAGATCGTGTTGACAACAATGACAATATTGTTGCTGCACCTTGCTCAACAATCTCCCCCTTTGGAATTGTTGGCAACACACGTGCAATTTTCTTGTAATTCTTCTCCCCCTTTGACAATAATACCAAAGGGCTGCTGTAGACTCCCCCTGAGTCCATGCACAACATTCTCAGGCACAAATTATTACAATTAGCAAAAATTACAAACATGAGCAAAAAGATAATCAAATATATAAATGCTCCCCCTGAGAATGTGGTCCCGATAGCTAGTCAATTCTTGGGAAACGTGACCACTCCCAATTTATTGTGAAGATACTCAAAGACTTCCTTGGGCAACGGTTTTGTGAAGATATCCGCTACTTGCTCTATTGTTGGAGCAAAATCCAACTTAACCTCACCTTCCGCAACTTTCTCCTGCGTACAACACGTTGTCGCTGCAATATATTTTGCCTCTGCTGTGGATAAGGAAATTGACTCTTGTTTCTTACTGTTCCACACGACCAACCTGTCTCCAAGATAGAATGCACCTCCACTGGTACTCTTTCTGTCATAAAGTCTTCTTGGATAAGAACTCTAATCTTTGCTCATCATATTAGAATTCTTGTTGTACCTTGCTTTTACTTATTTAGTATAGTATGATCAACACTCAACTCTCAGCTGCACAAAAGTTACTCCCAAATAAAAAATGATCGACTCTCCAGGCAACCTGCATGTAATTTCTTTAGCTTTTTGACTGCCATCTCCTCCGTGACTGACGACTTTGCCTCGCATCAGTTGTGCAGCTCAATGTCTCTGGTTTCTAATGGCTGCCATGAATGTTTTCATCACCTACGCAGGTATTGACAGTGGACCATTACATCTAGCGTTGGAACCTCAATCTGTGCGCAGTCATCAACACTCGGTATTCTGCTTCTTGCTAGGGCATATGTCAGGGCTACTCAATGTCTTAGGCGAACATTCTTCACGCGATTCCAGGGAGCATTTCTCCTCACTGTGATCAAGGGAATCCTCGGGCAATATCTCGCATTTCTCAAATAATGCAAGACTTTCTTAGGTGCATAGGCATCTTGTCCTCCTTGGCGCTTCACCACCTGGGCGCTATTCTCTCAACGTCTCTGCCTTGCATGTGCCACTTGGCACTCTTGACCAACTGGGTGCTAGTACCACTGTTTGCTTTGACTCTGGCATCTCTTTGATAATGGCTACTTCTTTAGAGAAAATTGATGCTCTCTTATACCAAACGATGTGTTGTATTTTTGGTTAAGAACCTCACGCCTTCCACCTACACGTTGGCAGTAATTTTCATAACGATCATGAAGAGCTTTACCATAGTCCTCCCTTGATATTGGTAGATGAATTGAGACGTACTCACAACATGGATTCTATTTTATCTATAGATTGGGAATGTTACAGTCTTCAAAACCAGCACCTGCCAGCTTATGCTTCCATGACACGTCGACTTGTGCTTGCATGTTCTATCTCAGATAACGCCTATCAGCTACTGCATCAAAAACCTAGTTGTTCACCATGTTGTTCTGCTGAAGCACATCAGTTTGACACTATCTCCACAAACATCTACATGAACTGAAACACATTTTGACAACTATACGACAACTCCCCCTGACTACTTTCCTTTCATCCTTAGATAACCACACAACATAGGAGCATTAAAATAAAACTTTAAGATTGCTCCCCCTGAGGATGTGCTACCTGGAGCTGCTTAGTGCAATAGAGGAGTAGTCTCCTTCAGTCCAAGGAGACACGATTTCCTCTCTTCTTTCTTTCTCCAAGCTTTCTTGAACTTGGGCTTGAGTTTTTCAACTGCATCCCTATTTTGAACCTTTTCATGAACTTGAACATTTCTCTTGGGTGGTTGTCTCTTGTGCATCCTTGATGGATGATTATTTTCCTTTCTTTGATGCACATGCTTTCTTCCTTTTCTGTGTTGCATTCTTTTTGTTTGATGAAATCTACTGTCTTGCCTTAGATTAGATACAACAGTTCTTGGACAAAACCTTGCTATGTGCCCATGACCATTACATTTGAAACATTGCATATGGTGTTCAATCAGAATAACAGATGTATTTCTACCAAAGCATAACTCTTTGATCTATTATTCAATCCACAATAAATTGCCTTGTGACCATAATGGTTGCATCTAAAACAATAGCCATTAAAAGCATTATTATGAATAGAGTGAGAGTGATAGAACCTCTTTTGTTGTGGTTGCTTTGTTGTAGATCTCCTTTGAGATTTTCTTCCTTTTGAAGATTCAGCTTCAAGCTTTTCTTGCTTTGATCCTTCAGCAGTGGACTTCTTCTTCTCTGCAGATTTAGAAGATGAAGGTTGTTCAACTTCACATCCAAGACCAAGCTTACACATGGGGCTTCTTTGTTGCCTTATCATTTTATCTAGCAACTCTGTGCTCTTCTCAAATTTGAGATTTGTATTGGCCTCTTCTAGTTGTTTCCTCAATAAAACAATCTCCTCTTCTTGTTTGCAACAAACAATCTCTTTCTCATTGATCTATGACCAGAGAGTTTCTTCAATCCTTTTGGACTCTTCTACTTGCAGCTTTAGATCACTAAAAACTTTGTTAGATTCCTCTTCACGTTTGCTACATACATCGACTTTATCATCCAGGTGTGACTTCAAGGCTTCTTCTATTTTCTTGGCTTTATGAATTTGTAAGAAGAGATCTTCGATCTTATCCCCATATTCTTCCAACTTCTTGGACAATCTTCTGTTCTTTTTCCTTTCTATATTCAACTCTTCAAGTGCAGTGATCAACTCACCTTCTAGATATACTTCAGCCTCAAGGTTTTCATCACATACTTCAGAATTCACTTCTTCAACCTTTTCTAGTTCAATTTTCTCTTCCATAGGAACTGAAACTGACTGAGATGCCTTATTGGAGGAGGATCTATTCTTCTTACCCATTGCATACTAATCCAAGATCAACCCTAGCTGATTTAGCTTGACAAGGAAAACTGGCTCTGATACCAATTGTTAGTCTCACAATGACACTGAGAGGGGGGGTGAATCAGTGTGGCTCTTTAAAACTTAAAAACTTCAACTCTTAAAGCCAAAACAATGAAAACTTAAAACCACATAAAGCAAATATAACAAGAGAGCATCACACAACACAAGATGTACCGAGGTTCACCAATTTTGGCTACTCCTCAAAAATTGACTATTTGGACTCCCATCCAAATCTAGCCTTTGCAAAATACCAATTTTACAATCAATTTACCAGCACCCACTGGAAGGAGCACCAACCCCTGATTTATCTGCACCAACAGAAAGGAGCACCAACCCCTGATTTATCTGCACCAACAAAAAGGAGCACCAACCCCTGATTTACAGCACCAACAGGAAGGAGCACCAACCCCTAATTTACCAACACCAACTAGAAGGAGCACCAACCCCTGATTTATCTGCACCAACAGAAAGGAGCACCAACCCCTGATTTACCAGCACCAACTGGAAGGAGCACCAACCCCTCCCAAGGACCAACCCCGATTTACACCAACAAAAAGGAGCACCAACCCCTGATTCCAAGCACCAACTTGGACTTTTCGAAGCTAGAAGATTGACATAAAAATGCCTTCACTTTTACAAGACCCTGACTGGTCTATTGCTTACTCAACATCGCCCATAATTCACAAGACACACATCCTTCTCGCTCGTCTCTCGCTCTCCTCTTGCGCTCCTCTCGTGCACTTCACCGAGTAAATTCCCCAACTAAAATTCTCCAAGCAACGCTCCTTTTATAACCATATTGTCTCTTTGTAACTCCAGTTGTAACTCCTTTCATTTCTCATACGCCACTTGTCAATTGTAATGCCTTCTTTATGTAACTCCTTTTGTATATATAGAGTAGGCATTTCGTCAAACACGTTACATGCAAAGAATTGACACCATATTCTCCTACCATGATTGTTCGTCTTCTCGGTCATGACTGTTCGTCTTCTCCTTGCATGACTGTTCGTTTTCTCTTTGCATGTCTGTTCTTTTTCTCTTTGCATGTCTGTTCGTTTTCTCCCTGCATGACTATTCATTTTCTATTTTAACGACTGTTCATTTTCTCCTTCCATGACTGTTCGTTTTCTCCACCACGACTGTTCATTTTCTCCTTCCACGACTATTCATTTTCTATTTTAATGACTGTTCGTTTTCTCCTTCCATGACTATTCATTTTCTATTTTAACGACTGTTCATTTTCTTTCCACATGTAACATCCATATTAAATATTCCTTATGGGTCCACGTCACTCTACAGTCTTTAGTTTCACCATCCTAGTATTCATGTCGCGATATCGCGACACTTTTGTTTCTCTAACTGCTTGGCCTTTTCGAGTCATGAAAATGTGACATGTCATGATATCATGACACTTTTCTTTCTCTGCCTTTCTCCTTGCTTTGGCCCACAAAAATACATGTCACGATATCGTGACACTTTTGCCTCCGTACTCTTCCTCTTTACTTTTGTCGTGATATCGCGACACTTCTACCTTCTTACTTTCTCTCTCCTCCTTTAGTCGCAAAAATGTGACATGTCACGATATCGTGACACTTTTTCTTTCTCTCTCTTTCTTGCAATATGTCGCGATATCGTGACACTTTTTCTTCCATACAATCTCTCTTGCAATATGTCACGAAATCGTGACACTTTTTCTTTCGGACTCTCTCTCTTGCAATATGTCGTGAAATCGTGACACTTTTTCTTCCGTACAATCTCTCTTGCAATATGTCACGAAATCGTGACACTTTTTCTACTTGCCTTTTTCTCTTCCAACATGTCGCGAAATTGTGACACTTTTTCTTCCGTACTATCTCTCTTGCAATATGTCATGAAATCATGACACTTTTTCTACTTGCCTTTTTCTCTTCCAACATGTCGTGAAATCGTGACACTTTTTCTACTTGCCTTTTTCTCTTCCAACATGTCGCGAAATCGTGACAGTTTTTCTTGCTTGCACTTTCTCTTCGAACATGTCGCGAAATCGTGATAGTTTTTCTTGCTTGCGCTTTCTCTTCGAACATGTCGTGAAATTGCGACAGTTTTTCTTTCTTCTCAACATGTCGCGATATCGTGACAATTTTTCCTGCTTGTGCTTTCTCTTCGAACATGTCGCGAAATCGTGACAGTTTTTCTTTCTTGCTCAACATGTCGCGATATCGCGATAGTTTTTCTTTCTTGCTCAACATGTCGCGATATCACGACAGTTTTCTTCCTTGTGATTTTCTTTTGATTTTTAGCATATGGGCCACTTCGATCTTTTGGAAAATCATTGTACATACTCTGAAGAACCTCTTAACTCCTGTTTACTGCATCAACCGATCTGTCTGTCTGACTGTGTTGACAACAATGACAATACTGTTGGTGCACCTTGCTCAACAAAAATAAATTAGTTTTATGTTCTTGAAGGGCACAAAATCTGATTTGTATCAAGTGTCTAAAGACACTATTGAAACACAAAAATATGCAACTCATAGTGGCCAAAAGAAGCCACCCAAAAATGTTAGAATCCTCCAAACTTAGAGAAGAACACAACTAACCAAAAACAAAAATAGAAGCTTCAGATATTACGACTTGGTGAGTCTCAAATTCAAAGAGCATTACAATATTGAATGCAAGAAAAGAAAGTGCAGAAAAATGCATAAAAATGCATAAAAATCTTCCATCTAATGTTATCTAAAAGCTTGGAATTGTTATCTAGGTGTCCAAGCAAAAAGGTGAAGGTGTCTACTCATAAAAAGATAACCTCAAAACCCTATATTGCAGGAGAAAAATCTGCCATAAAACCAGAATTTCTAATTTGAAATTAGAGTGCAAATGGAAGGTGCATTAAAGGATGTCCATGTACATAATATAGTACATTTATAACACCATTTTAATCTAGTTTTCTACAGCCCAAAATCATATTTGTGTGTGCCCCAAAAAGGCATAATATACACAGGAAAAAGCAACCAAGAAAGGGCCGAACGTAAACACTCTCTCCAAGCAATAGGAGCTACTCAAATGGTAAAATCTTAGATGGTCGAACCTGTAAAAGACAAAGCATAAGGGAATATCAAGCAATGTATAAAGCAAACGGACGTCAAAGAAAAGGAGCACTCTTATAAAATCAAGCTACGAAGCATATCTACCATAAGTGGAAGCTAACAATGGAGTGAAGCATCAAGGAGTCCTCATCCAAGCGTTGCCATTCGAACTCCATTCAAGAGCCACCAAAGCCACTCCATATCTCCACCAAAGCGTCGCCATATCTCCACCACAACTCAACCATTAACTTTTCTTGGCTGGAGATATTTTAGCATCTACGTAAAACAATAAGGATCAAGGTGGAAAATACATTGGAAGGTCTTAAAGTAAGCGTTGATAAAGAAGGGCATGCAACTGCTACTTGTCATCTTATGAAATATCCTCTATAACGCTCACAAAGAAGGCATTACATTTCTTGGTGCCCATACTTCAAATAGTGGAGTTACGTACAACTTGACATATGTTATAGCAAAGAAGCTTTTGGACGTTGAGGAAGGAGCGTTTCTTAGACTACGCTCAAGAGAGAATCAAACCATTTCAAAGGTGACATTTGTCACACACAGTGAAGTGATTTCGACACCTCCACCAACCAAGTTGAAGTTTCCATGAGTGTGCATATTATTATGTCGTGACACTTGTCACTCATCTTATCTCATATTAAAGATGCATTGGACCTTGGAAATAAAGCGCAACAGTTGAAAATGATACGAGTAGCAGTTTGGAAGCTACTCGGTAGATCGACGATAGATTCTTAGTAGCAATTCAGGAACTACTCAATAGATCAACAATAGATGCTCGACAATAGTTTGGGTGCAATTTGGCAGAGCAACAGTAGATGCTCGGCACCAGTTTAGGTGTAATTTTGCAGGGATCCGAAGCAAGTCAAGTACAGTTGAAAAGACTCTCAATCAACAACATTTACAAAGAGCATTAAAGCCTTGGGGAATTCATGCTCAAGAGGGAGAGTTTACTGCCATATTCACCCGACATCATAAAGGTACAAAGCCTTAATTTCTCATCCAATTCTCTTTCAGTTTTAAATGGAGTTATAAGGTTATAAGATAAGGTTGATATATTAATTAAAATCAATCTTTGTTTGAAAGCAAAACTTAGGGAAATTAATATAATATTTGCAAAAATATAACCTAGGAGAAATAAGGAATTCTACTTGGAATTAAACCATTTAATGGTTGTAAATATTAATGTGTTCTAGTTTTCCAAATTTGGGAGTGATAAGGGTTACAAATTCAAACTAGTCTTTTGGAAATTAGAAAATACTTGAAAAATTCCTAAGGGTTTCAAAAGGGGTTATTAAAATATTTTATCAAAGTTGAAAATTTATATTCTTGTCTCAAAAAAATTCTCTTTAGGGACAAAAGAAATCCAACATTAAAACCTCTTCAAAAATTGAAAAGTGCTTAGTTCAATAGGAGTATTAAGGAGCTAAAAAGTTGATTTTTGATCCTTACAAAACTTGTACAAAATCAACCAAAAATTGAACTATATCTTACAAAAGCACTATATCATACTCCAACAAACATTAGGGAGTCATAAGGGATTCTACAAAACTTGATAATAATATCCATCAAAATTTGTCAAGTTGTGAAGATATAAGCTTTCTTCAAAAACCTAAAATTAGGTGTTCATACTCTCATTACTAGGGAGACATAAGGAAGCCTACAAGACTAATAAAGGTTTTATCAAATCAAGCTTATATACTTCAATTAAGGAGCACATATCCTAAGACTAGGGAGCTATATAAGAATGTCTACTTATACCAATAAATGCTTTAGAAAGGAAAAAGTCAACCATAAAACTTGGAATCATGAATCTACTCATGAAATTAGAAGGAATGTTAGATCTAGATTCAAAAGTAATCCATAGTGAATCTTTAGAAGATAATTTTGATACTATGGAATGTTATCTTCAAACTCGTCTCAATGAAGCAATTGATAATGGAAAAAGTGATATTTTACTTTCCTTAGACTTTGCAAGCATATTATACATGGCACTGCTCACATATAAACACTACAAGATAGAAAATAAAGAACAAAAAGGATTGATAGAATTACTCAAAAAGAAGTCAGAACTTGATGAATCATATCTAGAAAAGTTTTTCAATCCTCATATAGCATCAACACTTCTTATTCTACTAACTCAAAATCTTATCATGATGTCTTAAGTAGTTGTTCAGAAACTTTTGTACATATTAAATATAGAAAAGGAAAATCTTCATAAGAACCAGGTAGCAGCTCGACCTCCTAAGAACACAAAAACCAGAATCAAAGCCAAAGCCAAAGATGAATAAGAAAACGCAGTAGATAAAGGAGGGATACAATGTAAAGTCAATTGAAAGAAGAAGCCTCGGCTCCAAATTACTCTACATCATATGAAGACACAAATTACCTAATGAACCTGAACACAAAGAATGCAGAGGAAGAAGACAAATTTCAGGAATAAGAAGAAGATCCATATTAAAGACTAAAGTCTTCAATACCCAAATAATGTATAACATGGGGATGTTAGAAATAGAGTATATTCCATCATTTAGATTATGTAAATGTATCTTCCAAGGTACATACTTAGATTACTTTAGGGTCAAGTTATATAGTTACTTCATGCAATGTAATAAGTGCACAAGTGTCAATATGCAAGTTGTACATGTGCAAGTTGTCCCTTGCACAGCTAGATAGAGTGTTGGCCAAGTATCCTATTTTACCTATATAAGGATGGCCTCATCATTATAGATATATATAGAGTCATAGATATAGAGAGTCGGGGGACATAGTTTAGCTTAGTTATGTGTGTGGCACCATCTATTGTGAGGGGTGCAATGTTATATTAGAGTGTTCATTTCCTCTATAGCTACATTGTAATATTTTATATCATTTCTGTTCATTGCATATTTCAATCATATAGCAGATTTACTTTCTTTCATATTATTCTACATCTTGTGATTGTTATCTCCCAGTGCTTGCTACATCAAAAGCTAACAGTTCTCAAGCAAATTTCCAATATCTATCTTGGTAAGGATCCCTATAAGTCTTGTTGAATGGACTTCTAATTTTTGGCCCCTTGATCTCCTCATCTATGATTAGTTTTAGCACAACTCACAAATCTCCTCAAAATTTAGTTGGGAGACATCTCCTCCTCCCATCAGATTCAACACATCCAAACATTCATCTAAAACCCCTCTCAAGAATATGAACTTTAGATATTCGAGGTCAAGTTTACATTTAATTGATTTCTAGAGATTAAGCTAAAATCTCTCCACATAGTCCTCTAATATTTCTTCTTATTGAATTATACAAAATATTTCATCTTTTGTATCGAAAGTCCTACAACAATTCTAATATTTTTTCAAGAACTTCTATCTCATTTGGTCCCAAGTTGTGATGGTATTACCACCCAAAATTATGAACCATCTTAGAGTCACACCTTTCAAGATCATAGAGAATAGTTTTATTAGCATCATTGAAGTAGTCATAACTTCTACATATGATGTCAAACTAGAACACGAATGTACCTAAGTCTTTAGTTGTCATCTCATGGAAGTTAGAAAGGATGGATGGCAAAAAAAAATTCATGGAAGTTACCCCTTCTGGTGCCTAAATGAGAAGCAAATATTGGTCGAGCCAATTCCTCATCTTCTTAGTGCCTACCAATCATATAAGCCCAGGGAATCCAATACAGACAAGTAAAACTAACTCAAGGTGTCCTACAAAATGAGGATTTTTCCTTAGGATTATAGTGGGTGTGTTCTTCCTATGTTAGTTGTGGGATATAATTTCCTTTCAATATAATTCTCCCTATAGCAATACTACTTCCTATTGCAAAAAATTATTCTATTGCAAGAAGTTGTCCACTAAGCCTTTTGGCTATAGAAAATTGTTCTATGGCAGAATGTTTAAGATTGTTTGTTTCAAATGGTCTTTCTTATTTGACACAAATATGACAAACCTCCTTCATATGTCTTAGATTTTGGGAATTGTAGAAAGAATCTTTCTTGGGAGTCTCTCCTCAAATTTATTCATCCTTAGATTTTATCACCAAGAAAATTAGAAACTTACTACTTTTAGCCCTGATACCATTTACCTTGCAAACGCATTGATATTGTTCCCAACAATGATGCCAAATGGTATGGACCCACATTATTCTTTATCAATCTAGGGTCATAGGCTTTTACATAGTGTCAGCAAGATATATGCACGCACATCCAAGAGGTTTAGTTTCCATGAAGTCGAGTGTTAGTTTCTAGAGGAGTTTTGCTGAGACTTTTGGTGGATCTTGCTTTACTCACATAAATGTAATGTAAACTAACTGGAAATGACAATTGAACTAGAAAAGGAAATATATGTACTTATATGAAGTGGTTCGCTACAAAGAATGAAACTTGGCATTTAGTCCTATAACTACAAAAAGAAATCAAATTATATTGTGAAGTAGAACAATATTGAAAGTAAACGTAAATAAATCTTGTAAGAATAAAATGAATTGAAATAGAATCTATGCCTATGCTTGCTAAAATTATTGATGAGAATAAAAATAAATATGTGGAAAATGAAAATAGCAATGTTACAAGAAGGAAACTAATTTTGCTTGCAAAACCAAAAGCTAAGTTACGTTTGCACAAAGAACAACTAAACTACAATTGAGAAAAGAAACCTATATTTTAACTACATAAATAAACTGAAGATAAATTAAACAATAAGTTATATCTTTGGAACGAAGTAGATAACACTTGTTGTAATGAAATAATTGTTGAAATAAGACTAAACTATTTGAATAAACCAGAGAATGAAATGACCAAAAATAAAGATAAACTTAACATAAACTACCAAGAATACAAAATTAAATTGCATCAAATAGAAACTTAAAGGATAAACAACAAACTATAATGCTACAAAAGGCATAATGAAAAACAAAATTGTGAAAATAATATAAAGCATACATAATTGTCAATGGAAAGTAATTGCAAAACACAACATGAAAAGAGAATCTAGGAGGAAATCTTTGATACTTACTTGGCCATAGTGGACCCTTACTCAACGAGTAAGTCATGGACCTTCCTTGGAGAGCGTTACAAAACTTAAATTATTCAAAGTTGATTTCCATTTATATGAATGAAAGTTACAAAAATGAAAAATTTGTTTTGACCTACCTAATATCCACTATCTTTGTTAACTTTATTACATACATAGAGAGTGTGGCTTTATACACATCCATGATGTCTAAAGTTGTTAGATACGTTCAACATGAAGACAAACATTGTTATTTGTGCAGGTAAATGACAATGTGGCATAAAAATTTACTAATATAGTGTTTGTCTTGTTTGGTTAGATAAACTGACTATTGTGGTCCCATGTAAAATCAATGGTCAAATATTCATCAAGTTTCATTGCCAATTGCGCATTGGATGGATATGTTTTTGGGTAACAATTGTGCGTCCAACTCACCATAGAATCTTCCCTTTGATTTGTAGTGTGTCTATTTCAAGTCATATGCTTGGATTGCTCGTGATAATTGGAGGCTGACAAAATTTATCTCCTTTATCCACGCATACAACTACATTGGTGACATCAATAGGAATAAAGTTTTAGTTGTCATTCCACACCATCTACATCCGCATGAGGCCCTTTACAACAACTCCAGGTCGATTTTGTAGCAAACTCTTCTGCAACACAAAGGTTAAAGAAATTTGCAATAGAAACACGACGACCTTCGCCACAAACATAACGATCCAAGTATTTATCCAAGAGCACTTAGTTCCAAAAACATATAAAATTTCTAATATTAGTAGTAAAATATCTGTTAAGCAACAATTATAATTTATGTGACAAAATACAGGAAATATGGATAAAACGTATTAAAGAGACAATTTAGCAAGTTTTGGCCTATTTAAAAGTGACATAAACAACCCATCACTTGCCATGTGAACTACGTATGCCATTAATCTCTCATCAATGTCTAAGTATGGATGTTTATGAATCCTTAAACACAACCATTGTATAAAGTCTTTCAATTGTCATAACTAAGTAGCAATAGAATGCAATATAATTTGTTTTTCTATCTTATGTTTGATAATAGTCTAGAAGGTATTGCAATAATGCTATGACCTCCTAGATCATGAAAATTGTATTGCATTATGTGAGCACTCTTTTATTGGTGATTGACACAGAATAGTTTAAAACATACAACAATCTTGCTTTGCATGAAAGGATTTCTTTTATGACACCTAATGGATCTAGCTATCGCTTACTTACATTGCTCTACTTTGTCATGCTCATGGGCATGATACAAAGGACAAATGATATTGGATGAGATGAGTATTGTAGTTCTTTGGTATACTTTTCTTAATTGATTGAAAAGGATGAGAAGCTATGATGATCAAACCACTACCATGGATCCTACTAGTCTTTGCTTTACAAACTATCAATAGAATGCATTGTTGTCATACATCATCCAAAAAATAGGAAAAGTTGACCAAAGACTTGGGTGTCTTATGTTGATATTTTAACAACTCCTACACCACTTGCCTAAGAAGGTCCAAGGTATGTTAATGGTCAATGAGTGTTGACCCAAACATTGGTATAAAGCCTTCCTATTCTGATAATGGCAAGTGTACTTTGATTTCTAGAAGGACAAAGGTAATTATATGAGGCTATCCTTACCTGGCCCTCATGTTTATGTATAGCCTACCATTTTTATATAGCCCAATCAATATAGCTAGAGAATTTAAAAATAAATAAATAAATGATACATATTTTCAAAACCTTTCAAAATTAATAAAAATTGCTACAAACATTAAGCATAAGCATAGCAGAAAGTTGCTTGCATGGTGCAAGGCACCAAATTCAAATTCTAGGGTTGCTTGGCTGGCTTAAAAACCTTTTGACTAATTTGTTTTATTTCCTCTAAATAGGTAATCCACTGCATAAAAATGTGAGGACCGCATAAGCTCAACTTTTGCATGAAATGGTAGAAACTTGATTTGTTGTCTACCAAGATCAATAGTAGTGGCAACAAAAGTAAATGAGTGGTTGTCTTTGACCAAAATGATTGTTATTTGAATAGTATTATGTTGTGTTGTCTCTCCCTTTACCTTTGTAACAAGTATCAGTATGACTAACTATGTATATTGGATTTAAGGAGAACTAGCGAGGAGCCATGTGTTAGAAATAGTTTATATTCCATCATTTGGGTTATGTAAATGTATCTTCAAAGGTACATACTTAGGACATTAGATTACTTTAGGGGGAAGTTATCTAGTTACTTCATGCAATGTAATAAATGCACAAGTGTCCATGTGCAAGTTGTAAATGTGCAAGGTGTCACTTGTACAACTAGATAGAGTGTTGGCCAAGTATCCTATTTTACCTATATAAGGAAGGCCTCATTGTTAGTATAGACAAGCAAGGGGAGTGTCGGTGACACAGTAGCTTAGGGATCTTAGTAGGTAGTTCAGTTCTATGTGGATCACCATCCATTGGTGATGGATGCAATGTAGTCCAGTAGCTATATTGATGGAGTGCTCATTTCCTCCATAGCTACATTGTATTCATTTATATATCATTTATGTTTATTGCATATCTCAGTCATCTTGCAGATTTACTTTCTTTAATATTATTCTGCATCTCGTGATTATTATCTCCTTTGGATATTGTATCAAAAGCTAACAGTGGTATCAGAGCTACGGTAGATCTAGTCTGTGTAGGTCTACAGGAAAATCACCATCATTATTGAGCCTGAGTGTTTTGTCAACCTGACGCGCCATTGGACCAATCACTGTCAAAAGTTCTCAGAAGAATCTAGGTGATAGAATCGGGGAGAGTCACAAGTGAGGACTGAAGGATATCTCAGTCCCATAAAATACTGAGATTGCATTTGACTTGAGTCTTTCCACAGAGTTATAGGAAAACTCGTGAAGACCAAGACTCAACACTCAATCCACTAGATTGATAGAGCATCTAGTGAAGATCCAAGATATCTAGAATTTTCTAACTATTTCCTAAAGTTTCTTTTGTTGTAGATAACTAATTCTCAGAGGATTGGTACTCCTCCTATGATAGAAAGCTAGGAGACTCCAACTTCATTGCCCGAAGGTCGATGTGCCCTCATAGTGTAGAGATTAGTTTCTTGTGCAGGAGAAGAACACTATGGAAGAAGACTTCTGAAGAAAAGGTGTGGTGAAGCTAGGAGACTGAAGATCTCCATTGTAGATTGAAAAGGCCATAGTAGCCTTGAAGAACAGGCCATAGAAGCCTATATACAAAAAGGCCATAGTAGCCTTGAAGAACAGGCCATAGAAGCCTGATACAAAAGGCCATAGTAGCCTTGAAGAAAAGGCCATAGAAGCCTTGAAAAAGCCAGAAGTCTTGATATTGAAAAGGCCATAGAAGCCTTGATATTGAAAAGGCCATAGAAGCCTTGATATTGAAAAAGGCCACAAGAGCCTTAATACTGAAAAAGGCCATAGAAGCCTTGATCCTGAAAAGGAATTTGAAAGGAATATCTGATTCAGAAGTAGATTAAGATTTTAGTATTAACATATTTATTGCAGGGAAAGAAGATTCAGTGAGTTGGGAAACTTCCTACAAAATAGTTAGGAAGGGTATCTTCTTTAGAATCAATTCAACACCTGAAGCAAAGGAGATCAGGAGAAGATCTCATTGAAGGACTTCTAGACTTGGAAGAAGGACTAGGAGAGTCCTACTCGAATCCAGAAGTAATAGAATCAAAGATCCAGGAGTAGATCACATCACCAACACTTCCAGGAGTAGAAGGTTGAAGAGGTCTCAAGTGAAGACCATCAGAAGTTGCAAGATCAAAGACCTTAGAAAGGTCTCATCGAGCATCCAAAAAAAGGCTAGGAAAGCCTTACTAAAGAAATCATCAAAGGAGATCTCATTGGAGAAATCCACTACCAAGGAGAAGCCCCTGATAGTGAAGAACTTGGGACAATTGTCGCCATCCGACAACAAGCCCAAGAGAAGGAGAATTTGGCAAGGAGTGCCAAATTGTAGAAGAAGAATCCAGTGAAAGACCTCAAGATATTCAGAATATTGAGAGGAAGATCCTACTTGAAGTCAGAATTTGACAAGAAGACTTGAAGATAGAAGAAGCTCATCAAATCTAGGAGATTTGAAGATTACCTCTCATAGCAAGAAGGCACCACTTCAGAGATAGAGACTTCTCCAAATATATAGTGGAAGGAGAATATTACAAGAGGAGAACAAGCCACCAAATCCTAGGCTCATAAAAGAAAGTTTGAGACCATCATTTGGTGAAGAAGGGGTTGTTCAAGAATAGTCTACAAAGAGCTGCAAAACCCTACTCGGAGCAGCAACTTGGTGATCTTAGGCACCAAGATCTACATCCTCTATAGAAGTGGAAGAAGGAGCTATAGAATATTTAAAAAAGGTATGCAACTACTGGTGCTAACTAAGTCATTAATTAAGATTCATTTGAGCACCTTATCTGGATTAAAGTTGCATAAAGAAAAGTAGATTACAGTCTTCAAAAGTGCAAATAGAAAGAGGTTCATTTGCACATTAATTAGGAGTTGATTAGATTTTAGAATTATATCTATCAACTACCTATCATCTACTTAGAAAATAGAAAAGAAGACTAAGTCCTACAATATTAGTTGTAGTGAATTTGCAGAATAACTTCTAAAGATTCATTTTAGGTTATTCTTGAATAGTTGTAGTAGATTAATTAAAGTGCATTATCTTGAGAGTTAAATTGGAGTGATAAGGTGAAATTCTTAGTGCATTAAAAAAGGGTCTATTAGATTTATTATGCACTAGTATACTACTCTCAAAAGAAAATTAGCTTTTGTGTTCTTGAAGGGCACAAAATCTGATTTGTATCAAGTGTCTAAAGACACTATTGAAGCACTAAAATCTGCAACTTGTAGTGGCCAAAAGAAGCCACCCAAAAAAGGTTAGAATCCTCCAAAACTTGGAGAAGAACCTAAAACAGAAATAGAAGCTTCATTGAGACTTGGTGAGTCTCAGATCCAAAGCATTACAAGAGTGAATGCAAGAAAAGAAAATGCAGAAAATTGCATAAACTAAAAGCTTCTATCTACTGTTGTCTAAAGCTTGGATTTAATATAAAAGTGTCCAAGCAAAAAGGGAAGGTGTCTACTCATAAAAGACAACCTCAAAACCCTTGTATTGCAGGAAGAGAAATCTGCCATAAAACCAGAAATTTATATCTAAAATAAGAGTGCAAAAGAAGGAGGCTAATGTACAATCTATAGTACATTTTATTGCACCATTTTAAATCTAGTTTTTTACAGTCCAAGAGCAGATTTGGACGTGTCTCCAAAAGGCACAATATCAATAGGAAAAGCAGCCAACGTAAGCACTCTTCTTCCCAAGCAATAGCAGCCACTCGAAGGGCGCACCTTGGATGGACGAACCTGCAAAACAAAGCCCATAAGAGGCCATCGTCAAAGCTACGTAAAGGAGTGCACATTCACTGATGGACAACAACGTGAGATGGACAACAACGTGAGATGGATAGCAAAGTGGGATGAACAACATCTACACTACGAAGAAAAAAGGCGTCTACTCCTACCAACATAAGGTGAACAACAATATGGACAACATCTAAAAGGCATCTATCTCTACCAAGGAGAAACGAACAACATCTACTCTACAAAGACGTACAAGTTTCAATACATTGGAAGCATTAAAGGAAAAGGAGCAACTATCTTGGTGAAGATCATCCACCAAATGAAGCATCAAATTTGCTACTCAAGCTCCATAGCGCCTCATCAATCCACCTACAGAAAACAAGGTTGCTTGCTACTCAAGAAACGTAGCAAAGCAAAGGAATGGCAAACTAAAATACCTAAGGAGTTATAATCTCCTTGGAAGGCGTTACGGTCTACATGCAGAGAGAGTGAATGCCACTTGGCATCTATCTTCCAAGAGCAAGCGTTACAAGAACGTTGCCTCTCAAATGCCCAAGCATTCGAACTTCATTCCAATTCTCAAGCGTTACTAAGAAGATTCGACTCTCAACGTTACTAGAAGCTTTTCTCGCTTACTAGAAGCTTCGACTCTCAAGCGTTACTAGAAGCTTCAACTCTCAAGCGCTACTAGAAGCTACGACTCTCAATGGATGAGCAGAGTGGTGACACTTGTTATCCACAAGTCCCACATGAAGGAGCAAGCGTTACAAAGTGACCAACAGTAAGGAGTTACGTAGAAGGGTGCCCATACGTAATGGATGTGACACGTGTCACCAAGCTGAGTTTACTCCTCCAATAAAAGTGCCCAAAGTCTAAATATTACAACAAGTAGAGAGTGAGTGAAAATGCAATCAAAGCCAATCAGCACAATGTGGAAGGAAGGAAGAAGGAGCATTTAAGACTCCAAGTTTTTTGAAGGTCAAATCTTCCATATTCAGCAACGTATACATTCTAGCATTAAATACGTCTACCTCCATTGATTCTAGTGCCCAAGGGAACCATATCATCACTGTTATATTCAATCAAAGGGAGCACCGAAGAGTGGGGAGTCTAACATCAAAAAGGTAAGGGTGAAATCCCATTTTATTATTGCTTTCAACTTTGGAGATATAAGGGTTATAAACTAAGGTATAAAATTTAGTTTAGTGAAAGCAAAGCTATAGGGGATAACTTACCAAATTAAAATAATATTTGCATCTCAACCTAGGAGAAATAAGGAATTCAACTTGGATTAATTTCTTTGATATTTTGCAAATATTATTAATTTTCTAATTTTCCAAACTTTGGAGTGATAAGGGTTACAACATCAAACTAGGTCTTTGGAAATTAGAAATTGAAACCTAAGGGTCATAAAAGAGGTTATTAAATATTTATTGTTAAAGTTGGAAATTATATTTTTTCTTGTCTTTAAATTTCTCAAAAAGGACAAAAGGATTCCAACATTAAAACCTCTTGAAAATTGGAAAAGTGCTTAGTTCAATTAGGAGAAATAAGGTGTTAGATAAATTGATTTTTGATTGTACAAAATCAATCATAAAATTGAACTTTATCTTTACAAAAAGCACTATATCATACTCCAAAAACATTAAGGAGTTATTTGGCATTTTACAAAACTTGATCAAAGGTAATCAAGTTGGGAAGATATAAGCTTTCTTCAAAACCTAAAATTAGGTGTTCATACTCTCATTACTAGGGAGACATAAGGAAGCCTACAAATCTAAAGGTTTCATCAAATCAAGCTTATATACTTCAATTAAGGAGCACATATTCTAAGACTAAGAATGTCTACTTCTCCTCAAATGAGTTAAGGAAAGCAAAAATGAATGCCATAAAACTTGGTCAATCAATGAATCTTCTCATGAAATAGATGAGAATAGGGTAGATCTAGCTTCAAAAATAATCCATAGTGAAGTAAAGATAATTTTATACTTTGGAATGCTATCTTCCAAGTACTCTAAACTTCCAATAAGCAATTGAAACAACATGACTTAGACTATTACAAGGATATGGATACATGTAACTCCAAAAATCAATTGAAATATTACTACAAAAAGTAATTGATGTTCCTAGAAAAACTTATTCAATCCTCATGTCAATAAAATCTAATAACTCAAAATCTTATCATGATCCTTAACTATTGATCAATAACTTCTTATTATGAATCAAGATGGAATAAAAGAACCATGTTCAACAAGAACGGAGGAGCTCAACCTCCTATGAGACACAACATCAACAATCAAAGGAAATGAAGAAGAAGAAAACATAAAGTTGGATAGAAAGATAAGAGGAGGAATACAATGCAAAGATAATCTAATGAAAGAAGAGCTCAGCTTCAACTACAAGTTACTCTACATCAAATGAAGATACAAATTAGTGTAAACTGAATACAAAATACAGAAAAGGAAGAATACAAAGCTCAAGAAGAAGATGAAGATCCATATTGAAGACTAAAAGTCTCCAATACCCAAATAATGTAATACAGGGGGTGTTAGAAATAGTTTATATTCCATCATTTGGGTTATGTAAATGTATCTTCAAAGGTACATACTTAGGACATTAGATTACTTTAGGGGGAAGTTATCTAGTTACTTCATGCAATGTAATAAATGCACAAGTGTCCATGTGCAAGTTGTAAATGTGCAAGGTGTCACTTGTACAACTAGATAGAGTGTTGGCCAAGTATCCTATTTTGCCTATATAAGGAAGGCCTCATTGTTAGTATAGATAAGCAAGGGGAGTGTCGGTGACACAGTAGCTTAGGGATCTTAGTAGGTAGTTCAGTTCTGTGTGGATCACCATCCATTGGTGATGGATGTAATGTAGTCCAGTAGCTATATTGATGGAGTGCTCATTTCCTCCATAGCTACATTGTATTCATTTATATATCATTTATGTTTATTGCATATCTCAATCATCTTGCAGATTTACTTTCTTTAATATTATTTTGCATCTCGTGATTATTATCTCCTTTGGATATTGTATCAAAAGCTAACACCATGAGTGGCAGCTAGTACCTTTAATGACATGTGATTACATTTGTTTCATAGTTTACTTCATGATTGATAAGTTTAATTGCTATTATAGATGTGGCGGATGAAATAGAAATGTTAATTATTTATTTGGAAATGGTTACATAACCCACTCTATATGATATATTGACATTGATGCACTTCTACATATTTGTGTTTGCATTATATAAATGCTATATCATGGTGTATGGCTTGACTTGCGTTCTCATGCAATGAATTGGCATAATGCTCTATACATACTGCATTTCATATACTTGGCATGAGGATATTGCCTATGGCCCAAATGGGATGGATTAGACCATGGTATCATCCTGGTAGGCGGGAGTATTTATCTATGCAAGTAATCTTTTCGACAGCAAAGGAAAGTGAATTGAGGAAAATTCCTAACTATTTGCAATATACTTAACTTCATATTATACAGTCTCATCGTTTATGTCATCAGTATACAGAGGTTATATATGAAGCCCAGCATGGACAATGAGCCAAGGTTATTTGGGCCATAGGCAATATTCATGGTGTATGGCTTGACTTGCGTTCTCATGCAATGAATTGGCATAATGCTCTATACATACTGCATTTCATATACTTGGCATGAGGATATTGCCTATGGCCCAAATGGGATGGATTAGACCATGGTATCATCCTGGTAGGTGGGAGTATTTATCTATGCAAGTAATCTTTTCGACAGCAAAGGAAAGTGAATTGAGGAAAATTCCTAACTATTTGCAAACTTGTATGATCATTGGACCTTGGCTCATTGTCCATGCTGGGCTTCATATATAACCTCTGTATACTGATGACATAAATGATGAGACTGTATAATATGAAGTTAAGTATATCATGATCTTTACATGTTTTGTGAATATACCTTCTTGCAATTTATTACGAGAAGTTGAATGATGATCTATGTTTAATCAGTTGTTATGTTTATGATTCTAAAAATGTAGTTCGATCAAGGATTGGCTGGCATACGCTCTTTCAAATGCATAGCATGGGTGTGTTGTAAGCAATAACATGGGTTGCCAAAGTGTAGGAATAAACCAATTCCATGACCCACCTTCCCTAAAGGCTGGAATCAAGCAATCACCACAGTATATTTGAAGACTAATGATAGGAAAAATTCACACATGGAATGTCTTCAGATTTATCCCACATCTCATATAATTAAAGGAAAATACAACTCCACAACAACATTTTAGTAAGCATGCATTAGTCATCCATTCCACATCTGCATTAAAAGTTTTCTGCAATTCTCATAAATAAATTAGCAGCAGTAAAGAGGGGCATAAAAGATACTTTGATATGAGTGTTGCTATTTTTTTTGATACAAATGTCCTTGAATAAGAGGGTAGAAATACCACATAAAATAATTATAGTCCTTGTATCTTGTGATTCGATATTCCCTTAAAAACTACACAGGTTCCAGTGGCATCCGAATCAATCCATACCTTATAAACATAAATCTTACAATGTAAGCCCAAATAAATTAAAATGTACATTCTAAATATTTCATGCAAAGAGTGCATTAAGTAGCTCTTAAATCATTATTGTTTCCTGGTTAATGATTGCAGTTAAGACCTTTAACTTTAGGTTCCACAAGGACACAAGAATCACAATGTAATCCAGAGTTTTTGCATGCTATTATACATAAAAGAATAAACAATATAGTCCTGCCTATCTGGAAACTCTTCTGATCTTGAAGTGAACATTTTTCACATTCTTGTATGTAGATGAATTTAGAAAAAACACATGAACATGCCAATTTCAGGATGAACACCTCACTTTCGTAGCAGTGAGTAAGCCTCTCTGCAAACACCACACAAGCCAAGGAATGACAAATTTCCTTCGCTCATGCTATTTTCAAAATGCCAGTTAAAACAAAGCTACTACACAAGTGTACTTCTAGATAAACATAGAACAACTCTGTTTGTTCTGCAGGCATAGATTGGCCTTTACATGATCGTCTCAGCAATAAAGTGTCTCTGCCCTAGAGCCTGCAATTATCAGAGCATTCAAACCAACCAAACAAAGTTTAAAATTTGACACAACATGACTTTTATAAATACATACATATTCATACAGCGTATTGAGTTAAGATACCATGAAGAAATTCAACTGAGTGTTGATACAGATGACACATAATCTGGTGTCTTGAAACAGTTGCATTTTTTGTTGATATTGATTTCTCTACCCACAAACAATACCTGCCTCTGCACAATTCGCATCATCTTGTCTCTGCAGCCAAAATAACAGACACAAGCATACTATCAGTAAAACATGGACACCCACACTCTTTAGTCTTGACATTATAGTTTAGCACTGCACTGATTCTATACAGCCAACACTCTTTATGGTATTTGACTTACCAATACACAAGAAAACTAGTACATAAATTTAAACACATATTATGGATTGTATCAGGACTGGTTTTACTGCTTCTAAACATATAAAATTTATAAGCCCAAGACTGAAGAGAAACACAATATATAAGAACGACGCTAAAATTATAAATAATTCACAAAAGAAAAAGAAAAAGAAAAAGAAGGAGAAGAAAAAATGCAATGAGAAATTGTCTTGCTTGATTTAACCTGGCTAACAATATTATCGCAGATGATAGATCCTTGTTACATCCCAAACGATATTGACTAAGATATAATGTCCCAAGAAATCCAAGCATGATGATGCCTACTAACTGACATTATAGTTTGGTTAATGACAGTAACCATAATTAAATACTAGTTAGAGTTGGTCACAAGCTGCAATGGTTTGGATGGTATTGACAAGCAAAACAAGATCAGAGAAAACTATAGATAAGTCTACGAGGATTCAATCGATCATCAATCACTGCTGCACTTTCTTTCATTTGGGGTGGGTTTTTCCATAGCTTTAGGATCTGTGGGGGATTCCTAATGATGATCTTCATTTGCCGGAAACAATAGGTTGCTCTAATGTAGCGCTCAATTTGCTCCTATTAGTTGGTTATGCATTTGGTTTTGTTTATACCTCGTGAGCTTGGAGGTAATTGTCAGGTGAAAGTAGCTGTTGCATGCAAAATCAAAGTCAGATTCCAATATTGCTGAAATGATATTGACAATTAGAAATTTATTAAGGAAAAGATGAAAGCTATTTCCAACCTGTGAAAAAATAAGCACACGTGTTGCACTGGCAAAAGATCTAAATCACGGTTTATTTGGCTCTATTTCCCAATCTTACTTGGTCAAGATGTTAGCACATCATAGAAATAGATTGGAGTTTGTCAATAAAATTTGTACTTCATTGTGTCCTATAAAGAATAGAAATTATTATTATTGCCCCACAAGTTGGAACAAATCTGATCTATGAGATCAAAGAAGTTGCAGGATGGTATACCTGTTGCAAACTGGCAAAAAATCTGCACAAAAACAGCTGAATGCATACTTCCCTTCACAGACTGTTTCCCTAACATGTACCATGTTATTGATATAGTTGAATGCATACTTCAGGATCCCTTCAACACTCTTAGTCTTGATGTCTCAATTCAATATGATTCTTCCCCTTTGCCAAAAACAGCTTTCCTCGTTATTAATAACTTGAGGGTGTGTATCCTTTGAGTGCAATGTTACCAAGTGGTGTAACATCTCTTTCCAATAAGGACACCTATGCACATTAAAGTTATATAATCTGCAAACAAAATTTGTTCAATTAATCCATAATATTTGCTCATACTGTGTTTAGGACTTGTCAAGTGGAAGAAAACAACAATGTTCACCAGTGCTCATACTGCATTCAGGTTGAGTCCTTTATGAAGATTGAATTGCAGAAGTGGGTTCAAGGTGGTTTTTAGTTTTTCAACTTCATTAACATGCTTTATAAAGGTTTTCTTCTCTGACTGGGGAAAATTTTTCACATTTTAATATGCTCCTTTTTCCCAATAGCATACAACACCATCCAAATGATGCTATTGAACCAAGTTTTTTAGATTGCATGAAGGGCATATTCAAGCCCTTTTTCCAGTTGACCAAATTACTACTCCATCACATGCATAAGTGGGTTGTACAGTAGCCTATAAACTAGATTCAAAAGTCCTTTTGACTTCTAGGAATTCTTTAGATTGGATGCCAGTTTGCCTTGAGCTGGCAAAAGGTCTCAGACCTATTGCAGTTGATGATTACATGTTTCAAAATGGTATCTTTTCCATGATAATGAAGAAAAAACAAGGAAGAAATTCCAAAGAGTACCAAATCTAGCATGGTAATAAGCAGTCCAACTTGCGTTTCACTTGAAGCAGAAATTAGGCTCCTACTTGCAAAACATTGGTCTCCAGCCTCTAGCAGAGTGATTTTTCTCTTGCTCTAGCTCCCAAAAGTTGTAGCAGCAGAGAAAAAAATCAAATGAGAAGAAAAGAGTAATTTAAGGATTTCCTGAGAAATGGTTATCACTTCTTGAGAAATTTACGAGCAGACCAAAATAGAAGGAAAGGCACAAACAATCATTTCCATTCTTGTTCAGTTAGCCTGTTTTAGAATGCAATCACCCCTTGTATCTAGTAAAACAGATTAACATAATGCATTAAATCCAACAAGTTCAATATTAAGTCGTCTGTGGAATCATTCATATCCCCACTATCCTTCAATAAATTCACCTAAGAACTCCCATCTCATCAAAATCATGCTCTCCTTTTGCAGCCATATCTCCAAGTTACTTTATTTCAAAGCACTTATTATGATCCCCTAGGTCCCCATTCTAAGCCAAAATACAAAGTCTAAGGAAAAAGAAACATTCAACTTCATTTCCTCTAAAACAACTCCCTCAGATCAGACATTATTACATATCTCCTATTTGCACTATTGTTATTTTGCTCACTTTGGCGTAACCTAGTGAGTGGATACATAATACACATCTGGACTGGAAAATAATGATTGGCAGATCTGTTTCACATTCAACTCTTGGGAACAATATAAAATCCTGTTGTGAAGGCACCTTTTAAGGGAAATTTATGTGTGGCAGTGACATGTCTGCATCCGTCTTCACCAAGACAATTGCGAGAATGTGCAAAGTGCAAGGGCCTTCAAATATGTGGCTCAATATCTCATCCCCCATTGCCAAGGAGATTACAACACTAAAATTTCATAGTTTAAAAAAATTACTAGCAAATAATTTTTCAGCTATTGAGAACTACAGTTAGTTGTAGCCCAATTTTCATAGACATAAGCTTATACAAGGTAAACAATTCATTAATTTAGTTAATGCCATTCATGCTAGTAATCCAGGAAAGAATGGTATCTTATCTCTAAAAATTTACCTTGGAAGTTCCACAAATGATTGTTCCCATATGCCTCTAGTCTATACCATGAGACATTGTTCCCTGAAACACATGGGTAAATTTGTGAGCTGCCAAAGGAACTACAAACAAAATTCACGAGAATTGTGAAATGTCCTTGTCTCTTGTTTTATTGTTTGTTTACTTGTATGTAGCTTTAAAATTAAATTTGATAAAAGTCAATTTTTTAAACTATAATACAGTATAATAGATATTACTATTATCTATACATGCCATAAGCATATACTATTGTGGACATTTTCAATTAATTAATTGTAAATTAACCAATCAAGTTGTATGATTTTTAACATGTAACTTTTCCTAATGTAGAAAATAAATATTTTATAATTAGAAAAAAAATATATATCATGAATAAAATGTTTTATCAACATATCATTGGCCTTCATAAATAAAAAAAGTTGGAGAATTGCTAACACAAATCAGCAGGAGAAGGAACAACCTTCTCAAAGATATTAAAGATCATATGATATGATTTGAATAATTGTACTTCCATATTTGAGGTCCCATAGACCATATTTGGGTCTCGTGGACGTAATTAAAATCTTTCATTCATTCATTCATAAATAAAATAGCCTTCGTAATATCATCTCAATTTTAAAATATAATTAAAATATTTATCTCCACAAATATTGGCATATCTTACATACATGCAAATACTAGGCTTGAAAATTCTCTCACTACCAAAAGAAGCCTAATCATGCGAAGACTTGACAAGTTTGAATTAACTTGATTAAAAATAACCAGTCAAAATGTTATATTACAAAAAATTACTTTACTTAAACATGAAAGTTACAATTTATATGATAATATTGAATTTACATGTAAAATTATGCAAATCCTATGTTAACATTTATGTCATTATCCAACAGAATACCTAATTAAATACAAACTTTATGACTTACAGTAATTTTGATTAATGTAACATATTGCATTATAAATAGCTCTGTGTACTAGCTACTATGTGCCCTTTGATAGTTTGTGTTATTTTGTAATGTTAATCAAACTATTGTAGAGAAAGTGAAAATACATATTTAACACATCAAATTGTGTCGAAGGAATTTAAGGAACACAAGGATTGATATGATGTCCTTTGACACCAAAGTTCTTCACTAACAATGAAATAGTATCCAACTGATGTACAATTGAATGTGAGTGAAGGTATAAATACCCACTATGATATTGTACACGAATCCCACTAATAGTCAAATTAACATATTATTGGCTCATAATATAATACATGGATCACCCCATCAAGGTGAACATGAGTCATGCCCCAAATAATAGTGTATCACAAGTACAAAGTCATTTGTGGCTGAAAGTCAAAGATTAGCTTTCAGCATTGCATGATAGAAGATCAGAACAATGTTTAGAGTATGTACATGATACATACAAATACATCGAGATTCTGTTACAAAGATGATTGGCCTTTTGCAACACTTCTAAATAATGATGGGTTTTAGGAGCTTTGTACCCATGTAGGTTGGTGATGTTGGCCTTTTGCAACACTTCTATTTAAGTAGCACACTTGTCAACTCGGGCATTTGGGCAGTGCACTAGAAAACATGGATGTCGAAGCTAAAGCTCACTACACATATGGTTGTTTGTTTGTTGATCTTGCAAGTCAATTAAGATTAGGAGCATTGTGATCAGGAAATAGTCTACTGCTTTATTGTCCTCATTCAAGATTAGCAGATAGAATTGTTGCAAGTAAGTCATACATTTCATGTTCTGCAAATTATCCAATTGTCTTGCATATATAGAGCCAAAAGGCTTGTGATCTAAGTGAATAACAGTCTCCTTGATCAGAATGTAGTGTCATCATTGATTCACAACTTACACAAAGGGCAGATTATATGATACGATATAATACTATATATTAATGGTAATATGTGAAATGATAAAACATCTATCATATCACACAATATTATATCATATGACATGACCTTTATAATTATATTATCACATAACTATCTCCTCATTTACCCTTGTTGACCTTAAACAACTATACAATATAAATGGCGACAATGTGAGAGTTGTGAGAGGCATAGGGATCAATATCCCTCATCTTCATCAATCCATTCACTGGTGTGCACCCCCTTTTGTCTTGGGGAGATGGCCCTCTATGAAAAATTGTTTTGTAAACCTCATTTGTACTTGTGTCACCAATGATTTGCCACCAAAAATAGGTTAAGCTATTTTTTTTCATAGGCCTACTTTAAGGAGGGAGATGAGCATCATTTTAAATTGTTGAGAGAAAAGTCATCAAGTTCTGTAACGGGCACGTTGATTCCATCTATTATTAGAAGCATAGACCTCAATCAAAACTCACATATCAAGCCATCCAATGCATCACAAAATGTCAAAGGTAGATTCAGGAATAGTTTTAGGATCTAGAAATTCTATGTATGATTTTCAGGGCCTATAGGACCCACCACAAGAAACACAAAGGCGTACCTGAGCCCATTGAAAATACAAAGATGCAAGGAGGACATCCCCCAACCGTCCCCCTATGAGGACGGCTGGGGAACGTCCCTATCACATCCACCCATCCTCGTCCTTCAAGGGATGCATATCCTGGGGTGTCCAAGCCCAAGGATGCACCCCATGTAACTAAGGAATTTCTGCATAAAGGGGCAAGTGACAACGATTCATGTATTATGTTACATTGTGATCTAACAATATGTCAATATGAAATTGTGGGGGGCTTTTATATCCACACTCCCACATTCATTTTTACAAGTTAAGATTGTGTTCAATCTTCTTTTTGGGTTCCTTAAATTCCATGCAGTTTTTTGGGAAATGTGTAGATTTCATTTGTTCCTCTCCAAGAATCGAGAATTTCTACATAAAGGAGTCTATCTCATAGTTTGCAAATTTGAGGCATACGATATTTTCTTAGTCTTACAATCCTTTTTAGTTATAGTATCATCTATGTTTCCATGTTTAATTAATGAAAATCTCTTTAAATGATCCTCCTAGCCTTCTTGATAAGAGGGTAATTAATCAAGCAGTCAAGATGATGTTTATCAACAATACATTTAGATCACTGGGGTCACTCCATCTCAACCTTTTAGTCCTAAGTTGGTCTTCTACACTAAACAGTTCATGAGGATTGAGAATGGCATTATTACTCATTCTGATTACGTCCAAGGACATTGTACACAGAGCCTTAGGATTCCTCTTGGTCAACTTGGAGCATGCTCACATCATTTGCGAGTGGAGACAGACCACCATATCACTTGAGAGGATAAACTATGTCATCTTTACTTTATTCTGGAGGTGGAGACTAAACAACATTTCATTTACACATATCCTATTTAATATGAGATTTGAGGGAGATACTATTGCTTGCATAGAGACTAAGGTGGATCACTTGCCACCATTTTCAGTATTCCTGACCAAAGATGCTTGGCTCTATACCTCAGACAATCTATCAATGTTTGGAGTTAGTTATTAAAGGGCAAATGGACTGCTACTCAACAAATCACCTCATTCTTTCACTCTCTCTCTTCTCAATAGGCAAGTGTTCATTTGAAGCTACAACTCTCCAAAATGATAATGACAGATTTGTGTGCCCGTCTCTATATAGGAGTGGCTGGTAGGGCTTCAGTTCTTTCTTCTTGCTTGTGACAGGATAGGACTGTAGTACTCTGATATCAGTTTTCAGCCACATGTACCAAAGAGTTGTAGACAAAAGCAACTTACCAAAATCCTGTCCTATTCTATTGGTTCCACAGCCATGGATGCTAGAAGAGTCTTGACAGGTTAAACTCCATGTCCTCCCAAGATTATCCAATCAGGCCCTCTTAGTCCTAGTCAGTCTCCTAGAAGCATCATTAGATCCTGTTGGCCCTTTTGGGATAGCTGGTGATGACAACAATTGTGCTTCTACTTTACATCCCACTATAGATTAAAGTCGGCAATAGGATCCACTAGAACTCCTTTCTATCTCTATTGTAGCTCGACTTCTAGCTCTGTCTTCATCATTACTTTTAGCTTGTTAGGGTTTATCCATTTTAGGTAACCCTCAAGGTTGTAATTTTATGCCATACAATTATTCCACTTTAGTGTAGTTTCCACTAGATTCTTTGCTCTAGTTTAGCTTATTTTCATAGTACTTTTTGGTTACTCTAGTGCATTGTAAAGGTTCTTTTCAATAGGCCCATTGGCATGCTTTGGCTATTTGTGGACATTAATCATGAGATGTGGAGGTACTCTGAAATAGAGATTAACACAACATAGAAAGGAGAAAATTTACAAAAAAAAACGAAATTACACAAAAAGTCTCCAATAAACACTCCATCAATGTTCAAATTTGTACACTCTACTTCAATACGATGCCCTACACTTATATATATATATACACAACAGGATGTCTCAAGAGTCTCTTGGTCTAGACAGTAGTTCTAAGCAAGACAGATCATAAGAACTGACTGATGATAATGTCCTACAATTTTGATTGTATATAACAATTTTGGAATGTTATTTTGTTATATGATGAAGGTTTGATGTTGTAAAATCAGCCAATCAATGAATATGGCTTGATTACGTAGAAAATGCACTAGAAGACAAAACAATCGTCATGTTGTTAAGAGGCTGATTAGTCAGACGTCTGGTTAGTTAGACATCTAACAGATTGTAATTAGACATCTAAAGCAAGTAGTTAAGGGGAAAATAGTTGGACGGTTGGAGCAAGTAGTTGCAATAACTACTTTGCCCTCCTATATATACCCCCCATTCATTTTGTATGGATATATGTATCTACTTGTTCATAATGCAAAACTGTTGTGTGAAGTACTTGTTCTGCGTGTGATGTGGTGAAGATTTTCGGTTGTGTTGCAGATTGTGTTGCAGGATTGTCTTGACAGGTTGTGTTGCAGGTTGTGTTCATCTTAGAAGACGAGACATGTTATTTTTGTGATTGCAGGTGCAGAAGACTGGAGGACGAAACCCTTAGACGTCTAGCCTTGTCGTCTGACCTACCCATCAGACGACCAGTCTATCCGTCTAGCCGACGAGCCAACTACCCAGACGTCTAGACCCTTAGACCAGACGTCTGACCCCTAAGCCGTCTAGCCCTGCATCTCAGACGTCTAACCTCTGAAGCTTGACGTCTAACCTGACGTCTAACCTAGCCGACTGACGTGTGGACGAAGTTGACCCTAGATGTCTACCCTGAACCTCCTTGACGTCTAAGTCCCAGACGTGTAAACTAGACATCTAGCCCTTGACGTCTAGTCCTTGCACTCAGACGTCTGATCCTTCTGACGTCTAGACCCAATACATTGTAGAGTGAATTGCATATGCTTAACTATTAGTCCTTCCTAATCATCATCATTCCCTCATCCCGAGAATGTACTCACCCCTATCTACATTTGGTGTCGTTGCCTAAATCGAACTTAGAGTCAAGAGGCACAAGTGATAAGGCTAAGAGGTGAATGACTGATTCTAGGTTGCAAGGAAGGAGTCAAATACCAGTAAGAAGAAGTGCACGACTGGCGAACCTAAGAACACAAGAGTCAACAGAAGTCTCTCACCCGAAAGTGGAGAGAGTATGGAATCCTGAAGAAGAAGAAAATCCAAGTATTGAAACATTGTTGGTGACTACAGAAAACGATGAGCAAATAGTTGAGGAAGATCCCATAATTGAAGAGTGGACGGTGACACCAGAACCAATGAGAAGGAGTTGGCCAGACGATACGGAAGGAGGAAGCCCTGTATCATGGCAACCACGTGTAGGTTCGTGGGGAGGAAGACCAGAACCACATCTTGTTTATACGCGAAGGAGGTCGCGAAGTAGAGATCAATTGGAGTTGGGAAGAAGGCTATTTGGATTTAATTTTGCACCATCAACAGCGGATAGGCAACCAAATCGAACTCCGCAACCACCAACACCGGGTAGTCCACCCAGCAGAACAAATACAATGGCAAATCCTATCAATAGAGCAGTACAACAAAAATGCCCACCTTTCGCAGGTGAAGGAAAGGAGGATCCGTCACGACATGTGGGAACTTGCATAACCATCTGGGGAGCAAATGGGGTCACACAAGACACACAATGGTTGCAATTATTCCCAGCCACATTGCGAGGCATGGCAATAGACTGGTACTTGAAACGACAAAGTACACAGGCCTTTACACAATGGAATGATTTGAAGACTGCATTTATAGAAGAATTCCGACCACTTAGAGATGACACCGATATCATCACAGAAATTTGTGTAACCAAGCAAAGACCAGACGAGGATGTCAAGAATTATAACAGAAGATTAAAGCAATTAACAGATAAAATGGAGATGACACCTGTCGATGGCATGGTGAAGCGGTGGTTTTTGGATGGACTACTACCAAAATATAAGAAAAAGATGAAGGTAGTACCATCCTCAACGTATGCAGAAGCACTTGAAAAGGCAAAGAACTTTGAAAGTGAAGGCAAACAAACAACCGCAGGTATTGGAGGATACCTAAAGCATAATGAGGATTCAGACAATGATGCGGAAGACAAAGTTCAGAGCACAATCCACTCCTTTCGAAGGGAATTCGACAAAATTATAAAGGAAGCAAAAGGAGAGGGCCGTAAAGACCGAAAAGATATCTGGTGCTCAGACTGTAAGACAGAAGGACATTCAAATGTCAATTGCCCAAAGAACGCATACTGTAATATATGTGAGATAGCAGGACATCCTGTAGCAGACTGTCCATTCAATTTGAAGAGCAAAAGGCATCAGACTCTTACCATACAATAGGAGGAGCAGCCAAATACATCAAGGAATGGACAAGGAGCCACAAGTGGAGGATATAGGAATAGTCACCGAGGAGGAAGGCAAGGAGGACAGAGTCGATTACAGTATGACTTTGATGGTCGGCCGATTATTCAATGTCGGAATTGTCAAGAATGGGGCCATTTTGCGAAAAACTGCTCCAAACCCCAAAATGCAGGTAATAATGGTGGTAATAATGCCACTCAGATGTGTAAATGGTGTGGTCCAGGAAACCACAAAGAAGCCAATTGCCCAAATAAGGCAAGCTCGAGCGGAACCCAGAATGTCAACTTGATTGGCATTGGAGAAGTGACGGAAGTAGAGAATGAAGTCTTAGCTGTGACAAGAGCACAGACTAAGAAGACGGAACAATACCCAAATCCTGCCAAAGAGAAAGAGCGATGGCAGGAAGCCCAAGAATTAATCAAAACAGAACTAGCAAAAGAAAAGCAGGACCGACTAGTTCTGGAGAAAGTATCGAAAAGGCCGGAGATCAGTAAAAAGGCATCGGTAGAAGGCTTGGTAACAGAAGTACTAAATACGATGGTGGAAGTAAAAGTCGCAAACCTATTTAATATAGTACCTGAGTTGTATGCTACAATCGGAGAAGTCATCAAGAAGAAAGATGAAACTCGACAGGTAGCAACTATCAAGCAAGGGCAATTCATTGATCCTACAATCCTAATGATTGAAGCTGGAAGGAGGCCAGCTATAGTTCAGATGGAGATTTTGGACCATAGATTGAATCAGGTGATTGTGGATGGTGGATCAAGTGTAAACGTAATGCCAGAGAAGACATGGCGGATTATGGGGCAACCCGCCTTAAGATCTCCAAATTTCAAATTGTATGGCGCTGATCAATATGGCATTGAAACAATAGGCATCTTAATGAGTCAAAAAGTATGCATAGCAGAACAGGATTTCATCCTAGATTTTGTTGTCATTGCTATGCAAAAACCCGCATATGATGCATTGCTAGGACGAGGATGGTTGAGAACTGCAAAAGTCAACCATAATTGGGAGAAAGAACGTTTATCTTTTAAGCAAGGACAACACAAATATATAATCAATCTGAAAAATCAAACAGTGAGTCAAGATATAGCAACTTCAGATGATTCAGAATCTTCTTCATCAGATGGCGAAACAGGATATGAACCAGATGAGGAAGGTGTGTTGCACCTAGAAGACTGCACGGAAGATGAGTATGACCAAGACAAAGGTCTACTTCATTGGCAGTTGGAGGATTATGAGATATTTTCTCCCCAATGTTTCTGCATTGATGCGGAAAATGAGATTCAAAAGGATGAGAAACAAGAACCCGAAAAGGAAGCTAGCAATAAAAGACAGACAACAGCAGAGAAAGATAAGGAGAGGGAGAAATGGACATTTCCCAAGAACTTTGCAGAATATACGATGGGAGACGCAGTTATTGAAGATAAGCCAGCTCACCCCATCGATGTGCTGAAAGCAGTAAATGATCCTGAATCTATCAAATATGAAGGTCCAAAAATGATTCAGGTAAACTTGGGAGAAAAAGATGAAGAAAAGATGATTAAATGCGGAGATGATTGGGATCCAGTCCTGAAAGCGGCAACATTCAAAATCTTTTTAGAATATAAGGATGTTTTCGCTTGGACATATAAGGATTTGAAGGGAGTTCCACCAGAACTCTACGTACATAAGATTCCTCTTATTGAAGGTGCGCAACCAGTAAGAAGGCGACCATACAGAATGAATCCCAAGTATGCAGCACGGGTGAATGCTGAAATCGAAAAAATGTTGGATGCAGGCATTATCTTCAAGGTTACGACAAGCGAATGGGTGTCACCTATTGTGATTACCTTAAAGAGAGAAGTAGATAAAATCCGAATCTGTGTTGATTTCAGAAGTTTAAATGTCGTAACCATAAAGGATCCCTTCCCGATCCCTTTCACAGACTCCATATTGGAAGAAGTAGCAGGCCATGAGATATATTCATTTTTGGATGGATTCTCAGGATACAACCAGATCAGCATAGCGGAGGAAGATAAGTTGAAGACCACCTTTGTTGTGGAAAATGGGATATATGCTTATAACCGCATGCCATTTGGATTGTGTAATGCACCAGCTACTTTCCAAAGGATCATCTTATACATCTTTGACAAGATGTCCACAAGGAACTTCAAAGCCTTCTTAGATGATTGGTCATTGTATGGCAAGACACAGGAGCATTTAAAGGCATTAGAAGAATGCATGGGATTGTGCAGGAAAGCTCGAATATCTTTGAATCCAAATAAATGCATCTTGTTGGTGCCATACGGGAAGTTGTTGGGGCATATTGTATGCCAAGAGGGTTTGAAACCCAACCCGGATAATATTTGGGTAATATTGCTAATGGAGGAGCCACATGATGTGAGCTCGGTAAAAACCTTTTTGGGGACAGTCGGATATTATAGAAGATTTATCCGAAACTATGCACTTACATCTCATCCACTAGACGCTCTCACGCGTAAGGGTGTTCCGTTCAAATGGACAGAGGAGCACCAGGGAGCTTTTGAGGGATTAAAAGGGCACTTGGTAAAAGCACCTATCCTAGTTTACCCTGACTGGGAGAAGGAATTCCATGTGCATGTCGATGCCTCAAACTTTGCCATTGGATGTGCATTGGCTCAGGAAGGCCAATTTGGGCTAGATCAGCCCATATACTTTGCAAGTCGGCTACTATCACGAGCCGAGAAAAACTACAGCACAACAGAGCGAGAAGCATTGGGAATGGTGTATGCAGTACAAAAATACAGGCACTATTTATTGGCTAACCCTTTTGCTTTTTATGTGGATCATCAGGCTCTGTTGTATTTGATCAACAAACCAACGATCTACGGACGAGTGAGTCGATGGCTCGTCACCCTGCAGGAGTTCGTGTTTAGGGTGGTAGTAAGACCAGGAAAGAAACACGTGATAGCGGATCAGCTGTCAAGGATTCGCTCAGGAGAACCTGCAGAGGGAGGAATACCAGATGAATTCCTCGATGCTCAGTTGTTCATGATCAATGCAATACCAGGATGGTACAAGCACATAGGGGAATACCTGTCGACAAGAGAGCTGCCAAAGGAGATGACGACAGCCGAACAAAGGAAGGTGATTACGAAATCAGCACCCTTCACCTTGATTGCAGGATTGCTATACAAGATGGGGGAGGACCACATTTTGAGAAGATGCGTAATGGAAGATGAAGTACAAAAGACCCTGAAAGAGACACACGAGGGATTGGCAGGAGGACACATGGGACCGGATGCGACAACTAGAAAAGTGTTGTTGGCAAGTCTATGGTGGCCCACCCTCTTTCACGATGCAAAGAACTTTGTTACAGCATGTGATACGTGTCAAAGAACGGGAAAGCCATTGAAACGAGACTTCATGCCACTGCATCCATCACAACCTCAAGAACTCTTTGAGATATGGGGGTTGGATTTTGTAGGTCCATTGAAAACAAGTCGGAAGAGAAAGTGCAGATATATCGTAGTTGCCACTGAGTATCTCACGAAATGGGTAGAAGCAAGAGCCTTACCCGATAACTCTGCAAGAAGCATGACTCACTTTTTGTATGAGCAAGTGATTACAAGGTTCGGGATACCTCTACAACTGACAAGTGACAGAGGAGGCCATTTCGTGAATGAAATCATTCAGAATCTGACGAAAGAATTCAGGATTTTTCATTCTTTGTCGAGTCCATATTATCCCAGAGCAAATGGGCAAGCGGAAGCGACAAATAAAGTCCTGGTTTCAATCATGTACAAGACATGCGGCGTGGAAGGAGCCGACTGGGAGGAACGATTACCAGCAATATTATGGGCATACAAAACCACCTTCAAGCCCACCACGAACCATACACCTTTTCAACTGATGTACGGACAAGAGGCAGTAGTACCAGTTGAGTTTCTTGTACCAAGTTTAAGGGTGGCAGTCGACAATCGGTTGAATGATGAGGATAGCATCAAAGAACGACTGACAGCATTGGTGCAATTGGATGAAAAAAGGATAATGGCACAATGGGCAACGGAGATCGCACAGAAGAGAAGGAAATGAAATATTATTAATGTCCGCTATGGGCTAAAATAAGACTCAAGGGACTATAAGAAGGACAATAATGATTGCCAGCTAGCAGGCTAAAAAGCCCAACAAAGAAAAGAACTAAGATAAATACAAGATGAAACCCGACAAACTAGCCAAAGAAGAAGGGAAAAGAAAAGAAAAGGGAAAGCAAAGGGGGGAGGGTTGCAATCCAACAGAGAGGAGTGCACGCCAAGAAGAACGGAGAGAGAGAGGGAGGGGGGAGGGAGCATCCCAAGGGGGCAAGCTCCAAGAACCCTCCCAAAACTAATCTCTCCTAACAGTCGAGGAATCGGAGTGAAGAAGTCCATGATATGTCTTTGCCCATTGCTAGTTCGGAACCCACAAACGGGCTGTCTAGTGACCACCCGTCCGAACGGATGATGGGGGCGTTTCCAATGAAGTCACCGGTCCGTCGGAGTTGGTGAAGATGTGTGATGAGCGATGTTGAGGAGGGTGATAATTTGGAGAATAACATCGAGAGTACCTAAAAAAGGCGAGAAAGGTGTAAAAGTAAAAAAAGTGCGAAAGGAATGGAATACCGGATCTAAATAAATGGGACAAAAAAAAAAAGAATGAAGGGTAATAAAGAGAAAAAAAAAAACCGCCTTGGAAGATGGTGACACAAGAAGGGTAAGAACAACCGAGTGCCAAAAGACCAAAGCATTGTTGTTGAAGGAGTGGGGGAAAGCCTAAAGAAAGCCAGGTAGAATGGGGAAAGAGGGGCAACGGAGAGATCATGGCACCTGTCGGAGACTAAATCCTTCCGAACTCGTGGAGCACTTCTCCTTATAAGCGAGACTAACACGGCGGCGTAGAAGAATACCGACGAATATCCAGAAGGAAACAAAAACTCCGACTCCGAGAACCGGAGAGAGTTCCATCGAGGGCAAGGGAGGAAGGACGCAACCCCAAGGGATCCGAAAGACGGATCCTATGAAAAAACCGAAATCAAGAAGATAATCAACCCGAAAAACCCAAATTTGCCAAAATACTAGAGAGCGATTAGCCCTGCAACGAATGAAAAGAAAGAGTGGACTCATCAACCCGGACCACGGGAAGAGACCCAAACGACCCATAATAATAGTTGGCTTGACCAAGGCATCAAAAATCCCACACAAATACCGAAAAGTGCTTTGAAGAATTCCTAGAGAGAGAGGCACCGGGGGGGGGTAAAGTGGGATTGGGAAACCAAGAACAAAGAGGGGGATCTCCGACTTGGAGAGAGTGGAGATGAGATAGAACCCTGGAGAACCGGCTTAGAAAGACACCGTGCCGAGAAAAAAGCCAGGGTGAAGCCCCGGAGAAGGGCCAAAAGACAACAAAAAAGAGGAGAATAGAATGAAAAACACATAAAATCCCAAAAGTGGGGAAAGGATCCCTAGGGAAGATACTTTGAAAGCCTGAGGCGACACCCCTTGCAAACCAGAAGCCAATACCAGGTTAAAAAATCGAGGCACCAGAGACAAAGCAACAAAACTTGGACCCAAAACAAAATCGAGTAATGATATGGGGACAACCAAAACCTCCCCAACCTCAAAGCACATCCAATGTATGGCATAAGCGGCAAAATATCACAACATGAACCGTAGGGTCATGGAACCTTATAATGGGGTGAAATATGTTATCCGGAATCGGGAACCCGAACAACAAAGAATTAAAGAGATAGCCCAACAAGAGGGTCAATAATGCTTCAAAAACCCCCACCCCCCCCAACACCAACAACAACAAAATGCACAAGGGGAGGAGAATAGGAGGCTGATTTGGGATGGTATAAGGGAAAGAATAATGTCCAAGAGGAAAGATGATCCATAAGTAAACACACGGGGAGGATAAGGCACCAGAAGGATTTAGGAGACTGCTGAAGGGAGTGGATAAGAAGAAGAGAAGGAAATTTTGGCATGACAAGCATCTCCGGAGATGGATCTCAAAGCTGGTGAACTAGTTCTCAAGTACAATGGTAAAAGAGAACTCAAGCCAGGGAAATTGAAAACTCTATGGCTTGGACCCTTCCAGGTGGAGGAAGTACTCGAGAATGGGGCGGTGAAACTAAGGAAGTTGGATGGAACACTATGCCCCGAGGTAATAAATGGTTCTAAGTTGAAAGTGTACAAGCCACATGCTCAAGTAAACATGATCAACTTGGAGCAATCAGGAGGAACGTCCGGAACAAGAACAGAAGAATCAAGTCCAGGTACACAATCCCGTGAGAATGATGAGCAAAGTAGTGTTGTTCGAGAGGATGAAACCCATAACCTGGATTGGCTATTTGGAACCGAAGGAGAACCGATAATTGAACAAAGAGAGTTAGAACCTTAGGAAGGGGAGCAACGACGGTTGCAATTACATGTTCAATTTCCAAATAGCAATGAAGAAGACCGACTCTGTGCTCTGACGAAGGTCGCTCTCCAAGAAATATCGGACGAAGAAGAATATGAAGGGCAAGGAGCCAAAATTCTGCAACAAATGCAGTTGGAGACACAGAGGTTGCAAGAGGAATATGAAACCTTGAGGCGATATAATACCCAACTGCAAGAACAGGTGATTCAGGAATTGGATACAACAATGCAACGAGTAAACGAACGACATGAAGCACGCCAAGCTGAATGGGCTGAGCTAGGAGAACTAAGAGGGAGTGCAACAGGTAATTCTTCGGAAAGCAGTTTATTTTCCTTAACAAACGATGGGCAGAGAGACCTGGAAACAGAAAGCCAAGCCGAAGAAACAAGGGGAAAGGAAATAGCCACTGGCACAAACGCTAAGAGTTCATCATCAACCACGTTGAGGATTGTGCTTAATTCGGAAGAATCCTCAAGCTCGGATTCAGCACCAGTTGCGAACCCTCAAGAAACAAGGGAATCACCAAAAAGGCCTAGGGTATGGGAAGCAGGACAAAGTTCGACTGCCAATCACCGAATGAGTAGAGAAGAAATGGCAGCAATCATATGGAGGGATGTTCGGACAGCACCAGAAAAACCGAAAACCGGAGGTTGGCTGGACAAATCAAGCAGCGATGAAAACCAACCATTCAATCCTAACATACCTCAAGCAAGCCCTAGGAGAAGACCACTAAACCAGGCTAGCAATCAACAGCCAAGGGTTCGATTCGAGGAAGCAATCCAAATAATGGGTAACGAGGATTCCTCAGAAGAAGAGATTTCGAGAGGGAATAATTCCGAGACAAGTACAGATGAAGCATTAGGACTGTCAGTGCCACGTCGGTACAGAACCCCATATGAGACAGCTATGCAACGTCCAAATGAACGCCAAGCAGCAGCCATGTATCGGTTGGCCGCAACAGACCTTAGACGACATAGGAGAGAAGTTAGAAGACTGGAACGAAGGGTTCATGAAACCTCCAACTGGCCCATGACCCCAGCAGGGGAAGGAAACGATTCGAGTATAGATTCAGCTTTCTCGGATCAGTACCAATTGGCCTTAACCCAATGCGCACCTCAACGACGCTTTGAGGAGGCAAGATGGCGACGGAGGATAATAAGAGCTGACAGAAGATTGCGAATCCTACATCAACTGACACCTGAAAACCAGAGACAAGCAAAATGGAGCTCTCGAGCAAAACTCATAAATGAAGCCCAAAATAGAGGTATTTTGCGGAATCCCGGTGGTTCGTCAGAACTACTAGGTGACCAAGATTTACCCGACCAAGGGAGGAGTGTGGTTAACCTCCATCTCGGTAGCCGGAGAGGGAGAAATTCACCTCTGGGTACCTCTAGGTCGACTAGTCCACTGGCTGAGCCGCAAGGCCCATCCGTGGATATAGTCTCAGTTAACCCATCACTACGTGCTCCGGAGGATAGACCAATAGGTCCGCCTCAGTGAGCTCGTAGGAACCGAAGATGTCGTCAAGAACGACTGAGGGACCGACCAAATCTCGAGCAGCTGGGAGTAAGGCAACCCAACACTAGGGAGATTCGATCGAAAAGAGGTCGAGGACGCGGTAACCAGGTTCGCGGGAGAAGAGGAACCTGGAACATAAATTTTAATCCAGAACAAAGGGATCAAGAAAGGGCAGTTGTGCGGAATGATGGAGCCCGAGGAAGAGGCCAAAGAGCAGGACGACCCTACCGGAATAGGGGACAGCGAAGGCAACAACAACCCAATCATAATGTACTTGATCAACCGGAACACGAAGGGGAGATGTTTCACTACTTAGATGACTGCATAATCATCCGACGATATGACGGAAGTACAGAACGAATTCCATGGGAGGAAGAGCCTACCCGTCCAGAGGATGAAAATACACGCCTAAACGTGGCCAACAGACGCTTAGAGGATGTAGTTGAATGCCTGGATCAAAATAATGATAGCCCAGAAGAGAGGGAAATCCGCTTGGTAGAGGAATGGATGGAACAAACACGTCTGGCAGCTGAGAGAAGCCAGCAAGATGCTAATAGTAGCAGACGACGAACAGATAATCACCAGACTTGTGGGCCAGGAACCCGACATCAGCCGAAAGAAGAAGAATGGCCAAACTGGCGTATTGTGCCAAGAAGCACCACAAGACGTCCACAACAGTCGCAACCAAAAACTCCCCAGAGACGAAATAATCGCCGAAGACGTCAGCAGACAGAAGAAACAGAAATCGGCGATGATGACGACTTTAGCAACTTTGGAAGTAGTAGCCGTCATCAGAATGATAACACGTCGGATACATTAGAAATACGTATTGGCTTGGCCATGCGTTTTACCCGCCGACGTTGAGAAAAAGCGCAAGGCGAAAAGAAATTTTGAAAAATAAAAATATAAAAAAAAATAAAAAGACAAAAAGCAGAAAAAGACAAAAAGGAAAAAGACAAAATAAACCCTAGACGTCTCATCTGAATGACGTGGCGCGCATGCAAACAAGCGGTTGCTAGGTGGCGGTTGGAAAACGGTTCCATGGGTGGCAGAGCAACTATAAATGGAGAAGGATGGGTGAGCATTGTGCAATACGTTTTCATTTGTGCAGGAGACGAAGAGGAGCGAAGGGAAGCGCAGACGCATAGGCTGGAGCGGAGAACGGTTCGTCGCGCACCAAATTTTTTAGGCAAGACGGAGGGAAGACGCCATACGTCGAAGAAAGACCTGGCTGTCATCGACTTCGTGAAGAAAAATAAATTTTTTTGTGCAAGTGCAAGAACAAATCTCCAAACCAATCGACTGCAAGCGATTAGGGCATTCGAGGAAGACGTCTAGGAGAAAAGAGCAGACGTCCGACGAGCAAAAGACGTCTAGGAGAAAGGCGCAGACGTCTGACGGCTAGATGACGTCTAGCCGGGAGGAGCCGACGTCTGACGGCTAGCTGACGGCTAGCCTGGAGGAGATGACGTCTAGTCGGGAGGAGCCGACGTCTGACGGCTAGTTGACGTCTAGCCGGGAGGAGCCGACGTCTGACGGCTAGTTGACGTCTAGCTGGAGGAGCCGACGTCTACAAAAAGTTGACGTCTAGCCAGGCGACGCAGACGGAGCTGACGTCTAGCTGAGAGACACAGACAGTTGACGTCTAGGAGGAGACATCCGACATCCAAGAGCATTGGGCGAAGTCTGAAGCTGAGAAACAAAGGAGAACTTGTGAGGCAAAATGGGACACCAAAAATCTGGCAAAGCTCCAATCCGGTCAGAACCCGAACCCGAGTCGGTAGTAGCCAAAAGACTGCGGCATCAACAGGAGCATGAGATGCATGGACAGATGGAAAGTCCAGAGAAAGGACAGGCTCGGAGTCGACGAGAGGCAGCTGAGATTGCCACTCGCAAAAACAGGGAAGCCCAACAAAGTAGCAAAGCACCAATTCCAGTTGACGAAATTACCTGGACATGCCCGACAGGTGATTATTGTCATCAATGGTGGGCAGAGGCACCAACAGACAATCCAACTAGAGCAAAAATCAAAGAAGCAGGAGTGCACTTCATTTTGCAAGCTCCTAACTTTGAGAAGGAATTTTTCAAAGAGTATTTGTTGCAGATGTTGGAAACATATGATGAAGCGAAGAACATCAGCCTAGTGCAAGTGGGGGATTACACTTTGGTTGTTGATTTCTCTCCCGCAACATTTCAATGCACATTTGGACTTCCCAGGAAGGGCAAACCAATGGTCAATGAAAGAGTGGATCCAAAGAAAATGCCAGAATTAATCATGAGTGTCACAAATCTGAAGAAGGAAGAGGTGGATGCTATGTTAAGTATTCATGGCGGAAGAGGAATCAAATAGACACAGTTGCGGAATAACGGATTGGAAGTTATAATGAATGTTATCATGGCCAGATTGTTAGGGGAGCAGCGCAGTTCAGATCTCCCTATTTGGCTAATTCCATACTTGCAGGGGATAGAGCAGGGAATAGCCTATGACTGGGCAACACACTTGTCGCTTCGTATTCAGACTTTTCTGATGCGAACAACGAAGAACTTCTCTATGGCATTTCACGCCATCGGTCTGCTTTTGGATTCAGCCACTAGGGCAGGAGTACAGATCCCAGACTTCGATCCTCCGAAGAAGTTACCGGATTTAGCACCATCCATCTGTCGGTGGAAGGATGCTCAACCAGTAAAGAAGCTGACACCAGTCAAGAAGGCTCGGGTGAAGCAGATATCTCATAAGCCGCGCCAAGAGAAACTGGTGGCTGCTTTAGAAGGGGAGGATACTACACTAGCACAAGTCGGGGAAAAGGAGTTCAAAAAACAGAAGGTTGCCCAATCACCAGAAGAGCCCAAACGGAAGAAAAAGAAAGGGCGATTTGATGAACCACCCCTAGCATTCTCCCAAGAAGCATTGCAAAAAATAGCCCAGAATTTGGAGGCAGCTCGCACTCGGGAGCGATAGCGACAATACACCGGAGGAAGTAGATTTTGCTATCCCCTCAGTTCTCCATAACCCTGCAGCCGGATCCAGCACGGCTGTACAGATTGGACCCAATGATTATCTGGCGGAGGCTGAATTTTGGGCTCGTACAGGTTCACCCGAACCAATTGGGGAATCTTTGGCGAGACCAACCACATTAGCGGCAACATTGAGCGCATTTTCACTTGAAGAGATGTTCGTCGCAGGAGTTCAGGGATCAGCCAACACAGGTAATCCAGGAGTAAGTACCAACCCCGTGGTAGAGGAGGGCATACCACCCCCGGATACGGGAAATCCGACACCTGAGGCAGAAAAGCCCATCATTGTAGAAGAGGTAGAGGTCTCGAGGGAAACTGAGACCAACAGGAGGCCCCAGAGGGCTGTAGTAGCCGAAGGGAAGGCAGAAAAGCCGACTGTTGATCTCTCAGAAAAAAGGAAGGAGGTAGAACAGGAGGAGAAACAAAGGGACACATGGTCCAAAGAATTTCTTGTACAAGTGCCCAACTTTATGGATCCATCAGATTCTATGGATCAACAAGCAGTAACTTGTTTTTCAAAATTGGGGGAAATCATGGATAGCTTACGCTTGCAGTTTGACATTGCATGTATGGGCCAATGGAAGAAGTGGCAAGGAATGATAGAGGAAGAACTGGACCGATTGGTCAAGTGGGCTGCACAAGGTCCTTGGCGTAAAGACATTTCCAGCATATACATGGCTCAGCCTTGGTCACTGCCCACTACCCATTTGACAACTATGGAGGGCATTGAGCGTTTGCCTGGAAGGCAAACTTGCAACAGCAGTTAGCACAGAAAGCTACTCCCTCTTCATCAGTGTCAGAACAGCGCATGAAAGAGATTTTCCTACGAAGGGAGGCTGACCTGTTATCCAGTCTCAAGCAAACTGAAGATCGTGCTAATGCCTTGGGAGTGGAATGGGCCAAATATTTCAACTATTCCAAGAGGCTCAAGGAGGAACGCGAGAGCATGCAGGCTCAGCTACAGGAGTACGAGAAAGTGTTTCAAGCTGCCAATCCACAAACTCCAGTGCCCACAGATGTTGAAACTCCTCAAACTGAGCGGAGAAAGTCGCTGAGGACATCGACTTCTTCAAAGGGGAGGATAGATGTAGACAGCAGTTCTAAGCAAAACAGATCATAAGAACTGACTGATGATAATGTCCTACAATTTTGATTGTATATAACAATTTTGGAATGTTATTTTGCTATGTTGATGTTGTAAAATCAGCCAATCAATGAATATGGCTTGATTACGTAGAAAATGCACTAGAAGACAAAACAACCGTCATGTTGTTAAGAGGCTGATTAGTCAGACGTCTGGATTAGACGTCTGGTTAGTTAGACGTCTAACAGGCTGTAATTAGACGTCTAAAGCAAGTAGTTAAGGGGAAAACAGTTGGACGGTTGGAGCAAGTAGTTGCAATAACTACTTTGCCCTCCTATATATACCCCCCATTCATTTTGTATGGATATTTGTATCTACTTGTTCATAATGCAAAACTATTGTGCGAAGTACTTGTTCTGCATGTGATGTTGTGAAGTTTTTGTACGTGTTGCAAATTGTGTTGCAGGATTGTCTTGACAGGTTGTGTTGCAGGTTGTGTTCATCTTAGGAGACGAGACATGTTATCTTTGTGATTGCAGGTGCAGAAGACTGGAGGACGAAACCCTTAGACGTCTAGCCTTGCCATCTGACCTACCCGTCAAACGACCAGCCTATCCGTCTAGCCGACGAGCCAACTACTCAGACGTCTAGACCCTTAACCCGACGTCATCTGACCCCTCTCAGACGTCTAACCCTAACCCTTGACGTCTGACCTGGCGTCTAACCTAGCCGACTGACGTGTGGACGAAGTTGACCCTAGATGTCTACCCTGAACGTCCTTGACGTCTAAGTCCCAGACGTGTAAACCAGACGTCTAGCCCTTGACGTCTAACTGTGCACTCAGACGTCTGATCCTTCTGACGTCTAAACTCAGCACATTGTAGAGTGAATTGCATATGCTTAACTGTTAGTCCTTCCTAATCATCATCATTCCCTCGTCCCGGGAATGTACTCACCCTTGTCTACACTTGGTGCTTCACTTGTGTTATCACAAAAAATGGTAGTTGGTCTTTATTGCTTTTCACCAAGATCTTCTAGCATCTACCTCAACCACATTGCTTGTGTGCTTGTTGATGCAGTTGCTATAATACTTTGCTATAAAAATATTCATGTGAGATGAGACAAATGTGCCACCTCAGTTAAAACAAAGGTGGTGTAGAGACTCCTCACATATTCCAATTCATATAAAAATAACTAACCTAGAACCTAACATGCTAAGTTAGAATGTAGGATCAAATATTAAATATAAAAAAAATAATTTCTTACCAATAAGACCCATGCACATTCAAGAAATGTAAAAAATATGAATGGTATAAAATCCTAGCCAAATCACATAAAAATTTAGAAAGCAAAAGAAAAATATCAATAAACATGGAAAAGAAAAAACGCATCAATTGTAAAGTGGTAAAACTTTGTAGGTAGATGATTTGACATGTCTGCATGAATGAATATATTTTTGAGAATAAGAATGTGTATGTGCAAATGTGTGCACACGTGTTGGTAGAACAGTGCTAAGCATTCCAAAAATAGAGGAATAGGATGACAGATTAGGGGCCAAACAAGACTGCAGTCAATGCAGTTTTGCTTATCATCTTGTACTAGAATGACATCAACACTTGGATAGTACGACACTTCCACTAGAACGGCATGCAATGGTACAACACTTGCACTAGAATGGCATGCAATGGTACGACAATTGCTAGAACGACATACACTGGAACAGCAGTTCCACTAGCATGGCACGCATTGGAACGGCAGTTCCACTAGAACAACAATGTGTTGGGATGGCAAGTTCTAGAACGGCAATTATTGGAGCGGCAAGATCAAGTCTTACTAGCACAGCAAGTTCTCCACATCACTGGAATGGCAACTTTGTTACGAACCTTCTAATTAAAATAAGCACATTCACATCAATATTGCAATAAAAGTAGTAGTTTCATGAAAGAATAGAATATTGCACTACGAAATGTAAATGCAGAAATATGAATTAATATCACAAATCACAGTATAAAATTGCAGGCCTCTTCAAGGGGGCAACCTCCTACAATACTATGATTCAATTATGCCAAAAACATACATCCATTCCTGCCCCTCACATTTTTAAAGACTCTTCATAACCCTACCTAATGCTCAAGGTTGGCTTACATGCAAAATGCCACCCGAGCTAGAATCTTCTACCAAACAAAACAATTACATTCTTTATAACAGTTACATAAAATGACGCCACTTGTCTAGGTGCCTCTAGTGCCACAAAGTATTATAAAACATTATATAATATCGTTACAAAACTATTACAAACATTATAATGGGGTCCCCATGTTAAGAAAGGGTTATTACATAATAGTGTTAGGATGGAATCCTAACATGCCCTTCCCCTGCAAAAAGCTTTGTCCTCGAAGCTGAAGTTGAGGAAACTGCTCCTGAAGCTGTTGGAGGGACTCCCAGGTGGCATCTTCAAGTTGTAATCCTTGCCATTGAACAAGAAAATCAGTGATGACATGGTGGCAAAGGGTGTGTGATCTCCTATCCAAAATTTGTTCAGGCTCAAGAATGATGGATCCTTCTTCATCCAACTCTGGTAATGTGGATTGTACCTATACCTTGTTGCCAACAACCTTCTTGAGAGAAATGAAATGAAATATTATTAATGTCCGCGATGGGCCAAAATAAGACCTACGATATAAGGACAATAATGACTGCCATCTAACAGGCTAAAAAGCCCAACAAAGAAACGAACTAAGATAAATACAAGACGAAACCTGACAACCGAGCCAAAGATAAAGGGAAAAGAAAAGGGAGAGCAGAGGGCGGGAGGGTTGTAGTCCAAAAGAGAGGAGTGCACGCCAAGAAGAACAAAGAGAGATGAGGGGGGAGGGTGTAGCCCAGGAGGGGCAAGCTCCAAGAACCCCCTAGAAACTAATCTCTCCTAATAGTCGAGGCCGAAGTACTAGAGCTGAAGAAGTCCATGATATATCTCTGACCAGCGCTAGTTCAAAACCCTGACAAATTGTGGGTGCGTTGTCTAGTGACCCTGCTTCTGTCCAAACTAGATGATGTGGGGTGTTTCCGTCCGGAGTCACCTAGTTTATCGGAGCTAGTGAAGTATGTTGTGATGAGCCGATGTTGAGGAGGGTGAGATCCATCTGAAGAACTTTAATGTCATTAAAGCTGAGTTATCTCCCTCAGAAAGAGTGCGAGACACCACTGGTCCGGGTATTTGAAGAAGGTAGAAACATGAAATATTGGGTGAATCCTAGAAGTTGCCGAAAGGGCCAGTTGTAGGTTGTTGACCCGATCCGTTGTAACAACTAATAGGGACCATAGTATTGGGCTGCAAGTTTCTGGCATCCACAAAGTTGGAGAGATGATTGTTTGTAGGGCTGTAGGCGGAGAAAAACCATGTCCCTGACTTCAAAGCTGCACTCGAAGCGATGTTGATTGGCTTGCTAACACACAGTTTTGGGCCAATTCAAGATTGACCTTAAGTTGTCGGAGAAGGGTAGCATGTTGGCTGAGGGTGGAATCCACAGCTTGAACCATAGAGCTTCCTAGAATGTAAGAGGAGGGTGTTGGTGGAGGAAGACCATATACTACTTCAAATGGGGTAACCTTAGTAGCAGTATGATATGAAGTATTATACCACCATTCAACCAAAGGGAGCCACTTAGCCCATTGTGTAGGATGTTCTAAGGCAAAGCAACGGAGGTATGTTTCCAAGCACTTATTGACAATTTCAGTTTGGCCATCAGTCCGAGGGTGATAAGTCAAACTCATTTTGAGCTGAGTGCCCTGCAACTTGAACAGTTCCTGCCAAAAGTGACTAGTAAAAGTGGGGTCCCTATTTTACACAATTGATTTAAGCATTCCATGAAGACAAAAGATGGAGTCTAAAAATATTTGGGCAACGATGAAGGCGATGTAGGGGTGGGACAAGGAACAAAAATGAGCATACTTTGTGAAACGATCCACTACCACTAGAACAATTGATTTTCCTCCTGATATGGGTAACCCTTTAATGAAATCAATAGAAATATCTACCCATACTTGTTTTAGAATTGGCAAGGGTTGAAGGGTTCAGGGTAACACACATTTTCTCCTTTCATGCATTGGCACCTATCACATTTTGCCACAGAAGTTTGAATATCCCTTTTCATTCCCCTCCAAAAAAAAAATACGCTTGATCCTTTCAGAGGTTTTTAGAAACCTAGAATGCCCATTTGTTGGTGATGCATGCATTTCCTTCAAGATGAGTTCCCGAATTTGTGACTTTTGAGGAATGACTAGTCGGTCATAGTATCTCAAGTCTTAACAATCCAAAGTGTATCCAGGGCATGAGTTGGGCTCTTCTTGGAGTTCGTTGACCAAAGTTTGCAAATTGGAATCCTTGGTCGTTTCTTCCCTGAGATGATGGATCCATTGCGAAAGTGGTGTAGATATAGCATGTAGCATCCCTTGATCTTCATATTGTCGGGATAAGGCATTAGCCACCACATTCTCCTTTCCTTTCTTATAGGTGATTTCATAATCATAGCCTAACAATTTAGAAACCCATCTTTATTGTTCTAGTGTGGCCACCCTTTGTTCCAAGAAGTATTTGAGACTTTGATGGTCAATCTTGATGGAAAAGTGATGCCCAATGAGATACAACCTCCAATGATTAACAACATGTAAAATGGCTTGTAACAACCCACCCTATTCTGGATTGTTTCCTATCTATTTTGACTAGTAAAAAAAACACAAATTTTTGCTCTTTTTATTCAAATATATGCTCTCTTTTTTTTGGGTATTTTTATGGGATTTAAACATACAGTATACTGCTGAAAGAAAGCTTCACAAACTGGAACAACTTAATTGCAAAGGAAATTACAATGATGAACAGTACTGAAAATACCCGATTTTCCTAAAGTCTAAAAACAAATCGCAGCAATCCTCGTTCTGGAAATAGTTTGTGAATAGTGCCGTGAATAGCGATTTGCTACAGCACCGCGTGAATAGTAATTTGCTACAGTGCCGCATGAATAGTAATTTGCTACAGTGCCGCATGAATAGTAATTTGCTACAGTGCCGCATGAATAGTAAACTGCTACAGTACCGCGTGAATAGTAAACTGCTACAGTGCCGCTTGAATAGTAAACTGCTACAGTACCGTCTACAGGTCTAAATCGCTGCTATCTCCCAACACACACAAGATATCAATGATGAACCATAAATTCTCTTTGATCTCCAATTTGCCCTCTGAATGAAGACAATCAAAATCCAATAGAGCTGATCTTTCACAGCCGTAGTGGATGTCCTTGTCGAGAGTTTCCGTTCTCAACAAGCTCGAATCTGCAAGCAAATTCTCCAGAATGCATCAAGCAATATATTCAATGTTCAAGGATGCTGGAATGAGAGCCCGACCACTTTATTTATTATTGACTCGGCCCTGGCTGTATCATAACATAGCCAATGCGGGATAAAAAACCCCCTTTTTAATAAATCCTTATGTCTCCCTAAGTCACTTTATCAAATAATTAATAATTCACTTAAGTGACTTATGTGCACACATTATATAAAGTCTATTTAATTAAATACGACTTTATAATTAAATAATTACGAGCATTAAAATAATTGCACCAGAAGACCCAAGCCAACATCTGATAGCATTTTTGGATACCCTTTTGGTCGAACTGTCCAAATATAGAAACTGTTCTTAAAAAAGCATGGCCCTAAAAAATAGGAAATTGCTCCAACTAACTTCCAAGATCCTTAAACTGCTCCCATAGCCTACAGGATCGCGTGAATAGGCTATGCACTGTGCCAATGTTGACGAGCTCAGAAAGGGGACATGACATGGCTGGCATCTTCTTTTCATAAGTACATTTGCCCAAATTCTAGCCAAAAAGTGCTCTACTAGTGAAGGCCAATGGTCTTCCTTCTTGCATCAAAACTGCCCCAATTCCATTGCCAAAAGCATCACTTTCAATTACAAAAGTTTTAGAGAAATCAGGGATTGCTAACACTGGGGTGGTTGTCATAGCTTGCTTTAATTCTTCGAAAGCCTTCTCCGTTGGTTCTAACCACATAAAAGAATTCTTTCTCATTTGCACAAATTTACAATAATATCCAATGAGTCCCAAAAATCCTTGAAGTATCTTTAAGGTTTGAGGCTTTGGCCATTCTTGAACAGCTTGAATCTTTTAGGGTCAACTTTAACTCCGTCTTTGGTGACAATGTGACCCAAATATTCGACTTCCTGCAACCCAAAAGGACACTTGGACCACTTGGCATAAAGTGGATTCTACGAAAAAAATTGTAGCATCTGATCCAAATGTTGGAGATGCTCCTCCCATGAACGACTGTAAATCAAAATATCATCAAAGAAGACTATAATGAATTTGCAAAGGAAGGGCTGAAAAATGGAATTCATCAAACTTTGAAAAGTGGAAGGTGCATTTGTCAACCCAAATGGCATAACCAAGAATTCATAGTGCCTTTCATGAGTTCTAACAGCAATTTTCGAAATATCCTCATCCTTGATTCGAATCCGATGATATCCCGACCGCAAATCCAATTTTGAAAAATATTGGGCACCATGCAACTCATCTAACAACTCATCAATTACTAGAATGGGGAATTTGTCTTTAATAGTTATTTTATTAAGTTCCCTAAAATCCACACACAAACACCAAGACCCATCCTTCTTCCATACCAACAACACTGGAGAAGAATAGGGACTAACGTTGGGACGAATAACCCTTGCAGCACAAAGTTCCTGTACCATTTTCTCAATTTCTGATTTCTAGGCATATGGATACCTGTAAGGGCAGACATTTGGGGGAAGACTACCAGGAATAAGCTGAATCGCATGGTCGTGAGTACGACGAGGGGGTAGTCCTTTGGATTCCTCAAAGACTATGGTATGTCTTTGCAATAAAATTTGTAATTCCTCTTGATGGTCTTCTATAGCAAATAGGCAAGCCACATCCCCATGGGATGACTTTTTCAATAGTTTTTCAATCTTATGGGTTGAAATAAATTGAGCAGCCCTAGCCTTCATGCCCCGTAAGGTGTACTCCATTCCTTGTTGGCTGAATTTCATCCATAGCTCAGAAAAATCCCACAATACTAGACCTAACATCCGCAGCCATTGTGCTTCCAAAACAACATCACACCCACCTAGGGGTAAGGCAAACATATCCACCTTAAGATTATATTCTCTTATTTGTATTTTGACATTTCGACACTTCCCTTTACATGGCAGGGTGCCTCCATTGGCAATCATGACTTCAAAGGAGTTACAGTTATTAATGTAACAATTCCCCTATTTTGCCACTTATGGGTCAATAAAATTATGTGTGCTTCCTGAGTCAATGAGAATTATTACTCGTTGTCCTTTGAAGTGTCCTATCACTTTCATCGTTTGAGGAGTTTATATACCTGCTAAGGCATGCACTGAGATTTCTGATTTGGATTCATCTAGGACTTCTAGCTGTTCAGTGTGTTCCTCATCCTGATGATCCTCTTCCACCTCTGCAAATTTTGTGGTTGTTGCCTCATCCAGATCAAGCAAATACAATTTTTGATGCACACACTTATGCCTTGGGGAATAATTCTCATCACAAATATAATATAGCCCTTGGGATCTTCTAGATTCCATCTCTTCTCGTGTCAACCTTTTGATGGTAGGAGATTTTTTTGTAGGATTGGGTGTTGGCTTGGACAAAAAAAGTGGCCGAGATTGAGAAAATTTGGGGGTGCGTCCTTGAGCCTTAAATTTTTCTTCTGCCAATATAGCCAAGGCTATTGCCTATTTTAATGATTGTGGCCTCAACATTTTAACTTTAGCTTTAATATCATCCTTCAAACCACTCACAAAACAACTTTGGAAGAATTTGGGACTCAAACCAGTGGTATGGTTGGCCAATTTTTCAAACTGAGTTTGATAATGGTTGAAGTTTGTTTGAGTTTAGAAAAGGGCCCCTGTAAAATCTTCAAACTCACTAGGACCAAATCGAGTGGTATTTTATTCAAAATTGGAAGAGGCAATTGTGAGGCGCATATAATAGGGAACATTAGGAAGACAAAAAAATTGTTCTGCTCAACACAACCATCCCTTTGAATCCTTTCCATCAAACTTGGGAAAGTTTAATTTGGGCAGTTTAAATCCATTATTATTGGGGGCTTCCTGTCGTTGACTGCTGGGTCCTTCATTCTTACGGTCATGAGAACCAAATCAACCATGTGTGGGTGTTATTAGTTAAACGACCTTCCGAGTCTATAATGTTTCCATTTAATTCCTCCTTCATTTCCTTCTATTCCCTTACCACATAGGCCAAGGAGTCATGTAGAGATTTTATATCCTCCCTTGACTAATTTAAACCATATGTTAACTAACCTCCCAAATGCTTCCCCTAAGACTCGAAATGAACGACAATTTTTTGATCTATTTCTTGTGTTTTTTGTTGTTCCCTGTCTGTTATGAATCCCGACTATCACAAACAACTATTACTGATGCTGGCAAACTCTCTTGATTGTTACTGACTCTAATTGAATTCATACCTGATTGTTATTGACTTCCTTTCTCATAAAACCTGTATTGATTGTTACTTTCACCACCAGTTCTTTTGGTTGTTTTAATATCGTTAATTCTAAGATAGTGTAGTCTCTTCAGTATGCTTAATTTTTGTGGTAGGATTCTTGGTTTTAGATTTAACATTCAACAGAAACAAGATACTCTAGGCTAGGGTGTATGTATTATCCATAGCCCTTTGTTATACCGTAGCGACGAACGATAGTGCTTGGACCAATATTTCAGGCAACTACTCAAGGAGGATTCCATGCATACCCTTGAGCATGCTACCTGCCTCTCTGACAGTACAGGAGAGTGATCTTCCCGAATGTTGTGTTCGGTGCACTATGGAAAATACTAGTGATACACGGGGACGTAACCCCAATCATGGGACGTGTCCTCCCGTCCCTGTCGTCCCCAGTACAGGGGGATGGCAAAGGGGACATTTCAGTCGTCCCCCCATACTGAGTTTCAGCCAATTTGGGAAAACAATGAGGGCCCAAGAAATGGGCCATCTCAATGGTAACATGTCCTTGCAGTAAGAAAAAGTAAAACAATGTGGTCCCCAAGGCGTATTTCTTGCTACCAAAATTGGTCTGTAGGATCCATCGAACCTTATCTATTTAATTGGAAATGGGTTTCTGTGAGTGTTAAGCTTTATTGCATTTTTTTGCCCCATCAAAAAATATTGGAGTTTCAAAGCTCTATAATGTTTATTTGGATGTTCCATTTCATTCAATCCAAGAGTCCCCAGTTTGGGTATGTTGGATGTCCTCCTGTTTGTAATGGATTATCCATGAATTTCTTACCCCTTTCTCTGAACCTTTCGGAAAACCTAAGTCCTTATTGTTGAGTCAATATGTATTGCTAATTTACCATTGGCTTATGCAATTGCCCATAGTCAAAATCAAGCTTCATTCTGCAATTATTTTCTTCCTAAATAGAATATTTTTGTTGTGTAAATTATTCTAAGTATGATGAGGGCTGCCCATCAGATACTATTATACTTGCCGTCCCCTAGCCATTTCCTAAAATCGGCTTGTCGTCCCTCACCGTCCCCGAAACCCGTCCCCAATACTTCTGTAACCTTGGAAAATACATGGTCAAAAATCTTGCCAAGGCTAAAGGTTTCTCCTAGTTCTAGGGGGTCTCCCAATATACCCAAAGATACGTGGGATCTAAATTCCGTATATGGGTGTTGTCTAAGGCCTGGGTATTGGAGCTTGTTCGCCCCTCACTTCACTAGACACTTTATGGGCAATCTAGCTTTAGCCAATAATAATAACTCCATCATGTTTTAAAATATGCAAAAATTTGAAAACATGAGAAATTTATACCTAACAGTCGAATAGCTAGGCAAGAACTATTGCAGTCACAGTGAAACACGGCCTTGGAAAGTACTCTAATACCACTTGTTAAGAACCTTCTAATTAAAAATAAGCACATTCACATAAATATTGCAATAAAAGCAGTAGTTTCATGAAAGAAAAAAATAATGCAATACGAAATGTAAATGTAGAAATATGAATTAATCTCACAAATCACAATACAGAATCGCGGGCTTCTTCAAGGGGGCAACCTCCTTCAATACTTTGGTTCAATTATGCAAAAATATACATCCATTCCTACCCCTCACATTTTTAAAGACTCTTCATAACCCTACCTAACACTCAAGGCTGGCTTACATGCAAAATGTCACCCGAGCTAGAATCTTCTACCAAAAAAAACAGTTACATTCTTTATAACAGTTACATAAAATGGCACCTCTAGTGCCACAAACTAATACAAAACATTATAATAGGGTCCCCATGTTAAAAAAGGGGTTATTACATAATAGTGTTAGGAGCTTAGGATGGAGTCCTAGCAAACTTGCACTACTACGGCCGCAATCACTCTATTGGAACGGCATGCTCAATCACCATTGGAATGGCACTCTTGGCAGTTCCACTCGTACTGCATTCTAGACTGCAACTCCCTTGTTCCATGCTCAGGTTGCAACAATAATCTCTGCACACATAGAGTCCAACATACAATAAACTACAAATGGCAATCACACTGCACAAATTACACTCAACATAGATGAGTCATTTGCAGTACTCAATGGTACGGCATTACAAAATAATACACAATGCATATACAATCTGCATACATGCTACACTATCTGCATATATGGCTTACCAATACTTGACTCTAGTCTCTCTCTAGACACAACGATGGAGAACTTTCCCGGGACGAGGGAGTGACAATAATTTAGGAAGGATTGATTGTCTTTGCTATAAAACCTGGCATGTTGCTCAGCCTTAGACGAGTAAGTTTCAGTAGACGTGTAACGACTCTAGACATCTAGATGATATGGTTTAGACAAGTAATCCGCTAGACGTGTAGTCGGCTAGACGGGTAGTCGGCTAGTACAGACAACACAGGAGTGTAGATGTCTAGGACAGCAGACGTCTAGGCAATGCAGTTGGGTAGACATCTCAAGCAGTAGACGTCTAGGACAGATAGTGCAAACGTGTAGACATTTCAAGCAGTAGACGTCTAGGACAAGTTCATCAACAAGTCTAGACGGATAGGCCTAGACGTCTAACAGTCAAGCTTAGACGGGTAGGCCTAGACGTCAACTGTTCGTGCGTTCATTCTTCAGCCAGTAACTAACTTCTCGCTATTCCTTGCAACTGCACAACACAAGTACAACACAGCCTGCGATCCTCTATCTTGTACCAATCATTGATCAATACCTGCAACACAACAATATGCTCATGATGCAATCACACATGACACATGCATTCCAAAATAACTTTTGCTACACAATATATCTGCATTTATGGACAAGTATGGATTGCTTCAGCATACAATGGACAGCAATAGGATAGCATGGACAGACTACAAAATGAATAAAGGGAAGTATTTTTAAGGCAAACTTGGCGGTTGCTTGTGACCAACCAGTCTCAACCATCTAAACCACCCTTATGCTTAGCACTTAACTATTCAGTCCTAGACTGATAACTAACCAGTCCTAGACGTCTTAACTAAAAATACTAAGACATGTTAACACTCTTAACTACGTTTGACGACTAGTTTTGTCCTTTTGTGCATTTCTATTAATCAGTCTGAATTACATCATGTCGGCTGATTTTACATTGCAAAACTGTATATTATCAAAATTGCTATACATTATCAAAATTGTTACAACTTTGTAGACATTTCATAAAACAGTTATGGATATCAATTTGCCTGTCTACATATATCCCCTCCTCTAAACTGGTCGGCGTCCTCGACGACACAAGCTAAACACTGGGAATAGAAGTATTGAACAATGTAACAGAATCTCTTGTTACGCTCGTTGCGCTTCCTCTGGTTCCATACATCTTTTGCAACATACTGCACTACAGACTGCTTCTCGTAACACCTTGGTCTCTGATGGTGTAAGTCATTGGCTGCAATTTGGTGTAACATCGACATGATTAACAGGACCAGTATTCGATGAATATTCATTGCACTTTTTGGAATCAAACATATCATCAGTGTGAGCAACGCCATCAACATCATGAACATAACGGGCAACGCCCATCGCCACCTATGTCGGGGGTCAAGGGGCGGGAGCCCCCTTGTAAGGTCAAGGGATAGCGTCCCTTGCGAGGTCAAGGGGCAGAGCCCTTCGTGCATACCCTCAACGGCAAAACCATTGAAACCATCACTGCCTGAACTAAATTTTGCTCCTTGTCAACCTTTTGGGAGCTTTCACTTGACCCATTGAAACAACTTCCCCTCAGCTCCAATTCACTGCTTGCTTGATCCAACTGACTACTTATCAACCTCTGACAAAAATCTCCCTTGTTGGATTGTACTTCTGGCAAAAACTTCTCTGACTGCACTGCCTCAGATGGCAACATCTCTGACAACAGGTCCTCTGAAAGCAATGTCCATGACAACAATCCCTGATGGCTCAATCTCTAACGGATTGCTCTATGATGGATGATTGAGGATGGATTGAGAAACCTGACAGTTTATCCCAAACGGGTTGACCTGACTGATTGTCCCAGACGGATGACTGATGAGCTTAGACGAATTGGCTCAAACATATTAGTCCTGACAAATGACGGGTTCCTCCTAACAGATTACTCCAGACTGATGATAGATTGCTTCAGACGAATTAATCCTGACTCCTCCTCAGACAGATGGGTCCAGACGAGCAGTTGTTCAAACGAGTGACTGCGATACGGGTAAGTCCAAATGGGTAGCTATTCATACGTGTCCCTTCCAGACAGGTAGCTTTCATACGGGTACCTTCTAGACAAGTAGCGTCTAGATGTGTCCGCTTCAAACGGGTGACTTGCTAGACAAGTTACCTCCAGACGGGTTACTTCCTCAGACGGGTTATCTGCCAGACGAGTAACCTGCCAGATGGGTAAATTCCTCAAACAGGTAACCTGCCAAATGGATAACTTCCTCAGACAGGTAACCTACCGGACGGATAACTTCCTCAGACGTGTAACCAGTTGGACGGGTAACTTCCTCAGACAACTCCTTTTTAGACAACTTCGCCTCAAACGGGTTCTCCTCAGACGGCTCCCTCCTCAGATGAATCCTCCTTAGCCTTTTGAATGCATTCCCCAGCCATCCTAGCCTCATCCATATGACCAATCTCCTGACAAAGCCCTGTCGTCTGGCTTTCTTCCTGCTAACTGCACTCATCCGTCTGGTGACTTGACTGATTGCAGGTTTCCGTCTGGCAGCTTGACTGACTACATTCTATCGTCTTATCACCCTCCTTACGGCACTCAACTTCTTGAAATGTTTCAACTTCTTGCGGGAAGTCTTCGTCCTCAATTGAAATCAGATTCACTTGCTCAATTTGAATCAAGCTCATCAAGTTAACCATCTCAAGCAGGTTCACTTCCTCCAATGCAATTGGCTTCACCACCTCTGCTTCTTGGCAAGGGCTGTAACTCTTCTCCGAATCATCAAACTCTCGATGAATCACCGGTTCATCTAGCTTTGCAGTACTTTGAAAATCACGTGCAAAATGCCCCCACAATTCGCATTGCCAACGTTGCAAAATAGGTCTTCCAAAGTCTTCGTCTGCAAGTTCTCTGACAGTTGTCATAGACAGGTTCATTCATGGGATCTTATTTGGATAATCTCCCTTGGTGTTGCATGTATCTGTAGTGATAATCTAGCATTCTCTGAGGCATACTCGTCCTCAAAGTCAATATTCTTTTCTTTGGAGTCATTTTCTTCCCTGACTTCTTGACTCCAACACTTCTCTTGTCCAAAATCATCACTCTCATTGTCTAAGTTATCCTCAATATTAGAATCACTTTCCTCTGCAGAGTTATTCTCATATGCATTAACATGATGCCCATTCATCGATGAGGTTTTTGCATCACTTTCCCAAATCAAGGCATAATCCAAAGCCTCTTGGTATGATCTTGGAGGAAATGTCTTCATCTTCCTTTGATACATAGGAAGAAGTCCATCTATGAACCACATCCTCTTCAATTCCTCTGAGTGGTCTTTCTCCACATGGTCAAACAACCCACTCAACCTTCGATTGTAAGAACGAACAGACTCGTTCTCTCCTTGTATGCTATAAATTTCGTCATTATCATATGATCGAAATTCTTCCACAAATGCATCACGCAATGCTTCCCATGTCTGGAACTTATCCTTTGGTAATACTACATACCAATCTATTGCAAATTCTCGAAACGTTGCAGGAAACAACCACCTCCAATCTGCCTCATTGTTCTGCCCAATCGCTTTCCACACCATGCGGCAAATTCTCCAATGCCTAATCGGGTCTTCCTTCCCTTCTCTTGTGAAAAGTGGACACCTTTGTTTCCCTGCTCTGGTAGGTACGTTAGCCATTGGTGAGGTTCCTTCGTCGTCACTTGATGAAGTACCCTCCGAAATCCTTGACTGATTCCTCCTAGGTGTGGGTGATCTGCTATGCTGCTCCTCGTCAAATGTTTTTATCCTAGGTACCTTATTCTCACCAAACAGTCATCTCCCGACTTCCTGTGCGTCCTCACTCCGCGACCTCCTTCGCTGGAATGTTGGTTGTGGCCTTGGTCTTTCTTCCTGAGACCTCGCACACTGTTGCTTTGGTGCCTGACTCCTGTCTCTGCACTCCTCTGCAACCTTCCTGTCACTTGTTCAGGTGTTACCATCCACTCACCATATCCTCGCACAGTTTCTACGTCAACGTCTTCCCTTACGTCAACGTTTTCCTCGACTCTTGGTGGTCCTTGTACCCCTTCTTCCGTTCCTATCAGCAATGTTTCCCATCTTTCTCGCTCTGCTCTTGGACTCTCGTCTTCCAAGGGGTTCCACACTTTTTCCACCTCTGGTTGTGAAACTTCGTCTTGAGTTTGTATCCTTTGATTCGCTAGTCGTGCACTTCGTCGCAACCGTATCTGACTCCTTCCTCGATTACCTTGTGGCCTGGAATCTGTCATTCACCTCTTTGCCTTATCACAAATACTTCTTGACCCAAAATTAGGTTAGGCAACAACACCAAATGTAGACAAGGGAGTGACAAGAATTCAAAAAGGATTGATTGTCTTTGCTATAAAACCTAGCATGTTGCTCAGCCTTAGACAGGTAAGTTTTAATAGATGTTTAGGCTAGACGGGTAACAGCGTAGACATATAACGACTCCAGACGTCTAGATGATATGGTTTAGATGGGTAGTCAGCTAGACGTGTAGTCGGCTAGACGTATAGTCAGCTAGACGGGTAGTCGGCTAGTACAGACGTCACAGGCATGTAGACGTCTAGGTAGTGCAAACGTGTAAACATCTCGAGCAATAGACATCTAGGGCAAATAGTGCATACGTGTAGACGTCTCAAGCAGTAGACGTCTAGGACGGATTCATCAACAAGTCTAGACGGATAGGCCTAGACGTATAACAGTCAGGCTTAGACGAGGAGGCCTAGACAACTAACAGTCAGGCTTAGATGGGGAGGCCTAGACGTCAACTGTTCGCGCGTTCATTCTTCAGCCTGCAACTAACTTCTCCTCGTTGTTCCCTGCAACTGCACAACACAAGTACAACACAACTTGCAATACTCTATCTCATACCAAGCATTGATCAATACCTGCAACACAACAATATGCTCATGATGCAATCACACATGACACATGCATTCCAGAATAACTCTTGCTACACAACAGATCTGCATTTATGGACAAGTATGGATTGCTTCAGCATACAATGGACAGCAATAGCATATCATGGACAGACTACAAAATGAATGAAGGGGGGTATTTATAAGGCAAAACTTGGCGGTTGCTTGTAACCAACCAGTCTCAACCGTCTAAACCACCCTTACGCTTAACACTTGACTAATCAGTCCTAGACTGGTAACTAACCAGTCCTATACATCTTAACTAAAAAGTCTAAGAAGTGTTAACACTCTTAACTATATTTGACGGCTAGTTTTGTCGTTCTGTGCTTTTCTATTAATCAATCCGAATTACAACATGTTGGCTGATTTTACATTGCAAAACTGTATATTATCAAAATTGTTATAGCTTTGTAGACAATTCATCAAAAAGTTGTGGATATCAATTTGCCTGTCTACACAAATCTCTACATGGTAGTCTCGAATTGGGGTGGGGGAGTCTATTTAATCTTTTGTCCTGGCCATTTCCAACAATGGCTTCCCAAGACTGCGCACCACCCAATCGTCTACATATTCAAACATTCACATTACCCTTAGTGCAACTATATTCTATTGCAATTTATCAAATCACATGACTAAATTGCATTACATTGCCATTTCGTCTACAGTTGCATTTACATTTCACATACATTTCATTACAATTGCATTTGAGTCTCATTTACATTACATTTCATTACAATATTTACACTTAGTGCATTTTGCACTATTTCTTTTTCTTCTGAGGTCCAAAACCAATGCCTACAATGTTTGTAATAAGTTGTCATGCAGTGTTGTGTGTGTGTGCATGACAAAACTTTTGTACTAATGCACGCATGCAAAGTGATTGTAATAATGTGCATGTGTCAAAGTGTTTGTTATAATATAAAGTAAAGGGGTATTTTTAATGCTTTATGTAAACAGGTAGTCGGAAGTAATTGGGTAGTTGCCAACTGCCCACTGATCCCATTATGTCTATAAGTATGCATCTCCGTGAGAGATGCAGGGGTGTGTGCATGTTGTAGTTGGCTGAAGTGTATTGTTGGTAGATTGTTCATCGAAGTATGATGTATTGCAGATAGTTGTTGTGCAGGATACATGTTGTGTGTGTCGTGTATCCATTTACATTTGTAAGTATTCCCATTGTGTATTTTGTTTATATAAGTGTTAATGGAATTGTATTGCAGTGTGTTGTATTCCATTTCTACAGACTCACCACCTGTACTACTATCTTTGAGCACATATTTGGACAGTATCTGACACATCATGCTGCAGGGAATTATTGGAGCAATGTGGAGATCTTCTTGAGCTGATTCTTGAAAGCTATTAATATATGTACACTGATATTTCTTCCTTCTCATTTCCTAATACTAAAGAAAATTCTCTGTACTATTATATTTCCAAAATGATGAATGGCAATTGGAAACTTCCGTGTTTTGTTTTTTCAGTTTCCTCCTCCGCCCCTTCCCCCCCACCCCTCTCTTTTTTTGTGCATGTTTATATCCAATTTTTTCTAAAATTTTAATGTATCCAAATTGGATACCAATGTTGCAAGAAACTCCTACGGTCCCTCATTTCCCAGTTTTGGAAACTTGAAAACTCCTCAAAAAACCTTGCTAACTCGTCATCTTGACTTCAAACGTTTTTTGGCATTTCTAAGAGACATTTCCAACATTTCCAAGGATGTTCAAAAGTTTATCATTTTGAATTAAAGGAAAAGTCCTAAATTGAGGCTTCTAGAGATTTCATTGGTATTTTATGACGCCCACCTGGGACAAACATGACCCACCTAAATAAAAAAACAAGTTGCTATTATAAAGGTTTAAGATGAGGAAAAAGGGAACAAAATTAATTGACTTGAAAATTAATATAGATTGGGATCAATGAAACTGAAGAATGTAGAATGAGTGGCAAGATTTTTGGCAACAAAGAGAAATTGAAGCACATATGGGTTGCCTCGCATGGTGAAGTGGTAAAAATAAGTGGACATCTAGTTTTCTTGTAGTCTAATATGTGTCTTGTATCTTGCAAAAAAGAGCAGTACACAAGAGGGCAAACAAAATATAGGGATATGGATTCCAAAAATCCCGGCTTAAATATTTCCATTTCTACACCAGATCTTGAATATGATAAAGTCCCTATACACCTACTTGTTTTTTTCAATTTTTGAACTGATTTTGGTCACTTAGAAGATTAAGAACTAATTTTATAGCATATTTTTTTTCAATTTTTGAACTGATTTTGGTCACTTAGAAGATTAAGAACTAATTTTATAGCATCCCATGTAGTTCAATTTTGCATGACAAGAATAGCATAATCTATAAAGGTTGATCTTTGACATTTACCATTGTACTGTAATGGCATTTAATAATTATCCTTTTTTTCCCATCCCTTTGTGATCTCTTTAGTTCAATTTTGTCTAACAATTAAAAAATAGTGCATTTTTTAAGTAAGCATTTCTTTATGGTTTCCACATCTCCAAAAAGCTTGAGCATTCATGTTTCCTAACGCATTTCCATTTCAGAAACATCAACCATTTCCAATTTTCATGCGACTTAGTTGGATACTATACACATATGTGCGCATGTGTATCCATGCAACTTAGATATAAATGTTACTTCTCATTGTTTCAAGACCTAAAAAACCAACATTAAGAGGTCAAACCCCTCTAGGGCACGAAGCAAATGTCTAGTAACCTATTACAGCAAATTTTCAAACGAATACAGTTGATTGGTTTTGGAACCCCTTTATCGCTTCAGTTCTGCAGGAAAACTAACTCAATAGGCATCCCAGGTAGCGTCTTTTTTCTAATTGGTTATATTGGATTGAAATGGGCCCCACCCATATTGCATCATGACTATACTACCACAGTATTTCAACAAACCACATGGTGATATTACAACAAATTACATTATCACTTAAACTTTGTTTGTGAATTAAACATTCTTGCCAGTTGGACTTCAACACCTAGGTGTAACATGTGAAAAATGATAAGGTTCACCCATGGAATTGGAACCTTGGCATAAAGTCTGGAAGTCCTTGCTCTCCACGACTTGCCCTAAACCCCGGGGGCTAATGTCAAGGTTCACCCATGGGACTGGAACCTTGGCTTACGGCATGAAACACATCACTCCCCACCACATGCCCCAAACCCATTAGGCAAATGTTAAGGTTCACCCATGAGATAAGACCCTTGGCTTGCATTTTGAAACTTGTTGGTACCCACCACTTGCCTCAAATTGATTGCCCTTAAAAGGAATAAAGTTATATTTGGCCAAATGTTAAGGTTCACCCATGAGATAGGAACCTTGGCTTGCATTTTGAAACTTGTTGCTCCCCACCACTTCCCTCAAATTGATTGGCCTTCAAAGGAAAAAAGCTACTTTAGAATACATCAATATATTTCTCACTATGCCACACTAATTTTCAATCTAAATGGAGTCAAACATCTTTAAAATATATATATTAATAAACTAATCCCCTACAAACAAAACTTAAATGTAAGTAGCCCACTCTCAACTATACCGAAAAAGGTCTACTACATGCTAAAACTACCCAATACGTATTCTTTCAAATTTGCAAATCAATCCTATAAATGGGTATCAATATTCATCAGTTTAATACTCTTCTACTATTATACCTATTTACAACAAATTTTAGAAATTTCAATCCTGTAAAGAAGTATAAAATGCCATACCAATTGTGATGATGACATAAGTCAGCCACCTATGTGAATCATAGGTCTGTTTGGAGTCTTTGCTAAATCAAACATGCCAGCATGAGCAGCTTTTTTCCTTTTGACCTGCTAACATTAAACGGCAGCAAATGGAAACATATATATATATATATATATATATTAGTTGCATGGTAATGGTCTTGTAAAGCAAGATGACAAAGGTAGAAGTCACTGAATGTTTTTTCTTACAAGCAACAATAACTGTACGTCTAACCAACCCTGCTATTCCAGTTATGCTCTACAATGATCCCATAGAATTAAATCACATGATAGTTATAAAGGATAGTGTAGAATAATGTGGGAAAAAACTTTATAATTCATTGCAAAATAATCAAAAGGGAACATAATAGCAAAACTTTGAAACCAATTACAAAACTGACCTATTTGTTCCAAAGAGACGATTAATGTTCTTGTGAAGCCTTCAATTTCATGCAAGCATATATCACATACCTCATGTTCAAAGAGTCCACTAAACCTAGCAATTAATGTAAAAATCACATGCAATCTAAAGTTCACACCCACATAAGTGACATAGAGATGACTGAAAAATACATTTTTATGCAAGTAGAATGATTAAATAGAGTAGCAAACCCTTGCCAACTAGGAAATTGCAGCAAGTCTGCAACCTATAGGACAAACAAACATTATCTTAATTGATCCATAATAGGTGGTGACCATTGAACAAGTTAAAATTATAAAACGACAACTTGTATCTTCTTCTAATAAAGTGCCTTATGAGAATAAGACTTAGTTAGCATTCACATTGATCACAATATACTAGTGTGCTCTGATCAGCAATGTCTGGTCCTGGAGGGCTTTCAACCTCACCAGATTCTCTTCCATCATGCAGTAATGTTCTACTAAGAGAATTCCTACTTGCCTGACACCATAAAGGAAGAAAGGAAGAATTTGAAGTGTACATCATGCAAAAGGAAAACACAAGGCAGAGTGGGCATTTCTCTAAGTTATCCAGTCCAAAGGCACATCTCTCATTTGCTGGCTAATGGTATTCACCCACACCAACACCCCCCAAAATCTGAAATATTAGATGCTTATAAAGTGGCGAGACAGTAGAGGCAAAATGGAAATATAACAGGCATGAGACATATCAGACTGTACTCTTTTTGCCTCTAGAGAAGAAAGAAATCTAGACTCCCAATGATGGCCATGGTTCCTGAACATGGCAAAGGTTATTTATGAAATACTGTAACATCGACTTCAATCCTACAGATGACCAGCAATCCATTATTTCAAATTCAATAAGGTTCTTTGCCTTTCCCATTGACTTGCAAATTATACCTATATGAAGCCATACAAAATCATCCAGAGAAATTGTTTTTTTTTGCATCTGACCTTGGGGTGGTGTGAAAGAAAGAAAGAAATTATATTCATGTCCACAGATGAACAAAACTGGTCAAGGGGACTCGAAAGAAGCAATGTGTTAAAGAACAGTGCAGTACCCAGAGAATAACTGACTTCAGAATAAACAAAAAAACTTGTGACTACACAAGAACAAACCAAAGTAACTTAAACTATATGTCTAACACACAACGACAGAAATTGGGCACAAAAAAGGGAAAAACCCTAAATATGTGAAGAAAATATGTTGTGTGACACCACAAGTACAAATATCGACATAGTGAAGAATTAGCAGCCAATGAAGAAAGAGATGAAGTGGAGAACAAAGGCCAACTCCAGTCTGTAATTGAAAGCAGAGTGGCAATGGAGGCACCATCATCATCAGCCATCCTAAAAGAACCAACACAATATCTGATGATTTACCAAGAAGAATGATCCTAGAAGGATGTAAACTCAACCCCCAAAAACTCTCCTATCATCCACGGCCAGTGAACTCATAGAACAGGACAAGAAACTTGTAATGTCTGTCTAGACCTCATAGACTGTAAGCAAGGAAAGCTCGATACCCTATGCTGAAGAGCAACAAGGCCATCTAGCTTTGTAGAGGAAGTGAAGGGTATCAAAACTCTAGCAGCTACTCATAAAGGAAGACATGGTCACACGGATCCGATACCATTGTTCTAGAATGTTTTAGCCTTTGACACATGCATATTGCCCCTGGAAATAGAAACAGAGTGAACAAATAAAGTAATAAATCGAGTGGTCATTGATCTCTCTTAATGTACCTATTTCCTATGAGTGAATGCTTCTATAAGGTACAAAGCCAAGCATTTCTGGTCCGAATAGAAGAAAAATGTGGCAAGAGACCTACTTGACTCCCTATATAAGCAATAATATCTCACTTCTTGTTATAGATTGGGCACCTAAAGATGAAATGCTCTTCAATTTTAACCTCCCAAAGAGCGCAAAGGCACCATAGCCTATCCTTTCTGGGAATATGGTGGTCCGACTCTACCTGCAACAAGTGAGAGTGAACTCTGAGCTGTTCAAGAGGCATCTTAAGGTTGTGCATCCAATGTTCTTGGACATAATGAGGGCAAGTGATAATGACATCCTCAATATGCAAAAAAGTTCAGGATAGAATGCTAAATTGGTACCAAGAAGATGTGGAAAGAAACAAGTGACTTGCATATATTGTCAATAAATGTCTTCTTTGACAGCTTGGTTAACAGCCTTCTCAATCCGTCGAAGACATGAATGAGCATTTACAGATTACTTGAAGGGAGGTACCTCGTCTATGGAGATGTTGACTAGATGAAGAAGTAAGCTAGCCTTTGAATAACAGCCCCAATGTTGTCTACTGGTCCTCCTAGAAGTAGCCTATTCTGAAAAACAAAGGGTGAAATATAGATATCTCCTTTGGCCTGATGCCTGATCACTCATGGATCTGAGTCTATGAATATGGAAGTTAATTTTGAAGATGCTCTTCAGGTGAAGGGAATGGGCAGCAAACTCAACATGAAAAGCACAGAGTAGAATTGTTCCCTGGCATTGTACAATCCACTGAATTAAAATAGTCTGCATCCTCTCAAAATGAGCCCACTCAGCATACCCAAGCTCATCCCCTAACCTCATTTTAGAGAGAATTGTAGGTTTAATAATGCAATTAAAGAGGCATATCTTCAAAGGTATGTCTTCGTAGTGAAGCTGAATAAGACTAGTGCCATCTTGATCCACAAAATTCTTATCAAAGGTAATATCTTTGAGATCCAAGGTGTCATGAAGGAAGTCAAATCTTGCAATGAAAAAATCAATGGATTGAGCTAAACATCAAACCCAAAAGTGGAGTTCTCTGGCATGACTTGTCCTTTCTTCATTAACTTTTGCTTATACTACTAACAAACTAAAATAACTGATCCGGAAGAGTACATCTAAATCCATGTATTATGTTCCTCATTGATTAGTTGCTGTTTCATTTTTGAGAAGTTCTTATTGGACAAAGATCTTAATTTGTTTTTGTCTATGTCAAAATAGCCACTAGAAGATGAAAAGAATCATCACTAAGAGGTGTATGGAATTGATCTACTTGTTCAATCTTTCCTATCCTATGTCCTTGCACCTAGATTTGGTATTGTAGGGCACCAATGGTGGTGTCTTTCTCATGAAGTTGGTTTTAGGGTTTTGATATTTGTTCTCAAAGATCAGTCTCAACACACTCCACCTCTGCAGTCCGTCTGATAAGTCTGTTCTACTTGATTTTAGGAGTTAATATAGGTAGAATTTGGCGGGCTTTCAAGTCTCCATGAAACAAGCAAAATTCTGAGAAATATTCTTAATTTTCTCCTCAGAAATCAGCAAGGACAGCTCAAACACTCTCCAAAAATCTCTACTTCACCTGCCTCTGCAGATAGAGGACAAAGAAGAGAGGGGCGAGAGAGAGAGAGACAGATTTGGATGTGGGACATAAGCAAGAAAGGAAATAATTTTCCAACACACTCATAATATTCTTTTCCACAAGTCTAGATTTTCAACCTTAATTGGATGAAGATATATTTTTGATGTTTGCAATCACACCAGTAGGTGTAAGTCTACTAAAGGCTCATTCTCAAATCAAACTACACGTTTGCCCTTAAGAGCATTTGAGCAGCATTTTCCACATCTGCAACAGAAATTGGGAACAGCTTGCTCCAAGCATGTACAAAATTATAAGACATAGCCCTATTAATATGAAAATCTATTGTATTTTATTAAATTATCTTGCATTTAATAAACATGACTGTAAATTCTTACCTCTTTCTTGTCATCAAATAGAAGCTTCTTTATTTACATTTCTCCTCCTATAAGCTTCTTCTCTCTAGAATCTTCCTTTCTCTTTCTTCTTCTCATAGATGCTTCACATTGTCTAAAAGCTTCTTTGTATATCCTTGTACTTATAAATACATAGCACAATAGTGTACAGTGTGCATATAATTGCAGCAAGTCCTTATTCCTTACTGACTCATATTCCTATCCTTATATAAAAATTTCATCACAAGATGGAAAGCGTATCAAAGCCAATAAAGCTGCTATGCTCATGGAGAGGATCAAATAAATTGATCAGTGTAGGGGCTAGTTCTAACTTGCCACCTCAGCAAAAGAAATAAAATAAGTGTGTTGGAAGTCAAGTACGCACATTGAAGTTTTGATAAAGTTTGGATATAGTTGATAACATTGTAATATTTCATGCAATAATGTAATGATGAGTTAAGTGATAGTCATGTACGGATGAGTCATGAGAGGTTAGTTGTCATGTAGTTTGTCTTGTAGTTAGGAGATGAAATGAAATGAAATGCAAGACAAATGTAATGAGAGAGGAGAGGTGTGTAGGAGCCAGTTCTGACCAGCCTCAAAAGAAGTAATGTACATAGTAAAAATAAGTGTGAAATGTACACACATGTAAATGTAAATGTAAATACACATGAAATGTAAATGATAGTGAAATGCAATTTTGTAGTTTGACGTCAAGGGTGATGATGTCATCATTTGATAAATTGCAATTGTAATGTATGGCTAATGTATGTGTTATGCATATGCGAATGGGAGGTAGTTAGTGGTGAGGTGTCCGGGCGGTAGTTGTTGTTAACTGCCAGCCCTCAAGGTTAAATAGGACCCCATTCATTTGTTTGAGGGAAATGACACCGAGGGACTACGAGAGAGCATCTATGCTTGTAAGGTCTGTGTCTGTAAATCCATTGCAGCATTGTACATTGCCAGGGCAGACGGTCTATAATGCAAATGTCGTACAAGCAAGAGTAATACAATGATGATTCATCCTTTATCTGTGTGATTGCATGTGTTTGTAGACAGGGGTGAGTGCTTTCCCAAGACAAGGGAATGATAGGAATTAGGAAGGGAGGGACTAACAACTTGATAAGATCTCAATTGCCGATATCAGTCTCGAACTAGTACTTGTTGTAGACATCTAGTTCGACGTGTAAGGCTCAAACATGTGAGACCCAAACGTGTATGGTCTAGACGGGTTGAGTCTTAGACGGCTATGCTGCTCAGATGGGTAACCTGTCAAACGTCTAGTCTGCCTACACGTGTAGACTGCTTAGACGTGTACAACTAGACGTCCCGGACGGGTAGTGCAGGTGTCACCGACGGGTAATGCAAACGTCACATACGGGTTGACGTATCAGACGGGTTGCATAGGGCTTAGACGGGTATTTATCAAGGTCTATATGGATAGGCCTAGACTTCTAACTTCCAAGTTTAGACGGATAGGGCCTAGACGTCTACTGTAATCCGCCATATTCCAATCTGCAACTATGTTACCTGCAACTGCACAACAACAAAAGCAATACAAAGATACACCAGTCTAGCTCGTACAAGTCATTGTTCAATACCTACAATATGACAGTACAACAATACAATCACACAGAACACATGCTCCAAAACAATACTTGTTGTAATGGATCTGCATTTATGTCAAGTGTGGACTGCTTTAGCATACAATGGACAGGTTACAAAAAATGAATAGGGGGTACTTATAGGACAAGCCCAGGCAGTTACTGCAACCAACCTGGCTCAACCATCCCAACTTCCCTATGTTAGCCTTAACAATTTTGTTTCATAGCGTAACAATTAGTCTTAGACGTCTAACAAATCCTAGTCGTCTTAACTAATCAGTCTACGTCATGTTAATAAATGACAACTGGTTTTGTCCTTTAGTGCATTTCTAATAATCAGTCCAAATTACAATTGTCGACTGATTATACATTGCAAAACTTAGGAATACCAAAATTGCTTGTCTCGTAGACATTCTGTCCAACAGTTTGGCATGTCAAGTCTTATTCGAACTATTTTCTACATCTATACTCCCCTTCAAAGAAGTCGATGTCCTCAGCGACTTTCGACACTGTCTTGTTGGGGTGTCCGCATCTTTTGTGCTGCAGCCTGTAGTGCCTCCTACAACTCTTGTACCTTGAGTTGAAAAGCTTCGTGTTCATCTAAAACTTGCTTAGCATAAATGTAGTTCTTGGCCCATTCTACTCCCATGTTGTTGGCTCATGTTACATCTCTTCTAGCTTAGACAACAATTCTGATTCACACTGAATGAACATCTCCTTCATCTGCTGCGTTGTCACAGTTGAGGATGATGGTACCTTCTGTGCCAACTCAGCCTTGAGAGTTGCTTCGCACTTCTGAGATTGAAACAATTCATTGCGCAAGGCGTTACCAGAAGTGTCCTTCGAGGTTTCTAAGTTGATTACGTTTATCTGTGCTTGTGCCTTATACACCTTTAACTTAGAACCATTCACAACATCGGGGCAGATTGTTCCATCCAGCTTCTTCAATCGGACAACCCCATTGTCCAATACCTCTTCCACTTGGAAGGGTCCAAGCCATAAAGTCTTCAACTTTCCTGGCTTAAGTTCTCTCTTCCCATTGTATTTCAGCACTAGTTCACCAACCTTCAAATCCATCTTCTTGAGATGCTTATCATGCCAATATTTCCATCTTTGTTGAGCTATCTTCGTTGCCCATTGTGCCATCACCCTTTTCTCGCCTAGCTGCACCAATGCTGCGAGTCTCTCCTCCATACTATCTTCATCATTCAGGCGGTTATCTACTGCTATCCTCAAACTTGGTACCAAAAATTCGACTGGCACCACCGCCTCTTGCCCGTACATCAGTTGAAAGGGTGTGTGATTCGTGGTTGGTTTGAAGGTAGTCCTGTACGCCCACAGAACTGCTGGCAACCGCTCTTCCCAATCGGCTCCTTCTACGCCGCATGTTTTATACATGATCGAAACCAGGACTTTATTTGTCGCCTTCGCTTGCCCATTCGCCCTGGGGTAATACGGACTTGACAAGGAATGAAAAATCCTGAATTCCATCATCAAATTCTGAATAATCTCATTAACGAAATGTCCTCCTCTATCACTTGTCAACTGAAGAGGTATTCCAAACCGTGTGATAACCTGCTCATACAAAAATTGAGTCGTGCTCCTTGCAGAGTTATCAGGTAAGGCTCTCGCTTCCACCCATTTCGTGAGATATTCAGTTACTACTACAATATACCTGCACTTCCTTTTACGACTGGTTCGCAATGGGCCCACAAAATCTAAACCCCACCTCTCGAAGAGTTCTTGAGGTTGTGATGGATGTAGCGGCATGAAGTCCCTCTTTAACGGCTTCCTTGTTCTTTGGCACGTGTCACATGCTTTGACATAGTTCTTGGCATCATGATATAGGGTAGGCCACCATAGCCTTGCCAACAACACTTTCCTAGCCGTTGCGTTTGGCCCCATATGGCCTCCTGCCAATCCTTCATTTGCCTCCTTCAATGTTTGTTGTACTTCATCCTCCATCACACATCTTCGCAAAATGTGGTCTTCCCCCATCTTGTACAGCAAACCTGCAATCAACGTAAAAGGTGTTGCTTTCAAAATCACCTTCCTTTGTTCAGCCGTCGTCATCTCCTTTGGCAGCTCTCCTGTCGATAAATATTCCCCTATATGTTTATACCAAACTGGTATCGCACTTATCATGAACAGTTGTGCGTCAGGGAATTCATCCTATATTCCTCCCTCTACAGGTTCTCCGGAGCGAATCCTTGACAACTGGTCCGCTATTACGTGCTTCTTCCCAGGTCTTACTACCACCCGAAACACGAACTCCTGCAAGGTGACGAGCCATCTACTCACTCGTCCATAGATCGTCGGTTTATTGATCAAGTACAACAACGCCTGATGATCTACATAAAAAGCAAAGGGGTTTGCCAACAAGTAGTGCCTGTACTTTTTCACTACATACACCATCCCTAGTGCTTCCCGTTCTGTTGTACTATAATTCTTCTCCACCCTAGACAATAACCGACTTGCGAAGTATATGGGCTGATCTAACCCAAACTGTCCTTCTTGGGCCAATGCGCAACCAATTGTGAAGTTTGAGGCATCCACATGTACGTGGAATTCTTTCTCCCAGTCTGGATAAACTAGGATAGGCGCCTTAACCAGGTGCGCCTTCAAACCCTCAGAATCCTCCTGGTGCTCCTCTGCCCATTTGAAAGGAACACCCTTGCACGTAAGAGCATCTAATGGATGAGAAGTTAGTGCATAGTTCCTGATGAACCTTCTGTAATAGCCCATTGTCCCTAGGAAGGTCTTTACTGAGCTCACATCATGTGGCTCCTCCATCAATAGTATCACCCGAATTTTATCCGGATCGGGCTTCAACCCTTCTTGGCATACAATATGCCCTAACAATTTTCCGTATGGCACCATTAAGACACATTTGTTTGGATTCAATGATATCCGAGCTTTTCTACACAAGCCCATACATTCTTCCAACATTTTTAAGTGTTCTTGCGTCTTGCCATTGAGGGACCAATCATCTAGGAAAGCTTTGAAATTTTCTATGGATATTTTTTCAAAGATGTACAATATGGTTCGTTGGAATGTTGCTGGTGCATTGCACAGTCCAAACGACATGCGGTTGTAAGCATATATCCCATTCTCTACTACAAAAGTGGTCTTTAGCTTATCCTCCTCCGCTATGCTGATTTGGTTATATCCCGAGAATCCATCCAAAAATGAATAGATCTCGTGTCCAACTACTTCTTCCAAGATAGAATCCGTGAAAGGAATTGGAAAGGGATCTTTGATGGTTACGGCGTTGAGGCTTCGGAAGTCTACACAAATCCGAATTTTGTTTGCCTCTCTCTTCAAGGTGATCACAATCGGTGACACCCATTCACTTGTCGTAACTTTGAATATTATGCCGACGTCTAGCATCTTTTCTATTTCGGCATTCACCAGAGCTGCATATTTTGGGTTCATCCTGTACGGTCGCCTCCTTACTGGTTGTGCGCCTTCAATTAACGGGATCTTATGCACACATAGCTCCGGTGGTACTCCCTTCAGATCCTTGTATGTCCAAGCAAAGACATCCTTATAGTCTGCAAAAATTTTAAATGCCGCTGCTTTCAGTATCGGATTCCAATCATCTCCGCATTTGATCATTTTCTCTTCTCCTTCTCCCAAATTCACCTGGATCATTCTAGGTCCTTCGTATTTAATGGATTCAAGTTCTTCCACCGCCTTCAAAACGTCAATGGGGTGGGCTGGCTTGTCTTCAATGACAGCATCCCCCATTGTATATTCTGCGAAATTTTTGGGAAATGTCCACTTCTCCCTCTCTTTGTCTTTCTCTGCTGTTGTTTGCTTTTTGTTACCTTCGCCTCTCTCGGGCTCCTTCTTCTCATCTTCCTCTGCTTCATTTCCTGTGTTGATGCAAAAACACTGGGGAGAGAATATTTCATAATCCTCTAGTTGCCAGTGGAGTAAGCCTCTTTCGTCATCATTCTTGTCCTCCGTGCATTCTTCCAATTGCAACACGCCTTCTTCATCTGGTTCATATCCGGTTTCTTCATCTGATGAAGAGCTTTCTGATTCATCCGAAGTTGCAATGTCCTGGCTTACTGCCTGGTTTTTAAGATTGATCATATACTTGTGCTGGCCTTTCTTGAAGGTCAGATGCTCCTTCTCCCAGTTGTGGTTTACTTTCACCGTTCTTAACCACCCACGTCCCAATAGTGCATCATACGCTGGCTTTTGCATAGCTATTATAACAAAATCCAGGACAAAGTCCTGTTCTGCTATGTGCACTTTTTGGCTCATTAGTACTCCTATCGTTTCGATGCCATATTGATCAGCACCATATAGTCTAAAATTCGGAGATCTCAATGCGGGTTGGCCAATACTCCGCCACGTCCTCTCTGGCATCACATTCACGCTTGATCCTCCATCCACTATGACTTGATTCAGCTTATGGTCCAATATCTCCATATGAACCAAAGCGGGCTTCTTTCCTGCTTCAATCATCAGTATGGTGGGGTCAATGAATTGTTCTTGCTTGATGTTGGCTACCTGTCGGACTTCACCTTTCTTCTTTGCTTTCACAACTTCTCCAACTGTAGCATACAATTCAGGTACTATATTGAATAGATTGGCCACTTTTACTTCCACCGTTGTATTAAGTACTTGAGTCACCAAGCCTTCAACGGATGCCTGCTTGTCTGTTATGATCTCCGCTTTCTTTAAGGTTTTCTCCAGAGCTAGCCTTTCTTGTTTCTCCTTATCCAGCTCTATCTTAATCAACTCTTGAGCTTCCTACCATCGCTCCTTCTCCTTGGCAAGATTTGGGTATTGCTCAATTTTCCTAGCCTGTGCTCTCGTCACTGCTAGTACTTCATTTTCTTTTTCTATCTCCACACTCATTTCTCCTATGTCAATCAGATTGACATTTTGTGTTCCACTTGAACTTGCTTTATTCGGGCAATTGGCTTCCTTGTGGTTCCCTGGACCACACCATCTACACATTTGGGTAGCATTGCTACCGTTAGTGTTGCCTGTATTCTGAGGCTTGGGGCAATTCTTCGCAAAGTGGCCCCACTCTTGGCAATTTCGACACTGGATAATTGGTCTCCCTTCAGAGTCATACTGCAACCGATTATGTCCTTGTCTTCCTCCTCGGCGATTATTCCTAAATCCATTCACCTTGTCCATTTCGTGAGACATTTGGTTGTTCTTCCCGTTGGACTGTCAAGGTCTGGTGCCTTGCCCCCTTCAGATTAAATGGACAATCAACCACTGGATGTCCCGCTATATCGCATATATTGCAATACGCGTTCTTTGGGCAATTGACACTCGTGTGTCCTTCCATTTTGCAGTCCGAACACCAAATATCCTTCCGATCCTTTCGTACTTCTCCTTTCACTTCTTTCATAATCTTATCAAATTCTTTTCGAAAGGAGTGTATTGCACTTTGGACTTTATCATCCGCATCGCTATCAGAATCATCATTTCTTGGATGTCCTCCGATTCTTGCAACGGTTTGTTTGGCTTCACTTTCAAAGTTCTTCGCATTCTCCAGTGCTTCTGCATATGTAGATGATGGTACTGCTTTCATTTTCTTCCTATATTTATGCAGTAATCCATCCAAAAACCAGCGTTTTATCATTCCATCTGCAGGTGGCATCTGCATTTTATCTGTCAATTGTTTCAATCTCCTATTATAACTCTTTACATCTTCATCTGGTTTTTGTTTCGTTGCAAAAATCTCGGTAATTATCTCCGTGTTATCTCTCAATGGCCGAAATTCTTCTATGAAAGAATCTTTCAAGGTGTCCCATCGTGTAAATGGTTGAGTACTCTGCTTTTTCAGGTACCAATCCATAGCCATTCCTCGCAAGGTGGCCGGAAATAGTTGTAACCATTCTGCCTCTTGCGATACTCCATTTGCTCCCCAAATGGTAATGCAAGTTCCTATGTGTCGTGTCGGGTCTTCTTTCCCTTCCCCGGTGAAGGGTGGGCATTTCTGTTTGCCCGCTCTATTGGCAACGTTCGCCATTGGGATTGACCCACTAGGCGTGCCACTTGACGGTGATTGTTGTGGTGTTGAATTCCACTCTCTGTTGTAGGTGGTGCAAAATCCTGGTCCAATACGTGTTCAAATAGCCTTCTCCCTGACTCACGTACATCCCTACTTCGCTACCACCTTTGCGAATATACAAGGTGTGGTTCTGGTCTTCCTCCCCACGAACCTTCGCGTAGTTGCTCTGGTACGAAGCTTTCCTCTTCTGTACCTAGTGGCCAACTCTCCTCCGCTGGTTCAAGTGTTACCATCCGCTCCTCACCTCCAATGTGAGATACGTCTTCTGCTATTTGATTCCGTTCTTTGTCTTCTGTTGTCACCAACAATGTCTCCCACCTCTCTTGTGCTTCTCGCAGGTTATTATCCTCCAAAGGATTCCACACTTGTTCCACCTCAGGTTGTGAAACTTCGTCTTGAGGTTGTGTCCTTTGATTCGCCAGTCGTGCACTTCGTCACAACGGTATCTGACTCCTTCCTCGATTGCCTTGTGGCCTGGAATCTGTCATTCACCTCTTTGCCTTATCACAGATACTTCTTGACCCAAAGTTAGTTTAGGCAACGGCGCCAAATGTAGACAAGGGTGAGTGCTTTCCCGAGACGAGGGAATGACAGGAATTAGGAAGGGAGGGACTGACAACTTGACATGATCTCAATTGGCGATATCAGTCTCAGACTAGTACTTGTTGTAGACGTCTAGTCTAGACGGGTAAGGTTAGACGTGTAAGGCTCAGACGTGTGAGACCCGACGTGTGGGAGCTAGATGGTGGGACGTGAGACCCAGACGTGTACGGTCTAGACAGGTTGAGTCTTAGAAGGCTATGCTGCTTAGACAGGTAACCTGTTAGACATCTAGTCTGCCTAGACGTGTAGACTGCTTAGACGTATACTGCTAAACATCCCAGATGGGTAGTGCAGACGTCCCAAATGGGTAATGCAGACGTCACAGACAGGTTGACGTGTCAGATGGGTGTCAGACGGGTATCTGTCAAGGTCTAGATGGATAGGCCTAGACGTCTAACTACCAGGCTTAGACGGATAGGGCCTAGATGTCTACTGTAATCTGCCATCTTCCAGTCTGCAACTGTTTTACCTGCAACTGCACAACAACAAGAGCAATACAAGCATACACCAGTCTATCTCGTACAAGCCATTGATCAATACCTGCAATATGACAATACAACAACAATGCAATCACATAGAACACACGCTCTAGAACAATACTTGTTGTAATGGATCTGCATTTATGTCAAGTATGGACTGCTTCAGCATACAATGGACAGATTACAAAAATGAATAGGGGGATACTTATAGGGCAAGCCCAGGCGGTTACTACAACCAACCTGGCTCAACCGTCCCAACTTCCCTATGTTAGCCTTTAACAATTCTGTTTCATAGCGTAACAACCAGTCTTAGACGTCTAACAAATCCTAGACATCTTAACTAATCAGTCTACATCATGTTAACAAATGACGGCTGGTTTTGTCCTTTAGTGCATTTCTAATAATCAGTCCGAATTACAATTGTCGGCTGATTTTACATTGCAAAACTTAGGAATACCAAAATTGCTTTATACATTTATCAAAATTGTATGTGTCTCGTAGACATTCTGTCAAACAGTTCGGCATGTCATGTCTTCTTTGAACTGGTTGTCTACAGTGTTTTGTGTAAAGCTATTGCTGCTAGTAGGTTGGTATATTATGGTTGTTCCAAGTTCTGTGTGCAGGTGTAAAGAAGAGTTACAGCCAAGATCATTGTACGAGGAATTACGGTCCAGAAGTGTCGTACAAAAGTTGCCATATGAGTGAAGCAGTCAAGAGTGTCGTTCAAGTGGATTGTATAGTTGTCGTTCAAGTGAGTGACTTGCCATACAAGTCACTTACCAAGTTGCCATACAAGTCATTTGCTGAGCTACAATACAAGTGCTTGTCGTACAAGTGACGATATTCAGCCTGTTGTACAAGTGGATTATCACTTTAACTGCCACACAAGTGTGTTATCACTTGACTACCGTACAAATGGATTATCATTTGATTGCCGTAAAAATGGGATGTGGGCCCAGTGTAAGATAGTATTGACTATAGTCTTGCTTGGCCTCTAAATATGTCATTTTGTTCCTCCACTATTGGAATACACCTTGCTACATTTGGCACTATTGCCACTTGAATTTCAAACTAACACGCATGAGGTGTGGAGAGGTGAATGACAAATTAAATACCACGAGGATGTGGGAGACGTGGCTTCGGAAGAAGTCAGTACAATCTGTGAAGAATCAAAGGATTTTCCAACAATGTCGTGTCGAGCGACGAAACTTGAAGAACTTGAAGTAGAACGTGTGTGGAGTCCTCGAGTGGAGGATAGTCCAAGTGATTCACATGAAAGGTGGCAAACGTTGTTTCTAACAACAGAAGATGAAGCATGAGCAATGAAGGTTGGACAAAATATAACCATCGCGCAAGTGGAGGCATCAACGTGGAGAGTGCACAAGGAGCAGAGGTTGAACAACTGGTAACGCAAAAACAAGAGTGGGGGAGATTGTCGAGACGTTTAGAGGTCTAGAGTCAAGCACGAGGGCAACCACAGGAAAGTGCATGGGAAAGGAGACCAAAGCCAACACTAGTATATTCACAAAGGAGATCACGAAGTGTGGATGCACTAGGAGCCGATCAGAGATTGTTTGTAAGTGAAGACGAGCCAAGGGAAGAATTTCAAAGTGAACAAAATCAGCCTCCAATGGCAAATATGGCAAATATTGCAGCAACAACGAACATGCATAAGTGCCCACCAATTCTGGGTGATAGGAAGCACCCAGAATGTCATATTGGAACATGTGTGACAATATGGCGATCGAACGGAGTGGATGATGAGGGATCGTGGTTAAGATTGTTTCCACCAACATTAAGATTGTTTCAATCGGGATTGGCATTTGAAGAGAGCAAGGACAAACCCCTTCACAACATGGGAAGGCTTGACAACTAAATTCATAAAGGAATTCAGGTTACACCAAGGTGATATAAAAATCATCGAAGAAATCTATGCCACAAAACAAAAGGATGAAGATGTCACATCCTACAAAAGAAGACTGAAGTAATTGATCAATGAAATGGAAGTCACACCAATAGACGGTTTCTAGAGGCGAAAGTTCCTGGACAGGTTGTTGCCAAGATATCATAAGAAGACGAAGATAGTACCAACTAGTACTTATCAAGAAGCGTTTGACAGAGCAATTAATTTGGGAAGTGAAGCAAAGCAAACGACAGTAAGAATAGGTCACTACAGAGATGATGATTCAGATAGTGACCAAGATGATTTTCATGTGGCTATCTAGGCCACGAGGAAGGACCTGGAGAGGATGGTGAATGATGCAAAGAACGAGAAAAAGAAGCAAGATATTTGGTGTTCAGACTGTTAGAAAATTAAAGGCAAGCAAGCTAAAAACAACAATAACACAATACACGAGATTTATGTGGAAACCCTGTTGTGTGCAAGTAAAACCATAGGGCAATAGCAGCTATAATCTTTTATTAATCTCAAGGAACAATTTTACATTCACACCCTTTTCTGTATTTACAAATACAAGAGGTCATTCCTTTTTATAGGAAAACAAGAGAAGATTCCAAAAAAGTTGAGATACATCCAAAACGCATTAACAACTACATTTATTTAACTGTCATTGTTATTAATAAGCAACCGTGTTTATTTAAGTGTCGTTATTAATTAACAACCGCATTTATTTAATTGCTATAAGTTGCACCACCATGCACCACTTTGCTGAAGAACATCGGAGATTTGTATATTGACTTCACCTCCTAACATTCTCCCACTTGAAGTCGATATACTGGAATTCATTTCCTCTGTTTTCTATCCAAGTGCCAATTGCCCAATGCTGCCTTTATCACGTTTTCAGCAAGCCCAGAGAATTTTTGCACCAAACAAACTTCTCTCTCTTGACCGGCCTTGTAAGCATATCTACAGAATTCACTTCAGTATCAATTTTCTCCAACAGGATCCTACCTTCTTCCACCACATTTCTTATAAATTGGTACTGAACATCAATGTGGTTCGTGCGATCATGAAATGTTGGGTTCTTTACTAACTGAATAGCACTTTGGCTATCACAATGCAATGTAATCTTCCCCTGCATTATCTTGAAGTCACCCAATAGTCGTTCTACTCAAATTGCCTCTTTGCGGGCCTGTGTCGCTGCAATATATTCTGCTTCCGTGGTTGATAAAGCCACCACCAACTACAACTTAGAAGTCCAGCTCACAGCTCCACCAGCAAGAGTGAAAGTAGATCATGTAGTGGACTTTCCCCCATCTCTATCTCCACCATAATTAGAATCCACAAAACCTTTAACTTGCAAATTTGTCGATCCGAAGTAAATAGTAGCATCTAAAGTGCCTCTTAAATATTTAAATATCCACTTCACTGTAGTCCAATGCTCCTTACCAGGATTTGCCATGAACCGGCTGACAACTCCCATTGCTTGGGCAATATCTGATCTAGTGCTCACCAAGGCAAACATGAAGCTTCCTACTATTGATGAATATGGTACACGAGACATGCTTGTCTTCTCTGCTTATGTTCTAGGACAGTGTTTTGAAGACAATTTGAATTGTCGAGGAAGTGGTGTACTAACTAGTTTTGCATTATGCATATTGAAGCGTTGCAAAATCTTTTTCTATATATAACTTTTGACATAACCAGATCTTCCAATCTGTTTTGTCCCTATGTATCTTCATCCCTAGAATTTGGTTTGTTGCTGCTAAATCCTTCATTTCAAATGTCCTAGCCAACTGTGCCTTAATATCAATGATTTTCTTCATGCTAGGTCCTGCAACTAGCATATTGTCAACATACAATAGAAAGATAATAAAACGGTCATCATCAAACCTCTTATAGTATGCACAATGGTTAGCTTCACTCCTACTGAAACCTTGGCTCTTCATGAAGGTGTCAAATTTTTTGTACCACATCCTTGGCGCTTGTTTCAATCCATACAGAGATTTCTTTAGTCTGCAAACCAAATGCTCTTTGCCTCTTTCTTCATAGCCCTCAAGTTAATCCATATAGATCTTTTCCTCAAGATCACCATGCAGGAAAGCATTTTTCACGTCTAGCTGCTCCTGGTCTAAATCCTATGCTACTACAAGTGCAAGTAAAACTCTGACAGTAGTCAGCTTCACAATTGGAGAGAAGATTTCATTAAAGTCTATTCCTAACTTCTATGCATAAACTTTTGCAACCAAGCAAGCTTTATAGCGTTCCAACAATCCATCATTAATCTTTATTTTGTACACCCACTTGTTACCAACAACCTTTCTTCCAGGTGGGAGATCCACAAGTTCCCACGTTTCATTCTTCCGTAGTGCTTCCATTTCCTCGTCCATGGCATTCCCCCACTATTTTGCATTCTCAGATTCTCTAGCTTCTTGAAAAGAGCTAGACTCACCATCATCAGTTAACTAAGCAAAAGAGGACTGAAAATCAGGAGAATACCTCTCTGAATGCTTTTGTGGATGTGTAGATCTTCTAACCCAACATTTTGTTGGTTGTGGTGCTTGATCTTGTGACTGTTCAGGCTGCTGAACTTGCTGATCTACATGCTGATCAGAAGTTTCAGCATCCTTATTTTCACTTTTATCTTTGTTGATATCTACTTCAACAAGTACAACCTGAGGTGTTTGTTGTACATGCTTCCTTGCATGGATTTTTCATTAAAAAAACACCCCGGCTAAAAATTACCTTGTAGGTAGTACGATCCCACAATCTATACCCTTGCACTGTATCTCCATAGCCAAGAAAAACACATTTCTTTGATTTTGGGTCAAGTTTGGACCTATTTTCTTTAGGCACATGGGCAAAAGTATCACAACCAAAGCTACGTAAATGAGAGTAATCAATTGACTTACCACACAAAACTTCCTCTGAAGTCTTTCCATCCAACGTAGTTGTGGGAGACCTGTTAATGTGATAAGCAATTGTATTAACAACCTCCGCCCAAAACTTTTTATCCAACCCAAATGAGTTGAGCATGCTTCTTGCATGTTCCACAATTGTGCGATTCATCCGCTCAGCCACACCATTTTTTTGTGGAGGATATGGCACAATCTTCTGGTGCTTAATTCCTTGCTGTGTACAAAATTCATCAAACTCCTTGGAGCAACATTCACGCCCATTATTTAACCTGAGACATAAAATAGGCTTGCCCAAACTTTTCTCTACTCGTGCCTTGAACTCCTTAAATTTTTCCAAAGCTTCCGACTTCTTTTTCAGAAAATAAACCCACACTCTTCTAGAATAATCATCTATAAATGTCATAGAATACCTAGTACCCTTTAAGGACTGAGTGGGGACTGGTCCAAATATATCAAAATGTATAAGTTGCAAAAAAACAGAACTCTTACCAGGGCTTGCAGTAAACCGAACCCTCTTTTGTTTACCAAAAATACAGTGCTCACACAAGTCTAAATGACGAGACTTAATCCCAGAAAGCATACCTCGGTCATGCAGAATTTTCAATCCTTTTTTACTCATATGCCCTAGGCATTGATGCCATATCATTACTTCATCCTAAGCATTTCTTGAAGTTGTTGTTGTTGCATGGTTTGTCACCGTATCACCGCACAAACGATACAAGGTCCCATAAGGTTCTCTTTTTGCTACTACTAGGGCTCCTCTGGTAATTTTGCAATAATTGTTACCAAAAGTAGTAAAATACCCAAGCTTATCCATCATCTTGATTGAGAGCAAATTCTTCCGTAAATCAGGCACATGTCGTACATCACTCAACATCCTTTCTCTGCCATCATCCAGCCTCATCCTAATGTCCCCTCTTCCCACAATTTCTAAAGGATGATCATCACCCAAGTAGACCATTTCACCATTATAGGGCTGATATTTGACAAACCAATCTCTATGGAGACGTGGAAAGATGCACCCGAGTCCAAAACCCAAGTATATAAAACAAATTTGTTGTTACTGATACAGAAGGCCTCACATGTTACCATCTCTACTAAATCTACCATACTCGCCTCAGTTGATGGATGATTCTGCTTTTCACCATTCTTTTCCTTTTTCACATGCAAACAATCCTTCGAAAGCCCTAGCTTCCCACAATGCCAGCACTTCCGTTTCAGCTTGCGTCCTCTTGACTTAGATTTGGACTGTGATCTACCTTGTTGACTCCTTTCGATAGATCGACCTCTCACAGCTAGGGCTTTATCGCTCTAGTGATGTTTTCCACCTCAACTCTTCTGCCAACAAAGCGGCTACGACATCATCAAATTTTAGAACTCCTAATGATGCATTGTTGATGGTCATCACCAAATGATCCCAGGTGTCCGAGAGGGAACAAAGTAGGGTGATTGCTCTATCCTCATCCTCCATCTTCACATTAACCGAGACCAGTTTACTTATTATTAAACTCATTTAGATGATCTGCCACAAATGAACCCTCCTTCATCCTCAAGCTATAAAGCTGCTTTTTAAGGAAAATCTTATTTGTTGCTAATTTAGTCTCATATAACTCCTCAAGCCTCTCCCAAAGGGTTTCCGCGGTCTTTGCTTCAGCAACATTGAACAAGACAGAGTCTGCTAGGCAGAGATGAATTGTAGAAACCGTCTTCCTATCCAGCTTTACCCACTCCTCATCTGTCATGCTGCTAGGTTTATTTGCAACCCCTTTCAAGGCTAGGGCTTGGTCGTTTTAAACCAGCAAATCCTCCACCTTCATCTTCCATAGGGCAAAGTTCCTACCATCAAACATCTCAATCTCGAACATGGTTACACCTCTTGTCATTGTTGCAGCTCCCACTCGCACAAAATCCTAGACCAACAAGTTTTCAGAGAACTTGGCTCTGATACCACATGTTAGAAAATTAAAAGCAAGCAAGCTAAAAACAATAACATAATACACGAGATTTACGTGGAAACCCTACTGTGTGCAAGTAAAACCACGGGGTAATGGAAGCTATAATCTTTTATTAATCTCAAGGAACAATTTTACATCCACACCCTTTTCTCTATTTACAAATACAAGGGGTCATTCCTTTTTATAGGAAAACAAGAGAAGATTCTAGAAACGTAGAGATACATCCAAAATGCGTTAATTAACAACCGTGTTTAATTAATTGTTGTTATTAATTAGCAACCACGTTTATTTAATTGCTATAAGCTGCACCACCATGCACCACTCTACTGAAGATCATCGAAGATCTGTTTATTGACCTCCTAACACAAACTCGGACTACAAGGCACAGAGACAAATATCAATTGTCCAAAGAATGATTTATGTAATATCTACGAAGTCACAAGACATGGTTGGTGACTACCCATTTAACTTGATAAGTTCAAGGCACCAAATCTTACTAGTGCATAAAGAAGAAAAGGAAGAGAAACCCAATACTTCCAAGAATGGGCAAGGAGCAACGAGTGGCAGATATAGGAATAACCATTGAGGAGGGCAACTGTAAAGGGTTAATCGACCACGGGGGAAAAGGTCGATTGCAGTATGATTCGGATAGTAGACCTATCATCTAGTGCCAAAGATACCATGAGTGGGGGCATTACAGTATGATTCGAATAGTAGACCTATTATCCAATGCCAAAGATACCAAGAGTGGGGGCACTTCGCGAGGAATTGCCCAAATCAACCAGTAGGGGAGAATGTTGGAAACAATAGCAACAATGGATTCATGTGTAGAGGGCGTGGTCCAGGCAATCACAGGGAGGCTAATTGCCTGAAGAAGGCGAGTTCGAGTAACTTGTAAAATATCAATTTCATTGACATTGAGGAGCCTCTAGTGGACAACCAAAATAAAGATAAGCATGTGCTTGTGGTAATGAGGGCTTAGGTTAAGAAAGTTGAGCAATATCCAAACCTTGTTGTAGAGGAGAGATGGCAAGAAGCACATAATGAAATAGAAGAATAAATGAGAAAGACTAAGCAAGAACAACTCCTCTAGGAGAAACAGTTGAAGACACCGATCACTCAAGAAGAAGAAGAGATGTTGTCAACACAGCAACTGGTAGCGCAAGTATTGAACATGACGGTGGAAGTGAAGGATTCTAGTCTTCTTAGCACCATATCAAAGCTTTACACAATGGTAGGAGAAATGACATGGCCAAGGAGAGTAGTGGAGCTGCAATACCAACAGGAAGCAACCATGCAAAGGAGAGATCAATTTATTGATCCAACGATGTTAATGATTAATGTTGGCAAGAAGCCAACATTAATTCACATTGAGTTGTTGAATCATAAGTTGACACAGGTGATAGTGGATGGAGGATCGAGCATAAATGTGTTGGCTGAGAAGACTTGGAGAGAACTCGGAGCACCATTTTTATGGTTTCCAAATTTCAAATTGTATGGTACATATCAATATGGTATTGAGATGAAGGGAGTCTTGATGACTCAAACTAAAGATAGCCGATCAGGAGTTCATCATGGACTTTGTCATGAATCGTGATTACCATGCAAAAACCAGCATATGATGCATTGTTAGAACAAGGATGGTTACGCATGGCAAAAGTTAATCACAATTGGGAGAAGGATCGCCTGACATTTAAGAAGGGGAAGCACAAGTACATGATCAATCTAAAGAATCAGTTTGTGAGCGAGGATCTCGCAACATCCAACGAGTAGAGTAGTTCATCTTCAAATGATAATAATGGACACGAACCGAATGAAGGTGTGCTGCAATTGGAGGAATACATACTACGAAAGATGAAGCAGATTCTAATAGCGAACTTCTCCATTGGTAGATGAAGGATTATGAAGTTTTTCTGCCAAATTGTCTCTACATCCAAGTAGAGGAGGAAAAGGATCATGATGGACGGAGAAATAGTGTGTATGAAGTTGGTGAGTCTAGCAAGAAAGACAAATCAGCACCAAAAGAGGAGGAAAAGGAGAAGTGGACATCTTGAAGAATTTTGCGGAATATACTATTGGTGATGTTGTAACTGATGAGAAGCTAGCACATCCATTGGACATGGTAAAAGCAACAAGCAAGCCTGATACCATAAAGTATGAAGGACCAAGGATGGTTCCGGTGAACCTCAACAAAGGATATGAAGAGAAGATAATCCATTGCGGGGACAAGTGGGACCCAATGCTAAAGGCAGCAACACTCTAGAATTTTATGCAATACAAAGATGTCTTATCATAGACATATAAGGATCTGAAAGGGATACCACCAAAGTTATGTATGCATCAGATTCAGTTGATTTCGAGTGCACAACAAATAAGGAGAAGGCCGTATAGGATGAATACAAAGTATGTGGCCTTAGTGAATGCAGAAATACAGAAAATGTTGGATGCGAAGGTAACCTTCATGGTAATGGTGAGTGAGTGGGTATCACAGATTGCCATCACCTTGAAGGAGGCAAATCAAATCCCCATTTGTGTGGATTTCCAAAGTCTCAATGTTGTGGCGATAAAGGATCCTTTTTCTATCCCGTTCACTGATTCAATTTTGGAGGAAGTCGCTAGACATGAAATCTATTCATTTTTTGATGAATTTTCCCACCACACAACCAAATAAGAATAGCCGAGGAAGACAAATTGAAGACGACATTTGTAGTGAACAACATTTATGCATATAATCGAACACCATTCAGTCTATGCAATGCTTCGACCACGTTCCAAAGAATCATTTTGTATATTTTAGAACATATGTCCACAGGGAAATTCAAAGTCTTCTTGGATGGTTGGTCATTGTATGGAAGGAAGAGCAAGCATTTGAAGGCATTGGAAGAATGTATGAAGCTATGCACAAATACTCGATTGCCATTGAATCCCAAGTGTAGGTTGTTGGTACCATAGTAGCAAAACTCGGACTCGGTAAGATCAACTCAGGGCTCGGACTGAGGACTCGGCAAGACTCAGCAAAAACTCTGCAAAAAGAAAAAATGAAAAAAATACAATTTTTCATTGAAAAAATAAGTTTTTTCATGCATATTACTTATTAGTATATTCTAACACACTTACTCAACATTCAACATTATACAAATAAGAAATTAACAAGAGGAAGGGGCATATTCTAAGAGCAAGCTAATAATTTTGTTTTATAAAATTATAAATAAATAATATAATGATAAAATAAAATTTAATATATAAAGTTTAAAAACATTATTAAAATTTTACAAAACATTAAATAATAATAAACTTTACTATATGTCTAGACTCTAAATTATAATGGTTGGGACATCAAATATAATAGTATTAAAAAGTTTAGAAATTTAAATATATAAAAAATATAAAATGTCTAAATTATATAATTAAATATTGTGTTAAAAATGAGATCAAATACATAATCAATAAAAACAATATAAAAGTTTAAAAATATATATATAATAATTAAACATCAAATTATATATATATATATATATATATATATATATATATATATATATATATATATATATATATTTGGTTAGTGTGAGAAACCCCTACGACCGACGTTTAGGGCTGGGCATCCCCATCCCACCATGACCTCTCATAAGGGTGAGAGCTAAACTTATCAATAAGGAATTTAACACACAGCCATACACACACACCCTCTCACACACTCGCCCATGTCGCAGAAGAGTCTACGTGCTTTCACCTATAATCAAATTGCCCTTACTATTGAATAGCTATTAGTTTAAATGATTATAAAAAGCATAAAATCATTCCAAGCCCCTTCAGGTCCCCTTCATGAAGTAAACATTTAAATAGGTAGGGCAGGAGGTTATTCCCTTGTGTAAAAATAATAAAAAATCATTAATTTTTTTTTTAAATAAAAAAATAAGATTTAAAAAACAATCTTAAAAATGCCGACGTGCTTTGACTTGTAATCAAATTTTACTTAATATTGAATAGCTATTAGTATAAATGATTATAAAAATAGAAAAGGATAAAATCATTAAAAAGTTTTTTTTAATAATAATTAAAATAAGATTTAAAAAACAATCTTAAAAACGCGGACGTGCTTTGACTTTTAATCAAATTGCCCTTAATATTGAATAGCTATATAAAAAAATAATACGACAGTCCACACTTAAACCCAGAGTATTTAATTTTAGTTGAATACATCATTCTGCCATCTAGGGCATCTGTCTGATTTGCAAGTCAATTGATACTAGTATAAAAACGAATATTGTGTCGAAGAAAGCGTAGGTCCGAATCATTTACACAGAAGAAGGTTATTTTCCTTCACCCTTTATAATCAGCCCCACCTCAATTTGTCTTTATATTTTCCATAACTTTTTTTATTACAATAGGTTTTTCGTGGGCCGGCTAAGTCCCGACGTCCAGACTCGGACTCAACCCTAGACTCGGCTAGACTCATCAGAGTCCAGGGAAAAACCGAGTCCAAGTGGGCTCAGTGCAGCTGAACTCACTCGGACACGGACTCGCCGAGTACTCGAGACTTGGGTCGAGTCTGACCACAGAGGTTGGTACCACACAGGAAGTTGTTGGAGCACATGGTATGTAAGGAAGGATTTCAGACCGATCCCAACAAGATTCGTTTTGTGATGAGTATGAAGCCATGCGATGTGAGCTTACTTAAGTGCTTTTTAGGACTTGTCGAGTATTACAGGCGATTTATCAAAAACAAATTCCCAAGTGTCCCATCCATTGGATATGTTAACGTGCACGAATGTTCCTTTCAAATGGACATCGGAGCATCAAAAGGTTGTTAGGAGGTGAAGTCAATATCCAGATCTCCAATGTTCTTCAACAGAGAGGTGCATGGTGGTGCAGCTTATAAAGAGGAAACAAACAATATTTTGTAGTCTTCCTTTGGGAGAGGAAACAAACAATTTTTTGGACTCTTCCTTTGGAAGAGGAAACGAACAGTTTTTTGGATTCTTCCTTTGGAAGAGGAAAAGAACAGTTTTTGGACTCTTCCTTTGGAAGAGGAAACGAACAGTTTTTTGTTTTTTTCTATAAAAGGCGAATGACCCCTTGCATGTAAATGTTGATTGAATGTAATTCTGCCAAAATCAATAAAAGATCAAGCTGCCATTGCCCCGTGGTTTTTCCTGCACATTGCAGGTTTTCCACGTAAAATCCGTGTTACTGATTTTTCCTGTGCTATTGTGTTTTTCTGCTTGCACATAATTTTGCTATATTTTCTAACATCTGGTATCAGAGCCTAGGGTTTTGTGCGAGTGGGAGCTGCGACAATGACTGGAAGTGTAACCAAGTTTGAGATTGAAAAGTTTGATGGCAGGAACTTCGCCCTATGGAAGATGAAGGTGAGGATTTGTTGGTTCAAAATGACCAAGCCCTAGCCTTGAAAGGGGTCGCGAGTAAACGAGGCAGTATGAAAGATGAGGAGTGGGCAACGCTGGATAGGAAGGTGGTTTCTACAATCCGTTTATGCCTAGCGGACTTCGTCTTGTTCAATGTTGTTGAAGAAAAAACCGCGGAAGCCCTTTGGAAGAAGCTTGAAAAGTTGTATGAGACGAAATCTGCAACAAATAAGGTTTTTCTGAAAAAACAGCTTTACAGGATGGAGGGCTCATCTATGGCAGATCACTTGAATGAGTTTAATACCCTTATCAGTAAACTGGTTTCAATTAATGTGAAGATGGAGGATGAGGACAGAGCTATCACCCTACTTTGTTCCCTCCCGGAGACTTGGGATCATTTGGTGATGACCATCGGCAATTCATCATCAGGAGCTCTAACTTTTGATGATGTGGTAGCCGCTTTGTTGGCAGAAGAGTTGAGGCGGAAAACGTCTTTCGAACCCTCAACCAATGAAGCCCTAGCTGTGAGAGGTCGATCTTTCGAGAAGAGTCAACAAAGTAGATCACAGTCCAGATCTAAGTCTAAAGGACGCAAGCTGAAAGGTAAGTGTTGGCATTGCGGGAAGCCAGGGCACTCAAAGAAGGATTGTTGGCAGTTAAAAAAGGAAAAAATGGTGAAAACCAATTTCAGCCTTCAGCTAAAGCCAGTACAGTAAATTCTAGAGAGACGGCAACATGTGAGGCTTTCTGTATCAGCAACAACAGATCTGTTTTATATACCTGGGTTTTGGACTCGGGTGCATCTTTCCACATGTCTCCTCACAGAGACTGGTTTGACAAATATCAGCCATATAGTGGTGGGAAGGTCTACTTGGGTGATGATGTAGTGTCTAACCCCAAAAAATGAACACCAAGAATCTGCCCTTGATTATGTTTTTTTTTATTTTTTTTACAGCTAACTGAAAATGAGTATAACTCACAAACTACTCTTTCAAATGCAATACAATTTTGGCACAAGATAATACTTATATCTATCTCAAAACCCTTTTAAGTAAAAAACATAAAAATGAGTGTACCCGATAAAATGCAAGTCTGATGTAAATCTGGAAATTGTCATCAGCAATAGGAAAACCTCCATGAATTCATTATATGTACTTAGTTCATTGTTTCTCCAACTCAAAAGAGATTGCAAACATGTTTACAATGAATGACAACTAGGAAGCACTCGAAATTCTGCCCAAAGAGGGGCGATTTCATCCCAATCAACCACGCCTCCCTCAGCAATTGTACAGCTCAACTGGAAAGTGGTACGGCTGACCAATGCAAGCTTAAATCTGGTGAAATCTCCCTTGAATCTCCTTGTACTCACTGCAACTGGAGCTGGAATGTGAATAATGGTGATTCCCTTCACAAAACCCTACCTGAAAAGGCTCAAACAAGTTGGAAATATAGCTTCAGCTGTACGGCTGGAAGGAATGAGGACTGGGAATTGAATGCAATGCAATCTCCTTCAAACCCTTCCTAAACTCTGCTCACAAACCTCTGGTTAATCTCAACAATTATGCTCAATTGCAACCACTGAAGTGCACCTGCCCGATAACACCCTGAGATTGTCTTTCAAATCCGAAGGCGCTGTTCCTGCTGATGGATTTCGTCACCAACAAGCAAAATAATCTCTTGCAAATACCTCTGCAAGGAAACCTCTTCGAAACTCTTGAAAATGTAATACCAAGATAATCCCAATGACTCTTTTTTTTCCCTTTTTATTCTTGCCCAAGTTGGGTCGGCCAAATGTGAGGGAGTTGTTTCATTTTAATTCTTAATTTCAATTTCAAATAACTCCCCTAAGGGGTTGTCCATCTTAACTTAGGAAGAAGTATTTTAAATTTGTAATTTGATATTATAAGCATTCTCCTAAGTCCTCTTTTTAATACACCCTTTATCTCCTTAATTAAATTCATAATGTCCAACATTAGAAACATCACAAATATTAATTTAACTATAATAATATCTCCAGACATTAAAATAATCAAACTCCCAATGCCGGACCCACGAAATAATACTAGAAACGGACACCCATTTCACCAAACCATCCAATCGTAATGTCCGTTTCCACTGTAACCCACTAAAAATTGACTTACTAAAAATAGTAAGTCCCTGCATCTGCATCCACGGAGGCCCAAAGTCAGGCAACTGAAGAGATAACTGGATACCCAATACATCATATAATAAGATTCTGCTATCAGTTCGGCCAGAATTCAATAACTGAATTTACTAAAAATAGTAAATCCACTCCTCCAAGTCACCAGATGGTTCCTAACCTGCTGACTATGCCTACGGAACCGCATGGATAGGCAAGTCACACTGCACCCGATGTGTTGGCTAAGGTGGGGACATTACAGATGATCACCCTTTAGAAATTGTGGGAAGAGGGGACATAAGGATCAAGTTGGACGATGGTAGAGAAAGGATGTTATGTGATGTGTGACATGTGCCAGATTTGCGAAAGAATTTGCTCTCAATCAAGATGATGGATAAGCTAGGGTATTTTGTCACTTTCGGTAACAACTATTGCAAAATTACCAGAGGTGCTATTGTAGTAGCAAAGGGAGAATCTTATGGGACCCTATATCGTTTATGCGGTGATACGGTGACAAACCATGCAGCAGCAGCAACTTCAGTTCAGGATGCAGTAATGCTATGGCATCAACGCCTAGGCCATATGAGTGAAAAAGGTCTGAAAATTCTGCATGACAGAGGTATGCTTTCTGGGATTAAGTCTTGCAATTTAGACTTGTGTGAGCACTGTATTTTTGGTAAAAAAAGAGGGTTCGGTTTACTGCAAGCCCTGGTAAGAGTTCTGATTTTCTGCAATTATACATTCTGATATATTTGGACCAGTCCCCACTCAGTCTTTAAATGGTGCCATCTATTTTATGACTTTTATAGATAATTATTCTAGGAGAGTGTGGGTTTATTTTCTAAAGAAGTCGGAAGCTTTGCAGAAATTTAAAGAGTTCAAAACTCGAGTAGAGAAAAGTTTGGGCAAGCCTGTTTTATGTCTTAGGTCAGATAATGGGGGTGAATATTGCTCCAAGGAATTTGATAAATTTTGTACGCAGGAAGGAATTAAGCACCAGAAGACTGTACCATATACTCCACAACAAAATGGTGTGGCTGAGCGGATGAATCGCACAATCATGGAACATGCAAGAAGCATGCTCAGCGCATCCATGTTGGATAAAAGGTTTTGGGCAGCTGTTAATACAGTTGTTTACCTCATTAACAGGTCACCTACAGCTGCGTTGGATGGACAGATTCCAGAGGAGGTTTGGTGTCGTAAGCCATTTGATAAGCCATTTGATTACTCTCATTTGCATACCTTTGGTTGTGATGCATTTGCCCATGTGCCTAAAGAAAAAAGGTCCAAACTTGACCCGAAGTCAAGCAAATGTGTTTTTCTCGGCTATGGAGATGCAGTAAAGGGGTATAGACTGTGGGATCCTACTGCCCACAAGGTAATTATTAGCCGAGATGTTATTTTTTATGAAAAATCCATGCAAAGGAAGGAGGTACAGCAAACACCTAATGTTGTACCAGTTGAAGTAGACATGAACGAAGATGAAAATGAAAATCAGCATGCTGAAATTTTTGACCAGCATGCAGAACAGCAAGTAGAGCAGCCACAACAGTCACAAGACCAAGAGCCACAATCAACAAATCATTGGGTTAGAAGATCTACACGTCCACAAAAGTGTCCGGAAAGGTATTCTCATGTTTATCAGTCCTCTTTTGCTTTGTTAACTGATGATGGTGAGCCTAGTTCATTTCAAGAAGCTAGAGAGTCTGAGAATGCAGAAAAGTGGAGGAAATCCATGGAGGAGGAAATCGAGGCACTTCGCAAGAATAAAACGTGGGAACTTGTGGATCTCCCACTTGGAAGAAAGACTGTTGGAAACAAGTGGGTGTACAAAGTGAAGAAGAACAGCGATGGGCTGTTGGAACGCTATAAAGCTCGCTTGGTGGCAAAAGGCTATGTGCAGAAGTCAGGTATTGACTTTAATGAAATTTTCTCTCCAGTTGTGAAGATGAAAACTATTAGAGTTCTACTTGCACTTGTAGTTCCACAGGATTTAGAATTGGAGCAACTTGATGTAAAGACTGCTTTCTTGCATGGTGATCTCGAGGAGATTTATATGGATCAGCCTGAGGGCTATGAGGAAAGATGCAAAGAGCATCTGGTTTGCAGACTGAAGAAATCTCTGTATGGGTTCAAACAGGCGCCAAGGATGTGGTACAGGAAATTTGACACCTTCATGAAGAGCCAAGGTTTCAGCAGGAGTGAAGCTGACCATTGTGGATACTATAAGAGGTTTGATGATGGCAGTTTCATTATTTTGTTGTTGTATCTTGATGATATGCTGGTTGCAGGTCCCAGCATGAAGAAAATCATTGATCTTAAGGCTCAGTTGGCTAGGACATTTGAAATGAAGGATTTAGGAGCAGCAAACCAAATTTTAGGGATGAAGATACACAGGGACAGAAAAGGAAGAAAGATCTGGTTAAGTCATAAGTCATATATAGAAAAGATTCTGCAACGCTTCAACATGCAGAATGCAAAACCAGTTAGTATCCCACTTCTTTCACACTTACAATTGTCTTCCAACCAGTGTCCTAGAACAGAAGCAAAAAAGACAAGCATGTCTCATGTACCGTATTCATCAGCAGTAGGAAGCCTCATGTATGCCATGGTGAGTACCATACCAGATATTGCCCAAGCAGTGGGAGTAGTTAGCCGGTACATGGCAAATCCTGGTAAGGAGCATTGGAATGCGGTGAAGTGGATATTTAGATATTTAAGAGGCACTTCAGATGCTGCTATTTACTACGGATCAAATAGTTTGCAAGTTAAAGGTTTTGTGGATTCTGATTATGGTGGAGATAGAGATAGGAGAAAGTCCACTACAGGATATACTTTCACTCTTGCTGGTGGAGCTGTGAGTTGGGCTTCTAAGTTGCAGTCTGTGGTGGCTTTATCAACCACTGAAGCAGAATATATTGCAGCGACTCATGCCAACAAAGAGGCAATTTGGCTAGAGCGATTGTTGGGTGACTTCAAGGTAATGCAGGGGAAAATTATGTTGCATTGTGATAGCCAAAGTGCTATTCAGCTAGTGAAGAACCCAACATTCCATGATCGCACGAAACACATTGATGTCAAGTACCACTTTATCAAAAATATGGTGGAAGAAGGTAGGATCCTGTTGCAAAAAATCGACATTGAAGTGAATCATGCAGATATGCTTACTAAGTCGATCAAGACAGAGAAGTTTGAGTGGTGCAGAACTTCTCTGGGCTTGCTGAAAATGTGATAAGGGCAGCATTGGGCAATTGGCACTTGGATGGAAAAACGTAGGCAAAGAATTCCTGTATATCGACTTCAAGTGGGAGAATGTTAGGAGGTGAAGTCAATATCCAGATCTCCAATGTTCTTCAGTAGAGAGGTGCATGGTGGTGCAGCTTATAAAGAGGAAACAAACAGTTTTTTGGACTCTTCCTTTGGAAGAGGAAATGAACAGTTTTTTGGACTCTTCCTTTGGAAGAGGAAACGAACAGTTTTTGGACTCTTCCTTTGGAAGAGGAAACGAACAGTTTTTGTTTTTTCTATAAAAGGGGAATGACCCCTTGCATGTAAATGTTGATTGAATGTAATTCTGCCGAAATCAATAAAAGATCAAGCTGCCATTGCCTCGTGGTTTTTCCTGCACATTGCAGGTTTTCCACGTAAAATCTGTGTTACTGTTTTTTCCTGTGTTATTGTGTTTTTCTGCTTGCACATAATTTTGCTATATTTTCTAACAAAGGCCTTCGATGAGTTGAACACAAAGCTGGTTTGTACACCCATTTTGGTGTTTCTATATTGGGATAAAGAGTTTCATGTCTATGTGGACGCATCAAATTTTGCAATTGGATGAGGTTTGGCCCAGGAGAGGCAGTTTGGGCTAGATCAGCCCATTTATTTTTCCAGTCAGTTGCTGTCTAGAGCAGAGAACTACAGAACAATGAAACGAGAAGCTTCAGGGATGGTCTATGCAGTTCAAAAATTTAGACATTATCTATTGGCCAACCCTTTTGCTTTCTATGTGGATCATCAAGCATTGTTGTATTTGATTAATAAACCGAGTATTCATTGGCAAGATAGTAGGTGGCTCATCACATTGCAGGAGTTTGTGTTCCAAGTGGTGCTGAGACCTAGAAAGAAAAACATCATAGTGGATCAGTTGTCAAGGATTTGCTTGGGAGAACTTGTAGAAAGAGGAGTGTCAAATGAATTTCCAAATGCTCCTTTGTAACAAGTGCGTTATCGTCGTGGTACAAATTGATTTTAGAATGATTGTTAACATGAGAGTTGCCAAGGGAGATGACAGCAGAAAAAAGGAAACAAATCATCATTAAATCAGCACCATTTTAGTTGATTGTTGGTTTGTTGTATAAGATTGAACCTGAAGGAATATTAAGGAGATGTGTAATGGAGGAGGAAGTGAACACAACACTCAAGGAAGCTCACAAGGGATTGGGAGCAGGGCATACGAGGCCAAATGCAAGGACAATGAAAGTGCTTCTAGTAGGGCTATGGTGACCCACCCTCTATCGCGATGCGAAGGAGTTCGATAGGGCATGCGATACATGCCAGAGAGCTGGGAGACCGCTACAAAGGGACTTCATGCCATTGCACCCATCATAGCAACAAGAGTTATTTGAGAGATGGGGTCTTGATTTTGTGGGGCCATTGAAGACAAGCCAAAGAAGCAAATGTCAATAGATCGTGATGGCGACAAAATACTTGACAAAGTAGGTCAAGGCAATAGCATTGCCTGTCAATTCTGCAAGGAGCACAACATGGTTCTTGTATGAACAAGTGATCACGAGATCTGGTGTACCCTTGCAGTTGACAAGTAATCGAGGTGGACACTTCATCAATAAAATAATTCAAAGGCTGACCATGGAGTTCAAGATTTTGCACTCATTGTCAAGCCCATACTACCTCGGGGAAAATGGGCAAGTAGATGCAATCAACAAGGTCTTGGTCTCTATAATTTATAAGACATGTGGAGTAGAGGGTGACAAGGAGGAACGATTGTCAGCGGTTCTTTGGGTGTACAGAACAACATTTAAATCGACAACCAACCATACACCTTTCTAGTTGATGTAAAATTAGGAGGTAGTAGTGCCAATAGAGTTCCTGCTACTGAGACTGAGAGTGGCAATGTAGAACCGTATGGGTGACAAGGAAATCCTAGAGAGGCTACCAACACTAGTGAAGTTGGATGAGAAGAGGGTGATGCACACTAGGCAACAGAGATTGCCCAATGTTGGAGGAAGTTGTGGCACAACAAGCACCTAAGCAAGATAAAACTGAAACTAGGTGAATTGGTCCTAAAGTTCAATGGCAAGCACGAGATCAAGCCAAGGAAGTTGAAGACGTGGCTTGGACCCTTCCAGGTGGTAGAGATGATGGACAACAGCGCATTCAGATTGCAAAAACTAGATGGGCCATTGTATCCTGAGACAATTAACAGCTCAAGACTAAAACCATACAAGATGAAGGTTCGAGTGAACACGGTTGGTCTTGAACAAGTGGAAGACGAAGAGAAAAGGTAGGAAGGTTGATTGCAGCACCAAATTGGTCTTTGCAACCCTTCAAAAGAATATTGGTCCAAGAAGAAGGAGAGTCGAGTCTGACCAAAGCAAAAAATGATGCAAAGAGAGAAGATAGTGATCCAGATCCAGTGTGGTTGTTTGGGAATGTAAATGGAGAGAAACCCACAATAGAATAGGAGGAATTCGAACCCCTCCCCACAGAACGAAGAAAACTACGGGTGCTTGTAATATTTAATATTTCCAAACACAAAAGAAGAAAGACTGAGATCAATGAATGAAGAAGATGCACAGAGAGTGGTGGTAATGGAAACAAAACCACCAGATCAAGAACCTCAAAGCAACGGAAGTGAAGACGAAGAGATGAATTTGTTGGCAAGAGTTGGTCTTCAGCAACAGAGAATGGGTAGAGAAACGCAGCAATTTCAAGTACAATATGAGCACTTGTGACGAAGAAATGAACAGTGAAGGGCGCAAGCTGATCATGAGATTGTGAAATTACAGGATTATATTCAAGCCAAAAGATAAAGAAGGCTTGCAACAAATGAAACACTTTGGAGAGATATATTTGAAATTCCCTCATCCACAAAAGGTGAAGCAAGGAACTGGAGAACAGACTCCAATAGTGTGTCCTTTACAAGTGATAATAGAAATGGAGATGACTCAAGTAGTGATAGCTCAAGTACAAGACGAGGAAGAAGAGACACACCAGTACTACAAAAAATTCCCCAAGTAGGAGATAGGAGCAATGAGCCATAGCAAAGTAACTTCAAGGAAGAAAGGCGGAGAAGGGTTGGAGGTCCGCCATCAAGCATGAATAATTCCTTGGAATCTAAGTAGTTTGCAATGATTGTTAGGCAACCCTGAGCATGTGTGTGAAGTAGACAACTTAGGCAATCTAGGAGGACCGCCAGGTTCCCTGGCCCGTCTGAGTTTGCTCGGAAAAGGGGTGAGTTTGTTTGGCCTCTTTCTCGATAGTCTGAGGGGAAGATTTTTCTCTCTAGCTACCCCTAGGTCGTGTAGTCAGTGGAATGGTCCATGAGGACTACCTTCTGATTGTGCAAGAAATGACCAAGTGTTGCTCAGGTTGGCCCTTCAGGACCACCTAGTGGTTGTCGCCCAAATAGGAGAACTCGGAGGTAGAGAAACAAAAGGAGAGTTCAAACAGACCTTGGACAATCTGGAGAAATGAATAGACAATCCCAAGTCATGGAAGGCCACCCGGGAGGAGTGATTGGTGGAAGAAATATGTCTGAGTTTGAAGAATTGTCACAAAGGAGAAGGCGACAACAAATATGATCAAGAAGGAGAGGTAGTGCACAATCAGATTAGACAAGGTAGAAGCGACAACGACGGTAGAACAAAGGAAGAGGAGGCGAAACAGCCTGCCGTACAAGTGGAAGAAGTAGAGATGGCACTTGTCCAACAAACTAGCGTACAAGCAGAGAAGCAGGTCATACAAATGCATGATGTCATATAAATGAAGGTGGTTGTACAAATCATATATGATGCATTTTGGAAAAGACTAATTAATGAAGACAAAGTTGATCAAAATCTGAAACTAGTCATGCCTTGTAACACTGGACAGCAAAGGACACTTGTCCATGACACAAGATTTAGAAAGGGCTTATTGTGTTTTGGTTACTGCTTTCTGTTATGTGAGCAGAAAGTACTTAAGTTTACTGCATTCTATTTTATCGTTGTGTAAAGCAATTTGGTGGGACAGTAAGCAGGTCAATGGGAGAGGTTAAAGAGAAGATAAGAAGACAACACTCCTTAAAGCGTTTAGGGATTCCTCACCAGCTTGCTTACAATGCTGAACAAAGCACACTCCATCCAGCAGCAGTGCAAGCTGCAGCTTCCCAATTATGAATTAAGATGATTTTTCCAGGACTCAGTGGAGTGGCCCATGAGATAGGTGGTCTGGTCCCAAGCAATGTATGTAAATCATGCTGGCCCACTTTTTATTAGATAGTTTTAGCATTGTAACATGTAGCTTTATGGTCCAATTCAGAATAATAGAAGAGCTGATAGCTAAATGTTAAATGATTTATGAATTCATCTAGAAAGATATAATATTGCATTGATATATGAAAGAATACCAAAGTTTCTGACTTATAACAAACCTAACAATTATCAAATGGCATTAGCTCAACCAGTAAGATTCCTCAACATTCAAGGAGGAGACCCAGGTTCGAATCTTGCCAAGCAATACATGGATAATATCCAAGCTGTTGTAATACCACTACTTGGTGATGATGTAATACAGGTGGGTCCCATTTCAATCCCATATAACCAATTGAAAAAAAATAAGGAAAAAAACAAACCTAACAATTACTTTCATGCCTGACAACATATAAAATTCCATTCTTAGGTTATAGAAACAGAGACTGTATACAAAGTATATGTACTTTCAAACATACCGCTGCCTCTATTATTTCTCGCAATCCCTGCTCATCAACACCTTGGCGCATTGCATCCCTGAGACTTATCTGCCATGGTAATAGAAACAACTTGCTCATAACTGATAAGTTTATAAAAAGAAACTTGAAAAAGAAAAGATATTTTATATACCAAGAATAGAGCATGTTACTGAGTCCCATTGACCTACTTTGATCACCCATGGACATTAGCTTTTAAACAATTATTCTTCAAAACTCCATATAAGGTCTTCAGTCAAATACCTCCTACGAATCAAAATCCCTTTCATGTGTATTTTGAAGATGGAAGAGTATAGAAAACCAAAACAATGGAAATGATTTATCATCGAAAGTAATATTCTTAATTGCATTATCCAGTATATAAAGAGTGATTAGAGCATTACCACTCCAGTATTAGGGGTCATGTTAAACAGGAATCCTAATGTAATAAAGGTGACATTAAAGTTAACCCACCATCACCAAAGTTCAAAGAATTGTGTCTGATAAATGAATTTGGTAGACCAAATACCAAACATATGAATAAAATGTCAATGTATTAGTTACTGCTCATTCTTGCTTGATAAAGCTATCTTGTAGCTTTTTTCTGCATATATGTTTCTTAAATGAATTTATTAGACCAACTACCAAACATATGAATAAAATGTCGATGTAACAGTGTCTCTAAACTCCGGCTTAATAAAGTCAAATTTTAGTGTTTACTCTCTTTTCTTTTTCTTTTTCTTTTCACTTCCCAAGTGGTGTTAGAGACAAAGCCCATAGGCCTCCTGGGCCTAATAAGCAAATGAAAGGGCCCAAGCACAATGCCAAGCTGAGAATGAAGCATAGTTCAACGTAGTTAATAAAATTAAAATCAAGGTTTATGGTAGCTTACAAAGAGGTAACATTTACTACTTACCATCAATATAAAGGGCAAAGGTTTTGTAGAGCACAGGGAAATATTTCAAAGGCAATAAAAAACCCAAGTTTGAAAAAGAAGATAAAAGAAATCAGAATCGAAGGCAATCCATTAGCAGAAGACCTATGCAAAGTCATCAATCAAGGACCCAATGCCAATAAAAATCTAGAACCACCAGAAAAAGGTTTGTGCAAAGCCATTAAACAAAGACCTAGTTCAGAGAAATCAAAACCATTATGCCAAAGATCAATCTTAACTAGTCCTAATTGCAGATTTTCAATCCATCAATCTTTAGAAAACAAAGCCATTGGAGATAAACAAAATATCAATAAGATGATTTGTTGGAGCAGAAAAGTAGTAACCTAGATTTCATTCATTGCATAATAAAATTGAGGATACAATATGTATGCAAGTAGCCATCCTAAAGAACCAACAACCATCATGGTTGGTTACCCAAATGCCTCAATGAAGGAACATCGATGCAAGGCACCTTATTATTATCATTGGCCATTACTAATTTATAACAGTTACCGAGGTTAAATCAGAAATTAATATTTTCTTCTTAAAGGGGTGTTAGAATATAAACATTCTGATACAATATGTATGCAAGTGAACATCCTAAACAACCAACAACTATCATGGTTCGTTACCCAAATGCCTCAATGAAGGAACACCGATGCAAGGCACTTTATTATCATTGGTCATTACTCATTTATAACAGTTACTGAGGTTAAATCAAAAATTAATATTTTCATGTTAAAGGGGTGTTAGAATATAAACACTATTCGCAAGGTGAAGACTAGAGAACATTTCTTCTTCAGGTGCCTTGTTTATTATGAGATTCAAGGGAGGTACTAATGCTTGTATAGAGACTCACGTGGATCGCTTGCCACTTTTTTCAGCTATGCTGGCCAAAGATGCTTGGCTCTTCACCTCGAGGAAGCTATGACTCTTTCACTCGGTTATTACAAGGGAGACAGACTACTACTTGACAAATCACCTCATTCTTTCACCCTATCTTTACAATCAAGAGTAATAAGTGCTCATTTGAAGCTACAACTATCCAAAATATTAATAACAGATCTGTGCGCCTTTGTCTGCATACAAGAGTGGTTACTAGAGTTTCAGTTTTTTCTTCTTGCTTTCGATAGGACAAGACTGCAGCCCTTCAGCATCGGGTTTCGGCCACCCCTCACATACCAAGGAGTTGTAGACAAGCGCACCTTACTAGTTTCTTGTCCTCTTTCTATTGGTTCCACAACCATAGATGCTAGAAGAGTCTTTGAGGGGTCGAACTCCATATCGTCCCAGAATTATCCAACCAGGCCCTCTTAGTCCTGGCCATTCTCCTGGGAGCATCATTAGATCCTGTATTAGCCCTTTTGGGATAGTTGGTTACGACAACGAATGTGCTTCTACTTTACATCCCACTATCGATTAATGTTGGCACTTTGATCCATTGCACCTCCTTTCTATCTCTGTTTACCTCAACTTCTAGATCTCTCTTAATCATTACTTTTAGCATGTGAGGGTTTATACATTTTGGGTAACCCTCAAGGCTGTAATTTTATCCCATACAATTTTTCCACTTTAGAGGAGTTTATGGTTACTACAATGCATTGTAATTTGTAACAGCTCTTTTCAATGAGTCCTATTGGTCTATTTTGGCCATCTATGGACATTAATAGGATTATGTTATCTTATCTGATATTAATCATAATAATAACAATAGTTCAGAGATGTTGAATGACCATCATTCGAGTTAATTAGAGTTGTGTTAGGTAAATGAATCCAATTGATCAACTGCCAAAGATATTTAAAAAATATATGTATTATAGCTAAAAATACATACAAAAAAGATAGCTAAATGTACAAAGAATTACCAATTCACCTAGAAATTTAGAAATGGCATTGCATTGATATATGAAAACATATCAAAAACTATTTTCATGCCTGAGAACATATAGAAGTTTCATTGTTATGTCATAAAAACAGAGACTGTACACAAAGATCATGCACTTTCATATTTTTGCCATTATGTATTTTCAAATTAAAAAATATATAGGTCATGCATGTTAGTCAGGAATCATGATACAACAATAGTTCACACATGATCAATGACCATCATTATAGTTAATTATAGTTGTGTTAGATAAATGAAATGAATTGATCAACAGCCAAACCTATCTTAAAAGAAAAAAATGAAAAAACTGCCTCTGCTTCGACTTCTCCTTCAACAGTCAAAGATCCTCTTCTAACTGCTCGATTTGGGTTGCTTCTTGTTCTGCTAACTGCTTATGATCCCTCCCCATATCATGGACACATCGCACTCCCATAGTCAACCATTTAATCATATAGGCCAAGTAATTAAGATGCCCATATGATAGTCACCTCAAGCTAAAGAGCAAGTTTGTACTTCTTATCCGTTGGGGAAGTGGGACACCTTTCAAACTTATCTTCCATTATGTATATTCATGGAGGATGGCAGTATAAAATCCTTGTGTCTTCAAGCAGCTCAGGCAACCCAATCATGATCTTGATTTGTTCACATTCCCCAACTTCTCATGACTCTAATTCAGCAAACCTGACTAGCTGCACCATTCATGCTTCATCTCTTGCCCAATTGGACAACTTAGCCACCTCACTTTCCACTCTAAGAGACCACATTCGTCATTGCCCAATGGTACCTATTGCAAACCCCCTACGAGCTCTCTCCATCACTCCATTGAGCTATAATAAGAAATTATCCACCTTCACATCAAGGAGGTCTCCATCCACTGATGGTCATCTCAAATTGGGATACTCTTTTAGAGTGTGTTCACTACAGTCACTATCTCATTCCACCTCATCCTCCTCATCATCAACTCCTAATATCCCATCATCATTCTAAGACTCCCCTTCAGACACCTTACCCATCCGCTTGTCCCTCTGAAGCAGATGATCTTCAATTTCTTCCTCTAACAGATGTCTTCCTCCTAACCTAGTTGCCTGCTTCGATCGTCTTTCTCTAGTACTAGTTCCTCCCTAATAGGACTAGAAACCTCTTGAACAGGTCGTTCCTTGACCAATTCCATCCAAATCGGCACATTTCCTTTCATCTTTGTTGTCGACTTCTCAAAAGCCAAATACGATGCATACTATGTTGCTTTGAAAAGCTCCTACCTTGGAGTCCCCAACCTTTTTCGACCTTTGTCATCCAAATCAACTAACCGTGAAATGGTCCCTACTCCTTCCTCAACCACTGCAATGGCCACTTGATCATCCTAAACCCTTGGTTCAACCTCTATCTCTACTTCTAATCGACCAATTATAGGCTCTGTTGCTCTAGGTTCTACTCATGCTCACTGACATAATATCTAAACTACATTATCCATGGTATGCTAGGCTTCCCTATCAAAAATAGCTTCAACATACACAATTTCTTGTGCCACCTTGTCCCTCCTAGTCCAATCATGTGAACTCTGCCTCTCCTCCCGTTGTAACGTGACAATCTCTAGCTACGCCTTGTGAGTCCTCTATGCAACTTCATCAATTGGTTGTACTATAAAAATGTAATACAACACACTCCAATACAATTCCATTACCACTTACATAAACAAAATATACAATGGGAATAACTTACAAATACAAATTGATACACTATGTACACAAAATGTACCCTGCACAACTATTTGCAATACACCATACTCCAATGAACAAACTACCAACAATACGCTTTGGACAACAAGATGCACACACACACACCTTTGCATCTCCCATTAAAATGCATACTTATAGACATAACATGGTCGGAAGGCCATTGGCAACTACCCAACTACCTCTGAACTACCCGTTTACATAAAACATTAAAAATACCCCATTACTTTACATTATTACAACACTTTGCCATGTGCACATTATTACAAACACTTTGTATGCGCACATTGTTACAAACACTTGTCACTTAACACAATATGGCAATCCTCCACCATTTAACACAATATGGCAACATAATGACAAACACTTCATGTGTAAATATTTGCATATATACATTCATACACACAAACATGAATTCATTGAGTCATTCATTTTGCAGACATGCCAATCCATTTGGCTACATGTACTTCATACGCAACTTGTTCAACCTGTCACATGCTCTACAAATTTTCACCTACATGTGCTGCTATGACTTCCTATGTAACATCTTGCATAGTAAGAAGTACAGCCACATGCATAGTTTCACTCATAGTTGAGAAAATATGCAAAAAAAAACCCAATTTTTGCTGATTCCTGCCCTTGCCAAAAAAATCTGTCACGGCAGCATAGGTAGAGGAAACGGCAAAAATAGTTTTTGTTTTCATTTTGCCTCATTTTGCTTGTTCCAAACTGGAGAGAGAGGTCTGCTACCACACCAAACAAAACACTAAAGAGCATTTTAACACTAAAAGGTTTGTCTGTCAGTGAAAAATTGCATTTTCTTCCCTTTTTTTTGCCGAATTTTTATCGATTTTTTGCGGATTCCCTTTTTTTCCAATTCTTTTGCATTGCCGATTTTTTTCTGATTTTTGATAATTTTATGCAAGTTGAAGATGCAGGCCTAAGGTTTCACTCCTTTGTGCCATCTGTTTTTTTCTGCAATTTGATAATTTTATGCAAGTTGAAGATGCAGGCTACACATTACCGCCTTGTATAGACTATTGTGTGCACAACTTATCTCCCAAGCAGCCTACCTTCTATGTGGATGAGTTCTAAAGGGCAATGATTTTGAGTGGTGGATGCTTCCTATGATACTCCTCTACCGCTTCCTGCTCACCCTCTTCATCAATGTCGTCTTCTTCCTCGAGAGCATCATCTTCATCTTCCTCAGAGGCCTCTACTGTTGCTTCCACCACGATAGTTTTTCTCTTCTTCCTTGTTCCAAGGGTATGGGCATACTGTATTGGTGCAATGCCCGACCAATGGAAGAATATCAATATCCCCTCACAAATCCCCTTGGGATTTCCCAATCCTAACAAGGGGATTCGCTCCATCTACACAGGCAATAATGCAATGGCTTAAAATACCATCGAGAAATTCTTTGTCATCCGCATCATAAACCTATGTATTTGTTCCGTTAAATATGTTGCCCAATCAAATCTTGTCCTGTCCATGATTCCCACCATGTATGGCATGAGACAAATGGGCATCTTTGAGGCTCGTTGCTCGTCGGACAACCGCAACATCATTAGGCACATGGCACACATCAACTCATCCATGCGCAATGTTACATTTTCAACCCATGACTCCATTTGGACAATAGCTTAGCTAACTCACTTATCAACATCTTCCTAATGTCGCAGTATTGGCCTACATAATCTCTCAGTCATTGTTGTTCAACTTCTTGTTTTCTCCCCTAGTGATTGCATAGTCCACACATACCAAACACCTGTTGAAAATATTTTATAAAGAATGTTATTTGCAGTTGATAGTCTCCAATGTTTATCTTGTTGCATCTCCATTCCACATCGTACTTCTTCAGCATTTGCAGTAAATAAGGCTTGAAAAAGTCCTTGTCAAAGGGCATTTGTGCAATGAAATGAGCAAATGCCTAGTGAAATGATAACTTCAACTAATGTCTTTCTAGGTTGTCATTCCACCATCTTCTACAAGTTTCCCCTATAGACGATGTCGAAGTGATCTCCAACAAAGGAAATGATATCCATGCCTTCTCTTCCTCTTTAGCTAGAGTCGAGGGCATATCTTACCCTTTTTGTTTGGTCCTCCCCTACACATGATGTTGCGCAAAAGCAAACCCTACTTGACATGTACTTTTGTTTCCCTCTTGCTTTCTTCTCGGTTGTGGGTGTCTTTCTAGAAACTGCAATGTAAGATTCCTAAATTGTGACCGCGATCAATAGTCGTCACCTCTTCATGTTCACTTCAAACAATGCCTATTATAGAGAATGTTATTCATAGTTTATAGTCTCCAATGTTTATCTCGCTGCATCTCCATTCCACATTGTACTTCTCCAACATTTGTGGTAAATAAGGCTTGAAAAAGTCCTTGTCAAAGTTAGGCACTTGCACAATGAAATGGAAAAATGCCTAGCGGAATGCGCACTTCAACTAATTTCTCTTTGGGTTGTCATTCCACCATCTCTTGTAAGTTACCCTCGTCGACCACATCAAAGTGATCTCCAACAAAGGAAACAATATTCATGCCTTCCCTTTCCCTTCAGCTGGAGTTGAGAGAATATCTTTCCCTTGTTATTGGGGTCTTGCTTGTGCATGATGTTGTGCAGAAGCAGACCTTGCTTGGTGTGTACTTTTGTTGCCCTCTTGGTGCATTCTCAACTGAGTGTCTTTCTAGCAACTCTGACGTGAGTCCTAGAATACAACCATGATTGTACGTTTTCAACTCTCCCTCTTCACTTTGAACAGTGTTTGTGTTGAGAATCCTTCCTATGACTTTCTCCTCCTTGGTGCATTATATGGCCTTGCTACCACACTTTCCTCAAGTTTGTGCTACGTTCCATGGTATGGGATTGTTCTAATACAGCCCAACTCAACCAAGATAGCAGTGTTGTATTGAAAACAAATGAGCATTCAGGAACTCATTCAATTCCTGCAACATGAGGCTTCTTTCAACATGACAAGACTATATGAGCATTAAGGCTTATTTCTAGGTCTGATTTGACAGCAATGAAGCGAACACCGATGCTTCGATTCTATTTTTGGGGTGGGAAACTCTCGTGTCCCACCGGGCGTGCCAGAGAAACTGTTGGTTACGAATCTGCCACTAGGATAGGATTTTAATCTATTTGCACCCTAGATTCGCCCTGCAGATTGAAAGGCCGGAAGGAAGGAACGCCTTCCGAGCCAATCTCCGGAGGAGGCCAGCTTCCTATGTTTTCTCAATTGGGGGGTTAGCTCAGAGTGCAGGAAAGAAATTACAAAGTACAGAAAGAAACATAAATATGCTTGTTTCGGGTGAGGAAGATAAGCAACACAACAACCAACCAATCACTACTACTAACAGCAATCAAAACAAAGTATGTAGCAGAAACTATTAAAGTAATTATATCCTATGTATCCTCTACATCAGCATTCCAGATATACTTAATCACCAATACCAATATCCAGAAAGCAGAATAACAGTAATCAGCAATATAAGCAACATGAGGCAGAAATACTTAATAAAGGCAGCATACAAGATAAACACAACTAATAGAGCCAAATATACTTTATATTCAAGAGCAAATGCACAGCTACAGATGTTCCTTAGCAGTATATCCCCCTTCCACTCTTGTACAATGAAATGAGGCTGCTATTTATAGCACAATTTCCCCCCCCCGATTACAATGTGGGCAAAGAATCCCAGACCTGACAAAAGCTGGAAAAGCTGACAAAAGCGGCAAAAGCGGCTGATGTTTGACCTCTGCGGACAAGGAATGTACTTGCAGCAAGGTTCACCTGAAAATACGGCAGCCACGTGGTGATCCAGTAGGTAAGAAGTCGGGTCAGTTTGAATGGGGCAGATGCGGTACAATTTGTCAGTTCACGCTCATCTGTCCGGTACCCTGGTGGCACACCTTCTGTCACATCTTAACTCAGATCCCAAGACCGAACACCTGTCAGCATCTGATGGAGGGGAAAAAATCATCTTAAAGCTCATCTTTTATATTTCTATCCCGCCCAACTGCGCACAAAACTGGAGCGCAGTCGGACGGCGCAGGGTGGAAATAGCATAGTCGGCCAGCGCAGGGTGGAAATAGTGCAATCGGGAGGGCCTTCGTGCCTTGGGATCTTCCCAGTAGCATTTTTCTGTTTTCCGCCCGAGTGCGCACAACTTGGTGAGCGCAACTCGACTTCGATGCTAAGTCGGGCGGCTCAACACTTAGATTTTTTTTTTATGTCTTCACAGTAAGCCTGCCCAAGTGCGCACCGTCCTCAGGGCGCCGCCCGACTTCGCTGCGAAGTCAGGCCGCCCAGGTGCGCACGGGATTACAAGCGCAGCCCGACTTCGCTGCGAAGTCGGGCTACTCCATACTTAGCATTTTTCTGGGCTCGGTTCTGACAATACCGCCCAGGTGCACCAAAGTGGACAAGCGCAGCCCGACTGCGCTGCGCAGTCGGGCGGATTACAACACAGAGGAATTTTGGGCAAATTTGCCCACTCACAGAAACAACCGGAAACATAGAATGGAAGACGGAGAATCAGAAATCCAATGGCTGGAGAGCAGAAGGGGCATGAAGGAGAAAGGGAAAGAAGAGGGAAGGCAAAGCAGCATCCTTAAATTTCAAGACATGGCACCCCGTGCAAAATGTGGCAACATTCCTGGCGGCTCGCGGGGTGTCGAGCTCGCCTCAATGCAACGAACCAGGCCTTTATCCCTTGGGCACAGATGCACTCCCAGCCCCCGCATCCTGCTATTGACGCTGCTGCTGAGCCCCCTGCTTGGGAAGTTGTTCTTCCTCCTGTTCACTCTCAACAGTCTCTTCTTCTGTACCTTCCTCTTCCTCCTTCTCTGAGCCTGATTGCTCAGCGCCACTGTCCCCTACCCGCTCACGGACGTGCTCATAAGCAGTGTTAGCTTGATCCCAAGCTGCTTCCTGGAAGGGCTCTAAGTGGCTGATATCCTTTAGCGTTTTTTTGAATGTCGTGACCATATGCACATCGATGGTGTCATATCTCTCTCCCAGCTCCTGGAGGCAAGTATTGATTTTACAAAATTTAGATACCATCTAGGTCACCTGTGCCTCTTGGATTGGGTCAGCCCAGCCATCAATCTCGGACGTGTCTGCCTCAAAAACCTGCCAGTCCTGCTTTACTTGCTCTAGAGGCAGAAACTCTCATCTTTGACAAACCTCGGAAATTTAAGCACAGACAATGTGTTAAAGGGGGCCAGGCAGATGTTCATTTCATGGTTCAACACATCCAGCATCTTTCTGGCGGCCCTAATTCTCTCAGATTTTTCAAAGTAATTTTGCAAGGTAACCCTTGCATCTGCCCAGTCTAGGGCAATACGTGACATGGGTGGGAATCAAAGGCCTTTGCGCTCATACTCCTCAAGTTTTATCGCCAAGTCTAGCCATCGCCGCGCTTGACGTTCGGCCTCCTCTACCGTAGGCTTACCCTCGGCAAAAATTTCTTGTATTTTGGAGACGAAATCCAGGACGGATAAGGACCTGACAACATTTGCCCTGCAGCCTGTCAGCAGGCCAACCCTCATTTCTTTGATCTTGTCCTTTGAAAAAGCAGCAGCCTAAGATGCCTTCTCTTCCAGCAGCGCCTGAGTCTGCTGGAGCTGATTCTGCAACTGGGCAACATGCACCAACGCTGCTTTCTTATCCTCTGCCAACTGATCAGCTGCTTTTTTTTGGGCTGTCGTCTCCTGCTGGGATGCCGCGAGCTGATCCTTCAACTTTTTAACTTCCTCCTGGGCGGACTCCAGCTGCGTAGTCGCCTTGGTCAGATTCTCCTCCAACTGTCTTGAATCGTTCTGAATCTGAAACAGCTTCTCTTGGACTTTGAGCCGCTTGACGAGGAGATTGTCAATTCTTCAACGGATCCCATTAATTTTGTACTCCTCGCTTATATCATCAAAGCTTTTCTCCTTGATCTGGTGCTCATAGTCTGCCTCGGTCATCTCTCGGAGGGGCTTCTTGACTTTAGGCACCAACTTCTCCGTTCGGAGCACCCTCCTGTCCAAGTCATACTTGGTGCGCTTTACCGGTATGGCAATCTCCTCGGCCCTTCTCTTCTTTACGCCTTGGAGGAAAGAAACAGATGTCCCTGCGGCCTTTGCAGCTAAGGGATGATCATCCGTGACTTGCATCTGCTTATCCATAAGCTCCAACTCTGCCAACATGGGGTACACAGAGGCCAAATCCTGCTGCAGCATCCTCACTGAAAACAATGAGGCAGGTGGTACACCAAAATACAAGGCTGCTCTTGTGGGCGACCGGGACCTAGGGGAAGTGGGCGGCTGTTGACGACGTGGATATAGGGTCTGGAAGGAAGTATCGACGGCGAGTGAGCGGCGTGAGGACGGGGAGACTGCCTTAGTGCTAGCCGCGGGAGAGAGACCTAGGGTTTGACTTAGGGTTTGGAAAATATTGGGGTCTTGGGCGAAATGGCCAAAGGAGCGAGGGTTGTGCTGGGACTGCGTGATGGGTGAAGAGGATGAGGCAGCTATAATGTGCCCGGATGCGGAAGAGGAGGGCGTAACAACAAGGCTAGCTGGGGTTTGTTGCACAGGGGAAGAGGACGTACCTGCGTGCTCCGCCTGAGCTGGTGCTTGAATGAGTCCCGCGGCCCAGGCCTTTGCTTCTCCCTGAGGACTATCCTCGATTGAAATTATTTCAGATGCAGTTGCTCTCGTTCGTGTGGCCCCCACTGTCTGTTTCGCAGCCTCCTTGGGCCGCCTTTCTTTAGTTTTCTCGCCCCTTTTTCTTTTTTTCTGTTTTGGAGCGGTTGTTTGCTCGGGAGGAGCAAAAACAGTTGATACGTCAAGGGTTGGGTGCCTACGGTGAATTTGTACTTGGGCCTCGTCGGATCTGTGGCCTCTACTGCTGCCCCGCTGGCTGACCTTTCGGGCTCTTTCTCTGTCTGCGGCGACTTTTCAGGTGTTGAGGACAACATTGGGCCCACCTCTTTGCCTTTTGGCGCTTTGCTGCTGGACGACTTTCGAATGGGCAAATGCTGAGGAGGGGGCTTCCTTTTATATCTTTTCCTGGCGCCTAGGGGAACGTAATCTCGAAATGCGAACGGCTCCCATTTGCCAGCGTATTTATCATACAAGTTGGAAAACTCATCATCTATGGCCAGCGTCTTTTTCTCTGACTTACCGTGTCGCGTGCGATACCTCATCTTCCAGCATTCAATGATTTTGTCTTTACTCCAGCCCAGCTGCGCCACCTTTGCAAGCAGTCTTCAAAAAGCAGCTGATCCCGGTTTGTGATCATCGTTGTGGTCGGGATCATAGTCTACTTCGACACAGTAAAATTCATGCCATGGTGGCCACGACTGCATCTGTTCAATGTGCCATTCTAGGTCTGCCCCTGTCTTATTGCACCTTTCTTCCATGATTTCCGCCCGCGGGCAAACGTGCACGAATTTTCCTCTTACCCCGATCGGGTCGTACTTCCAACGCTGCGGCAACTGCACCAGGCCCATGTTGAGGAGGGTCTGCTCTAGGTAGACATGCTGCCCAATTTTGTGGACCTCAATGTCTCCCCAAGTAAAAGGATATTTGAAAATATGGCCCCTCTTCTTTCCTTGGCCGAATTCTTCTTCAACGCAGTCCATCTGCCGCACTACCTCTAGGCCAAAATGATATTCAGTACAAAAATAGGGCAACAGGAATGTCTTCCCTTTGAACCCGTAGATTCTGATGACGATGCCCTGGGTCAAACGGAAAGTGTCCCCAAACTTGCTTTTTGACAGGTACCTCGTCATACCATGGGGAGGGCGACTCGCCTTGCAACTGAAAAGTGCCAGGGTCATACCCAGAAATTTAAAGTCATAATATGACCCCCTCCTATACAACAGTTCTGTCCATTCATAAACTGGCAGCGACACGCCTTGCTCGTCCACTTTCTTAAGCCCAAGGATCTTTATCCGGTAATGCACGTGATACAGGCACAGCCATACAAAAAATGAGCAGTGCCAGAATTCCATTGTCTGCTTCTGCTGTATCTTCACCAGACTTGAATGAATGGCGTACGCCACCCAATCTGCCCAATCGAAATAGATTGGGCGCCTTCCGCTTTTTAGGACATTGGGATCATACAACTCCCCATTTAAAATACACTTTGCGAGCGCCAGCTGGTATGGATGCACTTCTGCATCTGTGCCGCAGCCCAGAACCCAGGCAAGAATAGTGTAGATATACTTGCTGGTGAAATTTGTCAAGGGTATAGGACCAGACAGCCATCTCGAAGCCGGCAGTGGACACTTCAGCTCCGAATTAAGAAATTCTCTCATCCTTTTGCCCTGGCTGAACCTGCCCGCTTGCTCTTCCAAATTGATCCTCCTGACAATGGCGTTTGGGTCGAATTCGAGCCTCGGGGCGAAAGCTGGCTGTACGCTCTCCTTAAAGAGGGTAAACAACACCCTTCCTTAGCAGTCGCAGACCTGTCGGGTGGCTGGTTTATAATATGTCGCAATTGACTCGACCAGCTCTGAGCAATGGTGAACAGAAGGGCACAAGAACCAGTAAGGTTTGACCTGTAGGCGGCCCCGATATGGTGTGAGGGCGAGACCTTGTCTGCCCATTCCTTGACATTGGGGCGCAGCTTTGTGATACTAATAGAGTAATCACCGTCTCTGTACTCGGCCAGGCGGTTTATGGGCGGCCGGGGAGGACCTTGCTTCTTGGAGCTTCTCGCCCTATATTTTCCTTTTTTCTCCTTTGGCGCCTCACTTTCATGACCGCTCGAGTCGGTCTACTCTTCAAGTTCCTGCTCTGAATCACTCGGGTCTGCCTGCATGGGCGCTTTCCCTTTGTCTGTACTCGGTCCCTCACTTATGGCGCTGGGAATCAACAGAAATTACAGTTGTTACTTGGCAAAATTTCGCATTTACTCCTCTTTCACAGCGCAGCTCGAATTCACTTTGGTAACTCTAATGCTCTGCGTAAGTAAGAAGCCTTTTTCTAAAAATGGGGAAAGCAACATTAGTGGCGCTAGGGGAATTTAAAGTTCTTTGCCCGAAGTGCGTGAGAAGCGTCGTTATTCCTCAACGGCCGTGCGTGGGATCTCCTGTTGGAAAGCGCGACTTGTACATTGTTGGACCCTTGTGCGCTTTTTTATTTATGACATCTGCTTCGAACATCGCGCAATCATTCTTTAAATTCTTCAAAACTCGTGCTCATTATGACGTCAAGGGTGCCAACTGGGCACACGCTTCGAGGCATTTAATTGTGGGAGCGTGCTGTGAAACCTTAGGCAAGCTAGCAATTTTCTTTTTTAAACCCCGGACCAAGTGCGCTCAAAAAACGAGCGCAGTCCGACACTTAGAATTTTTCCATCATACATCCTGCCTCTAGGATGCGCCCGTCGGAGTGCACCAAATTTTGTATGCGCAGTCGGGCGGCGCAAGGAAAAATTGCGTAGTCGGGCGTGTCAATTAGCCATTTTTTCATTTTCTTGTTTTGCTCCCGTTTGGTTGCGCTCAAGATAGGGTGTGCCATCCGACTTCGTTGCAAAGTCGGGCGGACTTCCCAACACTTAGAAAACAATTTGAACCCTCTCCCACTTGCTTGTGTCTTGAAACCTCCCGACATCGCACAAACCTAAGGGCGCAGCCCGACTTCGCTGCGAAGTCGGGCGACTGTTCCTGCCTTTGTCATTTTTTGGGACTGCCATGCACCTTTCTTTTGAGGACGTTCAGCTCTCTTTTTTGAATAAAAGCAGGAAACTAACTAACTGAAAGCAATATTTACATTCAGAAATAAAACTGAACTGCAGGAAATGAAAATATGTACAAGGGGAAAACCTCTGGTAACCTTCAGTGGTAGTAGGCTTTCAGATGAAAGCCATTAACGGGGATTAGGAGGATCTGACCCTCCATGTCTCTTAACACAAATGCATTGAACTGGTTTACTCGGGCGATTTGGTAGGGGCCTTCCCAGAAGGCATCAAACTTGTCATGGTTGCCCGGTTTTGCCTTAAGTGAATCCCATTTCAGCACTAAGTCTCCAATCTTGAAGACTCGGGCGGTGGTTCCCTTCGCAAACCAGCTCTGGGTGTTCTCGGCGTGCTTGGTAAAAGCCTGATACGCCTTTTCCCTCTCCTCTTCCAATTGCAACAGCTGAGCCAGTCGGGCATCCACGGGGTCCCTGTCACCTTTCTCATCTTCTAACAACCAAAGTGCGGGCATCTCTATGTGGGTAGGCAAGACAGCCTCTTTGCCGTATACGAGCGCATATGGGGACGTCTTGATGGACTTCTTGAAAGAGATACGGTCCGCCCATAACGCTCGGTCCAGAAGCAGGTGCCACGACCTCTTGTTCCTTTCCACAGTCTTCTTTATAATCTTCAAGAAATTTTTGTTGGTGGACTCGGCCAGGTCGTTTCCCTACGGATAGTAGTTTGAAGACATCTTGTGGTATATGCCATACTTGCTGGTAAACTCAGTGAGTACAGCTCCTGCAAACCCTGGACCATTGTCTGTGACAATTGCCTCTGGAATCCCGAAACGGGTGATGAGGCTCTCTAGGAAACCAATGACCGTTTCTTGGTCAACATGCTTCGTAGGCACTGCCTCGGCCCATCGGGTAAAGTAATCTGTGGCTGTGAGGATAAACTTATGCCCCACCGAAGAGTTGGGCGATATTGTCCCGATGAAATCCAGACCCCACTGCTGAAATGGAGTCTCAGCCTGAATTGGCTGAAGAGGCAAAGGTGCTTTCCGATTTTTGTCGGCGAACCTCTGGAATTTCTCGCATTTTTGACAGACTGCATGCACGTCTGCGAAGAGGGTGGGCCAATAATAGCCCGCTCTGATGATTTTTAAGGTCGTAGGCATAATGGAAGAAGTAAAGATAGCATTAAAAGAAGCTCATGAGGGACTGGATGGAGGGAATATGGGACTAGACACGACCGCAAGGAAAGTGCTTCTAACAGGAAAAGACATTTGTTTTAAATTTAAAAAATAACCACACCCGACGAACCTTATTTGGGGGAGGGCCGCGCCCACTCCCGCAAACCCTGTTTTGGGGGGAGGGGCACACCCGCACCCACACTCGCGCACCCAACAACATTGCTTCCTAGTATGTTGTTGGTGGCACAATTTTCATCTTCTTTATGAACCTTGGAAGGAGTCCATCCACAAACCATCTCTTTTGGAGTACATCAACAATTTTATTCTCCATTTTGTCAATCAACTTCTTCAAAAGATGGTTGTATGACTTCACATTCTCATCCTTCTACTTAGTGACATGGATCTCACAAATTATCTCTTTATTGTCACGAAGCAATTTGACCTCTTTCTCAAATGCTTTCTTCAATTCAGTCCATGAGGTGAAAGAAGTCTCGAGTGACAGGCTCCAATCCATTGCTCTTCTCAACATGGCTGGGAACAATTGTATCCATGTGTCCTCGTTCATGACTCCATTCACCTTCCATATTGTCACTGAAGTGTCAATATGTTCAATGGGATCCACCTTTGTGTCTCCAAAAAACTTTAAGCACTTAAGTTTGCCCCCCATGGCAGCCATCGCCAACTACACAATAGTCTTATTTTGGTGGTACTTGTTGGGTTTGCTCGTCAGACTCCTGTTGCCACATTTTGCACGGGGTGCCATGTTTTCAAAATTTGTAAGTGTGCTGCTCTTCCTTCCCTCCTCCTCTTTCTCCCTTTCTCCATCTTTCCTTTTCCCCTTTCCTGCAGTTTCATTCCTCCCTTTTTTCCCTTGTACTTCCCCCAGTCAAGTTCCCAAAACTGAGCAAGTGTTCCCTGAAAAATTCTAAGTGTCAGGGCGCAACCCGACTTCGCAGCGAAGTCGGGGTGCGCCCTCAAGTCTGAGCGCAGTAGGGGATGCGAAGTGCGAAGGCAGGCTGAAACGGAGCAGAATTTGACTAAGTGTGGGAGCGCAACCCGACTTCGCAGCGAAGTCGGGGTGCGCTCTTCTGCCTGTGCGCACTTGGGAAAGCAGTGTGCAGAAAATCAGCTAAGTGTTGGGGCACCAACCCGACCGCAGCGAAGTCGGGGTGACTCTCCGGCGCACGAAACAGGTGCAGAAAATCAGCTAAGCGTTGGGGCGCAACCCGACTTCGCAACGAAGTCGGGGTACGCTCCCCTTTTGGTGCGCAGTCCGAACAGCGGGAAAATCAGCTAAGTACCGGTGCACAACCCGACTTCGCAGCGAAGTCGGGGTGCGCCCTTTGACCGATGCGCAGTTGGGCAAGATTCATCAAGCAAGCCAAAAATTGGCTAAGGCACGGAGGCCCTCCCCAACTGCGTTGTTTCCCACCTGCGCTACCCGATAGCGCACTGATCCCGGGCGAAGTTGGATAAACTGCCTTTCAAGGCAGACAGGTGTCACTCATCAGAATTCGACAAGTGTCCAGCCTCGGGATCCGAGCCGAGATGTGACGGGATAAAGGACAAGCATGGACAGCATTACCTACGCCTGCTGCCCCCATTTAAGCTGATGTAAAGTTCCATCTACCACAGCTACCCGCATTCCTGCCGACTAGAAGTTTGACCCGATGCACTGCCACGTAGCTGTACAGCTTTCAGGGAGACCTTGCTGCAAGTACAGTCCTCGCCGACAGAAGTCAGCATCAGCAGCTCTTCTGCCGCTTTTGTCAGCTATTGTCTGGTCTGGGACTTTGTGCCCGCAATTGTAATCGGGGGGAACTTGGGCTATAAATAGCCACATCATTTCATTGTAAAGGGGTGGAAGGGGAATATACTGCTAGGGAACCATTGTAGTTGTGCGTTTGCTTCTAAATACAAGACACATACTTGGCTCTTCTTACTGTCTTCATTTTGTATGCTGCCTCTCCTTGTCATTTCTGCCTCATGTTTCTTATTTCATTGCTTACTGTTGTACTGAACTCTGGACTCCAGTATTTGGTGATTAAGTATTCCTGGAATGCATAGATAGAGGATACATAGGATGAATGATAGCTGTAGTTTCTATGGTGTGTTTTGTGTTTAATTGTTGTTAGTAGTGGTGATTGATCGTTGTCGTGCTGCTTATTCCCCCCACCCAACTCCAATCACATTTGGATTCTCTTTCCGCACTTTTATCTCTTTCCCTGCACTCTTAGCTTAAAACACTAAAAACCCACAGGAAGCCGGCCTTCTCCGGAGATTGGCACGGAAGGCATTCCTTCCTTCCGGCCTTTCAATCTGGTGGGCGAATCTGGGCGCATTATACCAAATCCTTTCCTCATGGCAGATTCGTAACCAACAGTTTCTCTGGCACGCCCGGTGGGACATGGAAGTTTCCCACCCCAAGACAGAATCGAAGCACTGGTGTTCGCTTCATTGCTGTTAAAAATCAGAGCACCTGGCGACTCTGCAAGTACCTGAATACTCTCTGAGTCCGTGAAGACCGGTCCGAACGCCTTCATGCAAACGAGAAGGTGGCGAGCAAGGAATCCGGGAGATCAGCCTGACCTTTACGAAATTGACATTGCCGCTCCAGGAGAGCGCGCCAGGCTGGTTGATCACCAAGCTCGCATAGAAGAGCCTGAAACCGAAATCGAAGAGGCTGAGGGTGAAGAGCAATCTACATCCTCGGACGGTACCGATACCGAGTACACCACCGGAGGAGAAGAAGACATGGCTGCCCAGCAGAACGATGATGATCTCTTCCCGGCGGTAGACTCTACGGGGCCCTTGGCCCTAGTCGGACAGCAGGCTATGCCCCCCGCTACCTTGAAGTCCATCCCTACATACGATGGCTACGGCAAGACGGCGTACGAACACATCCAGGACATTTTGGCCCTGGCTGCGCTACATTCCATCACTGACGAGGGTGTGAAGACCCGTCTGCTGGCCCTTTCCCTAAGGGGAAAGCTTCTCTACTGGTGGAGATCACTGCCAGAGGGATCTATTACGGGGTGGCGCCAGCTAGCCGGCAGGCTCGTGAAAGGATGCAACGAGTCTGTTGACCCCTCTTCCTTGTTGCATCAGTTCCAAAGTATCCAGCGACACCCCCAAGAGGAGGTGTCGGACTTCAACATACGGTTTGCGAGGTCTTGGAAACGAGTACCTCGCGAACTGCGACCTTCAGCAGGTCAGGCTGCGCACTACTACCTGAGGTCTTTCAACTCAGACATTTGCCTACTGCTGAAGATAGCCCGAATCGACTCATTCCCTGCCCTGTACGAGGCTGCCCAGCAAGCTGAAATGGATATCATCTCCATAGGCAGGCTCCCTCATAGGGTACAGCCACCCATTTACCCTGACTTTCCTCAGTCCCAGTACCCATCAGCTTCTGGTGTGATGTCGTCTACTTCAGGACAGCACCCCCAGCAGCAATGGAATCCGACGCCGGTTGTAAACCCTTATGGCCCGCCACAAATACACTATCCTAACCCTCCGCCTCCTCCTCCGCATTATCCAGCACTCCCAGCTCCCCCTCAGTATGCGCAGTATTCTGCACCTCCTCCATTGGCTGCATTACCTCCACCAGCTCAGTTGCCGCCTCCAGACAATGATATTCAGAACAAAATCCTCTAGGAGGTACGGGCTCTGGCCTCTGGATATCACACCATGTCCAACGACATGACTATATTGAAGAAGCAGGCCCAGATGGACCTTGTTCCAAGGAGGCCATATCCTCCTCCGACACTGACAAAAGATCGAGCCGAACGGCGAGATCGGCTGACCTCAGAAATGCTGCCATCGAGGACCAGCTCGGTCAAGCTTGGTGCACCACATGCAACGACCCGCATTCGGAAGAAGACTGCACACTGCACCAGCATTACCTCCAGACCCTGGCGGGCAGCGCCATAGAGGACGAAGAACTCTACATGATCCTGGACGACGAAGGCAACTTTGCCGTCCCAGAGGAAGATCTGGTGCCACCCCCTGCCAAGGAAGACAGGAAGCCTGCTGAAGCTGCTGCAAAGCCCTTGAAGGTATACGCCAGAAGAGACAAGGCGCAACCTGCTGGGCTGCCACCTGACAAGAGGCTGTGGCCTTACACAGCCAAGGAAAAAGCTCCCGCAGCCAAGCCTCCCGCAGCAAAAGCAGCTCCTTCTCCAGCCAAAGCTCCCGCTGCTCAGCCTCCAGCTGAAACAAAAGAACAAGCTCAGGAGAAGCTGAGATATCCGTCTCTGACAAAGAGACAGAGAGTCGAGGCCACGCAGCAATACCGCACCAAGTATGAGCCTGCGAAGGAAACGGAGGGAGCTAGCACTTCAGGCTACAGCATAGTGGATGAGCTGAAAAGGACCCCCGCAAGGATAAGCATGTATGATGCTCTTCTGCTCCCAGGGCAAGTTGATCTGCTGCAGGAATCTCTGAAGAGCATGAAGTGTGGCAAGCAAATACAGCCTGTTGTTCTGGTTCAACCCTTGACAGTCTCCGCCACTGGGAAGAACAGACCACCTCCCTTCTATCTGTCATTACGGATGCAAGGGTATATCGTACACAACTGTATGGTGGATTCTGGTGCCTCCACGACTGTAATGCCGAGAGCCGTCTGCGACGAAATCGGGATGGAGTATACAAGGAGCAGCCAAGGTGTGCTGCAACTAGACGGCACCCCTGTCAAGACAGTCGGTGTCATCAAAGACATCCCGATCCGGCTGCACAAAGCTCTCGACATAGTGGTCATTCAAGAAGTCGTGGTTGTCGACTTGGAACCCTACTTCGGCATGTGTCTCTCCAGGGAGTTCACTGCGAAGCTGGGAGGGTATCTGTCTCTGGATTACTCGCATATGGAAGTGCCCTTCAAAGGAAGGAGACTGAAGATCTACAACGAGAAGCCTTCCACATTTCTAGTGGAGAAGATACCCGGAGAAGAGTTGCAGGACTGCATGGTTCAGCTGACGGAGGAAGAACTGGTGGTGGTAGACATGACGGAGCAAGCTCGTGAGCTGTTGCAAACGGAGGATGAGTTCTCCTTGCTGGATTTCAACGCCATGATCGAGACTGAGCAAGGCTGCTACACCGTCATTCAGCCTGAGAGGCTTGACAAGTCAGCCAAGAAAGAAGTAGGACCTGCACCAGAAAAGCTATGGCAGCTTTTCTTTGATGGCGCCCGATGCAAAAATGGCGCCGGTGCGGGTGTACTCTTGGTTTCCCCAACCGGGATCCAGAAGGACTACACCTACAGGCTGGCCTGGAGCTGTACCAACAACGCGGTGGAGTACGAAGCCCTGTGCTTGGGTTTGAGAAAAGCGAAGAGACTGGGGATAAAGCATCTGCAGATCTTTGGCGACTCAGAGCTGGTGTGCAACCAGATTACGAACAAGTGCGCCTCCAAGAAGCACTATCTCAAGGCGTACCGTAATCGGGTCTGGGACCTGATGGAGTCATTCGACTCGTTGAATGTCAGAGCCATATCACGTGAGAAAAACAAGCATGCTGACATTCTGGTGTCTGTTGGAGCCAGGTACGTTCCGGCTGATGACACTGTCCAGAAGCCGAAGCCGGTCCGTACCATCTACAGGCCCTGATAAAGACACCCACTGGCAGGTGTTTGACTGTGACGAGGAGATCGTCACATTTTTGGTTACCGAAGCGTGTTCAATCGAAGGTAGAGACCCTGATGACGAGCAATATGAGGGGTTGATACAGTTAAAAAATAATCATGTCCCGAAAGGACTGATTACATTAGAAAGTCTCTTTGATCAGAATGACAGAGCGATATCACATAGGATCAAAGTAGACCCCAAGCAGTACGTCGACCTGGAGCTTGAACCTGGAAAGACAATTAAGGTCGGGACGGACTGCACCAAAGAGGAACTCGAGCAGATCAGATCATTATGCCGAGAGTTCCCAGACATAGTAGCTTGGTGCTACCAGGACTTGAAGGGGTATGACAGACAGATAATCCAGCATACTATTGAGCTAGAAGATGGTGCAAAACCATTCCGGCAGAAGCAAAGGGCTGTAAATCCAAAGATCGAAGCCATGATGAAAGCCGAGCTCCTGAAGATGCTGGAAGCCAAAATCATCTACCCCATCAAGCATTCATCCTGGGTTGCGAACTTGGTCCCCGTGAGGAAGAAGAACGGAGACATTCGTCTCTGTGTAGATTTCAGAAATCTTAACCAAGCCTCACTGAAAGACCATTATCCGCTTCCCCAGATCGATCAGATCCTCCATATAGTTGCTGGAGCGCAGAGATTCTCCCTCCTAGATGGCTTTTCTGGGTACAACCAGATCTGGGTCAAAGATGAGGACCAGCATAAGACAGCGTTCACCACCAAATGGGGGACGTTCGCCTATCAGCGCATGCCCTTCGGCTTATCCAATGTCGGCGCAACATTCCAGAGAGCCATGGACCTGGCCTTCCGAGAGCTGCTTAACAAGATCATTGTCATCTACTTGGATGACATGACTGTATTCTCTCACAAAAGAGAGGATCATGTTCCCCACCTGCGGCAGATATTTGAGAGATGTCGTGAATTTGGCATTTCCATAAACCCGAAGAAATCAGTCTTCGCGGTAAGAGAAGGTAAGCTGCTGGGACATGTCATCTCCGAGAAAGGCCTCGCAGTGGATCCTGACAGAGCCGAAGCCCTCCTCCGCTTGCCCACCCCAGTCGACAAGAAGGGGCTACAGTCCTTCTTCGGCCAGATCAACTTCGTAAGGAAGTTCATACCGGACTTCGCACAAGTGATCAAACCCATGGCCGAGCTGCTGAAAAAGAACGTTGAATTCTTATGGACTGACGAGAGGAGGCAGGCCTTCGAGGAGATCAAGGCCAGAATCGCACAAGCTCCGGTGTTGATAAACCCGGATTACTCCAAGGACTTCATCCTGTACGCGGTGGGAGAACCCGAGAGTTACGCCGCAATCCTGACACAGAAGGGAGACGATGGCGAAGAGCGCCCCATAGCGTTCTTAAGCCAGGTGATTCAGCCGCACGAGGAAAAGTACAATTTTATTGAGCGGCAAGTTCACGCGGTCATGAAGTCTCTCCGAAAGTTCAGGCACTTCGTCTCCCAGAGCCGGACAACTATCTTCGTGATACACCCGGACGTCCGAAACTTCATCATCCAAGGGGAACCGGGTCACAAGAGAGCAGGATGGATTGCCAAGATCCAGGAGTTCGACATCGAGGTGCGGCCAACAAAGCTTATCAGAGGCCGAGCCTTGTGCCAGGAGCTGGCCCGAAGCGCTGCAGCCGAGATATCTGCCTGTGAATGGGAAGATCCGACAACAACTACCAACTTAGCCAACTCCTTACCAGAGGAGAGTGACTGGACAGATGACCTGGTGAGGTATTTCTGCACCGGGAGATGTCCAGACCACCTAAATGCCTCACAAAGAAGGAGGTTTCGGCTAGGTGCATTGAAATACACTCTTCGCCCTGAGGGGCTTTACTTCAAGAACATTGACGGCATCCTGTTGCGGTGCGTCAAGAAAACCGACCAACCCAGGGTCCTCGGAGAATTTCACTCCGGGATGCCTGGGGGTCACCATTCTGCGAGGCCTACGGCCTTAAAAATAATCAGAGTTGGGTACTATTGGCCCACTCTCTTCACAGACGCACATGCGGTCTGTGCAAAATGTGACAAATGTCAGAGATTTGCTGGCAGAAACAGAAAAGCACCCCTGCCCCTCCAGCCAATCCAGTCCGAAGCTCCGTTTCAGCAATGGGGTTTGGACTTCATCGGGGTCATTACGCCGAACTCTGCAGCGGGGCACAAGTTCATTCTTACCGCCACCGACTACTTTACGCGGTGGGCAGAGGCGATCCCCACCAAGAATGCGGACCAGGAAACGGTCATCGGGTTCCTCGAGAGCCTCATTACCCGTTTCGGGGTCCCTGAGTCAATAGTGACGGACAATGGTCCGGGGTTCGCAGGCGCTGTACTCACGGAGTACACCAGCAAGTACGGCATTTATCACAAAATGTCTTCTAATTACTACCCGCAGGGGAACGGCCTGGCCGAGTCTACTAACAAGAATCTACTGAAAATCATCAGAAGGACAGTAGAGAAAAACAAGAGGACTTGGCACCTACTCCTGAACCGGGCGCTGTGGGCGGACAGAATAGCATTCAAAAAGTCTATCAAGACGTCCCCCTACGCGCTCGTGTACGGCAAGGAGGCAGTCCTGCCAACCCACATCGAAATTCCCGCTCTCTGGATGTTGGATGAGGAGAGAGGCAACGGGGATCCGGTGGACGCCAGACTGTGCCAGCTGCTGCAGTTAGAGGAAGACAGAGAGAAAGCATACCAGGCCTTCACCAAACACGCTGAAGCGACCCAAGGCTGGTTTGCAAAAGGCACCACCGCCCGAGTTTTCAAAATCGGGGACCTGGTGCTGAAGTGGGACTCATTGAAGGCAAAGCCGGGCAACCACGGCAAATTTGACGCCCTCTGGGAGGGCCCTTATCAGATTGCTCGGGTGAACCAATTTAACGCATTCGTGCTCCGGGATATGGAGGGACAACTTCTCCCCATTCCCGTCAATGGGTTCCACCTCAAAGTTTATCACCACTGAAGGCACCCAATGGGTCCTTCCTTGTACAGTTTTCCTTTCTGTATTTTTAGTTTTCAGAATGTACATATTCAGCATTCAGTTTTTTAGTTTTCAAGAGCCCAAGTAGAACTTAAAGCAAACCCCGACTTCGCAGCGAAGTCGGGTGTCGCTCCTTGGATTGTGCGAAGTTCGAAAGAAAGCAGCTGACAAAAGGGGCAAAAATTTGGCTAAGTCTGGGTGCGCAACCCGACTTCGCAGCGAAGTCAGGCTGCGCACCGTCTTGGGAGCGCAGTTGGGAAAGGCAAGGCTGAAAACGGCTAAGTGTCAAAATCAGACTGCGCAAGCAAATCTGAGCGAAGTCGGATTGCACCCATTTTTGGGGCGAAGTCCGAGTGCACTCCCATTTTCGGGCGCACCCTGGGTGATCTGTCACGGGAAGCAAAAAATGGCTGTGTCAAATCAGACTGCGCAACTTTTGGGGCGAAATCTGACTGCGCAGTCAAACATGGGCGAAGTTGGATCATGGGCGAGAAATTCTTCCTTGAAAGGTGTGCCCAGACGACGGCGATGACGTCATCAAAGGCACGAAGTCCAAATGTTGTTTAATGATTGCACGACTTTCAAGAACGACGCCATTAAGAAAGCAAGGCGCATTTGGACCAACTGCAACTTGGGTGCGCTTTTCAAAATTAAACCCATGCACGGCCGCCAAAATATTATAACGCCTCCACCAACTTTGAGTTAACCACCTTAACTCCCTCCCTCGCGCCATTAATACTGAAATCCTTGCCTAGAAAAAGGGCCCTGGCATACTCAGAAAATTCAGAATGTCAAGCTGACTCCGAGACTGCAAAGCGCAGAACTAAGAAATCAGAAGCCGTAATTCTCTGTCGCTGCCAATTCTAACAGAGAAAATGGACAAGGGGAAAGCGCCAATGCCGGCGCAGTCCAGTGACGCAGAGCCCGAAGCTGAGGAGCAGACCGAATCGAGCGCTCATGAGAGCGAAGTGCCGCAAGAGCAGAGAAAGAAAACCCGGACGAAGAGAAGTCGAGGGCAAATTCCGCCGCCACCCGTCAATCACCTGGCCGGGTACAAAGACGGCTCTTTCTCCATCAGCCTCACCAAGCTGCGGCCGAATATTGCAAAGTGGGCAGATAAGGTTTCGCCTTCACACCATGTCGGGGCTGCATATAAATCGAACCTGTACTGGTTCTTGTGCCCTCCTACCCACCAGTGCCCCGAGCTGATTGAAGCAATTGTAGAATATTACAAGCCAGCTGCCCGGCAAGTCTGCGACAACAAGGGAAAAGTACTGTTCACACTCTTCAGGGAGAGCGTCCAGCCAGCGTTCGCCCCGGGGCTTCAGTACGAACCCGGCGCAATTGTCAGAAGGATTAATCTGGATGAGCAAACCGGAAGATTCACGCAGACCAAGCGGATGAGAGATTTCCTCAACTCAGAGCTGAAGACTCCGCTGGCAGTCGGACAGTGGCCGACAGGCCCCATACCCCTGGACAGGTTTGAGAACAAATACATATACATCATCCTGGCGTGGGTCCTCGGCTGCGATTCTGACAAAGTGGTACGCCCGTACCAGCTGGCGCTAGCAAAATGTATCCTGCATGGGGAGTTTTATGACTCCACGACGCAAAAGAGTGGGAAGCGCCCCATTTTCTTCGACTGGGCAGACTGGCTGGCATACGCCATTCATTCGAGCCTAGTCAGACTGCAGCAGAAGCAGTCGACGGAATTCCGGTTCAGTTCGTTCCTCGCATGGCTGTGCCTTTACCACATGCACTACCGGATGAACGTTCCTGACTTGAAAAGGGTAAATGAAAAAGGTGAGCCGCTGCCCGTGTACGAGTGGACCGAGATCCTGTACAGGAAAGGGTCATTCTATGAGTTTAATTTTAAATTTTTGTGCATGGTCATGGGGTTGTTCAATCGTAAGGCATCCCGCCCGCCCGAGGTCATGACAAGATGTCTGAGGAAGCACGAGTACGGGGATACCTTCCGGCTGACGCAGGGCATCGTGGTCAGAATCTACGGATTCAAGGGGAAGCCGTTCCTGCTGCCCTACTTCTGCACTGACCACCAGTTCGGGATGGAGATTGCGCGACAGATGGACTATGTCGAAGAAGAGTTCGGCCAGGGCAAAAAGAGAGGCCATATCTTTCAGTATCCCATCACCTGGGCGAATACCCAAGTTTACGAGATCGGACAACACGTCTACCTCGAGCGGGAACTCATCGACATGGGTCTAATAATGCTGCCGCAGCGCTGGAAGTACGACCCAATTGGGGTCAGGGGTAAATTCACGCACATCTGCCCCCGAGCCGAGATTATGCAGGAAAGGTTCAACAAAATAGGCGCAGACCTGGAATGGCACATCGAGCAGATGCAATCATTGCCTCCATGGCATGATTTTTACTGCGAGGAGGTGGCATACGACCCAGAGCGGAACCCGGATCACCGGTTGGAATCTGCGGGCTTCAAAAAATTCCTCGCCAAGGTGGCGCCCCTCAACTGGCAACAGGACAAAATCGTCGAATGCTGGAAGATGAGATGCCGCACGCAGCACGACAAATCCAACCGGAAAATGCTAGCCGTTGATGATGAGTTTTCGGCCCTATATGATAAATACGCTGACACGTGGCGGCCTTTCGCATTTCGAGATTGCGTTCCCCGAGGCGCTAGGAAAAGATATACAAGGAGGCCCCCCTCCCAGCAGTTGCCTACTTCCGCAACTTCCAGCGCAACGCCGACGAGCAGTCAAGTGGGCCCAATGCAGCCTATAGCTTCTGAAGCAGTACCCGAAAGGGCGCAAGGGTCAGAGAGGTCAACTCCTGAGGTGGCCCCTCAAGCAAAAAAAGCGCCTGCGCTGCCAGCTAGCAGACCGGCCATGGCAGGCATCCTCCCAGCGAGACCCAGGTACAAGTTTACCATGGGGACATCATGCCTGCCGCCCCAACCTCATCTCCTTCCTTCGAACCAGCCACGGCGCCAGAAGAAAAGAAGAGGAAGAGGAGTGAGAAGGCCAAGCGCCCTAAATAATCTGTGCAGCAGCCAGACGCGGTGCAGACAGAGACAGCAGCGCCAGAAATTGTCTCACTGGACAGCCCTGAGGCTGAAGCAGAAACTCGGGCTGCAAGCGTCCCTCAAACAGCGGCTCAGGCGGAGCCCGCAGGTACGTCCACTTCCCCGCTCCCCAAAGTCTCAGTCGGCCCTGCCGTAACGCCGTCCCCCATATCATCAGGGCAAGCCATAGCTGCATCTTCTTCTTCCCAGACTGCCCAACCATCCAGCAGCCCCCATTCTTTCGACCAGTTCGCTCAGGACCCTAACGCCTTCCAGTCCCTGAGCCAAACCCTGGAACCCTCGCCCGCGGCCAGTATCGAAGCTACACAAACGTCGCCGCGCCGCTCACCTCATCTGTTCAAGACCCCGCCAACGCCATCCACTCAGCTGCTCGCTTCCCCTAGGGCCCGGTCGCCTTTAAAAGCGGCCACAACAGGACCAGATGCTGGAAGATCTCGACTTCATGCAGACCGCAGATGACCAGCCTCTGGCAGCAAGAGCCGCAGGGGGTTCCGCCTCTTTCCTTCAAGGCGTCAAACGGAGGAGAGCCGAGGAGATAGCTGCCCCGGTAAAGCGTACCAAGTATGACTTGGACAGGAGAGTGCTTACAACTGAGAAATTGATCCCAAAAGTGAAGAAGCCTCTCCGGGAAATGACCGAGGCGGACTATGAGCACCAAGTCAAGGAGAAGAGCTTCGATGACATAAACGAGGAGCAAGAAATCAACGGCATTCGCCGCAGAACCAATAATCTCCTTGTCAAGCGGCTTGAGACCCAGGAGGCGTTGTTTCAGCTGCAGAATAGCGCAAGGCAGCTGGAGGAAGATCTGGCTAGGGCCACCGCGCAGCTGGGATCTGCACAGCAGGAGATAGACGAACTGAAAGCCCAGCTGGCCGCCTCTCAGCAGGAGGCCGCAGCGCAGAAACAGACAGCCGAGCAGCTGTCAGAAGAGAAAAAGGCAGCGCTGGAGCAAGTTTCTCAGCTCCAGGATTCGTTGAAACAGGCGCAGTCGCAGCTTGAAGAGAAAACATCACAGACGGCGGCCTTTTCAAAGAACAGAGTTAAGGAGATACGGGCTAGTCTGCTGCAGGGTTGCAAGCCCAGCGTTGTTAAATCCATATCGGTCCTAGATTTCGCGTCCAGGATCGAAGAAGTATCTGCCCAGGGAAAGCCTGTGGTAGAGGAGGCCGAACACCAGGCGAGGCAATGGCTAGACCTGGGTATGAAACTTGAGTATGAGCGCAAAGGCCTCCAATTTCCCCCAATGTCCCAACTTGCCTCAGAGTGGGCAGATGCAAGGGTAACCTTGCATATTTATTTTGATAAGACAGAGAAGATAAGAACTACCAGGAAAATGCTGGACGCATTAGAACATGAAATGAGCATTTGCCTGGCCCCCTTTCAAACTTTGTCCGAGCACGGGTGCCCGAGCTACGTCAAGGATGGCGAGTTTCTGACCCTTGAGCAGGTAAAGCAAAATTGGCTGTCTTTTGAGGCAGACACAGCAGAAATTGATAGTTGGGCAGAACCAATCCAAGAAGCTCAGGTCACCCAGATGGTGTCAAAATACTGCAAAATCAACTCCTCCCTTAAGGAGTTGGGAAAAAGATATAACACCATCGACCTGCATGCAGTTGCTGCATTCCACGCAGCACTAAGAGAGGTCAGCGACCTAGGGCCATTCCAAGCAACAGTGCGGGACCAAGCCAAGGCTGCATATGAACGCATCCGCGAGCGGAAGCTGACAGCGAAGAACCTTCAGGTTCAGGAGGAGAAACAGAAGAGGCAACTGCCGAAAGTGATCCTGAAGAAGAACGGTTGCCCGGGGAGAAGCCGTCAGAGCAGCAGAAAGCAGGGGAAGGAAGTTCCTCTACACCCAATGGATGAAGGCCTGGTTCTTTGCGTCGAGGCGAGCCCGACACCCCGCGAGCCACCAAGAATGTTGCCACATTTTGCACGGGGTGCCATGTTTTCAAAATTTGTAAGTGTGTTGCTCTTCCTTCCCTCCTCCTCTTTCTCCCTTTCTCCATCTTTCCTTTTCCCCTTTCCTGCAGTTTCATTCCTCCCTTTTTTCCCTTGTACTTCCCCCAGTCAAGTTCCCAAAATTGAGCAAGTGTTCCCTAAAAAATTCTAAGTGTCAGGGCGCAACCCGACTTCGCAACGAAGTCGGGGTGCGCCCTCAAATCTGAGCGCAGTAGGGGATGCGAAGTGCGAAGGCAGGCTGAAACGGCGCAGAATTTGACTAAGTGCGAAGTCAGGTTGCGCCCTCAAATCTGAGCGCAGTAGGGGATGCGAAGTGCGAAGGCAGGCTGAAACGGCGCAGAATTTGACTAAGTGTGGGAGCGCAACCCTACTTCACAGCGAAGTCGGGGTGCGCTCTTCTGCTTGTGCGCACTTGGGAAAGCAGTGTGTAGAAAATCAGCTAAGTGCTGGGGCGCAACCCGACTTCGCAATGAAGTCGGGGTGCGCTCCCCTTTTGGTGCGCAGTTCGAACAGCGAGAAAATCAGCTAAGTACCGGTGCGCAACCCGACTTCGCAGCAAAGTCGGGGTGTGCCCTTTGACTGGTACGCAGTTGGGCAAGATTCATCAAGCAAGCCAAAAATTAGCTAAGGCACGAAGGCCCTCCTCAACTGCGTTGTTTCCCACCTGCGCTACCCGATAGCGCACTGATCCCGAGAGAAGTTGGATAAACTGCATTTCAAGGCAGACAGGTGTCACTCATCAGAATTCAACAAGTGTCCAGCCTCGGGATCCGAGCCGAGATGTGACGGGATAAAGGACATGTTGGTCACGAATCCGCCACGAGGAAAGGATTTTGTCGTTATTGCGCCCTGGACCCGCGAACCAACATTGAAAGGCCGGAAGGAAGGGATGCCTTCCGAGCCAATCTCCGGAGAAGGCCGGCTCCTTTTTGGGGGTTAGTAAGATGAGAGTGCAGGAAAGAGATAAAAATGCGGAAAGAATTTACAAATATACGTGGAGGTTGGTGGGGGGAACTAACAGTACGGCAACCAGCAATCACCAATACTCACTGCATTATAAATATAAAGCACGACTGAGAACTGCAAAATCTAACGTATACTTCCGATACCCAAGCAGTGTACGCACGGCTACAACGGCTCCCTAACAGACATTCCCTACAAGGAACTAACAGTACGGCAACACGTCAATCACCACCTACGGACACTAACATGGGTAGAAAGCAATCATAGAGATATCAGAGCCAGGTATATGTGTCGTGTAGAGAATTTAACCGCACGGCTTCAATGGCTCCCTAACAGACATTCCCTACAAGGAACTAACAGTACGGCAGCGCACCAATCACCAGATACGGACCAGCAACTTAACACACAACTGATGAAACTGCTACTACATCTATTCTATGTATCCTTTTAATTAATGAAGTACAGAGGGTGCTTTAAACAAGCAATGCTAGAGGCACCTGCTCACCAAATGCTGAAATGAATCAACGAGCCGTGACAGGTTAGCCTAAGGCATGAATATAAAGAAAGGCAGCATAAAAAACAGAAGCAGCAGAACAGAACCAGGCATACAAATTATATTTATAAGCAGAAGCACGGTTACATTGGTTCCCTAACAGACATTCCCCCATCCACCACTTTACAATGAAAACGTGGTGGGTACTTATAGCCCAAAGTTCCCCCCGTTACATTAATGGGCACAAAGTCCCAGTCAAACATTAGCTGACAAAAGCAACCGCGAAACTGCTGATGCTGACTTCTGTCGGGCTGGACTGTACTCTCGGCATGGTCTCCACGAAGGTTGAACGACCACGTGGCGGCGCGTTGGGAAGAACTTTATATTGACGGGAATGCGGGTAGGCGAGGTAGGTGGAAACTCTCATCAGTCTTAAATGAGGCAGCTGGCATAAGTAGTGCGGCCCATGCTTGTCCTTTTGCTCGGCATGTCTTGGCTCGGATCCCAAAGTTGGACACTTGTCGGATGATAATGCTTGACACGTGTCTGCCTTGCAAGGCAGTCTATCCAACTTCGCCTGGGATTAGAGCACAATCGGGTAGCATAGGTGAAAAACAGCGCAGTCGGGTAGCACTATTTCCCTACTGCGCACCGGTCAAAGGGCGCAGTCCGACTTCGCTGCGAAGTCGGGTTGCGCACCGGCACTTGCTGATTCTCACCGCCGTTCGGACTTCGCTCCAGCACTTAGTCGTTTTTCCGCGCTGCACTTCTACAAGGTGCGCCCGAGAAGAGGGGCGAAGTCGGACTTCGCACCAAAGCGGGCGAAGTGCGAACTTCGCACCAAAGCGGGCGAAGTGCGCACTTCGCACAAAAAGCTGGGTTTCCTGGTTCGGCTTCCGGGGCCATAACTTTTGATCCGGCGACCCGATCGCCTATTATAATATATCGTTGGAAAGCTTGCGAGAAGATCTGCAATAATAAAATATCCAAGGCTCATTTTGTCCATTTTATCGCCCCTGTTTATGGCCCGCAAAAACCCGAACACCTCAGCATGCCCTGACACTTAGCCATTTTTCAGGGCAACTGCTGTCAATTTTGAGAAGAATGAGAATGTAGGGAAGAGAGAGAAAGGGGGAGAAGGAAGAGCGGCTCTCTTACAAAAATTGAAAACATTGCACCCCGTGCAAAATGTGACAACATTTCTGGCGGCTCGCGGGGTGTCGAGCTCGCCTCGGCGCAAAGAACCCATGCCTTCATCCATTGGGCAACAGAGTCACCCTCGCTGCAACTGCTCTTCAGATCCACCTCCGGCAACTGCCTCCTCGGAACACTTAAAAAGAAAACACTGCACAGACTGAAATAAGAAAAACAACTAAAACTTTGAATAATAGCCGGATATTTATACAAAATTTTGCGGCATTATTGGCATGCCGCCACCACAAATCTAGCTTTGGTTGCCTATCCGGTGAACCTGCAGTGCCCGGACCAGATCTGGTTGTACTTCAGATGATCTTTGAAGTCCGGCTGGCCTCCCAAAGCTTGCCAGGTCGCGAACATGGTGCAACGTGGCAGATTGTCATTCATGCCGGTACCCGTACAATTGATGAACAATGTGGCAAGGAGATTTTTCAGACGGGAGCCCTCTTCGGGTACCGGTTGCGGTGATGGTTGGAGCCAATACCACCACGGTGGAGACTGTAGGTGAACATTCATTTCTCCGCTTGTGAGGTCAAGGCTGCTCACCAAACCTTGATTCCTCCGGGGTGTCTTCTATTAGCTTAAAAAAAGGGCGCCTGCGATCAAGAAATCTGGATCTTCGACTCGATCGGAGTCGCCAGGTGATTTTGCCAGATGAAGGCAAGCCAAAGATTCACCAACTCGGGCTTCCTTAAAATATGGAGACTGATCGTCTCACCTCACGGATTCGTCTATGCGAGCTTGGTAATCAGCCGGCCTGACGCGCTCGCCTGGAGCGTTTAGGCAGGTTTCCCGGGTTCCTTGCTCGCCACCTTCTTGCTTGCACGAAGGCGTTAGGACCGGTCTTTTGGACTCAGAGAATATGAACGTGCAGAGTCGCCAGGTGCTCTGATTTTGAACAGCAATGAAGCGAGCACCAGTGCTTCAATTCTGTTTGGGGGTGAGAAACCTCCTTGTCCCACCGAGCATTCGGAAAGAAACTGTCAGCCCGAGCGAGGACGAGCTTGAGATCTTCCAAATGCGAGACAAAGAGTCCCACCGGGCGTGCCAAAAACTGTTGGTCACGAATCCGCCACGAGGAAAGGATTTTGTCGTTATTGCGCCCTGGACCCGCGAACCAACATTGAAAGGCCGGAAGGAAGGGATGCCTTCCGGGCCAATCTCCGGAGAAGGCCGGCTCCTTTTGGGGGGGTTAGTAAGATGAGAGTGCAGGAAAGAGATAAAAATGCGGAAAGAATTTACAAATATACTTGGAGGTTGGTGGGGGGAACTAACAGTACGGCAACCAGCAATCACCAATACTTACTGCATTATAAATATAAAGCACGGCCGAGAAGCTGCAAAATCTAACGTATACTTCCGATACCCAAGCAGTGTACGCACGGCTACAACGGCTCCCTAACAGACATTCCCTACAAGGAACTAACAGTACGGCAACACGTCAATCACCACCTACGGACACTAACATGGGTAGAAAGCAATCATAGAGATATCAGAGCCAGGTATATGTGTCGTGTAGAGAATTTAACCGCACGGCTTCAATGGCTCCCTAACAGACATTCCCTACAAGGAACTAACGATGCGACGGCGCACCAATCACAGGATACGGACCGAGCAACTTAACACACAAGCGATGAAGCTGCTACTACATCTATTCTATGTATCCTTTTAATTAATGAAGTACGGAGGGTGCTTTAAACAAGCAATGCTAGAGGCATCTGCTCACCAAATGCTGAAATAAATCAACGAGCCATGACACGAGTTAGCCTAAGGCATGAATATAAAGAAAGGCAGCATAAAAAACAGAAGCAGCAGAACAGAACCAGGCATACAAATTATATTTATAAGCAGAAGCACGGTTACATTGGTTCCCTAACAGACATTCCCCATCCACCACTTTACAATGAAAACGTGGTGGGTATTTATAGCCCAAAGTTCCCCCCGTTACATTAATGGGCACAAAGTCCCAGTCAAACATTAGCTGACAAAAGCAGCCGCGGAACTGACGATGTCGACTTCTGTCGGGCTGGACTGTACTCTCGGCATGGTCTCCCTGAAGGTTGAACAGCCACGTGACAGCGCGTTGGGAAGAACTTTAAATTGACAGGAATGCGGGTAGCTGAGGCAGGTGGAAACTCACGTCAGTCTTAAATGAGGCAACTGGCATAAGTAGTGCGGCCCATGCTTGTCCTTTTGCTCGGCATGTCTTGGCTCGGATCCCAAAGTTGGACACTTGTCGGATGATAATGCTTGACACGTGTCTGCCTTGCAAGGCGATCTATCCAACTTCGCCGGGATTAGAGCACAATCGGGTAGCATAGGTGAAAAACAGCGCGATCGGGTAGCACTATTTCCCTACTGCGCACCGGTCAAAGGGCGCAGTCCGACTTCGCTGCGAAGTCGGGTTGCGCACCGGCACTTGCTGATTCTCACCGCCGTTCGGACTTCGCTCCAGCACTTAGTCGTTTTTCTGCCAGCCTGCCAGCCTTCTACAAGGTGCGCCCAGAAAGAGGGGCGAAGTCGGACTTCGCACCAAAACTGGGCGAAGTGCGCTCGCACCAAGGCGAAGTGCGCACTTCGCACAAAAAGCTGGGTTTCCTGGTTCGAGCTTCCGGGGCCATAACTTTTGATCCGGCTGACCCGATCGCCTATTATAATATATCGTTGGAAAGCTTGCGAGAAGATCTGCAATAATAAAATATCCGGGGCTCATTTTGTCCATTTTATCGCCCCTGTTTATGGCCCGCAAAAACCCGAACACCTCAGCATGCCCTGACACTTAGCCATTTTTCAGGGCAACTGCTGTCAATTTTGAGAAGAATGAGAATGTAGGGAAGAGAGAGAAAGGGGGAGAAGGAAGAGCAGCTCTCTTACAAAAATTGAAAACATTGCACCCCGTGCAAAATGTGACAATAGGACAACCATGGACAGCATTACCTACGCCTGCTGCCCCCATTTAAGCTGTTGTAAAGTTCCATCTACCACAGCTACCTGCATTCCTACAGACTAGAAGTTTGACCCGATGCACTGCCACGTAGCTGTATAGCTTTCAGGGAGACCTTGCTGCAAGTACAGTCCTTGCCAACAAAAGTCAACATCAGCCACTCTTCTACCGCTTTTGTCAGCTATTGTCTGGTCTGGGACTTTGTGCTCGCAATTGTAATCGTGGGGAACTTGGGCTATAAATAGCCACATCATTTCATTGTAAAGGGGTGGAAGGGGAATATACTGCTAGGGAACCATTGTAGCTGTGCGTTTGCTTCTAAATACAAGACGCATACTTGGCTCTGCTTACTGTCTTCATTTTGTATGCTGCCTCTCCTTGTCATTTCTGCCTCATGTTTCTTATTTCATTGCTTACTGTTGTACTGAACTCTGGACTCCAGTATTTGGTGATTAAGTATTCCTAGAATGCATAGATAGAGGATACATAGGATGAATGATAGTTGTAGTTTCTATGGTGTGTTTTGTGTTTAATTGCTGTTAGTAGTGGTGATTGATCGTTGCCGTGCTGCTTATTCCCCCCACCCAACTCCAATCACATTTGGATTCTCTTTCCGCAATTTATCTCTTTCCTGCACTCTTAGCTTACACACTAAAAACCCACAGGAAGCCGGCCTTCTCCGGAGATTTGGCACGGAAGGCATTCCTTCCTTCCGGCCTTTCAATCTGGTGGGCGAATCTGGGGCGCATTATACCAAATCCTTTCCTCATGGCAGATTCGTAACCAACAACTCCTAGTCAAACAAATCTCCTTCTAACGGTTGTATAAACGTTTCCTCAAAAGTTAGACTTAGCCTACTTCCATCTTGGTTTGTGACCTTCACGCATACACGAGTGTTGGCTCTAGTATCTTAGATACATTCCACTCTAGTTGCCTTTGTGTCGGACTCCCATTCATTGCACCTTTGGGCACTCTCCCCCGCATTTGTCACTACTAGAGTCACCACCCAAACATCTTGCTTGTCTACGTGAATCTCCCCATCACATTTTATTCTTTCTACACGGACTTCCATGTTTGTGCAGTCACCTCCACTTACAAGAATATCTTAGTCAGCACGTATGTCCTTTGTTCTCTATCCTATCCATTATGCGCACGTCCACTTCCTCCTCTTCTTTCCTCAAGAACAATGTTTCCCACCAACATTGCTCTTCTTCTCCTTGTTGAAAATAGCACTTTCAATCTAACGACTTTCCTCCTCCCGAGGGAGCCACATGCAATACGATTTTGGAAAAAAAACTCCTTCAACATCGTCGTCATTATACGCACGTCTTCGTTCTATTCGAATAGCTACTAACTCTGCACACCTCTAATTTCCGTTTGTGGTGGCATCATGTTTGCACATTCTCCATGTTGTGTCTTTGTGCATTCTTCCAGCTACGTCATTTCTATGCATTCTTCTTCATTTGCACAATCTTCTTTGTGTTGGTTATCGCATAGGTTATCATGTCTGTTATTGTGCAAGTTATCACACAATTCCTCTTCACACACTTCTTTATCACAATCAACTTTTCTTTGCATCATACATTGCCCCATTTTTTTTTTATCTTCAGGACAGTTCTTCTCTCATTCGTCTATGTCCTCATCCGCAAACTAGATTGTCAGTCATCCAACTTCCATGTAACTTCAGGTGTCATCATAGTTCTTGATCCAGACCCGTGGCAACAGAAACAAATATAGCACAGCAGTTTGGTATTCCCGCAATGGAAGGCACAAGAAATATCAAGACAGCAATGCAACATTAACAATAGCAATCCATCAATATGCGCAAGTAAAGGAATCACAAAGAGATTTGTATTACCGAAATGGAGTACATAATACATCATCTACAACTACAATATCAGCACAACAGCATAACACTTCATACAATGCGATATGATATGATATCAAAACAATGAAGTATGGGTTCTCCATATAGCAAACAAGTAAAGGGAAGTAGTTACCCAACTGTGTAACTACCTTCTTATCCGCTCAACTAACACAAAAATTAACCCCGTACATAACAACGCAACAAACACATAACATCACACATCATTATGCAATGTATAACTATATACAAACATGAAATATGAAACTATGTACAATAAAAATTGTCTTATATGCGTACTCAAGACTCCTACACATGCACACTCAAGGCTTCGGTGATGCTTGTGTCGGTGTCGCGTTAGAACTGCTGCCTACAGCAAAAGGTTGGCAAGTTCATATAGTCAATTCTGAGCTTCTCTATCTCATTTTGGCACATTTGCTTCTTTCTCTTCGCTGCATTTTCAATTTGCATGGTGTGAGGATGGTAGTTTGAGAAGAAATTTTGCATGCAAATGCACATCTACTTGCATGGCAAGACTTTAAAACTTTCTCTCTTCCACAAAACATTATGGAGAACATATGGCAACATTGAAAGCAATGGAAGCAAGCATTTGGAATGAAAAGTACAGCAATGGCACTTATCAAAAGGCTAACTCATTGAGGAAAAATTAAAGGCATTGAAACCTTTTTTCTTGGATTTATGGAAGGGCCGATACCATAGTTGCTTCGGTTTTAGAAGAAGAATGCTCGAATAGTATGTCTGAAAATATTGCCATTTGCTATGCTCGTTCGCTTGCCAGCCCCCACTGATAAAAAAGGTCTACAGTCCTTCTTCGGTCAGATTAACTTCGTGCGGAAGTTCATTCCGGACTTCGCACAGGTGATCAAGCCTATGGCCGAACTGTTGAAGAAAGATACACCTTACGAATGGACTGATGAGAGAGAGCAAGCTTTCGAGGAAATCAAGGCTCGAATTGCGCAAGCTCCGGTGTTGACAAACCCGGACTACTCCAAGGACTTCATCCTGTATGCAAGTGGGGAGAACCCGAAAGTTACGCTCGCAGTCCTGACTCAGAAGGGAGACGACGGTGAGGAGCGCCCCATTGCGTTCCTAAGCCAAGTGATTCTGCCACACGAAGAGAAGTACAATTTTATAGAGCGGCGGGTCCATGCGGTCATGAAGTCCCTTCGAAAGCTCAGGCACTTTGTCTCCCAAAGTAAGACCACTGTCTTTGTGATTCACCCCGATGTTCGCAGTTTCATCTTGCAAGGGGAACCGGGTCACAAGAGAGCGGGATGGATTGCCAAGATCCAGGAGTTTGACATCGAAGTACGGCCCACCAAGCTTATCAGAGGCCGAGCCTTGTGTCAGGAATTGGCCCGAAGCGCTGTAGCCGGCATCTCCGCCTGTAAGTGGGAGGACACAGCGACACGCGTCTACCTAGCCAACTCCTTATCGGAGGGGGGTGATTGGACAAATGAACTGGTGAGATACTTCTGCACCGGAAGATGTCCCGATCACTCGAACGCCTCACAACGAAGGAGATTTCGGTTAGGTGCATTAAGGTACACTCTTCGCCCCGAGGGGCTTTACTTCAAAAACATTGACGGCATCCTGTTGCGGTGCGTCATAAAATCTGACCAGCCTAGGATCCTCGGAGATTTTCATTCCGGGATGCCTGGGGTCACCATTCTTCAAGGCCAACGGCCTTAAAAATAATAAGGGCTGGATACTATTGGCCCACTCTGTTCGCAGACGCGTATGCGGTCTGTGCCAAGTGTGATCAATGCCAGAGGTATGCTGGCCGAACAGCAAAAGCACCCCTGCCCCTTCAATCGATTCAAGCCGAAGCTCCGTTCCAGCAATGGGGTCTGGACTTCATTGGGGTGATTTCTCCTAACTCCTCCGCCGGCCACAAGTTTATTCTCACAGCTACTGACTATTTCACACGGTGGACGGAGGCGATCCCGACCAAGAACGCCGACCAAGAAACGGTCATCAGGTTCATTGAGAGCCCGATTACCCGCTCGGGGTTCCGTAGTCGATTGTGACAGGACAACAGTCCGGGATTTGTAGGCGCTGTACTCACGGAGTACACCAGCGGCCTTGGCATCTATCACAAGATGTCCTCTAATTACTACCCGCAGGGGAATGGCCTTGCCGAGTCTACTAACAAGAACCTCCTGAAGATTCTCCGGAGGACCATTGAAAAAAATAAGCGGACTTGGCACTTGCTCCTGAACCGGGCGCTATGGGCGGACGAGTTGCGTTCAAGAAATCCCTCAAGACGTCCCCCTATGCGCTCGTCTATGGCAAGCAAGTCGTTATGCCATCACACATTGAAATCCCCGCCCGTGGATGATTGACGAAGACGGGAGCAGCGGAGACCCGGTAGACGACAGGTTGTGCCAACTCCTGCAGCTTGGAAGAAGACAGAGAAAGTGCATACCGGGCCTTCGCCGATCACATTGCAGACACTAAAGGCTGGTTTGCCAAAGGCACCACCGCCCGAGTTTTCGAAGTCGGGGACCTGGTGCTGAAGTGGGACTCATACAAGGCAAAACCGGGTAATCACGGAAAATTTGATGCTCTCTGGGAGGGCCCTTATCAGATTGCCCGGGTGAATCAGTTCAATGCCTACATACTTTCGGATATGGAGGGTCAGCTCCTCCCCATCCCCGTCAACGGGTTCCACTTGAAGCTTTATCGCTGTTGAAGGCGCCCGAGTGGCCCTTCCCCGTAAAAATTTTGCCTTGTGTTTTTATTTTTCCCCGCATGTATAGTTTCCAGTTTTAGCATTCAGTTTATTTTTCCTTCTTTGAGCTTAAATGCGGCATGGGGAGAGAAAGACAGACTTCGCAACGAAGTACGTCGTTGCCCGCGAGAGGGGCGAAGTTCGGCTATGCAGAAAAAGAAAGGAGAAAAAAGAGCAGAAATCGACTAAGTGTTAACCGAAGTCCGACTTTGCAGCGAAGCCTGACTTCGGCCCAGCGCCCGTGCGAAGTGCGCGCTGCGCTCAACGCTTGGGCGAAGTGCGCGCTGCGCTCAACGCTTGGGCGAAGTGCGAACTTCGCACTTCGCATCAAGCTTCGGCCGAAGTCCGAACAAAGCGGCCAGCGCCCGTGCGAAGTTCATCTAAAAATGAAAGGCGGCAAAAACCCAGATCGCGCCCAAACCTTGGGCGCAGCTAAAAACAGAGGTAGAACAGTTCAAGCACGCGCTTCGCGCGAAGTTCGTACTTCGCCCGACTTTGGTGCGATTTCAGTACTTCGCCGAAATCGGCGAAGTCCGACTCGCCGGCGAGGTCGGGCCGTGCCCAACTTCGGGCGAAGTCCGGTTGCGCCTAGTTTTCCGGGCCGTATTGGGACGCGGTTTAAAGAATAATAAAAAAATTCAAAAACCCCAAGTCGGGCCCAAGGCGCGTTTGCACTTGTTTTAATGTGGGTTTCCGCACCGAAGGTTTTGTCTTGATCAGCGTGCCCAAGTGGTGGCAGCAACGTCAGCCATGGTGCAGTCCCCAACGCTGAGTTAATGATTGCGCGTTTTTCAAGCGAAAACGCAACTAAAAAAGCAAGGCACGGCTGTCGGGGTGCGTCTTTTCCTAAACGTTCTCCTGCGCGGCCACCAAGGGTTTTAACTCAGCCGACCTACCCCTCCTGCGTTACATTAATGGCGCTGTTTTTATCTAGAAAAGGGGGTCAGAATCATGCCAACATTCCAGATACGAGAGATTATTCCTCGGACAAGTGCTAATTATTCCTCCGATAGCGAAATTTGTTGCGAGACGACTGAACTCGTCATTATTGCCGACTCGGAGAGATGGACAAGGGAAAAATGCCGTGTCAAGCACGATCCAATGGAAGCAACGAACCGAGGCGATTTGCCGCGGCCGGGGAGTTTTCAAAGGCGATCCTCCGCCACAGAAAAAGTCAAAGGCCCGGACGAAGAAGGTACAGCGTGGGCAATCCCCACCACCTCCGGTGAATTACCTGGCAGGATATGTGGACGGCTCGTTTTCCATGAGCCTAACTCAGCCGAGAGCGAATGTGGAGAGCAGGTCTGACAAGGTTTCGCCCTCCCATCATTTTGGAGCGGCGTACAAATCAAACCTCTTCGATTCATGTGCCCTCCTGTCCACCAATGCCCGGAGTCGATAGACTTAATTGACGAGACACTATAAACCAGCCTTCCCGGCAAATCGTAGCTCAGCCGGCAAACCCTTGTTCGCATCGCGCAGGGAGACTGTGCAGCCAGCTTTCGCCCCAGGGCTGGAGTACGACTCCGGCACCATCCTCAGAAAAATCAATTTGGGCGAACAAGCGGGACGTTTCACGCACACCAAGCGAATGAGGGATTTCCTCAATTCAGAGCTGAGCGCCCCGCTTCCAGCCGGACAATGGCCGACTGGCCCCATGCCTTTGGTAAAATTTCAGAGCAAGTATCTATATACCATCTTGGCATGGATCCTCGACTGCGACTCCGATGAGCTGGTACACCCGTACCAGCTGGGACTGGCAGAATGCCTCCTGTGTGGAGAATCTTACGAACCAGCGGCGCAGCGGAGCGGAAAACGCCCCATCTCTTTCGACTGGGCAGACTGGCTGGCTTACGCCATTCATTCCAGTCTGCTGAAGATCCAGAAGCGCCAGTCAACCAATTTTCGTTTCAGTTCCGTTCTGGTCTGGCTTTGTTTGTACCATCTGCACCCCCAAATGCCGATCCTGAACCTGAAGAAGGTTAACGAGAAGGGAGAACCCCAGCCCGTCTATAACTGGACGGATGACTTATACCGGAAAGGGTCCTACTACAAGTTCAACTTCAACTTTCTGGGATTCGTCATGTCAGTCTTCACCGAAAGTGAAATCCCCCATCCCCCGAGAGAAATGACGAGTGCTTTGATAAATCAGAAGCTCGGGGACGTTTTCGACTGACGCAGGGGATTGTGATCGGAATCTACGGATTCAAGGGCAAACCCTATTTGCTGCCCTATTGGTGCTCAGAGCATCTGTTCGGGATGGAAGTTGCCCGACGGATGGTCTATGTGGAAGAAGAGTTTGGCCTAGGGAAGAAAAGAGGACAGATTTTTCAATATCCTCTTTCCCGGGCCAATGTTGAGATTATCGAGGTAGGACAACATGTCTACCTAGAGCAAGCGCCTGTCTCGGATTGGCTCTGGTTTTTTGCCGCAGTTACTGGAAGTATGACCCCCGTGGGATAAGGGGGAAAGTTTGCACATCTGTGCCCCCGGGACATAACCGAAGATAGATGCGACGTGGTCCATGTGGACCTTGACTGGGAGATTGAATTAATGGAAGCTTCTCCCCCTTGGCAGGATTTCTCCTGCGAGGAGGTGACATATGACCCCAAGAGAAACCGGGACCATCACTTCTCATCTCCGGGGTTCAAAAATTTCCGTCCAAGATCGCGAGGCCTTAACCGGTCTAAAGAAAAGATTATTGAATGCTTCGGAAAATGAGATGCCGCACGCAAGCACAATAAATCCACAAGGAGAAACCCGGCCGTAGATGACGACTTCTCGGTTCTCTATGACCAGACATCATGACAGTGGCGGCCGTTCGCGTATCAAGGTTACGTTCCCCGAGGCCCCTTTGAGGATTATAAAAGTGGGTCTCCTCCCAAACAGTTGTACACTTCGGCAACTGCCAGCGCCGGCCCAACAAGTACCCAGGCCGATCCAATGCAGTTCGTGGCTCCTAAGGCGGCGCCTGAAAAGGCGAAAAAAGTTAGCCGAGGCGGCGCCGAGGCACTTCCTCGAGCAAGAAAAGCGCCGCGCGCCGCCGAAGCAGCACCGGTCGCGGCGGACCTTCCGCAAGTCAAACCCCGGTACAAGTTTACCGTGGGAGCATTAGTGCCTCGCCGCACCGCTCCGTCTCCTTCCCCCGATCCGACGCTTGTTCCGGAAGAAAAGAAGCGGAGGAGAGTTGAGAAAATCGGGCGACCTAGCTCGATAGTGCAGCGACTGGCCGCAGAGCCGCAGCCGCGTCCTCGCCGCCGCAGAGCGATTCCTTTGGGCAGTCCCAAGCCGCCCGCCGAGACAATAAGAGAAGACATTCACCCGACATCGGCTCAGGGCGGAGCCCGCGAGTACGTTTGCTGCCCCTGTCTCTCTAGTCTCACCCAGTTCTACTTCCACTCAGTCCCCCGCTCAATCTGGGCGAGCCATGACCACATCCTCCTCCCCGTCTCCGCGTCCTTCTAGCGGTCCCCATTCTTTCGACCAGTTTGCTCAGAACCCTAACGTCTCTCTTTCTCTGAGCACAACTCCAAACCCTTCGCCCGAGGTTAGTGCTGAGGCTGTCCATTCACCATCACATCCTCCGCCTCAGCCCGCTTCAAACCCTCACGGTGTCAGCCTCTCCCATTTCCGTTTCCCGGTCGCCCCCACAAGCGACCGATTCTTCCAAGGTCTGTCCGGTTCCTCCTGATCCCATCCCCGCAGGAGAGACGTCTCAGCAGATCCCTAGGCTGGGGGAACCAGATTTTATGGACGACCTCCAGAACTCAGATGACTTGCCCCTGGCAACGAGAGCCGTAGAGTATTCTGTCTCTTTCCGCCAAGACCTGAAGCGGAGGAGACATGAAGAGATAGCCGCCCCGGCAAAACGCGCAAAGTATGATTTCGGAAGGAGAGTGATTACAACGGAGAAAATAATCCCAATAGTGAAGAAGCCTCTCCGAGAAATGACTAAGGCGGACTACGTGCTCCAGACAAAGGAGAAAAGCTTTGACGACATTGATAAACAGTATGAGATTCAGACGATCATGCACAAAGCTGACAATCTCTTTGTCAAGAGTCTGGAGGAGCAGGAAGAACTTTTTGCGTTGCAGGACAAAGTAAGGCAACTTGAAGAGGACCTATCTAGGTCCACTGAGCAGCTGGAAGCGGCGCGGCGAGAAACAGATGAATTCAAAGCCCGACTAGCCGCTTCTCAACAACGAGGCCGCAACCGAAAAGAAATCAGCCTCGGAGCAGATTTCTCGGCTCCAGGAGTCTTTGAAGCAGGCACAGTCGCAGCTTGCAGAAAAAACATCTCAAGCGGCTGTCTTTTCAAAGACAAAAGTTAAGGAAATGAGGGCTGGTTTGCTGAGGGAATGCAAGCCCCATACCTTTAAGGCGATGGCAGTCCTGGACTTCGCATCCAGGATTCAAGAAGTTTACGCCTGGGAAAGCCTGTGGTAGAGGAGGCCGAGCGCCAGTGCAAAGCAATGGTCGGACTCGGCGATAAACCTTCAGGAGAGCGAGCGCGACGGCGTCCTTTTTTCCCCCGTGTCCTCATTCGCTGCAGAATGGGCAGGTGCAAGGGTGACCTTGCACAAATATTTTAGAAAAGTTGAAGAGGTGAGAGTGGCCAGACGAATGCTTGATGCATTCGGGCATGAAAAAGATATCTGTCTGGCCCCCTTTCACGCTCTTTCAGAACTTGGGTGTCCAGGTTTTGTTGAGAATGGCGAGCTCCTTACCCTAGATCGGGTAAAGAAGAATTGGCAGTCCTTTGAAGCGGATACAGCTGAAATTGATAGCTGGACAGAGCCAATTCAAGACAATCGAGTCACTCGGATGGTGTCCAGATATTCCAGGTTCCGCTCCTATTTTCAGGAGTTAGAGAAAAGATACCTCACCATCGACCTGCACGCGGTCGCTGCTTTTCACGGAGCATTAGAAGACATAGCTGACCGCAAGCCATTCGAAGCGGAAGCCTGGCGCTCAGCCCAAGAGGCGTACACTCGCATGTGCGAGGCAGAAGCAGGAAATGGAGACCTTTCAGAAGGAGATACTGATGAGGCGACTGACAAAGATGAATCTGAAGAACAGTTGCCGCAAGGAGAACAGTTAGAGCAGAAAAAGGCAGGGGAGGCAAGTTCCTCTGCACCCAAAGGATGAAGGCATGGATTCTTTGCGCCGAGGCGAGCTCGACACCCCGCGAGCCGCCAGAAATGTTGTCACATTTTTGCACGGGGTGCAATGTCTTCAATGTTGTTTTGTAACAGTGCTGCTCTTCTTTTCCTCCTTCCGTTTTTCTCACTTCTCTCCCTTTCCTTTTCTTTCCCATTCTCTTTCTCTCCCCCCTTTTTTCCATGGAGTTCCCCAGTTGATTTTCCAGCTTTCTAGCAGGTCTATCTGAAATTGGCTAAGTCTGGGTGCGAAGTTCGCACTTCGCCCAGTTTTGGTGCGAAGTGCGCACTTCGCCCAGTTTTGGTGCGAAGTGCGCACTTCGCCCAGTTTTGGTGCGAAGTTCGCACTTCGCCCAGTTTTGGTGCGAAGTGCGCACTTCGCCCCACCTCCTGGGCGCACCTTGCACTGGCAGATCGACAGGTCAATGCGAGAAAAAGGTAAAATGCCGGAGCGGGTCCATATGGCGGCAGACACCAGTGTTCGCCTGTGCGCAGTTCGACTTCTCAACAGAGCGGGAATGCGCCCTTGACGGTGTACGATAGGGGAACAAACCCGAATTTGACCAAGGCTTGAAGGCCTTCCCCGATCGCACCGATTTTTGCACGCATCCCAAGGAGCCCCGATCCCAAGCAAAGATGGATAGACTCGCCCTCTAAGGCGTGCATGTGTCACACGGCATAACCCATCATCGGACAAGTGTCCAGACTTCGGGATTTGAACCAAGACCGCCGACCAAAAAGGGATAAGCATGGGCTGCCCGCACCGCTGCGTTAATAGCCACATTCAAAGCTGATCCGAGGTTTCACCCGCTCCAGCCTACTAGCAAGCTCGCCGACTTGAAGAATTACCCAACACTCCGCCACGTAGCTGTCCGTATTCCGGGAAGACCATGTCTGCGGGTACAGCCCGATCCGACAAAAGGTCAGCATTTGCGCCTCTTTCGCCGCTCGTCACTCATGTTTGATCGGGACTCTGTGCCCATTAATGTAACCGGTGGGACTCGGGCTATAAAAGCCCATCTCGAATTCATTGTAAAGTGTGGAAGGGGAATGTTTGTTAGGGAACTCACCGTGCTTACCGTAACCGTGCTTCGCTTATGAATACAATCGTATGCTCGGTTCTCGTTCTACTATCTTTATTCTTTTATGTCTGTCTTTCATTATATGCCTTAGGCCCACCTCGTGTCGCCGTCGTTAATTCACTTTGGCATTTGGCGATCGGGTTCCTCTAGCATTGCTTGCTTAAAGCACCTTCGGTACTTCATTATTTAAAGCATTCATTATAAATTTGGTAGCAGTTCCATCGCTTGTGTGTGACGTTGTTGGCCCGTATCTCGGTGATTGATGCGATCCCCGCTCGTTAGTTCCTTGTAGGGAATGTTTGCTAGGGAGCCATTGAAGTCGTGCGGTTAAACTCTCTACCTAACACAGATACCCGGCTCTCGACATCTCTAGGTTTACTTTCTACCCCCGTCGCTGTACGTATCCGGTGATTGATACGATCCCTCTCCGTTAGTTCCTTGTAGGGAATGTTTGCTAGGGAGCTATTGAAGTCGTGCATACGCTGCTGGTGTATCGGAAGTACGCCTAGGTTTTGCGGTTCCTTGTCATGCTCTGTGTTTGTATGAAGTAAGTAGCGGTGATTGGTGTGTTCCCGTACTGTTAGTTCCCCCCCACCAACCTTTGGACATATTTGTATCTCTTTCTGTACATTTGTCTCTTTCCGTTCCTTTATTTCTTTCCTGTTCCCTTTTAGCTTAAATCAAGCCCCCCAAAAGGAGCCGGCCTTCTCCGGAGATTGGCTCGGAAGGCATCTCTTCCTTCCGGCCTTTCATGCTGGTGGGCGAATTTGGGCGCATTAACCAAAAATCCTTTCCTCATGGCAGATTCGTAACCAACAGGTGGCATCTGCTACCAGTTCAGTACGAGACAGGAAAAGATCAGTCAATTTGATTCCAAGTGATAATTTGGTGGACCTAGAGTGGACATGCATTAGTGATTGGACTATGAACTTATATATTTAGATGATTTATTTTAGAATCAGAGTACTTTTGTTTAATGCAATGTGTCCTTAATTTTAAATCAAACTTAATTAACCCATGAATTCTGATCAGATAGGTCGACCACCTTAGCAATTGCAGAAAAACTCAAGCAGCACGAAGCAATGCAGATCTTTTAGTTCCCAACTTCGAAAATAAATATACACAATGGGACATCAGTCCTCTATAAGTTTGTAGTCCATTTAAATGTTTAAGTTGAGTTTGGGGGAGAAAGGAGCATGGTCTGCTTCTCAATGAATTGAAAATCTGGTTGTTACAAAGACACATCAAGCAATAGATGAATTACTCATTTTAAATAAGGAGGCACAATCTAAGAATTCTCCAATGACAAAAAGGTAAAAACATACAGCATCCCTTTAACATATTCTGCTAAAACAGCTATAATAGTTGATTGGTTTTCATATCGAACACAGTGGGATTTCGTGTTACTTTCAGTGTTCCATGGGAAGGCATCCCTGGGACATTGTGGGGAGACCAAAATGATCCAATGATGTCTCAGGGACATCTAAGCATGTCCAGGACACCATGGCTTCCCTGAGATAGGAAAAGGATGCCTGGACAGTCCCATGGCCATCCCCGAGAGACGATTGGGAATCCTAAACACCATCCAGTCCCAATGCCCCCACTGCACCCACCTCCCCCGACTATATATATATATAGTGTGTGTGTGTGTGTATTGAGGGGCCCATCCCCTATCCCCTCATACTAAACCCTAACCCAACAAATTTATAAAAAAATGTCAAAGACTTCCACATTTCAGTGCTTTTGGTTTCATTATTTCTGCCTTGGTTTCAGATTTGAGATTTCTATTTCATTTCGGCATTCTACTTATGTAATTGGAATTTGAACTATAGGTGAAATTTCCTATTGTTTCCATTTACTGTTACATAGATGTTTAATGACTGGCCCTTTGAGGAAGTATAACTTAATTTTTTCTACTTTCACAGTATGTTATGTAAATGTTGCATATCTATGCTTAAAAAATCCCATTTGGGGCCTTTGTTATTTATGTATTTTTTAGATACACCGTCCTCTAGTCATCCCACCTCGTCCCCGACTCTGGAGGCCAAACCCCTCTCATCCTGGAGAAGCATCTCATTGTACTGCATCGTCCCTGCGAAGTCGGACTTGTCATTTTTCTTTCTAGATAAAGCACATAAGAAAGATGTTGCATTGCAAGGCATTCTTTGATGTAAGCTGGAGGGTGATAGCAGTTCCTTTAGAAGCTTGAGACGTTTGAAGTTTGGACTCTCACAATTAATTACAAGAATAACACCCAAATAGAAGAATACCTTGCAGCAAAGCAGTTACAAGCCTATCACAATTTGGACACACACTTGCCAAGTTGTATGCCACCATATTAAAAATGAATTTTTCTTGTTAACTGGAGGATAAACATCTCATAGAAAGAGAGCGGACAGGTTTCAGAAAACACTTCCAAACTATTGACAGCATCCTCACTTGGAGAGGCATCATCAAAGAGACTCACCAGAAGACTCCTAAAGTCTTTTGTTGCTCCATTGAAACTTTGTCAAGAGCACCACCAAGGTTAAGCAAGGGTACTGTTGGTTACGAATCTGCCATGAGGAAAGGATTTTGTGTTAACGCGCCCAGATTCGCCCACCAGCTTGAAAGGCCGGAAGGAAGGGATGCCTTCCGTGCCAATCTCCGGAGAAGGCCGGCTCCTGTGGGTTTTTATGGTTTAAGCTAAGAGTGCAGGAAAGAGATAAAAATGCGGAAAGAATTTACAAATGTGATTGGAGTTGGGTGGGGGGAACTAACAGTACAGCAACACATCAATCACCACTACTTACTGCATCATAAATACAAAGCATAACCAGGAACTGCAAAACCTAAGTATACTTTCTGTATAAAGCAGGCAGTACGCACACCTACAATGGCTCCCTAGCAAACATTCTCCCTACAAGGAGAACTAACAGCACGGCAACGCATCAATCACCACTACGGACAGTAACATAAACAGAAAGCAACCAAGAGATGTCAGATCCAAGTATGTGTGTTGTGCAGAGAATTTGTACGCACAGCTACAATGGTCCCCTAGCAAACATTCTCCCTACAAGGAGAACTAACAGCACGGCAATGCATCAATCACCACTACGGACAGCAACATAAACATAACACACAAACTGAAGGAACTGCTACCACATTTATTCTATGTATCCTCTAATCAATGAAGTTCAAGAGTACTTGGCCACCAAATGCTGAAGTGAATCAACAAGCCATGACACAAGCAATGCCTCAGGAATACCTGACCACCAAATGCTGAAGCGAATCAACGAGCCATGACACAAGCAAACGTAAAGCAGAAATGTAAAGGAGAGGCAGCATAAAAAATAAAAGAAGTAGAACAGATCCAGGCATATACTTTATATTGATAAGCAGAAGCATAGCTACAATGGTTCCCTAACAGACATTCCCCTTCCACCACCTTACAATGAAAATGTGGTGGGTATTTATAGCCCGAGTCCCTCCCGTTACATTAATGGGCACAAAGTCCCAGTCAAACACTAGCTGACAAAAGCGGCGATGGAGCTGCTAATGCTGACCTTTGTCGGACAGGACCGTACTTGCAGCATGGTCTCCCTGAAGGCCGGACAGCTACGTGGCAGCGCGTTAGGTAGAACTTCTCATCGGCAGGAATGCGGGCAGCTGGAGCAGGTAGAACCTCCAATCAGCTTTAAATGAGGCAGCTGGCATAAGTAGTGCAGCCCATGCTTGTCCTTTTGCTCGGCACGTCTTGGCTCAGATCCCAAAGCTGGACACTTGTCGGATGATGCTGTTTGACACGTGCTTGCCTTGAAAGGCAGTTTATCCAACTTCTCCCAGGATCTGAGCGCCATCGGGTTGCAGCAGCAGAAAACAACGCAGTCGGGAAGGCCTTCATGCCTTAGGTGCAAATTCTGAGTTTGTTTCCCTATTGCAAGCACTCGTCAAAGGGCGCACTCCGACTTCGCTGCGAAGTCGGGTTGCGCATCAGTGAAAGCTGATTTCGCCGCCGTACGGACTTCGCCCCGGAAAGGGGGAGCAGTCCGACTTCGCCGCGAAGTCGGACTTCGCCCCAGCACTTAGTCATTTTTCCTGCCATCCCACCGCTACAAGGTGCGCCTAGAGAAGGGCGAAGCTCCGGACTTCGCAGAAGTCGGACTTCGCACACAACTTGGGGAACGAAGTCGGACTGCGCCCTGACACTTAGCCATTTTTCAGGGCAACTGTTGTCAAATTTGAGATCTGACTGAGGGGCTCAAAAGAAAGGGGGAAGAATGAGAATGTAGGGAAGAGAGAGAAAGGGAGAGAAGAAGAAAGGGAAAGAGAGGAAGAGGGAAAAGGAAGAGCAGCACTGCTACAAAACTGAAAACATTGCACCCCGTGCAAAATGTGGCAACATTTCTGGCGGCTCGCGGGGTGTCGAGCTCGCCTCGGCGCAAAGAATCCATGCCTTCATCCATTGGGTGCAGAGGAACTTGCTTCCCTTGCTTTCGCTGCTCTAGCCGTTCTCCTCGCGGCAATCGTTCTTCGTATTCACTTCCGCGCTGCCTCCTCAGAATCACCTTCCGAATGCTCTCCAGCTCTGGCTTCTGCCTCGCAGATGCGGTTGTATGCGGCCTGGGCTTGGCCCCAGGCTTCTGCTTCGAATGGTCGGCGGTCAGCAACTTCTTCTAATGCTGCGTGGAAAGCAGCGACCGCGTGCAGGTCGATGGTGAGGTATCTTTTCCCGCCTCCCGGAAGTAGGAGCTGATCTTGCAAAGACTTGGACACCATCTCGGGTGACCCGACTTTCTTGAATTGGCTCAGTCCAACTATCAATTTCAGCCGTATCTGCCTCAAAGGACCGCCAATTCTTTTTCACCTGCTCATGGGTGAGAAACTCACCATTCTCAACAAAGCCCGGGCACCCTAGTTCAGAGAGAGCGTGAAAGGGAGCCATACAAATGTCTCTTTCATGTTCAAATGCATCCAAGATTCGTCTGGCAACCCTCACCTCTTCTACTTTCTTAAAATATTTATGCAAGGTTACCCTTGCATCTGCCCATTCTGCAGCGAATGAGGACATGGGGGAGAATTGGAGGCCATCGCGCTCGCGCTCTTGAAGATTTATCGCTAGGTCCAGCCATTGCTTCGCCTCGGCGTTCGGCCTCCTCTACCACAAAGCTTTCCCCGGCGTAAACTTCTTGGATCCTGGATGCGAAATCCAGAACCGACATAGCCTTATACGTGTGGGGCTTGCATCCCCGCAGCAGATCAGCCCGCATCTCCTTAACTTTGCTCTTTGAAAAGACCGTCGCTTGAGATGCTTTCTCTGCAGATTGCGATCGCGCCTGTTTCAAAGACTCCTGGAGCTGAGAAATCTGCTCCAGGGCTGCCTCGCTTTCCGTTGCGGCTTCTTGCCGAGAAGCGGCCAGCCGGGCTTTTAATTCGTCTATTTCTCGTCGCGCCGCTTCCACCGCTCAATGGACCCGGACAGGTCCTCTTCAAGCTGTCTTGTCTTGTCCCGCAACCGGAAAAGCTCTTCCCTGTTCCTCCGCATTTTTGACAAGGAGATTGTCCGCTTTACGGAGGATTCCCCGAATCTCGTATTGCGGGTGAATATCGTCAAAGCTCTTCTCCCTTGTCTGGAGCTCATAGTCCGCCCTGGTCATTTCCAGGAGAGGCTTCTTCACTTTCGGAGTTATCTTCTCCCGTCGTAAGCACTCTCCTCTCGAAGTTAAACTTGGTGCGCTTTACCGGGCGGCTATCTCTTCAGTCTCCTCCGCTTCAGGTTTTGGAGGAAAGAGATAGGGTATTCTACAGCTCTCGTTGCCAGAGGCAAATCATCTGTGTTCTGGAGGTCGTCCATGAAGTCCGGTTCCCCACCCTAGGGTTCTGCTGAGACGTCTCTCCCGGCGACAAGGGAAATAGGAGGAACCGGACGGACTTTGGAAGGAGCGGCCGCTTTGAGGGCGACTGGGAAGTGGAGATCGGAGCGGTTGATGCTGGAAGGGTTTCAAGCGGCTGAGGCGATGGATGCAACGGTGAACGCGCGGCTTCAAGGACTAACCACGGTGAAGGGTTTGGGGTTTGACTCGGGGATAGGAAGGCGTTGGGGTCCCGAGCAACTGGTTGAAAGAATGGGGGCCGCTAGAAGGGTGTGGAGATGGGGAGGAAGATGCGGCCATGACTTGCTCGGATTGAGCGGGAGATGGAGTAGGAGTAGGGCTAGATGAGATCAAAGGGAGCGGGGCAGCGAACGTACCTGCGGGCTCCGCCTGAGCCGATGCGGGATGAATGTCTGCGGTTTTGGTTCCGGCGGCTGGCTCAGGACTATCCAGAGAAACAACCTCTGGAGCGGCTGAACGCGGCTGCGGCTCTGCGACTGGCTGCTGCACTGTCAGACTAGGTCGCCTGACTTTCTCAACTCTCTTCCTCTTTTTCTTTTCTGGAGCGATGGCTGGTTCGGAAGAAGGAGATGAAGCAGGTGCAGCGGGCACTGATGTTCCCACGGTAAACTTGTACCGGGGTTTGACTTGCAAAAGGTCTGCCACGGCCGGTCCGCTCGCTGGTGGCGCTGGCGTCCTTTGTGCCTGAGGAATCACCTCGGGCGTTGACTTGACTGATTTTTTCGCCTTTTCGAGCGCCACCTTGGAAGCCACAGGCTGCATTGGGTCCACTTGGATGTCTGCTGGGCCCACGCTGGCAGTTGCAAAAGTGTACAACTTTTGGGAGGAAGATCCCCTTTATAACCCTCAAAGGGACCTCGGGGAACGTAATCTCGAAATGCGAAAGGCCGCCAGCCGGCAATGTGCTGGTCATATAGGGCTGAAAAGTCGTCATCAACGGCCAGATTTCTCCTGATGGATTTATCGTGCTGCGTGCGGCACCTCATCTTCCAACATTCAACAACCTTTTCTTTTGGCCGCTAAGGCCTCGCTAGCTTGGAGATGAATTTTTTAAATCCTCGGAGAAGAGAACTTGTGGTCCGGGTTTCGCTCGGGGTCATATGCTACCTCCTCGCAATAAAAATCCTGCCACGGAGGCCATGCTTCCATCGAGTCAATCTCCCAGTCGAGGTCAACATGGACCACATCGCATCTGTCTTCGATTATATCCGCCCGGGGGCAGATATGCGCAAACTTTCCCCTTATCCCGTGTGGGTCATACTTCCAACGCCGCGGCAAGCAGAATCGAGCCAATGTCAAAAAGCTCCCGCTCGAGATAGACATGCTGTCCTATCTCTGAAATCTCAACGTTCGCCCAGGAAAGAGGGTATTGAAAGATCTGGCCCTTTCTCTTTCCCTGGCCGAACTCCTCTTCAACGTAATCCATCTGCCGCGCAACCTCCATCCCAAACTGATGATCCGTGCACCAGTAGGGCAGCAGATGAGGTTTGCCCTTGAATCCGTAGATTCCGACCACAATCCCTCGCGTCGTCTAAAAACGTCCCCGAGCTTCTGATTCAACAAATAGTTCGTCATTTCTCGCGGGGGGCGAGGGATCTCACCATCGCTGAAGACTGACATGACCAAGCCCAGAAAGTTGAAGTTGAACTTGTAGTAAGACCCTTTCCGGTATAGGTCATCCGTCCAGTCATAGACGGGCCGTGGCTCTCCCTTCTCATTCACCTTCTTCGAGTTAGGGATCCGCATCCGGGAGTGCAAATGATACAAACAAAGCCAAGCCAAGAAGGAACTGAACCGAAATTCAGTTGACTGCTTTTTCTGGAGCTTCACCAGGCTGGAGTGAATGGCGTATGCAAGCCAGTCCGCCCAGTCAAAGAAGATAGGGCGCTTTCCACTTCTCTGCGCCGCTGTTTCATAGGATTCTCCGCATAGGAGACATTCTGCCAGCGCTAGCTGGTACGGCTGTACCACTCGTCGTAGTCGCAGCCGAGGACCCACGCCAGAATGGTGTATATGTATTTGCTCCAAACCTCTCCAAGGGTATGGGGCCGGTTGGCCATTGTCCAGCTGCGAGCGGGGCGTTCAGCCTCGAATTGAGGAAATCCCTCATCCTTTTTGTGTGCGTAAAGCGCCCTGCTTGCTTGCCAAGATTTATCTTTCTCGAAAATCGTGCCGGAGTCATACTCCAACCCCGGGGCGAAGGCCGGCTGGATAGTCTCCTTGCGAAGTGCGAACAAAGGTTTACCGCTGGAGCTGCAAATTTGCCGAGTAGCTGGTCTGTAATGTCTGACAATCAGGTCTACCAGCTCCAGGCATTGATGGACAGGAGGGCACAAGAACCGGAAAAGGTTCGACTTGTACGCCGCCCCGAAATGGTGAGAGGGCGAAACCTTGTCAGCCCAATTCTCCACATTTATCCGCAGCTTAGTCAGGCTCATGGAAAACGAGCCGTCCTTGTATCCCGACAGGTAATTAACCGGTGGTGGTGGGGCTTGCCCACGCTGTACTTTCTTTGGCCGGGATTTTGACTTTTGCTCCGGCGGTGTCTCACTCCTGAAAACACTTGACTGCGGTAAATCCCCGGGTTCGCGCCCTTCGCTGGATTGCGCTGGCATTGGCAACTTTCCTTTGTCCATCCCTCCGAAACAGCAATAATTACGAATTCTGGACGTCTGCACCAGATTTCGCAGTCACAGGAATAATCTGCACGATTTGGCATGTCTGGATGCATCAGACCCCCTTTTCTAGACAATGACAGCGTCATTAATGTCGCGCAGGAGGGGGTAGGTCGGCTGGCAAGTGAAGGCGTTATGATTTTTGGGTGGCCGCGCAGGAGAATGTCTTGAAAGATGCACCCCGGCTGCCGCGCCATGCTTCTTTGATTGCGCTTTCCTTGAAGATTGCGCAATCATTAAATTTAACTTTGAACGTTGCGCCATGGCTGACGTCACTGCCGCAATATGGGCACACTGCTCAAGAAAAACCCTTTGGTGCGGAAACCCATCTCTAACTGTCGCAATGCGCCCTGGGCCCATGCTTGGAATTTTTTATTTATTTTTTTAAACCGTCCGAGCTGGCCCAGAAAACAGGGCGCAATCGGACTTCGCCCCAAAATTGGGCGCGATCCGACTTCGCCCCAAAATCGGGCGCAGTCCGAACTGCCACTTGCGTTAAGACTTGCCTTTCTTTTCCAACTGCGCCGAGGATCGGGCGCAGTCCGACCTTTGCAACTTTCGGATGAGGCTTCGAATGTTTGTTGCCTTTTGTGATGGAGCGCGCTCGGACTTCGCCCGAAGTTCGGGCGAAGTTCGCACTTCGCGCGCAAGCTGGGCGCAGTTCGAACTTCGCGCGAAAGCCGAGTGTATACGGACTTCGCGCGCGAAGTCGGACTTCGCTCAAAAATTGAGCGCAGTCCGAACACTCACTCCTTTGCAGCTTCTTCTTTCAAACCGCGCCCTTTGGCCGGGCGCAGCCCGACTTCGCCGAAGTCGGGCAGCGCACTGCCACTTAGCCGTTTTTCTCTGTTTTCACAAGCAGCTCCCTTTACGAACTTCGCTCCTTCTGAGGGGCGACAACAGACTTCGCTGCGAAGTCTGTGTTCTCTCCCTTTGTCCTGTTTTGGCTCAAACAAATGGAAAACTGAAAGCTGGAAAACTGTACATGCTGAAAAATAAAAATGCATAAGGGAAATTTTTACAAAGAAGGGCCCATCGGGCACCTTCAGCAGCGGTAGATTTTTAAGTGGAACCCGTTAACGGGGATAGGTAGGAGCTGACCCTCCATATCCCGAAGCACGTAAGCATTGAACTGGTTCACCCAGGCAATCTGATAAGGGCCCTCCCAGAGGGCATCGAACTTCCCGTGGTTGCCCGGCTTCGCCTTAAGCGAGTCCCACTTCAAGCACCTGTGTCCCCGATTTTAAAAACTCGGGCAGGGGTGCCTTTTGCAAACCAGCCTTGAGTGGCTTCAATATGATTGGTGAAGGCCTCGGTATGCTTTTTCTCTCGTCTTCTTCCAACCGCAGAGTTGGCACAGTCTGTCATCCACCGGGTCTCCACTGCTCCTGTCTTCGTCCAACATCCATAGGGCAGGGATTTCAATGTGGGATGGCATGACAGCCTCTTTGCCATAGACGAGCGCATAGGGGGACGTTCTGATGGATTTCTTGAATGAAACTCTGTCCGCCCATAGCGCCCGGTTCAGGAGTAAATGCCAAGTCCGCTTGTTCCTGTCAATGGTCCTCCTGATGATCTTCAGGAGGTTCTTGTTAGTAGACTCGGCAAGGCCATTCCCTCGCGGGTAGTAATTAGAAGACATTTTGTGATAAATGCCAAGTTTGCCAATGTACTCCGTGAGTACAGCGCTTGCGAATCCCGGACCATTGTCCGTCACAATTGACTCGGAACCCCGAGCGGGTAATCGTGCTCTCAAGGAACCTGATGACCGTTTCTTGGTCCGCGTTTTTGGTTGGGATCGCCTCTGCCCACCGTGTGAAGTAATCGGTGGCTGTAAGAATAAACTTGTGTCCGGCAGAGGAACTAGGCGAAATCACCCCAATGAAGTCTAGACCCCATTGCTGGAACGGAGTCTCGGCCTGAATCGGTTGAAGGGGCAGGGGTGCTTTTCTGTTTCTGCCAGCAAACCTCTGGCATTGATCACACTTGGAACAGACCGCATAAGCGTCTGTAAATAGAGTGGGCCAATAGTACCCGGCTCTAATTATTTTTAAGGCCGTAGGCCTTGCAGAATGATGACCTCCGGGCATCCCGGAATGAAAATCTCCGAGGACCCTGGGCTGATCTCATTTCATGACGCACCGCAACAGGATGCCGTCAATATTTTTGAAGTAAAGCCCCTCGGGGCGAAGAGTGTACTTGAGTGCACCTAGCCGAAATCTCCTTCGTTGTGAGGCGTTCAGTGATCTCGGACATCTTCCGGTGCAGAAATATCTCACCGCTCATCTCGTCCAATCACTCTCCTCCGATAAGGAGTTGGCTAGGTAGATGCTTGTCGCCGTGTCCTCCCACTTACAGCGGAGATGCCGGCCACAGCGCTTCGGGCCAGCTCCCCGACACAAGGCTCGGCCTCCGATAAGCTTGGTGGGCCGCACTTCGATGTCGAACTCCCGGATTTTTGCAATCCATCCCGCTCTCTTGTGACCCGGCTCTCCTTGTATGATGAAGCTTCGAACGTCCGGGTGAATCACAAAGACAGCTGCTTTGCTCTGGGAGACAAAATGCCCGAACTTTCGGAGGGATTTCATGACAGCGTGAACTCCGCCGCTCTATAAAGTTGTACTTTTCTTCATGCGGCTGAATCACTTGGCTCAGAACGCTATGGGGCGCTCCTCGCCATCGTCTCCCTTCTGAGTTAGGACTGCGGCGTAACTTTCCGGTTCTCCCACCGCATAGAGGATGAAGTCCTTGGAGTAGTCCGGGTTTATCAACACCGGAGCTTGCGCAATCCGAGCCTTGATTTCCTCGAAGGCTTGCTCTCTCTCATCAGTCCATTCGTAAGTTGTATCTTTTTTCAGCAGTTCGGCCATAGGCTTGATCACCTGTGCGAAGTCCGGAATGAACTTCCGCACGAAGTTAATCTGACCGAAGAAGGACTGCAGCCCTTTTTTATCGATTGGGGCTGGCAAGCGAAGGAGGGCTTCGCTCCGTCGTGGTCAATGGCGAGGCCTTTCTGGAGATGACATGTCCCAACAGACTTACCTTCTTTTACCGCGAAGACAGTCTTCTTCGGGTTTATAGAAATGCCGAATTCTCGACACCTCTCAAATATTTGCCGCAGTTGGGAAACATGATCCCCTCTTTGGTGAGAGAAAATACCATGTCATCAAGGTAGATGACAATGATCTTATTGAGCAGCTCTCTGAAGGCCAGGTCCATGGCCCTTTGGAATGTGGCACCAGCATTGGATAAGCCGAAAGGCATGCGCTGATAGGCGAACGTCCCCCATTTGGTGGTGAACGCCGTCTTATGCTGGTCCTCATCCCTGACCCAAATCTGGTTGTAGCCGGAAAATCCATCTAAAAGTGAGAATCTCTCGGGCTCCAGCAACGATGTGTAGAATCTGGTCAATTTGGGGAAGCGGATAGTGGTCCTTGAGGGAAGCCTGATTCAGGTTTCTGAAGTCGACATGGAGACGAATGTCGCCATTCTTTTTCCTCACAGGCACCAAATTCGCGACCCAGGATGAATGTTTGATGGGATAGATGATTTTGGCCTCCAAAGATCTTCAAGAGCTCCGCTTTCATCATGGCCTCAATTTTCGGATTTACGGCCCTCTCGTTTCGTCGGAATGGCTTGGCGCCATCCTCTAGCTCAATGGTATGCTGGATTACATTTCTCGTCATACCCCTTCAAATCCTCGTAGCACCAGGCCACGATGTCGGGGAACTCTCGGCACAGTGATCTGATCTCGCTCAAGTTCCTCCGAAGTGCGCCTGTCCCGACCTTGATAGTTTTACCAGGTTCAAGTTCCGTGTCGGTATACCGCTTCGGGTCTACTTTGATCCTATGAGATATAGCTCGTCATTCCGATCAAATAGACTCTCCAATGTAATCAATCCTTTTGGGACATGATTATTTTTTAACTGTATCAACCCCTCATATTGCTCGTCATCGTGGTCTCTACTCTCGATTGAACCAACTTCGTTAACCAAAAATGTGACGATCTCCTCGTCACAATCGAACACCCGCCGCTGGTGTCCTTATCGTGCACGTAAGGCCTCAGTAAATAGTGCGAACCGGCTTCGGTTTCTCGGACAACGTCATCACCGGAACGTACCTGGCTCCAACAGTACGCCGTAATGTCGCCGTGTTTGTTTTTCTCACGCGATATCGCCTTGACATTCAACGAGTCAAACGACTCCATCAAGTCCCACACCCGGTTGCGGTACGCCTTGAGATAGTGCTGTTTGGAGGCGCACTTGTTCGTAACCTGGTGGCACACCAGCTCCGAATCTCCAAAGATCCGCAGTGTTTAATCCCAGCCTCTCTGCCTTTCGCAATCCCAAGCACAGGGCTTCGTACTCCGCCGAGTTGTTAGTGCAGGTCCCAGCCAACCTCGTAGGTATAGTCCTTCCGGATCCCGGCCGGAGAAACCAAAGCACCCCCGCACCGGCGCCATTTTTGCATCGCGCGCCGTCAAAGAAAAGCTTCCACAACCTTCTCAGTGCAGGTCCCACTTCCTTTTGAACTGACTTGTCAAGCCTCTCGGCCGTACAAGCGGTGTAACAGCCCTCGCTCCGTCTCAATTACGGCATTGAAATCCCGCAAAGAGAACTCATCTTCAAGCTGCAGCACTTCGAGGGCTTGCTCTGTCAGCTCCACTACGGTCACTAGTTCTTCCTCCGACAGCTGGACCATGCAGTCCGACTCTTCTCCGGGTATCTTCTCTACTAGGAAGGTGGAAGGCTTCTCATTAAAGATTTTCGGCACTCCTTCCTTTGAAGGGCACTTCCATGTGTGAGTAGTCTAGAGACAGTACCCGCCCAGCTTCGCAGTGAACTCCCGAGAGAGACACATGCCGAAGTAGGGAGCCAAGTCAACAACCACGACCTCCTGGATGACCACGATGTCGAGAGCCTTATGCAGCCGGATAGGGATGTCCTTTATGACACCAACTGTCTTGACAGGGGTGCCGTCTAATTGCAGCACGCCTTGGCTGCTCCTTGTGTACTCCATCCCGATCTCGTCGCAGACGGCTTTCGGCATAACAGTCGTGGAAGCGCCAGAGTCCACCATGCAGTTATGAACTATGTGCCCTTGCATCCGTAAAGACAGATAGAAGGGAGACGGTCTGTTCTTCCCAGTGGCTGAGACTGTCAAAGGTTGAACCAGGACAGCGGGCTGTATCTGCTTGCCGTTCTTCATGTTTTTCAGAGATTCTTGCAAGCAGATCCACCTGGCCTGGGAGCAGAAGAGCATCGTACATGCTGATTCTAGCGGGTGTTCTTTATAACTCGTCTACTATGTCGGAGCCCGAGGTGCTAGCTCCTTCGCTTCTTTTGCCGGCTCATACTTCGTCCGGTACTGCCGGGTGGCCTCAACTCGCTGTCTCTTGGTCAGAGACGGGTACTTCAGCCTCTCCTGTGCTTGTTCTTTGGTTTCAGCTGGAGGCTGAGGTACGGGAGCTTTAGCCGGAACTGGAGCTTTCGCTATAGGAGGCTTGGCTGGAACAGGGGCAGCCTTTGCCGGAGGAGGCTTGGCTGGAGCTTTGTCTTTGGATGCCTTCTCCTGGGCTGTGTAGGGCCACAGCCGCTTGTATGGTGGCAGCCCACCGGGCTGCGCCTTTTCTCTTCTGGCATATACCTGCAAAGGCTTGGCAGCATCTGCAGTTTTCTTTTCTTCCTTGGCGGGCGGCACTAGATTCTCCTCTGGGAGGGCAAAGTTGGCTTCGCCGTCCAGGATCATGTAGAGTTCATCGTCCTCTATGGCGCTGCCGGCCAAAGTCTGGATGTAGTGCTGGTGCAGAGTGCAGTCTTCCTCCGAATGTGGGTCATTGCACGTAGTGCACCAGTTAACCTGGTCAGAAGGACCAGGTTGGTCTTCTATAGCAACATTTCTCGAGGCGGACGCCTCGCAGCCGGTGCTCGGGGGCTTGTCTTTTGTCGTGCCGGGGCGGATATGGCCTCCTAGGAGCGAGGTCCATCTCGGGCCCGCTTCTTCTTCAGAGCGGTCATGTCATTGGACATGGCATGATAACCTGAGGCCAAAGCCCGTACCTCCTGGAGGATTGTATTCTGAATATTATTGTCAGGAGGCGGCAACTGTGCCGGTGGAGGCAATGCGGCTAATGGAGGAGGGTTGGAATAAGGTGCGTACTGCGGGGGAGCAGGAAGTGCTGGAAAATGCGGAGCAGGAGGAGGCGGGTGAGGATAATGCATTTGCGGCGGGCCGTAAGGAGTTACGACCGGCGCCGGATTCCATTGTTGCTGGGGTTGCTGCCCTGATGTGGACGGCGCACCACCGAAGCAGGTGGATACTGGGATCTGGGGAAGTCGGGATGAATGGGTTCCCGCACTCGGACGGGAGTCTCGCCGATGGAAATGATATCGCCTTCAGCTTGTCGGGCAGCCTCGTACAGAGCAGAAACTCGTCTATTCCGGCAATCTTCAGCAGCAGCCATATGTCCGAGTTGAAGGATCTCGTAGTAGTGAGCAGCCATGCCACCTGAAGGCCGAAGTTCGCGAGGTACCCGTTTCCAGGATCTCGCAAACCCGATGTTAAAGTCGACACCTCCTCTTGAGGGTGTCTCTCGGATACTTTGGAACCGATGCAAAGAGAAGTAGGGTCAGCAGACTCGTTGCATCCTTTCACGAGCCTTCCGGCAAGTCAGGCCACCCTGTGATAGATCCCTCTGGCAGCGATCTCCACCAATAGAGAAGCTTTCCCCTCAGGGAAAGGGCCAGCAGACGGGTCTTCACACTCTCGTCAGTAATGGAATGCAATGCGGCCAGGGCAAGGATGTCCTGGATGTGCTCGTACGCCGTCTTGCCGTAGCCGTCGTACGTAGGGATAGACTTTAAAGCAGAAGGGGCACAGCTTGCTGTCCGACCAAGGCCAAGGGCCCTGTAGAGTCCACCGCCGGGAAGAGATCATCGTCATTCTGCTGCAGGGCAGCCATTTCTTCTTCTTCTCCTCCGTCGGTTGTATACTCAGTGTCGGTACCTTCCGAGGATGTAGATTCCTCTTCTTCCTCGGCCTCTTCTATTTCGTACTCAGCTCCTCCGACCTCGGCTTCTTCTTGAATTTCAGCCTCGGCTTCGTCGACACGAGCTTGTGGATCAGCCAGCCTGGCAATTTCGCCTCGAGCGTTGATGTCCAGTTCGTAAAAGTCAGGCGGGTTTCTCGGATCCCTTGCTCGCCACCTTCTTGTTTGCATGAAGGTGCTGGGACCGGTCTCTTGGACTCAGAGGATTTGTTCGTGCAGAGTCGCCAGGTGTTCTGATTTTGAACAGCAATGAAGCGAACACCAGTGCTTCGATTCTGTTTGGGGGTGGGAAACTTCCTTGGCCCACCGAGTGCTCGAAAGAACCGTGCACCCGAGTGGAACACGAGCCCGAGTTCTTTTCAAATGTGGGACCCGGTCCCACCGGGCGTGCCAGAGAAACTGTTGGTTACGAATCTGCCATGAGGAAAGGATTTTGTGTTAACGCGCCCAGATTCGCCCACCAGCTTGAAAGGCCGGAAGGAAGGGATGCCTTCCGTGCCAATCTCCGGAGAAGGCCGGCTCCTGTGGGTTTTTATGGTTTGAGATAAGAGTGCAGGAAAGAGATAAAAATGCGGAAAGAATTTACAAATGTGATTGGAGTTGGGTGGGGGAACTAACAGTACAACAACACATCAATCACCACTACTTACTGCATCATAAATACAAAGCATAACCAGGAACTGCAAAACCTAAGTATACTTTCTGTATAAAGCAGGGTACGCACAGCTACAATGGCTCCCTAGCAAACATTCTCCCTACAAGGAGAACTAACAGCACGGCAGCGCATCAATCACCACTACGGACAGCAACATAAACAGAAAGCAACCAAGAGATGTCAGATCCAAGTATGTGTGTTATGCAGAGAATTTGTACGCACAGCTACAATGGTCCCCTAGCAAACATTCTCCCTACAAGGAGAACTAACAGCACGGCAATGCATCAATCACCACTACGGACAGCAACATAAACATAACACACAAACTGAAGGAACTGCTACCAAATTTATTCTATGTATCCTCTAATCAATGAAGTTCAAGAGTACTTGGCCACCAAATGCTGAAGTGAATCAACAAGCCATGACACAAGCAATGCCTCAGGATTACCTGACCACCAAATGCTGAAACGAATCAACGAGCCGTGACACAGAAAACGAAGCAAAATGTAAAGGAGAGGCAAGATAAAAAATAAAAGAAGTAGAACAGATCCAGTGCATATACTTTATATTGATAAGGAGAAGCACAGCTACAATGGTTCCCTAACGGACATTCCCCTTCCACCACTTTACAATGAAAATGTGGTGGGTATTTATAGCCCGAGTCCCTCCCGTTACATTAATGGGCACAAAGTCCCAGTCAAACACTAGCTGACAAAAGCGGCGACGGAGCTGCTAATGCTGACCTTTGTCGGACAGGACTGTACTCGCAGCATGGTCTCCCTGAAGGCCGGACAGCTACGTGGCAGCGCGTTAGGTAGAACTTCTCATCGGCAGGAATGCGGGCAGCTGGAGTAGGTAGAACCTCTAATCAGCTTTAAATGAGGCAGCTGGCATAAGTAGTGCAGCCCATGCTTGTCCTTTTGCTCGGCACGTCTTGGCTCAGATCCCAAAGCCGGACACTTGTCGGATGATGCTGTTTGACACGTGCTTGCCTTGAAAGGCAGTTTATCCAACTTCTCCCAGGATATGAGCGCCATCGGGTTGCGCAGGCAGAAAACAGCGTAGTCGGGAAGGCCTTCATGCCTTAGTCAAATTCTGAGTTTGTTTCCCTACTGCGCACCTGTCAAGGGCGCACTCCGACTTCGCTGCGAAGTCGGGTTGCGCACAGGTGAAAGCTGATTTCTGCCGCCGAACGGACTTCGCCCTGGAAAGGGGAGCAGTCCGACTTCGCTGCGAAGTCGGACTTCGCCCCAACACTTAGTCATTTTTCCTGCCAGCCCGCTACAAGGTGCGCCAGAAGAGGGCGAGTCCGACTGCCGCGAAGTCGGACTTCGCACCAAAACTGGAGAAGTCGGACTTGATCGCGCGTCCAACGAGGGCGATCCGACTTCGCTGCGAAGTCGGATTGCGCCCTGACACTTAGCCATTTTTCAGGGCAACTGCTGTCAAATTTGAGATCTGACTGAGGGGCTCAAAAGAAAGAGGGGAGAATGAGAATGTAGGGAAGAGAGAGAAAGGGAGAGAAGAAGAAAGGGAAAGAGAGGAAGAGGGAAAAGGAAGAGCAGCACTCTTACAAAACTGAAAACATTGCACCCCGTGCAAAATGTGGCAACAAGTACCTTCTCTTACCGACTCTATTTGGTATCTATATTCAAGAGTTGTAATATCTTCAGCAACATGCTTATATTGACAATGGTTGCACACTTCATCATTTCTTGATTGCCATTTTGCTCCTGTTGATAAGACGGTGTTTCTCTCTCATACTCCTGATAGAGCCTAGAAAGGCAATTTGATGTTCTTGCTCATTTTTTTGAGTATAAGCAACTCGCTTTGAACCATTAGGAAGACTACAGTCGATCTTTAATGTCTACAAGGAAATTGTATCCAAGTTTTAATTATCATAAATAGGGGAACAAATCATTATCACCACAACCTACTCGTAATACAAGGTCGTCCTTTAGACTCAATAAAGCATCTAAGCATCACTCTGTAAAGGATATGCTTCATTCTCAATTTTGGAACATCAACGTTTCCAAATCCTTTTTTAGGATAGTTAGTCGAAGATGTGCTTCCTTTAACTTAATTAGCAAGCCAACAATTCCTTATGGCTCAAAAGTATAGGTCCCCACCCTAGGTAATGCTAATTGGGATAGGGTAGAGAATGTCCATACCCTCATGATTCAGCATATATCCACTGTGAACAACTAGTTTCACCAAGTATTTTTCTAGCAAAATTTAGTTCTTGGCCTTTCAACTCAAGTCTAATTTTTGGCGTATCTTCTGCCTGCATAAACTTGAAGCATGGGTGATTCTTTATCCAGCCATGAATATTGCCAACACTTTGCCCTTCATTTCTATGAAAAGATAAATTCCTTAGGTCCCACTTGTCACCTTCATTACTGGTATTAGGAGGTTGGTTTGCTGTTAGGTGCCTTTACTGACTGGATCCATCCCTTCAACTACTCTTTGAGTCCTTCCATCACCTCCTTCCCTCGAAATCAGTAATCCATTGAGTGGTCAAAATAAAATAGTTACAATCAGTATGTCCAATTCACTTGGACCTCTTCTCCCACCGTCTTAGCTCCAACCTGCCTTTCTTTGCCTTACATTTTGTGGGTTGTTGATGGCACCATCACTCAGGCAAACTATCTCCAGCATCATTGATCACATGGCTTATAGATATCCATTGCATATTTGAGAGTCTGCTCCCATCAACTTCACATTAGGACTAGTAACCATCAACCTCAAGTGGACAAGATGTGCTGCTTCTACCCATTTAAGAGGCAGAAAATAAAGAACATTTCATCTTCCAACTCCCTATGTACTACGAGACCCATGGAAGATGTCATTGCTTGTACAGGAACTTTAGAGGCTCACTCTTCGCCTTCCACCATCCTGATCAGCAATGATAGGTTCTTTTTCTTCAAGAGGTTGTTACTTTTCAGTGTAGAGCACTGCAGGAGATATCAAGGCCCCAAGCTAATAACGTCTTTCTTCCAGCCTACATTAGTTTTTACCATTTTAGCTCTTACCATACCACCTGGTAATTAAAACATGCTCTTACTCAAAGAAGGATAAGCTTGTTTTATGTCTATGTGAAGTCTCCCCTTAACCCTTCCATGGGAAAACTAGCATTACTGGTTTCCTCTCTAGTAGTAGTTCTTCATACTTAGAGCACTAGAAGCAACATCAAAGAGCATCATCCACCCCATGAATTGGTTCTTTCAACTTTGGATTGAATGGACTCATTGCTTCTGCAGCAGACAAGTGACATTGCCCTTGTCTTTTTCACTCCCAAATACATTTATACTTGTTCCTAACTCGTATGTACAAGGGACTTCACCCTCTTGAATTATTAACTCAGTGAGGATAAGTATAACAAAACTTAATACCAAGATTTCCATGCACATGAGTGTATTAGTGTGAACACATGAATGCAGAAACAGACAAGATATAGAAATGTGCACCTTAGAAAAAGGTTCAAAATATTTAGAAAATATCAAAGCAGTAAAGATTAATACCTCCGAAGGACCAAAAAGACAAACTTTGAAATTTCCATCTGCGAGAAGGCGCAGTCTGTTGCATCCACCACAGAAATGTTGTGTCATAGATGTGATAAAAGAGAGAGTGCCCTGGAAGCCATCTATCTTAAAGTTCTTTGCTGTATCAGATGAATGATCTTGAAGCCGTTGAAGACCTTTGTATCGCTGCACCTGTTATAGGAAACATGTTCAAACTTATCCTTCTACACGTACACAGTTGTCCCACTGTTAAGATTATTACCTAAGAACTGATATGATTTAGCATCCAATCCATGCTTCCACCTACCACTATGTCCAACATCTCAGCATAAGGAACAAGCTTCTTTACATTCCAGACATTTCCATCAAAAGGCATGAACTCAATAAATCGCACATTGATGGGCTTTTCCCTTGTCATTTCTACAAAGTCACAAATCTCATCATCATTTAGCCCACGCATGACAACACAATTAACCTGTTGTCACACCAAAGTGAGGGTTACAACACTGAGAATAAAACTGGATGTACAACAAATCTGAATTAGTAGAAGTCAAAACAATAAATAGGAAAGCAAATTCTAAAACATCTTCCGCATGCTTATTATTATCTACTTTCTGCCTGCTAAGAAAAGCTAACCAATGCAGTTATACTTTGGTGCAAGGCAATCACCTTCACAGGATTGTAACCAAGATTAATGGCTGTTTCTATTGTCTCCAGAACTTTTGTATGGCCTTTGCGTCTAGTCAAGAATTCAAACTTTGCTGGAACCAAAGTATCTAAGCTAATATTCAATAAGTTCAATCCAGCTGCTTTGAGGTTTGGAAGCTTTTTTGCTAGAGTAAGACCGTTTGTTGTCATTGCCAGAGTCTGCAGCCCTTTTAGGCCACTTAAGCGAGCACATATATCTTCAATATCAGGTCTAATAGTTGGTTCTCCACCTGTCAACCTTATTTTGTCCACACCTGAAGCTACAAAAAGACTTGCCAAACAAATGATTTCATCTTGTGATAAAAGCTCAGGTTTGGGAGTAAGCTCCACACCTTCACCAGGCATGCAATATTGACACCTAAGGTTGCACCGCTCTGTCAACGAGATTCTTAAGTATGTGTGCATCCTTCCAAATGAATCAACAAGCATATCTGAAACACTTGCTCGTTCGAAAGACGATTCCGTCAACAAATTTGCTGCAGAATTTGTCAATGACCTTAAGCCTAATTCCCTAATAGCATGCGATACTGGCCTTGCTCTTTCCAGGGAAGAAGACGAAAAGAAATTGCTCACAGGTACATAATATGAAGGTGGCAACTGTATCTCACAATCCTGATAGAAATTCAAACAGAAAGCCTCTTAAGAAAATGCCATAAGCTTATCTACATCATTTCTATAGCATGAAAATTACAAATATAAATGTCTAGTTCTGCCAAATCAATCTCCCATTTACAAAATTAAAATCTGGTAAAATAACAATAACTAACATTTAAAAATACAAATTATCCGTAAATCCAAATGATGGGAAAGGCAAATTTCACAGCGAGGGAGCCGTATGCAAGTTGTGTTTCACCATTATGAAATTCTGAGTTTGTCAATTTTAGAGTATAGGAAAGATGACCATGTGCATATGCATGTGTTGAACATGTAGTTTCATCCCATGTTAATCAGAATGCTTTCAAGAACTGGTGAACTGCCCAAGATATATCTAGTCAAGGATAAAATGAGCAAGATAATTTTTTTTTTTTTAAATTTAACCTGCTTTTCTTCTACCGTTATCTTGGTGTGTTCATCACTGGCATCTAATTCAGTTTGTCTGATGCAATTCTTCCATGCAAACCACAAAAGAAGCATTTTGCAGTTTCTGGGAGAGGCACATTTCTTAAGAAATAGAAAAAAAGCAATGTAAAAACCTACATTACTACACATTTCCCTACAGTTCCAAATACAGGCCAAGTGTTGTTAAAATTTCAGACATGAAAGCAATGATGCAGCTTAGATCAACCTTAGGAGAAAATGTAATGGTGAATCACTACACATACAGGTCATTAGATTTATTCTTAATCATGGTCAAAAAAATCACATAATTACCCTACTAACTTCTTTTAGCCATCCGATGCAAAAAAGATTGGGAATTTGATATCATGGTCAGAAATGAACTTCCAATAACTGAGTCCGAAATCAGAGTAAAAGCACACATTCATGAAGAATAACTACTGTAAGCACATTCTGTCTGTCTCCCAAACAAGAAGAACTAGAATGGACTTGCTGTTAAGAGAAGTTTCAATGCAAGGGTAGCATGTTGGCATTCTATGCAAAATTGAGATATTAACTGTTGGTTACGAATCTGCCATGAGGAAAGGATTTTGGGTTAATGCGCCCAGATTCGCCCACCAGCATGAAAGGCCGGAAGGAAGAGATGCCTTCCGAGCCAATCTCCGGAGAAGGCCGGCTCCTTTTTGGGGGTTTCTGATTTAAGCTAAGAGTGCAGGAAAGAGATAAATGTACAGAAAGAATATACAAATATACTTGGAGGTTGGTGGGGGGGAACTAACAGTACGGCAACCAGCAATCACCAATACTTACTGCATTATAAATATAAAGCACGACTGAGAACTGCAAAATCTAACGTATACTTCCGATACCTAAGCAGTGTACGCACGGCTACAATGGTCCCCTAACAGACATTCCCTACAAGGAACTAACAGTACGGCAACGCGTCAATCACCACCTACGGACACTAACATGGGTAGAAAGCAATCATAGAGATATCAGAGCCAGGTATATGTGTCGTGTAGAGAATTTAACCGCACAGCTTCAATGGCTCCCTAACAGACATTCCCTACAAGGAACTAACAGTACGGCAGCGCACCAATCACCAGATACGGACCAGCAACTTAACACACAACTGATGGAACTGCTACTACATCTATTCTATGTATCCTTTTAATTAATGAAGTACAGAGGGTGCTTTAAACAAGCAATGCTAGAGGCACCTGCTCACCAAATGCTGAAATGAATCAACGAGCCGTGACAGGTTAGCCTAAGGCATGAATATAAAGAAAGGCAGCATAAAAAACGAAGCGACGAACAGAACCAGGCATACAAATTATATTTATAAGCAGAAGCACGGTTACATTGGTTCCCTAACAGACATTCCCCATCCACCCTTTACAATGAATTCATGGTGGGCTTTTATAGCCCGAGTCCCTCCCGTTACATTAATGGGCACAAGGTCCCGATCAAACATAAGCTGACAAAAGCGGCGAAAGAGCTGCAAATGCTGACCTTTTGTCGGACCGGACTGTACCCGCAGCATGGTCTTCCTGGAAGCTGGACGGCTACGTGGCGGTGTGTTGGGCAGAACTTCATCTCGGCGAGGGATGCGGGTAGCTGGAGCAGGTAGAACCTCAGATCAGCTTTGAATGAGGCTACTGGCACAGGCAGTGCAGCCCATGCTCGTCCTTTTGCTCGGCACGTCTCGGCTCAAATCCCGAAGCTGGACACTTGTCAGATGATGGGTGATGCTGTTTGACACGTGTCTGCCTTGGAGGGCAGTCTATCCATCTTCGCTTGGGATCGGAGCACCTCGGGATGCGCGGGCAGAACACAGTGCAGTCGGGAAGGCCTTCATGCCTTAGATGTTTTTCTGAGTTTGTTTCCCTACTGCGCACTGTCAGGGCGCACTCCGACTTCAGCTGCGAAGTCGGGCTGCTGAGTGGAAACTGGTGTCTGCCGCCGTACGGACTTTGCTCCGGCACTTTGTCATCTTTCTGTCAACCTGCCAGTTGCAAGGTGCGCCCGAAAGTGGGGCGAAGTCAGACTTCGCACCAAACTCCCCGAATCCACCAAGGCGAAGTGCGAACTTCGCATTCACACTTAGCCATTTTTCAGGTAACCTTCTGGAAAGTTGAAAAATCAACTGGGGGACTCCGAGAAAAGGGGGAAGAAAGAGAATGTGGGAAAGAAAAGGAAAGGGAGAGAAGAAGGAAGGAAAATAGAGGAAGAGGGAAGAAGAAGAGCAGCATTGTTACAACATTGAAGACATTGCACCCCGTGCAAAATGTGACAACATTTCTGGCGGCTCGCGGGGTGTCGAGCTCGCCTCGGCGCAAAGAATCCATGCCTTCATCCTTTGGGTGCAGAGGAACTTGCCTCCCCTGCCTTTTGCTGCTCTAGCTGTTCTCCTTGCGGCAACTGTTCTTCAGATTCATCTTTGTCAGTTGCCTCCTCAGAATCACCTTCCGAAAGCTCTCCATCTCTTGCTTCTGCCTCGCAGATGCGAGTGTATGCGGCCTGGGCTTGGCGCCAGGCTTTTGCCTCGAATGGCCGGCGGTCAGCTACATCTTCTAATGCTGCGTGGAAAGCAGCGACCGCGTGCAGGTCGATGGTGAGGTATCTCTTTTCTAACTCCTGGAAGTAGGAGCTGATCTTGGAATATTTGGACACCATCTGAGTGACCTGATTGTCTTGAATTGGCTCAGTCCAGCTATCAATTTCAGCTGTATCTGCTTCAAAGGACTGCCAATTCCTTTTCACCCGATCTAGGGTGAGAAGCTCGCCATTCTCAACAAAACCTGGGCACCCTAGTTCAGAAAGAGCGTGAAAGGGGGCCAGACAGATATCTCTTTCATGTCCGAATGCATCAAGCATTCGTCTGGCAACTCTCACCTCTTCAACTTTTTTGAAATATTTGTGCAAGGTCACCCTTGCACCTGCCCATTCTGCAGCGAATGAGGACACGGGAGAAAATTGGAGGCCGTTGCGCTCGCGCTCCTGAAGATTTACCGCCAGGTCCAGCCATTGCTTCGCCTGACGTTCGGCCTCCTCTACCACAGGCTTTCCCTGGGCAGAAACTTCTTGAATTCTGGATGCGAAATCCAGAACTGCCATCGCCTTATAGGTGTGGGGCTTGCATTCCCGCAGCAAACCAGCCCGCATCTCCTTAACCTTTGTCTTTGAAAAGACCGTCGCTTGAGATGCTCTCTCTGCAAGTTGCGACTGCGCCTGCTTCAAAGACTCTTGGAGCTGAGAAATCTGCTCCGAGGCTGCTTGCTTTTCGGTTGCGGCTTGTTGCTGAGAAGCGGCCAGCTGGGCTTTGAGTTCATCTATTTCTTGCCGCGCCGCTTCCAGTTGCTCAGTGGACCTAGACAGGTCCTCTTCAAGCTGCCTTGTTTTATCCTGCAACCCGAAAAGTTCTTCCTGCTCCTCCAGACTTTTGACAAAGAGATTATCAGCTTTGCGCATAATCGACTGAATCTGATATTGCTTGTTAATGTCGTCAAAGCTCTTCTCCTTTGTCTGGAGCTCGTAGTCCGCCCTGGTCATTTCCCGGAGAGGCTTCTTCACTTTTGGGATTATCTTCTCTGTTGTAATCACTCTCCTCTCGAAATTGTACTTTGCGCGTTTTACCGGGGCGGCTATCTCTTCAGGTCTCCTCCGTTTCAGGTTACGGAGGAAAGAGACGAGAATACTCTACGACTCTCGTTGCCGGGGGCAAGTCGTACGTATTACGGAGGTCGTCCATGAAATCTGGTTCCCCCAGCCTAGGGTTCTGCTGAGACGTTTCTCCTGCGGGAATGGGATCAGGAGGAACCGGACAGACCTTGGAAGAATCAGTCGCTTGTGGGGGCGACCGGGAAATGGAGATGGGAGCGGGTGATGCTGCGAGGGTTTGAAGCGGCTGAGAAGGTGGATGTGACGGTGAACGGACAGCCTCAGCACTAACCTCAGGCGAAGGGTTTGGAGTTGTGCTCAGAGAAAGAGAGACGTTAGGGTTATGAGCAAACTGATCAAAAGAATGGGGGCCGCTAGAAGGGCGCGGAGACGGGGAGGGGGATGCGGTCATAACTTGCTCGGATTGAGCGGGAGACGGAGTGGGAGTAGGACTGGGTGAGACCAAAGAGACAGGGGCAGCAAACGTACTGCGGGCTCCGCCTGAGCCGATGCCGGATGGATGTCTGTGCATCTGATTTCGGCGGCTGGCTTGGGACTGCCCAGAGAAACTGTCTCTGCGGCGGCAGGACGCGGCTGCGGCTCTGCGACTGGCTGCTGCACTATCAGGCTAGGTCGCCTGATTTTCTCAACTCTCTTCCGCTTCTTCTCTTCTGGAATAACGGTCGGATCAGGGGAAGGAGATGAAGCAGGTGCAGCAGGCGCTGATGCTCCCACGGTAAACTTGTACCGGGGTTTGACTTGCAGAAGGTCTGCCGCAACCGGTCTGCCCTCTGACGGCGCTGGCGCTTTTCGTGCCTGAGGGATTGCCTCGGGCGTTGCCTTGACTAACTCTTTCGCCTTCTCAGGCGCCGTCTTGGAAGCCACGGGCTGCATTGGATCGACACGGACGTCTGCTTGGGCCCACGGCGCGGTTGCCGAAGTGTACAACTGTTGGGAGGAAGACCCTCCTTTATAGTCTTCAAAGGGACCTCGGGGAACGTAACCTTGATATGCGAACGGCCGCCAGCTGTCATGATGTTGGTCATAGAGAACCGAAAAGTCGTCATCTACGGCCAGATTTCTTCTCGTGGACTTGTCGTCTCTGCGTGCGGCATCTCATCTTCCAGCATTCAGTAATCTTTTCTTTAGACCAGTTAAGGCCTGCTATCTTGGATAGGAATTTTTTGAATCCTGGAGATGAGAACTGGTGGTCCGGGTTTCGCTTGGGGTCATATGTCGCCTCCTCGCAGTAAAAATCCTGCCAGGGAGGAGAAGCTTCCATCAATTCAATTTCCCAGTCAAGGTCCACATGGACCACGTCGCATTTATCTTCAGTTATATCTGCCCGGGGGCAGAGATGTGCGAACTTTCCCCTTATTCCATACGGGTCATACTTCCAGCGTTGCGGCAACAGAACCAGGCCAATCCGGGAAAACTCCTGCTCAAGGTAGACATGCTGTCCTACCTCAAAAATCTCAACGTTTGCCCAGGAAAGAGGGTATTGAAAAATCTGTCCTCTCTTCTTTCCTAGGCCGAACTCCTCTTCAACATAGTCCATTTGTCGGGCAACCTCCATCCCGAACAGATGCTCCGAGCACCAGTAGGGCAGCAAATGGGGTTTGCCCTTGAATCCGTAGATTCTGACCACAATTCCTTGCGTCAGTCTGAAAACGTCCCCGAGCTTCTGATTCAGCAAAGCGCTCGTCATTTCTCTCGGGGGACGGGGAATTTCGCTTTCGTTGAAGACTGACATGACGAATCCCAGAAAGTTGAAGTTGAACTTGTAGTAGGACCCTTTCCGGTATAAGTCATCCGTCCAGTTATAGACGGGCTGTGGCTCTCCCCTCTCGTTGACCTTCTTCAGGTTTGGGATCGGCATTCGGGGGTGCAAATGGTACAAACAAAGCCAGGCTAGAACAGAACTAAACCGAAAATCGGTGGACTGCTTCTTCTGAATTTTGACCAGGCTGGAGTGGATGGCGTATGCCAGCCAGTCTGCCCAGTCGAAAAAGATGGGACGTTTTCCGCTTCTCTGTGCTGCCGGTTCGTAGGATTCTCCGCATAGGAGACATTCTGCCAGCGCTAGCTGGTACGGCTGTACCAGCTCATCAGAGTCGCAGCCAAGAATTGATGCCAAAATGGTATACAAGTACTTGCTCTGAAATTGTGCCAAGGGCATGGGGCCAATTGGCCACTGTCCAGCTGCAAGCGGGGCGTTCAGCTCTGAATTGAGGAAATCCCTCATCCTTTTTGTTTGCGTGAAACGTCCCTCTGCTCGCCCAAATTTATCTTTACGAGGATGGTCTTTGAGTCATACTCCAACCACGGGGCGAAAGGCGGCTGAGACGATCTCCTGCGCGGTGTGAACAAGGGTTTACCGCTGGAGCTGCAAATTTGCCGGGTAAGCGAGTGCCGTAGTGTCTGACAATTAGGTCTACCAGTTCCGGGCATTGGTGGACAGGAGGGCACAAGAATTTGAACAGATTGGATTTGTACGCCGCTCCGAAATGGTGGGAGGGCGAAACTTTGTCGGCCCAGCTCTCCACATTTGCCCGCAGCTTCGTCAAGCTCATAGAAAATGAGCCGTCCTTGTATCCCGCTAAGTAATTTAACGGAGGTGGTGGGGCTTGCCCACGCTGTACCTTTTTCGTCCGGGACTTTGACTTTCTTTACGGCGGGGTTTCGCTTAAAAAATGCTCGGTCGCGGTAAATCCTTTGGTTCGCCACTTCCGCTTGGACTGCGGCGACACGGCATCTTTCCTCGGTCCATCTCTCCGAATCAGCAATAATTACGAGTTCGGGTCGTCCGCGGCAGATTTCGCTGTCACAGGAATAATTAGCACCGTTCGAGGAATAATCTGTGTAGTCTGGAATGTTTGAAAACATCTGACCCCCTTTTCTAGATAAAGACAGCGCCATAAATGCCGCGCAGGAGGGGGTAGGTCGGCTGAGTTAAGGTTCTTAGATGGCTGCGCAGGAGAATGTTTGGAAAAAGTGCACTCCGGCAGACGTGCCATGTTCTTTTGCTTGCACTTTCGTTGAGGAACGTGCAATCATTAATTCTGTCTTGGACGCTGCGCCATGGCTGACGTCACGGCCGAAATCAGGGCACACTGCTCAAGAAAGAAGCATTGGTGCGGAAACCCACTTTGAAACGGTCGCAACGCGCCTTGGGCCCAGCTTGGGACCTTTTTTGAATATTTTATTCATTTTTTAACATTTGCCCAAATTGGCCCAGAAAACGAGGCGCAGTCGGACTTCGCCCAAAGTTGGGCGCGACCCGACTTCGCCCGAATTTCGGGCGAAGTTCGAACTTCGCGCGAAGTGCGCGTTGACCCTTCTTCCTTTATCGACTGCGCAACTTGCACATTGAAGTGAGTCGGACTTCGCCTGAAGTTCGGGCGAAGTGCGAACTTCGCGAGTTGCACTCCGCGCGGAGGTCGTGCGATTCGGACTTCGCACCAGCCGGCCAGTCGGACTTCGCGGCGAGTCGGACTTCGCCAAGGTTGGGCGCAGTCCGTCCTCCTTTGCTTTGCAGTCTTTTTCCTTGAACAAGCTTCGCACTTGGCTGGCCCGAAGCCCGACTTCGCTGCGAAGTCGGACTTCGGCCAACACTTAGCCAATTTTTTCCCTTTTTTTCTTTGTTTGCTTTCTCCTTTCTTTGCACAGCCGAACTTCGCCCCTCCTGAGGGCGGCGACGGACTTCGCTGCGAAGTCCGTCTTTCTCTCCCATGCCGAAGTTAAGCTCAAATAATAAAAAATAAAATTAAAAGCTGAAAACTGGAAACTGTACATGCTGGGGAATGAAAGAGCATAAGGGAAATTTTTACAAGGAAGGGCCACTCGGGCACCTTCAGCAGCGGTAAATTTTTAAGTGGAACCCGTTGACAGGGATAGGTAGGAGCTGACCCTCCATATCCCGCAGTACGTAGGCATTGAACTGGTTCACCCGGGCAATCTGATAAGGGCCCTCCCAGAGAGCATCAAACTTCCCGTGATTACCCGGCTTTGCTTTATATGAGTCCCACTTCAGCACTAGGTCCCCGATTTCGAAAACTCGGGCTGTAGTGCCTTTTGCAAACCAGCCTTGAGTTGCAGCAATATGATCAGTGAAGGCCTGGTATGCACTTTCTCTGTCTTCTTCCAACTGCAGGAGTTGGCACAGTCTGTCGTCCACCGGGTCTCCGCTGCTCTTGTCTTCGTCAATCATCCACAGGGCAGGGATCTCAATGTGTGATGGCATGACAGCCTCTTTGCCGTAGACGAGCGCGTAGGGGGACGTTCTGAGGGATTTCTTAAATGCAACTCTGTCCGCCCACAGTGCCCGGTTCAGGAGCAAGTGCCAAGTCCGCTTGTTTCTGTCAATGGTCCTCCGGATGATTTTCAGGAGGTTCTTGTTAGTAGACTCGGCAAGGCCATTCCCCTGCGGGTAGTAATTAGAAGACATCTTGTGATAGATGCCAAGTCTGCCGGTGTACTCCGTGAGTACAGCGCCTACAAATCCCGGACCGTTGTCGGTCACAATCGACTCTGGAACCCCGAAGCGGGTAATCAGGCTCTCAATGAACCTGATGACCGTTTCTTGGTCTGCGTTCTTGGTCGGGATTGCCTCCGTCCACCGTGTAAAATAGTCAGTAGCTGTGAGAATAAACTTGTGTCCGGCGGAGGAGTTAGGAGAAATCACCCCAATGAAGTCTAGACCCCATTGTTTGGAACGGAGTCTCGGCTTTGATCGGTTGAAGGGGCAGGGGTGCTTTTCTGTTTCGGCCAGCAAACCTCTGGCATTGATCACATTTTGAGCAGACCGCATGCGCGTCTGCAAACAGAGTGGGCCAATAGTACCCGGCCCTTATTATTTTTAAGGCCGTTGGCCTTGAAGAATGGTGACCCCCAGGCATCCCGGAATGGAAATCTCCGAGGACCCTAGGCTGGTCTGATTTTTACGACGCACCGCAACAGGATGCCGTCGATGTTTTTGAAGTAAAGCCCCTCGGGGCGAAGAGTGTACCTAAGTGCACCTAGCCGAAATCTCCTTCGTTGTGAGGCGTTCAGGTGATCGGGACATCTTCCGGTGCAGAAGAATCTCACCAGTTCATCTGTCCAATCACTCCCCTCCGATAAGGAGTTGGCTAGGTAGATGCGTGTCGTTGTGTCCTCCCACTTACAGGCGGAGATGCCGGCTACAGCGCTTCGGGCCAATTCACGACACAAGGCTCGGCCTACGATAAGCTTGGTGGGCCGCACTTCAATGTCAAACTCCTGGATCTTGGCAATCCATCCCGCTCTCTTGTGACCCGGTTCTCCTTGTAAGATGAAGCTTCGAACATCCGGGTGAATCACAAAGACAGTGGTCTTGCTCTGGGAGACAAAATGCATGAACTTTCGAAGGGACTTCATGACAGCATGAACCTGCCGCTCTATAAAATTGTACTTTTCTTCGTGCGGCAGAATGACTTGGCTCAGGAACGCTATGGGGCGCTCCTCACCATCGTCTCCCTTCTGAGTCAGGACTGCAGCGTAACTTTCGGGTTCTCCCACTTGCATACAGGATGAAGTCCTTGGAGTAGTCCGGGTTTGTCAATACCGGAGCTTGCGCAATTCGAGCCTTGATTTCCTCGAAGGCTTGCTCTCTCTCATCAGTCCATTCGTAAGGTGTATCTTTCTTCAGTAGCTCGGCCATAGGCTTGATCACCTGTGCGAAGTCGGGAATGAACTTCCGCACGAAGTTAATCTGACCGAAGAAGGACTGCAGCCCTTTTTTATCAATGGGGGCTGGCAAGCGAACGAGGGCTTCTGCTCTGTCAGGGTCAATGGCGAGGCCTTCCTCGGAGATGACATGTCCCAGCAGCTTTCCTTCCTTTACCGCGAAGACAGACTTCTTCGGGTTTATAGAAATGCCGAATTCTCGACAACTCTCAAATATTTGTCGTAGGTGCGAAACATGATCTCCTCGTTGGTGAGAGAAAACGGTCATGTCATCGAGGTAGATGACAATAATCTTATTGAGCAGCTCTCGGAAGGCCAAGTCCATGGCCCTTTGGAACGTGGCACCAGCATTGGATAAGCCAAACGGCATGCGCTGATAGGCGAACGTCCCCCACTTCGTGGTAAACGCCGTCTTATGCTTGGTCTTCGTCTTTGACCCAAATCTGGTTGTAGCCGGAAAATCCATCTAAAAGTGAAAATCTGCGGGCTCCGACAACGATATGTAGAATTTGGTCGATTTGGGGAAGCGGATAGTGGTCCCGGAGGGAAGCCTGATTTAGGTTTCTGAAGTCGACACAGAGACGAATGTCGCCATTCTTTTTCCTCACGGGCACCAAATTCGCGACCCAGGATGAATGTTTGATGGGGTAGATGATCTTGGCCTCCAGCATCTTCAAGAGCTCGGTCTTCATCATGGCCTCAATCTTTGGATTCACGGCCCTATGCTTCGTCGGAACGGCTTGGCGCCATCCTCTAGCTCAATGGTATTCTGGATGACAGTTCTGTCATACCCCCTCAAATCCTCGTAGCACCAGGCCACGATGTCGGGGAACTCCTGGCACAGTGATCTGATCTGCCCAAGTTCCTCCGACGTGCGATCTGTTCCGACCTTGATAGTTTTACCGGGTTCAAGTTCCGAGTCGGCATCTTGCCTCGGGTCTACTTTGATTCCGTGAGATATTGCTCTGTCATTACGATCAAAGAGACTCTCTAATGTAATCGGTCCTTTTGGGACATGATTATTCCGTAACTGTATCAACCCCTCATATTGCTCGTCATCAGGGTCTCTACCTTCGATTACACACACTTCGTTAACCAAGAATGTGACGATCTCCTCGTCATGATTGAACACCTGCCAGTGGGTGTCCTTATCGAGCACGGAAGGCACTGTAGATAGTACGAACCGGCTTCGGTCTACGGACAACGTCTTCGGCCGGAACGTGCACTGGCTCCAACAGACGCCAGAATATCGGCGTGCTTGTTTTTCTCACGCGATATTGCTTTGACATTCAACGAGTCGAATGACTCCATCAGGTCCCACACCCGGTTACGGTACGCTCTAAGAAAATGCTGTTTGGATGCGCATTTCTCCGTAACTTGGTGACACACCAGCTCTGAATCTCCGAAGATCTGCAGGTGTTTGATTCCGAGCCTCTCCGCCTTTCGCAAACCCAAGCACAGGGCTTCGTATTCCGCCGAGTTGTTAGTGCAGCTCCAGGCCAGCCTGTAGGCATAGTCCTTCTGGATTCCAGTTGGAGAAACCAGAAGTACCCCTGCACCGGCGCCATTCTTGCATCGCGCGCCGTCAAAGAAAAGCTTCCACAGCTCTTCGGGTGCGGGTCCCACTTTTTTCGCAGCTGACACGTCAAGCCTCTCGGGCTGTACAATGGAGTAACAGCCCTGCTCTGTCCCGATTACGGCATTGAAGTCCCGCAATGAGAACTCATCTTCAAGCTGTAGCACTTCGAAGGCTTGCTCGGTCAGCTCCACTGTCACCAGTTCTTCCTCTGACAACTGGACCATGCAGTCCAATTCTCCTCCGGGTATCTTGTCTACTAGGAAGGGGGAAGGCTTCTCATTAAAAATTTTCAGTCTCCTTCCTTTGAAGGGCACTTCCATGTGTGAGTAGTCTAGAGACAGGTACCCGCCCAACTTCGCAGTGAACTCCCGAGAGAGACACATGCCGAAGTAAGGCTCCAGGTCAACAATCACGACCTCTTGGATGACTACGATGTCGAGAGCTTTGTGCAGTCGGATAGGGATGTCCTTTATGACACCAACTGTCTTAACAGGGGTGCCGTCTAATTGCGGCACGCCTTGGCTGCTCCGTGTGTATTCCATCCCGATCTCATCGCGAGACGGCCTTCGGCATCACGGTCGAGGAAGCACCCAGAATCCACCATGCAGTTGTGAACTATGTGCCCTTGCATCCGTAAAGACAGATAAAAGGGTGGCGGTCTGTTCTTCCCAGTGGCGGAGACTGTCAAAGGTTGAACCAGGACAGCGGGCTGTATCTGTCTGCCGCTCTTCATGTTCTTCAGTGATTCTTGCAGCAGATCCACCTGGCCTGGGAGCAGAAGAGCATCATACATGCTGATTCTAGCGGGCGTTCTTTTCAACTCGTCTACAATGCTGTAGCCCGAGGTACTAGCTCCTTCTGCTTGTTTTGCTGGCTCATACTTCGTCCGGTACTGTTGGGTGGCCTCAACTCGTTGTCTCTTGGTCAGAGACGGGTACTTCAGCTTCTCCTGGGCTTGTTCTTTGGTTTCAGTTGGAGGCTGAGGTACGGGAGCCTTAGCCGGAGTTGGGGCCTTTCTTTGGAGGTTTGGCTGGAACAGCGGCAGCCTTTGCCGGAGAAGGCTTGGCTGGAGCTTTATCTTTGGATGCCTTCTCCTGGGCTGTGTAAGGCCACAGCCGCTTGTATGGTGGCAGCCCACCGGGCTGCGGTTTTTCTCTTCTTGCGTAGACTTGCAAAGGCTTGGCCGCATCCGCAGCTTTCTTTTCTTCCTTGGCGGGTGGCGCTAGATTCTCTTCTGGGAGGGCAAAGTTGGCCTCGCCGTCCAAGATCATGTACAGCTCATCGTCTTCTATAGCGCTGCCGGCCAATGTCTGGATGTAGTGTTGGTGCAGAGTGCAGTCTTCCTCCGAATGCGGGTCGTTGCACGTAGTGCACCAGTTGACCTGGTCGGGAGGACCAGGCGGGTCTTCTATAGCAGCATTTCTCGGAGGCGGACGCCTCTGCGGCTGATGTTCGGGGCTTTGTCTTTTGTCAGTGCGGGTGGCGCATACGGCCTCCTAGGAGCAAGGTCCATCTGGGCCTGCTTCTTCTTCATAGCGGTCATGTCATTGGACATGGCATGGTATCCGGAGGCCAAAGCCCGCACCTCTTGTAGAATCGTGTTCTGGATGCTGCTGTCGGGTGGCGGCAATTGTGCCGGTGGAGGCAATGCGGCCAATGGAGGAGGGTTAGAATAAGATGCGTACTTGTGGGGGAGCAGGAAGTGCTTGAAAATGCGGAGCGGGAGGAGGCGGATGAGGGTAATGCAACTGAGGCGGGCCGTAAGGAGTTACGACCGGCGCCGGATTCCACTTCTTGCTGGGGTTGTTGCCCCGATGTGGACGGCGCACCACCGAGAGCGGAAGGATATCGTGATGCGGGGAAGTCGGGATGAATGGGTTCCTACACCCTGGACGGAAGCCTACCGATGGAGATAATGTCAGCTTCGACTTGCTGGGCAGCCTCGTACAACGCAGGAAACTCGTCAATTCTGGCGATCTTCAGCAGCAGGCATATGTTTGAGTTGAAGGATCTCAGATAGTAGTGAGCAGCCATGCCGGCTGAAGGCCGAAGTTCGCGAGGTACCCGTTTCCAGGATCTCGCAAACCTGATGTTAAAATCAGACACCTCCTCTTGAGGATGTCTCTGGATAGCTTGGAACTGATGCAGTAGAGAAGTAGGGTCAGCAGACTCGTTGCATCCTTTCACGAGCCTTCTGGCAAGCTGGGGCCACCCTGTGATGGATCCCTCTGGCAGCGATCTCCACCAGTAGAGAAGCTTTCCCCTCAGGGAAAGGGCCAGCAGACGGGTCTTCACACTCTCATCGGTGATAGTATGCAATGCGGCCAGGGCAAGGATGTCCTGGATGTGCTCGTACGCCGTCTTACCGTAGCCGTCGTATGTGGGAATAGACTTTAAAGCAGCAGGGGGCACAGCTTGCTGTCCGACCAGGGCCAAGGGCCCCGTAGAGTCCACCGCCGGGAAGAGGTCATCGTCATTCGGCTGTTGGGCAGCCATTTCTTCTTCTTCTTCTTCTTCTCCGCCGTCGGTTGTGTACTCAGTGTCGGTACTTTCCGAGGATGCAGGATCTTCTTCTTCCTCGGCCTCTTCTATTTCGTACTCGGCTCCTCCGATTTCAGCTTCGGCTTCTTCTTGTATCTCAGCCTCGGCTTCGTCGACACGAGCTCGCGGGTCGGCCCGACTGGGAATCTCGCCTCGGCGTTGATATCCGGTTCGTAGAACTCGGGCGGGCTTCTTGGATCCCTTGCTTGCCACCTTCTTGTGTGCATGAAGGGGCTGGGACCGGTCTTTCGGACTCGAGAGGATTTGTTCGTGAGAGTCGCCAGGTGTTCAGATTTGGAACAGCAATGAAGCGAACACCGGTGCTTCAATTCTGTCGGGGGTGAGAAACTTCCTTGTCTCACCAGGTGCTCAGGAACCACTGTCAGCGCCAGGTGGAGACTGATCAGAAAATTTTTCTTCAAACGTGGGACCAGGGTCCCACCGGGCGTGCCAGAGAAACTGTTGGTTACGAATCTGCCATGAGGAAAGGATTTTGGGTTAATGCGCCCAGATTCGCCCACCAGCATGAAAGGCCGGAAGGAAGAGATGCCTTCGAGCCAATCTCCGGAGAAGGCCGGCTCCTTTTGGGGGTTAGTAAGCTAAGAGTGCAGGAAAGAGATAAATGTACAGAAAGAATATACAAATATACTTGGAGGTTGGTGGGGGGGAACTAACAGTACGGCAACCAGCAATCACCAATACTCACTGCATTATAAATATAAAGCACGACTGAGAACTGCAAAATCTAACGTATACTTCCGATACCTAAGCAGTGTACGCACGGCTACAATGGTCCCCTAACAGACATTCCCTACAAGGAACTAACAGTACGGCAACACATCAATCACCACCTACGGACACTAACATGGGTAGAAAGCAATCATAGAGATATCAGAGCCAGGTATATGTGTCGTGTAGAGAATTTAACCGCACAACTTCAATGGCTCCCTAACAGACATTCCCTACAAGGAACTAACAGTACGGCAGCGCATCAATCACCAGATACGGACCAGCAACTTAACACACAACTGATGAAACTGCTACTACATCTATTCTATGTATCCTTTTAATTAATGAAGTACAGAGGGTGCTTTAAACAAGCAATGCTAGAGGCACCTGCTCACCAAATGCTGAAATGAATCAACGAGCCGTGACACGGGTTAGCCTAAGGCATGAATATAAAGAAAGGCAGCATAAAAAACGAAGCGACGAGAACAGAACCAGGCATACAAATTATATTTATAAGCAGAAGCACGGTTACATTGGTTCCCTAACAGACATTCCCCATCCACCCTTTACAATGAATTCATGGTGGGCTTTTATAGCCCGAGTTCCCCCCGGTTACATTAATGGGCACAAGGTCCCAGTCAAACATAAGCTGACAAAAGCGGCGAAAGAGCTGCAAATGCTGACCTTTTGTCGGACCGAGCTGTACCCGCGGCATGGTCTTCCTGGAAGGCTGGACGGCTACGTGGCGGTGTGTTGGGCGAGAACTTCATCTCGGCGAGTGATGCGGGTAGGCTGGAGCGAGTAGAACCTCGGGATCAGCTTTGAATGAGGCTCGGCACGAGCAGTGCAGCCCATGCTCGTCCTTTTGCTCGGCACGTCTCGGCTCAAATCCCGAAGCTGGACACTTGTCAGAAGATGGGTGATGTTGTTTGACACGTGTCTGCCTTGGAGGGCAGTCTATCCATCTTCGCTTGGGATCGGAGCACCTCGGGATGCGCGGGCAGAACACAGTGCAGTCGGGAAGGCCTTCATGCCTTAGGTGCATTTCCGAGTTTGTTTCCCTACTGCGCACCTGTCAAGGGCGCACTCCGACTTCGTTGCGAAGTCGGGCTACGCACAGGTGGAAACTGGTGTCTGCCGCCGTACGGACTTTGCTCCGGCACTTTGTCATCTTCTGTCAGCCTGCCAGTTGCAAGGTGCGCCACACGCCCCCTGCCAGTTGCAAGGTGCGCCCAGAAAGTGGGGCGAAGTCAGACTTCGCACCAAAACTGGGCGAAGTGCGACTTCGCACCCAGACTGGGCGAAGTGCGCACTTCGCACCAAAACTGGGCGAAGTGCGAACCGCACCCGGAGGCGAAGGCGCACTCGCACCAAAGCAGGCGAAGTGCGCACTCGCACCAAACCAAACGCACAAAAAACCCACCGCACCAAAACTGGGCGAAGTGCGAACTTCGCACCCAGAATGGGCGAAGTGCGAACTTCGCATTCACACTTAGCCATTTTTCAGGTAACCTTCTGGAAAGTTGAAAAATCAACTGGGGAACTCCGAGAAAAGGGGGGAAGAAAGAGAATGTGGGAAAGAAAAGGAAAGGGAGAGAAGAAGGAAGGAAAATAGAGGAAGAGGGAAAAGAAGAGCAGCACTGTTACAACACCGAAGACATTGCACCCCGTGCAAAATGTGACAACATTAACTTAGTCAGCACACCCATTCATGGAGCACCACTACTTCAGGGACATTATAACTGGCTTCCAAACAAGAAGAGAGATAAACAAGTGATACTAATGCAAAGATAATATGTTTGCATCCTAGGCCCAATTTCAAATCATAATTTCTAATATTTGATTTAACAAATTTTTTGACAAGGAATGGAGAAAGCATGTATGCACACTGAGGTGGCTAATGTGTGCCAGGCTACAGCTTGAGGAGAAAGCTGGTGTACCTCTATTGATGGATGTTTTCAGAACTCTCTCTAATATAATCACAAAAATCTTCGTTCCCAAATATGTATGTTGTTTATGGTGAGTAGGACTTTGGTTGGGAATTGTTGCAAGAGTAATGCCATTGCTGTTTGAATACGGAGGATCTTACAGTAGCAGCAGGGCTCTCTCAGCCCTCTTTCAATATTAATAATCTACAATATTTATTGCAATAAAGGAAAATGGAAATTGAAAGCTTTCCCAAGGGAAAAGAGATTCAAACAAAATGGAGGATCACCACCAATTGTTCTCAACAATGAATCAATCTAGGATCATATTTGAGCTCTCAATGAGAAGGCATTTATCTTTATCCTTGGGTGAATAGACCCCAAGAAGAAATTTTCAAGCCATGGGTAGAACGTAACTGGAAACTCAGTAAAGGGGCACCTATTATCATCTTACCATGATGTTATTTTCAAGTTTGTTTGCCAATACCAAAAAGTTAAAAGGATCCTTTGAAACTGGTTTGTACAGATGGTGTGACCAGGCCTACAACCAGTATCTGAAGTCTTGCTGTCATTTTTGCAACACCTAATTTTAAATATTATAACTTTCTGATCTTGCTTTTGCCTCATCCACTATCAAAGAAACAATGTTATTTATATTAATTTTTGCCTCACCTGAATGCTTTCATCTTTATTCAACCCTTTTGGTCACTAGAGTCTTATTTCTACTAAACTTTCAACGGCTCTATTCAAGACTTTGCAGATGCCCATCCATGACTTTAATATTTGAACAACTATTTCTAGCCAACATCACAAGTCACCAGAAAGACATGTTAAAATCATCTTCTCTTTCTTCCAACCACAAAGATCTGTATTTGTGAATTTGTATACATGCATCACTCCACAGATAGATTCCATGGATTGCAAGTTCGTATATAAATACAAAAGGTAAACAACAAAGGTAATTTGGCATAAGCCACCAAACCAAATTGGCATATGAAGATCACTTGTGGTAACATGAGAACTTTTCACTCTAGCTTACACAAATGCACATATATATGCATTTCAACCATTGACAAGACTCATGCTGAATTGAACCTTCCCAATCCATCTTAGGTTATGGACTCCTGTGATACTTAGAACCAAATTTGGTAAACTAACTTGTTAGGTTATGGACTCCTCTCATCAGCTTCCTATAATTTGATTCTAGTTCTAAACCTCCTATAGAAAATGTGTTTATATTTGGCACCACATGTTCCTATTCTCCCCAGAGTAGAGCAAAAATATCTTTGGTCTAAACAACAACCTCATGCTGCTGGAAAAGCATGTCACATTCTTGAAATAAATCAACTACCTGCCTAGGGTAGATGCCATTATGATCATCAGCAACAATTTATTGCACTTCCATGTCCCCAAGAACCACCATATTTAAGTAAGAGCTTTGTACTTCCCAAGAGGTCCACCATTCTCCTATATGTGAATCAATCTATGCTGTCATAATATTAAGTCTTGTCTTCGAAGATTTGTTCTTTGAATTACATAGCTGAAATCATGAACTTTCTCATTAATCCGTCCTCCTCAATACATCCTCCAATGATCCTCTCTTTTTCTTTTGTCAGGATGTGAAACGAAAACAGTTTAAAAAAATAAATATAAAAGAAAGCAAAACAAAACAGAGGACCTAGAAAACTCATTATTAAACAGCTGCTATACATTTTTCTTTGTAAGTTATGTAAATATTTGTTTTATAAATAAAAGAAATGGGATCCGCCCTCTATGGGAAAGAGCCCTTTATTCCCATACAAAGACAAACCATTCAAGATCACCACCTACTTTCCATGGATGTCTACTGAAAAATATACAGAATATTCTGCAGCAAAGTTGTCAGTGCATTGCACAATCTGAATGGCATCTTATTGTTTGAATAGATGATATTCTCCACACAAATGTAAACTTTGAGTTTTCTTCCTCAACAATACCGATTTGATTGTATCCTAAAGAAGCCATCCAAAAGGACTCTATCTCATGCCCCACTACTTCCTCCAAAATGGAAGCAGTGAGCACGACTGTAAATGGATCCTTAATTGTTAAGAACTCCTAAAATCAACAAATATTCTGATTTGTATGGTTCCTTATTTCAGCTAATAAGAATGGGTGTTATGGATTTGGAGAACTCAAACCCAAAATCTTGATTGATTTGCATTGAACCTCAAAGCATACATTTATAGGCATTATGTGTCTATTTACAACATGTGTTTTCAACATGGTCAGCCATCTAACCTATTAATTACAAATTCTAGAAGCTTATCTAATAGTTTGCCGACCAAGGCCTTTCTAGAAGGCATTATTTAATATCTTTCCTACGTTGATTATTATTTACATATCCTAAGATTTTCTAGGTGGTCGGTTAGACCTTATTACATATATTATATGATTCCTTATCATTCCTCCCCACCATAGAAGCATTGGATTCGCTTTTACAAAATAGGAGGAAGATTGATTGGAGATAGCAAGTGAAGGATCCAATGAGCCTGAAGCTGAGGCAAAAGCGGTGCGATGTGCTTGGTGTTATGCTAGAATGGAGTGTCAAGTACTACCAATAATGCACTCCATAGCACAACAATTGCATAAAAAGTTTGATGAAGAGACCCTCAAAACAATCCTTAATCGGAGGATCAGAAAAGGTGACCCTAATCCTCACAATTAGAACGAGAGCCTCAAAACCCTAATCGACAAAAAAGGCAACCCTAATCCTCACGATTGACAACCCTAATCTAAGGATCGGAAAAGAAACCCTAATCCTCAAGATCAGAAAGATAAACCCTAACCACGGATCAGAAAGGTGGACCCTAACCAAAGGTTGGAAGAAGATGTCAGCAATAGAAATTTTGATGGACCACAGGTTGAAGTAGACCTTTATGAAACTGAAAAAGTATGCCTCTACTGAATCCAGCTCAAAAAGAGCTTTCCATCGGACTATAAATAAGGCTATGTTGGGATTTGAATGGAGCCTTGATTTGTGGAAAAAAACATAACGTTCTCTTGGAGGAAAGAAAAAGGGGATGATAGCCTTCCAAATGGAATCAGTTGGGAATATGCTGCATAGAATCTTTGTATGCTTATGTTGTAAAATTAATTATGTATCGGGCCCGCTACCTTGTTATTTGCAAATGTTAAAAAGAAAGGAAGACAAGATAAGGGAATAATATGCTTTTCCTCAAGCAAAAGCTATTTGGAACATTCCGCAATATAATCTAGCTCCAGCTGGTTCCCATATATATGGTGGTGGGGCATAAAATAAAGGGCTTATTTAAGTTGGCCCATGATGCATGTGGGACAAAAAGGAGGGAAAAAAGGCAAACGGCGTGGGCAGACGCGTCGTGATCGAATGCGGTTGGGTTTCTTTGCAGTACACAAAGACCAAAGCGAACACCGTAGAAGTCGATCAACGGCAATGCGGCACATGTGTCAGAAATGTCAGCTTTATGAGGCTTCATGGGAGTTATTGGAGGCCCATGAGAAATAGGGCCCATTAGCGCCTAAAATTTCAACATGTTTAACATCATCCGAGGTGGGGCACGAAGACGCTAGATCTAGTGTCGAAGCCAAAAGAGCCAAAATTCATAAGCGCCTCCTCCTTTGTCCGAAAATGACTATGCTATAAGACTTAGGGTGATGGTGGACGTCGATGCTATGGTGTCTCAAGCCATAAGGAGGCTGCCACGGTTCTGGTGCATTCTCTAGAAAATTGAACAAGGGCAGTAAATTGGTGCATGGTGTTGAAAGTAACAACGGCCACGAATGGCAAAGGAGGGCAAGTGAATATGTCAGTGGTTGAGTGGGAGCTCTTCCCACTAAGGCAGTAGTAGAAATAGGGAAATATAACTGGATTAGCAAACTTGGCCTTGAAACTCCAAAAAAATATTGAAAAATACAGCCACAAAGTACAACCACGATCCGAGGTAGGAGGCTGCGGGCGCGTCAAGGAAGTAGTAGTGCAACTAGTTTTTCGTCTACAATAGCTATTGCTGTAGCGATGGAGGTGCTGAAATGGGAGATCCACCTCTCATAGAACAAAGGCATGGACGCCTTCATGCTTCACAACAACATGTGGCAACTATCTATGACATATGGAGGCTGAGCAACACTTCACAGAAGCCACAACCTCGTCATCCATGCAAAGACCTGATGTTGTTTTGAAAGCATACTTGGTCAACGGAGTTGCGAGGCCTTGTGTTATGTACCATGGGCATGAGCGCAATTGCCACTGCAGAGTGTAAACGAATGCCAACAACAAGAACGATGGCCTATGCTTCTTGTGATGGACATGGACGGGATTTTACACTCCAAAAAGCCCACCCTTGGCAGAAATAATGGACACACTCGGAATGGATTAGAAAACATGACACGGGTTAGACAAAGAAGGACTAAAGGGAGAGGGGAACTATGGAGGGGAAATTGCCAACAAGGCAATTCCCCCTCATAGGCAACTAGATCAAATCGAACCGCTTTGATACCAAATCTGTTATGGATTTGGAGAACTCAAACCCCAACTCTTGATTGATTTGCATTGAACCTCAAAGCAATAGGCATTATGTGCTTATTTACAACATGTGTTTTCAACATGGTTACCCATGTAACCTATTAATTACAAATTCTAGAAGCTTACCTAATAGTTTGCAGACCAAGACCTTTCTAGAAGGCATTATTTAATATCTTTTCTACGTTGATTGTTATTTACATATCCTAAGATTTTCTAGAAGTTTGGTTAAACCTTATTACATATATTATACGATTCCTTATCAATGGGGAAGAACACTCACTAGGACTTTGAAAAATGATCCTAATTTCAACATCTTGTCAATTTGAATGTGCATTAGCTTTGCATACTTGAAATTCATGTGATAGAATCCCTTTCCTATGGAATGTGCTCACGGAACCAGTGATATCTGACGGACACATCTTCTCAATAGCACACCCTTCAAGTCAATACATCCACACAAACACCTCCTTGTACTTCATGAAAATTTTGAATGTAAGTACCTTCAAGTCGGATCCCAATTGTCTCCAACACTATTAGATTGTGGACTTCCATTTGATCCAAGGTTCATTTATGCCATCCTTGGTCCCTCTTGATCTTTCACTTGTACTTAGGAAGAAGTCCCTCCAAAACCATATTTTCTTGAATCCATCTTTTTCAACCTCCAATTGTAGGACTGAACAAACTCTATCTCACTTTACTGTTTTATAAATCTCTGAAACAATCTCATTGTCGTCATGGAACAACTTAAAAAACTCAAAGGATTCCCACAAATCTTCTCAATTTTGGTGCTTGTTTTCAAGCAGTTTTTTGTACCAATCCACTATAAATCCATGCAATGCCATAGGGAACAAGCTCATCCAAGCCTCGTCCATCTTCCCATTAGCCTTCAAAATCTTTATGTGGGTTTTGCAATGTCTAATCAGGTCTTCAATTTCATCACTATGAAACTTGGAACACTTATGTGCCCCCCCAACACTAGTCATTGTTATTTAATTGATTCAACACTCAATCGAATGAGTTTTCTTTGGTATTGTTCTTAATTATGTGAGGCTTTCCTGATGCCTCCCAAACTAAAACACCTAGAGTTATCACTCCCATCCCAAATTTCTGTCCAGTGCACCTCCAAACACACTACCTTGCAATCGTTGCAATATTAAATTCCCGTCCCACAAATTGCTAGACACACCAGCTTGCAGTTGCTCCAATATCAGATTCCTCTCTCACACACTATCAAACACATTTGTGCATGTCACTTTTGAAACTTTGAACAATTTCAGACTCATGATTGTGATTCTCGTCTGAGTATCAACTGTTTTAGCCAAATAAGGTTTTATTTGTCTTCACATTCGTCTTCAGCTGAACCTTTATCAGTATCAATGAAAACATCTACATCAATTTCAATTTTTGGCCCCCATCTTCCCTCCCACAAAGAGGGCAGAGGCATCTACAATACCTCTTTTGTACAGACTACACCCTTTTCAGATTTGAACCTTGGACCTCCTATTTGGAGTGTCAAAGACTTCACCATCAAACCCATTCAAGTTGTATACTAGACTCCGATAATCGGTGCTCTGGGGACTTAATGCATATGAGTTAATAACATCATCTCATATGGCCTATATGGTCTCATGGACATTAAAAATTACTTCCCTTTCCTTTTGTATAGCTTAAGTGGGCCTTGGGTGGTCCAACACATATTAGTTAACATCATCCCATTTGGCCTTTTGCTCTAGTGGACCTTCAAAGCTACTTTCCTTTTCTTTTCTACAACCTACGTGGGCCTAATTATGAAGGCTTGGGCACTTCAAATCAGAGGTTCAAAGTTCAAATCTGAAAGGAGGTTGGACATGTCCACTAGGTTTTGGTAACCAAACCTAGTTGGTTAAACACATATTGCTTAAAACATCATCCCACATGGCCTACATCCTCAAACTCGACTTCCCTCATCCTACGGGGGGCTTCCTTCCTACTAAGGAAGGGGCAAATCACTTGGCCTGCCTTAACTACCTTTCTTATTGGCTATGCTTTCATCTCTCCATTGTTTACATTTTGAAGTAAGAGGCTCATCTCAACTCTCATACATTCATGTCACCAACTTTGACCTTATTCGGTACAGGCATTGGCACCAAACTATAGTGTGGGGGAGTATTCCAGTCACGAAAACGAATGTACAATGCAACACACTACAATATAGTTCCATGTTATATAAAGAAAGAGAAACAAGAGAAAGAACTCACAAACACGTAAGTACGCAATACATACAGCACATGTCTTTCACATTCTAATCATTTGGTTTGGTCCAACAACATAATGACCTCCACAATCATCTAACAACTCTATACTTCAATCAATGTAGGGTGTTCATAAGGTATCACAGGAGAATATTGGCAAGTGGTAACCATAGTACCCGCTCAACTACAATATATCAATGTTACCGGTTCGGCCTCCCTGGACCCTGGATACGGGTACGAGCCGTACCAGGTCCGGATCCGGGTCCGGTTCGTTTGTGGGTCCGCCCAGGGTTCGGCCTGGACGGACCTGGGACATTAGAACTTGTCCAGGTCCAAATTCCGTGTCAAAGTCCGGCATTTGCTGGTAAAAATTTACATTTTCGAAGACGGAATTCGGCAAGCATAGTTTTTCCTAACAGCAAATCGTCCGAGTCCGGCGCTCTCCGACAGAACTTTGCATTCGTCCGAGTCCGGCGCTCTCCGACAGAACTTTGCATTTTCGAGGGTGATGTTAATAGTCTTGAGAACCATGTCGCAGCTGATGCAGAAATCGTTTTCGGCATACCAATTCCCGAAAAAGAACAGGGACGCGGGGTTCTCCGTCCGGACACAGTCTTCGCAGGTGAAATTTAACTGAAAATTTGGATTTACCAAAACTAATCCGGGCTCCAGTCTTCGCAGGTGAAAGTTAACTGAAAATTTGGATTTAACAACCAGTCCGGCTTGCCATGTCGTCGGCCATAGGCCCTGAAAAGACCTTTTGATTGCAGCGAAATGGGCAAAGTCATCTTAAAATTATTTTTCATGGGTATATGTACGTTTTTTATATTTAATATTAATGTTTTTTTATATCTAAACGTATTAGACGGTGAATGTTTTTTAATTTTAAAGATAATAGTTATTTCTTACGATAAAATCAATACATTTTAATATTACTAATAAATATATATATAATTAGCATTATAATATGATTATATAATTTGATAATCCTTAAAATTAACCTATAATTTGATAATCCTTAGAATTAATATATTATTATAGTTTAATTACTGAATTTAAAGCTTTAAAATAAATTAAATGAAATAAAATTTAAATAATCCTTAGAATTAACCTATAATAAAATAATTTAAATATTATAATTAAATTTTTTTATTGAGGAAATACTTCTTATACATATACATATCCGCCGTGGGGATTGAACCCGGGTCACATCACCGATAATGCAAGTGGCATCCTTGTCGGTAAACCACAACTTAGTTAATTAATATGAATTTTATAAATAAATTAAAAATTATTAAATTTAATTATAATATTTAAATTATTTTATATAGAATTAAGATAAAATTTTTATATAATGTTATAATGTAATATATTTCGCTATGTTCTTTAATTATAATTTAATTTAGATAGATTTGTAGATATAAATAATGTAATTATGTTATTTTAGTTTTTTTTGTTATATTTTTATTTGTTTATTTTTTTTTTACTTTATTTTCTCTCGAGCTGTATATGTCTTACTTTACAGTCCTATTGACCTCTTTTGGTCACGGATGGACATTAATACAAATTCAAATTCAAATATATTTAATAAATAAAAATAAATACTTGAATATTTATATATATTTATCAATTTTTGTACGGCCGAACCCAAAACGAACCCAAGATTAAAAAAAAATTGCTATACCGGCGAACCGGGTTCTTCGAATCCGAACCCGAACCCAAAACGAACCGGTAACACTGGCAATATATATTAAATACACTCATTCATAAATAAGAGGCCTTTTTCCTACATTATTTATTCCAGCATGATGCAACATGGCATAGAATCAAGACATATGCAACAACTATATACAATTTGTACAAGAACGCATGTGCCCATGCAAACACACTCATCCGTTTACCATGTTCATGTTGCCCCCTCCTTGGCATCTCCCTAGCTTGGGGGTATGATCCACCAATCCACACCATTTGCACATCATTCTTGGGTGATTTTGATTTCCATTGTTCACCCAGTCCATCATAAAATGACCCCATTTATTACATTCGCAACCCTTCCATTTGCATCATATTGAATTTTTCCACCATTGCCACCTTGGTTCTAATTTTGGTTTTGCTTATTCCTTTGCTGAGAATTCCATAATCCACCACGTGTTGCATTCCATAAAGGATTGGCAAAACTCTCCTTGCACTTGCGTTTGTGTCATGAGGGCTTGTCCATTACTCTTCATGTTAAACAAACATTCCTTCATCAAGTACCCTTTGACATCACAGATATTACACAATGCCTTCAACCATTATCACATAGGTATATTCTTTGACACTACAATTCATGCACCAAATCTCTGTCCACTCTTTCTTGGTTTGTCCTTTGTCCTTGAACATTCACATCATGTCTTTGTGGAAAGCATCGACAGATATCATCTTCCTATGATTGTCGACATTGTTGAAGCCACTTGTTGTTGTACAACCCCCACCTCCAACTATCTCAGATTCACTTTAAATGTCAATGCCCTCTCAAGGGCATCTTCAGATAACATTAAAGGGACTGCTCTCATCTTCTTCCTATACTTAATAAGTTTTTCAATGAACCATCTTTTCTTTGACCCATCCACCAATTTCCTTTTCTAACTTTTTTAACTCCTTTAGTATCCACTTGTAGGACTGGACAGACTGTCTTGTTTAGTTTAGTGTTGTAGATTTTGGTGACAATCTCACAATCCTCCTAAAGCAATCTAAACTCTATCTCAAAGGCTTCTCTCAACTCCTTCCATGTCTAGTACTTGTTTTCTAGCACCTCCATGTAAATCTGCGACAATTCTTTGCAAAGTTGCAGGGAATGTCCATTGGCCTTCCAAATGGTGATGCAAGTTTGGCAATGTCTCATAAAGGCTTCCTTACCATCACCATATAAGATGAGGCGCTTCACCCCAAAGCTCACCATCATGGTTTTGTATTGAATCAACACAAGGTCAGTTGCCCTCTTTGTTACCCTTAAATGTACTCTGAGACTTGTCCAATGTTGCTTGGACCTTGTCATTTTTTGATGTGTTGGAACTGTTGCCACATTTTGCACGGAGTGCCATGTCCTGAAAATTTTGTAAGGTTGTTGCTTTGCCTTCCCTCTTTCTTCTTTCCCTTTCTTCTTCATGCCCCTTCTACTCTCCAGCCATCAGATTTCTGATTCTCCATCTTCCATTCTATGTTTTTGGTTGTTTCTGTGAGTGGGCAAATTTGCCCAAAAAATCTTCTAAGTGTTGTAACTCGCCCGACTGCGCAGCGCAGTCGGGCTGCGCTTGCCTACTTGTGCGCACCTGGGCAGTATTGCTAAAACTTTGCCCAGAAAATTCTAAGTGTTGAGCCGCCCGACTTCGCAGCGAAGTCGGGCTGCGCTCATAATCTGGTGCGCACCTGGGCGGCCTCATTGAAAAAGCAGTACAAAATTTGGCTAAGTATTGAGCCCGCCCGACTTCGCAACGAAGTCGGGCGGCGCCCTGAATCCGGTGCGCACTTGGGCGGCATTGTAAAGACCATCAGAAAATATTCTAAGTGCTGAGCCGCCCGACTTCGCTGCGAAGTCGGGCTGCGCTCGTCAAGTGATGCGCACTCGGGCGGAAGGACAAGGAAACGTTGTCAAAATATTCTAAGTGTCTATCCCCGTCCGACTGCGCTGCCCCGCCCAACTGCGCTCCTATTTTGCTGCGCCATCGGACGAGAAGGAAAGAATTGTTGAAGGGATTCCAAGGCACGAAGGTCGCCCAACTGCGTTGTTTTCACGCTGCGCCGTCCGGCTGCGCTCCAGTTTTGTGCGCAGTCGGGCGGAATAGAAAATGCAAAGAATGAGCTTTTTAGCTCGGTTTTTCTCCCCCCATCAGATGCTGACAGGTGTTCGGTTTCGAGGTTTGGGTAAAGATGTGACAGAAGGTGTGCCGCCAGGGTACAAGACAGATAAGCGTGAACTGACAGATTGTACCGCATCTGCCCCCATTCAGACTGACCCGATTTCTTACCTACCGGATCGCCACGTGGCTGCCGTATTTTCAGGTGAACCTTGCTGCAAGTACATTCCTTGTCCGCAGAGGTCAAACATCAGCCGCTTTTGCCGCTTTTGTCAACTTTTCCAGCTTTTGTCAGGTCTGGGATTTTGTGCCCACATTGTAATCGAGGGGAAAATTGCGCTATAAATAACAACCTCATTTCATTGTACAAGGGTGGAAGGGGGATATACTGCTAAGGAACATCTGTAGCTGTGCACTTGCTCTTGAATATAAAGTATATTTGGCTCTATTAGTTGTGTTTATCTTGTATGCTGCCTTTATTAAGTATTTCTGCCTCGTGTTGCTTATATTGCTGATTACTGTTATTCTGCTTTCTGGATATCGGTATTGGTGATTAAGTATATCTGGAATGCTGACGTAGAGGATACATAGGATATAATTGCTCTAATAGTTTCTGCTACATACTTTGTTTTGATTGTTGTTGGTAGTAGTGATTGGTTGGTTGTTGTGCTGCTTATCTTCCCCACCCGAAACAAGCATATTTATGTTTCTTTTTGTACTTTCTAATTTCTTTCCTGCACTCTGAGCTAAACCCCCAACTGAGAAAACATAAAACGCCAGCCTTCTCCGGAGATTGGGACGGAAGGCATTCCTTCCTTCCGGCCTTTCAATCTGTTGGGCGAATCTAGGGCGCAAATAGATTAAAATCCTATCCTAGTGGCAGATTCGTAACCAACAGCTTCTCTGGCACGCCCGGTGGGACCCGAAAATTTTTCCACCCCAAAACTGATGTGGTACCAAACCTGTATGCACGCTGCTCGAGAAGGATACAGACAAAAAATACAAAAAAAATGTGCTGAATATATTTATTCACACTCCAAACCTTTACAAAAGCAAAACTCAACCTTAAATAAAACGTCTATTATTTATAATATGTTTTTTTTAGTCGGGAAGGTGGAGGTTGGAAAGAAAATAGGTAAGGGCTGCGGAGGGATAAGGGAAGAGATGAGGATGGCGGCGGAAGTTGGAGGAATAAGGGGATAGAAGGGACGTGGAGGGCTAAGGTGGAGGGATAAGGAGTTAAGAGTAAGAGAGAATAAAGGAGGAGAGGTTAGGATAGGAAAGATGGAGTGGAGGGATAAGGTGGTACGTGGAGTGATAAGGGAATTAATTAAAATAAAATTAAAAATAAAAATAACCCCTAAATAATAACCTTATTCACACTAGGACTATAGCTTATAGCTATTATTAATCCTAAACCCTATTCACACCTCTAACATTCTCCCCCTTAAAGGTGAGAGGACTGACAACACAGTCTCTCAGCTTTACAAATTGTGCTTTTGTCATTGCTTTTGTGAAAATGTATGCAATGTTATCCAAGGTGTGATAGTATTCAAGCTCTATAATTTGTTGTTCCACCATATCACGAATGAAGTGATACTTCATATCAAAATGCTTGGTTCTTTTATGGTGGATAGGATTGTATGCCAACTGAATGGCACTGGTGCTGTCGCAGTAAATTCTGGTGGGACCACTCTGTTGTTCTCCAATCTCTTCAAGTATTTTCCTGAGCCATAGGGCTTGAGTACCTGCATAAGTAGCTGCTATGTATTACTGCCTCTGTTGAAGATAGCGCTACAACTGTTTGTTTCTTGGAACTCCAAGTGATTAGTCCTGATCCAAGACTAAAACAGTTCCCTGATGTTGACTTTCTGTCATCAATATTGCTACCCCAATCACTATCACTGAAGCCTACAAGCTTGATAGTGTCAGTTTTGTGGTACTGGATTCCAAAATCCAGTGTACCCTTTACATATCTCAAAATTCTTTTAGCTGCTTTCAAATGCAGCTCAGAGGGGTTAGCCATAAATCTGGAAACAAGAGATACAGCATACTGAATATCAGGTCTAGTGTTGGCGAGAAACATCAAACTCCCAACAATGCTTACGAAAGTGGTCATGTCAACTTTTGGTGCTCCATCATCTTTGCTCAAATGGATACCATGTCCAAATGGAGTTGCAACTGCCTTGCAATGCTCCATAGCAAACCTTTTGATCATGTCTTGAGCATATTTATGTTGACAGATGAAGATCCCTAAATCTGACTGATGAACTTCCATTCCTAGGAAGTAATGCATTAAGCCTAGATCTTTCATCTCGAACTGCTTCATCATGGAGTTCTTGAACTCCAAATTCATCTTCTCATTACTACCCATGAAGATGAGATCATCTACATACAAGCAAACTATGAGAATGTCATTAGCTTGCTTTAGGTAGTACAATGTGGGTTCATTTTTGCTCTGATGAACCCGTAATCTGAAAAAGTACCCATCAATTCGTGAGTACCAAGCTCTAGGCGCACGCTTGAGGCCATAGAGTGCCTTCTTCAATCTACAAACAAGGTGCTCCTTGCCTTTCTCTACAAAACCCTGTGGTTGCTCAACATAGACTTCTTCTGTCAAGTAACCATTCAAAAAAGCACTCTTAACATCCATGTGTTGGATTGTCCATCCTTTGTGTGCAGCAAAAGCAAGAACAGTTCTGATTGTCTCCTGCCTGGCTACAGGAGCAAAAGTCTCTTCATAATCTATGCCATACTTCTGTGTAAAGCCTTTTGCTACTAGTCTCGCCTTATGCTTTTCAATGCTGCCATCAGCATTGTATTTGGTCTTGAAGACCCATTTACAACCAACACATTTTTTTCCTTTCGGAAGCTTCACGAGCTCCCGAGTGTCGTTGTTTTTTATAGAGGTTATCTCCTCTCTCATGGCATCTGCCAAACTTTACGAGTACATGCCTTCTCAAAACTTGAAGGTTCAAAGCTTGTGAACTAGTTAACAAAGCATAGTTAAGCTGTATCTCCTCTAGGTTCTTGTTGTGACTCATCATCTCCATACAAACGCAAATTTTCTAATCTTTGCAAAACTGAACCCATTTCACTAGCTTGACTTCTAAGATATCTTCTTGAAAAATCTGTATCTAACATTTGATGTGCAGGATGATATTGTAAAGTTCTCTTACCTCCGGATGACGGATCAACGTCCATTGGTGAGGAACTTGCATGTCCTTGAGGAGAAGGACTTGGTGGAGATGAACTTGAGGAAGAACTTGGACTAGAACTTGATGGTGGAGACCTCTTTTCTTTCTGTGGTGGCTAGCTGCTTGTACAGCTTAGAACTAGCATCTTGTGCCTCAACTTCACTGTATATTTGGGGTTTACCCCATTCTCCCCCTTCATCGAAAATCACATCCCTGGAAATGATAACTTTCCGAGTCCGTGGATTATAGAGTCTGTATCCTTTTGTATTCTCACAATACCCAACAAAAATACAAGCCTGACTCTTAGGATCTAGTTTCTTTCTCTGCTCATCTGGAATGTGAGAATAAGCCAGTGAACCAAATACCCTGAAATATTTGACATTTGGTTTTCTACCATACCATGCTTGGTAAGGTGTCTTCCCTTTTAAACTTGATGTAGGACTCCTGTTCAGAATGTGAACACTCGTCTTAGTTGCATCTCCCCAATAGGAATTACTCAGATGCTTCGTCTGAAGCATTGATCTTGCCATCTCCACTATGGTGCGATTCTTCCTTTCTGCTACACCATTCTGCTGTGGAGTATAGGCAGTTGTGAACTGCCTCTTGATGCCATGTTTCTTGCAAAAATTCAAAAAATCATTAGAGGAGTATTCTCCTCCTCTATCTGATCTCAAACACTTAATGGAATATCCACTCTCATTCTCAACTCTTTCTTTAAAATCGATAAAGCATGCAAAAGCTTCATCCTTATGTTTCAAAAAATAAATCCAGCACATTCGTGTGCAATCATCAATGAAAAGCAAAAAATAAGAGTTGTTTCCAAGACTCTTGGTCTGCATCGGACCACAGATGTCTGTATGTACAAGTTGGAGTGGATAACTGGCCCGCCATGCTTCTCCACGAGGGAATTTTGACCTGGCATGCTTGCCCAAAGCACACCCTTCACAAACTTCCTTAGTATCCTGAACTTTTGGAAGTCCAGTCACCATTGCTTGTGAAGTTAGCAATTTCAAACTAGTTGTATTCAAATGACCATATCTCAAGTGCCATAGGACACTTGGATTGGTAATAGCAACATTTGCTAACTTTTCTCCCCCTGGCTGGCCAAATCTTAGAGGGAAGAGCCTATTTTTGGACATTGGTACTTGAGTAATGATTCTATTACTATTATTCTTATCAAAAATAGTGCATTTACCCTCATCAAAAATCAACTTATAATTCTTTTCTAGCATTTGTCCAACACTTAAAAGATTATGTTGAAGATGAGGAGTGTAATAGATATCACTTACTCGTTTTACTCCTTCTTTTGTTGGAACCTCCATGGCTCCAATGCCTTCTACTGTCAATGACTTGTCGTCGCCCAACCGAATGCTTGATTTGTAGGAGGAGTCAATTGTAGCAAAGAGTTCTTCCTTGCCACTCATGTGATTTGAACACCACTGTGTCCAAAATCCATGTGTCATTCATGTTACGTTACTGCCTGATCATATGTAAGAAAGAGATTTGAAGCCTCTTCCTCTTCTCCAAAGTTTCCAAATTGACTGCCCTGATTGCTGCTACTTGCTTGCGAAGCCTTTGACCAACAATCACGAGCGTAATGGCCTAGTTTGCCACAGTTGTAGCAAACTTGTTTAGATTTATCTCCTCCTCTTCCTTTACCTGATTGTCTCCCTACGTTACAGTTGACCTCCTCCGTTACGGTTTCCCCCTCTATTTGTCATTCCTCCTCCGTTAGGAGTACCACCTCTTTGATTGTTTACCCTTTGCCTCTCTGTTGTCCTCTTCCTCGACCTCTGCCTTTGCCTCTACCTTCATGTGAAGCGAATGCTCTATCATCACCTCCATAGCTAGTGGAAGTAGTCTCCTGTAGTCTCTCTTCATGTGAGAGAAGCGAACCAATTAGAGCTTCAAAGGACAATGTAGTCAAATCTTTAGACTCTTCAATAATAATGGCTACTGAGTTCCATCTAGGAAGAAGTGTTCTCAACACTTTCTTAACCATTATCTCAGGCTTGATATCTTCCCCTAATGTGACCATCTTATCTACTACGGCTTTCACACGCACGCAGTAATCTCCAACTCTTTCATTCTCATACATTCGGAGATTTTCAAACTCTCGTTTCAAAGTTTGGAGTTTCACTTGCTTCACTTGGTCAGTGCCTTGATAGCTTTCTTTGAGGGCATTCCATGCATCTTGGGCGATTACATATGAAGCTATCCTAGGGAAGATACTTTTATCTAAAGCATCATGAATATGATATAGGGCAAATGAGTTATTCTTTTGGGCATCTTTTCTTAATCTTCTATCGGCGGTGAAAAGGCTACCCATTACGCAACACTAGGTTCCTCATAACCTTCTTCTACTACATCCCAAAGACCTTTCCCAATCAATAAAGTCTTCATTTTAATTGCCCAATAATCATAATCACTACCATTAAATTCGGGGATGGGTAGACTAGCGATTGCGGCCATTTCACAAAACAAAGTTTTATTGATGCTAGCTGGAAATACAAAGCGATACGAGAAAGATATTAATTATTCAGATCAAATCTCGCCTTTTTGTAACGCTCAGTCTGTGAGTGTTCTTCTGTGTAAGGATTGCTCCTTTTGGGAGGAGCAGGGTTTACTGCTTCGTCGTCACTACTGATGACAATTATCTCTGGTTCCTCAGGATCCACCTCCTCTGGATCTTCTTCTTCTGCTGCTGCTTCTTCTTCTGCTTCAACTTCTTCAGGTTCCTCTTCTTCCTCTTGTTCTAGTTCAGGTTCGGGTTCTGGAGAGCGTGGAGTATAGCTCTCACTTGATTCGGTTACAGGTACACTTGGTGTACAACTAGCACCAGTTCGAACATCCGAAACAAACTGCACTGTGTCGGATTCCTCAATCCTTTGTCCGAAGATGTTATCCTCCGAACCTCCCTCGTAACCAAAATCAGGCTTTCTCAGGTGAGCAATCACCTGATTCTGCAGCTGACTAAACACAGTGTGAAGTCCTGTGTTTTGAACCCTCCGGTCAAAGGATTCCGGATTTTCTCTCTTCAAAATTGAGAGAAGAGCATTATAGGCTCCTTCAGATCGGAACATCTACAGTTTACTCAAGCTCATTATTCCTCCTTGATGAGCTTCGATCCCGCGACCTGCTGTTTACAAAGCGGGTAACTTGGCCGCTCCACCACACAGCCTAGGTATGTATTGAAGGCGAGAGCCTTCAATTTATCTCCTTCTCGGCGAAATTGCGGACAAAAAAAAAACTTTTTAAAAAAAACTTTTCCACGACGGGATTCGAACCCGGTACCTCTTTGCCACAAGCTAGGGACTTAGCCGCTGCACCGCACGGCCCAGCTGGTAGAGAAGGCGCAGCGCCTTCCTCTTAAACTATAGGTGGCGAAAATTTTTTAAACAAAAAATGTCGTTGGCGGGATTTGACCACCAGACCTCCTGCGCTCGAACGAAGGAGCCTTGCCGCTACACCACGCGGCTTGGCTGCGAACAAAGAGTGAGGACTATGAATTTATGTCCTCTCGGGCGGTGTTTTTTTTTTAAAAAAAAACTAGTGGGAATAATCCCACATGCGTCCGGTGATGGACGCAACGAGGGTTTTTAACCCTCAGTCGACGTTACCTAAGTCGACTGCCTTCGGGCGGTCGACCCTTCACACGCCCTTTTGCCGTCAGTCAACAACAAACCGCAACCCGCCACGTGGACACCCTGCCAACTAGTCAAACTCCGCCACGTGGCAAAATTTTGGCCTCTCTCACTGCCACGTCACCGCCACCTCAGCCACCACGTGTCACGACAGCTCAGCAGCCAGCTCAGCTCACTCTGCCACGTGTCGCGTTCTGCCACCTGTCTGTCCACGTCCTCCTCGGGATCCGTGCCCGAGTCTGCTCTCGATCCTCCTCGGGATCCGAGCCTCGACTGCTGCGCCTGGTCGCGCCTCGGGATCCGTGCCAGTAGTCCTGGCTCTGATACCAGATGTGGTACCAAACCTGTATGCACACTGCTCGAGAAGGATACAGACAAAAAATACAGAAAAAAATGTCTTGAATATATTTATTCACACTCCAAACCTTTACAAAAGCAAAACTCAACCTTAAATAAAACGTCTATTATTTATAATATGTTTTTTTTAGTCGGGAAGGTGGAGGTTGGAAAGAAAATAGGTAAGGGCTGCGGAGGGATAAGGGAAGAGATGAGGATGGCGGCGGAAGTTGGAGGAATAAGGGGATAGAAGGGACGTGGAGGGCTAAGGTGGAGGGATAAGGAGTTAAGAGTAAGAGAGAATAAAGGAGGAGAGGTTAGGATAGGAAAGATGGAGTGGAGGGATAAGGTGGTACGTGGAGTGATAAGGGAATTAATTAAAATAAAATTAAAAATAAAAATAACCCCTAAATAATAACCTTATTCACACTAGGACTATAGCTTATAGCTATTATTAATCCTAAACCCTATTCACACCTCTAACAAAAACAGAATCGAAGCATCGGTGTTCGCTTCATTGTTGTCAAATCAGAACACCTGGCGACTCTGTTGTACCTGAACATTCTCTGAGTCCGTAAGACTGGTCCAATATCAAAAACGCCTTCATGCACACAAGAAGGTGGAGAGCTAGGAATCCAGGACAACAGCCTGATTTTTACGAAATTGACATCAACGCTGCTGGAGAGCGCGTAAGGCTGGCTGACTACCAAGCTCACCAAGACGATAGGTTCGAGCACGAATCTGAAGCTGAGATAGAAGCTGAAGTGGAAGAGGTTGAAGAAGTTGAGGAGGCCGAAGTTGAAGAACAACCCACAACTTCAGATAGTACTGATACTGACTACACCACTGATCAGCTCGAAGAAGAGGAAGAAGACATGGCTGCCCAGAATCAGCAGAATGATAATGACCTCTTCCCGGTTGTTGATTCCACAGGCCCTCTTGCTCTAGCCGGACAAGAAGTTGTCCCGCCTGCTGCCTTAAAGTCCATTCCTACCTATGACGGCACGGGGAAGACAACATATGAGCACATCCAAGACATTCTGGCCTTGGCTGCACTGCACTCTATCACCAATGAGAGTGTTAAAACCCGACTGTTAGCTCTCTCTCTGCGAGGAAAGCTTCTCTACTGGTGGAGATCCTTGTCGGAGGGGACTATCACGGGATGGCCCCAACTAGCTGGAAGGCTAGTTAAGGGATTCAATGAGTCCGTTGATCCCTCCTCGTTGTTGCACCAATTTCAAAGCATTCAGCGCCATCCGCAAGAGGAGATATCAGACTTTAACGTGAGGTTCGCGAGGTCCTGGAAAAGAGTACCCCCTGAGCTGCGTCCTTCCGCGGGACAGGCTGCTCACTATTACCTGAGAGCTTTTAACTCGGACATTTGTCTAGTTATTAAGTTAGCCCGGGTCAACACTTTTCCTGCATTATATGAGGCTGCTCAGCAGGCAGAACTGGACATGATTGCTATAGGCAGGCTCCCTCATAAAATGCAACCTCCGATCTACCCGGATTTCCCTCAGTCCCAATATCCGCCCGCTTCGGGTGGGGCCCCGTCTTCATCCAATCATCACCCCCATCAGCCATGGAATCCTGCGCCAGTCATTGACCCGTACGGTCCACCTCAGATCCATTATCCTACTCCGCCACCTCCGCAACATCCAACACTTCCCGCTCCCCCTCAATATCCGGCGTTTCATGCTCCTCCACCATTAGCCACCTTACCTCCGCTAGCCCGGCCGGCGCCTGCCGATAATGATATTCAAAATAAGATCCTTCAAGAGGTGCGGGCTCTTGCCTCCGGTTACCATACAATCTCCAATGACATGACAATCATGAAGAAGAAGCAGGCTCAGATGGAGTTTGTTCCTAGAAGGCCATACCCTCCTCCTGCGCTAACAAAAGATCAAGCAGCTCAAGCGCAGAGGCCTCCAGCAAGAAATGCTGCCGGCAATGCTCAGCCTGGTACTTCTGACCGCGTCAACTGGTGCTCTACTTGCAACGACCCCCATGGAGAAGAGAGTTGCATGTTGCATCAGCATTATATTCAGACCCTTGCGGGTAGCGCCATAGAGGATGAAGCATACATGATTCGTGATGACGAGGGTAACTTCGCAGTCCCTGAAGAAGATCCTGTATCCCTCTTAACCAAAGAGGGCAAGAAGCCAATTGAGGCCACTCCGGCCCAAATGAAGCCGTTGAAGGTATATGCAAGAAGGGAGAAGACGCAGCCTGCTGTGGCAGCTCCTGATAAGCCACCTTTACCTCCAGTTGCCAAAGAGAAGCTCCCGGCGCTCAAGGCTCCCGTAATCAAGGCTCCAACGACCCAACCTCCAGCTGAAACAAAAGAGCAAGCTCAGGAGAAGCTGAGGTACCCGTCCCTGACAAAGAGACGAGAGGGTCGAAGCCACGCGAGCGATACCGCACCAAGTACGAGCCAGCGAAGGAAGCGGAAGGGGCCGGTACTTCTACCTATAATATAGTCGATGAGCTCAAGAAAACACCAGCAAAAATAAGCATGTATGATGCTCTTCAGCTCCCAGGACAAGTAGACCTGTTGCAGGAATCATTGAAGAATGTAAAAGACGGGAAGCCGACACGGCCTGTTATGTTAGCTCAGCCCTTGACTACTTCTGCTACCGGGAAGAACAGACCGCCACCTTTTTATCTATCTTTGCGGATGGAAGGTCACATAGTGCATAACTGCATGGTGGACTCCGGTGCTTCGACTACTGTCATGCCAAGGGCTGTCTGCGAAGAAATTGGTATGGAATACACAAGGAGCAGCCAAGGTGTGCTACAGTTGGACGGCACTCCTGTGAAGACAGTTGGTGTCATCAAAGACATCCCCATCCGGCTGCATAAAGCACTCGACATTGTGGTCATCCAAGAGGTCGTAGTGGTTGACTTGGAACCCTACTTCGGCATGTGTCTCTCAAGGGAGTTCACTGCGAAGGCTGGGTGGATATTTGTCGTTGGACTATTCACATATGGAGGTACCTTTCAAAGGAAGGAGGTTGAAAATTTATAATGAGAAGCCTTCCACTTTTTTGGTCGAGAAGATACCCGGGGAGGAGCAACAAAATGACATGGTTCATCTGACGACCGAGGAGCTGGTAGAAGTAGACTTGGCGGAAGAAACCCTGGAACTGCTGCAAGTAGAGGACGAGTTCTCTTTGTTGAATTTCAATGCCATGATCGAAACTGAACTGGGCTGCTACTCTGTCACTCAGCCTGAGAGGCTTGACCAGATCGCTCAGAAGGATGTAGGACCTGCCCCAGACAAGCTGTGGAAGTTGTACTTTGATGGCGCCCGATGCAAGAATGGCGCCGGGGCAAGTGTCCTTCTGGTCTCACCATCCGGCATTCAAAAGGACTATTGTTATAGGCTGGCTTGGAGTTGCACTAACAATGCGGCGGAGTATGAAGCCTTGTGCTTAGGCTTAAGGAAGGCAGAGAGGCTTGGGATTAAACATTTGCAGATCTTTGGCGACTTAGAGCTGGTGTGCAACCAGATCACTAACAAGTGCGCCTCCAAGAAGCACTACCTCAAGGCGTACCGTAACCGTGTCTGGGATCTGATGGAGTCATTTGACTCACTGAATGTCAAAGCCATCTCTCGTGAAAAGAATAAACATGCTGACATTCTGGCGTCTGTTGGAGCCAGGTACGTCCCGGCTGATGACACTGTCCAGAAGCCGAAGCCGGTTCGTACCATTTATAGGCCTTCTGTGCCTGACAAGGACACCCACTGGCAGGTGTTCGACTGTGACGAGGATATCGTCACCTTTTTGATACATGAAGCTAGTACAATCGAAGGTAGAGACCCTGATGACGAGCAGTATGAGGGGTTAATACAGTTAAAGAATAATCATGTCCCAAAAGGACTGATTACCCTGGAGAGCCTCTTTGATCAGAATGATAGAGCCATATCCCACAGGATCAAAGTGGACCCCAAGCAGTACATGGACCTGGAATTGGAACCTGGAAAGGTGATCAAGGTCGGAACAGATTGCACCAATGAAGAGTTAGAGCAGATCCGAGCTCTATGCAAAGAGTACCCAGATATTGTAGCCTGGTGCTACCAAGACCTGAAAGGGTACGACAGAGAGATGATCCAGCACACCATAGAGCTGGAAGAGCAGGCAAAGCCCTTCAGGCAGAAGCAAAGGGCAGTAAATCCGAAAATTGAAGCCATGATGAAAGCCGAGCTCATGAAGATGTTGGAAGCAAAAATCATCTATCCTATCAAGCATTCTTCTTGGGTCGCAAATCTGGTTCCCGTGAGGAAGAAGAATGGAGACATCCGTCTCTGCGTAGATTTCAGAAATCTTAACCAGGCTTCATTGAAGGATCATTACCCACTCCCTCAGATTGATCAAATCCTTCACGTGGTTGCAGGAGCCCAGAGATTCTCTCTCCTGGATGGATTTTCAGGCTATAATCAGATTTGGGTGAAAGATGAAGACCAGCACAAGACGGCGTTCACCACCAAATGGGGAACGTTCGCATATCAGCGCATGCCTTTCGGTCTTTCAAATGCCGGGGCTACATTTCAAAGGGCTATGGACTTGGCGTTCCGAGAGCTGCTCAACAAAATCATTGTCATCTATTTGGACGACATGACTGTGTTTTCACACAAGAGAGAGGACCATGCTTCCCACTTGCGCCAAGTATTTGAAAGATGTCGCGAATTCGGCATATCAATCAACCCAAAGAAGTCGGTCTTTGCGGTAAAAGAAGGCAAACTGCTGGGCCATGTTATTTCTGAAAAGGGCCTTGCGGTTGACCCCGACAGAGCGGAGGCTCTTCTTCGCTTGTCCATCCCAGTCGACAAAAAGGGGCTGCAGTCATTTTTTGGCCAAATCAACTTCGTAAGGAAGTTTGTGCCTGACTTTGCACAAGTAATCAAGCCCATGGCTGAGCTCCTGAAGAAAGATGCTGAATTTATCTGGACTGAAGAGAGGAAGCAAGCCTTTGAAGAGATCAAGGCCAGGATTGCCCGAGGCCCCAGTGCTGATAAATCCAGATTACTCCAAGGACTTCATCCTTTACATAGTGGGAGAGCCCGAAAGCTACGCTGCAGTCCTGACTCGAAGGGAGATGATGGCGAGGAGCGTCCAATTGCATTCCTAAGCCAGGTGATCCAGCCGCACGAAGAAAGGTATAATTTTATTGAGCGGCAAGTCCATGCAGTTATGAGATCCCTGAGAAAGTTCAAGCACTTTGTCTCCCAGAGCCGGATAACTGTCTTCGTGATACACCCGGATGTCAAGAATTTCATCATCCAAGGAGAGCCTGGTCACAAGAGGGCACGATGGATTGCCAAAATCCAAGAGTTTGACATAGAGGTACGGCCAACAAAGTTAATCCGAGGTCGGGCTCTATGCCGGGAATTGGCCCGAAGTGCTTGCGGCCGAAGTCTCTGCTTGTCAGTGGGAGAATCCAATGACAGAAATCAACCTTGCCAACTCCTTATCAGAGGAGAGTGATTGGACGAATGACCTGGTGTGGTATTTTAGCACAGGGAGATGTCCAGATCATCTCAATGCCTCACAAAGAAGGAGGTTTAGGCTTAATGCCTTAAAGTATATACTACGCCCCGAGGGGCTGTATTTCAAAAATATTGACGGCATCCTGTTACGGTGCGTCAAGGAATCAGATCAACCGAAGGTCCTCGGAGAATTCCATTCTGGGATGCCGGAGGACATCATTCAGGAAGGCCTACGGCCTTAAAAATCATCAGAGCGGGCTATTATTGGCCCACCCTCTTCGCAGACGCGCATGCAGTCTGTCAAAAATGCGAGAAATGCCAGAGGTTCGCCGGCAGAAATCGGAAAGCACCTTTGCCCCTCCAGCCAATTCAAGCTGAGACTCCATTTCAGCAGTGGGGTCTGGATTTCATCGGGACAATAACGCCCAACTCTTCGGCGGGGCATAAGTTTATCCTAACAACCACAGATTACTTTACCCGATGGGCCGAGGCAACGCCTACAAAGCATGCTGACCAAGAGACGGTCATTGGTTTCCTAGAGAGCCTCATCACCCGTTTCGGGATTCCAGAGGCAATTGTCACGAGACAATGGTCCGGGGTTTGCGGGAGCTGTACTCACTGAGTTTACCAACAAGTATGGCATATACCACAAGATGTCTTCAAACTACTATCCGCAGGGAAACGGCCTGGCCGAGTCCACCAACAAAAATCTCTTGAAGATTATAAAGAAGACTGTGGAAAGGAACAAGAGGTCGTGGCACCTGCTTCTGGACCGAGCGTTATGGGCGGACCGTATCTCTTTCAAGAAGTCCATCAAGACGTCCCCTTATGCGCTCGTATACGGCAAAGAGGTTGTCTTGCCTACCCACATAGAGATGCCCGCCCTCTGGTTGTTAGAAGATGAGAAAGGTGACAGGGACCCCGTGGATGCCCGACTGGCTCAGCTGTTGCAGTTGGAAGAGGAAAGGGAAAAGGCGTATCAGGCTTTTACCAAGCACGCCGAGAACACCCAGAGCTGGTTTGCGAAGGGAACCACCGCCCGAGTCTTCAAGATTGGAGACTTAGTGCTGAAATGGGACTCACTTAAGGCGAAACCGGGCAACCATGACAAGTTTGATGCCTTCTGGGAAGGCCCCTACCAAATCGCCCGAGTAAACCAGTTCAATGCATTCGTGTTAAGAGACATGGAGGGTCAGATCCTCCCGATCCCCGTTAATGGCTTTCATCTGAAAGCCTACTACCACTGAAGGTTACCAGAGGTTTTCCCCTTGTACATATTTTCATTTCCTGCAGTTCAGTTTTATTTCTGAATGTAAATATTGCTTTCAGTTAGTTAGTTTCCTGCTTTTATTCAAAAAAGAGAGCCGAACGTCCTCAAAAGAAAGGTGCATGGCAAGTCCCAAAAAGTGGCTAAGGCAGGAAAAGTCGCCCGACTTCGCAGCGAAGTCGGGCTGCGCCCTTAGGTTTGTGCGACGTCGGGAGGTTTCAAGACGCAAGCAAGTGGGAAAGGGCTCAAAAATTTTCTAAGTGTTGGGAGGCCGCCCGACTTCGCAGCGAAGTCGGACGGCGCACCCTATCTTGAGCGCAGCCGGACGGGAGCAAAACAAGAAAATGAAAAAATGGCTAAGTGTCCCGCCCGACTGCGCAATTTTTCCTTGCGCCGCTCGACTGCGCACACAAAATTTTGCGCACTCCGACGGGCGCGTCCTAGAGGCAAGGTGTATGATGGAAAAATTTCTAAGTGTCGGCCTCCCAAGGGCGCATCTTCCACAGTGCGAAGTCGGACTGCGCTCGTTTTTTGAGCGCACTTGGTCGGGGGTTTAAAAAAGAAAATTGCTAGCTTGCCTAAGGTTTCACAACACGCTCCCACAAGTAAATGCCTCGAAGCGTGTGCCCAGTTGGCACCCTTGAAGTCATAATGAGCACGAGTTTTGAAGAATTTAAGGAATGATTGCGCGATGTTCGAAGCAGATGTCATAAATAAAAAAGCGCACAAGGGTCCAACAACGTACAAGTCGCGCTTTCCAACAGGAGATCCCACGCGCGGCCGCCGAGGAATAACGGCGCTTCTCACCCACTTCGGGCAAAGAACTTTAAATCCCCCTAGCGCCATTAATGTTGCTTTCCCCATTTTTAGAAAAAGGCTTCTTACTTACTCAGAGCATCAGAGTTACCAAAGTGAATTCGAGCTGCGCTGTGGAAGAAGAGTAAGTGCGAAATTTTGCCAAGTAACAGCTGTAATTTCTGTTGATTCCCAACGCCATGAGTGAGGGGCCGAGTACAGACAAGGGGAAGGCGCCCATGCAGGCGGACCCGAGTGATTCAGAGCAGGAACTTGAAGAGCAGACCGACTCGAGCGCTCATGAAAGTGAGGCGCCAAAGGAGAAGAAAGGAAAATCCAGGGCGAGAAGCTCCAAGAAGCAAGGTCCTCCTCGGCCGCCCATAAACCGCCTGGCCGAATACAGAGACGGAGATTACTCCATTAGTATCACAAAGTTGCGCCCCAATGTCAAGGAATGGGCAGACAAGGTCTCGCCCTCACACCATCTCGGGGCCGCCTACAAGTCGAACCTTTACTGGTTCTTGTGCCCTCCTGTTCACCACTGCCCGGAGCTGGTCGAGTCAATTGCGACATATTATAAACCAGCCACCCGGCAGGTCTGCGACTGCCAAGGAAGGGTGTTGTTTACCCTCTTTAAGGAGAGCGTACAACCAGCTTTCGCCCCGGGGCTCGAATACGACCCAAACGCCATTGTCAGGAGGATCAATTTGGAAGAGCAAGCGGGCAGGTTCAGCCAGGGCAAAAGGATGAGAGAATTTCTTAATTCGGAGCTGAAGTGCCCACTGTCGGCTACAAGATGGCCGTCTGGTCCTATACCCCTGGACAATTTCACCAGCAAGTATATCTACACTATTCTTGCCTGGGTCCTAGGCTGCGGCACAGATGCAGAAGTGCACCCGTACCAGCTGGCGCTCGTAGAGTGTATTTTACATGGGGAGTTGTATGACCCCAATGTCCTAAAAAGCGGAAGGCGCCCAATCTATTTCGATTGGGCAGACTGGGTGGCGTACGCCATTCATTCAAGTCTGGTGAAGATACAGCAGAAGCAGACGACGGAATTCAGGCACTGCTCATTTCTTGTATGGTTGTGCCTGTATCACATGCATTACCGGATAAAGGTCCCCGGGCTTAAGAAAGTGGACGAGCAAGGCGCGCCGCTGCCAGTTTATGAATGGACAGAGCTGTTGTATAGGAGAGGGTCATATTATGACTTTAATTTCAAATTTTTGGGTATGACCCTGGCACTTTTCAATGGCAAGGCGACTCGCCCTCCCCATGTTATGACGAAGTACCTGTCAAGGAGCAAATTTGGGGACACTTTCCGGTTGACCCAGGGCATCGTCATCAGAATCTACGGGTTCAAAGGGAAGCCATTCCTGCTGCCCTATTTTTGTATTGAGTATCATTTTGGCCTAGAGGCAGCGCGGCAGATGGACTGCGTTGAAGAAGAATTCGGCCAAGGAAAGAAGAGGGGCCATATTTTCAAATATCCTTTTACCTGGGGAAACATTGAGGTCCACGAAATTGGGCAGCATGTCTACCTAGAGCAGACCCTCCTCAACTTGGGCCTGGTACAGTTGCCGCAGCGCTGGAAATACGACCCAATCGGGGTAAGAGGAAAATTCGTGCACGTTTGCCCGCGGGCGGAAATCATGGAAGAAAGGTGCAATAAGACAGGGGCAGACCTAGAATGGCACATTGAACAGATGCAGTCGTGGCCACCATGGCATGACTTTTACTGTGTCGAAGTAGACTATGATCCCGAGCACAACGATGATCACAAACCGGGATCAACTGGTTTTCGAAGATTGCTCGCAAAGGTGGCGCAGCTGGGCTGGAGTAAAGACAAAATCATTGAATGTTGGAAGATGAGGTGTCGCACGCGGCACGATAAGTCAGAGAAAAAGACGCTGGCCATTGATGATGAGTTTTCCAACTTGTATGATAAATACGCTGGCAAATGGGAGCCGTTCGCATTTCGAGATTACGTTCCCCTAGGCGCCAGGAAAAGATATAAAAGGAAGCCCCCTCCTCAGCATTTGCCCATTCGAAAGTCGTCCAGCAGCAAAGCGCCAAAAGGCAAAGAGGTGGGCCCAATGTTGTCCTCAACACCTGAAAAGTCGCCGCAGACAGAGAAGGAGCCCGAGGGGTCAGCCAGCGAGGCAGCAGTAGAGGCCACAGATCCGACGAGGCCCAAGTACAAATTCACCGTGGGCACCCGAGCCCCTGACGTATCAACCGTTTCTGCTCCTCCCGAGCAAACAGCCGCTCCAAAACAGAAGAAAAGAAAGAGGAGCGAGAAAACTAAAGAAAGGCGGCCCAAGAAGGAGGCTGCGCAACAGACAGTGGGGGCCCCACGAACGAGAGCAGCTGCAAGCGAAATAATTTCAATCGAGGATAGTCCTCAGGGAGAAGCAGAGGCCTGGGCCGCGGGACTCATTCAAGCACCAGCTCAGGCGGAGCACGCAGGTACGTCCTCTTCCCCTGTGCAACAAACCCCAGCTAGCCCTGTTATCACGCCCTCCTCTTCCGCATCCGGGCACATTATAGCTGCCTCATCCTCTTCACCCATCACGCAGTCCCAGCACAGCCCTCGCTCCTTTGGCCACTTCGCCCAAGACCCCAATATTTTCCAAACCCTGGGTCAAACCCTAGGTCTCTCTCCCGCGGCTAGCACTGAGGCAGTCTCCCCGTCCCCACGCCGCTCACCCGCCGCCGATACTTCCTTCCGAACCCCATCTCCACCTCCTCAGCAGCCGCCCACTTCCCCTAGGTCCCGGTCGCCCACAAGAGCGGCCTTGTCTTCTGGTGTACCACCCGCCTCATTGTTTTCAGGGAGGATGCCGCAGCAGGATTTGGCCTCTGCGTACCCCATGTTGGCAGAGCTGGAGCTGATGGATAAGCAGATGCAAGTCACGGATGATCAGCCCTTAGCTGCAAAGGCCGCAGGGAGTTCTGTTTCTTTCCTCCAGGGCGTGAAGAAGAGAAGAGCCGAGGAGATTGCCATACCGGTGAAGCGCACCAAGTATGACTTGGACAAAAGGGTGCTCCGAACGGAGAAGTTGGTCCCTAAAGTCAAGAAGCCCCTCCGGGAGATGACCGAGGCAGACTATGAGCACCGGATCAAGGAGAAAAGCTTCGATGATATAAGCGAGGAGTACGAAATTAATGGGATCCGCCGAAGAACTGACAATCTCCTTGTCAAGCGGCTCGAAGTCCAGGAGAAGCTGTTTCAGCTTCAAAACGATTCAAGACAGCTGGAGGAGAATCTGGCCAAGGCGACTACGCAGCTGGAGTCCGCCCAGGAGGAAGTTAACAAGTTGAAGGATCAGCTCGCGGCATCCCAACAAGAGGCGGCAGCCCAGAAAAAAGCAGCTGATCAGCTGGCAGAGGATAAGAAAGCAGCGCTGGTGCATGTTGCCCAGTTGCAGAATCAGCTCCAGCAGACTCAGGCGCTGCTGGAAGAGAAGGCATCCCAGGCTGCTGCTTTTTCAAAGGACAAGATCAAAGAAATGAGGGCTGGCCTGCTGACAGGTTGCAGGGCAAATGTTGTCAGATCCTTATCCGTCCTGGATTTCGTTTCCAGAATTCAAGAAGTTTCTGCCGAGGGTAAGCCTACGGTAGAGGAGGCCGAACGTCAAGCGCGGCGATGGCTAGACTTGGCGATAAAACTTGAGGAGTATGAGCGCAAAGGCCTCCGATTTCCACCCATGTCACGTATTGCCCTAGACTGGGCAGATGCAAGGGTTACCTTGCAAAACTACTTTGAAAAATCTGAGAAGATTAGGGCCGCCAGAAAGATGCTGGATGTGTTGAACCATGAAATGAACATCTGCTTGGCCCCCTTTAACACATTGTCTGCGCTCGGATTCCCGAGCTTTGTCAAATATGGAGAGTTTCTACCTCTGGAGCAAGTAAAGCAAGACTGGTATGTTTTTGAGGCAGACACGTCCGAGATTGATGGTTGGACTGACCCAGTCCAAGAGGCACAGTTGACCCAGATGGTGTCTAAATTTTGTAAAATCAATACTTGCCTCCAGGAGCTGGGAGAGAGATATGACACCATCGACGTGCATATGGTCGCGGCATTCAAAAAGACGCTGAAGGATATCAGCGACTTAGAGCCCTTCCAGGAAGCAGCTTGGGATCAAGCTAAGGCTGCTTATGAGCACGTCCGTGAGCGGGTTCAACCTGCTGAGCAAGAAGGGGACAGTGGCGCTGAGCAATCAGGCTCAGAGAAAGAGGAAGAGGAAGGTACAGAAGAAGAGACTGCTGAGAGCGAACAGGAGGAAGAACAGCTGCCCAAGCAGGGGGCTCAGCAGCAGCAGGATGCAGGGGCCGGGAGTGCCTCTGTGCCCAAGGGATAAAGGCCTGGTTCGTTGCATCGAGGCGAGCTCGACACCCCGCGAGCCGCCAGGAATGTTGCCACATTTTGCACGGGGTGCCATGTCTTGAAAATTTTGTAAGGATGTTGCTTTGCCTTCCCTCTTTCTTCTTTCCCTTTCTTCATCATGTCCCTTCTACTCTCCGACCATCAATTTCTGATTCTCCATCTTCCTTTCCATGTCTTTGGTTGTTTCTGTGAGTGGGCAAATTTGCCCAAAAATCTTCTAAGTGTTGTAATCCGCACGATTGCACAGTGCAGTCGGGCTGCGCTTGTCCACTTTGGCGCACCTGGGCGGTATTATTAGGACTAAGCCCAAAAAATTTCTAAGTATAGAGCCGCCCGACTTCGCAGCGAAGTCGGGCTGCGCTCATAATTCCGTGCGCACCTGGGCGGCCTCAGTTGAAAAGCCAGAAAATCGGCTAAGTGTTGAGGCCGCCCGACTTCGCAGCGAAGTCGGGCGGCGCCCTGGAGACGGTGCGCACTTGGGCGGGCTTAATGTGAAGACATCAAGAAAAAAGCTAAGTGTTGAGCCGCCCGACTTCGCAGCGAAGTCGGGCTGCGCTCACCAAATGATGCGCACTCGGGCAGAAAATATGAAAGTGCTGCCGAGAAAATCCTAAGGCACGAAGGCCCTCCCGATTGCGCTGTTTCCACCCTGCGCCGTCCGACTGCGCTCCAGTTTTGTGCGCAGTCGGGCGGGATAGAAATATAAAAGATGAGCTTTAAGATGATTTCTCCCCCTCCATCAGATGCTGACAGGTGTTCGGTCTTGGGATTCGAGTCAAGATGTGACAGAAGGTGTGCCACCAGGGTACCGGACAGATGAGCGTGAACTGACAAATTGTACCGCATCTGCCCTCATTCAAACTGACTCGAGGTTTCATCTACCGGATTGCCACGTAGCTGCCATGTTTTCAGGTGGACCTTGTTGCAAGTACATTCCATACCCGCAGAGGTCAACATCAGCCGCTTTTGCCGCTTTTGTCGGCTTTTCCAGCTTTTGTCAGGTCTGGGATTTTGTGCCCACATTGTAATCGGGGGGAAAATTGCGCTATAAATAGCAGCATCATATCATTGTATAAGGGTGGATGGGAGATATATTGCTAAGAGACTTCTGTAGCTGTGCGTTTGCTTTTGAATACAAAATATACTTGGCTCTATTAATTGTCTTTATCTTGTATGCTGCCTTTGTTAAGTGTTTCTGCCTCATGTTGCTTATATTGTTGATTACTGCTATTACGCTTTATGGATATCGGTATTGGTGATTAAGTATATCTGGAATGCTTAAAGTGAAGGATACATAGGATAAAATAGCATTAATAGTTTATGTTACATACTTTGTTTAGATTGTTGTTAGTAGTAGTGATTGGTTAGTTTTTGTGCTGCTTATCTTCCCCACCCGAAACAAGCATATTTATGTTTCTTTCTGTAATTTGTAATCTCTTTCCTGCACTCTGAGCTAAAACCCCAATTGAGAAAACATAGGAAGCCGGCCTCCTCCGGAGATTGGCGCGGAAGGCATTCCTTCCTTCCGGCCTTTCAATCTGCTGGGCGAATCTAGGGCGCAAATAGATTAAAATCCTATCCTAGTGGCAGATTCGTAACCAACAGGAACCTCCATCCATAGTACACCAATGGCTACTCCTATGCCATAGTCCCCTCTCACACCACCTGATTCATCGCTTCTCATACTTACCTCTAGGCCTCAAGTGATCTTTGTAGCACATTCCTCTAACTCTTGCTCAATCTCACATTCTTCATTGGAGATTATGAACCTTTCCAAATGAATAAAGTTTTCTTTGCATGCACTTCTCTCCTTGTTATAGAAGAAGTCCGCAAATTCACTACATGGTGGACTTCCCTCGCTAGGAAGAGTCCAACCACATTTTTCTCATGAAACTATTTCCACAATCAAAACTTTTGACAGCATTTGCATCAATTTGCTCGTCACTATTATATTTTCAAATTAGATACAACTATACAGTTGGAAAGAGTCCAAGGAAATAGTGCTCATGCTACTCAAATGATGTTATCCAAGGTATACATAGCAATGAAGATAAGTGTGGCTAGCCTAACCACTGTACCTATACCCAACCTCACATACAGAAACAAAAAAGCACCTTCTAACAAAAACACTGATCAACTATATGCATCACGCCATTTATTCCTTCCTTTATTTTAAGTACAATACATAACAAACAACATAACACTATTAGTCATGACTCTAAGTACAGCCTACAAAAACATCTTTAAGCTGAAACTGCCCAGATTTATGGGCATTTACTTTGTTATTGATTTAGAATGTCCGAAGTCGTTTGAACCATCAATGTTGGACAAAGCAGTTAATATAGCACATTTACTCATAGAGGAAGAAGGGTCATTGCCAAATTTACTTTAAGTGAAATAACATGATAAGCAGATCCTAGAAAGCCTTGAACTGTTCAATGGAAGAAGCAATCGGAAATGCTACATACTAACTACTCCCAAAGAGTGGAAGTCTGATCTGATTTTGTCTGAATTTGGAAGGCCAAAAGTTTGGAAAAACAAAATATCTACAAATATGTGAATAATACACATTTGTGTAAACAAAAGGAACAGGGCCTCAATGAGAAAGCCCATTGAAGCTTGTTATTTTCTTTCTTTTTGTGATACACTCTGTTTTTATACCTTTCCCCATATTATGCAGCAGCCTTCCCCATTCCTGAGTAGAAAGGAAACTGAATGATTTAGGTACTGCTGGCGACTGTAATTGTTTTGACCAAAACGGCTCATCCAACATAGTATTCAAACTGAACTTTCAATTACTATCTTTAATCAAGTCTCATACAATACAATCTCAAGACTTTTGTTTCTGATTAATTCATTATTTCAAACACCCATCATGCATAAGTCTGATTTGCAATTAACTTTGTTATTTACGAAATAGCTTTATGAAAATCAATAAACAATAATAAATTTAAATCGTGTAATTTTGCATCTGGACTTTATTTCATATTTTGTAAATATAGTGGTCATTGTATATTTTGATTTATTAAACAAGCATTCTAATTGAAAGACATAAGCCATACTCACGCTAACTTGAAAACTAATTGCTAGCTATGGTATTAGTATGTTAATCATACTAACACAAGAAATTGTAACATATCATTTTCACATTGCCTTTGTGTAGTCTATTGTTTTTCAGAATTTCAGGATCATATATATATATATATATCCTGGGTGTGTATCAACAGATATATGTGTGTGCGTATACATATGACATAAAGAGAGAGGAATGAGAATATGAAAAGGACAAAAATCTATGTTTTGAGAAAATAAAAAAAAAACAATGTTAACAATCAACCCACCAATGTTGAATCACAAGCCATGTTGCGAATTTTAGCCAATGTTGACCTAAAAGATCGAGCACACAACCTTAAATATCTTAAGCTTCCTCTCTCCATTTTAAGAACCTGAAAATTAAAACAAGTATATATTATTCTGCAAAATCTTTACAAATTGCAGTAAAACAATATTATTTATGTAAAATACATGGTGTGCTTGAATACTCAATTTAATGCAATGGTTCACTGATAATTATTTTCCTTCGGTGATTAACAACTTTACTCATTTTACTAATGTAACCTTTATTGGTAATGAACTACGTACCTACGAGAATCCCTACCAACTCTGCTGAAATGCTTAAAGCTACTCATATCCATTACATAGTTGAAGACTCAAAATAATATATAACAGTAGATCATACCACAGGCCTTTTATGATGAAAAAAATAGATCTTAAAGCAACCAATATTCCATACTGATTTTTCCACTTGATACGTTAGCTTTAAGATACTAATCTCTTGCACCGAAGGGCAAATAGATCCATACAAATGCAGAACCTCCTATTTAAATTTGTTGTACCAGAGGTGTAAATGCATATATGGATTTATGTTTTTGCCATCACAAACCCCACTTTGCTTATCCTACACATATCTAAAAGAAAAAAATTATGGGATCATTAGTTTTTTTGCTAGAAAGCGCTACATCAACAAAAAATAAGGCAATAAACTTTCCTATGCAAGTATAAATCTGATGTTCAATCTCCTCATGAAAGTTGTTGGGAATTACTGAGTTAGAGGAACAACTAGGACCATCATGTGCAGTTGTTGTAAAAGCTCTCCTAGCCACGCTTGTTTCCTTAATTCCTCTCTAATCTATTTTGACTCATATTATGACTCCTTCGAGGTTGTCTAGGAAATCCTTCAGAAGGTAAGGAATATCTGTGTTTTATATAACATTGTTTAGGAATTTACAACCTGTTAGATACTTCGATCTAAGGTATATTATACTTCCTATATTTCTAGATTCACTTAGATTGCCTTATGGGCATTCTGCCTAAGCTAAAGTTAGGTCCCCCTCAATTTAGGTTGATTCAAATTGCTATCACACTTTAGTGAGGCACATCCATTAGCATTTGGTAATGCTTGTTATGAATTTGGTTAAGTTTGTTATGGAACAATATATTTTGGGATTAACTGCTTATCAGAGCTCATGTATTAGTACAGCCCTATCACGATAAAACAGAACACATAAAAGAAACCAAGATTACTCGTGAGAGTTCTCTATATTACATATCATATTAAAAGTGAGGAGCGAAAGCTTCCTTATAAAGGATTACTATAAGTCGAGTCAATCCACTTTATGAATGTGGGATAGACCGAGATACACACTAAAGTGAAATACAACTTAAAAGCATAAAATAACCTAAAGTCACAATGACTTTATTAATGCCCAAGTCTAAAAGCTAATTGACCATTATTAATCTGATATTAATCTAACACCCTCCCTTAATGGTCAATCTACTAACCACACCAAGCTTATCCCGAAATTTTACATGTTTGTCAGGACCCAAAGACTTGGTAAAGATGTCTGCAGTTTGGTCCTCTGTTGGACAATACTGCAGCTTAATAGTTCCATCCTCTACAAGTTGTCTGATGAAGTGACAATGTATTTCAACATGTTTGGTCCGCTCGTGGAAGACTGGATTCTTGGCTAGTTTGAGCACCCCTTGATTGTCACAGAACAAGGGTGTCGACTCTGTCTGATGCATCTTCATGTCTGAAAGCATCCTCCTGAGCCAAACTGCCTCACACGCTCCTTTCACTGCTCCTCGATATTCTGCTTCAGTCGATGAAAGGGCAACTGCATGCTGCTTCTTGCTGGCCCATGTGACTGCACCCGTGCCAAGGCTGAAAACATACCCAGAAGTGGATTTTCTGTCATCCACAGAACCTGCCCAATCTGAATCTGTATACCCACACAGCCTGGGGTCTTTGCTTCTGCTGTACAGAATGCCAAAATCAAGTGTCCCTTTCACATATCTCAACACCCGCTTCGCTGCAGTCCAATGTTCTACTTTAGGCGCTGTCATGAATCTGGAAATGAAGCTCACAACATAACTCAAATCAGGTCTAGTGGCTGTAAGATATATCAAGCTCCCCACTAGTTGCCTGTATACTGACTCATTAACTGCCTTAGAGTCAGTTTTGGCTGAAAGTTTCAGCCCTTTCTCCATAGGCGTAGACGAGATTTTGCAATCTGTCATTCTGAACCTGTCAAGCAAACTCCTGGCATATTTTGTTTGTGAGACAAAAATGCTGCTACCTGTTTGCCAGACTTCTACACCTAGGCAGTAATGTAGGAGGCCAAGATCGGACATGTCAAAAGCTTTACTCAAATTAGATTTGATCTGTTCTATAGCACCTGCCTCACTACCTGTAATGATGATGTCATCCACATATATAACCAGAAGGATGATCTCATTACCTATGCTTTTGACGTACAGATTTGGATCTGAAGGACTCCGCTGGAACCCCTGCTCACCCAAATACTTATCAATTTTAATGTACCATGCCCTGGGTGCCTGCTTCAGGCCATATAGAGCTTTCTTCAGTCTGCAAACAAAGTGCTCCTTCCCTGGAACCTGAAAACCCTGTGGTTGGCACATGTAGACTTCTTCCTCCAAATCTCCATTGAGGAAGGCACTCTTCACGTCCATCTGATGGACCTTCCAGCCATTCTGAGCTGCCATGGCTAGGACTAATCGGATGGTGCTCATCTTTGTTGTAGGAGCAAAGGTCTCCTCGTAGTCGATGCCCTCTCGCTGAGAGAACCCTTTTGCAACCAGTCGTGCTTTATACTTGTCAAGTGTGCCATCTGCCTTGTACTTGACCTTGTACACCCATTTGCAGCCAATGGGTTTCTTCCCTGGTGGGAGAGTTGTGAGGTCCCAGGTTTGATTTTTCATCAGACTCTCATGTTCGGCTGCCATGGCCTTTCTCCCATTCAGGTCTCCCTTTTGCCTCCTCGAACACCTGTGGCTCATAAACTTCCTGAACATTGGCCATTAGAGCAAAGTTGACCGTATTAGGTTTCTTGCTCTTGTTCCTCGATGATCGTCCCTCGATCATTTCACCCATCCGAACATCTCCAATGGTGTTGTGCCACCACTTTGGTCTCTTCTTGGGATCCTTCTCATCCAAGTCAGTGTTGTCACCATGACCTGGGCTACCTGTATCTGTGTCATCCGAATGCTGATTCGGGCTATCTGTATCAAAATCCGAGCCTGGAAACTCCTCATACTCAGAATCCTCCCCCCTTTCAGGTGGAGCTGCCTGAAGCTTGATACCTGAATCCTTAGCCACAACAGGCTGCTCTTCTACCATTTTGATCTCGAAAGAAGTCTTGAAAGGCCCAACTTCTTCATCAACTACGACATCTCTGTTGAAGCTCAACTGGTTGGTGTCAACATCAACCAACCGATAAGCTTTATGATTGTCACTATAGCCTATGATCATCAGTTTCTTGCTCTTAGGGTCTAACTTGGTTCGCTTCTCTTCTGGAATCCAGGCATATGCAATGGAACCAAAGACCTTAAGATGACTGACGTTGGGCTTCCTCCCAGACCATGTTTCCTTTGGGGTCTTCTGCTTCACCGCCATCGTTGGAGATCTATTCAGCAGATATACTGTTGTAAACACTGCCTCAGCCCAAAACCTGTTTGGAACACCCCTGTTCTCCATCATGCACCGGGCCATCTCTGTGATAGTGTGGTTCCGCCTTTCAACCACTCCATTTTGCTGTGGAGTGTAGGGTGTAGTAAACTGTCTTTTGATACCATGTTTAGCACAAAAGTTGTGGAATTCTTTTGAACAAAATTCTCCACCATTATCAGATCTAAGAGTGGTAATGTAACACCCTGACTCTTTCTCTACTAATGCTTTGAACTTTTGAAATTCATTAAACACATCAGATTTCAGTTTCAAAAAATACACCCACATTTTCCTACTGTAGTCATCAACAAAAAGAAGGAAATACCTGGCACCTGTGATGGATGCCGTGTTCATTGGTCCACAAACATCTGCATGAACCAGCTGAAGGACTCTGTTTGCTCTCCAAGCTTGTCCTTCATCAAATGGCGTTTTGTGTTGCTTCCTTGCCTGGCAAGCTCCACAAACACCCTGTATCTGCTGTTGGATGTCAGGAAGTCCATCTACCAATTTCTCTCGTGCCAACTGAGAGAGGTAGGTCAGATTTAGGTGCCCATACCGCTGATGCCAGAGTGTACTGATGTCCGATGCACTCTTGGCTGCTAATGCATGCTCCCTGACTTGTCCGATGTCAACCAGTCTGAACAGTCCATGATCCTCCACACCAAGAGCAATAGTCTTCTTGGTCTCTTTGTCAACTATGTAGCATTTGTGATTGCTAAAGATGACATCTAGATGGGGGCAGTGCCTCATAATCTGACTAACTGAGAGCAGATTAAGCTCCATTCCTGGCACATAATACACATTTAGGAAAATTAACATTTTCCCTCCAAAGGAAATCTGCACATTCCCTTTGCCCACTATCGTGAAATCTTCCCCACCTCCGAAGGTCATTGAATCCTTGGAGAATTCACAAGCGGTGTACTCCGAGAACCAATCCTTCCTGTTGGTGAAGTGTCGTGATGCACCTGAATCTATGTACCAAGCAGATGATCTGGGCTGATCTGCTTGTTTCTTGGCCATGAATGCGTAGAAGGCTGACTCCTTCTCCTCTGTATGCTCTGCGACATGAGCCTTCTGTTGAGACCCTCCCTGGTTGGTTTTCTGATCTGCCAACCTCTTTCTGCAGTGCTTCTTCATATGGCCCACCTTGCCACAGTAATGACATGTGATGGTCTTTAGACTCTTGGTTGCATCCTCACCGCTGCCTTGTCCTTTCTTCTTTGCCCACTTGCCTTTGCCCTTGACATTGGCTGCAAAGGCCTGTTCTGAACCCTCTGTCTCACTGCTGCTACCGAACTGTTTCTTCCATCTGTCCTGTTGTAAGAGCTTATTGCACAACTCTTCAAACTTCAGGTCAACATTCGTAGTGGTGATGTTCAGGGTTTCAATGAAGTGCTCATAAGCACGTGGTAAGCTTTTCAGCGTTATTACCACCATGTCCTCTTCTTCCATTTTCCGACCAATGGCTGACAACTGTTCTCTGATATCCTTGATCTTGAGTAAATGCTCCTGCAATAATGCATGCTCATCCATCGTGATCGAAAACAACATATTCTTCAGGAAGAAGGCTCTGCCCTTGTCCGAAGTCTCATGCAACTCTCTCAAATGCTTCCAAATCGCTGCTGAAGTCTTCCCTGTCTGAACTTCAGGAAGCATCTCATCTGTTACGGACAACTTAAGCAGCATTACTGCTTCTCTGTCTCGTTCATCAAACTTGTCCTGGTCTTTACCCGCACTTGTGGGTCGGGTGTCTTTGCCTAGGATGATATTATCCAAGCATCTGTACTCAAATATGGCCAACATACGCTGCTTCCACGTATTGTAGTTCTTCCCAGAGAATCTCTGGCTGCCTTCCAACATGATATTGGGTAAAGAGGCCATAGCTACAGGTCAAATGTGCAGAAATATATACTGAAACAGAGGAAAATGCTGGAAATACCTGTTCTTCCCTCCCTCAATCCGCAATACTGGAGTAAGAACACCTGGATACTGGCTCTAAACACCTGTGGCAGCCACGTATCGCTGAAAAACACAAAGATTTTTAATAAATCTGCTCAAAAACAGCTCCAAGTAACACAGAACACAGATTTTTGAAAAATCTGTCCAAAATCAGCAGCAAAACACTCAGAACACTGTCAATTTCTCCTTGGATCTGCTGGAAATCACCAAATCAGCAACCAATTCTTCCAGATCTGCAAATCTGGGCAGCAATACAGGCAGGAACAACTTCAATTTAATTCCAACTCTTTTGTACTGTCAATAAAACTCAGAAATTCTTCTGATTGGCTGTCTAAACAAGCCGTACAGGTCAAATTTCGCTGAACGGCTCAATTCCTAGCGTTGTACGGTCCCGTACAGCCGTACGGATCTCCTTGGCGGCTCACGTGCGGGCTAAAAACTCTTTGGCGGCGGCTGATTTAGTGGCTGGCGGCTCGATTTGAGCTATGGCAGCTCGATGGGGGCCATAGGGGGTCGTACGGTCTTTTTTTTTTTCAAAGCGACTTCCTCTTAAAAAAAAATCCTGGCTTTAAAACCGAAAACCCAAAAATCAAATCGATCCTGGCTTCGGCTGATCCGAAACCCTTTTGGCTCTTTGATGTGTCACGCTAGCGATCCCTCGATCCGTCTCTGCCGGCAGCAATCCCTAGGTCTTCACACTCGCACAGACTCCGTGGCTCTAGCTCTGATACCATATCACGATAACACGGAACACATAAAAGAAACCAAGATTACTCGTGAGAGTTCTCTATATTACATATCATATTAAAAGTGAGGAGCGAAAGCTTCCTTATAAAGGATTACTATAAGTCGAGTCAATCCACTTTATGAATGTGGGATAGACCGAGATACACACTAAAGTGAAATACAACTTAAAAGCATAAAATAACCTAAAGTCACAATGACTTTATTAATGCCCAAGTCTAAAAGCTAATTGACCATTATTAATCTGATATTAATCTAACAAGCCCATGTTGCGCTTGGAGGGTACAGCCTCATGCATCTCCATGTTGCATTATTTTGGCCTAGGATTAAATAAAAAGGACTGGTGGGCAGCCAGGGTCTGCCAGTAATTTTGCCAATGATGTTGTAGATTGCTTTATAAAGGCTGTTGCAAGTTTAATACGTGGTATCAGAGCCAATCCTGATTTCATTGTGAGAAATTTAATGGAGAGGTTATCTAGCTTTCTACGAGAAAAACATTTCACAATTGTGCTACATTTCAGCTTTCAAGTGAAGATCAAGACTTTGTGAAAAGGCTTGTGACGATGTTTTAGAAAAATAAATTAAAAAAAAAAAGTTATGGTGCCCTTTTTTGTGAAGTGAGGACTTTTTTTTAAAAGCTCTCAAACAAAGCTGTTATTCAAAATTCTGAATTGACCAAGGAATTTCTAGGGGACCAAAACCCTAGGAAATAATCCAGCACTAGGCCTTTATGCTAAATATTTTTTATATGGTTTTGCACCTATTTCTACAAAAAGAAATAAAGATGAAGTTTTTGCAGCTTATTACCGTTACATGCACTCTTGCCATCCTGTTGCTTGTTGGAACTGTAATGGGGCGATATGGTCTTCCCTGGGTACATTCCAAGATGTTATTTCTTCACGAGATCTTGTTTTTATCACAGAGACCCATGAGAGCCCGAAACAATCTCTTCCACCAATCAATGGTTACTTTTGTGTTTTTGCTTTCAGGCACGTGACACGTCGATCAGGTGGCGTTCGTGGTTCAGGTGGTGTGGCATGCCTCATTCGGGACTGCCTTCATCAACATGTGTCATTGGTCGCATCAGATGAGCACTCCAGATATATGTGGTTTCAGATCAAGAGGGGCCCACCCCCTCTTAGAGACATCTTCATAGCAATATGTTATTTTCCTCCAACATCATCAACTTTTGCCATCCACTCTGATGGTGACCCATACTTGGATCTCTACCCAGAGATTTCTACATATTCATCAGTGGGTGATGTCATTCTTTTAGGTGACTTCAATGCCCGCACTAGGACCCACCAAGCACCTTTTCATGATCTTACAGAGGACAAGTTTTATCTCTTCAAACTCAACCCCAAGGATCTTGCATTCACTAGGACCTCTGCAAATGAGAAGCATCCTGTTACAGCTTATGGAAAACACTTGATTCAGTTGTGCGAGTCACATGGCCTCTTGGTTCTCAATGGGATTCCTTAGTTTCCTAACTCCTCTAGGTTCACTTGTTTTCCACATGCGGGAGGTGCGAGTGTGGTTGACTATGTCATCACCAACAAGACTTTGCTTTCTGATATTCACGACTTTCAGGTATCTAGTCAGCTTCCCTTGGCTGATCATGCAATGTTGACTTTCTCCCTGAGTTCCTCCTCTTTCACCTCTCCATATTTTCCTCCTCCATCGCCCAATCCTACCAACCATCCCATGATTCATTTTGATCCGTGTTTGGCCAATGATTATGCTGCTCGTCTCTCCCAATTGATGTCCCAATACTACTCTCTTAATTCCACCACAACAACAACCAAATATGAATTTTTGTCTCGTACATTATGGGATGCAGCCCTTGACTCCTCCACACCTTTCCTCAACCAAAGCCTGTTGCATTGGTGCTTGCCCCATGAATCGTTGGTATGATGAGGAATGTAAGTCCATGCATCGAAAGCTCTGTTTTGCTCTTATCCATGAGCCTACAACTATATCTTCCACTCGAAGGGAATATAAATGCCTCATTCGACGTAAGAAGCGAAAGTTTCTTGTCGCTACGCGTTGTGAGCTTCTAGATGCTCTTCATCACTCTCCCAAAGCCTTTTGGCGCACTCTTCTTCCTAGGAAGCCCCATCCCATATGCATCAATGACAAGTCCTAGGTCTCCCATGCTAATTCTTTATATGATATCCCAAGGCAGCCCACCATTCATATCTCTTCCCCCCCAACATCATGTCACCTCTTCTCTTCAAGGGACATCAAAAGAGCTATACATAAATTAAGCACTAGCAAGGCTGTTGATTTTGAGGGATTTCAGGCTGAGTTCTTGAAGTATGGTGTTGAAGCTCTTGGCTATCCCATTGCAGAATTATTCAATGAGGTTGTTTGTTCTAGGTTCCCTGCCTCCTAGTCACAACATATTATCCACCCCATCCACAAATCTAGGGACTATTCAGATCCGAATAACTATAGAACTATCATGATTGGGCACACATTTGCTAAGCTTTATGCAACAATTTTGAATATGAAACTCTCAGAATTGTTGGATCAAGGCAAGCTTAGAGCGAGAGGGCAGGCTGGTTTTAGAAGGGATCATCAGACTATTGATCATGTTCTCACTCTCAGAGCTATTATTGAGGAGGCTCGCCAATGGTCCTCTAAAGTGTTCTATTGTTTTGTGGACTTTAGAAAGGCCTTTGACACCATTCCCAAGCATCTTTTATTTCAAAGACTACATGACATCAGCATCTTGGAGCTCTTTATCACTGCCATCAAGAGACTATATGAGGTAGTTGTTGGTCGTTTTCGGACAGCTTTTGGTTTCTCAGAGGATGTCCAGAGCACCATTGGCATCAAACAAGGTTGTCCTCTTTCTCCTTCACTCTTTGGGATCTACATTGATGAGCTTGAAGAATTTATTCATCAATACACACATGTTGACGATGGTTGCCTTCTACATCATGTCTTGATAGCTATATTGCTTTTTGCAGATGATGTTGTTCTTCTTGCTCATACTCCTGAGGGCCTACAAAGACAGTTGGATGCTCTTGCTCGCTTTTGTGACTTAAAACAACTAGCAATCAATCTTAGCAAGACTAAGGTGATGATCTTTAACACATCAAAGAGTACCCTATCTAAGTTTCAGTTCTTCTATAAGGGCGAGTCCATTGAGATCACCACTACTTACACCTACTTGGGGGTTCAGTTTACAAGTCCTTCCCTTAATCTTCAGCCAGCTTCACAATCACGTCTTTGCAAGGGATACACATCTCTCTTAGTCTTGGAACGCCAATGCTTCCAACAACACTTTCAAGACATACCTACAAAGATGCACCTCTTTGATTGCATCATCAAACCCACAATCCTTTATGGATCTGAGATTTGGGGTCCAAGTCTAGGGTGTGTTGATTGGGCTCGCATTGAGAGGGTCCAAACTATTTTGCTTCAGCGATTTATCCGATGTAAAAGAACAATTCCCCAATGTATTGTTCAGGCTGAGTTTGGTGTTCATCCTCTTTGTCTTGAGAGCATCTTCAGAATTATTTTTCAGCTTCATCGCCTTAGATCCATGGGTGACTACACCTCAAGCCAAGAGAGATACCCATATTTGGCGCTTTGCTCCTCAAAATGCATTACCTCTAGGGGCTCTTTTGGTCCTCATCATGGATGGTACTCAGAAGTTATTTCTCTTCTTCAATCAATTGGCATCTCCATAGATCAATTACCTCCTTTCAAATACTCTTTAAATGCTCCTCCTGCCTTCTTCCTAATAAGAGGGTAATTAATCAAGCAATCAGAGATGATGTTTATCGACAATATATTCAGATCACTTGGGTCGCTCCATCTCAACCTCTTAGTCCTAAGTTGGCCTTCTACACTAAGCATTTCATGAGGATTAAGAATGGCATTATTACTTGTCCTAATTATGTCAAGCGACATTGGACACACAACCTTAGGATTCCTCTTGGTCAACTCAAAGTATGCTCACATCAATTGCAGGTGGAGACGGACCACCATATTCCTCGAGAGGATAGGGTATGTCGTCTTTGCTCTATTCGAGAGGTGGAGACTGAAGAACATTTCATCTTCAGGTGTCCTATTTATTATGAGATTCAAGGGAGGTACTATTGCTTGTATAGAGACTCAGGTGGATCACTTGCCACTTTTTTCAGCTATCCTAACCAAAGATGCTTGGCTCTTTACCTCAGGGAAGCTATGACTCTTCAACGTCAGTTATTACAGGGAGACAGACTACTACTCGACTAATCACCTCATTCTTTCACCCTATCTCTGCAGTCGAGAGTAATAAGCGCTCATTGGAAGCTACAACTATCCAAAATATTAATGACAGATCTGTGCGCCCTTGTCTGCATACAAGAGTGGCTACTAGGGCTTCAGTTCTTTCTTCTTGCTTACGACAAGACAAGACTGTAGTTCTTCGGCGTCAGGTTTCGGCCACCCCTCACATACCGAGGAGTTGTAGATAGGCGCAACTTACTAGTTTCTTGTCCTCTTCTATTGGTTCCACAGCCATGGATGCTAGAAGAGTCTTGAGGGATCGAACTCCATGTCCTCCCAAGATTATCCAACCAGGCCCTCTTAGTCCTGGCCATTCTCCTGGGAGCATCATTAGATCCTGTGTTGGCCCTTTTGGGATAGTTGGTGATGACAATGACTGTGCTTCTACTTTACATCCCACTATAGATTAATGTTGGCGCTTGGATCCATTGGAGCTCCTTTCTATCTCTGTTGTACCTCAACTTCTAGATCTCTCTTAATCATTTCTTTTAGCATGTTTTGGTTTATCCATTTTGGGTAACCCTCGAGGCTGTAATTTTATGCCATACAGTTGTTCCACTTTAGAGTAGTTTACACTAGATTCTTTACTCTAGTTTAGCTTATTTTCGTAGTACTTTGTGGTTACTACAATGCATTGTAATTTGTAACAGCTCTTTTCAATGAGTCCCATTGGCCTACTTTGGCCATCTGTGGACATTAATAGAATTATCTTATCTTATCTTATCTTACTTTATGTCAGGCCTGCACATAGAGAACAAGTGTTTTTTTGCCTGTACATCTTCCAATAAGTTATTAAGGGCATTGTGCCGCCAGATAAGAAGTATTATGTTGTCTGTCAGATTTATTGCTGGAAGCAAAAAAAGACCATTCTACATGCTATTTCAGGAAGAAGAGAGGGATAAAACCTCATAACTGCACATTGACTGGATTCTCTTGCTGATTGTACATCCAGTTTTGGGGAAGCATCAAATTTTTCTTGGGCATGTAATTAGCTCTGTTTGACATGGCAGGGAGATGCACAAAACATATCACACTCCAGATCAGCATATTTAGTTGAGATTCGGTCATGATCGATCAGATCTGGACATTGTTGTGCAATACCATTGCATGTCTGGACAAAATTAGAGATGCTAATCTTCTTCTCTAATTTGATGGTTGTGCTGGACATGACAGAAAAGTGGCTAAATTGGTGGTGTGAAAAAAGGACACGTACTGTCCAACGGGTTTGGAGCAAGCAGTGAGGAAGAAGGATATTCATACATGGATCAAATGTTCCAATCCCATGGGAAAGCACCTTGTAGAGCCATGGAGGTAGGGATCAAACTTTTGTCAACACATGGACCTAAGGTCGAGTGCAGCAAGCAGTGAGGAAGAAGGATATTCATACATGGATCAAATGTTCCAATCCCATGGGAAAGCACCTTGTAGAGCCATGGAGGTAGGGGTCAAACTTTTGTCAACACACGGACCTAAGGTCGAGTGGCAATAGACCTAAAGCCAAGCGTACTCATATTATGGATCCAAGCCCACCCTCGTGTTTTGTATAAGCTTTGTCACAATATCAATCTTAACATTTTAAGCCCAACAGGTCTAAGGCAAGCAGCACAGAACAAGGAGTTTCACATTATAAGCCAAAGTTCCAATCCCATGGAGGGGCAACTTGTAAAGCCACGACACTTGCAACTTGTAAAGCCACGACACTTGAAGGTGGGGTTCAAACTTATGGCAATTCATAGACTAAGGGTTGAGCGGGAATAGACCTAGGGTCAAGTGTAACAATATAACAGATCCAAACCCACCATCATCTTCCCTACAAGCTTTGTTCCAATGTTAATCTTAAAATTCAGCCCAATGGGATTGAGACAAGCAATGGGCAGCGAAGAGTTTCAAAACATAAGCCAATGTTCCAATCCCATGAGCGAGCACCTTCTAGAACCATGAGGACATTCAAATGTAGGGGTCAAACTTATGGCAATGCATGGGTCTAGAGTCAAGTGGCTATGAGTCAAAGTCGAGTGTACTCATTTTATGCATCCAAGCCCACCCTCAAATTCTCTATGAGCTCTACCACATGTTAACCTTAACATTTTGGCCCAATGGGTTTGAGGCAAACAATGGAAAGCAAGGAGTTTTACATCGTAACCTAAGGTTGCAATCCCACAAGCAAACACCTTGTAGAGTCATGAGTGTAGGTAGGCAAATTGACATGTTTGCATAATCAATGAATGAAGTTTTGTCATTTTATAGTTTGTATGCTAAGTGTTTGACAAAATTAGCATACGTGTGTAATTAGAATTTACATGTAATTTGGATGTTCATGTAATTGGATGTATATGTAATTCAAATGTCCTGTAATTATGATCTCGGGTAATTAGAAGTGTTGTTTCGAGGTAGTTAGAGTTAGGTACAAGGAAGTTGCAGAAGTTCGAAACTACCTCCCCTTTCCTAGAAAAAGCATAAGTAGACCCCTTACATTTCCCGAATACATGATAATCTATCATACATTTATCTGTATCTGACACTGTGTATGTGCATGTTGTTGGTGTCTAAAGTTTCTTGTTGATGGTTCATCGAAGTATGTTATATTGCAGATAATTGTTGGGACGGATACATGTGTGCGTAGTGTATCCATTTGTAATTGTAAGTTATTCCCATTGCATATTTCGTTTATCTCAGTGGTAATGGAATTGTATTGCAATGTATTGTATTCCATTTCAACATTCTGCAATCGTTGCTTTTTCGAAGTTGGGACAAGATGAGCAAATCACTCAGGAAGGTGCACAATGACAACAATGGAATGATTACAATGTAGCCGACAAACGATGTAGTTTCCCTCGAGAGGAGGGAAGATTGGAGGTCACAATAGATGAAGACGCAAACTTGTTTGTTGATGCTAACAAAGAGTCGACACATGAAGCAGACATGCAAATGGATGCACAAGCAGACACGCACAGAGATGTGCAAGGGTTTGTGTGCAAATAGTTACATGATGGCAGAGAGTTACATGACAACAAGTTATGTCACGACGGAGAGTTACATGACGACGAGTTACATAATGGCGAGGAGTTACATGATGGCAACAAAGAGTTGCATGTCGACGGCAATAAGTTGCATGTTGACAATGATGAGTTGACAGCTAGTGGCAGTGAATTGCCTACTAGCGACAGTGAGTTACATGACAATGGTAGAGAGTTACCTGATGGCAGCGGAGAATCACGCAATGGTAAGTTATGCAGCAACAAGGAATTGCATGACGGAAAAGTTGGCGATATACAAACTATTGACATGTTGAGTGTTGTCGGCGAGGAAATACGTGACAATGGAGAAATCCATGACAACGACCATGATGGCGAAGTTGGCAATGTATAAGTGTTTGCGCATGAGGGAGAAGTGCAAGTGTTCATGGAAGACGATGACGTGCAAGTGTTCAAGCATGAAGCAAACGTGCATGCCGACATGGAAGTGCGCATTGATCAAGATGACCAAGTGAGCAGTAACATATGTGGAGGCAACAAAGAAGAGTGCACAAACGGACCAGTTCGCACAAGCGGAAACGTACGTACAAACAGATAAGCTTGTGCAAGCAAATACATGCACGTAGATATGGCAATTTGTGTTTACACTGACAAAGTTGGATGTGAGAAAGCTGACAAGTTTGATGGAGGAGAAAACTTGGTTTGGTAGGAAAGGCTAGGAGTGGTTGGAGCACGTTGTGCGATAGAAATAAAGCATGAAAAATGCATGGCATTGGAGGAATTGCAAATTGGTGTGTCTGATGTTGAGCAGGACGAGAGTGCAAAATCAGAGCAAATGGAAGATGGCATGTACGACAATGCATGAGACAAGATTCTAGCACTAGAGCAACTACAAGTTGGTGTGCTCAATGGTGAGTAGGATGGGAGTCCGACATCAAAGCAACTACAGTTTGGAACGTTTAATGGTGCGTGGGACAAGAGTCTAACACGAGAGCAATTGTGATGGGGTGCGCCTGATGATGTGTGTGAAGAGGGTGAGGCACACGAACAACCCTTGATTATGTTAAATCAACCTATCATGAAAAAGACCAATTTTGGCATATTGAATAAGTGTCACATGTTTCATGGTGGGGAAACGGAGGACCTAGTCAGGCATTAGAAAATCTATCTTATGACATGGAAAGCGAATGGGCAGAAGGATCACTGCAGATTGAAGAAGGTTATTCCCTACGACATTTCATGGAATCACAATAGATTGGTACATGGGATTGCCAAAGGACGAGTACCAGACTTGGGATGAGTTGTGCAAAGCATTTGTGAAGGAATTTTGATTGTTCCACAATGATGATGAGGTCATTGCTAAAATTTATAGAATGGAACAAGGTGAGAGAAATTCTATTTGATCGTACAACTAGAGATTGAGTGGGTTGTTTACCCATTTGGAGGAAGATTCATCAGATGCATTGAAGAAGAGGTGGTTCATGGAGGGACTTCTTCCTACGTACCAAAAGAAGATCAGGGTGGTCCCTCTGACGTCATATCAAGAGGCCTTGGAGTGGGCCTTGAACTTGGAAAGTGATGCAAAGACATCATTAAAATGTTAGGGTCATGTTAATGCGGACAAGAGTGACCCTAAAGATGAAAGTGACTCTAATGTTGAGAGTGACTTTGATAGTGAGAGTGATGATTTTGAGAATGAGAGTAGTTTATCGTCCAAGTATTGGGATTGAGAAGTCAATAAAGGAAGTGACTCTAAAGAGAAAAGCGATGAGTCCAAAGATGAGTGCGATGCAAAGAACCCATCTACAGACGTGAAATCATCCGTAGTGATATATGCAACACAAAAGATTCTACCAAGGGGCAATGCCACCAGTGATGCAGTTTGTGACAACCACCAAAGAACTAGAAGACCCATAATTGAGTATGATATTGAGGGCAGACCCATTGTGCAATGTTGATGATGCCATTTATGGGGGCACTTTGTACTGCGAGTTAAGACAAACTAGTGATGTGTAGAGAGTTCGAAGCGCCAACACAGAGCAGAGGAGGTGAACTTAGAAGCAGAGGAGGTGAACTTGATAAACCTGATTGCAATTGAGGAGGTAAACTTGATTACAATCGAGGAGGCAAAGATCGAGCAAATAGTTGAAGTTGTACAGGAAGAGGAGGTTGCACAAGTGGCTTATACAAATGGCTAAGTAATGCAAATGGAGTGAATGATGCAAATGGCAAAGAGGGGGATTGTTCGGTGTCTGACTGTCTGCTAGGGTCGTCTAGTCATCTAGACCCAAGCCTCAAACGTCAGGACATAGGCTGTCTAAGTTCAGACCTAGGCCGTCTGGGACAACTCGGCCGAGGGAAGAGGCCGTCAAGGCTTCTCCCCATCCGTTTGGTGGAGAAGACTCAACACTAGACAGCCCACAAGCCATCTAGCCAAGGGAGAAGGTCGTTAGGGCCACCCCCTAGCCGTCTGGAAGGAGCAAGAGGCTCTCAAATGGCCCTTGCGTCGTCAAGCCTGAGAGGGGGCCATCTAGACCTTGCTCGAGCCATCTCGACTTCAAACAGGTCGTCTGGCAATCGTAGCAGGTTGTACTATGAAAAGACAAAACTATACAGAACACTAGTTGCATCTTTTTAAGGAAAAAGGAAGGGAAGAGCGCCACCTAAGAGAAGCAATGCACCATCTGAAATGAGAAGCAAGCAGTTCAAGACGAGGAGTGTGTCGTCGAACTGAGGAAGTAGGTCATCATGGCCAAGGCCATCTGACCCAAGAGGAGGGTTGTCTGACCCAAGAGGTGGGTTGTCTAGGTGAAAAGGGGGGTCGTCCGACCCAAGAAGTGGGCCATCTAGCCCAGGGCCATTTGACACAAGAGGTGGACCATCCAGGTCAAGAACTACACCAAAGGCCGCTGCCCCTCGACCCTACAAGGCGGATCCTACCCCCTTGACCCCCAAAACAGGTGGCAATGGGCATTGCCCATCAAGTTGGTGATGTGGACAATCGCAGGAAGTGGAGTGAGCAATCGGAGGATAATATGTTGCTGGCAGCAATTCAAAGTGAAGCTAGTTGTAGAAGATGTCTAGTATAGAAGAAAGTGAAAGGAATGCAACAAGAAATGGTTTAGTGCTTCTATCCTCAATGTTTAGCTCGTGTCATTGAGGATGCCAACAAGTCTAGAGGAGGGGATAGATATACGGCAAGCGAATTGACATGTCTGCATAATCAATGAATGAAATTTTGTCATTTTGTAGTTTGTATGCTAAGTGTTTAATAAAATGTGAGTAACATGTAATTAAGATGTACAGGTAATTAGAATGTATATGTAATTCGGATGTACATGAAATTATGATGTCAGGTAATAAGAAGTGTTGTGTCAGGGTAGCTAGGGTTAGGTATAAAGAAGTTGTGGAAGTTGGCAACTACATCCCTTTTCCCACGAAAAGTATAAGTACCCCTCACATTTCCCTAATACATGATAATCTACCATCCATCTATTTGTCTATATTTGAGGGTGTGTATGTGCATGTTATTGTCCAAAGTGTGTTATTGGTGATTTATCGGAGTATGGTGTATTGCAGACAATTGTTGTGAAGGATACATGTTGTGTGCACAATGTATCCATTTGAAATTGTAAGTTATTCCATTGTATATTTTGTTTATCCAAGTGGAATTGTATTGTAGTGTGTTGTATTCTATTTCTAGGACACCTAGAAGGTAGGCGGTCGAACTTATGACAATGCACAAACCTTAGGTTAAGTGGGATAGACCTCAAGTCAAGTGCAACCATATTACAGATCTAATCCCACCGTCATGGTCTCTACGAGCTTTATCCCAATGTTTACATTTTATTACCCATGTATGGGGCAGGTTTTGGGCAGCAAGGAATTTCACACTGTAAGACAAGGTTTCAATCCCCCAAGTAGGCACCTTCTTAAGCCACAAGGACACCTGAAAGTAGAGGTTGGGCTTATAGCAATACATGAACCTAGAATTGAGTGGCCATAGACCTAAGGTCAAGAGTATCCATATTACGGATCATGTTCTCTACAAGATCTGCACCAATTTTAATTTTGGTCCATGGCATTATGCAGTAATGGTAAATGGGATGCAATCATATAAGCATGACTAGAGTTCAAATCCTTGCAGTGTGATGAACACTTCCACAGTAAGGCGGCCCATGAATATCCCAACAATGCATTCATGATGTAATATGGATGGGGCCAATTTCAAACCCACATAACCAATTAAAATAATGAGGATGTCTCCTTGCATGAGGATATGATCATTTGGAGTTCACATTTGACTTGACGATAAGGATTAGTCATTAGCTTATTGAGATCAGCAACATTGTTGTTGATTAAAACATGACAGCTACAGGCACCAAACAATTGCAAGCACTTGGAGACAGTGACATGTTGCAAAACCAATTGTTTGGAGGAAAAAGATATAAAAATTTATTAAGCATGCTGCATTTCTATGTTGAGGATTATTTCAATTCAATGGTACTTGGATATGGCCTCCTAAGGACATGTCTGCAAATGATAGAATGCTACTGGTTGTAAAGCCAAGTTACTACTGGAAATTTCTTGCTTCCCTTCTCTTACATGCTGATAAACGGTCAGCAGCAATTTCAACAATGTCAACTGTAAATGTGAATGTGTCCCTCTGAACAGGTGCATGTGCTTTGGAGGGGAAAAAGGTGCATTTCAATTTGAAGCAAGTCAACTTAGTATTTCCACACGTTGTCATGTTATTTTCTTCAAAAGTTTGCATTGTAATTTGGCTGTGATCAGATTTTAGCGCAAAACCCCCCAACTTGAAAAGGAGTCGAACTTACTTTTCTATTGAAATCAGGGTTAGTCATACCGTGAAAGACATTTTGAACTAGCCGCTGCCATGGTTTGATATTTTTCTAAGATCTCAATCCAAGCAGACTCAATATGCTTTCCAATGAGTCACTACATTGCAGATGTTGTCTAGAGGTTTGATAATTAATAATCAAAAATTTAGTCAGTTTCTGAATTTGATTTGGTGAAGGGTAAAAGACCTGTAAATTACCTAAAAACTTCAAAAACTCATAATTTTGTCATTCATTGTCTAATTTCATCATACAAAAACTCATTCTTAAATTATTGTGGGTATCTCAGACGCATTTGTGGTGTCAGCTTTTGCTTGTGAGATCAATATCAACTGTTATCCAATGGGCCATTTTCTATTTCATTAAAATATTTTGTTGTAAAGAATCCAATCCATCATATTCTAGAAGATTAGAATTGTTGAATTGAGATTATGAATGTAACATTTTAGGTGCATGTTTGCTATAACCCATTACAGAATATCTAATGCACATAGCTCAGGTGAGTTCTAATGACTGAGAACAACATGCCTATTAACATTGATTACAACATTGACACTAAGCTTTTAACAAATACAATTAACTACATTTACAAAGCACCCGCAGTTTGAACTACCAACGAAAGCCAACGCCCTCTACAATTTGAGAAAGATCAAAACTGCAAAACTAACAACCAATTTAATGCATTTAGGTTCTATTGCGACCTCTCAGATTGACCATTTCAAAATTGGATAGGCTACCCAGTGGTACTCTTAACCCAAAATATTCCAAATCCAAATATGTTCTAGCACTGCCGCTCATTGCAACCTATGGCCGTGGAGTTTGCCTCCACGAAGTTACAACCTACAATTGAGTTCAAGAGTTAAACTGAGCTTCACAAATGCACAAGAATAAAGAACACAGGATTATTTATCAGCAGGATCAGTAGCAAGAGATCAGCACTTCAAAGAGAAGAAATGATGGTTCAGGCATAAGTTCTTCACATAATTTTGATTCGTCTCACGAAACAAGTGATAACATGCTATGTTTGGTAACAAAACTTTGCTGTCGTATAGGCTGTTTGGCCTTCTGGACGTTAAAAGGCTTCTAGAGGGTTTGCGGCGGAGTATTGTATTAAACATCTATTTCATCGGGTTTACGACAAGATACTGAAGCAGGACTGAAGCAGAGCGTGGGGATATTGAAGCAGAGCCGATAGAACGGAGAAGATTCGAACTGTACACTGAACCAGACAAGAAATATCAGCACAAAAAAATTAAAGGGTTTGCGGCAAAGGGTTTTTGCAGAGCAAGGAGGGTTTGCGGCGGAGTATTGTATTAAACATCTATTTCATCGGGTTTACGGCAAGATACTGAAGCAGAGCGCGGGGATACTGAAGCAGAGCCGATAGAACGGAGAAGATTCGAACTGTACACTGAACCAGACAAGAAATATCAGCACAAAAAAATTAAAGGGTTTGCGGCAAAGGGTTTTTGCAGAGCAAGGAGGGTTTGCGGCGGAGTATTGTATTAAACATCTATTTCATCGGGTAAGCACATTTTCCGTCCTCTTTCGATTTATAAAACAATTTAAGTAGATAGGAGAAATACATTCGTTATAGGGGTTTGCGGCAGAAGGTTTTATTATCGAGCAAGGGTTTGCGGGAGGAGCAAGGAGGGTTTTATTACACATTTATTTCATCGGATCAATAGTACGAGAGGGTTCGGCTATAAAGGGTTTGAAAATGGAAGAAGGGAAGCAACAATTGCAAGAACCAATATATGTCAATGAGAAACAGATCTTTGGAGGATATTAAGGCGTCGACAAGCTCGAGCAAGGGCAACAACAATGAAGAGGGCATATCGAAAAATAAAAATAAAAAATATTCTACCACATAAACAGGTGGAGAATAAGGAACAATCAAAGGCAAATCACCAAAATGAGTTTTCGGATGAGGAAGAAACTTACAGTCCCACAACTACACCACTCATGTGGGCACCAAGACTTTATGTGCAAGAGCTAATGAAGATGAAAGAGAAACTTGAAAGCATGGAAAGGAGGGAGAAATTAAGAGAAACTAAATCGAATGAGGTTATAAACACCATTCGGAGGCTGGAAAAGGAAAACAACCAACTCAAGGAGCAAGTGTCAAAGCTACAAAACCTTGCAAACATGGGTCAACGTGAATGGCATGTCCTCAAACAAGCCATCCACCCCCAATCAATGATGCAATAGAGGTGGAAAAAACAAATGCAAATCAAATAAAAGAGGTACAGAAAACACTCCAAAACATGGAAACAAGAGAAAATGAGCTACGAAATGAATTAGCAAAGGCAAAGACATGGTCTCAAGTAGTAAAAGAACCAGTCAATCAACAAAAAGAGTTGATAGAGAAGCAAGTAAAAATTCAAATAACAGAAGAGAAAGAAAGACATGAGAAGTTATCAAATATAATCATCAAAGGGTTGAAAGATTATGGGGACAGGGAAGACACAAATCGTTTAACCAGGGACTTCTTATCAGATCGATTACAATGGAAGGGTCAGATAAAAAAAGCAAGTAGAATTGGCAGGCTGAGAGAAGGAGGCAGAGATAGACATATTCGGGTCACATTGATGAGCTACGAGGATAAAATAAGGTTACTTAAAAACAGAGGCATGTTGAGAGGGTCACAATTTTATTTAGATGATGACCTAACATTTTTACAGCAGGAAGAAAGAAATAAGGAATGGGAAAAGGTGAGGGCAGCAAGGAATGAAGGGAAACAGGCATATTTAAGAAATGGAAAGGCATACATCACATCTAAACAAATCCAAAACAAATAGGGAGTATGGCCCGCCGGGAACATCTTACAATGGTAAGTTGGAGCTGTAGAGGTTTCCCTTGGAGAAGAGGACCCGGGTTAGGGCCCATTGCTAGAGACAAAGATATAATCATATTGACGAAAACACATGAACACGATGGATGTAGGACTCCAGAATTTGTGGGATACAAAAAAATAGCAATATGGAATAAAGCAGCAGAAAATGGCAAAGGGCATGGGGGTATTATGGTTTTAATAAAGAGGAATGGGATAGGGTCATTAAAATTGAAAAACAAGATGAAAACAAACAGTACATCTGGATAAAGATCCTAGAAAATAAGTCAGTTATTAGCATAGCAGCATGTTATTTTGCTCCCAAGAATTCTAAATTCTATAAGAAACATGACCTTAACAGAGAAGACCCATACTCCTCCCTAAAAGAGACATTTCAATATACAGTAAGTTGGGGAGATTATATTAATTGGAGATTTCAATGCAAGGACAACAAATAAGCAAGCTAACATTCTAGAAGGTAACGAAGATATTGAGATTAATCCTCTTTGGATGCAGAAGAGGAAAATCAACAGTGGACCAGGACTTCAGAAGATGAGCATGGGGCTATCACGCAATATGGAGAAGAGTTGTTAGGTCTTTGCAGCATATACAATTTGATTATTTGCAATGGGATGAACAAATGGAAAAATTCAGGAAAGTATACATGCAAAACATATAAGGGACAAAGTGTAATAGACTATGTAATATGCTCACAGAATTACATACCAAAAATAGAGGAGCTAGAAGTGGAAGATTCTCCAGTGGAACTTAAGTCGGATCACAACCCAATTGTTATGAAACTTCGAATGCATGGAGACAAACCAAGGGAAAAACACTTGCAAGGCAATCAAAATAAATATCCTCACAAGGAAACATTCTCTTAACAGATGAAAATCGACAGAATTTTAGAGCAGTATTAAATAACAAGTTACAGGAAAGGGAAGAACTACATCACAGTAGTAGAGATTACGATAAGAGTGAATGGTTAATGCACATTATTCAAGAAGCTCTAAACAAATGCAAGAGAGCTAAACCTAAAAAGAAAGAAAGGAATAGCTTCCCAACCAACCCATGGTTCGATGAAGATTGCAAAAAAATGCGAAGATTACTAAAGGAACCAACGGGTAAAACAAGAGCAAACAAAAAAGCATATGAGAAGCTGGTAAGGGCAAAAAAAGAAGAATACACTAGAACAAGGAGGAAAGAATTGATTTACTTAGGGAAGCATGAACCAAAGAAATTTTGGAAGGAACTAAGCGTGAAAAGGATGCAAACTGAAAATAACATAACAGTTAATCAGTGGTTGGAGTATTCAAAACAACTGTATCAGCGTAGTAACCAGCAGGAGACACCCCCTACTATCATTGTCAAGAAAGAACTTTTCACAATTGAAGACATTATTCAAGGGATAAAAAAGTTAGCAACTGGTAAAGCCCGTGACATAGACAATCTTCAAGCAGAGCATATAAAATGGGGGTAGATATCTTGGCACCGCAAATCAAAGAAATTTTCAATGAGGTCATACAAAATGGCTTCCCTACTGAGTGGACAACTAGCTTGACCATTCCTTTGTTTAAAAGTGGAGATGTAAATAATCCCTCAAACTATCGAACTATCATGATCAACCCTCTCTTTGCAAAGTTGTTTGGGAGTATGATAGAGCGTAGGATCAGCATATGGGCAGAAGAAAAGGGAAAGAGAGCAAAGGGGCAAGCGGGTTTTAGGCCCAAGCACTCAACTATTGATCAACGTATCACGCTTAGACACATAGTGGAAAAAATATGGGACAAAAAGGGGAGGTTTTTTGTTGTTTTGTAGACTTCAAAAAGGCATTTGACACGGTGCCAAGGAAAAAATTATGGAGCAGAATGGAAGAGCTAGAGGTTCCAATTCACTACAAGGTAGCAGTTCACGAGACTATATGAGCATGTAAAGGCTAGAATCAGAACACGGGAAGGGTTATCTGAATGTTTTGGTAGTGACATAGGTGTCAAACAAGGTTGCCCTCTATCTCAGACCTTATTTGGGTTGTACATTGACAAGTTAGAAGAATGGATAAACAAATTTGGGGGAGAGGGTGTGCATTTAGCCAAATATGTGGTAAAACTCCTCATGTATGCGAGATGATGTAATTCTTGTGGCCAAAACAGCCAAAGATCTAGAAGATCACCTTCAAGCTCTAGAACTCTTTTGTAAAGAAGTTGGGATGCAGGTGAACACGAGCAAAACAAAAATTATGATTTTTTCAGCAAAAAAGAAGCAACAACTCAAATTTCAGTTTGCGGGAGAACCGCTTGATGTAGTAGTAGAATACAAATACTGGGCATAGACTTTCATGACAAACTTAATTGGAATACATGTAGGATGAAAAGAACTCAAAGTGGTTGGAGAGCACTATATGCACTTCAAAACAGGTGTAGGAATGCCGAGTTGTGGGATTGGAAGACCACCAAGGTCTTATTTGGCCTACTTGTTACACCGGTTCTGTTGTATGGTTGCGAGGTGTGGGCTAGTGGCACAACAAATGCAAAATGGAGGCAAATAGAAAGGATTCAAAAATATCTAATCACAAACTTTCTCAAAATTAAGGCCACAACCCCTTATGAAATTATTCTAGCTGAAACTGGAATGTTCCCTTTAGAAGCAATTGCTATGACCAAGTTGTTATGTTACTTGAAAAAAACAGAAAACATGACAAATGATAGATGGCCTAGGGCAGCTAGGGACGAAGAGTTGCATAGGCGAAAGAATACATGGATGAAACAAAATCAGAAATGGATGAAACGTTGGGAAATCAACATAAATGAATGCCCAAATGTCAACAAAGACATAAAAAATTATGTGAATGAAAAGTTCGGAAGTGGAATGTGGAAAAATGCAAGCAAGGAAAAGACAATATTATATTGCAAATTTTAACCCAACGTATGACCACAAGGAAAAAGCGTATATAGGCGCTGAAATCAAGTGGAAGGAAAAAATACTCATTGCTCGAGATAAGGACTAGCTCTCATAGGCTTAGATGTGAAACAGGGAGATGGACAACGCCCAAAGAACAATGGGAAGAAAGGATATGTACTCTATGCGGCACAGGGGCAGTAGAGACAGAGGAACACTTCATCTATAAATGCCCGAGTTTTTCAGATATCCGTGACAAATACAAAGAAACACTTGGGAACGAGTTTATGGCAGATTTATTTGAAGACAGTAAAATAAAAAAAGTTGGGGAATTGCTAACACAAATCAGCGGGAGAAGGAACAACCTTCTCAAAGATATTAAAGATCATATGATATGATTTGAGTAATTGTACTTCCATATTTGAGGTCCCATAGACCATATTTGGGTCTCGCGGACGTAATTAAAATCTTTCATTTCATTTCATTTCAAATAAGATTTAGTAGATAATATCTACTTTCTATGGACTAATAAATTGTAGGTTCATAGCTATTTATTTATTTATTTAAAGGCTAGTCTAGGACCTAGGCCATTGAATAACAAATAAATTGAAAGCCCACTTCTCAGCTCCATCCAAACAAGTGACGTCCAACACAAAGATCACTAAAGCAGAAGGTCACACCTTTACAGCCAAATTTGAATCGAAGCCATTGCTGGAAAAGTGCCCAATCTAACTGGCTAGACCAAAGCCCCATGAGCAGAGAATATTTTATATAAAAGGGCCTAATGTTCTTGAAAATTTTACTAAGTACCAAGTTCAAACTTTTAGTTTGGCCACTCTGATTTCAAGTAAAAAGGAACATCGGCGTTAAATTTCGTGTCAGGTAATCGTTACCAGATGATTCTATCGAGAATTTACCTGCTTGTACAGACATATACAATAGTACGAGGGATTGGAACAGAAGTACTCTTCTTCCGAAAAAAAAACAACAGATAAGTGTTTCTTTGAAAATCATTTAGATCAGGAATATATAAGAAAAATGCAAACAAATTATCAGAAGTTTTGATGCGTGGACACTTCAGATCATTTTTATGACAAAAAGTTATTAATGAAAAGGTCACCGACTCAAGTTTTCTACAACATCGATCCACAACAACAGAATTTTATGATGTTCACACTTCCGCACATCCATCTCTCTCTCACACACAATATTTCAGAAAATGTAAATAATGGAAATTGAATTTCCACAATCAAATAAGGAAAAAATAAGCTTGCAGACAACTGAAAGTATATTTTCAGCAAAGAAATATAAAGTACCTGTAGCTGCAAGGCAGATACCCCAAAAATTGATAACGAGTAATTCACAAGCCTTCCAAATTCAGAAAGGGGCTCCTGCCTGCAACGGGGCTAAAAGATGCTATGACGATGATAAATACTCTAAAGATATGACAAAATGCCAAACTAAATTAAAGTAAGTGCAAGTTAGTAAATAATGACAAGCATACAAATTTAACCTGAATTTATTTCAGGTTAGCGGATAATTTCAGAGAATTGATTAGCCGTGCATTTGATGCGCTCAATGAGTCCAAACTTTAACACAGTCATAAAAATGAGATAATAGATCGAGACTCGTGAAATTATCTCTTTGATTATGCGCAGTACAATTTTAATCCATCCCAACAATCTCTTCGGGCGGCCCTTGCCCAATAAAATATGGAATGATACGATAGCCGCCGCCAAAGGATTCGGTGGATCCCTCCCCTCGTACCCATCTTCATTCTCGTGCAGAGGAATGGTTTTTTTTTTGGATAAGAATTTGGTTGTGTATGCTTGCCGCGTGTAATGGTTGTTTTTTTTTTTTAGTGCCCTGATATATACTATGGAAAATTTTCGTTTTTTAGTAAATACTTTTAGGGTTGAATCCAGGTCATATCACTAATAATGTAAGTGGTATCCTTGATAGTACACCACATACTTTTAGGGTTGAATCCAGGTCATATTACTAATAATGTAAGTGGCATCCTTGATAGTACACCACATCTTGTGTCTTTGTTCTGTGTTTACATATTTTTTTAAATATACATAAAGGAATTGGTAACTACCTTAACAACTCCTCTTAGGGTCAAGTCACATTGCTTCTGGTAATGTCAAATCATGATGTTACCATTATATTACCTACCTCACCTCGTAAACATGCCTCGGAGGTGGCTCAGTGGTGCTGTTACCATGGTTATCAAGATGATGCACACTTAATGGACATAAGTCAGACTACGACCTTTTCCAGATTGAACATGCCTGTAAGGATTGAACTTGGGTCACATCACCAATAATGTAAGTAACATCCCTCTTCAAATTAACAGGCTTGATATTTTGGATAGTTGTTATATTTATACTTCAAAATTGCTGTAAGAAAAATGTATGAAGAATTGAGTAAAAAGTTAAAAAAATATTGAAATGAGTAATGATTTTATCGCCTCCCTCCTCAAATTGACCGGCTTGAATTCTGTGATATTTCGGTTAATTGTTATATCGAATTGCTGTAAGAAAAATGTATGAAGAATTGAGTAAAAAGTTAAAAAATTATTGAAATGAGTAATTTTAAAAAAAAAAATTATATAGATAATTGAAAAAAATTAAGAATTTTGATTTTTAATAAAAAATGTAGTATTTAGTTATAATAAATTAATTGAGATGAGAATTAAATTTGTTTTTAAATTTTTAAATTATAGAGGAAATAGTTGTGATCTATCAAGAGTGGAAAACGTGACCACAATACCTTGTTTTATTTTTTAAAATAACGAAACAAATTTTTAATTAATATCATATAACTTGATTAGGTTTAATAATTAAAATTTTGAAATTCATATATATATATATATGGATAAACACTAGTATAACTATCATATAATTTTTATCGGTGATGTGACCCGGGTTCAATCCCCATGGACACTAGTATAACTATCATATAATATTTATCGGTGATGTGACCCAAGTTCAATCCCCATGGTGGATGTGTATAAGAAGTATTATTTAAAAAAAAAAAAACTATCATATAATCGATGAACTTTTTTTTCCTATGAACTTATAAATATAAAAATTATTATATTTAGTTAATTAGTTTTACAACTTCAGTGGCTTAATGGTAAAACTTAAGTCTTTAAAGTTCAAATTTTGTTAGATGCATGTTATACTTGGTCTCATGTAGCCAAGGACATTAGCTCAACTAGTTAGATTCCTAACTTTGACAAAGGAAACCAAGGTTCAAATCCTGCTAAAGGATACATGTTTAAATAATCAACTTGTTGTAATATCACTTTATGGTAACGATGTAATACAAATAAGATCCATTTCAATATATATATATATATATATATATATATATATATATATATAGAGAGAGCTAAAAACAATGTTATGTTATGTTTTGGTAATTAAAGTATGGGTGTATAATTATATGTTCTAAAAACAACTCTTAAAAAAAAATTCATATAATTTTTTTTGTATTGATAAAAAAGGGGTTGAAGGGCCCCGACTCCTTACACAGAGCTCGAAATATGTACAAGAAAAACAAGAGAAGATCATACAAATGTAAGATAGTCCTATCTTAGTAAAATAAACAAATCTGAGCTAAACCTATTAATGGAGATGCTGAAATAATATCCCTCCCACTATCCTTCTATTTGACATGGCTTATGCAGTGCTCAATGCTTTACATAATTGATAAAGAAACTGCTGACAACAATGTAATTTAGTGTGCTCAAATCCTTAATCACATTATCACAATAAGTATTCTACTTTGTTTTGCCCTTTTTATCTGCTAGCTTCATTATCCATTCTTATAATCTCTTCCAACTCCATGGGGGCGTATGACCAAACCTTGAAATTCTCAGATTTAAATGTCATATTCACCATTTTATCAATAACTTTATTTTCCTCTCTATAAATATGTTTAACTTGACTTTCTTCTAGGTTTCCCAAAATAGTCCTCACATCTGTAATTATTTGGAAAATGCTAGAATTATTTAACTCCCTTTTCTGAAGGGAAGTTATAATATTCTTGGAATCTCCCTCAAGAACAATTTTTCTAAAATCCACATTCACTACAATTCGAAGCCCTGTAAGCATCGCCCTTACTTCAGCTTGGTGATTTGTGGTAATTCCTAGATCCTCAACATATGCAACCACTACTTGACCTCTATCATTCCTAATGAAGCCCCCACCACCAGCATGACCTAGGTTACCTTTTGCAACCCCATCAAAGTTAATTTTTACTCTGTCTTTGTGAGGACGTTCCCATCTAGTATCTAGTCTCACCTTATTGATTTTTTTCCATATTTAAGATATATTTTTCTCTAGAGAGGATCATTGCAAGATTTTCCTGGCCGACAATATTTTTAATACAATCCTCCAATAGGGTTGTTTTTATCCTGGCATAAACCCCAATTATTTCTTTGGTTTTATTTTTGAACACTCATTTGTTTCTTTCCAACCAAATCCCCCAACAAATATGTGGAATGCATTTTTGCCAAAAAAATATTGTTTTCTAAGTGCCATTATTCCCAAATCCTGATTAGAGAATATGGAATGACCCAAGCAACATTAACTTCTCTCAATAACATATTTAGAATATCACGAAAAAAATCACAAGTTCCAAACAGGTGGTCCATGCACTCATCCTCTTTGTTACATAAGACACAAACAGTTGGAACCACAATACCTCTTTTGAACATATTGTCTTTCATAAGGATCTTATTGAGAATGGCAATCCAGAAAAACATAGCAACCTTAGGGATGATACTTAACTTCCAAATTCTTTTAATCTTGGGTTTCTTTGAGGTTACTTTGTCCAAGACTCTATATCCATCCTTCACCATGTACTGGCCTTACTAGTTTCTTCCCCAAATTATCTGATCCTCCTCTGAACCTTTACCTAAAAAATAACTCCTTAAAAGGTTTTGCAAATCTTTACCCCTCGGGCCTTGCATATCTTCTTACAAGATTTTTCACTCCTGAAATTCATCCACCCTATGAATGTAACCATTAATTTTCTTACCATAAGTTATGGTTAAATGTTCTTTAATATCTTTGAACTTTTTGTAGTTCTCTAAAGGCTCCTCTTGAATCCAAGGGTCTTTCCAAAAGTCAATTTTGTCCCCCCTACCTACTCTCCATTTTAGATCTTGCCATAGAACTTTCTTGCTATTGATTATATTTTACCAAAAAATAGACCCACGTGGAGGATTAGGACAACTGATAAAATGGTCTTTGCCTTCCAAGTATTTATTTTGGATAATGTTAGCCCATTTCCCTGATGCTCCAGTGTAAATCCTCCAACCATGTTTGGCTAGGAGGGCTCTATTTAGATCTCTCAACTTCCTCAATCTAAGACCCTCATTCTATAAAGGCTGGCAGGAGGTATCCCAAGCTACGAGATGTATACATTTTTTGCATTCAATTCCATCCCATAAGAATTTTTTTTATAGTCTTTCTAAAGTCTCTTCCACTTTCCTTAACATCCTTAGGAAAGACATGAAATAAATAAGGAGGCTTTGAAGCGTGTGTTTTATGAGCTATACTTTCCTCGTAGAGGATAACAAAGATCTCTTCCAACCTTGAAGTTTCCTATTAAATTTATCGATAATCAGATTCTAAAGTTCATCTTTCATTTTACCTATAAACAAAGGCGAATCAAGATAGGTGATAGGGAACTTTTCCTCCTTATAGCCCAACACTTTAATTATTTGATCTCTTATACTTTCCTTCGTGTTTAAAAACATAATCCTGCTTTTTTCATAGTTTTTTTTTTTTGGCCTATAGCTTTTTCCTAAGAATCAGGGACTTTTTAAACTCTAAAGCTTTTTCCTTTGTAGCTTCCCCAAGCAAAAAAGTATCATCCACAAATTGTTGATGGGACAAAGCTTCACCAATGGATGAATGTTTTAAACCTTTGATATTATCATCCTTTTTCAAAGTTCTTCCCAGGGCATCTGCCATAATGATAGAGAGATATGGAGACAATGAATCTCCTTGTCCGATTCCTTTGATAGAAGGAAAGAACCCAACATATTGTTCATTGATCAAGATTGAAAAGCGAGGGTTAGAAACACATATACCAACCCATGCCCTCCATTTTTCACTGAAACCCATTTGCTCCATTATCTTATCCAAGAAAGACCAAGAAACCCTGTTATAGGCTTTGTTCATGTCCAACTTAAGGAACGTGCTTGATCATTTCCTCCTTTAAACAGAATGTTTTGTTTCATAAATAACAATTATACTTTTGGTAATCTGCTTATGTGTCACAAAACCTTCTTAATATTCATTAATAATTAAGGGGATGATGTTTTTCAACCAATTAACCAACACTTTAGTAAATTTTTGTAAATTATATTACAAAAGCTAATTGGTTTAAAGTCCTACAATTTATATGGGCTTCAAGGAAAAATGTGAGGCAGATCAAAGAATGCTTAGATGGGTTCACACAAGCTACTGGAGCATTAATTAACACAAGAAAAAGTCAATTTTGAACCCAAAACACCTCAGAAGCTGAAAACAGAAGCTTCAGTTTAATCCTTGGATTCAAACAAGGAAAAGAACAACAATTTAGGTATCTTGGAGTCCCAATGGGTTTCCACCTGAAGCCTAAGGATAGCTGGAGTCCAATGCTGGAAAAGTTGATTAAGAGAATTCAGAACTACAACAATGGTTGGTTGAGTCTGGCAAGCAGAATAGTGTTGATTAAATTCGTTCTATCCACTCTCCCAATATATCAACTTCTTGTTTATCATGCTCCCAAAAGCATTCTTCATATGATTGATGGCATAATCAGAAACTTCCCATGGCAGGGAGGAAGGCAAACAGAAAGGGAGAAATTCCATCTAGTAAATTGGGACGTGATCACCAAAGCTAAAGAGCATGGTGGCTTGGGAATCAAAAAAATGGGAAATGTAAGTAGTGCCCATTTTTAGGTGCCAAGCTCTTGTGGAACATGCTAAAGCCACCCCAAGCTCCCTGGAAGAAGATCTTGATCAGCAAATGCATAATGCCAGCATGGTAAGCAAACAAGATCAAGTTTCAAATCAAAGGAGTTTTCTTCATCCAAGCCTTTGGAGCTAGTTCACACCGATCTATGTGGGCCTACAAGGACAAAGAGTTTACAAGGTGAGAATTACTTCATGTTATTTATTGATGATTTCTCTAGAATGACTTGGGTAACATTCTTGAAAGAAAAATCAGAAGCATTTGAAAAGTTCAAGGCATTCAAGGCACTTGTAGAAAATGAAACAGGCAAAAAGATCAAGTGTCTAAGATCAGATAGAGGAGGTGAATTCACTTCAGGTGAATTTGTAGAATTCTGTGAACAACATGGAATCAAGAGACAATACTTAGCAGCAAGAACTCCACAATAGAATGGAGTAGTTGAAAGGAAAAACAAAATTGTTCGGGGTATGACCAGGGCTATGCTAAATAAGTCTAAGATTTTCGATGCTTTTTGGAAAGAGGTAATTCATACAACTGTTTATATCATCAATAGAGCTCAAGTAAGAGTAAATCACCACAAAACCCCATATGAGCTTTGGAAGGGAAGACCAACTACTGTGAAGTACTTAAAAATTTTTGGAAGCAAATGCTACATTAGACAAGAAGAGAAAATTTTGGGCAAGTTTGATTCTAGGTGTGATGAGGGTATCTTCCTTGGATATTCCACTAAAAGCAAAGCCTATAGATGCGTATATAAAAGATCACATACAATTGTTGAAAGTGCAAATGTAAGAGTTGATGAAGAAATAGATCTAAGAGAACCAGCTCAAGAGTTTGTGTATCAAGAAGGAGAAAGTTGCAAAGAAGAAGAAGGTGAAGAAACTGAAGAAGATGAGACACAAAAGGCACCACCTAAGACACCATCCGGGTATGTGCAAAAGAACCATCCAAGAGAACTGATTATTGGGAATCTAGATGAGAGACAAACAAAGAGGAAGATAACAAGAACATGTGAACATGTAAACTTTTCTTTGCTATCTAAAGTTGAGCCCAAGAATTTCAATGAAGTAATTGAAGATAAATATTAGATTAAGGCAATGGAAGAAGAGTTGGACCAAATAAAAAGAGTGAGACTTGGGAATATATTTCTTGGACATCTTCTCATATAATTTAATCTTACCTATTTTATTTTTTTAAACTGAAAATCTTAAAAATACATAAATAAATAAACTAACCTATTAAATAAATAATATTCAATAGTGCCTATCCATCCAAAAACTTTAAAAACTACTTTCGTAGATTCGACAGCTTTTTAAAAACCGGAATAAGCATTAGTTATCACACGGAAAGGTAAATAAATTACCTATTTTATTTTTTTAAACTGAAAATCTTAAAAATACATAAATATATAAATTAACCTATTAAATAAATAATATTCAATAGTACCTATCCATCCAAAAACTTTAAAAACTACTTTCGTAGATTCGACAGCTTTTTAAAAACCGGAATAAGCATTAGGTACCACACGGAAAGGTAAGCGTATAAATACTTTAGTCGGCCCTCGGAAAAAGGTAAGCGATAAATAATTTAGTCGGCCCTCGGAAAAAGGTAAGCGATAAATAATTTAGATAATCACATGATTCATTTGTTGTTGGGAAGTGGATAATCACATGCTTGAATATGTGGTTGACTCACAATTCTAAACAGGTGCATCAATTTTGTGTATTCATCTTCCGCCAGGTGCAGCACCGGCAATTAGATCAAATATATTATATTATTTAGTGTATTAATTTATAAATTTTATTTATTTATAAATTGTTATTTTATTTTTATATTATAAAAGTTTTTTTATAAATTAACTAATTTAAAATATATATAAATAAATTTTTTTGTTAGATATTTTTTTGGTTATATAGGAGAGTTGGTCACACTCATACTATTTTTTAGTTACTGGGTTCAAATCACAGAGATTGTTTCCATCAAAATCAGTTCGCTCTTATTGTGAAAGGAACCACAGTCACTCGAGATTTATACCATTATGTCTAATGTGTAGTCAAAAAATTCAGATCATATAATAGACTGCCCCTAAAGTTTGAACCTAAATATCTTCTTAATAAATACCTTAGGAAACAAATACTTACCAATCCAATAAATTTTAGAAGGTCACTTTGTTAATTGCCTGATTTGTATGCTACCCACTTAATTCAAAGCCGTGAGGACGATCAACTTTAATATTACGGTTGAATTAATATTCGGTTGACTTTTCAAGGGTAAAATAAGTACCTTTGACCTTTTTTGGACTCCAACACATATCACATGTAAGCAGCCACGTATTTTTAAAATTTTAAATTAAATAAAAACATAGATGACACCTGTTACATGTTAGTAGTCAGGTTTTTTATTTTTTATTTATAATTTTAAATTATAATAAGGTACTTAAGTTGTAAAATAAGTATAGGTAGAACAAATTTTGAATAAAAACGGATTTATCTTTTAAGAGTTATATTTTTGCTTAAAGTTGTTTAATTTAAATAATTTGTATGTTATTTTGTGTAAAATTTGAAGAGTTTGAAAAGAGTGGTCATACAAAAGAATCTAAGGAGTATTAAAGAAGACATGACTATGTAAAGACAATTATTCAAAACAAGGATAATGTTACAACAGTTTTTTCCAAAAAAAATGTCATGTTTTTCAGAGCTATATTTTTGCAAAGAGTTGTCCAATTCAAATGATTCTTAGATTATATTTTGTAAAATTTGAAGAGCTTTAAAATGAGTTGTTATGTGAAGGAATTTGAGCAGTATTAAGGGAGATACGACCTTGTGAATTCAGTTATCTAGAATAAGCAAGTTGTGGAAAACAAAATTGCATATATTTATCAGCCATGGTTCAGATGATGGGAGGAGCAATGGAGGGTTGGGCATTAGCGAGGCAAGACATTCTTATGAGAGTAGAATTTTTCAACTAAGTTTCATTTATCCCTTCATTATCTTAGAAGTTCTGCATACAAATTATTCGAAACAAGGATAATGTTACAACAGTTTTTTCCAAAAAAAATGTCACGTCTTTCAGAGCTATATTTTTGCGAAGAGTTGTCCAATTCAAATGATTCTTAGACTATATTTTGTAAAATTTGAAGAGCTTTAAAATAAGTTGTTATGTGAAGGAATCCGAGCAGTATTAAGGGAGATACGACCTTGTGAATTCAGTCATCTAGAATTAGCAAGTGGTGGAAAACAAAATTGCATATATTTATCAGCCATGGTTCAGATGATGGGAGGAGCAATGGAGGGTTGGGCATTAGCGAGGCAAGACATTCTTATGAGAGTAGAATTTTTCAACTAAGTTTCAATTATCCCTTCATTATAAAATATACTAGTAAATTTTGGTAGATATCAAGTTATAATTTCCTCATAGATCGATTTATAGCTAAATCCTTAGAATCATTCTTAGTAGTAGAGGTTAGGGAGGACCTCACAAAGCAACGATCCTCGTTGCTCAAAGATAAGGTAGTCATTGATAAATTTAATGGGTCTTAGCCAAGGGCTTCGACTATGAGAAAATGGATTGATAGGAGATGGAAATCTCTAGGAGTGAGTCTATCCTTTCTTCCCAAAGGTTTTTTCCTTGATATTTTTAATTCCAAAGAGGAAAGAGATTGAATCTTGAAAGGGGGTCCTTGGTTTATGTGAAGAGTATGACTCTTCCTTACTCACTGGTATGAAGGTTTTGCACCTGGAAATATAAATGTGTTCCTAGTACTAGTTTGGGTCAAGATGTATGGGTTGTCCATTAAATTTTGGAAAATGGATACCTTCAAGGAAAAAGGCAACACTTTGGGATAATCCCTTAAGATTTCAGAAACTACAAAAGATAGAGTCTTAACTATTTATGCTCAGATATTGGTCATGATTGATATTAGTAAACTTTTACCAAAATCAATCATTCTTAAGCATGGAGGTAAGTTGTGGACCTAAACCATGAATTATGAAAACATATCTTTTAGATACAGAAAATGCCATGAGGTGGGGCATATTGATAGATCAAGCCCTAAGAAGAGTCCAACAAAAATATATGTAGAAATCCATAAGAGAAAATTACACATGGATATAGATGAGGATGGTTTTCAACTTCTAAAAAATAGGTTTAAACATATGAAAGTAAATAAACACTGGAGACTAGTGAGTAAGGATATTGGAAGAAATACTTTTTTTGAAGGCTTTAGCCTATGAAGAAATAGCATATCAAAGCTTAGAGGACATTTTACAACATGATTAGAATATTAATAAGGAACCATTATGCTCAGTATGTTCTTAATTTAGGAACGAACATTCTTGTTGAACCTAAGGAATGCGCTTCATCATATTTTGAAGACTCTCTCAAGCGAAGTAAAGTGGTAGGTAAAACGTAGTGCTAGATGTGAATACCTCTACCATTAACAAGGAAATACTAGAAAATGAGTAAGATAAGTCAAAATATTCCTTAGCAGAGTCAGGAGAGGATGTATCTAATAAAAAGGAAAGTTGTAAGAGAATATTGAGGAATAGAATAATAAGACCTACTCTCAATACTGACAAGGCAAAAAGAAAATAATGTAACAACCCAAGTCTACTCACCTGGTTGTACCACAAGAAATAGCCAAGCAATTTACAGGGTATTTTTTTGTTAAAATATATTGTTTATTCCTAAAAGTGCTTTCTTGTTCACAACAATAATGTTGCACCCAATGAATCAATATCAAAATGTTTAATCAGTACAAACATATCATACTACTTTTGGGTTTCTTAACTACTGCAGATTGCCACCCAAGTGGACGAGATTGACCAAATCCTATAAAGGTTCCATTTTGTGGATTTTGACTTGTCTCATTTAACATCCTCTTGTTCTGGCATGAGGGTCGAACCATGGCTGGGGTTATCCTCTAGGGCCCATAACACCTAGAGAGTGGACATATACTTCCCCATCCCTTATCATACTGAACCTTCAACTAACCAGTCAACTTGTTCCAATTTGTGTATATGAGGGGGTTAGTATACATATACCCAGTGTTTAGTTGATTGTCCACTACCCAAAGTAAGCTAGAGCCATATCAATACCCTGACCTTGGACTTGATCACTCATGTCCATTATGACTCACGATCATTTATTCCATACAAAATATTATGACTGAACTAGCTAAGTCAGACAAACATGAGATTTATCACAGTAATATTTAAGTAGCAACCTAGAGGTGGCGTCCCATACCACCCCTCATTACAATTTTTGACTAAGTCACTTGTTTTGACCGATTCTATCAGACTACAGTTGCTCTCAAGTATCGTTGTGTGCATACCCGCACCTCAATGATATTGGGCGTATAATTTCAATATTTTTTCATATTACTATATAAAGAATGACCTATAATAGTTTATATGCTTTTGTATGAATCCTCAAGAATTTCTAGACAAGGTTTACCTCCTCTGCCGAGTTCAATTTATTCTAACCATCAAAGGAACTCCCTCCTAAATTGGTTTCATAATTGTTGGAATATCTCTCTTCTAAATAAAGTACTTTAAATCTCTATTAGATTAGAAGTTTAGCTGACTTCTACAAAAGCATATCCAAGGATTTAACATAAGGATTCTTAACTTATCTTGGCTTTATGCCCAACCCCTTTTTGTTCTCTTATAAGCAATAGTTTTACACTACTTGTTTTTACCTCCGACAAGTCAAAGGTTGGTTCAAGAGATATTTTTAAAAGTATATGGTAAGTAAACTAATACTTATATATACTTGTTCATTTTTCTTCAACAAACTACTGAATGTGTATTTTAATTTCAGAGTACCACATTTAGGTTTACTTAAAGAGATTATGTGATTAAATAGTTTTATTAATATCCATTTTAATAGTAAACCTCTATGGTGCCTTGGATTTCATTTTCTACAAAGAAAAGGTCTCAAATACTCAAAACTCACTTAATGTTTTCAACACTGTTAATCACATTTCCCTTGTTCATTATTAAACCCTAGATACAAAGGTGGCATTAACTTTCAGTCCGAGATTTGAAACCAAAATAAATCTTAAACTAGAATTTCAAAGTCTACGGTTTCACTAGAGGCGGTTTCACTTATACTATGCTTAAAATATAATAATTTGTTTTCATTTCCAATCAAACCATTCAACTCAAATTTAACAATTTCCAAGCCTATTGGTCACACGCCACAACATATGGATTTATGCACTAAGATTGAAACATATCTCAATAATTTCCATAAGGTTTTTTTAAGGTAGGATCTAAAACTGGCGTTTACACCCTATAACATTCGAGTAATCAGCACTATGGATTACCTAGAAATATTTACTAACACAACTTTGTAAGAGACATGCATTTGGTTTACTAGTTACAAACATAATTGAAATTATGTTTCACATTTCCAGTACCTAAAATAAATACAACTTGATCCTCACATAGCATTGATTAATATAACCATAATTACCCATATTTCACAAATACGAAGTACTCCATAATCAACTTATATATTTAAATTTATATACACATACTTAGACGTCTGTTTCAATTACAAACTTTCCAACCACGATATGTAGAAGCTCATTGTTTAATAATACAAGTTTTAAGTTGGAAATATAATTTTTCCTCACACATGAGTCAACAATATCATAATGAGAGTCTTACTTTTTGTGTAGAAATTTTGGTCCACAGTTTAATTTGATTTATTCATTGCCTTTGCTTCTGCTCTGGAAAGCGAGACTGTTGAGCCTTTTATTTGCTATGTTCTGGAAAAGCTCACTGTGTGGAACATGTTCTCAAACTCTTTCTCGCTATAACAATTCGGTGACCAAAGTTTAGATTAGCGTTCATAAAGGGATTAGATACGACTCATTAAAATATGCCTAAATGCATTACTAACATCACAACAATCTTAAAGCATCACTCTAACACAGGATGCAAAACCGACAGTAAAGTCTTTTTCTAACTTCCATCATTCCACATACAGTCATTTTTCCCAAAGAAGTTGTAAATCTAGACGCCATCTTTCCAATCCTCCACAAAATGAGTTTAACCATGAGGAATCAGATATGGCTTTTAAATATAGGTTGCACAACTGATCTTTACTTTTTTTTTAAAAGAACACATGTAGTAATCAAAGTCAAAGAAATCATCCCCACAAAACTAAATGAGTTCAATAGCACATACAAGCATTAAGTAACTAAGTCTCAATTTTTCAGTTTTCCCATATTACTAAGTCTCAATTTTTTCTCTAGATGTATCCCTCTCCTCGGATATAGTAATCTTTTAGCATATACACAGTTGAGAATTCTTAAAAATCAACTTACTCAATATACAACGCGATTACTAGCTTCAACTTAGCAAAGTGTCTAAATAAAGATGATATTCAGATAGAATCACATTTCAACACATTAACTGGAATTTATTAACCAATATCAAGCATTCATAATTTGTTATTCATCAACTCACACGTCATTTAAATATACAATCCTATTAACACATCCAATAATTGTATTGCAAAATTTTTAGTAAGCACACCTGTAACAAATTCGCAAAGCCAAACTCCAATCCCAATTTTCTATCAACTAGCTATGAGTTCTTCCCCAAAACAAGAAAATTCAACTTCGTCCATCCTCTCACACATGTACCATCGTACCATCTTTCATGCAGAATGCTCTCTAAACAATGCCATCTTATTTTATGTAACCACCACACTTACCTCCATTCGCCAGATCATGAAGTAGTTTCAAAAGCAATAATTACCATCATTATCTATTCTACAAATTATTCCGCCACCACTTCTCCCCATGATTTGTTAGATCATGGATGGTGGAAGTTTTGCTTTCTCTTTTTTGAAATTGCTATCAAATTCATATTAGCCAAAATCTTAAGGGAGCAAATACAATATAAAGGCAGACCATGGTCTTGGTGTCTACATCCAGGCCTGAACACCTAACAACATGGAAAGCACAATAGACTTCCCTCTAGTAAGGATAAAGAAAACACAGGTGCATTCACAGGGCCACACAGGGCATCTAACACCAAAAATAAGCACATCGAAAACCACACACAGACCCCACTACTGTAATACAATATGAGGCCATGAAGGACCAACACAAAGGAGAACTGAGAAATATTATGACACTCAGGACACCCGACTATAAGCATTGGAAGTGAACAACCATACAAATGATCCCCTAGTGATCCATGTTAAAAACTAAGATATCCCCAGTGGTTTTTATAGGGATGAAAAAGCATGTCATCACCAAGACTCTAAAAATATGTGCTAACATAAAACTGAATGACTAGAGACTGTTGGGTTACTCCCTCTAATGGATATCTTACACACTATCTGCTGAGAAGAGACTACTACACTACCAAAACAAAAAATGCAAGGGAGCAACCATGCTGGGAAAACATCTGCTTAAGGAGATAAATCTAAGTGAGCTTACTCCACCTCATGTTGTGATGGGAGCCTAATATGAGGACTGAAATGAGTGTTGTTGGCTTCTAATTCCACTTGATCCAAATGCTTCATCAAGTGTGTTTGATTAAACATCACCGAACTATGTTGCTTAGTTAATTCACTTGCTATATTTTGTAATCTATAAATACCATATGATCTATGAGCTAGGGTCTCACAGAAACCCCTCTTTAGAGCTATGATTTATTCTTGTAGTGCTTTCCCCTTACGAGTGCAACTTGTTGACTTAGCTTGCAATTTGCATTTTACAGTAGCAAAGATGTTAGCTACTGATAGATTAGGGATATCTTCTTGAGCAGTTTCAAAAATAGATTTGTATCGAGTCTTCCATATATGAAATATGATAGTTGCCCTAGTAATGGAGAGAAGAAATTTTTGATTGAGCATCAAATTGATCCCTAATAAGTCTTGATCCTTTGCAATAGGAAGTGGTAAGGGATAAAGCAATTGATGCGCTTCACACCAAATATAGTGGGCACGAGCACAGTTCCAAAATAGATGTACTATCTCTTCCAAACCATAAAAATGGCAATCACCTTGCTCTTGGCCCATCTGTTTCAACCTGCTTCGAGTAGGTAGACCTTGAAGGACTACATTCCAAAGAAAAATTTGGAAATTTCCTTGAATTTCTTTCCCAAGTGGCCCAACTGAGCTCTAAGTTCCATTTTTTATTGAACATATCTACAAATTGTTGACAGCTCATAGGAAGTAGGGCTTGGTACCAAAACTTAAGGATTGGTTGCTTAAAGTTATGACTGTCAAACCATTTCTAATGAGACCAACAGGGACTAGCTTTTAGTGGAGAAGATAGAGGCTGGGGCACCTAGGAGGTGATGGAAAGGATCCGCATAATCACTGCTTTATCAATAGGATAGAGGCCAAATTATTTCTGGATTTGCTTCCAATTTTTCCACGATGATTGAAAAAATCCAAAATATCACCCACTAGAATTAATCCCCTTTTGAAGAGTTGCCTAGCAGGAAACCAAGGGTTCATGCCAAGAGGTTGAGCATCAAGGGTGAGGAGGGGTGACCACCATAAGTTGTGCTAGAGGAAATCTATGGGGCCTTGCTCTGGAGGTGTCTGCCATAAAATAAATTGATGCACTTGTTTCTAGGCTTTCCAAATATCTTTGAGAATATTACAACCTTCTATAGAGAAATAAGGGGCTTGTAAAAGAACGTTAGTGTATGACATATTTGCCCAAATTTTACCATCCACCCGGGGGTTTTTCAAATGCTCCCTCACCAACACCTTCCATGGCTCATTCCCTATGATCACCCTTTACATCCATTTAGTCGTGAGTGCATAACCTTGTGATTGAAGGTTGGGTATTCCTAGCCCACCGCATGAAACTGATTTGCAATAATTGGTCTAGGAGACCATTGGGAGGCCTCGTTTGGCTAGGTTTTCTACCCAAAAAAACTTCCAAAGTATATTGTTCATCTTATCATACCCAACCTTGCTAGGAGTCAAAATAGAAGAGAAGTAAACATGGAAGCGGGATAAATTTTTTCAGTAATATGTATTTTAGCTGCTTGAGACATTTACAGAGATTTCTAGTATTTCAATTTTTTGGCAAATTTGTCCATACACCAATACCACATAGATTTGGATGAAAGGTCAACACCAAAAGGAAAGTCCAAATACTTAGAGATTTATCCTCTTTGCATCCACTTCCATGCTGTAGGTATCCAATATGGCTTATCACCAAATCTAAATAAAATTACATAATTATTAGATTCTTTCACCAGAGGCCCTAGAGAAGGTGTGAACTGTCTCAAGGATGTTCACAAGATTTTGTTGATATGCCAAAGGAAAAAACATAGAATCATCTGCAAAGTGAGAGTTGATAAGTTGGGAGCCATCCGAAAGGGGGATACCTCTTATCCTCCCCTCTTTAATTGTAGATTCCAATAGATAACCAAGGGCATCAGTTGTAATTACAAATAGATAGGGGGCAATGGACAACCTTGCCTAACTGATCTTTCCATAGGAATGTTGTTAGATAATTTTGTATTAATAACCACTCTTACAGAAGCATTTGAAAATAGGGAAGTTACCATATCGATGAATCTATTGCCAAAACCAAGCCAGTGGAGCATGCTTAAGATGAAGGGCCACTCTAGTCGATCATAAGCTTTATCAAAGTCAAGCTTAAGGTAAAGTCCCTTGAGCCCCTGTGCTCGAGCCCACTCCATCCCTTCCCAAGTTGTAAGAAGATTATCCAAAATGTAGCGACCTTTAATGAATCTTGTTTGCTTTGGACGAACAGTTTTTGTAGAGATTGGGAGGAGTCTTCTGGCTAGAGCCTTGGCCAAAATTTTATAATAGGAATTGAGTAAAGTAATGGGATATAAATCAACAAGCAAATATGGCTTATGTTTTTTGGGAATGAGTCTGATCAATCCTTGATTAGTGGCTTCCCAAGGCCTCCAACAGTAATAACCTCCTCACACATATGTAGAAAATCAGCTCTTATAGTCTGCCATATGGTCTTAAAAAATTTACTTGGAAGCCCATCAATGTCGGGGTATTTCATTTGCTAAAGAGAGGAGGGCATAATGAAGTTCATCCTATGAAAGAGGTTTGTCCAGCAATGCTCTATCTTCTTCAGTACTTTGGGAGATATGCATTATTTGCAACATTCTCTAAAAAACTCAACTTCTATGTTGGGCCCTTCACTTTTGAAAAGGGTTGCAAAATGCTCTTGGATGAAGTATGGGAGGTCCTCCAACGGAATTTGTAGGTCAGATATAGGTTTTTTAATAACCTCTATCCTCTCTAATCTATTCTTCTTCTTAATGGTATTAAAGAAAAATTTAGAATTTTTATCACCCTCACGAATCCACTAAAGACATGCCCTGATTTGAGCTATGTGGGATTTATAAGCTTAGAGTTGCCTTAACTCTAACTGTTTTTCACCCAACTACTTTTGCAAAGGGATGCTACTAATATTATGGCTAAGGTGGTGGCTGAGTTGGTCAACTTCCTGCTCCAATTCTTTCTCTTTTTTCCTGCAAAGAGAGGCTAGGATTTTTCCAAAACCTCGAAGGTAATCCATTGTTCTTTTGATGGCTTCCTCCCACCACATAATCCACCCTCTCTCTCGTGAGGACCTTGGCAAGATATTACACACTTTATTGATTCCATTAACACAATATTTGCGCTTGATCAAGGAAGTGTTTAACTTGAAAGTTAAATTATTTTTGGGTTTCCTTATGGGGGCACACCCAATACTCAAGGTAATGGGGAGATGATATGAAGTTGCCATTGAATAGATTGGATGAGACAAATAGTATTGGAGTATATAAATATTTTCTTCTACATAGAAGCGGTCCAATATTACCATTCTAAGAGCATCCCCACATCGTGCATTGATCTAAGTAAACCAAGCCCCATGATTTTCAGCACTCTTGTTCCAATTGGAATCTAAATATTCCAGGCCCTTCTAAACCTAGACCATGATCTAGACTCTTCTGGCTATTTGAGTGGAGTGCCACCCTCCAATATGTCTCCCTCCCACTTGACCATATTGAAGTATCGTCCTATTATACAATTTGATTTAGGAAAATTGAAGCACATCCAATCCCATAGGGCTTCCCTTCCAACTGCATCATTGGGTGCATAAATAACTATAATACCCAATTTCCTGCCACCAAATATTATTGTACACCACACTACTCTATGCATTGGATCCTCTCCTAATGATAAAATGGAGTCTCACAACTCCTAAGAAAGGCATAGGATAGCCCCCCTCCCTTCATCATAAATTGTACACAAGGCTCCCCCAACCCCCCATAAGGTCTTAAGGGTTTTTTTAAGTCTGAAACCTAAGATTTTGACTTCTTGCAATAATAAAATCTATGAGCAAACTCTCTTGATGACTATCTAGATAGCAAAATGCCGCTCTCACAGCCTGATGACATGCACATTATAAGACACGATTCTTGTAGACATCAATCTGACATATTGTCAACTAAAGCACCATAGGCATTTTGGGTGGGTACAGATTGTTAGAATTAAAGTGCACTATGCCTCTGTTTTGACACTTGTCAATTTATATTGACACTTGTCATTTATCATATAGGCCTTCTGCCTATATATGTAACACATTTTGTATCAATAAAAATCTCATATTATTCATTCCATTGTAAGTCCCAACATTTGGTATTAGAGCTCCAACTCGAGCTTGTGAGATTGATGGGGGATTTCCCTCATGGAAATCCCCCCTCCTTCCTTATTTTTTTCCTCTCCATTATTCTTAATTTTTTTACCGAGGGAGTATGCTCTCCATTTTTTTATGGATCAGAAACCAGATGGTTAAAAATTTCAGTTTGAGAGGTCATTTTTTTTATTTTTGTTTTTCAGGTAAAACACGTTCTTCCTCGTGGATCCGTTTGCTGGTTGATCTCGCTGAGCTCGTTGCACAAAGCTCGATGAATTGTTTTTCTAGCGAATTCATTTTCCTGGTTGTTGAAGAAGGTGGCCCCTATAAGGATGGCGAGGTTGTTCGGGCGGTATTCTTCGACGCCTGTGACTGGAGATGATCATTCCTTCATTTATTATGGCATAGCCAAAGTACTGTCGAAGTTTACCGTTGGCATGATTGATCGAAGTCAAAGAATTTTTGTCGAGATCTTCTCAATTTTACACGAGGATCGTTAATGGAGTTGAAGTGGAGACAAAAAGCAATCGTCCGTAATATTTTTTTGACTACCCTTGGTACTATGTAGTCTACCCCAGACGGCGAAGCGAGTGTGACACTACTGCGTCTAGAAGCTATGTCGTTGCATCTGAGTTTGCCTTAGATCTTTTTTATGGTGGTGTATGAGACCATGTGTGTGCCCTTCTGTCTTTGTCCCGTTGTGTGCAGATCCACTTTATAGCTTTTTCTATAGCTTGTCACCATCATAAACACTTGAGAGCACGAGAGGGTTTCAGAGAATATATTAGCTTTAGCTTCAGTTGCATGTTATGGAAGAGTAGATTTGAAGTCGGAGAGCTCAAGGGGAGAGAAGCTAAGTTGGAAATGGAGAAATGGGTGGTGACTCTACTGTTTTTGAGCTGCTGCTTCACGATTGCATTGGCGGCCATTAACAACGACGGAGAAACCAAAACGTATATTGTTCATGTGGTGAAATCTCAATGCTGGGGCCTCTCTTCAATACGGTGGTCTGATGTCTCGACCGTAACAAAAATTTTGTGCCGGAGCGGTTTTCGAAATGTCTTGCTACTGGGTGGAGATCTTGTAAAGTCGTTGATTTTGCGATAACAAATGGTTGCTGCTGCTGGACAGGTCTCACTATGAAGATTCTGCATATATTGATATTGATATCCAATGCATGGATTTCTTGGGAAACATCAGGCTACAGATATATAATGTTAACAACAAAGGGCAATTTATGCAGAGACTAACAATCATTATTTATGTGATTGGATCAGCCTGTTTGTAGTAAGCCCATAAACAAGCTGTTCATTGCTCTTATTGAATCAATGAGGATATTCATACAAAAATTTAAGCAAGGGATGCAGAAAGAAAACACTGATTATGTTACATTAGGTTACTCACCTGGGCCTGTTGAAGGCCATTAATATGTTGGCAATCGGTGCTATAGGCACTTAAAAATTGTAGGTTGTTCATTCACTCCAGATATGCTTGCTTATCATGATATCCCCATGAGTTGGAAGCACTGGGCAGCGCTAGAACAACAAGGAAGTGAGCGAACTCCAATCATGGAGATTAACGCCAGGAGGGCAGGGGGGCTCGCTGTCAAAGTTCAAAAGTTTCAAGTTTATGCCAGAAAAGGATTTTTTTCTCTGCCAGGAAGATTATGCCATGATGACGCTGTGTAACGAACGTGGCCACATGACCCTTTAGCTCGAGATAGAAGTTTTTATAACACGATGGTCGATAATTTTTTTTTTGTGTATATGGAAACGAACGTCGAAGACTCCAAAGATATAAGTTTTGTGTATTGCTGGCAGAATAGAAGACATTCTCGCTATGTGAAGATGACGTTTGCGTGTAGAGCTTCTTCATTAGAAGGTCGCCATCGACACAGATTCCCATAGAGGTTAACAGCCACAGATCCAGTGTTGATCAGGGAGAAACAAAAGATTTTTTTGGCTTGGCGAGACACTTTTTGATCGCGCGAATGAATTCATGGAGTGGACAATCTTGCTGGGGATACAGGAAAACACCCGAAATGCCACGTCAGAGGAGTAGGACGCATCGGTGACAGCGACAACGACGCAGGCACAGGCGTTGTCGGTGATTATCTTCTTCCACGATGGCTTTGCACACTCATCAGCCAACAGTGCTATTTACGACGCCCTTTGTCGACGATTCTCTAGCCACTGCAGAGTGATCATGGTCTCCGTCAACTATCGGTGAGCACTAGAGCACAGAGTTAAGATCGCGACCATCAATTTAATCAACAGTGTGCAGTATGTCTGATGATTTGAGATGTGGTGCCAACGATTTGTTACAAGCGACGAAGCAGACGAGGAGTGGCAGCAGTAGCGTAAAATGAGCAATGCGAACGGAGTTGCAGTCGTGAAGGTCAATTCAAAAGACCCAGTCTTCTCTTCTGAATGAATGGACATGCAGATAATATTTCGTTGGAATGGGGTCCATGCACCACGTGGCGGTACTACCAAAAATCTCGTAAAGCATATTGGATCTGTTCGCATTGAAACAGTGGTGGGCCCATGGATTGGTTTCGGCCAGTTGATTTTTTATTTCACAATGCGAAAATTTTCTCTCCAACGGCTTCCTGAGGTGTTTGGCTGCACTAAATCATCAAGAATGCTAAAGGGGGTGGTGGCCCAGAACCAATAATGCTTTATTATTTTAAAATATGACAAAATGGGAAGCATTTTATTAAGTATGAGCACCTTTTGTTTTATGGCCGACAAATCTTTTTTTGTATCAAGTGGGAGGGAACCACTTCTGGGGGTTATTATTTAATGTATGGTCATAGGGGATGGCAAATTTATTGTGAAAAAATTGTCAAACTATAGAGGCATTTAATCATTTTTTAATTTACCATATGGGCAGTTGAAGAGAAACTCCCACTCCCCTGCGAGGGAAAATTGTGATGATATTTTTTTCCACCAGACAGCGATGTCGCCATTGTGCGATGTTTTATTTTTCTACCCTAGAGAGGCATGTTGTTTTTCATATGATGAAGGCCCTTTGATGGTGGAATATAGGGGTATTTATAGTCATCAAAAATATTTTTCCATGACGAACACATTGGTGGTGTCCATTTGTAATTCTGAGACTATTTTTTAGAGTTTTTAAGCCTCAAAGTTTTTCTACCTTAGAGTGCACTCTCGGTTGAACCCGACACTCCCAAGGCACTTGTAAGTGAACCTAGTATCTAGTATTATCCTCTTTCTACTTGGCGGATGCAGCGGTTGGTTACCCATGCATTCCAATAAGATGAGGTGACTACCATAAGGACACTTATTCTAGGGACTACAAACATAGACACCCTAGACTCTATCCGACGTTTTTTCGGATCTACTTCTGAAGACTACAGATGAAGACACTTTAGAATATTATCTTCTCTTCTTTCTTCTCCTCCATATTTGGCTTCTATGGCTCATTTTATTGTATTTCATGGCTCATTTTTTCTTATGTATTAAGGTGCATTTTCGGCAAATATCGACACCTTCTAGATTGAGTTCACCATGAGGAGGGATTTGATATTCATGGTGAATCTAGTCAGTGACCTATGAGAGGCAACATCCTCTGAGGATGACCTGCAGAGGCAATAGACCCAGAAGTGGCTGACCCTGAGGCACCCATGATGACCTTGAGGCACTTAGACGGCTAACCCAGTGGCAACAAACCCATAGATGTGGATGACCTTGAGGCAACATACCGATATGTATACACAGTGAATCTAGCATTATTCATAGTTGGAGAGCCAAGCACAAGGAGCACAAGCCTAGACCAAATCAACAATAAAAGAGAATGATAGGTTGCTTTTAGAGAAGTCAACATTAAGGGGGAATGTTACCTAATGTTGACTTTTTTTTTTCTTTAGTTAGGATAGTGCACTTTAAGGGGGAATGTTATAATTAAAGTGCACTATGCCTCTGTTTTGACACTTGTCAATTTATATTGACACTTGTCATTTATCATATAGGCCTCCTGCCTATATATGTAACACATTTTATATCAATAAAAATCTCATATTGTTCATTCCATTTTAAGTCCCAACACAGATTGCATATAATCATGCAGAGTACATGTTCCCTAAGATTGACATGTGGATAATGAGGTATTTTTTGGAGTAAGAGTTGGTGGGATTATGGATCCATTCCTTACCTCCTAGGTGTTGGTCTTTGGGGACACCTATAGAAGGAGGGGGGAGGCATCCCATGATGAGTTGCACCTATGTTTCTTGTTATGTTGGGTTACCCAACCCTCCTCGATTGTTTCATGAGGAGTTTACTCCATAGGAGCCTCAAAAGTTGGAGGGTCCTAAAGGGAGATATGGGTAATTACCAAGTTAGAATCTTGGGGCATTGAATGAGCAGGGAAAGAGGTCACATCAGGAGAACTAGAAGGTTGTAAAGTTGAACATGAGGTATTGTTTTTCTTGCATGTTGAGTAGCAGTAGTAAGAGTACTAGTAGGATGGTTTTATTGTTTGGGAGGTCTCACTGGACAAATTTTAATCATATGGTCTTGCTATCTATAGTAGAAACATGAGTTTGACAAGTTGATATAATTAATCCATTTTTCAAATTGGATACTAGGGGCTCTAAATAATATCTTACTTGGGAGGTCCCTGGAGACATTAGTCTCAACTAAGATGCACAGGTGGAAGTGCATGAAGTGTGACGACTTATATGGGAGAAATAATGGCCTTCCAAACCTAGCAATAATTTGAGGTAAATACTTTGTGCATGCCAGGTTTAAGAAAGGGAGTTCAATCCAAAGGGGGTATTTCATGTTTGACACATTCTTAGGGTCAAATTGGAATGCCCAATGTTGAAGAAAGACCAGTTGACCAAAAATCATCCAAGTGTTGAGTCTTAGGGCTTTTAAGCAAGAGTCTTTGGAGGTGAAAGTGATAGAAACAAAGGATTGACCAAGGCGATGATGAGAGGCAATCATCCAACCTTTGGATTCCCAGACTTTGACAAATCATTGATTGAGCTCTTCATCAAGGTGATTCTTCTGGAAAAAAATAGAACAACAGTTTGCTCTTCTAATTCTTTTATTTCTTCAACAAAATCATATTGCAATTCAAACTCAAAGGTACTTGACTCTTTTGCTTATTGATTTGCTTATTCAGAGCTTTGATTTCCTCCTACATGTCTAATTTCAAGGGTTACCTCTTTTAGTACATGTTGATCACCACCTCCTTATTCAGATCCTCTAGGTCCATGGGCTAAGGGTGTGAGGTCAACATTATTCTGTCTTATGTTGGAATGAAGGTCCTCCAATTGAGTTGTTGGGGATGCTTGAGAACTGCTACCATTGAAAGTCAGGTTGTTGAGCAACGCATGGGCATAAGAGGAGCTAGCATTGGCTCCCCCCTGCAACTTGGCACCCAATATGGTGGGGGAGCTTGAATGGAAGCATGAGTTACTGCCTTTGGAAATCTCACTTCTATCATGTTCCTCTCTTGGAGTTACATTGTTTTGCATATCACGATAGTGGTATGGCTCAAATTTGACAGAAAATCCATGAGCAGGGCCAAAGACTCCCTCGAAACCCAAATTATCATCCTCCCATTCTATTTGTTGGGTTTATTTCTTCCTAAACTTAAATAGGGGGTCTTCTAGCATGTTGATGAATGTAGAGCTCCTCATCCTATGACTTGCCCTCTCTATGGGGATGAGAGATATAACTATAAATCGATGGTCCGAGCTCATTCTCTTTCTTGTTGAGTGAAACTGTGTGAATCCCACCATACCTGGCATGCGATGCACCTTCCAGAGAAAAGGAGCTTGAGTCAACTGCTATCTCAAACTATTTGGCATGAAATGACAATGTTGCAGTCTATGTCCTAGGTAAATGGTCACCTGCAGCACCCAACGATGAATTTTCATCATTTGACAAAGTTATTAGAGAGACGTTTGCATCAATATCCACGTTGCACCCCTTGGAGAGCCCTCTTTATGCAGAAAAACCCCTAGCTTTTGAAAAAACTCTCGAATCCCATTATTTCTTCATGAATATTTTTCTTAAATTAAAAATCCTCTTTTTCACATTATATAAAACATGCTTATGTTATACACATACAATATATATAGTATTAACAACAATAATATATGCATGTTCCTTTTTATTGTATTCATGTTTATAAATTTTTCTTTTTTTTACAAATTTAATAACAGCATACAAACAATCACTATTTTCCAATTATGTGGTAAATTTGCCATCTAAAATTCATGAATACATCACCTTTCGTCAAACAACAACAAAAGCGAAGCAAACACAAATACACCCCAAACAAGTCATTCATTCAGTTCTACATGAAATGCAAATGTGTGGGATTTCATGTACCCATGAGCTGAATCATCACTTCCCTCTTACCTTTTTATGTCGATCAACTTTATTCGTCGAAAGCACATACCTGGTCTTGCATACACAGTGACTATCAACAGTACCACATTCTATAGGAAAATTTTAAATCATCAATTTACTTGTCAAAAAAGATTGTGTGAGGAGGGTCGTTACATCCTCTCCCATTAGAATTAAACACGGTCCTTGTGTTTCATGGTATGGTCAAACAAATCATATACATGCAAATATAGCCTTTGACATAGGCCATGTCAATCATGTCAATTCATAAATCAAACTATCATAAATCATCATTAATTCATAAATCATTCAAGCTTGGACATTCAACTAAACCACATAATATTTCATATTTCATTCAACCAAATGTCCATGCATAATACAAAACATACATTATCACATCCCAAAGCTACTCTACTCAGTAACCCCAAACATGTACAAAGCTACTCTACTCAATGTCTAGTCACATATCCATATATACATCATCAAACCATATAAAATGTTTTAATTTGTTCAAATTTACTCAAACATATAAGGAAACTGATGTTGCATGTCTATCACATTCTCGCACGTGGTGTTTCTATCTGAGTAGAGGTCCCATTGGACCCAACATTGCTCTATGTTTCTCTTTCTCAGGTTCTTGGCCCCAAAACCATGTATACGAATATAACAAACTTCAATTTTTAATGGATCGATCATCTATAAATTGGAAACATCCAAAACATGAGTGGGATAAAAAATGTACTTCCAAAAGAGGGACACATGGAAGACATTATGGATTTTGGATAAGCTTGGTGACAAAACAAGTTTGTATGCAACAGGGCTTACTTACCCATAATCTCAAATGGACCCACATATCTTAGGTCAAGTTTGGAATATTTTATAGAACTCTTAGTTGGTTTCACCCTTAATAATACTCTTTCTCCCACAAAATATTCCCTTGGCATTCTTTTGAGGTTTGCATAACTCTTCTAGCGATCTACGACCTCCTTCAGCTTCTGTTGAATTCTTTTCAATTGATATTCCATTTCTTTTATAATTTTTGGTCTTGATCACTACCTGATCCTATGTATTATTCCATGACGAGGGATTCCTGCATCACCTTCCATATAGAGCTTCAAAAAGGTGCCATACCTAGTGATGCATGATAGATGTTATTGTATGCAAACTCAACCAGGTATAAATACTCTTCCCATTTTGTATGTTGATCCATACAATAAATTCTCAGGATATCCTCCAATAGCTTATTCACCCTCTCATTCTATTTATCTATATCAAGGTGATAGGTGGAATGTTCCTAAAGCTTCATGCAGAGCTTGCCAAAATTTAGAGGTAAAGCGAGAATCTCTATCAGATATTATGACTTCTAGAAATTTGTGTAGTCTCACCACTTCCTTGGTGGACTTGCTCGCTATAGCAGGTATATCATCTTGCATATTACCAGGTATAAAAGTGCAACCTTGGTTAACTTGTCCACAACCACCAGGATTACATCATGCCTAAACCTTGTTTTAGGTAAGCCCACTATAAAGTCCATTGAAACCACCTACCACTTTTGTGTAGGTACATCGTGCAGATAAAATCTACCTATCAGATGCAAATGTTCTGCTTTCATTTTTTGGAACTTCAAGCACCTGGCCACATAATTAGTGATGTCCCTTTTCATATCTGGCCAATAGTAGGCCTTTCTCAAGCTCTCACACATCTTTGCCCCTCCAAGATGCACCTAATAAGGAGTATTGTGTGCCTCTTTGAGGATTATTTCTCTCAATCCACCCATTTTTGAAACAACCAATATGTTCTTATAACACAATAATTTATCTCTATATACAAAACCTGTAACTTCCTGTTGTAGATCTTTAATCAAATCTAACAAATAATAATGATATTTGTCATTGCTACAATGCACCCTTTTCTACTTAAAGCATCAACGATCTTATTCTCTTTACCCTTAATATACTCAATGCCAAAATCATACTTAGCTAGAAACTCCATCCAACATCGTTGCCTGGAATTCAACAGGGGTTGAGTAAATATATATCTTAAACTTTGGCGATCCGTCTTTAGTTCAAACGATTTTCCCAACAAATAGTGACTCCAAATCTTAAAGGCGTGTACAATAGCTACCAACTCCAAGTCATGAGTGGCATAATTTACCTCATGCCTCTTGAGTTTTCTTGATTTGAAGGCAATAAATATATCATACTGGGTCAAAACCCCTCCTAATACTTCAATTGATGCATCAATACATACTATAAACTTCTTATTAGGTTCAAGGAATTGCATAATTGGTGCGGTTGTCAACTTTTCTTCCAAAATTCAGAAGACCTCTTCACACTACTCTATCCATTTAAGGACCTTACCTTTCCTTTGAAGGTTTGTAATAGATTGGACAATTCTCAAGAATCCTTTGACAATTCACCTATAGTAGCTTGCAATCCCCATACAACTTTGCACCTCAGTCATGTTGGTAGGTGCAGGCCAGTCAGTAATTGCTTCTATTTTCTTGGGATCGATTGCAATCCCTTTAGTAGAGACAACATATTCCAAATATTGTACTTGTGGAGTTTATAATTCACTGTTTGATAGCTTTTCATATAACTGATTCTTTCTAAGAATATCAAGTATAGTTCTCATATGTTGATCATGTTCCTCCTTGTTCTTGGAATAGATCAATATGTCGTTAAGGAACACGAGCACAAACCGGTCCAATTGCTCTCTAAAAATGCTATTCACGAGATTCATGAATGTGGTTGGGACGTTAGTTAGTCCAAAAGGTAGGACTGTAAAATCAAAATATCCATACCTTGTTCTAAAAGTTGCTTTAGAAGTGTCTTCTTCTCTGATCCTTAATTGATGGTAACTAGATCTTAGGTCAATCTTCAAGAAGATGGTTGCTCATTTATTTTTATTTTATTTGTGGAAAACATCCCAAAAGGGATGCCACTTTCGGGTAAGACCCAAGGAGGCAGGGGTATAGATGGTTGCTCCTTTCAACTGATCAAAGAGATCATCAATTATAGGTAATGAGTACCTATTTTTGATAGTAACCTTATTCAACATCTAGTAATCTATGCACATCCTCAAGGTACCATATTTCTTCTTAACAAACATGATAGGAGCTCCCATGGCAACACACTGGACTTAATTAGTCCTTTCTCCAACAAATCCTAAATTTGCATCTTGAGATCTTGTAGCTCAATAGGATTCATCCTATACGGTGCCCTTGCAATGAACACAACTCCAGGTAACAATTCAATAGAAAAATTAAACTCTCTTTGAGGAGGTAACCCTAGAAGGTCCTTCAAAAATACATCCTTGAATTCTCCCAAAATAGGATGCTTTTGGAAGAGGTCAGATTCCACTTCAGTCTCTTCTTTCTTATTTATTTTAACAACAAAAATTATTTCCCTCATCCTAATGACTTTCTTGAGCTACATTGCATACAATAAATATGGCTTAATTTCATCACGGTCACAATGAATTATGATCCTTTGATTAAACTCATCCATAAACGCCACCCATATTTCCTCAAAATTCAGAAGAGCCTTATGGAATTTTAACCAATCAACACCAAAATGATATCAAAGGCATGTAAAGGAGCCACATAGAAATGCCAATTAGTTTTTCCATCCTAGGGTACCCCTTGCCATCCTTCCTAAACCTATTGGCTTGGAAATTATTTTTTTTTGTTTTCTTGTCTATTCTAATCTCCTCCTTTGGACTTCTTACTTTGTTCTTTGTCCCATTTCACAAACCCAATGCTCTTCCATTTCCTGAGCTTATATTTATCTCTCCCAAATTGCTTTTGGTAATTAAAGTATGCCTTTCTGGTCTCTTGGTTTGCTTCCTCCTTTCGAGCTAAATCAAAAGCAATAGGAATATCTTCAGGGTTATGCATATTCACCATTGTCTTGGTCCTAGGATGTAGTCCTGAAATGAATTTTTGGACTTCCATCTCTTTATTGCTCTCATACGGGGTTGTGTATTTTAGTAATCGAACATATTTTTGATGATAATCCTGAACTGTCATGGATTATTTCTCTAGGTTTATGAATTCTTCAAAAGTTTCCACATAATACTACTTACTTAGAAATATGTTTCTAAATTCTTTATCAAAAACTTCCCATTTGACATCTGCAACTTCAACACCCAGTCCTCTCTTAAAGATTTTCCACCAATATAGGGTAACTTTGACCATGTTTAGGACTACTAAGATAGTTTTAGATTCTAATGACAAAACCACCAAGGAAAAGTATGACTCTAATTCATTCAGCCACTTATCGGTTGCATCACCATCACCTTTTCCATTAAGTTTGGAAATAGGTCTTTAGTCAAATCCACACACACTCTGGCCCTACCAGAGCTAGATCCTACAGGCTCACTAAGCGCTTCCTCTGTCCTGCCTATAGTTTCCCTATCCCTGGTTAAGTCCTCTATAACCTTTCGTTGTTGGACTATCAACTCTTGTTATTGGGCCATACGAGTTTTTTTTTTGGGCCATCTCTTTTCTTTATTGATCTATGTGAGTTTGTAATAGTTGCAATACATGTGCTAAGTTTCCTTCTTCCATACTAGGTTCATTCACTTGCTTCATTCCTCTTTCTCTTTGAGGATATTCTCTTCTATTCCTTATTTGTGGTCCTCTTGGATTTCGTCTTATGATTGCTTCCTCTTGTCCACCTCTCGTGGGATCCTTGGAAGTTCTACCTTGCAACATATGTACCATAAGACTTGTAGGGAAAAGGAGTAAGTTAATTTTTTTGCTTTAAATTTGTTCAACAAAATATTTTCAATCAAAGTCCTACAACTTTAATATCTCTTCTACTTTGATACCATATATAACAACCCAAGTCTACTCACCTGGTTGTACCACAAGAAATAGCCAACCAATTTTATAGTTTTTTGGTTGTTGTTAAAATATATTGTTTATTCCTAAAAGTGCTTTCATATTCATAATAATTATGTTACACCCAATGAATCAATATCAAAATATTTAATCAGTATAGACATATCATACCACTTTCAAGATTCTTGACTACTACATATAGCCACCCAAGTGGACGAGATTGTCCAAATCCCGTAAAGGTACCATTTTATGGATTTTGAATTGTCTCATTTAACATCCCCTTGCTCTGGCATGAGGTTCGAACCATGGTTGGGGTTATCCTGTAAGGCCCATAATACCTAGAGGGTGGATGCATACTTTCCCATCCTTTATCATATTGAACCTTCGACTAACTGGTTGACTTGTTCTAATATGTGTATGTAAGGGGGTTAGCATACATATACCCAGTGTCTAGTTGATTTCCCACTACCTGGAGTCAACTAGAGCTATATCAATACCATGACCTTGGACTTGATCACTCATATCCATTATGACTCATGATAGTTTGTCCCATACCAAACGTCATGGCTGAACTAGCTAAGTCAAATGAACATGGAACTTATCATAGTACTATCTAAGCAACAACCTAGAGGTGGCATCCCATACCATCCCTCGTTACAAGTTCTAACCAAGTTACTTGTTCTGACTGATTCTATCAGACTACGGTTGCTCTCAAGTCTCGTTGTGTGCATACCCACACCTCAATGACATTGGGTGTATATTGTCAATCCTTTTTTATATTGCTACATAAAGGATGAGTTATAATATTTTAGATGCTTTTGTATGAATCCTTAAGAATATCTAGACAAGGTTTACCTATAATACCTTTGTCGAGTTCTATTTATTCTAACCATCAAAGGAACTCCCTACTAAATTGATTTCATAATTGTTGGAATATCTTTATCTTCTAAATAAAGTACTTTAAAACTCTACTGGATTAGAAGTTTAGCTGAATTCTACAAAAGCATATCCAAGAATTTAACATAAGGATTCTTCACTTATCTTGGCTCAATGTCCAACCCCTTTTTATTCTCTTATAAGCAATAGTTGTTTACTACTTGTTTTATCTTTGACAAGTCAAAGGCTGGTTCAAGAGATCTTTTTAAAATTATATGGTAAGTAAACTTTTACTTATATACTTGTTCATTTTTCTTCAGCAAGCTACTGAATATTTTAATGTATATTCTAATTTTAGAGTACCACATTTAGGTTTGCTCCAAGAGATTATGTCTTATGTGATTAAATAATTTTATTAATATCCATTTTAATAGTAAACCTCTATGGTGCCTCAGGTTTCATTTTCTACAAAGTAAAGTTCTCAAATACTCGGAATTCACTTAATATTTTCAACATTGTTGATCATATTTTTGTTATTCATTATTAAACCCTAGATACAAATGTGGTATTAACTTTCACTCTGAGATTTGAAACCAAAATAAATCTTAAACTAAAATTTATTTGTTAATGAGCTTATCAATTCTAAAGTCTATGGTTCGTGTTGGTCATCAAATATGCCCAGGAAAGGATTTGGGTAAGTGTATGCGCCCTAGACCTGGACCAACATTGAAAGGCCGAAGGGAAGAGATGCCCCTCGTGCCAATCTCCGGAGAAAGGCCGGCTCCTATACTAAACTACTTTGATGTTTAAGATAAGGGTGCAGGAAAGAGATAAACAGAGTGAGGGTGCAGGAAAGAAATAAAAGAGTAAGGGAAGAAATTTCAGTAGTTTAATGGTGGGAAAGAACCAGAAGCACGATTACTAGCCAATAGCTTGAAATAGCAGCAAAGAACACCAAGAATAAACGAAATGAACACGATATTAATCCTCCTATGTATCCTCTGGACGAGTTCCAGGATTCTCCTTCCCCTTTCGTCGAAATTCAGAGTTCAGAGTAACGACGATTAGGGAAAAGTGAATATAACAGAAACACTATCCACAGGCGGCATAAAAGAAAACTAATACAGCGTTTTCCTCCCCTATGTATCCTTCGGGAAAATTTTAGAGTTCTACTCCAATCACACACCTAAATCCAGAGTTCAGAATTACAGTATGCAAATGAAGAAAAGATGAAAGAAATAATCACAGAAGGCAGCATACAAGAGAGAAATCAGAGTCCAAAGCTCTTTAGTATTAATCGCAGGAATCTAAGTTACAGCAGCTTTCTAGCAGAAAGTTCCCCCCTTTTACATTACAATGCCTGGGTTTTTATAGAGGACCCGACCCTCTGAGCCATAAATGCACAAAATGGAGGAGTACACCCTCGAAACCTGAGAAGTCGGCTCTTCGCAGCCCTCGTGACTGAGCTCTCAAATATGTTACCAAAACTGGCAACTACGACCGGGTCAACCATGGAAACAAGCATTAATGAGCCGTCTGAGCATCCTTGGCTTCTGGGTACAGTGCTCGAGTGGCCGCCATGCTCATCGGGCTCTTCTTCTAGGACTGATACTTCATTTCCAATTGCTAAAAATGAGCAACGAGCTTATCGGGCACGTAAAAATGCATTTATGAGGCACTTGATCACCTCGAGAAAATACCCGGCTTGGAGCGCGTGCCCTTGAAGTGCTTCGCTGAATTTTCATCCGCAACTCCGCTTCGCAATGGACTTGTGCCGAAGCAGATCCTCCTTCTTGATTTGTACTTCGCATGGTGGAGCTTCGCAAAACTGCTTCGGGGATGGTGGGTGCCGAAGCATATTTCCTTCGCAAGATGGGCTCTTCACTTCTCGCTGCTTCACTGGAGAGACGTGCCAAAACTGCTTCGCTGATGAACTGTTAAAATGCTTCACCGTGATCTTCCTTCAAAATTATGGTTCGGGAGGATTTTGGCCGAAGCGCATTCTTGCCTTCAAAAATGCTTTGACTGCTTCCACTTCGGGTGAAAGTACTTCGCACGAAGGTTTGCCGAAGCAGATGCTTCGCAATGACTTTCGGCGAAGTAGAAATGGTTCGTTGGCGGGGAGGCCCGAAGTGGGTGCTTCGGCGGTTTTTTGGTGAAGTATTTTCAACGTTGCGCTCCTTCAAATCCCGCTTCGCAAGTTTCTTGCCCGAAGTAGCCTTTTGAAATGCTTCGGGTGCGAAGTAGTTTTCATTCTTCTTCCCTTGTATTTTTCTTCGGCAACACCCTTCACAAAATTCTCCCGAAGTAGTTGTTTGAAGTGCTTCGGGCCAGTAGTTTCTGCCTTAGCAAATTTGGACCACGATTTTCTTTGGCGAAGCTATTCTTTTGAAATGCCGCTTCAAAACTTTCCCAAAGTAGCTACTGAAAATGCTTCGGGTGCAAAGCTCTTTTTACGCCCTCTTTGAATTCCTTCTTCACTTCACAAGATTTTCACCCGAAGTAGCTTTTGAGGGACTTCGGGCCCGAAGTAATTTTCATCCTTCATTTCTTCCCTTGAGGCTATCTTCCTTAGCTTGTTCATCAGTGAAGCTCTTTCATCTTCATTTTATGTACAAGGGGGAATGGCAGGGAAAGCCAAAATTGCTGCAACACTTGAAAATGTTGTTTCTAAAAGCAAGGGAACAAATTCATGAAATTGAAAGAAATACTTTACAAAAAATTTGATTTTTCTACCCCATTGTGCAATGTGACAAAATTGTCAACATTCTTGGTGGCTCACGGGGCAACGAGCTCGTCTCGGTGGGAGAACCCTCAGCCTTGATCCATTGGGCCAGAGTTACCTCCAGACCCTTCTCCCTTTTCTATCTCCGAGGGTGCTTCCACAACTTGTTCTTCTTCTTCTTTCTCTTCTTCTTCTGCTTCCTCTGGCATGGCTTCCTACTATGGTGATGGGGCAAGGTGATCGCGGATGCGCTTCATGGTTCGGTGAACATGAGCCCAGGCACCCTTCGAGAAAGGCTCTTGATCTTGCAATGCCTTAACCAAAATATGGAACCGATCAATCTGGCCGATATCAGCATGTTTGGCTCTGATGTACAGATCATTTAGGCAAGCTGCAATCTTGCAGTGTCTCAGAATGAAATCTGTGACCTGCCCTTCTGTTATCGGCTCCGCCCATTCATCTATCTCCAAGACGTCACCTTCAAAATGAAGCCATGCCGGCTTAAGCTCTTCCTTGGTCAGAAGGTTCCCATCATCATCCGTGAAGCTCGAGAAACCTAAGGAAGAGAGATCCTAGAAATAGCCTAGCGATGCGCGCTGCTCATTCTCAAACACATCCAGGAGGTCCTTCACCTTTTGTGCCTTCCTCACCTTGGAAAAGAAGGCATGAACTATGGCTTGGGCCGTGGACCAATCCCTAGCCGTCCGACTCATTGCAACAACCTGCAAGTCCTGATATTTAGTGCTTTGGACATCAAAGGCTAATTTGAGTCGGCCTCTAGCTTTCTGAGTGACCTCATCTATGATTGGTCCTCCTTCGATAGTGGCACGCTGTGCTTCGGTGATATAGGTTAAAATTGATAGGGCACTGGAGGCCCGAGACCTAAAATTCTTGAGCAAGTGCGAGCGGATTTCTTTGATTCTACCTCTATCAAATAGTTCTAGGCTTTCTTTTTCGTGCAACTACTGTTGCAACTGCAAGATCTTGCTTTCAACTTCCTTGGCCTTCAGATCATTTTTGGCCTGTCTCTGTGCTTGGTGCTCAGCTGTGCACTATAGTTGTAGTATTTGTTGTTTCAGGGCATGTGCTTCCTTTTTCATCAGCTTACACTGCTCCTCTGAATCCTCCAGCTTGGAGCGGATTCTAGCTAGCTCTTCTTCCAACTTGATGTTGGCATTTTCTGCTTCAAACCTGCACTGATTAGCGATGTTTGCATGCGCACGAAAAGTTTCAATCCTGACGTGCATAGATGCAGATTCATTATCCACATTTAAATGCTCCAGGTCCTTGGATTTATCTTGATAATCATAGTCCACTGGAGTCATTTCATCCAGGGGTTTTTGGACCTTCGAAATATTTTTTACCTTGTGCAACTTTTCGGCCTTCAAATCGAAGACAACGCACTTTTCCACCTGGGCCAGAGAGCGCCCTCTCTTCTTCCTCGCCTCCTTCAGTATTTTCTCTGTGTTTTGCCGGGCTAGGAGTAGCTTCTCGGCTAGAGGGCATTCCTTAATTAAGGACATCTCTGATTCAAATGAGGCTGGATCTCCAGCCAAAGGGGTGAACAAGTATAAAGAATGAACAGGGGATGCCTCACCAGTAGGTTCGGCGACGGGTGTAGGGGAGCTTCGACGAGTGCAACAATGCCATGTGAGGCAGGGGAATGAGGAATGGGGCTCGACGTTGGGGTACTACCTTCGCCCTACCTGGGAACTGAGGGAATGGTGGCATAGGTGGGTGAAGTAGTGTCAACAGACTTGTCCCGGCCTGATGACTCGAGTGGAGTGGGGCTAACGGGATCGGTGGCAAGGGGCAACGCGCGAAGAGGTGATTGACTTTGTGAGGGAGGGAGAGACTGATGAGAATATTTGGTCGGGACCACAGTGGACATGTGAGAGACCAAGGCAAAGGGTGGAGAGTGCGTACCTGCGTGCCCTTCTGGCAGAGCGGCCGTGGTGACTTCTTGTGTAATAGGCTCCTGCTCTTTTTGGACTTCGGCACTCTCGACTTCCATGACTTCTACTTCGGGGTCTCCCTCTTGTTGGAGGAGTTCCTCCACATCAATGATGTCTATACCTGGGACTGTCTCGGCACTTGGTGGCACCGCATCTTCAACATTTGCTTCGGTCGGGCCTGATGCAGGTTGTCCGATAGGAGCACTTGGGAGCTTCGTGCGGGGTCGCTTTGGGTGGCTCGGAGGCACTTGAATTTGCTCTTGCCTCTTTCTTTTCTTCCTCTCCAATGGTTGCTCCGACTCTTCGGCACTTGTGTCATGGCTTTTCGACGGTCCCTGTGGTAGTGCCTCTGGTGTAGCTTCGGCTTCTTCCTCTTCTTCCTGCTTCGAAGCATCGTCAGCTCCTCTTGGGCTTTCGCCCGATCCTGGGGTAGCTGGAGGAACAAAGTCGACGAAGGATATGGGCTTCCAAGTCCCAACATTGGCTTCGTAAACAATTGCGAAGTCCTTATCCATTGTCAAGAGTCCATAGGAATTCATCTTTTGGCGATGGACTCTCATTATCCACCACTCCCTTAGTTTTTCCTCGCCCCAATTCTTCAATTCCTCCTTCAAATCATCTTTCACATTTCTCCAAAACGTGGAGTCTAGAGTTGGGAAGGGATGTTGGTCAAGGTCAAACTCGACCTCCATAGGGTAAAATTCATGCCAGGGAGGCAATGTCCTCATCCTCTCTAAATGCCACTCCAGATCCTTCCCATTGGGATTATTTCTTTGCTCCACAATTTTAGGGTGGGGGCAGATATGAAAGTTCTTGAATTTTAAGTGATCCCTCATCACTCCCAAGGGATCATAGAGCCATTGTTGAGGAATTTGGAGTAGGCCAAAATTGGCAAGCTTTTCCTCCAGGAATACGTTCTGCTTCAAGGCAAATACTTCAATTACCCCCATCTTGAAGGGGAAGTCACAGGTATGTGCCCATTTTCGACCGTGGCCATAGATGGTTTTTGTTACATTGCTCTGTCGAGCGACCTCCAATGCGAACTGGTACTCAGAGGGGAAGACAGGCAGCAGGAAGGGTTTCCCTATGAAGCCGAACAGGCGAATCACCAGCCCTTGTGTCAATTGAAAGATGTCTCCCTTCTTCTCCATTACTACTCTATCTCTCAAACTGAGGGGCACCCGAGGGCAAGAGCCCTTCAACAAATGCATAGCAGGTCCCAAGAACTGTTGATTAAAAGAATAATAAGACTCTGTCCTCAATAGGAGGGGAGTCCATTGGTACACAAGCAGAGGATTTCCATCCTTGCCGCTCGGAGAAATGGCAATGTGGGGGAATTGCTTATGTACATGGTAGAAAAACAACCAAACAAGGAAAGAACAAGGTGCGAAGTACTGGCCCATCATCGAATTCTTCATGCTGGTGAGCCGCGTGTGCAAGGTTCGGGCCACCCATTCTGCCCAATCGAAGAAAACTAGGTTGGTGTTTGGTCTTGAAGCATCAAGGGCATAGAATTCCCCTCTCAAAATACATTCGGCCAAAGACACCTGCCAGGGTTGCACCGAAGCATCTGTCGACAGGCCCGCCACCCATGCAATGATAGAGAAAATATCGATGTTCTTGAAGGCCACCAAGGGTAAGGGCATTTGGGGCAGCTTGCCTGAAGGGAGCCCACTTTTGAGGTTCTCACACAAAAATTTCAATATGTAGTTGTTGGAGGTGAACCTCTCCATCTGTTCGCTCAGAATGACGTTGCGAACCGAATAGCCCTTGGGCGGCCCTTGTTGTGGCGCGAAGGCTGCTTGCACATCTTCCTTCAGAATTGAAAACAACTTATGGCCCGCAGCATCCAACACTTGCCTGGAGGCGGGCTGGTAGTTCTACGCGATAGCACAGATTAATTCGGGACAGTGGTGAGCGGGCGGGGTCAAATACCAGTAAATCTGAGAATAATATGCAGCAGCTCTCTTGTTCTCTAGGGTGAGTCTGCTTGTCATAAATTCAATAGTGCATCGGAGGTCAGCCACACCCTTTGAGAGCTCTGTGTCTCTAATTTTCTCCCACCCATCAATTGGTGGTTCTTCAAGTTGTTCCTCTTCAGAGTCCTCTCTTTCTTCCATTGACTTGCTTTTCTAGGCGGAGGGTGAGGTTAACCTTCTTCGATTTCTGCTTTTTCTCCTCCTTGCCCTTCTTTGCTTTTTTGAGGCCGACTACTTCTGGTTCCTTTCCTTTCTCCTTAGAGTTTTTCTTTCCCATTATGAAAATGGGCGGTAGAGTCCTTGATACAGAGGGCTTTGACATAAAGGGCTTCGATGCAAAGGGCAGAAGAATTGCAGAGTAACAGCGAAGGCTCTTAGTCTTGCATGAACTGATGGATGAATAACCTTCTCTCTGCTAGGGCCTCGCATTTTATAGCCTTAAAAGGCAACCACCTAAATTTATGGCACCTACCAAAATTAAATTTACACCTCGGATGGAGGAAGTTGTCGTGCCCTTTGATTGGCTCTACGATGGCGTAGTACGCGGGGCCACGCGCTTCGATGATTATGCCTTGCATTGGAAACGCAACCTGCTGCCACCTCATACCTGGGCATGAGCTTTTCTCCTAACCGAATCCTCTCGGGATGCACTCCGCCACCTTTGCATTAAATTCATCCGCTTCGAACTCCCCTAGGTTGTCGTCGACGTGTCCCCCAAGACACGTTTTAAATGCTCCTGTCCATAGGGTGGGTGAAATCGAGCTTGAAAATACTTCGAGTGAACCTTTGGATGGATAGATCTTCTATGCTTCGGGCCCAAAGTAATTCTTCCTCGCTGCATCGCTACTTTGCTTCACGAAGGCTACACACCGAAGCTTGTCTTCTTTGGAAAATGCTTCGCTAGGCTTCTTTTGAAATCTGCTTCGCAAAACTTCTGCCCAAAGTCACATTTTGAAATGCTTCGGGTGCGAAGCTCTTTCGTTCCTACTTTTCCCTTTTGATAACGCCTTCGGTCTTTCGAAGACCTTTTGGAAGCCAAAGTGCTTTTACTTACACACAAAATCCCTGAAGGAGATCCTTGCTAGGCTTAGCAAAGCTAGAGTTTATCATTGTAACACTTAGCCTTTTGCAATCTCAGAACAGGGTGTATATACACAAATGAAAAAATTATATACAAAAGTACATACATTTTTTTTTTTAGCGATGAAAAGTCTTCAGATGAAGACCATTGACAGAAATTGGTAATACCTGGCCATCTGCATCCTTGAGGATGAAAGAGTTGGTTGAGTTCACCTTTACGATTTCGAATGGCCCATCCCAGAAAGCATCCAGCTTGTCGTGATTCCCAGGCTTGGCCTTCCAAGAGTCCCACTTCCATACCAGATCTCCCACTTTGAATGTGCGATCGGATGATTTCTTCTTGAACCAATCTCGGGTGACCTGAGCATGCTTAGCGAAGCTCTGATAGGCTTTCTCATGATCTTCCTCTAGCTGTAACAGTTGAGCCAGTCTATTTTCCATAGGATTAACTCCTTCTCCTTCTAACAGCTGTAATGCAGGGATCTCTACGTGGGTAGGTAAGATGGCCTCCTTGCCGTAGACCAGGGCATAAGGTGAAGTCTTGATTGACTTCTTGACAGAAATTTGATCGGCCCACAAGGCACGATCTAGAAGGAGATGCCAAGTCCTTTTGTTCATCTCTATGAGCTTTCTTAGCACCCTTAACAAGGTCTTGTTGGTGGATTCTGCCAATCCGTTGCCCTGTGGATAGTAGTTGGAGGATACTTTATGATATATCCCATATTTGTAAAGGAATTCATTGATTTTGGTGCCTATGAAGCCAGGACCATTGTCCGTGATGATTGCTTCTAGAATGCCGAACCGGGTGATCAATCCTTCTAGGAAAGCGATGACGGTCTCCTGATCTGCATTCTTCATGGGAACTGCTTCGGCCCATCTGGTAAAGTAATCAGTTGCGGTCAGGATGAACTTATGCCCAGCGGAGGAGTTCGATGATATGACCCCTATGAAATCCAGCCCCCATTGTTGAAAGGGCTTCTCTACTTGTATCGGTTGGAGAGGCATTGAAGCATTTCTGCTTCGGTCGATGAACTTCTGACACTGCTCGCATTTGCGACAAACTGCGAAGGCATCAGCGAAGAGTGTAGGCCAATAATAACCCGCCTTGATGATCTTTAATGTCGTTGTTCTCCCTGCGAAGTGACCTCCAGATAATCCTGAATGGAATTCTCCCAGGACTCTCCTTTTATCATCATCTTTTATACACCTGAGAAGGACGCCATCAATGTTTCTAAAAAATAGGCCTTCGGGGCGCAAGGTATATCGGGAGGACCGCATCCTGAAATGCCTTCGTTGTGAAGCATTTAGATGTGAAGGACATCTGCCAGTGTTGAAGTATTCGACTATTTCACTGACCCAGTATTTCTCGTCCTCTTCCTGGTTTGTGAAGCATTCTTCTACTGGTGAGTCATCCCATTGAGATTCTGTAGCTTCGGCCGCTACGCTCTTCGCCAGTTCTTGACACAATGCATGACCGTGAACCAGTTTTGTGGGTTTGATCTCGATGTCGAATTCTTGTATCTTGCTGACCCAACCGGCTCTTTTACTACCCAATTCTCCTTGGATGATGAAATTGCGCACATCAGGGTGAATGACAAAGACTGTAACCCGACTTTGGGAGATGAATTGCTTGAATTTCCTAAGAGACTTCATTACTGCATGCACCTGCATTTCTATGAAATTATATTTTTCTTCATGAGGGTTTATCACTTGGCTTAGAAACGCGATGGGGCGCTCTTCGCCATCTTCCCCCTTTTGTGTCAGGACCGCAACATAGCTCTCGGGTTCTCCTATAGCATATAGGATGAAGTCCCGATTGTAGTCAGGGTTGGTCAGGACCGGTGCTTGAGCAATTCGGGCTTTTATTTCTTTGAATGCTTCTTTTCTCTCCTTCATCCAGATGAATTCTGCACCTTTCTTCAAAAGTTCGGACATCGGCTTGATGACCTGGGCAAAATCTGGGACAAACTTCCTCACGAAGTTGATCTGGCCGAAGAAATATTGAAGTCCTTTCTTGTCTACTGGGAGTGGGAGCTTCATTAGAGCCTCAGCTCTGTCAGGATCTACAATGAGACCCTTCTCTGATATCGCATGTCCCAACAACTTCCCTTCGTTGACTACGAATATGGACTTCTTCGGATTGATTGAAATGCCAAATTCTCGACATTTTTCGAAAATCTGTTGTAAGTGTAAGGGGTGATCCTCCCTTCTTCGGGAGAAGACGGTCATGTCATCTAGATAGATAACAATAACCTTATTCAAGAGTTCACCAAAAGCTAAATCCATTGCCCTCTGAAAAGTGGCACCCGCATTCGAAAGGCCGAATGGCATTCGTTGGTAAGCAAATGTTCCCCACTTGGTAGTGAATGCGGTTTTATGCTGGTCTTCGTCCCTGACCCAGATTTGATTGTATCCAAAGAAACCATCGAGTAGGGAGAAGCGTTGAGCCCCAACCATCGAATGCAAGATCTGATCGATCTACGGGAGAGGGTAGTGATCTTTGAGAGAAGCCTGGTTCAGGTTGCGAAAGTCCATGCACAATCGTATATCTCCGTTCTTCTTTCTAACTGGGACTAGATTCGCTACCCAAGAAGAATGCTTGATGGGATAAATTATCTTTGCCTCGAGCATTTTTAGGAGTTCGGCCTTCATCAAGACTTCGATCTTTGGATTGACAGGCCTTTGCTTCTGTCGAAAAGGTTTGATCCCTTCCTGCAACTCAATTGTATGCTGGATCAGTTGTCGATCATATCCCTTTAGATCTTGATAAGACCAAGCCACTGTGTCGGGATACTTTCTGCATAGAGATCGGATCTGCTCTAGCTCTTTCGAAGTGCAATCTGTTCCAACTTTTATTGCTTTCCCAGGTTCAAGTTCTAAATCTTGATACTGCTTTGCATTAACTTTGATCCTGTGAGAAACTGCTCGATCATTCTGATCAAAGAGGCTTTCAAGAGTAATTAATCCCTTAGGCACATGATTATTCTTTAATTGAACTAGCCCTTCATATTCTTCTTCATCAGGGCTTCTGCTCTCAACTGTGGCTACTTCTTGAATCATAAAATTCACAATCTGCTCATCATTATCAAAAACTTGCCAATGCAGATCTCTGTCTGGGACAGAGGGCCTATAAATCATCCTCACAACTTTAGGCTTATGCACCATGTCTTCTACTGGAGAATACTTGGCTACGATGGATGCTAGAACATCGGCATGTCGATTCTTTTCTCTTGGAATAGACTGCAGATTGAGAGATTCGAACTGGTCGAACAAGTCCCATACCCTATTTTGGTATGACTTGAGATAGTGCTTCTTTGAAGTGCACTTGTTTGTGACTTGATTGCATACCAATTCAGAATCTCCAAAGATTTGGAGATGCTTTATGCCTAACTTTTCTGCTTTCTTGAGTCCTAGGCATAATGCTTCATATTCTGCTGCATTGTTGGTGCAACTCCACACCAACCGGTAACAATATTCCTTCTGCTCTCCAGAAGGTGATACTAAAAGAATCCCCGCCCCGACACCATTTTTGCATCGGGCGCCATCGAAGAATAATTTCCATAATCCTTGGGCGAAGACCTTATCTTCTGACTTGATGTGTTTCTTAGGCTTGGCGATGGCATAACATCCCATCTCGGTTTCTATCATGGCATTAAAGTCTGCTAATGAAAACTCATCTTCACAACTTAACTGTGCGAGGGATTCCTTGACCAGGTCCACTTGCTCTATCCCTTCCACTATCGCATGCACGGGATCACTGCTCTCTCCTTCGGACATCTTTTCTACGAGGAATGTGGAAGGCTTCTCATTGTAGATTTTTATCTTCTTCCCTTTGAATGGAATCTCCAAGTGTGAGTAATCCATAGATAGATATCCTCCCAGCTTCATCGTAAATTCTCTCGACAAGCACATACTGAAGTAGGGCTCAAGGTCAATGACTACCACCTCTTGTATAACTGTGATCTGAGGCATTTTGTGTAGTCGGATAGGAATATCTTTAATCACTCCTACAGTCTTCATAGGAGTACCATCCAACTGTAGCACGCCATGACTGCTTCACGTATATTCCATCCCTATCTCTTCGCACACTGCTTTGGGCATGACTGTTGTCGCGGCTCCAGAGTCAATCATACAGTTATGTACAACATACCCTTCCATCTGTAGAGACATGTAGAATGGTGGTGGCCTATTCTTCCCCATAATGGATGTGGACAGGGTCTGCACTAGGGCAAGCGGTGCTGCCTTTCTTGCTTTGGTTATCTTCAATGATTCTTGCAATAGGTCCACTTGTCCGGGTAGTTGCAGTGCATCGTATAGACTGATTTTGGTTGGAATCCTCTTCAGCTCATCTACAATGTTGTACGCTAGGGAATTGGGCACCTCAGGTTCCTTTCTTGGCTCATATCTAGTGTGATACTATTTCGTAGCTTTGACCCTTTGTCGCTTGGTCAGCGAAGGAAGCTTGAGCTTCTCTCTAGCCTATTCCTTAGTTTCCACCTACGGTGGATTTGCAGGGGCCTATTGGGCCTTCTCTTTGACTAGTGTAGGCTGTCGAGCTTCATTCGAGGCCGAAGGAGGTTGTTGTCCTTTCTCATGATGAGCATGCACCTTTAAAGGAGCCATTTGAGTAGCATCCACCTCTATCGACCTCTTTCCTCCTCTAGTAAGGACTGCAACTGGCTCTTCTTCACCAATTACCAGGTTCTGATCCAATTGCCTGATGACATTGACTTGACCGCCATGACTACTGCTCACCAGCGTTTGTACATAGTGTTGGTGCAGCATGCAAGTATTCTCTTCATGAGGGTCATTACACGTGGAGCACCAATGTATATAATCGGAAGTGCTCGGGGCTTCGTCTATTGCAGCATTTCTTGTCGAAGCTCTTCCTTGCTGGACCGCTTGATCTTTAGTAAGCGCAAGTGTAGGATAAGATCTTCTTGGTAGAAACTCTTGTTGCGCTTGCTTCTTCTTCATAATGGTCATGTCATTAGACAGGGTCTGCACTATGGAGTTCAGGGACTGAACTTCTTGCAGTATTTTGGCTTGCATGTCATCGATTTTAGGAATAGGTGGCAATGGAGCCATTGTTGGTATTGGAGGTAGGGCGGGGTGTTGAAGTGGTGCTGGCAGTACAGGGAATGCCGAAGTGACCATGGGCTACGGAGTCAAAAAAGTGGGAAAATGAATTTGTGGAGCGGTGATTTGGGATACAATGGGATTCGGGTTCCAAGATGAGATCGGGTATGCAGGGGTTGCAGAGATCTGCGAAGCGGCTGCGCTCGCATACTAGGATTGATGGAAATCGGGAAGTATGGGCATCGACATCCTTTGGGGAAGCTTACCCATAGCTATTAGATCCATCTCCGCTTTCTGGGCTAACTCATATAACTTTGGGAAGGTATTGATATTCGAATACCTCACCATGATGCTGATATCAGGATTGAAAGCCCGAAGGAAATAGTATGTTGTAGCTTCATCAGTTGGCCGAAGTCCAACTGGTATTCTTTGCCAGGTTCGAGTGAACCTAACATTGAAGTCGATGATCTCTTCTTGTGGATGTCTCTGGATCATTGTGAACTGATGCAGGAGAGAGGTCGGATCGGTGGACTCATTGAAGCTTCGCATCAACTGTCCGGCTAACTGGTCCCATCCCGTAATGGTACCGGGTGGTAAAGATCTATACCAATAGAGGAGTTTTCCTCTAAGAGATAGAACCAGAAGCTTTACCATAACCCGCTCTTCTATGATGTCATGGATCGCCGCCAGAGAAACTATATCCTGGATGTGCTCCAGAGCAGTCTTCCAAATTCCATCGAACGTTGGGATCTTCTTTATAGCAGTAGGGCGACACTTGCCCTTGTCCCGCTAGATTTAGCGGTCTCGAAGAATTCCATGCTGGGAATAATCTAGGTGGCGGTTGCTGCTGCATTTTTGTTGTTGTTGTTGTTGTTGTGCCATATTTACTCTTGGATTTTGAGAAACAGGAATTCTCGAAGCTCCTCCTTGATTGCTAACAGGATGACCAATAGGAATGGAGGCACTAGGATGCTTCGGTGAGTTGGGAGGATTAGGAGGAAAGCTAGCCATTGTGCTATCAGAAGTTAGGCCTTGTTCATCAATAGTAGCCTCTTGCGAGGATGTTCCACGTAACAAAGACTCGGGGGTGACCAACCTAGATCGTTCCCCAAAGGCGTCAATATCTAGCTCAAAGAACTCAGTTTCCTCTCCTCTATTCCTAACTCTCCATCTTGTTTGCATGAAGGCACAGACTTTGGTACCGGTCTTTATGACTTAAATATTCTTGGGTAAGACAGAGTCGCTAGATGCTAAGAGTCTTTCGGTAATGAGAGCATCGGTTCTCACTACTACTCACAAGGTGAGACTGATCGGGTCCCACCAGGCGTGCCAAAACTGTTGGTCATCAAATCTGCCCAGGAAAGGATTTGGGTAAGTGTATGCGCCCTAGACCTGGACCAACATTGAAAGGCCGAAGGGAAGAGATGCCCCTCATGCCAATCTCCGAAGAAAGGTCGGCTCCTATACTAAACTACTTTGATGTTTAAGATAAGGGTGCAGGAAAGAGATAAATAGAGTAAGGGTGCAGGAAAGAAATAAAAGAGTAAGGGAAGAAATTTTAGTAGTTTAATGGTGGGAAAGAACCAGAAGCACGATTACTAGCCAATAACTTGAAATAGCAGCAAAGAACACCAAGAATAAATGAAATGAACACGATATTAATCCTCCTATGTATCCTCTGGACGAGTTCCAGGATTCTCCCTTCCCTTTCATCGAAATTCAGAGTTCAGAGTAACGACGATTAAGAAAAGTGAATATAACAGAAACACTATCCACAGGTGGCATAAAAGAAAGCTAATACAATGTTTTCCTCCCCTATGTATCCTTCGAGAAAATTTTAGGGTTCCACTCCAATCACATACCTAAATCCAGAGTTCAGAATTACAGTATGCAAATGAAGAAAAGATGAAAGAAATAATCATAGAAGGCAGCATAAAAGAGAGAAATAGAGTCCAAAGCTCTTTAGTATTAATCGCAGAAATCTAAGTTACAACAGTTTTCTAGCAGAAAGTTCCCCCCTTTTACATTACAATGCTTAGGTTTTTATAGAGGACCCGACCCTATGAGCCATAAATGCACAAAATGGAGGAGTACACCCTCGAAACCTGAGAAGTCGGCTCTTCGCAGCCCTCGTGACTGAGCTCTCAAATCTATTACCAAAACTAGCAACTACGACCGGGTCAGCCATGGAAACAAGCATTAATGAGCCGTCTGAGCATCCTTGGCTTTTGGGTACAGTGCTCGAGTGGCCGCCATGCTCGTCGGGCTCTTCTTCTAGGACTGATACTTCATTTCCAATTGCTAAAAATGAGCAACGAGCTTATCGGGCACGTAAAAATGCATTTATGAGGCACTTGATCGCCTCGAGAAAATACCCGGCTTGGAGCGCGTGCCCTTGAAGTGCTTCGCTAAATTTTCGTCCGCAACTCCGCTTCGCAATGGACTTGTGCCGAAGCGGATCCTCCTTCTTGATTTGTACTTCGCATGGTGGAGCTTCGCAAAACTACTTCGGGGATGGTGGGTGCCGAAGCATATTTCCTTCGCAAGATGGGCTCTTCACTTCTCGCTGCTTCGCTGGAGAGACGTGCCAAAACTGCTTCGTTGATGAACTGTTAAAATGCTTCATCGCGATCTTCCTTCAAAATTGTGGTTCGGGAGGATTTTGGCCGAAGCGCATTCTTGCCTTCAAAAATGCTTTGATTGCTTCCACTTCGGGTGAAAGTACTTCGCACGAAGGTTTGCCGAAGCAGATGCTTCGCAATGACTTTCGGCGAAGTAGAAATGGTTCGCTGGCGGGGAGGCCCGAAGTGGGTGCTTCGACGATTTTTTGGTGAAGTATTTTCAACGTTGCGCTCCTTCAAATCCCGCTTCGCAAGTTTCTTGCCCGAAGTAGCCTTTTGAAATGCTTCGGGTGCGAAGTAGTTTTCATTCTTCTTCCCTTGTATTTTTCTTCGCAACACCGCTTCGCAAAATTCTCCCCTCAAGTAGTTGTTTGAAGTGCTTCGGCCCGAAGTAGTTTTCTCTGCCTTAGCAAATTCGGACCGCGATTTTCTTCGGCGAAGCTGTTCTTTTGAAATTGTCGCTTCGCAAAACTTTCGCCCGAAGTAGCTGCTGGAAATGCTTCGGGTGCGAAGCTCTTTTTACGCCTTCTTTGAATTCCTTCTTCGGCAACGCCGCTTCGCAAGATTTTCTCCCGAAGTAGCTGTTTGAGGGACTTCGGGCCCGAAGTAGTTTTCATCCTTCATTTCTTCCCTTGAGGCTATCTTCCTTAGCTTGTTCGTCAGCGAAGCTCTTTCATCTTCATTTTATGTACAAGGGGGAATGGCAAGGAAAGCCAAAATTGCTGCAACACTTGAAAATGTTGTTTCTAAAAGCAAGGGAACAAATTCATGAAATTGAAAGAAATACTTTACAAAAAATTTGATTTTTCTACCCCATTGTGCAATGTGACAAAATTGTCAACAGTTCCACTAGAGGCAGTTTCACTTATACTATGCTTAAAATGCAATAATTTGTTTTCATTTCCAGTCAAACCATTTCAACTCAAATTTAACAATTTCTAAGTCAATTGGTCACACACCATAACATATGGATTTATGCACTAATATTGAAACATATCCCAATAATTTCCATAAACTTTGTTAAGGTAGGACTTGAAACTAGCTTTTACACCCTATAACATTCGAGTAATCAACACTATAGATTACCCAGAAAGGTTTACTAACACAACTTTCAACTTTGTAAGAGATATGCATTTGGTTTACTGGTTATAAACATAATTACAGATCTGTTTCACATTTCTACTGCCTGAAATAAATACAAATCGGTCCTCACATAGCATTGATTGTGATAACCAGAACTATCCATATTTCACAAATGCGAAGTACTCCATAATCAACTTATATATTTAATTTTATATACACATACTCAGACATCTGTTTCAATTATAAACTTCCCAACCTGGGTATGTAGAAGCTCATTGTTTAATAATACAAGCTTTAAGCTGGAAATATAATTTTTCCTCACGCATGAGTCAACAATATCATAATGAGAGTCTTCCTTTTGTGTAGAAATTCTGATCCACGTTTTAATTTGATTGATTCACCACATTTGCTTCTACTCTGTTGAGCCTTTCATTTGCTATGTTCTAGAAAATCTCATTGTGTGGAACGCATTCTCAAACTCCTTCTTCTCGCCTAAACAATTCGACAACCAAAGTTTAGATCAAAATTCATCAAGGGATCAGATATGACTCATTAAAATATGCCTAAATGCATTACTAACATCACAACAATCTTAAAGCATCACTCTAACACAAGATGCAAAACAGACAATAAAGTCTTTTTCTAACTTCCATCATTCCACATACAATCATTTTTCCCAAGGAAGTTGTAAATCTAGACGCCATCTTTCCAATCCTCCAAAAAATGAGTTTAACTATGAGGAATCAGATATGGCTTTTAAATATGGATTTCACAACTGATTTTACTTTTTTAAAAGAACACATGCAGTAATCATACCCACAAAACTAAAGGAGTTCAACAACACATACAAGCATTAATTAACTTAGACAATGGTTTTCACAAACTTTTTCAAATTTTCCATATTATTAAGTCTCAATTTTTTCTCTAGATATATCCCTCTCTCTGGATACAATATTCTTTTAGCATATACACAGTTGAAAAAACCTTCAAAATCGGCTTATTCAATATACATCACGATTACTATATTCAACTCAACAAAGCGTCTTAATAAAGATGCTATTCAAATAGAATCACATTTCAACACATTAACTGAAATTTACCAGCCAATATCAAGCATGCATAAATTGTTATTCATAAGCTCACACATTATTTAAATATACAATCCCATTAACACATCCAGTAATTGCATTGTAAAATTTTCAGTAAGCACACCTGTAACAAATTCACAAAGCCAAACTCTAGTCCCAATTTTTGATCAACTAGCTATGAGTTCTTCCCCAAAACCTGAAAATTCAACTCCGTCTGTCCTCTCACACATGCACCATCTTTCATGCAGAATGCTCTCTAAAGAATGCCATCCTATTTTATGTAACCATCACACTTACCTCCATTCTCAGTAGTTTTAAAAGCCATTATTACCATCTTATATGTTCTACAAATTATTCCGCCACCACTTCTCCCCACGATTCGTTAGATCGTGGATGGTGGAGGTTTTGCTTTTTTTTTCACATTATATAAAATATGCTTATGTTATACACTTACAATATATATACATGTTTCTTTTTATCATATTTATTTTTATAACTTTCCCTTTTTTTTATAAATTTAATAACATCATACAAACAATCACTATTTTCTAATTATGTGGTAAAGTTGCCATCTAAAATTCATGAATGCATCACCTTTCGTCAAACAACAACATATTTCCAAGCGAAGCAAACACAAATACACACCAAAAAAGTCATTCATGCAGTTCTACATGAAATGCAAATGCGTGGGCTTCCATGTACCCATGAACCGAATCATCACTTCCCTCTTAGCTTTTCCCTTCGACCAACTTTATCCATTGAAAGCACATGCCTGATCTTGCATACACAGTGACTATCAGTATTACCACATTCTATAGGAAAAGGAAAGTTTTAAATCATCAATTTAATTGCTAACAAAGGTCGTGCGAGGAGGGTCGTTACAAATAACCTTCAAATTATCAAGCAAGATTCGGGGAAGAAGAGTAAACATAGAGAAAGGAACACAATTTAAGTTGGTTGAACTTCTCTTTACCAAACAACCAAATGATATTGATAATTATAGGAGGGACCAACAACCCCTAATGAGACATGATTACCATCTCATGGAATATAAGGGGTGTTAATGCCCCCTCAAAGTAGAGGTGTATCAGGGACCTTTGTTTAAGTAATAAGCCTAGTATTCTTTGTATATAGGAAACTAAAATAACAAAGAAAGAAGTTTCCAAAATTATGAAAGCGGTATGGGCAAGATGTGAATGGGATGTTGTAGACTCAGAAGGAGCAACAAGGGGAATTATAATATGTTGGAATCCATTTAGAATATCTTATGAAATCATTCATGAGATAGGCATTGGATAACCTAATTAGTCACATGCTACTTTGTAAATAATTATTTCATCCTTATCTATGGCTTTGGACATACAACTCAATCAATAATATATGAATAATAGAGTGGGATTGAAGCCTTTACGAGAAGTCAAGACCAAGAAACTCAAATTATGATCACAGGATATTTTAATGCCAAAACCAATATAGATGAAAATAATGGGAGAATTAGGAAAATAACCCCAAACATGAGATATTTCTAAGCTTTTATTCAAAACAATAATCTTTGGGAGGTTGAGTTTGGAGAGGTCAACTATGCATGAACCAACAACAAAACAATCCTGAACCTAATAGCAAAAAATAAGACAGATGCATACTCTCATATCATTGGCTAGATGAAGGCACTTGTGCTAAAATTAATACCTTGACAAGGATTGGTTCAGACCATTGGCCAATAAAATTTAAAATGATGGCAAGTGAATTAAAAATATATTATAGTCTAAATATTAGTAAATATGGGGAGACCATCCTCAATTTGTTGACATGATAATGCAAACATGGAATTCTTCAATAAATGATGGGTTGTATACACTTCCAAAACAAATTAAATCAATGACATCTAGATTATAAGAATGAAGCAATAACACCTTTGAAAATATTTTTGAAGAGAAGGAAGAACTAAAAGAGAAATTTTTAATTTTAAAAAATATGAGCACAATACTCCAAGCCTTCGAGGAAATGAGGTTGTTTAGTGAATATCATAATATTTTGAGTGAATATGAGAAATTATGGAGATTAAAATTGAGATAAAATTGGTTTAAAGGAGATAAAAACATAAAGTTTTTTTATAGGATGGCAATAGTTAGAGATCAACACTCAAAATTAGTAGAATTAAATCAATAGAAAGGGTTTAGATTGAAGACCAGAGCAAAATAAAAAAGGAGATAAGGTTTCTTTAACATAATATTATAGGATCAGAGGAGATTGAAGTTCTTAATGATAAACTATTGCAAGAAGTACCTTTGATTATAACAAATGAAGACAATAGCAAACTAATGGAGCTTATTACTCTAGACTAAGTTTATTAAGTTATTTTTTCTTTTGATAAGGATAAATCCCCAGGTCTAGGTGGATTTATTTATTTTCTATTTTGATAAGGATAAATCCCCAGGTCTAAGTAGACTCTCTTTATCATTCTATCAGCATAAATAGGAAATAGTGAACAATTCTTTATTGGTGGCAATGAAACAATCTAGGATAAAATAGTACATACCTTACAAAATAAATGCAACATATCTTACCCTAATTCCAAAAAAGAATGATGTCGAATTATTTGATTCATTTAGACTCATAATCTTATGTAATATGGAATATAAGATAATCTCCAAAGTGATGGCAAATCGATTATGACCACTATTAGAACCTATTATTTAAGAAGAGCAAGAAGGATTTGTGAAAGGGAGATAGATATTGGATGGGATCATAGTATTTCATGAAGTAATGCATTCAAATTCTAGAAAATAAAGCAATGATATTAAAACTTGATATGAATAAAACCTATAATAGGTAGTAAATGAGATTTTATTTTTGCAGGTTTAGAAAAGTTTAGATTTGGGAAGAAATGGGTCAAATAGATTAAATCTTGTGTCTCTATAGTATCATATATAGTGTTGGTCAATGGGCTAGTAATATAATCATTTAAAGCCAAGAGGGGTCTTAGACATAGAGATCCTCTATCACCATATATGTTCATTATTATGGAAAATATATTGGTAAGGAGTTTGAAGAAGGCATACGAAGATGGGTTTGTAAGTAAACTTAAGGCTAGTAATAACATTGACAACATCAACCATCATTAGTTTGTAGACGATATAACCCTTTTGGGGAGGGCAAGGAAAAATGAGGCTAGAGATTTCACTAACTTATTAAAGAAATATGAAAGAGCGATAAGGTGGAAAGTTAATAGGAAAAAATCCAAATTTTACTTCTTAAACACTCCAACTAGAATCAAAACAGGAATATATAGGTTACTCCATATAGAGGAGGCAAATTTACCAACATCATATCTAGGGATGACTTTATTTGAGGGGAGAATGAGGATAAATTGTAGAATCCAGTTATAAGTAAAGTTTAGAATAAAGTACTAGCATGGAAATGTATATGGTTATCATTAACATGAAGAGTGCAACTAATTAAATCAATCATAAAGTCATTCCAATATATATGTCCTTTATTATACCAAAATCAATAGGAAAAAAATTAATCTATATTATGTGGTCATTTCTTTTGTTATGATTACATGATAAAAGGAAATTTTCTTTGGTAAAATGAAGCAAGGTGTGTGATAATAAAACTAGGGGAGATTTCAGTTTAATATTTCTTATGGATGTAAACTTAGTTTAAAGGGGAAAGGTAATTTGGAGATTGTACAAAGAGATTCAAAGACAAGGGGCAAAATATCTTCTAAGTATGTTGAACCCAATGAACCAAGTTTAATCTTTACTAAATTCTCACTACCAAATGGTTATACATTATTGAATGATTTAAAAAAATCAATTGATCTAGTGATTAAATCTCTAAGACAGGTGGTGGGAACTAGAGAAAAAATTATATTTGCATGAATACTTGGTGTAATAAAAAAACCACTTAATCTAGATCCAATTTTGAAACCATGGATGAGATTACTTCAAGATAAATATGGTGACAAGGTTTCAAACATTATGTACAAGGATTAGGAGGGAAGATACAAATGAAAAGAAGATTTTTACAAGTGTACCAGAAATTGTTGCTAGAAGATAGCTGAGCAGAAAGATAACAATAGTGATTATTTCGAGTGGGGCCAAGGATAAGCTGATTTGGGAGTCAAATAACTCAGGAGAATAAACAACAATAAGTGAATATAATGAAAACCACCAACAAAATAGGAATATTGCAAAAATATGGGAGGATATTTGAGATAGCCTGAGCATTATTAAAAGTAAAAATATTTATATGGATAGTAGGTTATAGGAGAGTTCTATCCTAGGATAACCTAATGAAAAGAGGTTTTCATAGCCCCTCACAATCTGTTTTATGTAAAAAGGAGGAGACTATGGACCATCTCTTAGGACACTGCTCATAGTATGAAAACTATGGTAACGAATTCTTAATATGTTTGGTAAATGCATGGTGATGAATGGAAAATTTGAAGAATGGTTAAAACAATGGTAGAACAATTTTAAATGTGAGCACTAGAGATAATCTAATATACATTGAAAAATATAATACTTTGCACTATATGGCTAGAAAGGAAGATATGAATATTAAAATAAAGAAAAGTAGTTTAGAGGTAATGAAAATGAATATTTGTTTAACCATAGAGGAGTCTAAACCAACCCTATCAACTCACCTAATCCCTAATCTTGAAGCAAAGAGCCTTGATAGATGGAGTCAAGTCATGATGTTGGGTATAGGAGAAACAAAAGGAAGACAAATAATGTAAAGTAGAAAACACTAGAAGTGAAGTTGACAGAGCATCTAAAGGAAACCAGGACCAATGAAAGGAGGAGTAATTATAACAGTAGTGAATTTAAGATAAATAATGAAGTTGAATTTTGGGTAACTTTGGAAGCGTTAAAAATATGCAGACAAAAGAAATGCAACATAGTATGGATGGAAGGTGATTTATTAATAGTAATAAATGTAATTTTGAGAAAAGCAAAGGCTCTATAGAACAGACAAGAGATCATTCTGGAAATACAAGACCTTGCTGCAAAGTTTGAAGAAATCAAGTTTACACATACATTAAGGGAAGGGAATAAATGTGCATATAGACTAACCAATAGAGGGGTTTTAATAAAATATTGTGAAATTAAATTATCTTTTTCATGGTTAAAGGAAGTGATATGTTTAGTTGAAGTTGACAAGAAAATATTGGTTTTTTGAATCAAATAATGACTAAGATTTATTTTAATTTTTTCCATTGTAATATTTATTGTATTTTTTAACATTAATGTGTTTTTATATAAACTATTTATTATAGTTCTTGTGGTTGCACTTATGCTTTAAAAAGGAAACTAATAATCTAGATATGACAAAGAAAACTATGATAGCTTGAGTTTTAGATATATTATTATACTAAGATTCAATGCATAGACAATAGAGGTGAAGTTTTGGTATTGTGAAGACAACTGCAGGAAAATGTCAAGTAGAAGGATGCTAATTTTTAGAATATTTATACTTACAAAAAAACTTGAAGAAGAATCAAAAAATTAAAATCAAGAATCTAAATTTATTATGAAAAAATGATGTAGGTATCTAGCTATAGTAACTCAATTGACATGAGAAATGAATCTGTTTGTAAACTCTCAATCTCTAAAGGAGAGAGTTGTGATTGGGTGGAGAACTCGAGTACAACCCATTTTTTCTCAAGAAAAAGGGTATTTAAGTTGTAGATACTAGGCATGTGATGTAGATTGAAAACTTTAATAGGAAACATTCACTCCAAAACTTGATAAGCTCATGGATTTAATTTTTATAATTTAAATTTTTTAATCTAATTTATTAAATAAGAATAAATAATTATTTATTTATAATTATTTTTTATTTGGTTAGTGTGAGAAACCCTAGGGTTGAACATTCTCATCCCAACCATGATCCCTTGTAAGGTCGAGAGCTAAAATTATCAACAGAAGATTAACACATAGCCACACACCACGATTTGAACCTTGGACCTAAAAAAAAAACCACCCCAAATTTTTGTCCTATCCGTCGAGACTAAAAATAAAATAAATTTGAGTGAATTAATAAAATATATTAATGAAAAATGTTTAGTTATTTTTATGAATTTTTATTGTGTTAATATATATATATATATATATATATATACATCTATTTGGAAATCAGTTACATCCACTTTCCTTTTCTACTACCAAACAGACATCAAATATTGAGGTTGCCCCCTATAATGTCTATACCACCTCGTTATTGTTTAACCAGATATGAAACTGGACTACCGATCTAGATTGGTATCCTCGTCGTTGGGTTGGCGTGCACTCAACAGATTTAGGTCAAACTACTACCCTTGCAAACTAGCAGGCCCCAAGGTTTGAACCTAGGTCTCTTCTTGGTAAGCACCAAAGCTTACCAATCCACCTAGCCCCTAGGGTTAAAAACTCTTAAGGTAAAGAGAAAACCTTTAGAGTTGCTCTTAGGTAGTCGTTAGTGTTGTCCCATCTGGGTATACCACTATCTAGAAGGAAGCCACATGAGATTTTTTTATGTTCCCCTTCGCATCGTAGAGGTTCAAATCATGGACCTCTTGTTCAACGGGCCAAACTCACCTTTTTCACTTGCGTTGTAAAGGCGAACATTGTATATACATATATGGATACATATGAAAGTTGGTTACATCCACACTAATTTTAGTAACTACCAAGTGCAGGGTTCAAACCACATGGACTGCCCCCAACAAGCCTATACCACCTCATTATTTTATAACCCGATGTGAAGAGGACCACCGGTCACTTGGGATTTGTACTATCATCATCATTCTAACGCACACTTAGAGGATTCAAAGCAGACTACTACCTTTGCAAATAGGCATACCCCCAAGGTTTGAACCTAGGTCTCTTCTAGATAAGTTCCCGACCAGACAGACAATTACCAATCCACCTAACCCTTGGGGGTAACATTGTGTTAATATAATATATGAAGACTTTTCTTATAATAAACATAGTTGTGTGGTCTACCAGTAAGGACGCCACTTGCATTATTGGTGACAGTGATGAAAGCCAGATTCAACCCCACTACGGATGTGTATAAGAAGTATTGATTAAAAAAAACATAACTACATAAAAAATATTTTTAATAATAAAATATTATTTAATTAAATTTAAGAAACATTTATCCTTAAAAAAACAAGATTAAAAGATGTTTTCATCATATCACACAAAAAAATCTAGTGAAATCTAGTGTTTATATTACTTTTCATAATTTTTAAATATAATAACATCTTAATTTCTATTTTTATATATAAAAATTATAAACATTATTTTAAAATTAAATATGAAATATAATTGAATAAATATTCTTGTCAGTGAGGAGTCTTTTTGGAGAAAAATCTCGAGCTACATGGCTTAAGGAGGGGGATAGGAATACCATGTTTTTCCACCTCTCAACCTTGAAACATAGGAGTGCTAACAAAATAAGAGAAATTATATTGGACTCTAGTGAATGCCTTAAAAATAAGGAAAAAATTACTACTACCACAATATCCTTCCTTCAATATTAGTTTTCTAGAGATAGGGAGGAAGATGGAGATGCTTCGGAGGAACTTCTTAGGAATATTTCCCAGGTGGTGATAGTTGATATGAATAATGCTTTGAAATGCCCCCTTTTCTAATGATGAGATAAGGACCAGCCTATTTAGCATGAATAAGGACAAAGCACCTAGGTCGGATGGGTTCCCTGATGGTTTTGTTCAGAGGTTTTAGCACCTTCTTGGTTCAAATATTTCAAAATCCTTAAGAAAATTCCAATCTTCTTCTTCCTTGTTGTAGGTATGGAATACTACCTTTATTGTTTTGGTTCCAAAGAAACATGGTGCCTCTTCTCTAAAGGATTTTAGACCTATCAACTTATGCAATACCCTATATAAGTTGCTTACTAAGACACTTGTTAATAGGTTGAAAAGGCTTCTCCCCATCTTGATTTCTCCTCTTCAAGGTGGTTTTGTTTATGGTAGGTAGATTGTGGATGGGATCATTATAGTTCATGAGACTTTACATTTTATGTCCAAAAGCAAGTTGGTTGGAATGCTTCTTAAACTTGATATGCAAAAGGCTTATGACAGGGTCTCCTGGGAGTTCCTTGACAAGGTGTTGCAGAAATTTGGCTTTGGGGATCTATGGAGGAAGTGGATTAGAGTTTGTATTTCCTTTGCAAAATTTTCTATCATCATCAATGGGATTTCGAGTGGTTTTTTTGGGGGTCAAAGAGGTATTAGGCAAGGTGATCCCTTGTCTCCATATCTTTTCATTTTGATGGTTGAAGCTTTAGGAAGATTGATTCTTGTTGCTACCTTGTCCTCTAAGATTAAGGGCATTAGGCTTGCTAGTATTGTAGAGGTAGTTTCTTGTCAACAGTTTGTAGATGACATTGTACTTCTTGGAGAGGCTACTTTGAGAGAGGCTAAGGCATTCCTGAATATTTTGCAGTTGTATGAGAAAGCTTCCAACCAACAAATTAACTTCCATAAAAGTCAAATATTTTTTGTGAATATTAGGGGGCAACTTCAACATAGAATTGCAGGGATTTTTGATTGTGGCATTGCTAACCTTCCTTCTTTATATCTAGGTATGCCATTATTTACTGGGAGGATGAAGGAGGAGTTGTGGTCTCCTGTGTTGGATAGGATTCAATGTAAGTTAGCTGGGTGCAAAGGTAATCTCCTGAGCCAAGCAGGTAAGTTGCAATTGCTTCAAGCTACCCTCCAAAACATTCCCATCTATTACATGTCTCTTTTTAGAATGCCCTTCAAAGTTAGGAGGAGGATTGACCAGATCTTTAGGAGATTTCTATGGGTTGGGGTGGAGGATAAACAGAGGGTGTCCCTTGTCTCTTGGGATAGGGTTTGCTCTTCTAGGAAAGAAGGTGGTCTTGGGATCAAAAATTTGTTGTTGTTCAATAAGGCGTTGATTGCAAAAATAGCTTGGAGATTATGTGTTGAGGAGGACCATCTATGGAAAGATATTATGAGAGGTAAGTATCTGGAAAATCGTACAAAAAAAAAAGTATCTGGAAAATCACATTCCTTTTTTTAGAAGTGTTGCTCCTCCTAGGGGCTCTGTGATCTGGAATGGTTTGTTGGGGGTCAGAAGTTTGGTTACAGAGGGTATGCGGTGGTAGATTGGGAATGGTAAGGATGTGTTCTTTTGGGAGGATACTTGGATTCTTCCTGAACCTCTCTTTCTTAGTCCCGAGTTTTATGAGTTGAAGGCTCCTTTGTCACTGAAATATGGAGAAAAAGTAATTGATTACATAATCATCACTAATGGCAAGAGGATTTGGAAGCATCTGACTTTATATACAACTGATCTTCGGATCCTTCAGAGTTTGGCAAGTTTGAACATGTTGTTGCAACAATACTTTCTTCCTCAATAGAATGATAGGGACTTCCTTCTATGGACTCATTCTCCTAAAGGTATTTTTTCTATCAAGACTGCATATGAGGCCCAATCATTGTCCAAGGGAGGATATTTTCTAGCATAAAGGGTTTGGTATCCTCATTTGATCCCCAAGATTGCATTTTTTTGTGGTTGTGTTTGCAAAACAAAATTTTGACTGTTGATAATTTATGTAAGAAAGGATTCCATCTTCCCAATATTTATCTCTTGTGTTCTAAGGATGTTGAATCTGTGGATCATATTTTCATCCATTGTGATTTCTCAAATAAGGTGCTCAATGCTTTATTGGATTCTTTTTCCATCAAATGGACATTGCCTCGAACTTTCAAGGAACTTTTCACTCAATGGAAATCCCCCTTCATCAGTCACAACCTCACTAGGGTGTGGGATATGGTTCTTCCTCATTTTTTATGGGGTATCTAGTGGGAGAGGAACAAAAGAATTTTCAAGGATATTACTAGGGATGAATCCTTTGTCTTTAGAAGGATTAAAGTTGCTATTGAGAATAACTTGACTATCTTTGATGTTGGAAATGGTAGGGAGGAAGTTGTGGAGAAAGAGGTTGTTGTTAGTTGGAATTTGAATCTAGAGAATTCTGCTTTTGTATCCACTATTCAAAAAATATTGGCTACTAGATGACATAAACCAACTAAAGGGTGGGTCATTCTAAACTTTGATGGGGCTACCAAAGGTAATCCCGGGAGGGTTGGTGGAGGGGGTGTTGTCAAAAATGATAATGGTGAGGTCATTTGGGCTTACGCTGAAGATTATGGTATTCAAACCAACCACCTAGTTGAAGCTAAGGCTCTTTTCTTGGGTGTTCACTAGGTTTTTGAGAGGGGCTTCAGAAGACTTCTCATTCAAGGTGACTCCTTGAACATCATTCAAGATCTGCAGGTTGGAAATATTGACAATTGTTTCATCCTGAATATTATTAAGGACACATCAAATATTCTGGAAGGTATGTTAGAAGTTAAAATTGAGCATATTTATAGGGAAGGTAACCAGGCTACTGATGTTATGGCCAATTTGGGGGTGGATAGTGGCCAATTCAGAATTTGGGAAGACAATTTCCCTTCGCGGTTAATGACAATTGTTGCTTTGGAAGCATTGGGCCTACCTATCCAGTAGGCCTTTTTATTGTCTTTCTACTTGGATGAGATCTCAGTTGTGTTCTAGTGATCCTCTCTTTGGGGGGTCTTTTTTGGGGGCTGGCCCTTTTGCTCCCTGGTGGTTACCATTCTCAAGGAATATGCTTGGTGTTTTGCCTTCACCCTTGCTCTTTGAGTTTGGAGTTTTGTTATCTGCATCTTGATGTATTTACTACCCTTCCAGTCTTATGCAAAAATAGAGCAAGATCATTGGTGTCTCTAAAAGAAAGTTGAATAAAAATTCTCCTTTATGCCCTGTTGAGTGGTGGGCTGGTCTTTGCTTTTGGATGGTTGTTTTAGTTTAATTTTTGTTTCTTTTGGCCTTGGAGGCTAGCCTGTGCTTAATTAGCCTTATCTTTCTCTGCCTCCTCTAATGTAAAAGGTTTTGGGACCTTTCAAAACCTTGTTTTTTCACCATTAATCAAAAAATATATCTATAATTTATATACTTAGGGAGCTTAAAATTTAATTTGCTTTTGCTTTAGTTATTACATGTCCAATTTCCTATCAAGTGGTATTAGTTTGACCGGTTAAATTCCCCAATATTTAATGAGGAGACCAAGGTTCAAATCTTGCCAAACGACATATGGATAATATTCAAGCTTTGTTGTAATACCACTATGTGGTAATGATGTGATATGAGTGAAACTCGTTTCAATCCATATAACAAATTGAAAAAAAATAAGCCTGCTTTCTTTTGTTACTTAATTCATAAATCATTTCCACATACACTTAATAAGCTATTATTAGTCAAAATATTAGTATACTTTACAAATAATAAGTCCAATTTCCTAATTGCTCTACTTTTTTTTTTAAGCGAAAAATCCTTGCAGGACCACCTTGGTTTGAGAGACCACGGTCAGGAGGTTCTACACCATCAAAGTCACCCGGGAGTCGCACTGGCCTGCTCGCACCAACATTATCAATTGGATTTTGGATACCCAATTCAATTTTTTGATAAAATGAAGATTTGAACCTGGGACCCCTCTTGTAGGATTGCCCTCTCCTCTTCAACTCACCTACAACACTTAAATACTAATTGTTCTACTTAATCATGACAATTCATAAACCATTTCCACACAAACTTTATTAGCTATTATTATTCAAAATATCGCTCTACATATAAATAGATAATGCACGAACCTTAATTTCCTAACAAATTTAATGGTTGCTATTCAACCTCATTGTAATGCGTGTCAAATTCCATCACATCTATAATGCGCGAACCTTAATTTCCTAACAAATTTAATGGTTGCTATTCAACCTCATTGTAATGCGTGTCAAATTCCATCACATCTATGCTCTTTGTGGTTTTAAGTTTATGTAGAACAGAACAAAATTCCTAACAAATGTAATGGTTGCTATTCAACCTCATTGTAATGCGTGTCAAATTCCATCACATCTATGCTCTTTGTGGTTTTAAGTTTATGTAGAACAGAACAAAATTGCAATGCCAATGCCACGTTTATGAAAAATTATTGCATAGCAACACTAACAAATTTAATGGTCGCGTATTCAACCTCATTGTAATGCTTGTCAAATTCCATCACATCTATGTTTTTGTGGTTTTAAAGGTTTATGTAGACCAGAACAAAATTTCAATGCCAATGTCAGTTAATGAAAAATTATTACATAGCACTACTAGTGAAAATAATTATAATTTTGTGAGAGGTACGGAGTTAAGGAGTGTTTTTTTGTTTGGTTAGTGTGAGAAAGTTTTGAGATCAATGTACAAGGTTGAGCACTCTCCTCTCAATTTGGTTAGTATGAGAAAGTTTTACGATCAACATACAGGGTTGAGCACTTTCCTCTCAATCATGACCTCTCGTAAAGTCGAGAAGTATGTTTATCAATAGGGAATTTAACATTCAACCATCATACAATTACCCTCTCACACACTCGCCCATGTTTAATCCTTGGACCTTTCGAAAAAGAATCAAAGCCCGAACCATTGCGTTGTCCCCAAAGACGAATCAAGTGAACGAGTGTTTATTAGTGGGGTTGTTTTGATTTGATTCTTTTAATAGTTAGGTTTTATATAATTTTTAACTAATTATAAAGTATATTAAATGGTATTATTTTAATCAATTATATTCTTCAATTTTTTATGAACACACATCTACTCCTCACACTCACCCACGCCACGGTTTGAACATATTCTTCAATTCTTGAAAAAAAAATATTTACCAATATATATACAATTATTAAAATATTATAATATAACTATATATAATCATGAATCAAAATAATTTCTATAGAAATAAAAACAACCATAAAATAGGTTATCAATCTAACATATTTTTTAATATTGTTTTTGATATATAAAGGAATTGGTTACAACCACACTACTTTTACTAACTAACAAGTGCAGGGTTTAAACCACATGGACTGCTCTTAACAAGCCTATTCCAACTTGTTGTTATTGATCCGGTGCGAGGGGGAGACCACCTTTCGCTTGAGGTTCGTATCATTGTAACGTGCACTTGTGCACTCACAGGATTTAGAGTAGATTACTACTTTTGCAAATTGATACTCCCAAGGTTCGAAATCAAATCTCTTCTTGATAAGTACTTAACCAGACAAACAACTACCAATCCAACTAACCCTTGAAAGCAACACATTTCTAACCAAATGTAATCTATACGGTTGACTACATTACTTTTAAAAGCAAGTACATACAATAATTAGGCATAGTATCCCCATGAGTGTAGTTTACCAATAAAAATGCCACTTATATTATTGATGATGTGACCCCAGTTAAATCTCATATAAAAAGTATTATTTTTAAAAAATAGTTAAACATAGTAATGGATTATGTAAGTCAAAATAATGGCATGAAGGAAGAGATGAAGCTATTGTAATTTGATTTTTTATTTTATTTTATTTTTATCTTAAAATTTAAATGACCAAAACAACAAGTTTACCTTATGCATCAAGCACTAAGCTCACAAGTATACCTTCTTGTATTTTTATTTTTATCTTAAGTAAATAGTTTTTTACTTTAGTGCAAGTTAGACCAAGGTCAACACATCAAGTACACATACAATGGGCCGGTGAATATCCAATGTAAATATGTTTACGTGTAACTTGATTTTTTTATATATACTCATCTCAACTAACTTGAATAAAATATATAACTCTTAATAATCTAATACTTTGTATGTTTCATATTTTGTAAAGTAATAATATAATAATAAAAATATTTTTTGAAAGTGGTTTGTACAGGTTTTGTTTTAATTGTTATATATATATATTAATTTTAATTTTTTTTTATTAGGGTAGAAAGGGTTTTAGAATCTTAAACTTGTACATAAAGTTATAAACAAATTTTTAATAGATTTTATAACATGTTCAAAAGGAAACAAAAACATTGGTTGAATCATAAGATTTTGCAAGACAAAAATAAGACAATACACTAACGATCAAGTGAAGTTAAAATATTACCACAAAACCAAGTCAACCAAAGATAGAAACACCATAAACATAAAATTATTGTACACAATCCAAATACTTTAGAAAGTCTAGTGCCTCCTTGGACCCAATGAAGCTCAACTTACTACGAGTGTCTTCAAGAAAAGTCTCTACTATGAGAGGACCTCCACGTGAACTTAGCTAACTGCATCACTATAATATTTTTGCCTACGGGTTGACTTCTTTTATCGACGCTTGTATTACTTTGTGCTTAGAGGGGGCATTGAGACCCCTCATATTCCAAGAGTTAACCTTCAATTTTTGGGTTTAGATCGCTCCTTTTTCCACCCACTCAGATCCAAAATTGATTGGGTGCCATTTGCAATCTCTACAACTACTCTCAATATGATCTCTTGATTAGTGGGTTTCCCATGTTTGGATTCATTTCCTACATCTATCGACCCCTTTTCTGATTCCTAGTAACTGTGCTAAGAGTAGCATATGCTTTATCATTTTTTAGCATCAAATAAGATTATCTCCTTATCCCCACCCAAGGGGGGATTTTAGTGCCATTTTTTGAATTTAAGTCATAATGAAAATATGAAGCAACTAGGCCTTTATCTGATTCAGTCACCTCTTTATGGATTTTGACACATACATCAATTGGATCATCTAACTCCTCCCCTAGACATGCAAAGGAATTTGCTTGAGAAAAATCATTATGGTAATTAAAAGGGTTTGAAGTGGGAAGACTTACCCGAGCAATGTTTTATAAGATTTATCCCTCCTCTATTATCTTAGGCTCTGAAAATTCAAGTGGGACTTCTTGGGTTTTATTCTGGCTCAAAATATTCTCCTTCGAAGAGTTAGGCTCTTACATCTGATTATTTTTTGGGTCGAAAGACTCCTTTTGTTGTCACCTTCGACACATATTACTTTGCTTCTTTTTGTTAGGGCAATACTTTGTAGAGTGCCCTAGTTTTTTGCACATATTACAAAAGGGAGACCTATTCTTATATTCAATCTCCTGTGTACCCCTGCCTCCTTGGGTCTTACCTGAAAGTGGCATCCCTTCTAGGATGTTTTCCACAAAAAAAAAAATCTCCTCTGTCTAGTTCCCCAAAGTTGAGATAAGTTCAATAGAACTAGGAAGCTCCAACTCTAAATCAACATTCATGCACATCCTTCCGTGGATCAGCCTTGACTTGGCTCTCGTTGTTAGGTTGATGGTAACTAAGTCCCCTATCTCTTTTGTAATACCTAGAAGGACCTCCTCATGCCAAAATTAAAAAGGTAAGTGTGGAAGTCTTACCCATATCAGAGCCTTATGGATGCTTTGAGTATTTAGATTAAAATTTGGTTCCCATTTCCACAAAAATAGGCCTCATCACCCAAAAAAACCATGGACCCCCTAGAGGATACGATTAGTGTCTTCTTTGCAGTTAAGTTTTATCATGAAAAATCCTCGATGTAACGCAACTCTCTCCATATACCCCTATGAGTGCCACTTCAAGAATGCCCATTTTCAAATGGCATCCAAATCGGGACGAGCACCCATAAACTTCTCAACAAATTTCTAAGCATCATGAGCCATTGTCAAGATTATGAGTTTAGACAGGATGAAGAGTTTTCCTTATTTAGGGAAAAGATCAAAATAAAAATCCACACCCTGTAGTTTTCCTTTCACAATATTCGACCATGACCGTTCGCTCGGGTCAAAAAGCTTTTGTAGAACCTCTAGGGCAAATTATCCACCTGACATCATCGAAAGACCTACCCATAGTCTTTCCCTAGGCTTTGCAAACTCTGGTTCCCAATGCTAGTATTCTTGTCACCTTCCACTATTATTTTTGCCATTGTAATAGTTTGTGGTTGATTTGCTATTGTCGTCACCTCAATAGCTTATGATTGGTCTGCTATCATCACTGCCTCAATAACCTGTGGTTGATCCATCGTCGTTTTTACCTCAATATCCTGTGGTTGATCTGTCATCGTGGTTACCTCAACAACCTGTGGTTGATTTATTGTCGTCGTCATATTAGCAACCTCCTTATCGGTACTTTCCATTCCTAGGGTCTGTTGTCGAAAGATCCACCCCTTGATCAAACCTTAGGGTTAGCAAACCTTGGTTCGTGTCACCCACAAAAAAAAATAGGGCTTGCAAACCCTTATTTGTGTCACCTGCCTCCTTACCGCTTCTCGTCGTTCTTGAGGCATTGTTCAACAAATTGCAGTGACAATTGTCACAATGTTGGTCAAGATACTTCTCTAAAATAAATATTTTTTGGCATAAGCCACATTGTCATTCAAGAACTTGTACATGATCCGCCTCCTTTTTGTTTCTCACCATTATATTTGAAAGTCCAAAGAGGTTATAACAATGCAGTAGGCAAGGAGTACTCAAGCCCAACAAAAATAGCAGATATGGCCTTAGATATGGCGTAGGAGAGTATATATACCTTAAATTTGACATGAGAGGGAAGATTTATACCAAATTTGGCATGAAAGAAGCCTACAAACAACAGATTTGGTGTGAAACTGCAACAACTAAAGTAGATCTGCTAGATACTTCAATATTTTAGTTTATTATAATACTTTTCATTTCATAGAGGTATGAATATATGCTTGTCAAATTATATAACGATTTAATGTGGTTAACTATTTAAAAGTATAAATAAAATTATTAGTCAAATGGATAAGTTTTAGATTTACATTAATAATTTTTTTAAAATTTCTTCATTTAATTATTTTCTTTTCAATTAATGAGACAGATAAATATTAAAAAAAAAAGTTATTATTTAAATATCAATATTAAGCAAGGATGTTAAGCCTTTAACAATCTATATTTTTTTTAATAATAATTAAAAAGTAAAATAAATAACATATCATATCATGATCTACAATTTGTTTTGGGTTGTGGAGGTAAACCTCTATAAGTCCTAGCCCACACGGTAAAAAGGAAATTAATAAGACATCGAACTAGAGCAACCTATTGGCAATCACTAGGCCATTACCAATCAATCTATCGCTTTCAAGTAATGTTTTTAGGACAAAGTGAGGGTTTTTGAAGGGTCTCTAGCCCTTGTGAAATGTGGCATACAACTCTTAAAATAAAAGTAAAATATTAGCAAAATTTTTACAAGTGAATGAAGAATGTTTTCGAATCAAGTGGCATTAGCTCAACCTGTTAGATTCCTCAATATTTAAAGAGGGGACTAAGCTTCAAATCTTGCCAAGTAATACATAGATAATATCCAAGCTTTATTGTAATACCACTCTGTGTGATGATGTAGTATGGGTGGGGTTGTTTCAATCCATATAATCAATTGAAAAAATGAAGAATGTTTTCATATTGGTAAAATAAAACTTTATGTTTAAATCCATTTTAATGGATATCCCAAACTCCAAAAAAAATTAAATAGTATGAAGGAAAATTTTAGACTTGTCATGTGGAATGAAAATTAAGGAAGGAAAACGTGGTGAAAATAAATTAGCTCAAAAATTATATTAAATGCAAATATATATGAGAGTACATTGAATAAAAGAGAATAATATTAATTTAAATTTGTTTTATGGAGGTTGAAATATACAACTTTAATGTCCTGGTAGGGATACCGCAATGGCAAAAGTCATTGGACTCTCTTAACGAAGACCCGAGTTCAATTCATAGGAAGGGTAGTCCCTCGTATACCCTTGCTTTTCGACCTCTTTAAAAAAAAAAATAGACAATTTATATTACATTATTTCAATTCTTTAGCAAATTAAATTGTTTTATCATAACATTACTATACATCATATTTTTTTATCATAGTGTTAAAATAAATCATATTATCATAGGATTCCTTATCTCAAGAGTGGTCATCACAATGCAAGGAATTGAACTTGTGTCATGGTTGTATGATTGCTTCTTATTTACCATTGCTTCACATGCCATTAGTAAAGTTAAAATATTAACATTAGGAAAATCTTATAGAAAGCATGAGGGTGGGATTGGATGTCATGGTATAGGTACAATTGAATTTAAGGTCTATGGACACCTAATCCTAGGTATTTGCATTGCCATAAGCTCATCCCTTACCTTTACTTATCTTTATGGGTCTATAAAATAATTTTTATATTATTAAAACCTTAATCATGTTGGGCCAAGGGACAAGAAAATGATAGAAGAAAAGAACATCTTAAAAAATTAGAAGAGATCTAATTAAAACTTAAGACAAAATCTTTAAAGTTTTTGGAAGCAATTACACTCATGAAACATACAATTGGGGGAGATAAAAGAGGAGAAAATGGTTTCATATATCTCTAAATATTATGAAAAATAATGTGAGAAAATTATCATGAGATTATTTCCCTATCAATGAATTAGTAGTTATTTCAAAATATGGAGATAAAAGATGAGGAAATGGTTGCATATATTCTGAACTCTATGAAAATGAATGTGAGAAAATTATCATGAGATTATTTCCCTATCAATGAATTAGTAGTTATTTCAATGGATGGACTGAGACAAGTATTAAGCATCTTACTGTGTAGAGGGGGGAAACTGCCCTACCACGTATGATTCACGGTTGGATCCGCAAAAGAAAGCCAAGGTGATCGTGGAGGTATGTTGTTCCTATACACCTCAGTGTCAAAGGGGGGAAGGGTTCACCAAGAATGGTTTTAGGACTCGCTCCAAGTTTGGGGTTCTAGAATGTTTAATGTATTCAGTTTTAGTATAATCACCTATGTTTGATCTTTCTAGATTTAAGTTATGAAGATAAAGGACAATGCAAAAATACAAAATGCAAGAATACAAGAGCTAACCCTAGAATGATTCTTTGCCTTGAATGCTTTCTAACCTAGGATTGCAAAATAAAATCCTTTTGAGCAAGAGTTCAAGAAAGAGTGCACAAACAATTTTAAACCCTAAATGCACACTATTCAAATACTTAGAAATTGATAAAATATATTCCTTTTAACTTAGATCTAGGGTTTATGATAGAAATAGAAATCACACAACAAACAACCTAAAGAATTATTAGGGCACTTATCTCATTCGGTAGTTGATCCAAGATTTTATCTTTTGTCCAGTGATATCCTTTTAGTCCATATTTTTGTAATTCCTACAAGATAACTTAGAAAACACTTGAAATATGTGATTAGCATTAGGGGGCCTACTTAGGCCACTATATAACAATGCTTGGAGGTGCAACAATCAAGCCCCCTAGGTCCTTTTAGCTTACCTTTGAAAATAGAAGCGAAAGTTGACCTTCAAAATATGAACAAACATAACAAAATGCAACAGAACATAATGATAAAACAGAGTATGTAATGCACCATTATATCTTAAATGCAACCTAAAATATAGGTCTAGGATTTAGGGGTAGCAATTTGCCCCCAAACATGGTCTGCGATAAATCATGCTTCTCATGAAGCAACCGTAATTTCGTAGACCAACAAAATCGTGCCCCGAAATGATCAAGCGCGATTTCGCAAAAGTGAGTCAAAAAATCCTAAAAATATGCAATAAATAAAATTAAAATCTAAATGCAACAAAAGCACCTCATAAATAGTGCAAAAGCAGACAAAAGGATCGAGACCTCCGAATAGTCGATTTCTCCCTAGGGTTTCAATACTTGTCCACCAAGATCAGCAACATACAATCCAATATAGTAGAAAATAGAGCTTCAACAGACTATATTTCACATTCACGAATCAAATTTCTTGTAGAAGAGAAAACATATCACTTTAGAAATCAAAGAACTTGCATGATAGCTTAAAATTTGTTTGGTTACTTTTGATCATTAAAAATGAGACTTCAAACCCTCCTTTTATAGTGGATTTGAAATCGAAATGGGTGGGAAAACTAATAAAATCTGACACCTAAGGATGCCAACCCCAAAAATTAGGGTTTCTAAGAAATAACCCTAATCAGGTAAAATTGCACCCTATCGGGGTCGATCGCAATTTCGCTGGAGGAGGAGAAAAATAAGGAAAAAGGCAAAGAGAGGTCTACTCTTGCTTTGGGCAAGCCTGAGGGGTCTCTTTGAGGGCCTGGGAAAAATGACTCACTCAAGTAGGTCAATTTTTTGTATCTACACTTACTAATAGAAAAAGCACACGATTCACATTGTTTCATAGTTAAAATTATCTAATAAGGAGGTCTATGTTTAGTAAATATTTTGTAAAATATGTATAACTTATCAATATGGAATAGGTTCACATATCACCATATTATTAACTAGGATGTGCTTATCTATAAAATTGGAGATATAAATATATTTTTTATAAACACACTCACACCCCCTATCGTGGTTTGAACTTGGTTCTCCTGGATGAGAGCTCAAGGTCATACCATTGCAATGTCCCACAAGGACAAATATAAATAATTAATCATAGTGAACATCACCTTTGTTAAGATATTCGGTAACATTCTAAAGTAAAAAAAGTAAATGGACCCAAAATAAAAAGGAGTTAAGGCTCCTTCTAAAGATGGTTTTCAATCTAAAAGTCCAACCATAGGCCATATGATTACTCTTAGATATATTGCTAATAAAAAATGAAATAAATATCTATTACTTATGCTTTGTGGATATTGCTAATGTTTTTGATACAATATATAAAATAAATGTATGCAAAAAGAATGAAAATTTAGTCTCAATTGAGTGGATGAGATAAGAAATAGTACAATTATCTTTTTTTTTTTGTAAAATTAACAAAACAAAAAATAGTAGTAATTAACAAAAAAAACATTATCAAGAGTGATATTGGTGTAAAACAAGGTTGTTTTTTCTCATTTACATTACTTTTCTTATTCATAGATGAATCAAAAGAGTGGATAAAAAAGAATGAGAAGGGGAAGTATTCATTACAACTTATTATTGTTGACTTATGTATATGATGTTATATTTCTAGAAAAAAGATAAAGATAGTTTACAAAGATATTTAATGATCTTAGACAAATTTTATTGCTTCTCTAAAATAAAAGTTAATGTAAATGGAATAAAAAAAGGTTCTTAGTTATTAGGATAAATATATTAAGATCACATTCTAGAGTGAGAAATTACAGGTAGCTCCTTCACAAAAACACTTATGAATTGAATTTGATTTTATATACAATTGAAATACTTATGATATACTTGTTGTAGGATAGGATGTAGGAGAGAGCTCTATGTTGTGCTAAATAAATGTAGTTGAATATAGTCATAAAATAAAAATAATAATATTAGTACAAACAACAATTTTATATGGTTGTCTTATTTGGTGTCTTGGCCTATAAAAATCTATTAGAATAAAGTTGATAAATTAAAAAATGCTCATTGCCATAAGAACTAGATATTGAGATTCAAATCCCTTGCCATGTAACGTTATTATAGACAAAAATGTTACTAATAAGAGCAATATTTCTCTCTCCCTCTCTCTCTCTCTTATATATATATATATATATATATATATATATAACTGATCAAATTAAAACATATGGATAAAAATAGTTTACCACATCAAGTGATACTTGGAACTCAAGAGAAGGGTTGGTAACTACAAAATTGACATGAAATTGTTTTTAAAAATAGGAAATTGATGAAGGTGTAGTAGTCCAAATATTATTATTTCACTTTAGCACTGAGAATAGTCATGTAGGAATATGTGGGGGTAGAAGTAAAATGATTCTAATCAAAATAAGAGTTGGAAAGATAGAATCAATAGAAGGATGAGCAAGGCCAACTTCAATTTTTTTTTTCCTTTTTCTTAAGTGAAAAACCCCTTGCGGGGCTGCCTTGGTCTGAGAGACCACGACTAGGGGAATCTACACCGTCAAAGTCATCCAGGATTCAACATTAGATTTTGGATACCCAATTCAACTTTTTGGTAGGGTGGAGATTCGAACCTGGGACCTCCCTTGGAGGATTGCTTTCTCCTCTCCAACTCACCTACATCACCTGGGTAGGCCAACTTCAAATTTGACTAAGGCATAATAAGTGTGATTTATTCCTAAGCATAAAATTGGCTAAGTTTGGAAGAGATTGATTTTCTCACTAGCCTAAGAGCAAATTGTTGTCATCTTGAAATATGGAATGATTGTCATTCTAAAGAGCAATTTTCTTCTTGAGGCCAGATCTTATAAAATATAATTTTTGCATAGATGTAATGCATAAAATTCAAGGTAATGATCTAGAAAGTGACTTTTTGTCTTCAAATGGTGCTAATGAAGGAATTTGAGCTTTGAAGACCATTTTGAATAAGTTTAGAGGAATTTTTGGTTTGCCAAAAATCAATCTTGGTAAAAGATATTGCCAAGTTAAAATTTTACTGAGTGTAATTATTCTTTATCTCAATTAAAAGTTATATTAAACTTGTGCCATAAATAAGATCTAAGAGCTCATTTGTAAGGATGCTTTGGCTATTTTTAGATATTAGAGCTACTCCTTATGATCAAACTTGTAATATTGATTTGAACTATAATGAATGAAGAGACAATTCATGACTTCTATGGATCAATTATGTCTTTTGACCTCTTTATTCATGGATGTATAATGCTTATGGTTTTACATTCCCATCTTATGTTAGTACTCTCACTTCTTTTTCATATGATATTTATATATATGATTACATTTATAGGCAGCAAACCCACCTCCCAAAATAAAAAGAAATGAAAATGTACAATGTAGGGATTTGCACAATTTTGAGTAAATATACAATGTAAAAAAAAATGAAATGAAATGCAAATTAAACATGCGAATGAAATGTAATTTGATAAAATCCAATTTAGAACCTTAGTAAAATTTGATAAAGTTGTTGATCTAAGAAGTTTCAGGCGATAGTTGTGAATGATGTGTTGTCTTAGGAATCACTTTGGAACGGTCTAGGCAAGCATTATAAGCCCCCCATTTAATTTTTAGAGGGTGTTCGTTGTCCATGGATGATTTTTCATGCTATGGAAAGTGTTTTTCATTCACAATATTTGTTTGTGTCATTGATGTTCATATTTGTGCATAGAGATTGCAGGTTGATATTATGTTCATACTGCTTATATAATTATATAGAGACATTAATGGAGAACACTAGCTATTCTATGATGCATGTAGTTTATGTATTATTTGTGACTGTACAATTATTGTGTGGAATCACTAGGAGGACTATGGATCCCAACTAGTTTAGATCTATGTATGCATGTAATGGAATATATATTCAATGATGATGTTATCCCTATGATTTGATTGATAATCTGTTATGGTACAAACTGTACAATTAGAAGCATACTATTGCAAAAACTATTTAGTACGAATATAACAACTCAATTGACTATCATGCATGTTGACAAGGAGTTTCATGCAAGTAACATGTAAATAAGTAACTTTTGGGATCACACTACACAAAAAATGGTCTTTTACGATAGTTTTTAACCACCCTTAAAGACCTTTAAGGGTTGTTATTGATCCACCATCTATGAGGGCATTGTAAAAAGTTTGCATCATACGAGGGTGGTTAACTGCCCTCTTAAATTCTATTAGGGTGGTTAAAAACTGCCTTAGTTTATCACTAAGAGGGTGGTTTAAAACCGCCCTCTTAGGTTCTATTATGATGGTTTAAAACCACCCTATTAGGGTCTATTAGGGTGGTTTAAAACTGTCCTCTTAGGGTCTATTAGGGCGGTTTAAAACCACCCTCTTAGGATCTATTAGGGCGGTTTAAAACCACCCTCTTATTATTACTTAAAAAAAGAAGCTAAAGATACACTTAAAAGGGGCCTTAGCTCTCTTGTGTTGTATTTATACCAAGGTTTGAACTTAAATCTCTTAAATAAAAATCTAAAGATACACTATTACAATATCTTTTACAAAATCATATAATATATTAATATCACAATTGAAAACAAGAAAGCCCCTATGTTACTATCCCAAAAACATAGGTTCAAAAATAAACCACGTCAAATAGGCAACAAATAAATGAAATTACTATTTAAAAAATAAAAACATCAAATAGGCAACAAATAAATGAATAGTAGAGTGTATACTTCAACAATAAATTTTATTCCATTCAAATACCATATTACCAATGAACAATCTCTTTTAAAGCAAATCTTGACAAGAAAGTTACTCAATTACACAACTAAGTGCTCAATCTAAACACTATAGTTCATTTTGGAATTACCACTAATAATGTGAAACAAATTCAAAGTCAAACAATCAAAGCTACTCTCCTGGAGCAGAAACACCTTGGTTAAGTCCTTCCCTTTTCATCTTCTTTTTAGAAATTGGCTTCTTCTTTGATGACAATGTTTTTTTTTGTATACATATATAGAGCATAATTACCTACAAAGAAAAAACATTCCAACCACAACCAAAAGAACAATCAACCCTAGATTAAATCCCTTTCCAACAACTTTGGTGACTAGTCTATCCTAAACATTACATACAAACTAGATTAGAGTGACTGACAAGTATTAACACTTCCAAACTCTCATCGTATCAATAAATTCCAAATAAAAACTAAGAGGTAAAAAACTGATAATATAAAGAGAAGGTATTGACATCAAGAAAAATCTCAACACAAAGATATAGGATTTTAGATGTGAATTGAAGTATAGAAGAGAGGAAGAGAGGAAAACCTAAAATTCCAATTTTCTCCTTGAATTGCATCTGATGTTTTTTTTTTTTGAAAAAATGAAAAACTTGTATTAAAACAAGAACCAGATACAAGCGGGAGAGAACACATCCCGAGCCAGAGCCACAAGCAAAACAACAAGGAAGGCGCACCAAGGCAAGGCTAAGAACCGCAAGGCACAGAGAACGGAAGGCACGAAACAGCAACAGGTCGCGAAACCGTGACATGTCGCGAAATCGCGACAGGAAAACCCAACACGGCCACTAAGGCACCAACAGGCGCGATAACGCAACATGTCGCGAAATCGCGATATGTCGCGAAATCGCGACAGGAAAGGCCCCCGACAGCCACCCGCAGGAAGCGTCGCGACATCGCGACAGAAAAAGAAAGCAACTAACAATCCTCAATAAGGTCGCGAAATCGCGACGGAAAACCACCCAGTCGCAAAGGAGCCAAACATGCCGCGAAATCGCGCAAGAAAAACGCCAGAGACCAGGAGGGCACAACCTGTCGCGAAATCGCGACAAAAACCAGCACAAAGAAGCAGCATCACAACAGGTCGCGAAAACGCGACAGTTAACCACCCAGACGCCAGGAAGGCGGGACCTGTCGCGATATCGCAACATGTCGAGGAATCACGAGGCGCGAAAACGCGACATGTCGCGATATCGCGACATGTCGCGATATCGCAACAAGACGCGGGATCGCGTCACGCGATAACGCGACATGTCGCGATAGCGCAACATGTCGCGAAATCGCGACCCGCGATAACGCGACATGTCGCGATAGCGCAACATGTCGCGGAATCGCGACCCGCGATAACGCGACATGTCGCGATATCGCGACAGAAACCACCGGAGACTACAAAGACTCAACTCGTCGCGATATCGCGACAAGAACTCAACCAACGACCGCGACAGTAGAAACAAGTCGCGAAATCGCGACAGAAAGGACCCTTAGCAAAAAAAACTTTGCACATTATTTCAGGAATTGATCAAGGCCTTGTCTGATCTCGACATTCTCCACAGGCAAATTGCTATGCAGATGAATCCCAACCTCTCTCTCAGCACCCAACTTAGCAAGGAAATCGGCCGCTTTATTAAGAGATCTACTAGCATAAACAGGGATCACATCCTCAATTTCTTTTCAAAGCTCTAAAATTTGGGCAACCAAAATCTGGAGCCTCCAAGCTTTTAAGGCAAAGTTCCGCATGCAATCAAGAGCACCAACCAAGATTTGAGAATCAGACTCAATGATTATCTTTCTATGGCCATGCTTGACGGCCCAGATGGAAGCAGCATTTAATAGCAAAGGCCTCGACTTCATTGTTTGTGGCATATCCCAGACCTTGCAATTCCCAATATAGCACAGTCCCAGCATGATCACGGCAAATAACACCACTGCCAGCATTGCCCGGATTACATTTAGCAGCTCCATCAGTATTGATTTTGACCCAGCCTTCTGGGGGAGGTTTCCAAAAACTTCTTACCTGTCTCTCCAGATCAGCACCTCTCCCACTCAAAGGCCTAGAAGCAGGCTGGTTTTCCTTCTCAGCATAGATGGCAACGGTTTCCACAACTTTGCTCCAAATGATCTGCCAAATCCCCTCCACCGAAGAGAAGGTTTCACGAAAAATACGAGCATTTCTTTCCAACCAAACCTGCCACCAAATAAAAAGGAAACCGATCTCCCAGCCAGTACGAAGAGCTTTAGAAATAAATCTACCTCTCTTCCATATTTCCCATAAATTGGTCCGGGACAGATCTCCAAGCACCTAAAGTTTAAAGTGGGAGAACCAACGTTGCCAAATCTGGCTGTGTGAAAGAGCAATCAAACGAGAAGATGGTTCACGGCTTCCTCATTCCTATAACATAAGACGCACTGGGAAGGACCAATGATGCCTCTAATTCTAAGGTTGTCAAAGGTCAAAATACCATTATGCATCGCTTGCCAAGCAAAGAAGTTCACTTTCGCCAGCCCTTGGGATGCCAAATCTTCCTCCATTCATGAACAGGAAAAGAGTGTGGGGGGGGCTCGTGTAGGATCGAAGCATAGCCCTCCTTCACAGAATAAACCCCAAGGTTCACAAAGCCCCAAGCAAGCTCATCCTCCTCATCACTCCCAGATAGAAACCTTTCAGCCAAAAGTTTTTCCAGAGTTGGGGCCTGCTTCGGGGGGATTGGAATAGGCCATTCACCCAGCCGCTTAAATTTTTTAACCTTATATTCCCCCAGAGGGCTGGTAGTGAAGTAGGTCCGAATATGAATCCAACCTTTGTCTTCAAGAGCTATTTTTAGCGGAAGCAGATCGGGAAACACTCGCAAGAATAGGAGGATGTCGATCCCAAGAGTCGACCCGTAACCGGACCTTCTCCCCTCTCCCAACTTTCCGGAACAATTGATCTTTGATAATGCAAGAACCAAGCTTGAGCGCCCGCCACACAAGAGAACCATTACCTTCCGGAGGATAGCGGCCCAAGTCATTGGGAGGAACAAGACTCAAGTATTTACTAGAAAGGATTCTCGTCGTAGAGAGACGAAGGCCGAGAAATCCACCTCCAAGACAATTTCCCAGCCAGGGCCCGATTGTTAAACTTGGAGCTTCTCAAGCCCAACCCACCTTTTTCCTTGGGCTGGGTGACCTTATCCCAACCAACCAAGGCCCATTTCCTCTCTCCATTGGCACCTTCCCAAAGAAAACTTCTAGCCGCTTTGTCCAACTCTTTCCAGATTGAGGGAGGGGCGGCCAGAATTGAAAATTTGTAAATAGGCATAGCCTGAATAACAGACTTCAAAAAAGTTAATCGGCCCCCATAGCTTAACCATCTATGGGACCAATGATTCATTCTCTCTTTAATGCCATCAAGCAGGTCCTTCCAGTAAATCAACGTCGTTTTTTAAAGTGCAGAGGAACCCCCAAATAAACAACGAGAAGGGAGGTCCGAGTGAAGCCCAGAATCTCCATAACTCTCTCTTGCGACCTTTGATCAAGGTTGAAGAAGACCACTTTTGATTTTGAATCATTGATGGCTTGATTAGAAGCCCGAAGGTAGACGTTAAGAGTATCTTTGATTCCTCTTGCTTCTCTGAGGCTGGCAACTCCCACCAAGCCCGTATCATCCATAAACTGTAAACGAGTCAAAACTTCGGCTCCGATTTTAATTCCTGTAATCTGTCCTTGACGTCTTCTTATCAGGAAGAGTCTGCCAAGACCTTCAACCAAGATAAGAAAGAGATAAGGAGAGCAGGGATCTCCTTGACTGAGACCCCGAGAGGCTCCAAAAGGTGGCGAGGGAAGCCCCTTAATTAAAACAGAGTATGAAGGCGTAGAGATACGACTCATGACCCGAGCAATCCAGCTCCGAGAAAAACCAAAGGCTGCCAACATCTTGACCAAGAAACCCCACTCTACTCTGTCATAAGCCTTAGACATATCCAATTTGATGAACATTCCTTTGTTACCTGAATTATGCATAGAATGGATAGCCTCCCGAGCCAAGATCACTCCATCCAAGATCTGTCTTCCTTCAACAAAACCCCCTTGCTCGTGGGAAATTAAATTTTGAAGGAGGGGTTTTAGTCTTTCACCCATAAGTTTAGAAATAATTTTGTAGATCACATTACATAGAGCAATAGGTCCGAAATCAGAAATGAGAGCCCCCCCTCTCCTTTCGGAATTAAAGAGATAAAGGTATGATTTAGAGCCTTGAGCATTCTTTTGTTAATTCGGGATTCCTCAATGACAGCCAACACGTCCTCCTCCAGGATGTCCCAGAAGGCCTGAAAGAACTCAATAGGGAAACCGTCCGGGCCAGGCGACTTTCCTGTGCACATCCCAAAGACTACCTTCTTGAGTTCATCACGATCTATGGGCTTAAGAAGGGACTGATTCTCTTCATGAGAAATAATAGAGGGAATTCCGTCAATGACTTCATTTTGAGCTTCCACATCATGCTGCAGACTTTCCTTGAAGAGGTTTGAGAAGTACTCCATAGAAATGGAGTGCATGTCAAGAAGAGTGTCAAAAGAATTTCCAAACTCATCTTGGAGGAACTCCATGTTATTCAATTGCCTTCTAGCACAGAGCGAACGATGAAAAAATTTAGTATTTCGTCTCCTTCTAATAGCCAAGTATTTCTCGCTCTCTGTCTCCAGTAGATCTCTTCTTGATTATCAATGTCTTCAATCGCTTTGCGTAAGGCGTCATCCTCAAATTTAAGATGCTCGTAAATAATTCCTTCTCTCGAATTGTTTTTGCACCTCATTCCATCTATCCAGACAAGGGGGCCCGTTGAGCCGGAAATCGATTTGTTAGTTTGCTTCCACCGTTTTAGTTTACTCTTAACATAGAGAAGTCGTTTGTGAATTTTGAACATAGCTGTTCCAAAAGGGGGATGGCCTTCTTTCCACCACTGTGGAATTTTCCTTCGTAGGTCCTCTTTTTGCAACCAAAAATTTTCAAATTTAAAAGGTTTGTAATACTTTCCTGACATAGTCCCTCCCTCCAGCAAAATGGGAGAGTGATCGTAAATCGGGCCCTCCAAGATCTGGAATTTGATATTCCATCTAACATAAGCTTCCTCCGAGACCAAAAACCCGTCAAGCTTAACCCTCCTATTGTATGGCTCTCTTCTCTTATTAGTCCATGTAAAGTTTGTACCAGGACCTTTGATGTCAACAAGGTTAAAGGCCCGAACGTGGGCAATAAATGCACCTATCCCCGTATCCGAGCATGGGATGCCACCTTCCCGATCTCTAGCGGATAATTTAGCATTGAAATCCCCGGCTAAAATCCAATCAAGATCTTCCCGGAGGACCTCATGTTTTGAACAGACTTTCCATTGAGACCGCCGACCTTCGGTATTCATGACCCCATAAAAATTTGTAATTAAGACTTGTTCAATCTGTAACTATATTCTTGAAAAGAGATGTTAGGACCCCTCTCCAGTGCTATATGATCTACTCGCTATCCATGCCAAAGGATTCCAAAGAGTAGCAATCCCTCCCGAGGCACCAAGAGCAACCATCGCCATATGGCCAAGACCCTCCGGATTCGGCCGACAGCTTTACTCATGAGGTCTAATGACATTTTTGTTTCTCGAATGAGCAGAAAGTCTGCTTTACTTCTTTCTAAAAGTCTTTGAACAATAGATTGATGGGTTCTACTGTTTAAACCCCTCACATTCCAAGATTGTATAATCATTGGAAACCTTGGGAGCAATACGAATCAATTGTTCTTGCCAGTCCTCCATTGATTAGCTTATCCCCTTGCACTGCGATAAGATCCTTATTGGATTTCCCCGCCCACCCCTTGGGAATTACTATTTTTCGATCTCTTCTCCACCTCGCGAAATTCCAAGAGCTGGTCTTTCTCTGAGCTTTTCTGCAATTCCCATAGAAACATCTTTGATAACGGGCTGGGCTGGGGCGTGGATAACCAGAGTCCCAAGGTTTTCATGGTGCAAAGTCTCAGAGGAATCAAAAGCCTGTTCAAGGACAGGGGTTGAGGAAGGAGGAGCATGAGTAGGGATAATATTGTCCTCAAGGATCCCATCTGCTCCATCCATAGGTTGGTCTTCTTGATCCACAAGAGATTTGAAGATTTCATACCGATTTGTTGGCTTGGGGAGAGCTTGCTCCTTACCATTTCTCTTTTTGTTTCTTCTCCTCTTCTCGTCTGTTCAAAGCCATCATTCCGGCCCTCGGACCCAAGTGGGAATGACAGATGGTTCCTTGGCCGAAGTGGACTTACCTCCTCGGGAGCGATTTGACATTCCCCTCGTGTAGCATCCGCATTGGTGCTCAAGATATTTGGACGGAACCTTGCCAAATGGCCATGCAAATGGCAGACTCTACAACGTAAAGGTAGGGATTCATAGTCTAGTCGTTGTACCCAAGAATGTCCTGCTAGCTCCAATTCCATCTCACTGGTAGCGATTGACTAATATCCAATTCTACACAAATTCTTGCATAAACGGCAGTATTTCCTTCGATGGTATCCTTAGAAACTCCCAAAAATCTACCTAGAGAGTTGCCTATCAATTCAAGAATCCGCTCACCCCAAAACTCCATCGGGAGCGCGTACAGTCGGATCCAAACCGGGACAGCCGTGGGTTCAATGCGAGGGTCAAAACCCGCTCTCCATGGCTGGACAAATAACCCTGCCGGGCCATGGCTCCTCTTCTCTGATTCAAATGCTCTGTTTCTATCCATTAGGGAAGAAAAACTAATAATGAAATACCCATTGCTAATGGGCCATAAGGAGTACTCACCGATTGGCTCCCAGTTTTGTCTCACCCAGAAATGCAAAAAGTGCAGGGTGGGTCGAATGCCCATGAACTTGCAAATCAGATCATGCGTGGTCGGTAGTTTATCGTGTCTTCAACCAGCTCTGGTTCGATGACAATTTTTGGTCTTGATGTAGATTGCGGGAGACAACCATTAATTCTGTGCCCAGGAGAGCCCTTGCCCACATTCTTGGCTAGCAGATGGAAGGCACTGCGTTGAGCTTCAGCAGAGGAAGACGCAGGAGTCTCTCGAAGAATCTCCGCATAAGAGGTATTTTTTCCTTCGCGAGAACCAGGAAGAGACCCCATTGGGCCCTCCCTGGAAACCAAAAGATCCTTGTCCAGAGGCCTGCAACAGACCCCAAACACGCTGAAGGAGGTTTCCGAGCTGAAACCCTAGAGCCACGGCCGTCGACAGTGCAGAGGGATTCCAGCCAAAACGCCAGAGATCCTGGTAAATTTTTTTTCTTTTCAATATCAACTTAAATGTTCAAATTGCATCTGATGTTGAAGTGGTAATAAGTTCTTTAAAATGGTAACCATAGAATGAGGGTATAAATGCATGAATTAAGATATAAATTTTTAGGGTGTATAGGTCAGAAATAATTAGGCTATTTCTAGTAAATTTGATCCTTAAATAGGTCGGCCATAGTCAAGTTAGAAAATGGGCCACTGAGACTTTCAAGTTGGAATGGGTTCATATGAATCTTAGTGCAAATACATTTATCATAAACTTAAAATAATTGTTCATCCAAGACATATACTCAAATTTATATGATAAATGTATACTTTCGAGATGTTTGAGTATGGTTTCAAATGTATATCATCTATAATGAAGAATCTAAATTTTGACTCTATTTGGAATTTTCCAGTAATCAAGAAAATTTTAGGCTCTTGGAATTCACTTTTCTAAGACTAAGGTAAACCTATGGTCGTCATTTCTAAGTCCATGATAAAACCTATATCATCGTTTTCCAAGATATCTAAGTCCAAGATAAACCTATGGTCACAACTCTTCTTAGGCAACTCAATGATATTTTAAGGCTAAGACTAGGGGTCCTAAAGAGGTTCTAGCCTAGAAGTCAATAGAGGTATCAAGACACTAGAAGTCAAACAGAACTCTATGATCACAATCTTAAGAATGACTAATAGAATTTTGACTTCTTGAAGACCCAAGGCAATAATAGATGAAGCCAAGATTTTTCTTCTCCACATTTGAGCATATCTCCTTTAACCATTGTTTTAGGGAGGCCAATTGCTCAGTGATTGATTAGGAATAGAGGGTGTTGGCCTTTTTCAAACCTCCAAGGACTTTGTGTTAGTGAGGAGTTAATTATTTTAACAATATCAAGGTCATCCTTTCTAAGGGGGACTTCAACTTTGATTTATACATGGTATGCAAAACTTAGGACAAATGTTATCAGTCCTCTCGCTTGAATATCCCTCATTAATTTTGATAGTATATTCAAGATGAATATGTGATTTGAAGGTGAAATTGCCAAGTGTTTTTAGCTCAATGCTTATCTGAATTGTAGGCAAAATGTCTCTTCAGGAATCATGGAGAACCATGAGATGCCATGGCCTTCAATTGTATTTTTGTCTCCCAAATTTCTATTTATTTCCAATCAAACTTCTCTTTCTGTTTCCAATTCTATTATGAGGTTTCTTAGTTGTGTGGTGTTAGATGCTAATACCTCTGATTCAAAAAATCCAATGCTAAGGCCTTTACTACCTTTTTGGGTTCTACTGAAACCTTGAGGTATCAAGTTTTGTGTTTAGGAGACAACTATGGTAGAAAACTAGAAAGCCCTCAACAAGTGAAATGGGTGCTTCAAATCCCTCATACACTAACCCTTGCAGGTATGTGACACATAGTTGTAACATGCAAAAGGAGAAATGTGACACCCCAATATAGTATGATAATAGAAAGCATCCTCAACCATCTTATAAAATGAAGACCTTAATTGGTTTGGTGCATGATTCTCTTCATGCCCTCAGTGCAAAAACTAAGACCAAGCAAAAAGAAAACTACTTAAAGTCCTTGATGAAGAGTTTTGAGAACTGTTTAAAAGTAAAATCAAAGACAATGCTTCCAATGCCTTGCTTGCGGATGCTACTGCTTTGGTTGTTCTATTAGAGAAGTAGGTACTAGGTATTAAAGTGGAACAAAGCTCCATCATAGGAATATGCCACTAGAAACAAAAACTTATAGAAAGAAGAATAACATTCAATTAATGAGGATATTTGAGAATGAGATCCTATTTGTAATTTTTTTTGACTTGTTTGGATGATTTTCCCCCAAAATGGGCATATCATAATTTCTTTAAGAGAGATTTCACAATAAAATATCAATTCAAAATATCTCGACATCAACCGTGCATCGACTTCAACAACTATTTGCATTAGCTAATTTCATAAAATTAGGAAATCTAGCAACATAAATTCCAGACCATATAACACCATCAAATATAAAATATTGTCATGATACCACACACCACTAAGAGAATGTAAAATAAATACAATATAAATATCCTCACCTTTTACTGCAGGGTCCCTGCATAGGGATACTACCAAGGTGATCTTGCCACTACCACCAAACCTTTCACTAAAACAAGTGAAACATCTTTCATGATGAGAAACTTCTTCAAGTCTTTAACTAACATTTCCAAACCTAGTGGACATTCTGGTAATTTTAGAATATCCCGTTTTGAATATGTAACCTCTTCATCAATTTAAATCTAACTCATCTGATCTATGATCATGGAAATTGCAATTTTACCATTTTCTTGAGTTCAATACTCAATAGTCTCAAATACCACCCTCACATATTCTTTCAAGTGTTGCAGATCAGACAGGGTATGTAACCAACCTTGCCTAGAATTGAAATTGGCAAGATACTTTTCCAAAGAAAGAATTTTCTTTACGTACCTATAGCTTTGGTAAACATTGTAATGGTTGAGCTGGGAGCACTTTTGAACCAACTCCTTCCCCTTATTTAGCCCCTCAAAGAATTCTATAAGCTGCTTTTGGCATTGTTGGAATAAATCTAAACTAGTTTGAAAGACCTCATATAATATGGGTATGATTTCATTTAATATATTTTCTAAGTGGACTTGTAGTAGACACTCTTATTTACTTAATATTTCACTACATTTAAGAGGTCATTCACTACAACACTTGTAATGGATTGAGTCATCATATCCATCATATTGCTTTCAACCTATCAGAAACCCACCTTCAATACTAACCATAAAAATATTCAGTTTAGATATTTTAAAATATTCGACCACATTTGGAGTTCTTGTTCCACTATGACTTTAGCAATTCCTTCCAAATGATGGGTTCAAGGAACCAGTCATTCGGGAATTTGATACTCGAGTGATTTTTGATTATTACCAAATTGTTTTTGGTTGTTTTTCGCTTTTGACCCAATGGAAGGGGTTGAAGGATAACCTTGTGCAAATCTATTTTGAACACATCTAAGCTCAAATATTTAGGGACCTAGCTGATTTAATGTCATAGTGATTTGATGTTGAATGTTTGAATGAGTTTCCTTATGGTGAGCTACCCATCCGACCGGATTGCATGGATTGCTAGTCGTTGCAACCGCTAGGTGTATAGGGTAATCCACTAGATACAAGGTTCACTAAATGATGTGATGATGATGATGATGTTTGTAAAAATGCATGATGTGATTGATGTAAATGTTGGAAATCAGTATCAAGTTGGATGCCCCAAGTTTGGGGTGGACTTATGTTGTCGTAAATTTACCTTTTGGTTTGATTGACATGCAAGATGATGAAGTAAAGGAACCAATCACCCTAGGGGCTTGTCCTAGTGACTGTTAGCAATTCCTTAATGCAAAATGATGAAGTATAAACTTTCCATGTTTTGTAACCCCACGGAGTAGGCGTCAATGACAACCTTGGGCAAATCTACTTGAACGCAGGTCACTCAAAAATTGAAGGACCAACCTGATTTAATTTCAAACATTATGATGTGAAATGATTTTGAATAAGTGTCCTTATGGTAATTTATCCATCCTACCGAATTGCATGGATTGCCAGTCGCTGCAACCGCTAGGTTTCTAGGGTAAATTACTAGATACAAGGTTCACTCATGATGATGATGATGTGAGATGATGATTTGGAGGGTTTTACAATGTTTTTGTAGCCATTTGCATTTGAAGGGGAGTTGTGTAAGATGGTCACAAATAAAAGTCAACTTGTGTTGCCCCAATCATGGAAAAGATGCTCATTTTAATGAGCGTAATTTGCATGATTGAGTGTTTTGAGTGTTGACTTTGATTATGAAACTCGAATTTGTTGATTTTGTCTTTCCCTTCAAGCGATGAGTCGATGGAGAAGATATGAAATGATGAAAGCGATGAAACAGATGATAATGGTTGGAATGAAATGGATGTTTTTGTTTTTGTTTCAACTATGATTTTGACCATTGTTGATAATTGTGCACTTCTATCCCTTGGAGCAGTCCAATCGTATGGCTTTCTTAGGGAATTGAGATGATAACAATTCATTTCTTGCATGAGGTGAATCACTTTTCAAGGGCCTTATGGTAACTTATCCATCCTACCAGATTGCATGGATTGCTAGTCACTGCAACCGCCAGGTATATAGGATAAGTTATTGTATACGAGGATCACTTGAGGCTAAGTGGAAGAAGGAAATGTACACCTCTATCCCTTGGAGCAGTCCAACCTCATGGCCTTCTTAGGGAGTTGAGATGAGAGCACTTCTATTCTTTCAAGAGCCTATTGAATTTGTTTTTGACCAAAGGAATTGAGATATCTTTGGAGTTTTTCTTTGTTTTTTTTTTTTTTTTTGAGAATGCATGATTTTTTTTTTGTGTTTTATTTTTTATATGACAAAATATTCATGGAAATGTTTTTATTGTTTTATGTTTTTGTATGACAAAATATGCATGGAAATATTTTTGGTGTTTTATGTTTTTGAAATGGAAAGAAAGCACAAGATTTTTTTTTTGTTTTTATGTTTTGATGATTGATTTTTTTTTTTTACCAAAGGAATTTGAGTACCTTTGGAGCATTTTGGATTGATTTGACCAAAGGGGTTTATGCCTTTGGGACTTTTTGAATTGTTTTAATGATAATTGTCCTTATGGTAATCTACTCCATTTATACTATACAATGATCATAAGTCTAAGTGAGTCTTTGATTCTTTGGAGTTTTTTTAATTGATGACCAAAGGGTTGATTCCTTTGGAGCCTTTTGAATTGAATGTGACCAAAGGGATTGATTCCTTTGGAGTTTTTTTATTTTTTTTGAATTGGATTGACCAAAGGGGTTGATTCCTTTGGAGCTTTTTGAATTGAATGTGACCAAAGGAGTTTGATTCCTTTGGAGCCTTTTTGAAGTGAATTTGACCAAAGGAGCTTGGTTCCTTTGGAGCCTTTTGCATTGATGTAATTGTGAGTGTCCTTATGGTAATCTACTCATCCTACCAGATTGCATGGATAACCAATTACTACAACCGCTAGGTGACTAGAGTATATCACTAGATACGAGGTTCACTCAAGGATCTAAATGGAATTGGATGCGTTGTGTTTGTGAATGTGAGGCAAAGGGTACAACCTTTGACAAAAGGGCACAACCTTTTGAACCTAGCAGATGATTTGAAATGTGAATGTTTAATGTGATTGTTGGGGTAGGTGTGAGACTTTGAACCCCCCAAGTTGCTTGACTACTTGATGTGATTATTGGGGAAGGTGTAAGACCTTGAACTCCCCCTTGTTGGTGTTTTTGTGATTGTTTATGTACATGTGTAATGATGGATTATTTGATTTTTTTTTGGGTGCATGTGATGAAATGAATGTGTTTATGAATGAATGCAATTGGTGGTGATGTATGCAAATGAATGAATGCTTTTGCATTATTAATTGTCATTCAAAGAAGTTATGGACCATTGTTTAGCATACTTTGCCTTTATTGCTTAATCAGGGGCACCAATACGATACTATGGTTTGACCACAATTTGTAGGATGAAATGGACTATGATATATGTGTGGCAATATGATGGTGGTATGGAATGGAAACTTGCTTATGACTTTGTTTGCCTTAGGGATAAAGGATCTAGAGTTGTTTTGCAAAGACTCAAACATCCTAGTGATATCAAACAAACTCTCTAAAACTACCTAATTCTTCTAGGACCAAATGTGTGTGCAGTGAATTCATTTACCGAATCAAGAGCATGGTAATGACCCGAGACAATCAAGAACCAGTGTGTGTGCAATTGAGTTCATTAACTCATCTTGAGTAAATTGGGTAAACCTATTATGGTTGGAACCAAGAAGCTAGCTTGTCCGTATGAGCGGTCAGAGGTCTCTTTTTAAAAGAGACATGTCACCATGCATGAGCGTACTCCACTGCCAGTCAAGCGTCTATAGCTCCGGTGGAGGCTAACTCCATAGTCCATGATTTTTGTTTTTGATTTCTTGAATTTTGGGGATGACTACTTAACCGTCTGACTGGAAATGTAGTACGATCCTTACAACCCAATTAATCAGTGGTGTGTGATGTAAAAGGAATTAGAGCTTTGGGGAATCGGATTCTCAACCTAAGTGTGATGAGAATTGTACCCTATCCTTACTACTCTATCTTTTGAATTTGAAGCAACTATGATAGTAGTGAAAACCACTATTGTCATGGACTATGTTGCATAATGGGACAAGCAAGGATGACCCTTTTCACCTCAAGGTTCCTACCAAGTATGGTGTTATCCCTATTTGACACAAGATGTTTTTAAGATGTGAAATTGTGTTTGGTTCAAGAATGTTTTTGAAATCAATTCCCAATACTCAAGATTTTCTTAGTGTATATATGTGCAATGGTCCTAAAATAACTCGACATATTTTTTGGAGGTTGCTTAAAACACTAGGAGTGGTTGAGTGACCGAAAACACCTAGAGATTCCTCAAACCAGAGACCACCAAAGAAATGAAGTGCTATGGGGTTTTATTGCAACTATTTTTTTTTCTTTTTTGTTTTGACATGGTTTTAGATGGTGAAATTGGACTAATGCTAGACCGTAGGTGCCCCTAATTAAGGCAACAAGACTCAGTGAATGAACAATTATCTAACCTAAGTGGATGACAATTAATATGGTAAGCAACATGAATGGATGCAAATGATACGAATATGCAAATGCAATGGAAGTGGAATGTGTGAATGCAATGAAAGTGGGATTGTGAATGCGATGTATTATTAATGCAATGTGTATGAACATGTTTTTGTGTTTTATATTTATTATTAATTTTTTTATTTTTTTTTTTTTTAGGTGTTTTTGAACTAAAATGTGACCAAAGGGGTTTGGTTCCTTTGGAGCCTTTTGAATTGCATGTGACCAAAGGAGTTTTGGATCCTTTGGATCCTTTTGAACTAATTTGACCAAAGGAGTGCCTCCCTTGGAGCATTTTGAGATGAGTTTTGACCAAAGGGGTTAGGTTCCTTTGGGGCCTTTTGAATGGAGTTGACCAAAGGGATACCCCTTTGGAGATTTTTTTTTTTGGATGGGGAAGGTGTGATACCTTAATCATCCCCAAATTGTTTGGTGATTGGTGAGCATGGGGAAGGTGTGATACCTTGAGTATCCCCACAATGTTTTGTGCTTGGTGAGCATGGGGAAGGTGTGATGCCTTGAGTATCCCCACAATGGTTCTGTTGACTACCAGGGTTTTGATTGGATGTGATGAGTGGAATTTCAATGGAAAAGACCCCCTTGTCAATAAGATCTTGGACCACATTTTTAAAGGCTTTGCAATCATTGATGTCATGGCCCACTTGTCGATGATAGAGACAATAACGATCTTCCCTATACGATCTAGATTTATGTATTTTGGTATCTGCAGGATGTATGTCAGGTAAAATGATTGTTTTTGCATCCTACAACTTTTGAAAGATGATTGACATGGGCTCGGATAGAGGGGTCCAAGTACGGGGTTGATGATTTGGATGAGATTGGCCATGTGGATGAGGTTGATGAGGTTGTTGAGGTGGGTGAGTTTGATGAGGTTGTTGAGGTGGGTGATTTTGATGAAGTTGTTGAGGTGGGTGATTTTTATGAAGTTGATGATGACTCAATTGTAGCTCAATGCTTGTGAGGCGGTTCAAGATTTGTTGTAAAATGAGCATAGTGTATTGGTGAAATGGTGGTTGTTGATGAAGAGATGGTGGAATGATGGTGTGTTGTGTTGATGGAGCACCATACATATGATTGAGTGGATGTGTGGGTATGGTTATAGTTGGGGGATGCAACACCCAAGATGGATCTTGGGTGAAGAAGGTGGGGGGTTGATGGGTTGTTGATGGTGGGTAGGTGGTGAATTGCATTGTTGTTGAAGGAGGGGGGTTATGGACCATGGTGCTTATGGGTGCTATAGATGGAATGGACATAGGGATTTGTGAAGCAACACTGATGGGTGCTTCGTAAAGGGGGTTGGTGCAAATGACTTGTTGATTTGGTATGATGATGGGAGGTTGATTAGATGATGATGGATGGGTATGGGCTATGGTGGTAGCAGTGTGCTCAAAAAGTGGATTTGCAAAGGCTTGGCTAGACTATTGTGGGTGTGGGAAGGTGACTTCCTGATGGAATGATGGGATGGTATGGGGTGGAATGGTAAGTGGTGGTAGTAATGGAAAAACCATTCCAGTTGCACTCAAGTACATCCTAACGGTGTCCATGTCTACAAGTGTGACATGACCATCCATTGGTGTGGGTGGCTCACTCCTAGGAGTCTCAAGAATAGAGGTATGGGTAGCCCTATGCATAATATCTCCATCTAAAATAAGGGCACTACTAGAGGGCCCTACATTTAAGTTCTGGGATGCATAAGAGGAGGTACACTAACTTGCCCTACCATCGAAGTGTTAGGGACCTGACTAACCTGAGGTGGATCCATGGGGAGGGACAACTAACTCTGAACTAAGGCTAACTTTCTGGCTTGACTATGGGTCGTTACCATGCGCTAATATGCAATGATGTGTGAAGTGTAAATGCAAATATATGTAAATGAAATGGAAGTACAATGCAATACAACACACAAAGCAAATAAACACACAAAGTTTTTGGTCCTAAGTTTGCGCTAGTTTAGTTGATTTGATTTTTTTTTTTGGCAAAGATTTTTGGTTTGAAGCTTTGGAGGTTTTGACCCCTTATTTTTTTTAGTTTTAGTGTGTTTTGATGTTTTTGAAATTTTGAAGAAGTTTTGTTCTTTTTGGATTAGAATAAAAGAACTCAATCAAGATGGTGATTAGGAACACTAGTGCCAAGCATGATTTCTCAAAAGAGTCTAGGGTACACCGCTTAAATCCCAGTGGGGGGTTCGCCTAGCTCTTCCACTCTGATTCAACAATCGTTCCAACAGTGGGAGACAACTTGAACACAAGTGACCTATACCAACTTAAAGAGTGCTTTTATCCTATCTAAGGATGATCTAGGGGGCAAGCCGATGGAAGGAGATGAATTCCAACATCACCGGTCTGAATTGGGGGTTGGTGATGAAATCCAACCTGACCAATGTTTTGATGATACTGTGTGTGTGTGTGTGAAGGTTTTGTTTTCTATTGTGTGATGCAAATCTAACATGCAATTCTATTTTTTATGCCTAATGCAGAAGATAGGAAAGACAGAGAATAGCAGACAAAATCATATCAGGGGTAAAATTGCAAATTCGGGTAAGACTCGGCCAAATTCTGTTTAACAGGGCTAACCACGGGTGAGCGGTTAGTTCTAGTAAACCACGGGTATGCGGTTTTCCAACCGTGCATGCGCATTTAGGAAATCCCAACCGTGGGTGCGCGGGTCCTTTCTGTCAATAGAACAAAGTCGAATACAAGCCCAAACCCCAAAAAAGAAATACCTAGGTTATTTCTAACCTGGTACATGCAAGATGATTATTCCCTACTATGCATATGCAAATCCTCATTTATTTCCCTTTATTATTTCATGTATGAATGCAATATTTAAGTAAATTTTTCTATTCCTAAGACCTAAATGCAAACAAAGGCATACAAGACTAAGACCCTTAATCTACTTAAATGCAACCTAAAACCAAAACTAAAGGAAAATTTTAAAATATGGCACAGGGTACAAACCTGTGTTCCTTTCGTTGCTCCTTCCAGCTCTCAACCGTCGATCCATGTTTCAACAGTACAACAACCGTGAATGAGCGTTTCTCCAGAACTCCAACCGTGGACGTGCATTTCCTCAGGCCAAAACCACATATATGCATTTTCTTAGAAGGTAACAGTAACAGATCAAATTCTCATGCATCTCGAATCCTCGACACCTATACATGCAAATAGAGATCAATAAGATTAAAAAGAAGCAAGGCAAAACAAAATGGAACCCTTGGGAGGTCCCACCATGATCACCATTTTGTAAGCAAAAGAAGACAACACCAAACAAAGATACATAAGGAAGAGAGAAGATTGCAAGAAATGATCCTTTATATTAAATTTGTATTGATACAATTTTACAAATATTTTGAATTGCCCCAAATGTGTTGGGGGCAATGTTACAATGCTTTATCTGCCTCTCTTCTGAAATACAATGATTTTGATAGGAAAGGGGTCTTCCAAATCTTTAATGAGCTTGTGTGTTCTCCATTCCTCAACTACAGCTTCAAGGGGTGAGTGGGCTTTGGTATCCAATGTAGGGACCACTCCTAGCTTCAATAGCTCTTCAAATACCTATATCCTACACACATGGAAGTCAAACAAGGGTTAGAAGCACCTGTATAAATGATTGAAAATCAATGCAAATGAAAACCCTTGAAAGGAATGCTTGTAGGAAACATAGAAATTAAACTAAAAATGCCTTGCTAAAAAATGAATAACTTACTAATCTCTGCTACTCCAAATGGCCTAAAAATTGGTGGAGATATTCTAGAGGATGTCAGGAACCTACCCTCAAAATTTTAGCTCAATCCGAGTCCGGATGAGCGAGATATGGCCAAAACAAGTTTGGTAGTTTTTATAGAACCGCGGGCCTACGGTTGTGACTATGTAACCGTGGATGTGCGGTTTAGAAACCATGGGATTGTGGTTGGGACTATGTAACCATGGATGCGCGGTTGTGCAGAGATGGCAGAAACCTTGAAACTCAGATCCGGGACCTCGATGGCTCGAACTCCGTGATCGTTGGTGATTCCCTGCAGCGATTTCGACAACGTGATGATGTATTTTCTAGTCCTCCTTTGCTTGATGGAATGGTGTTGCTTTTATAGGCAATTTTGGGTTTTGGAGGGAAATGAGAGGTGGCAAGCCAGGGCTGCCAAGTGGTAATCTTGGGCTGCCAAATGGAGGGGGCAGTTAGAGTGAGTCACCCAGGGTGTCTCACTTAACTGGGGTGATGTGGGTGCAAGTGGAGTGAGGTGTAAGGGTTGTCCCATGTGAAGGGACAAAGGGGACAAGGGTGTATGAGATGTGGCAAGGTGGGGTAGTGAGGTGGCTAGGACACATGTCTAGTGGGTAGGCAGGGTATCCTAGGGGGATTTTCCAGATTTATTAAAATCTGGAAAATAGGATAATGTGCAAGATTTTTATGCCTAAGTTTAGACTTAGGCATATATTATTATGCAGAATTGTGGTGTGCAATGTGGGTGAAGTGTACATGAATTAATATACCTAATTTTAGACCTAGGCATATATTTTATTATGCAAAATTATGTGGTGAATTGTAAATGCCTAGATTTTGGTGTCTACAATAACACTAGAGCATGAGAGTGGTATTGCTGAAATAGAGCATACCATTTGGCCATCGACAAAGCAAGAAATACGCGCAGAAGGTGACATGAGGATATGTTAATGATTAGGCATGGAGTATGATGAGCACCAAAAAATGATCATATTATTAATATTTATGTGGGCACTATATGGGCGTAATCAACACTAGAGATGTATTTTTATGACTATTGCATATGGTTAATGATAAAATGTGGTACTTATGCTTGATCGGTGTTTTTAGCTGAATGTGTGTGTAGCTACAGGTTTTTACTTATTCTTTCATAAATTCAATTCAAGGTCCTCTACAAACCTAGAATTACATGCATGAATTATTATTTTGATAATGTTATAAATGTGATTCCGATAAGTGTAGGAGGTGCCTACACCCTACCCAAGGTAGAGCGCCTACTTCCCATAAAGAAGATTCATCTATATCCCAAACACAAGAAGGCACCTATACCCTAAAAATAGGAAGGTGCCTATATTCCACACATAGGAAATCACTTATGTTCCATTCAAAACACAACACCTACATCCCATGGAGTTTAGCACGTGCGTGCGCTTAGCCAAAAGGTAACAATACCTACATATCATTGGTGTGGCACCTATCCTTAACAAAAATATAGTGCCTACTCTACAGTAGAAAAACACCTACATCCCGATGGATGTTGACTGTTGACCATGCATTTTTTAGTAAAATGATAAAAGTTGTTTTCAGGATCTAAAAGAGCATCATTCTCAACCATAGATGCTTGATTTCATAGAACAACTCCCTATAATTGGCGAAGAACTTAGCTGCATATGCAACCGTTGTAACAAACAATGATATATGTTTAATTTAGAATTTTTAGTATTACACGGTTGTAACAAAAATTGCCTACTTGTATAAAAATGTAAAGCAATTTTGAATAAAGAGATCCATAAATTTTAGAATAATTATTCTACATTGTAATTTCATTTTATCAATAGAGATTCGAGTGCTTTTGTTTCACGTGGACTAAGAGACCGACTTTAGTAATTAGTTGGGTGGACCATCTGTGGGAGCTCGGGCCCACTCCAAGATATAATCCTCCCCTCTTTATTTTTGTTTGTATATTTCCAGTTTTATGTGTGTGTGTGCTTTATTTATTTCATGTCATTTATTTTAGTTGTGTGCAAATTTATTTAATTTTCACAATTTTAATTTAGTCTTTCATTTTAGTTATTTTAATTTTGCAAGTGTGTTAATTTTATTTTTCACACATATTTACTTTTTTTGCATCAGTTTTATCTGCTTTGTTTAAACCATTATAAGAAGTTTGGTTGAGTTGAATATATACGAACAAACCAATTCCCCACCAAATAGTTAGGTATAGAGGGACTCATCCTCTTCACTACAGGCATATACTGTGCATGGGTACTCACAAGCTTACGATCCCTTGGATTGACATAAGTAGACAAGACTTGACCTTTTTACAAAACGCCATGTATGTCTGTTAACTACCCCATTGGATTCAAACCATGAACCTCCTATTTGGAGTTCCAATATCTTACAATTATGCTCACTCTAGTAAAATTAAATATAAAAAAATTAAAAATATATTAATACAAGAAAATGTTTTATAAGTATAAGATACCAATATCCAAGTGCAACTAGGTAACACATTATTAGTAAATTTTATAAGAAGCATTTTTGTGTTATTGATTTTATTCAAGTGATTTTGTAAATTTTATATCTAATTAAATTTATTTCATGTGAATGGCAAAGAAGAAAATGAATTTTACTAAATTAGGAGTCACTTTTTTTGAGACATAGGAGAATCAATTACATACACAACCCTTTTCTACTACCAAGGAAGGTTCAAATATTAGTGTTACCCCCTATAACCCTTATACCACCTTGTTGTTATTTAACCCGATGTGAGGAGGAGCATCGGGAGCTTAGGATTAGTACCATTGTCGTCAAGTTCAGCGGGCTCAGGTCAGACTACTATCTTTGTACAAACAAGCATACCCCCAAGGTTTAAACCTAAGTATCTTCTCGATATGCACAAATTAGGAGTCACTTTAAAGAACACTAACTTGTTGCACATTTTTTAAATTGGTTATATGGATTGAAATTAGCCCACCTATATTGCATCATGTGCACCTAGTGATATTACAATAGCTTAGGAATTATGTATGGATTGCTTGGAAATATTTAAATTTAAGTCTCCTTGAAAGTTGAGGAATTTAACTAGTTGAGCTAATGTCATTGATACTAACTTATTGCATATTTTCTTTAACCATATTTTTTATTATGTTTTAAAAAAAACATTATGATAGTTTTGTTACCATTTATGATTTGATTATTTATTAAATCTTATTGTTTAAAAATATAAAAAATAATTCATTGTCAATATTATGTTTAATTCACTATAAGATTAATAATTTAAGGTAAAAATCATTTGCAATTTGACCTAGGAGAAATAAGGAATTATACCTAGATTAAAATTTAACATTTTGCGAAAAAGGTGCGATGGTGGAGGGAGCAAGTAATAGCGATCATGGTAGTTCAGAGGGCAGAGGATCCATGGTAGGATTTATCATAAGCGATGCAAGTAAGGAACCGTTTGATGGGGTTTTATCCTTCCCATCGCATGGAAAGGAGCCTCCTCACAAAGGGGACCCACTGGTTGGTCAAACCCTTGGGAAGGGTTTCGATCTGAACAAACCTGGCATTGTCTCTTATGCCCAGACGGTCAACCAAGGCCCCAACACCAAACCCCCATCCCAAAATCTAGTGCCCAACGACATGAATTTGCTGATACCGAAACATTTGATGTCAAGCTACCTCGAAATGGAAAATTATCTCTAGTAGGCAAGTTCATCGAAGGCCGCCTAGACATGGAGACCATCAAGAAGTGGGCATACTTCAAATGGAGAACAAGTGGGAATATGGATATCGTTGCCCTATCGAGGGTTTTTTTTGCCATTACACTGAATAATCAATAGGATGCATGTAGAATCCTCATCGGAGGTCCTTGGTTCCTAGGAAGAAGGAGCCTCTTCATCCATCAGTGGGTTGAATATTTTGACCCTGACATATAAAATATCAATGTTACCCCAATCTGGGTTAGGTTGCCAAACCTCCCTTTTTAGTTTTGGCATGAGGATGTTCTCAGAGGAATCTCTAAAACTATTGGTGAGCTGGTAGCGATTGATTTGTCCACCAAATTCTAGTCTCGAATGGTCCATGCTCGCATATGTATCAATGCCAACCTGGACTCTGATATTCCCACCTTTGTCAACCTCATATATGGATCCTCCTACAAAAGGTGTCAAACCCTGGAATATGAGAACAAACCTGCTTTTTGTGTGCATTTTCACTCCTAGGGACACCTAAGGAACCAGTCCCCCACCCTAGAATCTTAGTCTCAATTTTCTAAACGGCTCATAAAGGGTGCAAAGCGTAGTGCAGACCCTCCTAAAGAGCATATCCAAAACCCTTCCTCCCAAGGAATACCCCCAAAGACCCTGGTCAGGCATCTTCAGTCATGACACCTCAAGGGAGTGAGAAATGCTATGTCCCAATGCAAGGAAAGGAAGCCTCCTATGAAGGCAAAGGTAAAGAAATGGCCACTCCTACTGAGGATCCCAATCAGGTCCAGGTACCTCCTCTCTCTCCCATTATTACTATTAACCATATTCAAGATGATTTTCTTGTTGATGATTATGGGAGTACGATATCTTCCTCCCCCATACCCTCCCCAACTAGATTCAGGCCATCCCTTATCCATCTTAAGGCAAATTACCTCCTTATCAAATACGTGGGAAGCCCTTTGATTAACCACCATCAGTCTAAAATATTCAACTCAAAAAACATGCGAAGCAAAAAATTCGTTGTTGACTTTGGATGCGATAAAAAAGAGGAAGATCGTCCATTGCCAATCAAAGGAATAAAGAGACAGAGGAATACATTGCTAACAGGACCCAGTCAACTCTTTTCTCTGAGAATCCAAATCTGCAGAAAGACGAACCAAAAGGAAACAAACCTCCCCTTCAACAGGTGAAGGGAGGTAAAAAATCCCCAAAAATATTTTAAATGAAGATCCTCTCATGGAATGTTAGAGCCCTAAACGGAGTAGCCAAACAATGCCTCACTGCTAACCTAAGGAAAGAGCGTAATCCTACCATCATCATTATTCAAGAAACTAAAAATTATGATGCCTCCTCTCTCAAGTTTGCCAAAAAAATCTGGAGTAGGGGAGAAGTCCTCTACAACCCTGCTTAGGGATCCTCGAGAGGGCTCATGTGCTTGTGGGATCCATAGAAGTATAAAGGGAGACTCTTGTCATCTTCCAACAGAATCATCAACATATTTTTCATTGCAAGACCAACAACTTCTCCTGGGTCCTTTCCAATGTTTACTCCCCAAACTCCCCCTTGAAAGAGCAGCCTTATGGAACTCGATCAGCTAAATGAGAAGCCCTTTCAGCACTATCCCTTGGGTTATTGTCAAAGATTTCAACACCCCCCTATACCCTTCAGACAATATGGGAGGGCTCAACACCATAAACAAAAGCATGAAGGATTTTAGTGAGTTCCTAAATATCAACGAACTCCTCGACGTTTAGCTCAAAGGGTCTAATTTCACTTGGAGCAATAGAAGAACAGGAAGTGGTCTTATTTAGGTGAAGCTTGATAGGTTCCTCATCTCCAAAGAGACTATCCCATTCTTTGGGGATGCATTCCTCCTTACCCTCCCCAAGATCAAATATGATCACAACCTCATTTTTCTTAAAGCAGGAAAACCCCTCTTTCAAGTCCCCTTTTCGCTTTGATTCAATGTGGTTCCATCACCCCAACCTCAGAAACCAAGTTTATCTTTGGTGGCAGCAACCTTTCAATGGGTCCTCTTCTTTTCAAATTTCCCAAAAGCTCAAACTGGTCAAGGATAAAATTAAAGTTTAGAACAGGGAGGTCTTTGGAAACATCTTCGAAAGGAAGAAGGCCATCGTAGAGAAGCTCCAAGGGATCAAAAGATAAATCAAAGCTGGAAATCAAAGTAGCACCATTAGGGACGAAGAATGGAACCTCCTTGTTGAGTACCACAACATTCTAGCAAGGGAGGAAAGTTTCTGAAGACAAAATTCCAGAGCCATTTGGATTAAAGACGATGACTCCAATACCAAGTTTTTTCATGCTTCCACCCTGAGACACAGAGGCTCAAACAAAATTTGGGATATCTCTTGTAGCGATGGGTCCACCGCTAAGGACATCATCGAGATCAGGTATGAATCTATATTCTTTTTTCAATCTCTTCTTGGCAGACCCTCCGAGTGTGATGACCAAGCCAAGACTGATATTCTGGTCAATATCCCCCTCTTTGTTCCCTCGTCGTCTAACTCTATGCTCATAAGCCCTTTCACCCAAGATGAGATCAAGAAAGTCCTTTTCTCAATGCAACCAGATAAGGTCCCTTGCCTAGATGGGTTTCCCCCCCACTTCTTCCAAGCTTTATGGGATATCATCAGTTCGGATGTGTGTGCTACCATTAGAGAATTCCAATCCTCTCGGTCCATCTCTCATGGGATTAATGCCACCTTCATAGCCCTCATCCCCAAGTCTTCCTCTTGCAGGTCTATGTTCGATTACCAGCCCATCAGATGGTGTAATGTCCTCTATAATGTCCTCACTAAAGTTATGGCGAACATAATGAAGATGATCCTCCCTCTTATCATCGAACCCATTCAAGGTAGCTCAATCAAAGGTAGGAACATTTTGGATGGTATGATTACTATTCATGAAACCCTACACTCTACCTCCCTCACAAAGAATCCTGCTTTCTTCCTCAAGCTCGATATGAACAAGGTTTTCGATTGGGTTAATTGGAATTTCCTCCTTGATGTCCTCCTTAAGTTTAGCTTTCACCCGACCCTGGGTTGATCTCATCAAAAGCTGTCTCTTCCTCCTAGTTTTTTGTCCTTGTTAACGGGTCCCTTATAGGTTTTTTTTTAGTGCCAAAGACCTCCATCGAGGAGATCCACTCTCTCCCATCCTCTTCATCATATTGGATGACTCTTTGGACAGAGCTCTCAAAGCTCCTGTCAGAGTTGGAGGATTTCTAGAATCCAAGTTGCATCAGGCATCGGCCTTATCACCCACTAGCAATTTGTTGATAGCACTATTTTATCCACTTAAGCTTCTGTCATCCCGGCCAAATCCTGTTGAGCAAGGTGTTGCAAGAGGTTTTTCATTGTTGTCAACACAGGCAGTTAGATCTAATGATGCAGTGGACAGACAGTTCAAGAGTCATTCAGATGCAGAGGACAAAAGTTCAAAGGATAGTCAGATTATGTAAAGTGCAATTCCAGGAAAACAAAAGCGACCCAGTTTCAAAAATTCGAAGAAAAAGACAAGTTAGAAAACTGTCGCGATATCGCGACATGTTTTCTATCACGATTTCACGACAAGTCGGAGGAGAGAGAAGGCGCAACCGAAAATGTCGCGATTTCGCGACAAAAATGAAGAGAGAGAAGGCACAGCCGAAAATGTCATGATTTTGCGACAAAAATGAGGAGAGAGAAGGCACAGTCGAAAATGTTGCGATCTCGCGACAAAAATGAGGAGAGAGAAGGCACAAGCCAAACTGTCACGATTTCGCGACATGTTGGAGGCCAAGAAGCTAAGTCGAGAAATTATAGCGATTTTGCTACATGTTGGATTTTCGCTGGCCGAAGCAAGGAGAAAGTGTTAAGTGGAAAAGTTGTAGCGATTTCACTACATGTTGGATTTTCGCTGGCCGAAGCAAGGAGAAAGCGTTAAGTGGAAAAGTTGTAGCGATTTCGCTACATGTTGGATTTTCGCTGGCCGAAGCAAGGAGAAAGCGTTAAGTGGAAAAGTTGTAGCGATTTCGCTACATGTTGAAATTTCACTGGCCGAAGCAAGGAGAAAGTGTTAAGTGGAAAAGTTGTAGCGATTTCACTACAATTCGAAACTGCAAGACACAAAGGTGTAGCGATTTCGCTACCAGTCAAAAGTGCACAAAACAAAGGTGTAGCGATTTCGCTACGGGTCAAAAATGCACAACACAAAGGTGTAGCGATTTTGCTACAAGTCAAAAGTGCAGAACACAAAAGTGTAGCGATTTCGCTACAAGTCAAAATTTTGCGGGTCGAAGCAAAGTTGGTAGCACAAGGCACAAAGTTGTAACGATTTTGCTAGTGCATGAAGCGAGAAATGTACGGAAGCCGGAAGCGTCGCGATTTCGCGACAAAGATGAGGATGACGTCAGCGAAAGCTGAAAGTGTCACGATTTCATGACAGGTTGCAAGAAAAGCCTCTGGAAGTCGAAAGCATCGCGATTTCATGACAAAGATGAGGATGACGTCAGTGAAAGCTGAAAGTGTTGCGATTTCACGATAGGTTGCAAGAAAAGCCTCTAGAAGTCGGAAGCGTCGTGATTTCGCGACAAGAATGAGAATGACGTCAGCAAAAGTTTGAAGTGTCACAATTTCATGACAAGAACAGAGGCAAAGCTATCAAAGGCCAAAAGGGTCACGATTTCACGATAGCAAGGACAAGAAGGCGTACGGCTACAAAAAGTGTCGTGATATCGCGACATGTTTCTATTTCACGACAATAGTTACAAGAAGGTGATAGAGGTGGCAGTAGAAGTTGAGGCCGACAAAGTTGAATCTGGGTCGACAGATTTTAGGGTTTTACAATCGACAGATTTTAGGGTTTGTCGTCGATAATTTCTAGGGTTTGCAGTCGACAATTTTTAGGGTTACAGCCGACTGTTGTTTAGGATTTGTTCCTAAAATTTCTTCTATAAAAGGAGGGGTACTTCGAGTTTGAAAGAATGTTGTGTGAAGATAATGTGCGAATGCGAGCAGAGTGATTGCGCAAGTGAAGTTCGTGTCGAGCAGAGTGTGAAGTCGTAGTTCGAGTTGAAGCAAAGTGTGCATATCATGATTGCATGAATGAAGAGCACGATGTGTAGAGGTGGAGTTATAAGTGCGAAGTGATAGCACGTAGACAGCAGAAGTGATCGATCATCCGATTGCAGCAGTGAGTGCGAAGAAGTTCACAGAAGTGGTCGGATAGTGCGAAGCGTTTTGCGCAGAAGTAGCAGAATGCAGAGAAACAGCAGACTGTAAGAAATAACGTGAAAGTTTTATTCTGTAATTTTCTTTATCATTATTGACTTCCAAGTTGCAGCTTGGCATAAGGGGTTGGTGCCTCTTTCCAGTAGGTGCTGGTAAATTGGGAGTTGGTGCTCCATTCTGTTTGTAACAGATAAAGCTAAGGGGTTGGTGCTCCTTCCAGTTGGTGCTAGTAAAAGATATTGTAAAGTTGTAGCTTTGCATTTGCTGGATTTGGATTGTAGTCCAAGCAGTCATCTTGAGAAGTAGCCACATTAGTGAACCTCGTTAAATTATTGTGTTGTGTGTCATGCTTTCTTACTGCATTTGATATTTCTTTTATCAGTTTTAAATAGCTACTGGATTTAAAACTATATATATTAGAAATTTTAAAGATCACATTGATTCACCCCCCTCTCAGTGTCACTATAATTACAACAATTGGTATCAGAGCCAGGTTCTCAGTTTAGGCTTAATCAGTCTGGGTTGATCTTGGATTATTACACAAATGACAAAGAAAGGTAAAAGTGGAACCATGAGACACAAGAAGAAAAGAACACACAGGGTCATGAAAGAAAATGAAGATGATCCATTCAAAATTGGTAAAGAAACAAATTTAGAACAAGAATATGATGAAGAAGAAAGTGATGCAGAAGCAAATTGGGAACAAAAACTAATTTCAGCTCTGGTTAAAAAGGTTGAGGATGCAGAAGATATAATCACCAGTTTGAAAGTACAGACAGAAGATTACAAGAAATTTTTTGAAAATCTCGAAATGTAGTTAACCATGAAATCAGAGTATTGTAGTAAGCTAGAAGAAGAGATAGACGGTCTAAGAATACAGACAGAAGAGATGAATAAGAAAGTTAATGTATGTAGCAAACATGAAGAAGATTCCAACAAAATAGTTAGCAATTTGAAGCTGCAAATAGAAGAGTTCAAAAGGATTGAAGAAACTCTCAGGTCTCAGATCAATGAGAAAGAGACTATTTGCTGCAAACAAGAAGAAGAGATTGTTTCTTTGAAGAAACAACTGGAAGAGGCCAATACAAATCTTAAATTCGAGAAGAGCACAGAATTGCTAGATAAAATGATAAATTATCAGAGAAGCTCCATGGATAAGCATGGTCTTGGATATGAAGCTGAACAACCCCCATCGTCCAAATATGTAGAGAAAAAGGAGCTCACCGTTGAAGGATCAAAGCATAAAAAGTCTGAAGCTGAACAACCTTCATCATCCAACTCTACAGAGAAGAAAAATTTCACTATTGAAGGGTCGGAGCAAGAAAAGGTTAAAGTTGTATCTTCAAAAGAAAGAAAATATCAAAGGAGATTTACAGCAAAGCAACCACAACAAAAGAGGTTCTACCACTCTCACTCTTTTCATACTAACACTTTTTTTGGCTATTGTTTCAGATGTAACCAGTATGGTCACAAGGCAACTTATTGTGGATTGAATAATAAATCAAAGAATTATGCTGGTAGAAATACTTCTGCATATCTGAGCGAACACTATGTACAATGTTTTCAATGCAATGGTCATGGGCACATAGCAAACTTTTGTCCAAGTGCTTTTGTATCAAATCTAAGGCAAAACAGTAGATTTCATAAGATGCAAAGAACGCAACATAGACAGGGAATAAATCAGGTTCATAGAAGAAAGGAAAATAATCATTCATCATGGATGCATAAGAGACAACCACACCAGAGAAATATTCGAGTTCACACAAAGGTGCAAAACGAGGAGGCAGTTGAGAAATACAAGCCCGTGTTCAAGAAAGTTTGGAGAAAGAAAGAAGAGAGGAAATCATGTCTCCTTGGACTGAAGGAGACTACTCCTCCTTTGCACTAAGCATCTCCAGGAAGCACATCCTCAGGGGGAGCAATATTAAAGCTTTATTTTAATGTTCTTGTATATTTATCTGGGTATCTGAGGATGAAAGACCAGCAGTTGGGCTTTTGTGGTATAATTGTCAAGTGTGTTGGTTGTTCATTTAGTTGTGTGTGGAAGTGTCGTAAAGGGTAGTGTTTGCATTGAGAATCTTCACCATTGGTAGTATTGCTTATGTCATTGTTGTTTTGTTGATGGTTCTTACTGCCATTGTTTATAGCTATGGATTATAACAGTTTAGATTGTTTTTGTTTATTGAAAGAATGATTGCCCCAGCTGCGTATTTGTGTTTTGATAATAGCAGCATGTTTTTGTTCGACGCTTGATGTGAAGATTATCAGATCTTTGATGACACCTTGGTGAATATATTTAATTCACAGACAGTTTTGTTTTAACTATTGATATAATGCCAGTCCAAGGATAAGAAGCTTGAGGCTGAGTAAGGTGCACTACGGTTGGCCATAAAGTGTTTGACAAAATGTCTTCTTTCGACATGCACAGTTGAAAGTAAGAGTTGGCAATAAAATTGCAGTGTTGAACAAAAATTGGTACAGATGTGAGTCACTTGTCAATTCTGTTGACAAAAGTGAAATCAGCATGTTGAATGGAAAGATTGAAGAAAAAGTTTATAATGTGCAACCAGATGATTTCTAGCCTGGTGATGAATGTTTGAGGTGCTTTTATAAAGAATTGAGGTGGTCTGCTAGATTCTCACTGCAGAGAAAGACAAACAACTGTCAGTAGGTTCAAGCCTATTGAGAATATCCAAGATGTATATGCAGATGCTATTTGCATTATAGAGCAAATAGTTGGATATTTAAACGATCAGTGTATGCTTTCACTAAAATCAGTGGACAATTTTGAGATTGCAGAGCAACAGAGGGTTGAGGCTCAGAAGACAGCGTGAATTGAAGTGGCCTCATATTCCCAAGAATAGTCTAAGATTTGACTAGCCATCGGGATCAAATTCTCAGGGGGGCATTTGTGCATTTGTTTATCTTATTGATCATATCCATGATTTTTGCTATCTATTTCAATGTGTTTCCGAGAATGGTGAGGATGGACTCAGGGGGAGTCTACAGCAACCCTTTGGTATTATTGACAAAGGGGGAGAAGAGTTACAGGAATGTACATAGGTGTTGCCAACAATTCCAAAGGGGGAGATTGTTGAGCAAGGTGTTGCAAGAGGTTTGTCATTGTTGTCAACACAAGCAGTTAGATCTAATGATGCAGTAGGCGATGAGTTCAGGAGTCATTCGGATGCAGAGGACAGAAGTTCAAAGGATAGTCAGATTATGTAAAGTGCAATTCCAGGAAAACAGAAGTGACCCAGTTTCAAAAATTCGAAGAAAAAGACAAGTTAGAAAACTATCGCGATATCGCAACATGTTTTCTGTTACGATTTCGCGACAAGTTGGAGGAGAGAGAAGGCGTAGCCAAAAATGTCACGATTTCGTGACAAAAATGAGGAGAGAGAAGGCACAGCCAAAAATGTCGTGATTTTGCGACAAAAATGAGGAGAGAGAAGGCGCAACTGAAAATGTCACGATTTCGCGACAAAAATGAGGAGAGAGAAGGCACAGCCAAAACAGTCACGATTTTGCGACATGTTGGAGGCCAAGAAGCTAAGTCGAGAAATTGTAGCGATTTCGCTACATGTTGGATTTTCGTTGGCCGAAGCAAGGAGAAAGCGTTAAGTGGAAAAGTTGTAGCGATTTCGCTACATGTTGGATTTTCGCTGGCCGAAGCAAGGAGAAAGCGTTAAGTGGAAAATTTGTAGCGATTTTGCTACATGTTGAAATTTCGCTGGCCGAAGCAAGGAGAAAGTGTTAAGTGGAAAAGTTGTAGCGATTTCGCTACAAGTCGAAACTGCAAGACACAAAGGTGTAGCGATTTCGCTACGAGTCAAAAGTGCACAAAACAAAGGTGTAGCGATTTCGCTACGGGTCAAAAATGCACAACACAAAGGTGTAGCGATTTCGCTACAAGTCAAAAGTGCAGAACTCAAAAGTGTAGTGATTTCGCTACAAGTCAAAATTTTGCGGGTCGAAGCAAAGTTGGTAGCACAAGGCACAAAGTTGTAACGATTTCGCTAGTGCATGAAGCGAGAAATGTACGGAAGTCAAAAGCATCGCGATTTCGCGACAAAGATGAGGATGATGTCAGCGAAAGTTGAAAGTGTCGGGATTTCGTGACAGGTTGCAAGAAAAGCCTCTGGAAGTCGAAAGCATCACGATTTCGTGACAAAGATGAGGATGACGTCAACGAAAGCTGAAAGTGTTGCGATTTCGCGACAGGTTGCAAGAAAAGCCTCTAGAAGCCGAAAGCGTCGCGATTTTGCGACAAGAATGAGAATGACGTCAGCAAAAGTTTGAAATGTCACGATTTTGCGACAAGAACGGAGGCAAAGCTATCAAAGGCCAAAAGGGTCACGATTTCGCGACAGCAAGGACAAGAAGGCGTACGGCTATAAAAAGTGTCGCGATATCGTGACATGTTTCTATTTCGCAGCAATAGTTACAGGAAGGTGACAGAGGTGGCAGTAGAATTTGAGGCCGAAAAAGTTGAATCTAGGTCGACAGATTTTAGGGTTTTGTAACTGACAGATTTTAGGGTTTACAGCCGACAATTTCTAGGGTTTACAGTCGATAATTTTTAGGGTTACAGTCGACTGTTGTTTAGGATTTGTTCTTGAAATTTCTTCTATAAAAGGAAGGGTACTTCGAGTTTGAAAGGATGTGGTGTGAAGATAATGTGCGAAGGCGAGCAGAGTGATTATGCAAGTGAAGTTCGTGTCGAGCAGAGTGCGAAGTCGTAGTTCGAGTTGAAGCGAAGTGTGCATATCGTGATTATGTGAATGAAGAGCGCGATGTGCAGAGGTGGAGTTATACGTGCGAAGTGATAGCGCGTAGACAGCAGAAGTGATCGATCATCCGATTGCAGCAGTGAGTGCGAAGAATTTCACAGAAGCGGTCGGACAGTGTGAAGCATTTTACGTAGAAGTAGCAGAATGCAGAGAAACAATAGACTGTAAGAAATAACGTGAAAGTTTTATTCTGTAATTTTCTTTATCATTATTGACTTCCAAGTTGCAGCTTGGCATAAGGGGTTGGTGCCTCTTTCCAGTAGGTGCTAGTAAATTGGGAGTTGGTGCTCCATTCTGTTTGTAACAGATAAAGCTAAGGGGTTGGTGCTCCTTCCAGTTGGTGCCAGTAAAAGATATTGTAAAGTTGTAGCTTTGCATTGGCTTGATTTGGATGGTAGTCCAAGTAGTCGTCTTGAGGAGTAGTCACATTGGTGAACCTCGTTAAATTACTATGTTGTGTGTCATGCTTTCTTACTGCATTTGATATTTTTTTATTAGTTTTAAATAGCTGCTTGATTTAAAACTATATATATTAGAAATTTTAAAGATCACACTGATTCACCCCCCTCTCAGTGTCACTGTGATTACAATAATTGGTATCAGATCCAGGTTCCCAGTTCAGGCTTAATCAGTCTGGGTTGATCTTGTATTATTACACAAATGGCAAAGAAAGGCAAAAGTGGAACCATGAGACACAAGAAGAAAAGAACACATAGGGTCATGAAATAAAATGAAGATGATCCATTCAAAATTGGTAAAGAAACAGATTTAGAACAAGAATATGATGAAGAAGAAAGTGATGCAGAAGCAAATTGGGAACATAAACTAATTTTAGCTCTGGGTAAAAAGGTTGAGGATGCAGAAGATATAATCACCAGTTTGAAAGTACAGACAGAAGATTACAAGAAATTTTTTGAAAATCTCGAAATGTAGTTAACCATGAAATCAGAGTATTGCAGTAAGCTAGAAGAAGAGATAGACGGTCTAAGAATACAGATAGAAGAGATGAATAAGAAAGTTAATGTATGTAGCAAACATGAAGAAGATTCCAAAAAAATAGTTAGCAATCTGAAGCTGCAAATAGAAGAGTTAAAAAGGATTGAAGAAACTCTCAGGTCTCAGATCAATGAGAAAGAGACTGTTTGTTGCAAACAAGAAGAAGAGATTGTTTCTTGGAAGAAACAACTGGAAGAGGCCAATACAAATCTTAAATTCGAGAAGAGCACAGAATTGCTAGATAAAATGATAAATTATCAGAGAAACTCCATGGATAAGCATGGTCTTGGATATGAAGCTGAACAACCCCCATCGTCCAAATATGCAGAGAAAAAGGAGCTCACCATTGAAGGATCAAAGCATAAAAAGTCTGAAGTTGAACAACCTTCATCATCCAACTCTATAGAGAAGAAAAATTTCACTATTGAAGGGTTGGAGCAAGAAAAGGTTAAAGCTGTATCTTCAAAAAAAAGAAAATATCAAAGGAGATTTATAGCAAAGCAGCCACAACAAAAGAGGTTCTACCACTCTCACTCTTTTCATACTAACACATTTTTTGGATATTGTTTCAGATGTAACCAGTATGGTCACAAGGCAACTTATTGTGGATTGAATAATAAATCAAAGAATTATGCTGGTAGAAATACTTCTGCATATCTGAGCGAACACTATGTACAATGTTTTCAATGCAATGGTCATGGGCACATAGCAAGGTTTTGTCCAAGCGCTTCTGTATCAAATATAAGGCAAAACAGTAGATTTCATAAGACGCAAAGAACGCAACATAGACAGGGAATAAATCAGGTTCATAGAAGAAAGGAAAATAATCATTCATCATGGATGCATAAGAGACAACCACACTAGAGAAATATTCAAGTTCACACAAAGGTGCAAAACGGGGAGGTAGTTGAGAAATACAAGCCCGTGTTCAAGAAAGTTTGGAGAAAGAAAGAAGAGAGGAAATCATGTCTCTTTGGACTGAAGGAGACTACTCATCCTTTGCACTAAGCATCTCCAGGAAACACATCCTCAGGGGGAGCAATATTAAAGCTTTATTTTAATGCTTCTGTATATTTATCTGGGTATCTGAGGATGAAAGACCAGCAGTTGGGCTTTTGTGGTATAATTGTCAAGTGTGTTGGCTGTTCATTTAGTTGTGTGTGGAAGTGTCGTAAAGGGTAGTGTTTGCATTGAGAATCTTCACCATTGGTAGTATTGCTTATGTCATTGTTGTTTTGTTGATGGTTCTTACTGCCACTGTTTATAGCTATGGATTATAACAGTTTAGATTGTTTTTGTTTATTGAAAGAATGATTGCCCCAGCTGTGTATTTGTGTTTCGATAATAGCAACGTGTTTTTGTTCGAATCTTGATGTGAATATTGTCAGATCTTTCATGACACCTTGGTGAATATATTTAATTCACAAACAGTTTTGTTTTAACTATTGATATAATGCCAGTCCAAGGATAAGAAGCTTGAGGCTGAGTAAGGTGCACTACGATTGGCCATAAAGTGTTTGACAAAATGTCTTCTTTCGACATGCACAGTTGAAAGTAAGAGTTGGCAGTAAAATTGCAGTGCTAGACAAAAATTGGTACAGATGTGAGTCACTTGTCAATTCTGTTGACAAAAGTGAAATCAGCATGTTGAATGGGAAGATTGAAGAAAAAGTTTATAATGTGCAGCCAGATGATTTCCAGCCTGGTGATGAATGTTTGAGGTGCTTTTATAAAGAATTGAGGTGGTCTGCTAGATTCTCACTGCAGAGAAAGACAAACAGCTGTCAGTAGGTTCAAGCCTATTGAGAATATCCAGGATGTATATGCAGATGTTGTTTGCATTACAGAGCAAAAAGTTGGATATTTAAACGATCAATGTATGCTTTCACTAAAATCAGTGGACAATTTTGAGATTGTAGAGCAACAGAGGGTTGAGGCTCAGAAGACAGCATGAATTGAAGTGGCCACATATTCCCAAGAATAGTCTAAGATTTGACTAGCCATCGGGATCAAATTCTCAAGGGGGGCATTTGTGCATTTGTTTATCTTATTGATCATATCCATGATTTTTGCTATCTATTTCAATGTGTTTCCGAGAATGGTGAGGATGGACTCAGGGGGAGTCTGCAGCAGCCCTTTGGTATTATTGACAAAGGGGGAGAAGAGTTATAGGAATGTACACAGGTGTTGCCAAAAATTCCAAAGGGGGAGATTATTGAGCAAGGTGTTGCAAGAGGTTTGTCATTGTTGTCAACATAGGCAGTTAGATCTAATGATGCAATAGGCGATGACAGTTCGAGAGTCATTCGGATGTAGAGGAAAGAAGTTCAAAGGATAGTCAGATTATGTAAAGTGCAATTCCAGGAAAACAGAAGTGACCCAGTTTCAAAAATTCGAAGAAAAAGACAAGTTAGAAAACTGTCGCGATATCGTGACATGTTTTCTGTCACGATTTCGCGATAAGTCAAAGGAGAGAGAAGGCATAGCCAAAAATGTCATGATTTCGTGACAAAAATGAGGAGAGAGAAGGCGCAGCTGAAAATGTTGTGATTTCACGACAAAAATGAGGAGAGAGAAGACGCAGCCGAAAATGTCGTGATTTCACGACAAAAATGAGGAGAGAGAAGGCGCAACCAAAACTGTCACGATTTCGTGACATGTTGGAGGCCAAGAAGCTAAGTCGAGAAATTGTAGCGATTTCGCTACATGTTGGATTTTCGCTGGCCGAAGCAAGGAGAAAGTGTTAAGTGGAAAAGTTGTAGCGATTTTGCTACATGTTGGATTTTTGCTGGCCGAAGCAAGGAGAAAGCGTTAAGTGGAAAAGTTGTAGCGATTTCACTACATGTTGAAATTTCGTTGGCCGAAGCAAGGAGAAAGTGTTAAGTGGAAAAGTTGTAGCGATTTCGCTACAAGTCGAAACTGCAAGACACAAAGGTGTAGCGATTTCGCTACGAGTCAAAAGTGCACAAAACAAAGGTGTAGCGATTTCGCTACGGGTCAAAAATGCACAACACAAAGGTGTAGCGATTTCGCTACAAGTCAAAATTTTGTGGGTCGAAGCAAAGTTGGTAGCACAAGGCACAAAGTTGTAACGATTTCGCTAGTGCATGAAGCGAGAAATGTACAGAAGTCGAAAGCGTCGCGATTTCGCGACAAAGATGAGGATGACGTCAACGAAAGCGAAAAGTGTCACGATTTCACGACAGGTTGCAAGAAAAGCCTCTGGAAGCCGAAAGCGTCACGATTTCGCGAAAAAGATGAGGATGACATCAGCGAAAGCTGAAAGTGTTGCGATTTCACGATAGGTTGCAAGAAAAGCCTCTAGAAGTCGGAAGCATTGCGATTTCGTGACAAGAATGAGAATGACGTTAGCAAAAGTTTGAAGTGTCGCAATTTTGCGACAAGAACAGAGGCAAAGCTATCAAAGGCCAAAAGGGTCACGATTTCGCGATAGCAAGGACAAGAAGGCGTACGGCTACAAAAAGTGTCGTGATATCGCGACATGTTTCTATTTCGCAGCAATAGTTACAAGAAGGTGACAGAGGTGGCAGTAGAAGTTGAGGCCGACAAAGTTGAATCTGGGCCAACAGATTTTAGGGTTTTACAGCCAATAGATTTTAGGGTTTGCCGTCGATAATTTCTAGGGTTTGCAGTCGACAATTTTTAGGGTTACAGCCGACTGTTGTTTAGGATTTGTTCCTAAAATTTCTTTTATAAAAGGAGGGGTACTTCGAGTTTGAAAGGATGCGGTGTGAAGATAATGTGCGAAGGCAAGCAGAGTGATTGCACAAGTGAAGTTCGTGTCGAGCAGAGTGCGAAGTCGTAGTTCGAGTTGAAGCAAAGGGTGCATATCATGATTGCATGAATGAAGAGCACGATGTGTAGAGGTGGAGTTATAAGTGCGAAGTGATAGCGCGTAGACAACAGAAGTGATCGATCATCCAATTGCAGCAGTGAGTGCGAAGAAGTTCATAGAAGCGATCAGACAGTGCGAAGCGTTTTGTGCAAAAGTAGCAGAATGCAGAGAAACAGCAGACTGTAAGAAATAACGTGAAAGTTTTATTCTATAATTTTCTTTATCATTATTAACTTCCAAGTTGTAGCTTGGCATAAGGGGTTGGTGCCTCTTTCCAGCAGGTGCTGGTAAATTGGGAGTTGGTGCTCCATTCTGTTTGTAACATATAAATCTAAGGGGTTGGTGCTCCTTCCAGTTGGTGCTGGTAAAAGATATTGTAAAGTTGTAGCTTTGCATTGGTCGGATTTGGATGGTAGTCCAAGCGATCGTCTTGAGGAGTATCCACATTGGTGAACCTTGTTAAATTACTGTGTTGTGTGTCATGCTTACTTGTTGCATTTGATATATCTTTTATCAGTTTTAAATAGCTGCTAGATTTAAAACTATATATATTAGAAATTTTAAAGATCACACTGATTCACCCCCCTCTCAGTGTCACTGTGATTACAACAAATCCATCAAGCACATCCTCCTCCTTTACAAAAATATTGTTGGGCAAAAGGTCAATTTTATTAAAAGCAAAGTTTTTTCATCAATACTCCCATAGCCTGTCAAACCAAGATAGCCCGGATCCTTCGGTGCACCATTGACTTGTTCCCATATTCCTACTTGGGCCTTCCCTTGTTCTTTGGAAATACCAAGGAGTCCATGTGGAACAATATCATTGAGAGAATCCAGAAGAAGTTAGCTGCTTGGAAAGGAAATCTCATGTCTTAGGCTACCAAGGCCACTGTCACTATGGCTTACCTCCAAGGCATACCTATTTATATCATGTATGTTTTCAAAGTCCCCTTTGTAGTGTGTTGCAAGATCGAACAACTGTAGAAAATATTCCTATGATCAGGAACTGATGAGAAGACTAGAATCTTGTTCGTTGCTTGGGATATTGGGTGCAATAAAAAATAAGCAAGGGGGCCTAGATTTTAGAAAGACCTCCAAAATGAATATTGCATTGATGGAAAAATATACATGGACGATCCTCACCAACGGTATAGCTGAGTGGATTAAAATTGTCAAAAAGAAATATCTTGCTAATCACCAAATCCTAGATGAGGGGGTTCCTCTCTGAGTGGATCGGTCTTCTAAAAATCTATCACTCAAACTAGGCACTTGATCCAAAAAGGCTTACGATGGATTCTGGGTAATGGTGATATCATCGATTTTTGGTGTGATATGTGGGTTCAAGATGATCCCCTAATTGATAATACAGATATAGCGGGTCTCAAGCCCTTTATGGATTCAAATGTTGTGAGTAGGGTGGCTGGATTTATTACTCACTTCAATAGTAACCCTCGATGGAAATCGATCAATGGCAATAACCTAAATGAGGCTATGAACTCTTTATCCATAATCCTCAACTTAGCTACCATCCCCACCAGAGAAGGCCTTGATAGGCCTATTTGGAAAGGATCCAATAGTGGTATTTTCATAGTCAAATCAGCATATAGCATCCAAACCTCCTCTCAGATTCCACACACTCCATTCAATCTGGTCTAGAGGAAAAACTTGATTCCTAAGGTTAGTTTTTTCTCTTGGCTTGCTTTTCAAAATAAAGCTCTTGCTATTGAAAATATGCATAAAAGAGATTTCTCAGTTACCTAGTCACTTGTTCCTGAGTTATGATTTTTCTTTCACTATCCTTGGGTACATCCTGAATTATTTTCACATTCAATGGGTTCACCCCAAGTCTATCAGTGACCTCTTTCCTAGTGGACCAATCCCTTTCGCAACTCTAGGCTTTGGTTCCTCTAGGAGGTGTGCCTTCACCATTTCATCTCGCAGAATTGGCTCGAACACAATAGTAGAGCTTTCACTGACTCCTCCAGGGATCCTCTATTAATCACCTACAAGGCCATTGCTTTCGTCATAAAAAGTGCTAAAGCTTATTTCATGCCCATCCACTCCCCAGTCAGCCACAAAATCCTCCATATTCAAAATCCTCAACATCCCCTATGAAGGCAAGGGAACTTGTTCCCATATCTCTATCCACCCTAGAGCCAACGTCCTTTGGGAGCCCCCTCAAAAGGATGGATCAAACTCAATTTTGACGTGGCATCAAAAGGTAACCCATGCCTGGATGGTGTTGGGGGTGTCATCTGAGACCGTCACGATGAGCTGATACTTGCCTACTCAAAATTTTTGGGTATATAGAGCAATCATGTAGTTGAGTCTAGAGCTCTATGGAGAGGCCTTTGCCTCCTCATCGAGGACCCCAGAAGGCTCCTTATTGAAGGAGATTCCATGAATGTCATTAATTACTTAAACAACTCTAAAAATCCATCTTGTGGGGTCAATAACACAATAATAGAGGCCAAAAATCTCATGCAATCCAGAGTCTCTTTGATGATCCAACACAATTTTAGGGAGGCAAACATGATTACAAATTGCATGGCCAACATGGAAGCCACACCCAGGTAGTTGATTGTGTGATGTCAGAACTTTTCCCACGATATTTTGGATGCAACCAACTACGAGAAGCTAAGGTGTAATTTTTAAGAGTGACGTATCCACTAGGGCTACGTCAGATATGGGTGAGGTTAAGGTTTCGCCAGTCTCGGTCCCTTGTCCAAGATTGCAAGCCATTCGCTGCTAGGCACATATCCACAAGAAATAAAAAATCCAACCTGGTAGCATCACCACCATGGTGGTTAGGGCCCATGTCAGCAAAGATACAAGGAGACACCTCGTTCTGTGGCCCATGACCCACATTTGCAACATGATCTCGACTGATGACCCCATAATTGGGAACTGGTAGGCGTAAGATCGTGTCAGCACTCCCCTCGATTATGCAAACACAACAAAAAAAAAACCTACGAGGATTCACTATTGTCATCGCTCCATGTCCCAATGCTCCAATCAGCCCTTCCTGAATCTTCTTCAGATTTTTATCCACCATGTCCGAAGGCAGAGGACTTTCCAAAGCGATCTCTTTTTTCCCATCCACCTCAACACCCCTCCTTGCCACCCTATGCACGTGCAAAATTTTATTTCATTTGTTAAGTCCCCATGCAAAATTTGGTTTGTCATCGATGCTTCCCCTTCCCCTGAGCCTCACCCAAGTTTCTTTATATCCTCCCCTATCATTTATCCTTCTGCTTGTCATCCTTCTTCGGCCCCTGCTCCCTTTGGTTATTTATAGTATAGACTCCTCCCTTCGACCCATGCTCCCCTGGGCCCCTTGTGCCTCGCCCACTGGCCCTTTGTACCCTAGTCTTCCTTGCATCTCGCCCCCCTACCTCAACTTTCATGGCCTCTATTTATGTGGGGCTGACCCAACTCAAGATCGATAATACTATGCAAGCCTTCATGGATGCCAAGGGCTTCACTCCTTTCCTATGTAAGTTCAAAGGATCGAATGATGATATTACCAAGGACTTCGTGGATACCTAGGATAGAGGCGGGATCAAATTTTATGGGATCCACTTTAGGATCATGATGGACCTGTTGTGTGAAATTACAAAATTTCCCCCTTCGGGTCACTTTATTCACCAAGACAAACACAACTGGGAGGAGGAAACCAATCAGTTTCCTGACAAGGACAAGAATATTGGGTGGGATAAGTTTGCTCTTTACCGATCCTCACTGCCCAACCCTTATAATGAAGTCATTATACTAGTTATGCAATATGTCACGTGCTACAACTCTGAGAAGCCGCTGCAGAGTTTCCATATTAGCTTTGATAATCACCTCTGTGAAGCCAAGCAAGTGTGCATTTCAGACTACTTGTTGTATTCCATAACCATCTCCATTAAAAATTACCATAAAACCTGTGCCAAACCCCTACATCAAGGTCTGCTTATGGTCATCCTCAAACATGTCATAGCAAACAGATCCCCTCTCCAAAAATTTACCCCTCTGGCATCCAATCCTCCTTCAATTTCTCCCACCATATCTGAGACCTGTAATGTGAGCCCTCCCAAGGATGAAAAAGCTAGCCCAATGGTTCGTTACAATCCCTCTCTCCATAGGAGTGCTAAATACTCTTCTCAGAGGAAGTAGAATCCTGCAGAGGACTTTTCGCTTGCTCCTAGGTCCTTTGTGCACCTTAAAAGTCCTAAGAAGAAGGTATCCTCTTCGATGCACGTTATTTCAAATTTTGATAGTGGCAGTGAGGTTTCATCCTCCCACCTCCTCCTAAAGATCGCCATCAATTCAATAGCTAATATTGCAAAGTCTGCAGATGACACCATCAAGGTCCTCAAGCAACTTGCTCGAAGCATGGTGAGATTTCTGATGATCCGGAGGAAGTCACCAAGAATTAGGGAGCGAGATGATTCTATTTTTGGGATTTTGAGTTGATTGCCAGGATAGGGTAGCTGTTTTAGCAATTGGGATTTTTCTAATATTTTTTGTAGATCTAGGTGTTCTCACGCTACGACTTCCTTACTCTATTTTTTTGGTTGTTTTTCCTTCATTTCTCTCTTCTGGGTTCCTCCAACCTTTTTGGTTTCCTGCAAGGTGCTATGGCCCTTTTTGTACCGAGGTTTTGGGATCCTCTTAAAAAACTCATTTTTTGTATATAAACTTTCAACTTTAAAAAAAATTATTTAATTTAATTAAAATTCATAATTATATATATATATATATATTATATATTTATATTAAGAACTTTTATCTACTTCAAAGAAATAATCTAGCAAATGATACTCATAATTAAATTTATATATAGACACAAAAAATAATAATATTTTAATTGTGGACAAGAAAACATGTCATTTCATAAAAAAAATTATTGATATTACAAGATCAATTTTACAATATTAGCTTTTGATGAAGTATGCTATGAGAGATGACAATCTCTAGATGCAAAAAATATGAAGGAAAGTAATTTTGCAATATGACTGAAGTATACTATAAATAGAAATGACAAAAATAATACAATGCAATTATGGAGGAAATGAACACTCCATGAATATATGCTAAAGGACTACATTGTACTCCATCACCAATGGAGTTTACCTTCTACACTACTACTACCTACTGTGATGTTCTATTACTTACTATAAGGCCCTTTTATATAAGAATATGGGTTCCTTGGCCAACACTCTACTTAGTTGTACAAGGGGACACCTTGCACATTTACAACTTGCACATTGACACTTGTGCTTTTATTAAGTACATGAAGTAACTAGTTAACTTCTCCCTAAAGTAATATACTACTCTAACTATGTACCAAAGGTGGTACATTTACATGATCCAAATGATGTAATATACTCTAACATATAAGTGCCTACTGGGCTACAAAGTAGTCTTTCAATATGGAATCCCTTTCACAATGTAGTCTTTGGCACTCCTTATTTCCTTGGCCACATCAAGAGGTATGGGCTTGCGTACCATCGTTGGTTGAGTAGAGTCTCCAAGCCTGCAAAACCCAGTTAAATGTTAGTAGCACCTATTGGGTCCACCTAAGTTTGACCCAAAATTATAAAAAGGGTAAACAAAATAACTTAAACTAATGTAGTAAGCTCATTCTGTGGCCCACGACCCACATTTGCAACATGATCTTGACTGATGACCCCATAATTGGGAACTGGTAGGCGTAAGATCGTGTCAGCACTCCCCTCGATTATGCAAACACAATAAAAAAAAACCTATGAGGATTCACTATTGTCATCGCTCCATGTCCCAATGCTCCAATCAGCCCTTCCTGAATCTTCTTTAGATTTTTATCCACCATGTCCGAAGGCAGAGGAATTTCCAAAGCGATCTCTTTTTTCCCATCCACCTCAACACCCCTCCTTGCCACCCTATGCACGTGCAAAATTTTATTTCATTTGTTAAGTCCCCATGCAAAAGTTGGTTTGTCATCGATGCTTCCCCTTCCCCTGAGCCTCACCCAAGTTTCTTTATATCCTCCCCTATCATTTATCCTTCTGCTTGTCATCCTTCTTCGGCCCCTGCTCCCTTTGGTTATTTATAGTATAGACTCCTCCCTTCGACCCATGCTCCCCTGGGCCCCTTGTGCCTCGCCCACTGGCCCTTTGTACCCTAGTCTTCCTTGCATCTCGCCCCCCTACCTCAACTTTCATGGCCTCTATTTATGTGGGGCTGACCCAACTCAAGATCGATAATACTATGCAAGCCTTCATGGATGCCAAGGGCTTCACTCCTTTCCTATGTAAGTTCAAAGGATCGAATGATGATATTACCAAGGACTTCGTGGATACCTAGGATAGAGGCGGGATCAAATTTTATGGGATCCACTTTAGGATCATGATGGACCTGTTGTGTGAAATTACAAGATTTCCCCCTTCGGGTCACTTTATTCACCAAGACAAACACAACTGGGAGGAGGAAACCAATCAGTTTCCTGACAAGGACAAGAATATTGGGTGGGATAAGTTTGCTCTTTACCGATCCTCACTGCCCAACCCTTATAATGAAGTCATTATACTAGTTATGCAATATGTCACGTGCTACAACTCGAGAAGCCATTGCAGAGTTTCCATCTTAGCTTTGTTAATCACCTCCGTGAAGCCAAGCAAGTGTGCATTTCGGACTACTTGTTGTATTCCATAACCATCTCCATTAAAAATTACCATAAAACCTGTGCCAAACCCCTACATCAAGGTCTGCTTATGGTCATCCTCAAACATGTCATAGCAAACAGATCCCCTCTCCAAAAATTTACCCCTCTGGCATCCAATCCTCCTTCAATTTCTCCCACCATATCTGAGACCTGTAATGTGAGCCCTCCCAAGGATGAAAAAGCTAGCCCAATGGTTCGTTACAATCCCTCTCTCCATAGGAGTGCTAAATACTCTTCTCAGAGGAAGTAGAATCCTGCAGAGGACTTTTCGCTTGCTCCTAGGTCCTTTGTGCACCTTAAAAGTCCTAAGAAGAAGGTATCCTCTTCGATGCACGTTATTTCAAATTTTGATAGTGGCAGTGAGGTTTCATCCTCCCACCTCCTCCTAAAGATCGCCATCAATTCAATAGCTAATATTGCAAAGTCTGCAGATGACACCATCAAGGTCCTCAAGCAACTTGCTCAGAAGTGTGGTGAGATTTCTGATGATCTGGAGGAAGTCACCAAGAATTAGGGAGCAGAGGATTCTATTTTTGGGATTTTGAGTCTTGACTGCCAGGGTAGGGTATCTGTTTTAGCAGTTGGGGTTTTTTTGATATTTTTTGCAGATCTGGGTGTTCTCACACTACGACTTCCTTACTCTATTTTTTTGGTTGTTTTTCCTTCATTTCTCTCTTTTGGGTTCGTCCAACCTTTTTGGTTTCCTGCAAGGTGCTATGGCCCTTTTGTACCGAGGTTTTGGGATCCTCTTAAAAAACTCATTTTTTGTATATAAACTTTCAACTTTAAAAAAAATTATTTAATTTAATTAAAATTCATAATTATATATATATATATATTATATATTTATATTAAGAACTTTTATCTACTTCAAAGAAATAATCTAGCAAATGATACTCATAATTAAATTTATATATAGACACAAAAAATAATAATATTTTAATTGTGGACAAGAAAACATGTCATTTCATAAAAAAAATTATTGATATTACAAGATCAATTTTACAATATTAGCTTTTGATGAAGTATGCTATGAGAGATGACAATCTCTAGATGCAAAAAATATGAAGGAAAGTAATTTTGCAATATGACTGAAGTATACTATAAATAGAAATGACAAAAATAATACAATGCAATTATGGAGGAAATGAACACTCCATGAATATATGCTAAAGGACTACATTGTACTCCATCACCAATGGAGTTTACCTTCTACACTACTACTACCTACTGTGATGTTCTATTACTTACTATAAGGCCCTTTTATATAAGAATATGGGTTCCTTGGCCAACACTCTACTTAGTTGTACAAGGGGACACCTTGCACATTTACAACTTGCACATTGACACTTGTGCTTTTATTAAGTACATGAAGTAACTAGTTAACTTCTCCCTAAAGTAATATACTACTCTAACTATGTACCAAAGGTGGTACATTTACATGATCCAAATGATGTAATATACTCTAACATATAAGTGCCTACTGGGCTACAAAGTAGTCTTTCAATATGGAATCCCTTTCACAATGTAGTCTTTGGCACTCCTTATTTCCTTGGCCACATCAAGAGGTATGGGCTTGCGTACCATCGTTGGTTGAGTAGAGTCTCCAAGCCTGCAAAACCCAGTTAAATGTTAGTAGCACCTATTGGGTCCACCTAAGTTTGACCCAAAATTATAAAAAGGGTAAACAAAATAACTTAAACTAATGTAGTAAGCTCATTCTGTGGCCCACGACCCACATTTGCAACATGATCTTGACTGATGACCCCATAATTGGGAACTGGTAGGCGTAAGATCGTGTCAGCACTCCCCTCGATTATGCAAACACAATAAAAAAAAACCTATGAGGATTCACTATTGTCATCGCTCCATGTCCCAATGCTCCAATCAACCCTTCCTGAATCTTCTTTAGATTTTTATCCACCATGTCCGAAGGCAGAGGAATTTCCAAAGCGATCTCTTTTTTCCCATCCACCTCAACACCCCTCCTTGCCACCCTACGCACGTGCAAAATTTTATTTCATTTGTTAAGTCCCCATGCAAAAGTTGGTTTGTCATCGATGCTTCCCCTTCCCCTGAGCCTCACCCAAGTTTCTTTATATCCTCCCCTATCATTTATCCTTCTGCTTGTCATCCTTCTTCGACCCCTGCTCCATTTGGTTATTTATAGTACAGACTCCTCCCTTCAACCCATGCTCCCCTGGGCCCCTTGGGCCTCCCCCACTGTCCCTTTGTACCCTAGTCTTCCCCGCATCTTGCCTCCCCACCTCGACTTCCATGGCCTCTGTTTATGTGGGGCCGACCCAACTCAAGATCGATAATACTATGCAAGCCTTAATGGATGCCAAGGGCTTCACTCCTTTCCTATGTAAGTTCAAAGGATCGAACGATGATATTACCAAGGACTTCGTGGATACCTGGGATAGAGGCGGGATAAAAGTTTGTGGGATCCACTTCAGGATCATGATGGAGCTATTGTGTGAAATTATAAGGTTTCCCTCTCCGGGTCACTTCATTCACCGAGACAAACACAACTGGGAGGAGGAAACCAATCAATTTCCTGACAAGGACAAGAATCTTGGGTTGGATAAGTTTGCTCTTTATTGATCCTCTCTGCCCAACCCTTATAATGAAGTCATTATACTAGTTATGCAATATGTCACATGCTACAACTCTGAGAAGCCGCTGCGGAGTTTCCATATTAGCTTTGATAATCACCTCTACGAAGCCAAGCAAGTGTGCATTTCAGACTACTTGTTGTATTCCATAACCATCTCCATTGAAAATTACCATAAAACCTGTGCCAAACCCCTGCATCAAGGTCTGCTTGTGGTCATCCTCAAACATGTCATAGCAAACATACCCCCTTTTCAAAAAGTTACCCCTCTGGCATCCAATCCTCCTTCGATTTCTCCCACCATATCTGAGACCCACAATGTGAGCCCTCCCAAGGATGAAAAAGCTAGCCCAATGGTCCGTTACAAGCCCTCTCTCCATAGGAGTGCTAAACGTGCTTCTCAGAGGAAGCATAATCTCGTAGAGGACTTTTTGCCTGCTTCTAGGTCCTTTGTGCACCTTAAAAGTCCTAAGAAGAAGGTATCCTCTCTGATGCACGTTATTTCAAATTTCGATAGTGGCAGTGAGGTTTCATCCTCCCACCTCCTCATAAAGGTCACCATCAATTCAATGGCTAATATTGCAAAGTCTGCAGATGACACCATCAAGGTCTTCAAGCAACTTGCTCAGAAGTGTGGTGAGATTTTTGATGATCTGGAGGAAGTCACCAAGAATTAGGGAGCAAAGGAATCTATTTTTGGGATTTTGAGTCCTGACTGCCAGGGTACGTTAGATGTTTTAGCAGTTGGGGTTTTTCTGATATTTTTTGCAGATATGGGTGTTCTCACACTACGACTTCCTTACTCTATTTTTTTGGTTGTTTTTCCTTCATTTCTCTCTTCTGGGTTCGTCCAACCTTTCTGGTTGCCTGCAAGGTGCTATGGCCCTTTTGTACTGAGGTTTTGGGATCCTCTTAAAAAACTCATTTTTTGTATATAAACTTTCAACTTAAAAAAAAATTATTTAAGTTAATTAAAATTCATAATTATATATATATTTTATATATTTATATTAAGAACTTTTATCTACTTCAAAGAAATAATCTAGCAAATGATACTCATAATTAAATTTATATATAGACACAAAAATTAATAATATTTTAATTGTGGACAAGAAAACGTGTCATTTCATAAAAAAAGTTATTGATATTACAAGATTGATTTTACAATGTTAGCTTTTGATGAAGTATGCTACGAGAGATGACAATCTCTAGATGCAAAAAATATGAAGGAAAGTAATTTTGCAATATGACTGAAGTATACTATAAATAGAAATGACGAAAATAATACAATGCAATTATGGAGGAAATGAACACTCCATGAATATATGCTAAAGGACTACATTGTACTCCATCACCAATGGAGTTTACCTTCTACACTACTACTACCTATTGTGATGTTCTATCACTTACTATGATGCCCTTTTATATAAGAATATGGGTTCCTTGGCCAACACTCTACTTAGTTGTACAAGGGGACACCTTGCACATTTACAACTTGCACATTGACACTTGTGCTTTTATTCAGTACATGAAGTAACTAGTTAACTTCTCCCTAAAGTAATATCCTACTCTAACTATGTACCAAAGGTGGTACATTTACATGATCCAAATGATGTAATATACTCTAACATATAAGTGCCTACTGGGCTACAAAGTAGTCTTTCAATATGGAATCCCTTTCACAATGTAATCTTTGGCACTCCTTATTTCCTTGGCCACCTCAAAAGGTATGGGATTGCGTACCATTGTTGGTTGAGTAGAGTCTCCAAGCCTGCAAAACCCAGTTAAATGTTAGTAGCACCTGTTGGGTCCACCTAAGTTGGACCCAAAATTATAAAAAGGGTAAACAAAATAACTTAAACTAATGCAGTAAGCTCATTCTGTGGACCACGACCCACATTTGCAACATGATCTCGACTGATGACCCCATAATTGGGAACTGGTATGCGTAAGATCATGTCAGCACTCCCCTCGATTATGCAAACACAATAAAAAAAAACCTACAAGGATTCACTATTGTCATCGCTCCATGTCCCAATGCTCCAATCAGCCCTTCTTGAATCTTCTTCGAATTTTTATCCACCATGTCCGAAGGCGGAGGACTTTCCAAAGTGATCTCTTTTTTCCCATCCACCTCAACACCCCTCCTTGCCACCCTACGCGAGTGCAAAATTTTATTTCATTTGTTAAGTCCCCATGCAAAATTTGGTTTGTCATCGATGCTTCCCATTCCCTTGAGCCTCACCCAAGATTCTTTATATCCTCCCCTATCATTTATCCTTCTGCTTGTCATCCTTCTTCGGCCCCTGCTCCCTTTGGTTATTTATAGTATAGACTCCTCCCTTCGACCTGTGCTCCCCTGGGCCCCTTGTGCCTTGCCCACTGGCCCTTTGTACCCTAGTCTTCCTTGCATCTCGCCCCCCCACCTCGACTTCCATGGCCTCTGTTTATGTGCGGCCGACCCAACTCAAGATCGATAATACAATGCAAGCCTTCATGGATGCCAAGGGCTTCACTCCTTTCCTATGTAAGTTCAAAGGATCGAATAATGATATTACCAAGGACTTCGTGGATACCTAGGATAGAGGCGGGATCAAAGTTTGTGGGATCCACTTCAGGATCATGATGGAGCTGTTGTGTGAAATTATAATATTTCCCCCTTTGGGTCACTTCATTCACCGAGACAAACACAACTGGGAGGAGGAAACCAATAAGTTCCCTGACAAGGACAAGAATCTTGGGTGGGATAAGTTTACTCTTTACCGATCCTCTCTGCCCAACCCTTATAACGAAGTCATTATACTAGTTATGCAATATGTCACATGCTACAACTTTGAGAAGCCGCTACGGAGTTTCCATATTAGCTTTGATAATCACCTCTGTGAAGCCAAGCAAGTGTGCATTTCAGACTACTTGTTGTATTCCATAACCATCTCCATTAAAAATTACCGTAAAACCTATGCCAAACCCCTGCATCAAGGTCTGCTTATGGTCATCCTCAAACATGTCATAGCAAACAGACCCCCTCTCCAAAAAGTTACCCCTCTGGCATCCAATCCTCCTTCGATTTCTCCCACCATATCTGAGACCCGCAATGTGAGCCCTCCCAAGGATGAAAAAGCTAGCCCAATGGTCCGTTACAAGCCCTCTCTCCATAGGAGTGCTAAACACGCTTCTCAGAGGAATTAGAATCCCGTAGAGGACATTTCGCCTGCTCCTAGGTCCTTTGTGCACCTTAAAAGTCCTAAGAAGAAGGTATCCTCTTCGATGCACATTATTTCAAATTTTGATAGTGGTAGTGAGGTTTCATCCTCTCACCTCCTCCTGAAGGTCGCCATCAATTCAATGGCTAATATTGTAAAGTCTGCAGATGACACCATCAAGGTCCTTAAGCAACTTGCTCAGAAGTGTGGTGAGATTTCTGATGATCTGGAGGAAGTCACCAAGAATTAGGGAGTAGAGGATTCTGTTTTTTGGGATTTTGAGTCCCGACTGCCAGGGTAGGGTAGCTGTTTTAGCAGTTGGGGTTTTTCTGATATTTTTTGCAGATCTGGGTGTTCTCACACTACGACTTCCTTACTCTATTTTTTTGGTTGTTTTTCCTTCATTTCTCTCTTCTGGGTTCGTCCAACCTTTCTGGTTGCCTGCAAGGTGCTATGGCCCTTTTGTACTGAGGTTTTGGGATCCTCTTAAAAAACTCATTTTTGGTATATAAACTTTCAACTTTAAAAAAAAATATTTAAGTTAATTAAAATTCATAATTTTATATATATTTTATATATTTATATTAAGAACTTTTATCTACTTTAAAGAAATAATCTAGCAAATGATACTCATAATTAAATTTATATATAGACAAAAATATTAATAATATTTTAATTGTGGACAAGAAAACGTGTCATTTCATAAAAAAAGTTATTGATATTACAAGATCGATTTTACAATGTTAGCTTTTGATGAAGTATGCTATGAGAGATGACAATCTCTAGATGCAAAAAATATGAAGGAAAGTAATTTTGCAATATGACTGAAGTATACTATAAATAGAAATGACGAAAATATTACAATGCAATTATGGAGGAAATGAACACTCCATGAATATATGCTAAAGGACTACATTGCACTCCATCACCAATGGAGTTTACCTTCTACACTACTACTACGTACTATGATGTTCTATTACTTACTATAAGACCCTTTTATATAAGAATATGGGTTCCTTGGCCAACACTCTACTTAGTTGTACAAGGGGACACCTTGCACATTTACAAATTGCACATTGACACTTGTGTTTTTATTCAGTACATGAAGTAACTAGTTAACTTCTCCCTAAAGTAATATCCTACTCTAACTATGTACCAAAGGTGGTACATTTACATGATCCAAATGATGTAATATACTCTAACATATAAGTGGCTATTGGGCTACAAAGTAGTCTTTCAATATGGAATCCCTTTCACAATGTAGTCTTTGGCACTCCTTATTTCCTTGGCCACCTCAAGAGGTATGGGCTTGCATACCATTGTTGGTTGAGTAGAGTCTCCAAGCCTGCAAAACCTAGTTAAATGTTAGTAGCACCTGTTGGGTCCACCTAAGTTGGACCCAAAATTATAAAAAGGGTAAACAAAATAACTTAAACTAATGCAGTAAGCTCATTCTTTGGCCCATGACCCACATTTGCAACATGATCTCGACTGATGACCCCATAATTAGGAACTGGTAGGCGTAAGATTGTGTTAGCACTCCCCTCGATTATGCAAACACAACAAAAAAAAAAACTACGAGGATTCACTATTGTCATCGCTCCATGTCCTAATGCTCCAATCAGCCCTTCCTGAATCTTCTTCTGATTTTTATCCACCATGTCCGAAGGCGGAGGACTTTCCAAAGCGATCTCTTTTTCTCATCCACCTCAACACCCTTCCTTGCCACCGTACGCACGTGCAAAATTTTATTTCATTTGTTAAGTCCCCATGCAAAAGTTGGTTTGTCATCGATGCTTCCCCTTCCCCTAAGCCTCACCCAAGTTTCTTTATATCCTCCCCTATCATTTATCCTTTTGCTTGTCATCCTTCTTTGGCCCCTGCTCCCTTTGGTTATTTATAGTACAGACTCCTCCCTTCGACCCATGCTCCCCTAAGCCCCTTGTGCCTCGCCCACTGGCCCTTTGTACCCTAGTCTTCCTCGCATCTCACCCCCCCACCTCGACTTCCATGGCATCTGTTTATGTGGGGCTGACCCAACTCAAGATCGATAGTACTATGCAAGCCTTCATGGATGCCAAGGGCTTCACTCCTTTCCTATGTAAGTTCAAAGGATCGAACGATGATATTACCAAGGACTTCGTGGATACCTGGGATAGAGGTAGGATCAAAGTTTGTGGGATCCACTTTAGGATCATGATGGAGCTGTTCTATGAAATTATAAGATTTCCCCCTTTGGGTCACTTCATTCACCGAGACAAACACAACTGGGAGGAGGAAACCAATCAGTTTCTTGACAAGGACAAGAATATTGGGTGGGATAAGTTTGCTCTTTACCGATCCTCTCTGCCCAACCCTTATAATGAAGTCATTATACTAGTTATGCAATATGTCACGTGCTACAACTCTGAGAAGCCGTTGCGGAGTTTCCATATTAGCTTTGATAATCACCTCTGTGAAGCCAAGTGTGCATTTCAGACTACTTGTTGTATTCCATAACCATCTCCATTAAAAATTACCATAAAACCTGTGCCAAACCCCTGCATCAAGGTCTGCTTGTGGTCATCCTCAAACATGTCATAGCAAATAGACCCTCTCTCCAAAAATTTACCCCTCTGGCATCCAATCCTCATTCGATTTCTCCCACCATATCTGAGACCCGTAATGTGAGCCCTCCCAAGGATGAAAAAGCTAGCCCAATGGTCCGTTACAAGCCCTCTCTCCATAGGAGTGCTAAACGCGCTTCTCAGAGGAAGCAAAATCCTGTAGAGGACTTTTCGCCTGCTCTTAGGTCCTTTGTGCACCTTAAAAGTCCTAAGAAGAAGGTATCCTCTTCGATGCATGCTATTTCAAATTTTGATAGTGGCAGTGAGGTTTCATCCTCCCACCTCCTCCTAAAGGTCGCCATCAATTCAATGGCTAATATTGCAAAGTCTGCAGATGACACCATCAAGGTCCTCAAGCAACTTGCTCAGAAGTGTGGTGAGATTTCTGATGATCTAGAGGAAGTCACCAAGAATTAGGGAGCAAAGGATTCTATTTTTGGGATTTTGAGTCTTGACTGCCAGGGTAGGGTAGCTGTTTTAGCAGTTGGGGTTTTTCTGATATTTTTTGCAGATCTAGGTGTTCTCACACTATGACTTCCTTACTCTTTTTTTGGCTATTTTTCCTTCATTTCTCTCTTATGGGTTCGTCCAACCTTTCTGGTTGCCTGCAAGGTGCTATGGCCCTTTTGTACTGAGGTTTTGGAATCCTCTTAAAAAACTCATTTTTTGTATATAAACTTTCAACTCTAAAAAAAATTATTTAAGTTAATTAAAATTCATAATTTTATATATATTTTATATATTTATATTAAGAACTTTTATCTACTTCAAAGAAATAATCTAGCAAATGATACTCATAATTAAATTTATATATAGACAAAAATATTAATAATATTTTAATTGTGGACAAGAAAACGTGTCATTTCATAAAAAAAGTTATTGATATTACAAGATCGATTTTACAATGTTAGCTTTTGATGAAGTATGCTATGAGAGATGACAATCTCTAGATGCAAAAAATATGAAGGAAAGTAATTTTGCAATATGACTGAAGTATACTATAAATAGAAATGACGAAAATAATACAATGCAATTATGGAGGAAATGAACACTCCATGAATATATGCTAAAGGACTACATTGTACTCCATCACCAATGGAGTTTACCTTCTACACTACTACTACGTACTGTGATGCTCTATTACTTACTATAAGGCCATTTTATATAAGAATATGGGTTCCTTGGCCAACACTCTACTTAGTTGTACAAGGGGACACCTTGCACATTGACACTTGTGCTTTTATTAAGTACATGAAGTAACTAGTTAACTTCTCCCTAAAGTAATATCCTACTCTAACTATGTACCAAAGGTGGTACATTTACATGATCCAAATGATGTAATATACTCGAACATATAAGTGCCTATTGGGCTACAAAATAGTCTTTCAATATGGAATCCCTTTCACAATGTAGTCTTTGGCACTCCTTATTTCCTTGGCCACCTCAAGAGGTATGGGCTTGCATACCATCGTTGGTTGAGTAGAGTCTCCAAGCCTGCAAAACCCAGTTAAATGTTAGTAGCACCTATTGGGTCCACCTAAGTTGGACCCAAAATTATAAAAAGGGTAAACAAAATAACTTAAACTAATGCAGTAAACATAACTCAAAAAAAGCTAAAAGCATAATAAACCTCTTTACTCACCTCTATGACTGATATGCTATGATGAATCTGACTAAAACATGGCTCCAACAAGAACCATCTCTATCTGGATGATTTTTTTGTGTTGACTTTAGTGAAATTTCCTTCAAGGGAGGTCTTTAGTAGGTTATCAAGTAGGTCTTCTTTGAATTTGGTGGTTGTTGGAATCTAGATCTGCAACCTATTCATAAAACAAGGACATACAAAAAGAGACACAATATACTATCCATGGTGCTCACACAAGCAAATATGGATTCTCACAATACATACAACTAGGGTCTAGAGTAATTTTGGCTAAGTTTCTCTAAGCATAATCTCACTTTCCTACGAATGAAAGAAAAAAGGGGGCTACTTATAGGTTTTTGCCAAGGGTGAGGGGGTGGTGAGGTGGCATGGTCAAAGGGGCATGGGCGCACCATGCCTCACTAATTCTTATGGATGGAGAAAGTCCTCACCCTACCCATATGCATTAAATGAGCATGGGTGCATCATGTCTTGTTAATGCATATGGGTGGATAAATTCTTCACCCCACCCATGTGCATTAAATGAGCATGGGAGGGGGTGTGGGTGCATGGGGATGTGGAGAGTAGGGGGTAAGGTAGACTAGGGTGATGTGCACCTAGGCTAGGTGAGTGGGATGATCACATGGTGACCATGGGCTAGGTGTAGGATGGGGCTTAGTGGGGAAAAGGTGCTAAGGTGGGTAAATTAAGGTAATAATACAAAATAATTGGATTTTTGGAGCATTTTGTAAAATAATTAAACATTAACACTACACAAGGGATAATGTGATATTTTTAGGTGTTTACAATAATTAAAATGATAGTTCATCATATAAGCTCAAGTGTTATAGATGAGATGCCTTCTATAGAGAAGGTTATCATAAATACTTAATATATGTGAGTACTGGATGCTTGACTTCGATTAAGTTGTCTTGGTTTCACTTTAAAATAAAATCTATGAAAATTCATCAAAATTACATATTTTGATTAAAATGCTGTAAATAATAATAAATAATTATTATTTAGATCGATATATATATATATATATATATATATATATATATATATATATATATATATATATATATATATATAAATATCGTGAATGATGTTAAATATGTTTAGGTTAACTGATAGGAGATCAAAGTTTTGTGCCATGTGTACTCGAGGTGTGCTAATTCCACCCACACTTTTTTTGTATGATTAAGCCATTTTAATATAATGTTTTTCATCAAAAAAAAAAGTTTCGTGCCATAAGCTTATATATATATATATATTGTGAATGATGTTAATTAGGTTTGGGTTAAATGATAGGAGATCAAAGTTTCGTGCCATAAGCTAAGGTTTGAATTTGATGGAAAGACATCTGATAGAGCCACAAGGGCACTTAGAGGTAGTAGTTGAATATATGACAATGCATGGACATGGGGTTGATTGTAACCATATTACAATTTACTCTCACCTTCATGTTTTTTATAAGCTTTGGATTTATATATTTTTTATAATATATCATGATATTGTTTGTAATGAGGTCACAATCACTAATTGGATAAACACCCACCAATCTAACACAAATGTTCTCTATACTTACCAAGACTTGAACATGATCCTTCTTAAAAATAACCTATCTTGAGATTTGGATGTCAACCTTAACATTTTATTTGCTAGAATTTCTTGGGTTCATGTCTTAGATTATTATTTTCAACATATTCAAGGTTATTTGGCCAATAAATTCAAGAAAAGTGATGAGAAGCATGATGTTTCACACCATGATCTAAGGTTATATCCACAAATAAAGTAAGGTGTAGAATCATGGAGAAATTTAGAGTTAGGGATCAAGCTTATGACAATGCACAAACTAATGATTGAGTATAACCATATTATGGATTCAAGCCCACCCTCATATCTCTATAAGATCTTCTCACATGATAACTTAAAAATTTGTAAAAGTTTGTTAAACTAAGCTTAAGCCTGTGAGACACGTAGGTTTCCTCCTGCAAAAAAAATTCAAGTCTTAATGAACATAAAATTTCACATGTATAAATATGCAAAAAAAACTTTACTTAGTTGTCTTACCCTCACTATAAACTAAATTCTATAATAACCCATTTTTAAATAAATAACATGTGACCTTTATCGTTATTTATTATTTAAAAAGGAAAACCATTTCTAACCTTTCATTTTTTAAGGTGTTTATATTTCAAATAAAAAGAAGAGGAATCCTTCAATTTTGATTAAGCAATATTTTTTTTAATTTTGATTCTTGGATGTAATAATTTAGGTGAAACTTGTTTTTAAAACTTTCTAGGCATATGAATGCAAAATAATTTTGTATTTAAGTTTTTGGATGCAATAGTTCTTTAAGGTGAAATGTGTTTTTAAAACTTTCTAGGCATATGAACTTAATATTTTAACCTAATATTTTAGGTGAAATGTGTTTTCAATGTTTTTAGACTTTTGGATTTAAAATTTAAAAAATAAAAAATTGTTGTATTAATAATTAATTAGAGAAGTTTTATTTAGTTAAAAAAGATGGTGTAAAACCTTAACCCATAGAATTTGAACCGTAAATCATTTTTTTAATTTTTTTTTCAATAGATTATATAAAATTGAAAGGCACCCACCACGCATCTTGACCACTATTACAACAACTTCTCAATTATGTTTAAAAAAAAAAAACTAGTCTATTAAACTTAGTAGCATTTAATTCTACTTTAACATTCCAAATTCTTTGTTTTAACTTTATTTCAAAAGGAATACTTCCATATTACGGAAGAAAAGTTACTTCAAGGGAGAAAAAATAACTACATAAAGCACACGTAGAGATAGTCCCGTGTACACACGACCTTACATTCATTCAATGCGTACTTGTGAAATGCGTATCTGTGATGAAAGAGCGAGTTAGACAAATCATGAAACTTCCTCTTTAGCACAAGGCGAGCTTTGCCAAGACTGTATTTAACATGCGCCCTTCTTTTCCGGATGACTTGGCCTTTGCCAAGACTGTATTTAACATGCGCCCTTCTTTTCCGGAAGAAGCAACCAAGTCACCCCAAGGATCAGGTAAATTGCTTTCTGTTTAAAGGAGGTCTCTTTCTTGCGCATGAAAAATATCCCACTCAAATCACATGGAAATATGTGACAAAAATCTATATTTGTGGCCCAAAGGCTTTCACACGTTTATGCAACCATATTAACTGATCTTTCATAAAAAGAGTCATGCCCTTTACTTAGACGGAAGGTTTTAGATCAGATTTTATTTTTTTTAGAAGTTCAGCCTGGGATATTTTTGTAATGGACGGTACTAATCTTATTATGAGTTTTGAACACTACCTTTCCTTTTTGGTAATAGATGGTATTAATTATTACTTTTGGACAAAGTGAAATCTGTTCCTAAATTTCTAAGGGGTGTCCCACAGCTGCAAAAAAACAATTGTCTTTGATGGGTCCCCATACTTGGGAGTGGATCTTTTGAGGCCGCCTTTGTTGTACTTGGTGGAATTAATTATAATATTATGAATTTCACTAGGTTTTATTTGTTTAGAGTGTCCCACCAAACGGTCCCTAGACAGAAACGGCGAGCTTTGTGGAATACTTAATATTTTAAAGCACATCTGAAACACCTTTTCTACCTAAAATTCGTGGCGGAATATATCCCACAAACAAACATTTGTCTAGATAGTTTGGAGACTGAGTCTTCCGTGTCCGCTGAAATTTTATGAAAAGTTGCTCGACACTATGCATTCAGGACAAAATGGGAGGGGTAGGAGGAAAACCAATTTGAACGGCCGAGATTTTTTCCATTAGATTTCAAGGGTTGTTAGATAAAAAAGGCGCTATCTATTTAAAGGCCCAAACCCTAGATATTAACCGGCGGAGTAGATCCTTCATTGTAAGAGGAATATACCGAGCGTAAAAGTCTCGTGTTCATAAGGCTACAAAAGTGAGAGTATTAATTATCGGATCTAATTCGGATAATCTCCACCGTTGGGTTGGAATATTCTTAGGGATAGACTGTTGATGGCTTGTAGTCCCCGCCTGTTTTATTTGACCTATGCAAACCGTCAAGGCTACACGTGAACGACCCCTCCGAGGCTTTATTAGAATATCTTTTATTTGGTCGACGTTCGTCATAATATTAAAAATAATATTTTCTTAATTATAAAAAAGAATGGAAAGTTTAGTATAAAAAGGGCGTGGGTCTGGGTTTTGGGGGGGCAGAAGGAGGGCGGGATCGCGGAGTCATTCAGAATTTTGGCGATCTGTGGTGGTATGAATCTCAGTCTAATCTCTTCTTTGTTTGGCGAAAGCTCTAGAAAATAGTGCGTTTGAACCGAAAAACCCTGTTTTGATCCATCTTTTTTCGCATTTACAGAGTATTTTGTTGTGAAATAAGGCTGATTTATGAATGTGATCGGTTCATATGTGTTTTTTTAATTGCTTATTAGGGATTTTGCGCGTTTTCTGGTTTTGGAATCGCGATAATGGTTAGATCTCTGTTTGCATAAGCTCGTTATATTTCCCGACGGAATGTGGAAATGTTTGGTATCGGATCTGTTTGTCTTTTCCTCAAAACCTTTCGTTATGGGATTTTTTGTGCGGTTTTGTTAAGTATTTGAAGTCTTAGTGCAGATCATTCGTTTGGTTGTGGTGCATTGATTTTGTTAACATCTAGCCGGATTTCGTGTTTGAATCCGGTTATTCTAAAGGCTCTGTAAGGCGTTCGTAAGGTTTCAGACGCTGTATCGCGTTCGTTTAAAGTTTCAGTCATTGTAGCCAGAACTCACAAGTAGATTTCTCTTTTTAACATCTGTATTACGCATAGGGCTCTTCGGCGTTCCCGGTGACATTCAATATACGCCTTGTGCTCTGAAGATCTTTGTAGTCGTATGGTAATCCCGAAAGGATCTCAAAGACGTGTCAACTGGCATTGAATAATACTTTGAGATGCACTTCCATCGGGATTTGGCAGGCATTTCCGGCGGGATTCAGCATATCTTTTCTAAGAAGTCTTCTTGGTACTCCGAACAATTTGTTCTTAGCTTCTAGTTCCCAGCATTCCATCTATTTCTATGCCCTTGAACGGTCAAAATTTTCAGGGTACATACCTTCCGTATCAAACTCTAATCTGAAATTTATTTCTTACAAGCCTAAAATTCATTTCTGATTCGTTGACCAAGTTTTCTGAAGTCTCTATGGAAGAATCTTGACTATTTGTAGCATTTAATGAAAATAGTTTTATTTTGCTTCCATGTGTTTACAGCTAGTTTTTTTTTTTGCCTCTTTAGTTCCATAGATGCATCCAATATGTGTTTTATGGGTTTACTTCTATTATCCTAATATGCTTGGAAAGTTTTGGTACTTTTGTCTGTTGTTTCTGCCATCTCCTCAGGCATTCATCGTTATCCCCTGTTATAAACAAATATTTTTTTCATTTAATGCATATAGTTTCCACATTAAAATCTGTATCGAAAAATTCTCGCTCGTTCTATCATGCACATTCATTTTCACATTTAGAGACAGAAAACTCTTGTTAAGAGATAGCCGCCCATTGTTTAGCCTGGCATACTCTTCGATCTCGGGATTTTCATTTCTTTTTTCCCCTTTTCAGGTCAAATTCTTATTCAGTATTTTGAATCAGATATTTGAAATGTTCTGCTTTGGTCAATTTTAAAACAATAGTTCTTGGTATTGTTCTGTATCGGTCGATGGAGTCTCTTCCTCTCCCATTTTCTATCTCGCAATTTCAACCATTTATTTAGGACTCTTCCAAAATTATGTTCAGGAGAAAAAACAGGGATTTGTATTTTGCCTCTCTTCTCGGAAACTACTCGGTATATGTAATCAGATTTCGTCTCGGAGGTCTTAGCTGTATCGCGAATATACGTTTATATAATTTCATGTTTTCTTCTCTCCGCTGTCTGTGGGGACGGTGGTGGGACTAAATTGGTACTCACACATCGAACTGTTACGCGCGGGGTACCCACTATCTTGGACTTATTTAGGATTTGGAAGCGATGGGAAATTTTTAGTGCGCTAGATCCAGTCGTCTGACTGGTCCTGCCGGGCTGGCCTAGCTTGTTCGTAGCTACTCGGCCAGTTTCTCATTGGCATTGTCCGCTGTCGTCGTACATGTGTAGCTGTCTACACTTACCGGTGAGAAGATATTTTGCGTGGGCCGTTGCGATTTTTATGTCTCTTATTCCGTCAGGACTTGATATTCTATTTTATTGTCAATAAACTCTCCCGATCCCCCCATCCTTTGCAGAAAAGGGAATCTTTGCACGCTGTGTGGTCTCTGATGTGTGGAGGGCAATTTGTCAGAGTCCAGGAGTGTTGAAAGGTGTATAAATTGTGTTGATAATTTTATATTAGGGGAGATTAGTGGTCTGTAGTGGCTTTGGAATGCAACATTCAGTGGGTGCATATTTTTTTTTTAAAGGGGTGAATTGAATGCGGTAATAGCCGGACACTTGACAGTGCACTTTTTTAATTTATTTCGGACACTTGACAGGGCACTTTTTTTTTTATTTGGGTTAGGTGGCCGCGAGTGGGCGGGGCCTTTTTCTTATTATTTATTTGAAGTTTTTCTCCCACCTAAAGAAAGGGTATAAAGACGAAGCTGGGTAGCCAGCCGTGAGTAAAGAGGGAACTTTTATGTATTCAAGTTTATCGTTGAGGTCTCTATTTAAACCCTGTCCTAACTATATGCCCACCCTGCAGTCTTGTCGTGACTGGGGCCACACTATATGCTTCATTCTTACCAAATGTCTTCGAAATATTTCGATTATTTATTTTTCCTTTGTGAATTTATTTTGATAGATGTATTTGGTCTGCTTGTAACTACTTTTTTACTTTGAAATGCGGCATTTAAAAGTTTAATTTTATGTTACTTTGTTTTTCCCTATGTTTTCATCATACTAGTTTATGCTTTTAGGATTATTTTGTACTTATATGTTTTTCTAAGTGTTAAAATAATAATATTTTTATATTTTTAAGATATATTTTATATTTTAAATTTTATATAATAATCTAAAACATTTAAATTTTCATATAAAATAAAATAACGTAATAAATATTATTTTATTAACTAATTTATATTTTAAATAGTATTTAATAAATAATAAAAGATTATTTAACTAATATTTTTAAATGTTTAATATCTAAAGGAACCCTCTTAGGCTAGACATACCATCGATTTTAAGAAGAATCAATAGGTAGGTAAAGAAACCATGCTGATCAAGTCCCCTAAAAGGATTGAAATTTAAAAATTTCTCTTAACTTATAAAAGTTCAAAATTTCCAGTATTTTATTTATGCCCTATGTTCTGGTGTTGAGAAACAGTCACGGGTAGTAATAGTCAATTCACTTATAGTTAATTGGTTATATGGAAATTATAAGTATGAGATTAAAATAGAGTTTGTAGTTTAACAATTTTTAATTATTTATATAAAATTAAAACAAAGTTTATAGTTATAAAACACTAGTTTAACAATTAAGTATCTATAAACACACTAGTAGTTTAAACAATTAAATAGTTATAAAACACTATTAAACAGTAATAATTTGACAACAATTAAGTAGTTATAAAACACTATTAAACACTAGTAGTTTAACAATTAACCATGATGAATCAATTTTTTTGAACTGGAATTCATTTATTTCCCTTCCAAAACAGTTAAAAAGCGTTCTCTCCATAATAGATGCCAAAATATATTTTCTGAATTAAGTAGTAGCTGGTCTGGTCTCTTGCTTTCAAAATTTTAATATTACATGATTATAAATGTTCTATCAGTATCAATCAAAATCCGTCTCAAATGGAATATTTTTATGATTTGCAGGTAAATTTCCTTCTGACAATGGGTGGTGGGGGAAGGATGGCATTGCCAGCCAGCAAAGACGCAACGGACAGAGTTCCCTATGCAAAGCCACCTTTCACAGTTGGTCAGCTGAAAAAAGCAATTCCACCTCACTGCTTCAACAGGTCTTTGTTAAAATCATTCTCATACCTAGCATTTGATCTTGTTGTTGTGGCCTTGCTTCTCTATTCCACAACATTCTTCACGTTGCCTGGATTGCTGGGATGGACACCATGGCTTGGTTATTGGATAGCACAAGGCTGTGTGATGACTGGTGTCTGGGTTATAGCACACGAATGCGGGCACCATGCATTCAGCGACTACTCTTGGGTCGATGACACAGTTGGATATGTTCTGCATTCATCGCTTCTTGTTCCATACTTCTCTTGGAAGTACAGTCACAGAAGGCACCATAGCAACACTGGGAGCTTGGAACGGGATGAGGTTTTTGTTCCAAAGCCGAAGGAGGAATTAAAATGGACATCGCGCCTTAATAACCCTGTTGGAAGGCTTCTGGCAATAACGATTACCCTGACTCTTGGGTGGCCATTGTATCTGGCCTTCAATGTTTCGGGGAGAAAATATCCCCGTTTTGCCTGCCACTATGACCCCTATGGCCCGATTTACAACAACAGAGAGAGGCTACAAATATTTATGAGCGACATTGGTGTGCTGGGAGTTGCTTATGCTCTGTATACCATGGCTTCAACGTACGGCTTGATTTGGGTGATCAAAGTTTATGGAGTCCCACTTTTAATCGTGAATGCGTTTCTTGTTCTGATCACATATCTGCAACACACACATCCTGCTCTTCCACACTACGACAATTCAGAGTGGGAATGGCTGAGGGGTGCGCTTGCTACGGTGGACAGGGATTACGGTATCTTGAACCACGTTTTCCACAACATAACAGATACCCATGTAGCACACCATTTGTTCTCTACAATGCCTCACTATAATGCCATGGAGGCCACCAAGGCCATCAAACCAATTCTTGGGTCCTATTATCATTATGACGGCACGCCTGTTTATAAGGCCGTATGGCGGGAGTTTAGGGAGTGCGTGTATGTAGAACCCGACAGCCCCCAGGAAAGCGGGGTTTTCTGGTATAAAAACAAGTTGACATAGAATAGGAATCTCGCAGCTTTCCTTTGGATGTGCCAATCCCTTTTGTTAGACGGGATTTGGTGCCATCAGTCTACGGATGTGCTTCCAAATGGAAGGTATTATGCAAGTCAGTGTGTTGGTGTTCTGATGGTTTGAGGGGTTCTGGATCAAAAAAAAAAAAAAAAAAACAATGTCTTTTGATGTGAGAATCACCACAAATAATTCCTTTTTTTTTTGTATTGTGTTATCTTTTCCTTCATTTGCATTTCTTTTCCTAGTTTGTATTTGGCTCGTTTGAGATTCATTACATGACTTAATTTATGTTTGGTAGTGTTTGGCGTTATTTGTTCATCGCTTTATGGGCAGTTGGGTCCTTACGATTGTGTGCTGAGTGCAAGAAATGTAGGTTATGGAAATTATAGCCAACTGAGAATGATCCGTATCCTTGAGCAATATTTCTTAGTAGCAAGTCTTGGTGTTTTGGGTAATGAACGTACCAATTCGTGTTCGATTTTATGATATTGCTTTGTCATACAACAAGATTTTTTATTTATTTGTTATTATATAGGTGTCAGGTTTCAAGGGTGCCATAGATAATAAGATCGTGATGTGATATAAAGATAGTATAGAGGCAAATAACACTTTTAACCGATAGGCTATGAGCGTGGGAAGTCTCCTATAACAGTTGTAACCTAATCAAAAAAAAATTTGCCGGCTGAAAATATATAGCGAATAGACAGCTTTCGACTCAGTCAAGACTATGAGGGCTATTCACTTATAATTGATAGTGACTAGTATAGCAGCTTTAATTACTAACCAACGAACCAACGAACATTCGAGGCTCATTATAGTTGCAGCTTTAACCTAATTAAAACCTCTACCATCTATCCCTCATTGATGGTGATCCCCACTGATCCCGACTAACCCATGAACATGGAAGGCTCATTATAGTTGCAGCTTTAACCTCATTAAAACCTCTACCGTCTATCCCTCATAATTGATGGTGATCCCGACTAGCCCATGAACATGGGAGGCTCGTTACAGCAGCTGTAAACTAACTAAAACCTCTTATCATCTTATATTTTTTTAAATAAAATATAAAGTAAAAGGACAGTTCTTGACCTAGGTAAGACTTCAAGGACCAATGAATGGCATGTCTGTAAATTTGTTTTTTATGCACACTTTGTTATCGTTTGAATTTAATCCACTAAATTAACCGTCAGTTAGGATAAAATAAATTTGCAGCGGGTCCTATTTTTTTTGATGCTACTATTAGTGGTTTCGGGTCCCCTATATTTTTTTAAGGAGGTTTAAAATTCAAAATGAAGCTGTGTGAATGAGTGTGTATTAAATTCTTTATGGGTGTTAAATTGCTCTCTCCTTATGAGAGGTTATGGTTAAATGGGGATGATCAACCTTGAGTATTGGTGTAAGAATTTTTTACATTAATTAAATTAAAAAAAGTGTTAAATTTTTTTAAAATTTCACAAGTTTGGGCTTTGGCTCTTCTTAGGGAGGTCTAGGGTGAGTGTGTGAAGGGGTAGGTGTGTGAGTGTGTGAAAGGGTGGGTGTGTGGTGGCTGTCTGTTAAATTTCTTATTAATAAGGATAGCTTCGGATTTACGAGGGGTCATGGTTGGGAGGAGACTACTCAGCAAGTCCAAGGTGAGTGTGTGAAGGGGTGGGTGTGTGGTGGTTGTGCGTTAAATTTCCTATTGATAAGCATAGCTCTCCGTTCTACGAGGGATCATGGTTGGGAGGAGATTACTCAGGCCTGTGCAATGGTTGTAGGGCTTTCCCACAGTAATCAAATAAAAAAAATTACAATTTCACCTATTTAATATAAAAATATTAAATTTTTAATCAAATTAAAAATAAAATAAATTTATATAGTCGTATAAGAGCTTTTGTACTATATAAAAAGCCATTGTATGCCTCAACTCTTTGATGCTAGTTGACCACTTGTCTTATATAATTTGACCATGATTGGCTAAATTACGTGCTAGAGCTCTCACATCCATTTTTGTTGATAGCATTAATGATAATTTATATTTCTCTCTTAATTGAAATATATTTCCATCATTTTTCACTAGCAATGTTTTTTTTATTGAAGAACAAAGGGGGTTGTACTTGAGTCCCCCACACTTTGATAAATTACAACTCTCTCCTTAAAGCTTGAAAGTTTATAAACATATTCAATTATTATCTTAATTGAGTAGCTATAGCTAGATACCCTCATTTTTCATAATAAAAATTAAATACTTGATTTTCATTTTATTTTGGATCTTCTTCAATTTTATGTGTGAATACAAATATTCCAAAATTCAACATCCTTCTTCTTGACATTTTCCTACAACAACTTCATAATACCAAAAATCCACCTTGCATAGATAATAGCATAATATTTCCAAAACTTCACTTAAAGCAAATTTGGATTGTTAGTTTCCTTCCCGAAGTATAAGTGCAACTCTTAGAGTTATAATAAATAGTTTATATGAAAACAAATAAAATAAAACATTAAAGTATATCTTAATCATTATTTTATTTAGGCAATAAACATTTTCTTGTCAGCTTCAAGTAAACTTACTACTTCCTCTAACAATGGAAAAAACAATTTAACTTCACGATCCTCAATTAAAACCCCTCTATTGACTACACATTTGTTTCCTTTAGTTAACGCTTGTGTAAAATTGATTTCTTCAAACTCTGTAGCAAGGTCTTGTATTTCCACAATTACCTCTTATATGTTCCATGGAGCCTTTGCTTTCCTCAAAATAGCATTTACTACTATTAGTGAATCGCCTTCCTTCCATTCATACTTTGTTCCATTTAAAATGTTTGCATATGTACGCCGATAGGCATCTTACAATGGCAGTCAGGAAGGTCAGCCACGCCGTAAACAATATTAATATTTTATTAAAAAAATCGACATTAAGAAAATTATCCATCGACATTAAGGGTTACGGTGGATTTAAAATATTTAAAAAATATTTAAACTATGAGATAGGCGCCTCGAGATTGATAACTCTCGGCGTTTATAGATATATATATTTTATATATCTAAGCTAATTTTAACCCTTCCAAAGTCACCCAAGCTTCAACTTCATTATTTGTCTTAAATCCATTATTAAAACCCTAATGAGACAATCTCTCCCCTATTATTTCTAATTATTCCTCCTCTTCCTGGTCTTGAATTTCCTTTAGATGCTCCATCAAAATTTAGTTTGACCAATTCCACTTCTAGTGGGTTTCCATTTTATATTCTTTGCCTTCTTTTTATTTCTCTCGACCCAACATCATAATTCCATTTGATGACTTGACTCCATCTATCAAGGCTCTCTATTTCAAAATTAGGAATTGGTTGAGTTGATAGGGTTGGTTTAGCCTCTTCTATGGCTAAACAAATATTCCTTTTCATTACCTCTATACTACTTTCCTTTTCTTTAAATATTCTTTTATTCCTTTCCATCCATATAGTCTAAACTATTGTATCATTTGATAAATACTAGATTATCTCTAAAGCCTCACTTTGCTTTGCCATTGCTTCAACCGTTCTTCAATTTTGCATTCAACATCATGCATTTATTAAATATATTAAGAATCAATTGCCATAGTTTATAGACTATTGAGTAGGGTCCCAAGAGATGGTCTATACTCTCCTTTTTACATGGAACACATTATTAGGGGTCATGAAAATCCCTTTTTATAAGGTTATCCCAGGATAAAATTCTTCTATGACCTACTAGCCAAACATACATTTTGACTTTAGGAATGCTCGACTTATACCAAATATCTCTCCATATTCTTGTGGTATTCCTACTTTGTTGGTGCTTTACATTATATCCACTTCTTGTTGTGTATTCTCCTAAGCTATTCAACTCCCAAATCAACTTATCCTCGACTCCCCTTAGAATCATAATCATTGTTATTATCTTTTTTCTTAACCACTTCCTAGAATCAAGGTCTTGTATACTTGTAACCACTTCCTAATCCTTGTACATAATGTTTGAAACCCTATCACCATATGTATCTTGAAGTAATCTTATCCATGGTTTCAAAATTGAATCTAGATTGAGTGGTTTTTTATCACACCAAGTATCCATCCAAATTAAAAAATTTCTCTAGTTCCCACCACCCATCTTAGACCTTTAACCACTAGATCAATTAATTTTTTTAAACAGTTCCATAGTGCAGAACCATATGGTAGTGAAAATACATCAAATATTAAGCTTGGGTCATTGGGCTCAACGTACTCATAAAAATTCTTGCCCATTGTCTTTGCCTCTCTTTTACATCCATAAGAACTCTTAAACCGAGACCTCCCCTAGTTTTATCATCACACACCTTGCTCCATTTCACCAAAGGATATTTCCTTTTATCATGTAAACCTAACCACAAAAATAATCGCATAATATAGATTAAACTTTTTTCTATCAATTTTGGCATAGTATACAAGGACATATAATACGTTGGAATGGCCTAAGATTGATTTAATAAGTTGCACTCTTCCTACTAATGATAACCATCTACCTTTACATGTTGGTAGTTTATTATGAACTTTATTTATAACTAGATTCCACAATTCTATCCTCATTCTCCAACCACAAAAATAACTGCATAATATAGATTAAACTTTTTTCTATCAATTTTGGCATAGCATACAAGGACATATAATATGTTGGAATGGCCTAAGATTGATTTAATAAGTTGCACTCTTCCTACTAATGATAACCATCTACCTTTCCATGTTGGTAGTTTATTATGAACTTTATTTATAACTAGATTCCACAATTCTATCCTCATTCTCCAACCACAAAAATAACTGCATAATATAGATTAAACTTTTTTCTATCAATTTTGGCATAGCATACAAGGACATATAATATGTTGGAATGGCCTAAGATTGATTTAATAAGTTGCACTCTTCCTACTAATGATAACCATCTACCTTTCCATGTTGGTAGTTTATTATGAACTTTATTTATAACTAGATTCCACAATTCTATCCTCATTCTCCAACCACAAAAATAACTGCATAATATAGATTAAACTTTTTTCTATCAATTTTGGCATAGCATACAAGGACATATAATATGTTGGAATGGCCTAAGATTGATTTAATAAGTTGCACTCTTCCTACTAATGATAACCATCTACCTTTCCGTGTTGGTAGTTTATTATGAACTTTATTTATAACTAGATTCCACAATTCTATCCTCATTCTCCCCTCAGATAAGGGTATCCCTAGATAATTTGTTAGTAAACTTACCTCCTCCATTTGAAGTAACCTACACATCCCTGCTTTGATTTTAGCTGGAGTGTTTAGAAAGTATATTTTGGATTTTGTCCTATAAACTTTTTGCCTTAACATTATTTTATAATCCTTTAATAAGTTATTCAAAGCTCTAGCTTTGTTTATCCTTGCCCTCCCAAAAAGGGGCTATATCATCTACAAATTGTTGATGGGTGATGTTGTCTATGTTATTTTTTTTTGGTAAGTTAGAGAATATCATTAAAAGGGTTTTAACTGGGTCCCTATCCCAGATTTACATCAGAAATGCATACAAAATTCCAGAGAGAAGGGTAGTGAAAACCCAACACAGAGGACAAACTTGTAACAACCCAATGCACATAGACAACAACACCGAAAGACCCACAATACAGTGCGTAAACCACCAGACATGAACTGAACAAAAACCAGCGAGCGGGGACAGAGCCCGCTGGACACGAAGTGGGAAGGGTCAGCCCCCAACTACGGGTCAACATCCACGACCTCCTCATCAATGTTCTGCTTGATAGCCTATTTCAGACCTTCGATGGCACTGGTGAAAGCAGTGATTAAGCTTTGGTAGAACATCCTTCTGATCTGATTAGAAAGTCTGGAAAGAGGAGTCGAGTCGCCGAAGAGATCACCTTCACCACTAGAGGGGGAAGGGTGGCTGGACGAAGCTTTGGGCCTCTTTATGCGAACCAAGTGACGAACCAGAGGGGTGGCCTCTAAAGAATTAACTTTGCGCTTGCTGCGATTCCTGCACCCAAGGGGAGTTGGAGCATGCAGGGAGGCGGTGGCTTTGGAAGGTGAGGCAGTGGAGTTGGGCGGAGGAGGAGGTTTGGTGGGGGAGGCAAAGGATGGGGGGGACCCTGGTTTTTGGCATGGGCGGGGAACTTCGCTGAAGATGCAAAGCCAGCTAAAGGAGCAGGGGTGGCATCATCAGAGCCGGGTTTATCGCTGGAAAGCGAAAGGGCAGGGCTAGGAGGAGCATCAGGGTTCGGAGCCACCGAGTTCAGGGGAGAAGCGATGATAGGGGGGTTAGCCATCATGTGGTAAAAAATGATGGCAAATAGGCCTTGGTGGGTAGGGGTGGTGGACTTGCTACGGGCAGCTTCAATGGAAAGGCGTAGAGAGCGATGGAGGAATACCGAGATGTTCATGGGGCGGTAGCCGCGGACATGATTGACGAGGGCAAGGTGAAAGCTGGCCATGGGTTTGGAAGGATCATCGCAGGCAAGATACTGCATGAGGGGAACAACCAGTGAGGGGAAAGCGTCAGGGAGGGAATCGCGGATCAGGGCATGGCCATCCCACTAGAAATTTTGGTAATTGGGAAAACCAGCCAGCTCCGGCTCCCAACAGTGCTTGTCTCTACGGACCAGACGACCATCGACCGGAAGAGCAGCAATGTCACCAAGCAACTGGGGTGTCACCTCGAAATGGAAATTGTGAACACAGACATGACCATTGGACCAAGTACAAACAAAATCAGACGTAATGTCCTTCTTCGAGCCACGAAATTTGAAGATCAATGTCATCAGTCGACAGCCATGCAGGTAGCCAGAGGTGGTGGCATCAAAATGGATGGAACTGGGTTCGATATACGCCATGGAAGGAAAGCGAAAGGTGAAAGGGAGGGGTGGTGAAAGGGGAACACACATAGGCCAACGATGCAGAAATATGAGGACAGGGAGGATAGGCCTAGCGGTATGAGTTAAAAGGGTTAGGAATGGCTGGAAGGACAAGCCATAACAGGCAGGATGGTGGCACGTGGACTGGAGGCCGATATGGAGATGGGAGAACGGGGGTAAGGGCATTGGGGAAAAGGCCACACGGGTGGAGATGGATGATAGTGAGGCGGACATGGATTGATGGGGGAGCCACAGGGGAAGAAAGCCACGTGGGAAGCATTGAGAGGGCGTAGAACCCCTTGGGACACAACATGGATAGACCTTGATATGCAGCTGCGTAGAAGAACCATGGTAATCGGAGCTTGGAGAATCGTCATGACACAGAGCCAATTATGGTATGTCTATCGCGGGCTTTCGAAAGCGCCAACCGAAGGACATCTGGCGGGAAGGAGTGGTGCCACACTTCCAACGAACGTTTACCCAAGCCAATATTTGCCAACCTGTCAGCAATCCTATTCGCCTCCCTGAACACGTGATTGGTTTCCACTTGGCTATGTCTGCAAAGGAGGGCCCGACATTCGTTGATCAGAGTCCTAATGTTCCATGGGGGGTCCTTGTTAGAAGTCAAGTAGCCAATGACGATGGCAGAATCACCTTCAATGTGGATCCTAGAAAGATGATGCTTGGTGAGCTGGAGGCCACGCCACAGAGCCCAGGCTTCGGCCACATTGTTGGTCTTGTGGTGGAGGTTCTCCACAAAGGCAAGAATAATGGAGCCATTATGATCCCTCACAACACCCCCCATAGTAGCCAACCCAGGATTTCCCTTGGAAGCACCATCAAAATTAAGTTTGATCCAACCTGCCATGGGGGGATGCCAAACGACCGTGGAGCGGGGATGGGGGGCAGGGGGGTCCCACTTGGGGATGGGGATGCCAAGGGAGGTGAGGATGGAGACTTCCACAGGGCTAAGGGGAGCACAAACCCAGGGGATGAGCTGGAAATTCTCAATGGCAAAGGTCAGGGATTTGATGGCGGTCGAAATAGGGTCGATGGAGGTCTCTGAAAAGACTCGACGATTGCGTTCGAGCCAAACTTGCCAAACAAAGTGATGGAGGCAAATATTCCAAAGGAAGGCAAGCTTGGGGTGACGGAAGGGGGTGGGCCACTGGGCGAAGAGCTGCAACAGGGAATTGGGATGGACCCACTGAATCTGAAAGGAGGAGTTCAAGAAGTCGAGGCCCTCTCTAGAGAACGAGCAATCCACGAACAGATGGTTAACCGATTCCCAAGCAGACAAACACAGGTGACATCTATTGGGGACAAGGATCCCCCTTTTCATCAAATTGTCAGTGGTGAGCGCCTTATTCTGGATAGCAATCCACGCAAAAAACCCGATCTTTGGGATGAGATGCTTGATCCAAACTACAGTAGGGGAAAAGGACATTCTAGGAGCAGCCCTAATGAGAGAGAACGTGGACTTGACAGAAAACTCACCACTGTCGGTCTTGGCCCAGATCATGTGGTCACGCGAAGCAATAGTGGGAATAAGGACGGTTCTTAACAATTCGGATAACTGGTTGCCAGCCCTTCCTGGGAAGCTCCTCCATTGGTTTTGGTCATCAATGTAATCTTTCACTCTTCGGCCCCAAGCTCTCTCAGAGTCCTGACGTAACACAAAAAAATAGGGATAGTCATTGAGGGGTTTTTCCTTAATCCAAATGTCATCCCAGAAGCTAATAGATGAACCATCCCCTAACAACCATCTGATTCCTTTGGAGACGAGGGGTCTGGCGTAGAGAACTGCTTTCCAGAAGGCCGAGCCATTGGAAGGGATGTTGTTGTTTAGCAATGAGTTGTGCTGCAAGTACTTGTCATGAATCATGGAGACCCACTCCACATTGAAGTTGGTAAGCACCTTCCAAGTTTGTTTAGCCATCAAGGCAAGATTCATATCAGCCGACCTTCTCAGTCCAAGGCCCCCAAGAGCCTTAGGTTGACACACCTTTTCCCACCTGACCAGATGAAACTTACAAGAATTTTTAGGTCCACGCCAAAGGAAGGATCTTTGTATTTGCTCGATCTTGGAGTGCACCAAAATAGGAGCTTTGAAAATTGACATAAAATAGACGGGGATGCTTTGGAGAACCGCCATAGTGAGCGTGGACTTAGCAGCTTGGGAGAGAAGGGAGCCTTTCCAAGCAGCTAATTTACGCCTAATTCTGTCAACAACCCCATCCCACATAGCAGCCTTGGGGCTTTTGGTGAAGAGTGGAAGGCCCAAATAGGTCGTGGGAAGATCTCCAATGGAACATTGAAGGGTGCGAGCAATATTTCGTTGTCTGGGACCCGAAGTGTGGATAAAATAACAACTGCTTTTCATGTAATTAATCTCCTGGCCAGCAGCAGAAGCAAAGGTGTCAAGGATCTGCTTGATGCGTTTGGCTTGAGGGACAGAAGCTAGAGTTGCAATGATAGTGTCATCCACGAACTGTTGGTGGGATAAGGGGGGGATCATGAAGACGACTGGAGCCCAGAAATACCCCTATCAGTGATAGCCTTTTTGATAGTTCTGCCCAGGGATTCGGCTAAAATGATGAAGAGGAAAGGGGACAAGGGATCGCCCTGACGAATTCCCCTGGAGCTTGGAAAGTAGCCAGCCACCGAACCATTTACTAACACAGAGAACCAAGGGGCTGAAATGCAGCCTTTGATGAGAGTAATCCAGTCCTTGTGAAACCCGAATTTGTCCATGACTTTTAGCAGGAAGTCCCTGTCAACCCTGTCAAAGGCTTTGCTGATGTCTAGTTTGATAAACATGGCAGCTTTCTTATTGCAGTGGGAGGAGTGAAGGGATTCATGGAGGGAGATGATACTGTCAGTTATGGACCGCCCTTCGATAGAACTCCCTTGGCATGGGTCAATGATGGATGGGAGGATTAGCTTGAGTCTTTGAGCCAGGGATTTGGTTAAGATTTTATAAATAATGTTGCAAAGGCTGATAGGTCGAAAGTCATTCATGGATTTGCAGTGGGGGCTCTTAGGAATCAAAGCAATGAAAGTGGAGTTGGTCCCATGGGGGATGATTTTAGTGTGTTGCATCTCTCGAATGGCACAGACGACCTCGTCCCCGATCACCTCCCAAAAGGTTTGGAAGAAGCGGGGAGGAAACCCATCGGGCCCAGGGGCTTTGTCGCCCTTCATGGCGAAAAGGGCATCTCTGATTTCTTTGGCCTCCAAAGGTTGAGTCAAAAACTGGTTCATCTCTGGGGTGATGAGAGTGGGGATGTTGCTGAGGAGGGAGGCTTGGGCGGGCCTATCATGGGGAAGCTCAGAATTTAGCAAGTTGTTGAAGAAGGAGGAGGCTTCATGGCGAATCCTGACAATATCCTAGGTGGTTGTGCCATCAGCGAGAAGGAGCTCCTTGATCTTGTTGGTACTCCTGTTGTGGAGGGTGGATGCATGAAAAAAACTAGTGTTGGCATCCCCTTCCTTGAGCCACAGAGCCCGAGACTTCTGCCTCCATAAGGTTTCTTCTTTGGCTAAGATGTTGTGGTGCTCAAAAAGCAAGTGTTTTTCCTCATCCCTCAATGCAGGGGTCCATGGCTCATGCTGACCCAGGTGATCCAGCAGCAAGAGGCGGTCAGAGATTTCCTTTTTGGCTTTGAAAATGTCCCCAAACACTTCCCTGTTCCAGATTTTGAGGCCTTCTTTGATGATTTTTAGTTTCTGAGACACACGGGAGATGGCTGACCCATGGACAGAGGTGGACCACCATTCTTGAATCTTCAATTTTAGCTCCGGATGAAGAATCCACATGCTTTCGAACCGAAAGGGGGTCTTGAAGGAAGGGGCTTTATTGGACTCAAGAAGAAGAGGGGAATGATCTGAGCCAATGCGCGGAAGGGGAATGAGGGAGGTATCACCAAACAAGGGAATAGCCTACTGGGATAGGAAGAAGCGATCCAACTTAACTTGAATGTGGTCCGCTCCCACTCTTCTGTTACTCCACGTGAATTGATGTCCCCGGAGTTGAATGTCCATGAGCTCATTATCACGAACAAAGTTCTGGAAATCACTGATGCTTTTAGCCAGCACACTGGTTCCTCCTTTTTTTTGGCCGCACAAAGGGGGGAATTGAAGTCTCCAGCCACCATCCATGGGAGGTTAGAGACCGCGCTCTTCATGAGGGACAGGGAGGCCCACATGTTGTTTCTATCCATAGGATTGTTGGGAGCATAGATGTTGGAGAGAACCCACGTGAATTTGTTTTCCTTGCAGTAGAATGCCATGTTTAGAGATCTGCTAGAGTAGGATATGATTCTTCCTTCAACAACTTCTGGGTTCCACATGCACAGAAGGCCTCCGACAGTCCCGTCAGCTGGAGATGCTGCCCATTGACCTTTTTTCCAGATCTTAGGGGCAATGCTAGCGGTTCTGTCATCATCAATCTTTGTTTCCTGTAGGAGAAGAATAGATGGATTGTGGTCTTTTCTTATGGATCGAGCTAACCTTTGTTTGCTCCTGCTATTGAGGCCCCTAATGTTCCATGAAAGGATCTTCATCTAGACGATTTGGGGGGTTTTTTGCCTCCTTTGTTGAGGGTAGGAGGAGGTTTGGAACTTCTGCTATCATCTCTCTATTGATTGAAAAGGGTTTCAGACAAGGTTAGTTGCCTTCCATCAGCCACTTGGTCGTCAGCCTCTTTCCTGATAAGCTCACTGTTAGGGGGTCTCCCTCTTTTCCTTTCAGCACCAGAGTCCACCAAGCCTTTTTTGCTTCTAGTGATGATGGGAGGGGGTTGGTCCAAGGAGTCTGAATCCGAGCCGGAGGGAGAAAGGGGATCCTCATCAGGCATGCCTGAAGAGGGGGAGGGGTTAGGAGTAAGCAGGGGTTCTATAGAGGGGGGGATCGGTAAAGGTTGCAGGGGTAGGCCGAGGGGAACCTAATGTAGAAGGTAACGGGGATGACAGACCTTGGGACAAGGGGTTGGTTGCGGGGAGAGATTCGGGGAAGAGGATCTCATCCTCCATGGAAAGGAGAGGACCAAACTTATTAGGAAAGGCAAACATGGAGCATACCTGATTAGGGTTCGCAGAAGAAGAGGGAGCGGAAGACCACTACGGACCAGTTTGAATCACTTTCCCGCTGCTGTTCGCCGATCTGGATGGTCGATCACCGTGCCTCGGATGGAGGAGCTCCTTGCTTTGAGTTGGTCATTGAGGCTTGAGGGAAGGACACTACGAGCGAAGGTGACCTTGGGAATTACATTCGATACAAAAGGGGGGTTTGTTTTTGTATTCGATAGCCTGGCACCAATGGAAATCGCCATAGATGAGGTTGACGCGGGTGGGGAGCTTGGACGCAAGGTTGGCGTTGACACAAATGCGGGCACAGGCCATACGAGATCGGGCTTTCGTTGCAGGGTCTAGGGCCACCGTTTTCCCAATGTAGTCACCAATCCAGCGGAGAATATCTTCATGGTAGAAATGGATGGGAAGCTCCGGGAGACGAACCCAAATGGGCATGAAATTGATGTCCTGCATGCTAGGGCAAAAATCTTCTCCCCATTTCCTTAAAAATAAGCTTTTCCTGCCAAAGAACCAGGGGCCTCCGGTCAAGATGCGATCATGGTCCTCTTGGTTATTCAAGCAGATCAGGAAAAAACCTCTGGTAAGGGCCACCAGCTGGAGATCTCCGAGCACACGCCATTTGAAGCCAGCCCATTTCCGAATGGACTCCATATCGGGACGCCCTCCAAGAAATTTGCCCACGAGGGAAAGAGATTCGAAGGATAGCTTTTCCTTCATGAGGGAATCCGGGAGGACCAAGTTCTCACCATCCACGACAGGGCGAACAGGGTCAGAGGCGGGAAGGGGTCGGTGGAACCCCACAACTTTATGTAGGTACGACACTACAGAAGTCCCTCCCGGGTCGGGCCCAAAGGGTGGGCCATCCGGGGGATCTCCCCAGGCTCCAGCGCAGCAGAGGAGGGAGCATCGGGCGAAGGCCCACTAGCAGCAGACAGACAGGCAGGGGCAGGGGCAGAGGACGTAGGGCACGCAGAAGGGGCGGGAAATTTTTTTTTGGCTCCTTATCTATGTTATTACTAGCCTTAAGTTCACTTATTAGCCCATATTTGTTAGCCTTCTTCAAGTTTCTACCCAATACGTATGCCATAATAATGAATTGATATGGTGATAGAGGGTCTCCATATCTAAGAGCTCTCTTGGATTTAAATGATTATGTTACTAACCCATTGACCAACACTAAATATGATACTGTAGAGACACAAGCTTTAATCCATCTGATCATTTTTCCTCCAAATTCAAACTTTTCTAATATTATAAAAAGAAAATCTTGTTTAACTCTATCGTAGGTTTCACTCAAATAAGTTTTAAGATCATTGATCTCTCTTTTCTTGAAGCTGCTAAATGCATCACTTCATGAGCTACTATGATCTTGTCCAAAATTTGTCTCCCTTTTGCAAATCCTCCTTACTCTTCTAAAATAAATTTGTTTAACAATGGTCTTAACCAATTTACCATCACTTATGGGCCTAAATGAATCAAACAATTATGTATTCTTCTTATTTGGAATCAGGGTAAATTATGATATTTATTTGACAAGGTATGTACTATTTTACCCTGGACTGTACCACTGCCACCAATAAAGAATCCTTCACTATATCCCAATTATGTTAATAGATATTATAGAGAGCCCATCTAGACCTAGGGTTCATCCCTATCAAAATAAAAAAAATCTAAATGATCTTCTTCCAAAGTAATAGGCTCCATCAATTTCATATTGTCTTCATATATTATAATTGAAGGTGCTTCTTGTAGTAGTTTATCATTAAAAACTTCAAACTCCTTCGATCCTAGAATATTTTGGTAAAAAGACCTTACATCCTTTTCTATTTCACTTTGGTATTCAATCCAAACCACTTCTACTGATTATTATGTTATTCACTAAGCAATTTCCTTTCCTCCGAGCTTGGATTATTATGCTGACCTTTTTGGAATTTTGAAAGTTTCTCTTTTACTTCTTCTGTTAGGACCCCATCCTAACCTTATTATGTAATGACCCCTTCCTAATATGGGGGTCCCATCCTAATAATAAAAGTAATATTTTGTAATAGTTAGTGACACTAAAGATGCCTAGACAAGTGGAGCCTTTTAATGTAATTATAAAGAATGTAACTATTTGTTTGGTAGAAGATTCTAACTTGGGCGACAACTTACATGTGACCCTTGAGCATTAGGTTTAGGGTTATGAAAAGTCTTTAAAAAGGCAAGGGGCATATATAGATGTATCTTTTTTCATATTGAATCAAAGGTTTGTTTAGGAGGTTGCCCCCTCGAATAGACCTACGATTTTGTATTGTGATTTAGTTGAGATTAATATAGATTGTTGTTTTTCCATTTTGTATTGCAATATTATGTTTTGTCATGGTGTATTGCTTTTATTTCAGTATTTACGTGGATGTGCTCATTTTAACTAGAATATTTCTAACAAGTGTATGTGTTTTTTTTATTGCAATAATTATGTGGATGTGATTTTTTTCTTTTAATCAAGTGTCGCCTATTTTTCTCCTAGAGTTTTTTTCGCCTAGAAAATTGATTTTCTTTTCTATTTTTGATAACTGCCTTATCTGCTATTATTTTTTTAACAACTCCCTTGGTAGTCTCTTTTCTATTTTTGATAACTGCCTTATCTGCTATTATTTTTTTAACAACTCCCTTGGTAGTCTCTACAGTGTCTGTTACTAGCAACAACCTAGTCTGACTCCGTAACTCAATATTTCCAACTATTATCTTGGTGGACTTTGTTTTGACCATTATTAACTATGGCCTTAGCTGAAATAATACCCAACTGTTACTAACAACTGCCTTGACAAACACTGTCTTGACTATTACTTTCACCTCAATTTTCTTAATCTATTTTAGTATAATCAATTATGTGATAGTGTAGTCTCTTTAGTATGCTCAATTTTTGTGGTAGGGTTCTTGGTGTTAAGGTTTAACATTCAATAGAAATAGGGTACTCTAGGCCAAGGTGTGTGCACTGCATATAGCCCTCTATTATACCACAATGATGAACAATAATTCTTAAACCAATATTTTAGGCCACTACTCAAGGAGGATTCCACACATATCCTTGAGCGCACTACTCATCTCTCTAACAATATGGGAGGGTGATCTTCCCGAGTGATATGCTTGGTGCACTATGGATACATACACGGTCAAAAAGCTTCCTATGGCTAAAGGTTTCTCCTAATCCTAGGGGGTTCTCTTGATATATTCGAAGATATGTGGGAGCTCAAGACCATATATGAGCGTTGCTTAGGCTTGGGTATTGGATTTTGATCACCCCTCACTTCACTAGACACTTTATGGGCAATCTAGCTTTGATAGTTTCTCCATGATATTTTAAAAACCCCTAACACAAGGTTTCTAACATACTAAAAAATAAAAAAAGCATGGGGTGACAAAAATGTCATCTAGAGATCTATGCAAGGGTACAAGTACCCTTGTTGATTTTCACCCTTACAGAATCTGACGATTATGATTAATAGCAATGTCCAGACTATAAGCAATGAGATATAATTCAAATGCAACAGAAAACCCAAAAGGAAAACGATGAGGAGATTAGAAAACTATATTTAAATCAATGCCACTTAAGGAGGGCTGGTCCTCGCCACTTGGAGGGCTCAGTCCTCTGCGTAATCGCAAATGAAATAATGAATGATAAGATAATTCAAAACTAAATCAAACCTTTCATATTAATAACAAATAAATCATATTTTGGAAACATAGCCGATGACTATGTTTGGTGTGTAACATGGCTCCCCTCCTCGGAAAGCTTTGTCCTCAAAGCTAGAAATGTCTGGAAAATACTTTCAGGTTCCCATGTAGCATCTTCTTCAGGTAGGTCCTACCATTTGATGAGGAATTCTTGGATGTGATGAGATCTCAACATACGTGTTCTGCTTTGTAAAATTGCTTCAGGCTGGAGATATATACGTCCTTCTTCATCGAGTACTGGTAATTCTGATTGAGATTGTACTTTCTGGCCGATCACCTTCTTGAGATAGGAAACATGAAATACTGGATGTATACGAGATGAGGGAGGAAGCTCTAGTTGATATGCCACTTCTCCAATGTGACGCACAATTTTGTAAGGGCCATAAAATCGTGGAGCCAACTTTTGACTGGTCTTGATCTTCAATGACAATTGTTTGTAGGGTTGCAAACGTAGGAACACCATATCACCTGTATTAAATTATCTTTTCGAGCGGTGTGAGTCTTGTTGCTGCTTCATACGATTTTGTGCTTGGACCAAGTTGTCTTTGAGAATGTTGAGCATTGATTGTCGGTGTTGGAACCAATCATCTACTTGGGCCACTTTGGAAGATCCTGGTACATAATCTGCTATTGTTGGTGGTTTAATTCCATACAATGCTTCAAATGGAGACATCTTAATGGAATAATGGTACGAAGTGTTGTACCACCATTCTTCCAAGGAAAGCCAATGACTCCATTGATATTGTTTATCCTGAACAAAACATCTTAGATAGGTACCCAAACATTTGTTAACCACCTCAGTTTGGCCATCTGTTTGTGGATGGTATGCTAGAGGACATATTTAATTTGGTACCACTAAGACGAAATAATTCTTTCCAAAAATTGCTAGTAAATATGGGATCACGATCACTTACAATATTTTTTGGCATTCCATGCAATTTGAAAATTGAGTCCATAAATACCTTAGCCACTTTGCTTGCTAAAAATGGATGTTGTAAAGCCTGGAAATGAGCATATTTGGAGAGGCGATCTACTACCACAAAAATTACTATTTTGCCTTCTGATTTAGGAAGACCTTCAATAAAATCCATTGAAATATGTTCCCATTGACGATCTAGAATAGGTAATGGTTGAAGCAATCCTGGTGATTTGACTGTTTCGCCCTTATTGCATTGGCATACTTCGCATTCAACCACCCATTGTTTGACCTCTGCTTTTAATCCTTTCCAACAAAAGGATTGTTTTATCCGCATATAGGTTTTCAAAAAACCTGAATGTCCTGTTGATGGAGAAGCATGTGATTCATCTAGAATCCTTGATTTGATTGTAGAATTGTGTGGAATGTAAATGCGATTCTTTCTTCTTAACACCTTGTCATCATAGGAAAAAAGAGGATGCTTGGATGAACCCAACAACAATTCCTGAATTATTTGAGCAGTTTTCGTATTGGACAACCATTCTTCTTGTAGCTGAGATACCCATTGGGAACAAGGACCTAAAATAGCATTAATAACCACTTCATCTTCATATTTTTGTGATAATGCATCTATTGCCACGTTTTCTTTCCCTTTCTTATACTCGATAACAAAATCATATCCCAACAATTTTGTTAACCACTTGTTTTGTTCTGGATAAGAAAATCGTTGTTCTAGAAAGTGCTTGAGACTACTATGATCGGTTTTAATAATGAAGCGACTATTGATTAAGTAGTGTCTCCATTTCTCCACTGCATGTAGAATAGCCAACATTTCTTTCTCATATGTGGATCTTCCCAAATTTTTTCTCGAAAGTTGTTTACTTTCGAATGCCAAGGGATGACCTTCCTGCATTAATACTGCCCCAATACCCATTCCTGAAGCATCACATTCGATCACGAATGGTTTGTGAAAATCTGGAGTTGCCAATACTGGAGTAGTACACATTGCTTCTTTGAGAGCCTCGAAGGCTTGAGTGGTTGCTTCTGACCAATGAAAAGCATCCTTTTTTGTAAGAGTTGTGAGAGGAGCTGCAATTTTTCCATAGTTACGCACAAACTTGCGATAGTAGCTAGTGAGACCCAAAAAACCATGAAGTTTCTTGATAGTTTTAGGTAAGGGCCAATCCTGAATTACCTTTATCTTATTGGGATCCACTTTAACACCTTCCTGAGAAACTATATGACCCAGGTACTCAACTTCTTGAACACCAAAAGAGCATTTAGAGCATTTGACAAATAATTTTTCCTTGTGTAGTATATGAAGAACCCTTCCCACATGCAACAGATGATCATTCCATGATTTACTATATATGAGTATGTCATCGAAGAATACTAGGACAAATTTGCGAAGGAATGGACGAAACACATGGTTCATGAGACTTTGGAATGTGGATGGGGCATTAGTGAGACCAAAAGGCATGACCAAGAATTCATAGTGACCTTCATGAGTACGAAAAGTTGTTTTGGGGATATCCTCTTCCCTAACTCTAATTTGGTGAAACCCAAAACGTAAATCCAATTTTGTAAAAAAATTTGCACCATGTAGTTCATCTAGTAAATCATCAATGACAGGTATAGGGAATTTATCCTTGATGGTGATTTTGTTAAGGGGACGAAAATCTGGACACACAGCCAAGAATTGTCTTTGCGACGGGCCAGAACTACTGGTGAAGAATAGGGACTAGTGCTGTGATGGATGACTCCATGTTCTAATAGTTCTTGGACAATTTTCTCAATTTCTATTTTTTGAGGTTGGGGATATCGATAAGGATGGCCATTAGGAGGAAGACTTCCTAGAACAAGGTGTATGGCATGGTCATGGGATATTTTGGGAGGTAGTCCCTTTGGTTCTTGGAAGACCTCATCATAGTTAGCCATAATGTTTTGTAGATCTTCTGATTGGATTTTTGGAATATCTTGTGCTTGCTTTTCCATACAATTAACTTGGGCAATGAATCCGTAACTACCTTTTCTTAATATTTTTTCCATGTTGTGAGAACTTACTATCTTTGATGGAGGTGTTGGAATTCCTTGGAGGTGAATGGTCTTCCCATTTTCTTTCCATTCAACAAAGCGTTGCTTGTAATTAAAACCGACCGTGGTGTCCATTTGTTCTAACCACTCGACTCCCAAGATAACTTCTGAATTCCCTAAACTCATAACAAAAAGAGGACCACGCCAAGTATAACTTCCCATTTGCAATGAAATTGGAGATGTTCTACCTATACATTGAGCACTTCCCCCGTTTGCAATTATAACTTGAAATTTATCTTGATTGGAGGAGTTAATGTGCAAGTTTAATGCCTTGGCAATCTTTGTGTCAATAAAGTTATGAGTACTTCCTGAATCAATCAATACAGTTACCTTCCTTTGTCGAATGAATCTTGATACCTTGATTGTATGGTGAGATGATAACCCCATAAGAGCATGTACTAAAAGTGCCATAGTATCCTCTTCAACTATGGCCTCCCTGGGTTCAATTTGGTCTTCATTTATGGGAAAATCAGGTGAGCTGGTATCCTCTATTTCCTCTTCATCTTCCTTGTCAGCATATTCGATTTGAAAGTTTTGTCGTGGTACACATGCCTGATATTTTGGATGGTGATTGCGATATTTATAGCAGAAATATCTTGATGGTTGGTCATTTCTACGAAAAGAGGTGTTGCGGTATTGATGTCGACCATAGGAATCACATCGTATAGATGTCCCAAATTGCACCTTCTTCTCAACCAACTTGGCAATCCTTATACAGGTATCTAAAGAGGATGGATCTTGTAGGTCAACTTCGACTTGAATATTCTCTTTCAACCCATTTCTAAAAGCAGATACCACCACATCGGATGGTAAGTTTCCTGCATAGGAAAGCAGACTAGTGAATTCTGAAATATACTCCCTTACAGATCCTGTTTGCTTAAGTGATAACAACCGCACCATGTATGAAGATGAGGATCCTTCATCAAATATTTTAAGGAAAAGTGTGGTGAAATCATCCCAGTAGATGGTATTTCCAGTCTCACATTTGAGCCATGCAAACCATTGATAAGCTTTAGTACCGAGTTTGGAGGAAGCAAAAGGAACTTTTTCTGAATCGGGAATTCGGTATAAGTCTAAAATGCCTTCCATTTTAGCTATCCAACCACGTGGATCATGACCCTCAAAGGTGGGCATATCAATGCGTGGGAAATTGACACCATTAGGACCTCTTGGTTGTTGGTAAACTTCATCTCTATCTTGGTCCTCATTATTCCTATGTCTATGGAAGCGATTTTGGGGGCCTCTAGTAGGACCTCTTTGTTGTTCATAAACTTCCTCGCTATCCAGATCCTCATTATTCCTTTGTCTATTGAAGTGATTTTGGGTACTACCATTATGACCTCTTTGTTGTTCATAAACTTCTTCTCCATCCTGATCCTCATTGTTCCAGTGTCTATGGAAGCGATTTGGGATAGGAGGGGTTGGTTGGCTTTGTTTTTCCATTAGTTGGGTCACCAATGTGGTCAATTTGTTCATGCTGTCTACTAATGTTTGCATGGTCGGGGTGTTGGTATTGGGGTTTCCTATTTCCTCATGTGTGAGGTTCTCATGGGAAGAAGTAGGAGAAGGATTGGAAGCCATGGTGTTAAGTAGTGGATGATCAGGATCAAAACTATTAATGCGTAAAGGAGAAGTAAAATGTGTACCTTTGTTTCGTGGAGGTCTTCTTTGTGACTTTAGGAACCCTTCGTTTGAATTCTCCGAGCTTGTTAATCGATTTGGTCCTTTGGTCCACCTTCCACTCATGCACTTGTCAATAAGTCCCTTTTTACAAATTTTGCCTTTGATTTCTGCAAACAAATTGGTGAATTTGGGCCAAAAAAATTGGTGGCTAGTTTCCTTTTCTCTGCTACTAACATGACTTGAAACTATGTTATAAATGAAATCTTCTGCAAACAAATTTGGTGAATTTGGACAAAAAATTGGTGGCTATTTCCTTTTCCCTGCTACTAACATGACTTGAAACTATGTTATAAATGAAATCGACACTATGCCCGAGACAATGCGGAGGATGACAAAACCGACGCTATAACACGACGTCCACAACAATGCGACAGAAGACAACGACAAGACGCGATAGCAAAGGGGATACGAGAGAACACGAGGCAACGAGCAGGCGTGACAGCAAGGCGATCGAACTATACAATACGACCACGAAGGCAAGGAAATCTGACGACAACTAATCTGGACTTAGTTGGTGACACGGTGACCACTTATATGCGGGTAAGGCAACTAGCAACTAGCGAGCGTGACCGAAGTGACAACTCATTAATGGCAGCCAAAACCTTATAAAGCCTGTTTTACTCAACCCACGATGTATGTGAGATAAACATCGCAGATGGGAAATTAAAAAAAAAACATTATATGATTTCTAACCTTAGCTTTTCTGCCAATAATCGTTAAATAATCGACGTTGATTGGCTGACGACGTTGGTCTGGTGTATGCATTTGATCTGCGGCTATTTGGTGCGATGCTGTAGCAAGGGTGATCGGATTTCACTGTTTGGTACCCTGTTAGGACTTGCAACGATTTTCCTTCCCTTGGCGCGTGATTTAGTTGCATAGCGTAGGAAGTCTCTACATGCAACTGCATGTATAACGCCTGATGTGCGGTAGCCTCACTTATTTTACCGTGGTTTTTGACAACACATTTTTGATAGCTCGATCCTCGTTTCCTCAGCGTTTCGTCTCACGCTACCTTTTCATTGGCTGTTCCTGGTGATTGCAACGTGATGAATTTAAGAGCGACAACCTCTCCCCCGTGTGCAGGATCGCTAACCTGATACCACATGCAAAGGTATAGGTATCCTTGTTGACTTTTACCCTTCCAAAATCTGACGATTATGATTAATAGCAATGTCTAGACTATAAGTAATGAGATATAATTCAAGTGCAACAGAAAAATCGAAAGGAAAACAATGAGGAGATCAGAAAACTGTATTTAAATCAATACCACTTAAGGAGGAATGGTCCTCGCCACTTGGAGGGCTTCATCCTCTACGTAATCACAAATTAATTAATGAATGATAAGATAATTCAAAACTAAATCAAACCTTTGATATTAATAAAAAATAAATCATATTTTGGTAACATAGCCAACTGCTATGTTTGGTGTGTAATAATCTAGTCCATTTTGATTTTCTTTTGGAGGTGATCGTTTTGATATATAACACCCAAACATTTTTTAGGATCATTATTAAAAATAATAAATACTAAAATAGTATTTCTATTTTTAGTATTCTTAGAAGGTCAAAAATCATAGTATATGGCTATAGGCACTAGAGAATAACAAAAGGCACAAGATAGGGATAAAATAATTGTTGCTCAAGTAACTCAATGGGGAAGCATTTGGGAAATAAGTAAAGGGATGGTTTACACCGTTAAAGGATGAAATCAGAACTTTACATAACTCCATGGCCTATGTGATAAGGGAACAAAAGGAGATAAAAGAGAAAATAAATGGAAATATTATAGACTTGAAAGGAAGTTTAAGTAGTAACACTCACACATATGATTGATTTGGTTCTTTTGTATGAAAGGGTGAAGGGTCAAGCAATCAAGAACAAAAATCACATAATAGTAATGGATATAAATTCCCCAAATTAGAATTTTCAAATTTTCATGAAAAGGATTTGAAGGGATGATTGTGCCAAGTAGAACATTATTTCAGTGTTCATAATGATTTGTAATATATGTCTCACAATTGCATATTTTAATCTTGAATCAGATTCCCTACAATGGTATCAATGGCTTAGAAAAGTACATCTTGAGCTTACTTGGAATGAATTTTAAAAGAACATCTTAATCTTACTCACTTGATTTGGCCCTAGTGAGTATGGAAATTTTATAGGAGTCCTTTCTAAACTCAAACAAACTTCAACTATTCGAGACTATCAAGCTTGGTTTGAAAAATTGGCCAATCATACCACTGGCTTGAGTCCCAAATGCTTCCAAAGTAATTTTATGAGTGGTTTGAAGGATGACATTAAAGCCAAATTTAAAATGTTAAGGACATAAGCATTACAACAAGCAATAATATTGGCTAGATTGGCAAAAGATAAATTTAAGGCTCAAGGACACACCTCCAAGTTTTCCTAATCTCGACCATTTTTTTCGTCTAAGACAATATCAAATCCAGCCAACAAATCTCTTGCCATAAAAAATTTGATATGAGAAGAGATAGAAGCTAGAAGAGCCTAAGGACATTGTTATAACTATGATGAGAAGTATTCTTCAAGACAAAAATGTGTGCACCAAAAATCATATTTTCTTGATGTGGATGAGGCAACAACCACACCAAATCTTCAAAGGTGGAAGATGATCATCACAAAGAGGAACACACAAAAAAACCAGAAGCCCCAGAAGAATCCTAACAAAAAAATGATATGCATGCCTTAGTAGGTATATCAACTCCCCAGACCATGAAGGTGATAAGATACTTCAAAGAACAAAGAGTAATAATTCTCGTTGACTCTAGAAGCACACATAACTTTATTGACCCAAGAGTGGCAAAATAAAGGAATTGTTATATAAATACTTGTAACTCCTTTTAAGTCATGATTGCTAATGGAGGAACTTTACCTTATAAATGCAAGTGTTAAAATGTCAAGGTTCAAATAGAGGAATATAATCTAAAGGTATATATGTTTGCTTTATCCCTAGGTGGATGTGATGTTGTTGGGAGCATGATGTCTAAGAACATTGGGCCCAGTATTATGGGTTGTTTTGAGTTATGGATGAAATTCAACTAGTAAGGAACATAGTACACCTTATGGGGCATGAAGGTTGGGGCTACTCAACTTGTTTGATTTCATAGGATGGAGAAACATTGAAAAATTCATCCTATGGAGTTATGGCCCAACTGATTGTTATACAAGCTCTAGATGACGGGGACAAGGACCATTAGGAGTAATTACAATTTCTATTGTAAAAAAATTCTTCACTCTTTAAGGAACCGTAAGGACTACCCCCTCATCATACTCATGACCATGCAATTCAACTTATTCTAGGCAATATTCCTATAAATGTTTGCCCTTACAAGTACCCATATGTCCAAAAATTAGAAACTGAGAAGATGGTGCATGAATTGCTCACTCCAAGGGTTATTCATTGCCCCAACATTAGTCCCTATTATTCCCTAGTGTTGTCTGTGCAAAAAAAATATGGGTCTTGGCATTTGTGTGTGGGTTAGAAAGAACTCAGTAAAACAATTGTTAAAAATAAATTTTCCATTATGGTTATTGATGAGTTGCCTTGTGCCTAATTTTTATCAAAATTGGATTTGTGGTTAGGATACCATCACATTCAAATCAAGGAAGATGATATTCCTAAAAATTTATTTAGGACTCATAAAGGGCATTACAAATTATTGGCTATGTTTTTTGGTCTAACCAATGCACCATCCACTTTTCAAAGTTTGATGAATTCCATTTTTTAGTCATTTACAAGTTTATTTTAGTCTTATTTGATGATATTTCAATTTATAGTTGCACTTGGGAGGAGCATCTCCAACATTTGGATCATACTTTATAGCTTTTGTTTGACAATAAACTTTATGCCAAAAGATCAAAGTGTTCTTTCTAACTGCATGAAGTAAAGCATTTAGGTCACATTATCTCCAAAGAAGGAGTTATAGTAGATCCTAAAATATTTAGATTGTTCAAGAATTGCCAAAGCCTCAAACTCTCAAGGGACTTCGATGATTTTTGAGAGTCATTGGGTATTCCCACACATTTATGCAAAACTATGGAAAAAGAGTGACTCCTTTAACAACCGTATTGAGAAAGAATTCATTTATTTGGTCAAAACAAATAGAGCAAGCTTTCAAGGAACAAACTATGATAACTACTTTGATGTTAGCAATGCCTAACTTTTCTAAACTTTTTGTAATTAAAAGTGATACTTTTGACAATAAAATTAGGGTAATTTTAGATGTAAGAAGAAAGACCATTAGCTTTCACTAGTAGAGCACTATCAAGATTTTTTTTGGGTAAATCCACTTATGAAAAGGAGATGTTCATCATTTACATGTTAATCATTGGAGGTCATATCGTGTTGGGCTTAAATTTTCAATCAAAACCAACCATCAAAGTATTAAGTATTTCTTGGAGCAAAGGGTAGCCACATCCAAACAACAAAGGTGGGTATCTAAATTGTTGGGCTATGATTATGAAATCACATATAAAATAGGAAAGCTAAATATAGTGACTGATGCATTATCCCAACAATATGAAGATCACGGTATGTTAAATGCTATATCTACATCACTTTCTCAATGGGTCAATCAACTCAAAGAAGAATTTTCCAAGGATTTAAGTTTATAAGATTTGATCCACAAACACAAATAAAAGACCAACTCATATCTTGGTTACACCTGGGATGGTCAAGACTTGAGATATCATGATCGACTTGTTATTCCAAAAAAATCATAAATGTGAATTCATCTTGATGAAAATGCATGCATCACCAACAACGAGACATTCTGGGTTTCTAAAAACCTATGAAAGGACCAAATAAAAATTCTTTTGGAAAGGAATGAAAAGAAATATTCAAAATTTAATGGCATAATGTGATAGATGCTAAAGAATGAAAGAAAAACTATGTGCTCCCTAGGAACCCTTCAACCTTTCTCAATTCTAAAACATGTGTGGATAAATAATTCCATGGATTTCATTGAAAGGCTACCCAAATTGAGAGGTAAATCAATCATTATGGTGGTAGTGGATTGTCTCACAAAGTATGCTAATTTTTTTCCTTATCCCATACCTACACAACCTTCATAGTTGCTCAAATATTTTTTGACTCCATATTTTGTCTTCATGGCATGCCCAAATCTATTGTGTCAGATAGGAACCCTACTTTTACAAATCCTTTTTGGCATAACTATTTAAGTTGCATGGAACTCAACTCAAAATGAGTTTGGCCTATCACCCTTAGACTGATGGTCAAACAAAAATTCCTAACAACTGCTTGAAAATATACCTATGTTGCTTTGCATCAGAACATCCTACATAATGGGATAAATGGCTCCCTTTGGTTGAATGGTGATATAATACTTCATATCATACCACTACCAAGGTTACACTATTTGAAGCAATATACCATTTGAATTGACCTAGAATCGTATGTGTCAACAAGCTAATGAACACCATTTTGAGTGTAATTTTGAAGTGGGGACATGGTCTTTCTTTGCTTGTAGCCCTATAAAAAATCATCAATTCAACTTCATGGATGCCAAAAACTTGTAGCAAAATACTATGGTCCCTACCAGGTGTTCCAAGGGATTAAATCAACGACTTATAAATTGGCCCTTCTGTCCACTTCAAGGATCCATAAAGTTTTTCATGTCTCATCCCTAAAGAAGATCATGGGCAACAAGGTACAGGTTCAATCCACATTACTAAATCTAGATGAAGAAGAATTCATCATTCTCTAGCTTGAACAAAGTTTGAATTGAAAATCATGCATCCTTTGCTATCATATTACCATTGATGTTATTGTTCAATATCGAGCATTACAACCTGAAGATGCCACATGGGAGTCCCTCCAACATCTCCAAAAACAGTCCCCTCATCTCCAACTTTGAGGATAAATTTTTTTTAAGAGGAAGGGTATGTTAAGACCCCATCCTAACCTTATTATGTAATGATCGCCTTCTTAACATGGGTATCCCATCCTAATGATATTATGTAATATTTTGTGGCACTAGAGGTGCCTAGACAAGTGGGGCATTTTAATGTAATCATTATAAAGCATGTAATTGTTTGTTTGGTAGAATATTCTAGCTTGGGTGACAACTTGTATGTGAGTCGATATTTGAGCATTAGGTGTAGGGTTATGAAGAGTCTTTAAAAAGGTAAGGAGCATAGATGGATGTATCATTTTGCATATCGAATCAAAGTTCTGTTTAGGAGGTTGCCCCATTAAAAAGGCCTATGATTATGTATTGTGATTTTATTGAGATTAATATAGATCGTTGCATTTCCATTTCCAATTGCAATATTTCGTTCTTTTATGATTTATTACTTTTATTGTAATATTTATATGGATGTTCTTATTTTTAACTAGAAGGTTTCTAATATCTTCTTTATTCCAAAAAATATTACCAAAATTTTTCTCATTCCATTCTTTTAATTTAGATGTAATTGGTTTAATTTGTTTGGGAAGTGTATAAAACCCACTATTTTTTGAAGAATTCCATGCTTGCGCTATCATATCAACAAATTGAGGATGGTATTCCTACATCTACTCATATTTAAAATATAATATTTTTTTGAATTCACTTACCATCATTTTAACTCTTTTTGGCTAGCGATATGAACCAATCCTTATCAAGGTATTAATTTTAGAACAAGTTCTCTCATCCAATGATCTCACAATATGCATTTGTCTATTTGCTATTAGGTTCTAGCCTCTCTTGTTGTTGGTCCATGTATTTTTTCTCCTCTCCTGTTATTGGTCCATGTATAGTTATCCTCTTAAAAAACAACCTCCCATAGATTATTATTTTGAATAAAAGTTGAGAAATATCTCTTACTTTGGGTTATTTTCCTAATTCCCCCAAAATTTTTCATCCAAATTGGTTATGGCATTAAAATATTCTATGATATAAACCAAGTTTCTTGGTATTTACTTCTTATAAATGCTTCAATCTTACTCCATACTTCTAATTTGCCTTACTGATTTGTAGTTCCATAGACATTGATAAGGATGAAATAAATATCTGCAAAGTAGCATGTGACTAATGAGGCTATCCAATGCATAGTTTTTGAATGATTACACAAGAGGTTCTAACAAGATTTTAACATGTTAGAATTCCCCTTGTCGCTCTTTTAGAATCCACAACATCTCATTCACATCTTGTCCATATTGCTTTAATAGTTTTGGAAACTTCTTCCTTTCTCATTTTAGTTTCCTGGATACAAATAATATTAGGCTTATTACTTAAACAGAGGTCCCTAATACACCTCTAATTTGAGGGGCATTAACACACCTTATATTCCATGAGATGGTGATAATGTCTCATTAGGGGTATTGACCTCACTTATGAAATACCAATATCATTTATTGTTTGGTAAATAGAAGTTCAACCAACATAGATTGTATTCCTTTCTCTATGTATGCTCTTGCTTCCCCCACTCTCACTTGATAATTTGAGGGTTTTCCTCCTTTTCCATTTCTTATCTTAGAAGTAGGTCTTATTATTATATTCCTAAATATTCTTTCAAAAATTTCCTTTTTAATAGATTTATCTTCTCCTAGATTTGCTATGAAATATTTTGATTTGTCTTGCTCATTTTTTGGTATTTCCTTATTAATGGTAGTGGTATTAACATCTAACATTGCATTTTCTCTACCACTTTTTCTCTTGAATGGTGCATGGTACTTCAAGAGAGTCCTCAAAATCCAATGAGGCATATTCCTTAGGTTCAACTGGAATATTTATCCCTAAATCAGGATCATATCGATAGATAGGTCCTTGTTAATATTTTGGTCCTATTGAACCGTATAATCTAGGATCTAATATGATTTTTCTTCATAGGTTAAAGCCTCAAAATAATTGGTATTTATTCCAATATCATTTCTTATTTGTCTCCACTATTTATTCATTTCCATTTGTTTGGACCTATTTTTTGAAAGTTGAAAACCATCCTCATCCATATCCATTTATAATATACTCTTGCGGTTTTCTACATATATTTCTGTTGGACTCTTCTTAGGGCATGATCTCTCTATATGCCCCACCTCATGACATATTCTACATCTAAAAGATATATTTTTATAGTCTATGATTTGGATCCATAACTTACCCCCATACATAAGAATGATTGATTCTTGTAAAGGTTTACTTATGTTAATCATGACCAATATCCAAGCATAATTAGCCAAGAATCCATATTTTATAATTTTTGAAATCTCAAGGAATTCTCCTAGAATGTTGCCTATTACCTTGAAGGTATCCATTTCCTAGAATTCAATGGGTAACCCATACATCATATTCCAAACTGGTACTAGGGATAAATTTATGTTTTTAGGTGCAAAGCCTTCATACCAATGGGTAAGGAAGAGTCCTACTTTTCCTATAAACAAAGGACCCGCATTTAAGATTCTATCTCGTTCCTCCTTTGAACAAAAAATAGCTGGGAATAAACCATTGGAAAGAAAGGATAGAATCACTTCTAGATAATTCGAACTTCTATCAATGCATTTTCTCAAGGCTAAAGCCCCTGGCCAAGACCCATTAAATTTACCCAAAACTATCTTATCTTTAAGCAACAAATACCACTTCTCTATGATGTCTTCACTAACCTCTACTACTAAGGACGATCCTAAGAATTTAGATGTAAATCTCTCCATGGGAAGAAAACTATAACTCAAAATCTATTGAAATTTATGAGTATATCCTATAACAATTATATTATTTGAAAATAAACTTATAATAATTTGCATGCAAAACTTCTAAGATAATGAAGGGGAAAATAAATAGTTGAAAACTTCTACACCCAAAAAAAATGTCCTATGTCGTTGATGCCCTAGCCCTTCATTGCTTCTCCTATCATTTGAACTATAGTTGACAAATTGCTGGAAAATATTACATTATTTGGTACATGCAAATATACCCCATGGTACCTTATGGTACAATTATAAATATTTGAATAGAGTTTGAGTCTATAGTTTAGGAGTGTGATTTATATTTTCCCTTATGAATGTGTCTATGTGTAGGATGTGCACAATTTTCATGTAATTATGTGTGCAAGTGTAAAGAGTGTGAAAGTGCACAAGTGCCATGTAATAGTGTGTGCATATGTGTGCACAATTATCATATAGTAAAGTGCGCAAGTAGGAGTGTGCAAGCATCATAGAATAACGTGTGCAAAAGTAAATATAGAGTCAAAATTCATGTATACAAGTGATAAGATGAGAAACCAAGAGGTATGAGATGTTTGTCTTATGCCTGGAATAGGAAAGTTTGTATCTCTTGTATATGTGAGGACAGCAATAGTCAAAGAGTGGAAGAGTCACCTCTCTGAGGTTATATTATGGAGACAAAGCTTCATGAAGTGTATCAAGAATGTATTATCAAAGGATCACTGAATATTGAAGCTTGTATACAGTTTGAGTTATTTTATTGTAAGTTTTCTCCATTTTATTTGCATGAATGATATTGGCCTTATTGTTATTTACATGAATGTTATGTTCTTTGATATTTGACCATTTATATTAAATTGCTCTAATATATGAGATCACTCAAGATCTTGGATACTGGGACTTGTGATAATTTGGCTAAAAAGCCAACACAAATATCTATAATTTTATTTTCCACATCTTAAAAAAATATCACTACCCTTGTTTCATATGGTTGACTTCACAGGTCGTATCTCCCTCAATACTTCTTAAATTCCTTAATATGACCACACATTTTAAAGATTTTCAATTTTTGCACAAATTGATCCAAGAATCATCTACATCAGTCAACTTTCACAAATAAATGACTCTTCAAAGATGAGATATTTTTTTAAAAATATTTACCCCAATGCCACCCTAGTTTCAAACGATTGTCTTCACATGGTCATATATCCCTTAATTTGCTTCTATTCTTTCGAATGACCAGTCATTTCAAAGCTTTTAAAAATTTGCACAAAATGGCACAAGAATCGTTTAAATTGAGACAACTCTATTCAAAGATACGACTCCTAAAATATGATTTATTTAAAAAAAATGCCCTAGCTATGTCAATTCATAATTTCCTCCGATAAGAAATTTTAACTTAGTTTTTTCACTAGCAATATTTTTTTTTGAAGTGAAAAACCCCTTGCGGGGCCGCCTTGGTCTAAGCGACCATGACCAAGGGGTTCTACACCATCAAAGTCACCCGAAAGTCACGCTCGACCCTACCCACACCAACATTATCAATTGGATTCTGGGTACCCAATCAAATTTTTGGTAGGGTGGAGATTCGAACTTGGGACCTCCCTTGGAGGATTGCCCTCTCCTCTCCAACTCACCTACAACACCTGGGTCACTAGCAATGTTGATCCTTGTAAGAAATGTTAATAATTTGTGAATTGCCCTAAATTGAAATATATTTCTATCATTTTTCAATTGTAATTTTGACTTGATCCTTGTAAGAAGCACTTAGCCTTTGCATAGTTGTTAGTTGAAGTTCCATATAATTTTCAACAAGTAAACACAATTTTACCTTTTATTTCCTAGATTTCCTTTAGAAACACCATCAAAATGAATTCTAATGAACCCAATTTCTAGACATTCTTATTTTATCATAGATTGAATAAAGTTTTACCATAAATAGAAACAAGTCCTTTGTGTTAAGTCCATTGTCATAGATGACCATTCAATGTACATTCAAATTCTATAACCAAGATGCTAACACCTATTTTTTGGACTTAAGACTTTCCAAGATAAGCACCATGTCTCTTAACATTCTACAAGAGGGGCAATAATATGATTCCAAACTTGGGCATGATTTTGAGAATTATTTAAAAAAAATAGTATTCTTTTCAAGTTGTAAATTCCAACAAGTAATAATAGGACCTATCCTCCAAAGAATGAATAAAGCTTTAGCTTTGGAACAATTTATCCAACATTTCATCAATATTTTCAATGTTAACGGAGCTACCCAATATTTTCTCATTTGTTTAAAAAAGTGACCTTAAACTGTGTAAGTAAAGGGACAATGGAGAAGTAAATAATCTTATGTTTCTAGATCATTCTCAAATAAGACACACTTAATAGGTCCATGACACCCTCTTCTTTATGGACTCTCTTTTGTAAGAATATTGCTTTGGACTGCTAACCAAAGGAATCTCGAGGCCTTAGGGAGAGCCTTTATGGACCAAACCTTCTTCCAAGGGAAATCATTGGGAGTAGAAAATTATAATTGCTATAAAGCCTCATATCCCAACTTGTCCGAGTATCCATCATATTTTAATAGTTCTAAACCAACTCATCCTTCTACTTAAAAATATGCAAGAACTCTTAAAGCGTATTTTGAAGATCATAAACTATTTGCTTGAGTTCCTCTCCTTCAACTAGGTTACTAATAAAAATCCATGATCTAAAGTTGTTGCTTACATTTTTGATCTTTAGACCTTTACAAACTATTCATGCTCAAGCCAACAATTACTATTTTGGATTAGAAATAAGAGGATAAGGCTTCCACCAAGCATTGAACCAAAATTTTACAAAATCTTCCTCATTGAATGACCATATAATATATTTATTGGTCCACTACAAACTATCTAACATCAAGTTCCACATCGGTGATCCACTTGGTAAGGTTCATTTCCTAAATAATTTCACTACATTGAGAAAACATTATATATTTTACAGTAACATTGTTGACAAATTCTTTCTTTGATCTTTGAATAATCTCATGATTTCCCCTTAATACTAAACTTAAAATATCTACAATGTTGCAAGCCTATCCCTCCCATATTCTTTCTTTTGCAAGCCCTATCCCACTTACAAAGAGGAAACCATAATTTTTCCTCACATCCTTTCCAAAAAAAATATCTTTGAATTTTATTAAATTTGAATGCTATACCTATCGGTAATGTTGAAAGTGTCATCATATATATAGGGATGGATCTCAATGTAGTTTTTATGAATTGTAACCTTCCAACCATGATTGAGAACTTACCTTTCCAACCTACCAAACAAATATTATTTTATCCAAAATTGAGCTCGAAAGCTCCTTCTTTTCTTTATCAAACAAAGGAATATCCAAATATGTTGATGAAAAATTTCTTACTTTAAACCCTAAAATACATACAATAGTTTTTTATAAATCTAAGGCAAAGTTAATAAAAAATGTATTGGATATTATAAAATCAACCATCTAGAAGCTTCGCATAGCATGATAATATTGATTTTAAATCTATGGCCTCAATAATTGAGAGATGACCTAAAATAAAAGTATCATCAACAAACGGAGATGATATTTAGAGGGACCATTTGTTGCAAACCTAAATACCTTTCATTTTTCCTACCATTTTTACCTTCGAGAAAACTCTCGTTAATGCCTCTATATGAACAATAAATAGATAAGAAGATAGTGGGTCCTCCTGGAAAAGTCCATTGGATGATTCAAAGTATCAGTTAGAGGAATATTCGATCAAAATATAATATATTAGAGTGCTATAACAACTAATCTATTCACACCAACCTTGATCAAAACCAAAATTTATGATAATATTGTGTTGAGAACTCCAACAAACCCTATCACATGCTTTCTTCATGTCTAATTTCATAAGCATACCTAGAATTTTCAAGGAATCTAGAGAATGCATGGCCTCTTATGCAATGATTACATCATCAAGAATTTGTTTACCATGAATCAAATCACCTTGTTCCTTTGGGATAACACAATCTAGAATGCTTTTTAATCAGTTTGCAAAGGCTTATTAGACAAAAAATATTAAAATATTGTCTCATCTTTTTTGGGAACCAATGCATTAAGGGTGGCAAAAATCTCACTTATTGTAGATTTTTTTCATGGCCTCTTCAACTACAATCAAAATATCACTCTTCAACAATTCCCAAAATTTCTGAAAGAAAATTGTAGGAATTCCATTGAGGCAAGATGCCTTCTTAGGATGGAAGATGAAACTACCTCATGTATCTCCTCCATAAGGATCTTCCTTGTCAAAATTTTATTGTCTTTGTATGATAATTGATGGAATTTTTTCAAAAGCTTAGCTTAAGCCTCCTTATCTTGGTCAACTTCTAACATACTTTCTTTGAAATAATTAATTGCCTCTTTCTTGATATCTTCTCATTCCTTAATATCTCTTCCTTTTTGAGTTGAACTGTCTTTTTAAGCAAAGAAAAGATAATTTTGATTTGGCTATAGCATTAAAGAGTTTGGTATTTCTATCCCCTTTCTTAAGCTGTCTCCCTCAAATTTTTGGGACCAACATAACTCTTCCTTTTTCAATACATTATAATAATAAAAAAGTAATTGTTCTACTTGCATGTAAGCATATTGGTCCATTCCATTGTTTTATATTATTTCTTGTGATTTTTTAGCTTAGATTTGGTATTCAATATCTTCATTTTCCTCTTAAGATATTTTAGTTTTTGAACAAAGTTGTACATAGACGATCCTTCAAACTTTGCTTCATTCCATCCTAACATAACCACCTAAAAGAAATCAGAGTCTTAGAGTCACAAACACTAAAATTAAAACATCTACTTATGATATGATCCTACTTACAATAAAATGTATGAAGAGATTATGTATTTTATTTGTAGCCTAACAAAAATCTATCCAATCTTTCTGCTATATGAGTTTACACAATGCATCTATTATCCCATGTATGTTGAAAGTCTAAAGGAATAACATCCCAAAGACCTTTTAAATTGACAAATAAAGCAAAATCCTACATTGATTTGGACCATCCTAAAGTACCATCCTTCTTTTTTGAAGAAGATAGAACTATGTTGAAATTCCTCCAATAATCCATAGATCACAATTATGAATCATCATTGTGTTTGACAAAAAAATGTTGAGGCTCTTCCAACATATTTCTTAAGGAGTAAATATAGTTGGAACATATACATTCATAACCTCTAATTTGATATTTTTCTCTTTCCTAAAAGTTAGACATGCAACCTAATTTCTTTTTACTATGAAAAATCATCCACCCCATTTGCATTCGTCCCATATTATTGTAATGCCTCTAAAAGCTTTAATAGAAGAAACTACTAGACAATCCCCTATCTTCTAAATCCTTTTGAATGTTTCCTCACATTGCTCACTACTTAATTTTATTTCCCATATGAAGATAAAATCAGGACCACAACAACCTATTAAGTCCTTTGTAATTCCTTTTTACAAGGTCTTATTCATACCCCTCATCATCATTTTTTATTTTTCTTTGTGTGCTTAACCCCACTTCTTTGTTAACACCTATGATATTTATTTTTTGCTTTTCCAAATTAATATACTTTTATGTTTCCTTTTATCTTTGTTCATGCTTTGAAAATCTTCTTCTCATTTTTCAATTTCTACTAACACTTTCATCTTCATCCATCTTTTCTATTCATTAGGCACTGGTTACTTAATATCTTCGGCTTATTTTATAGTTTAGCGCTAGATCCGGTCGTCTGACTGGTTCTGCCGGGCTGGCTTAGCTTGTCCGCAGCTTTGGTTTTTTAAAGTTTTTCTCCCAAACCCAGGAAAGAAAGGGTATAAAAGGGCGACGAAGCTGGAAAGGCAGCCGTGAGGGGAACCTTTATTTATTCAAGTTTGTCGTTTGAGAACTTTATATAAAGTCCACCCTGCAGTCTTGTTGTCGTTCCTCCCAAATGACTTCGAAATATTTGAATTATTTATTTTAATTTTGTGATTTTTTTTGTAAGGTTGAAAAATTAAGTATATTGGATACCATTTTTCATAAATTGAATTTAAGTTTTCGTTCTTATATCTTTTTTCATTTTGATAAATGTATTTGTAACTACATTTTTAAAAAATTTAAAACTTTTATTTGTATGGTTAAAATAATCAGTTTTAGTTTTTAAATTTTAAGTTATATTGTTTTTCTCTATGTTTTCATGATATTAAAAAAAAAAACTTAATACTTTTAATATATTTATAATATTTTATTTAATATTAATAATTTATATTTTTAAGATTTTTTTTCTTTTACCAATTTTAAATATTTAATAATATTACTATTACATTTTTAAATTATTTAATATATTATATAATAATTTAAAACATTTAAAATTTTATATAAAATAAAATAACTTAATATATTTTATTTAATTTATTTTATATTTTAAAATAATATTTAATAAATAATAAAAAAAATCAACAAGTTTATATATTTTTATGAGGAGTTTTAATTTCTTTAGTATAGGTAGGATTTGAACCTTGAACCTTTTAAAGAGGGGTTAAAGCTCTTACCACTGAGTTTACACAAGTTTTTATAAGGGGTCCCAATCTCCTCATTTTGATAGTGAGGTTTGAACCTTGGATCTCTCTTAAAGAGAAGCCAAAACAAAGTAAATAGTTAAATATATTTTTAACAATTTTTTAATTAGGAGTAAACTTATAATTAAATATATTTTTTAATTAATTATATGAATTTGAAAAAGATCTTACTTGTATTAAATCTTGATTACATAGTAATATTATAACTCACTTTGAATGTATCTTAACTAAATTTAAACATCTGCACCCTGGGTAAGTGTGGGCGAGTGTGTGACAGGGTGGGTGTGTGTTAAATTTCCTGTTGATAAGCATAACTCTCAACTTTGAAGTGATCATGATTGGGAGGAGACTGGCCAACCCTGTGAGTTGATAATTTCACACTAACCAAATAAAAAAACCTAAATTTCTTAAAAATATAACCTATTAAACTATTTTTTTAAAGCGAAAAACCTCTTGTGAGGCCGCCTTAGTCTGAGAGACCACGAACAGGGGGTTCTACACCATCAAAGTCACCCGGGAGTCGCACCGGGCCCTGCCCGCACCAACATTATCAATTAGATTTTGGGTACCCAGTTCAACTTTTTGGTAGGGTGGAGATTCGAACCTGAGACCTCCCTTAGAGGATTGCCCTCTCCTCTTCAACTCACCTACAACACCTGAGTATAACCTATTAAACTATCAAATATTTTAAATTAAGTACATTTATTTCTCTTCCACAACCAGTTAAAAAGCCTTCTCTGAATTAAGGAGCTGATTTGATCTCTTGTTTTGAAAATTTTAATTTTATATGATTATAAATTTATTTATAGTTGTATTCAATAGTAAAAATAAAAAAATGTCGAATGGTATTTGGTGTAATGGCAGTTGCTTAGTTATTATCATCCATGGTCGGTTAGGTCGATTTCTCTTGTATTCGCTGGAACAAACTCTGATAGATGTTCAATATAAAATAAAAAAATAAAAAATAAAAAACATTACTCTACGTAATCTAAATTTTTTATTAAGAACATAACTAAATTAAACTAAACTATTTTAATTCGAAGAGTGAGTCAACTAGGGTGTAGTTAAGTTACCTTTTGGCGGCAACATAAGTATTGACGTCTCAAGATTCTTTGTTTTTGTGGGGGGCCGTTTGGTGCATCTTGTTTGTTACATCGTATCTTGTTTGGGCTATGACCATAAGAAGTCCACTATAGCAGCTTTAACCTAATTAAGATTTTTATTAAAAAAGATAATAGATAACTTTTGACTTGAGGGCCATTTACTTATAATGATTGTGCCCCGGCTATGCTATATTGAAAGGTTTATTACAGCAGTTGTAAACTAATAAAAAAAAATTATTGTTTTATGATTAAACAAATATTGATTTAAAATATTAATTTTCTTTTTTAATATTGAAAGGTTTATTATAGCAGTTGTAACATAATTAAAATTTCTTTATTTGTGTATGTTTGATCAAGAAAATACTGATTTAGTTAAGATTCTAAAGGCCATTCACTTATATTAATAATGATGAGATTAGGCTATAAACATTAAAAGATCTATTATAACAGTTATAACATAATTAAAATCTCTCTATCCACTTATTTTTTATCAAAAAAAAATATTGATTTAATTAAGATTCTAAGGGCCATTCACTTATAATTGATAATGATCGGACTACGCTATAAACATTGGAAGGTCTATTATAGTAGCTGTAACTTAATTATAACCTCTCTATCCTTTTATATTTAATCAAATAAAATATTGACCTAGGTTATAAACATTGGAAGGTCTATTATAGCAGTTGTAACATAATTAAAACATCTTTATCGATGTTTATTTGATCCAAGAAAATACTGGCATAGTTAAGAATTTGAGGATCATTCACTTATAAATGATGGCGACCAGCGTAGGCTATAAACATTAGAAGGTCTATTACAACTGTTGTAACCTAATTAAATCCTCTCTCTCATCTTATATTTGATCAAAGAAAATATTGACTTAGGCTATAAATAATGAAAGGTCCGTTATAGTAGTTGTAATATAATTAAAACCTCTCTATTGACTCTTATTTGATTAAAGAAAATATTGAGTTGGTTAAGATTTTGAGGGTCATTCACTTATAATTGATAGTGATTTTACTAGGCTATAAACATTGGAAGGTCTATTATAGCAGTTGTAACCTAATTAAACCTCTCTATCATCTTATATTTGATCAAAGAAATACTGACTTAGGCTATAAAAATTGGGAGGTCCATTATAACAGTTGTAACATTATTAAAACATCTCTATCGACTATATTTGATCAAATAAAATATTGACTTACGATTTTGAAGATCATTCACTTATAACTGATAGTGACCCGACTAGGCTATGAACATTGGAAGGTCTATTATAGCAACTGTAACCTAATTAAAACCTCTCTATCGACTTATATTTTATCAAAGAAAATTTAAAATGAATGGATAACTCTTGACCTAGTTAATACTCTGAGACCCATTCACTTATAACTGATAGTGACTCAACTTGACTATAAATATGGGAGGTCCAATATAGTAGTTGTAACCTAATTAAAACCATTGTAGGATTAGATTTAATCAAACAAAACCGGATAAATCTTGACCTAGTTAAGACTCTGAGGGCCATTCACTTATAACTGATAGTGATTCAACTAGACTATGAACATGGGAGGTCTACTATAGCAGTTGTACCCTGATTAAAACCTCCATTAGCTTATATTTGAACAAATAAAATATATAGTAAATGAACAACTCTTGATCTAGTTAAGACTCTGAGGGCCATTCTCTTATAACTGATAGTGATCCGACTAGGCTATGAACATGGAAGGTCCACTATAATTGATAATGACCCGACTAGGCTATGAACACGAGAGGTCTACTATAGCAATTATAACCTACTTAAAACCTCTATTAGCTTATAATTGATCAAAAAATATATAAAGCAAATAGATAACTCTTAACTTAGTTAAGACTTCGAGGGTCATTCACTTACAACTTATAGTGACCCAACTAGGCGATGAACATGGGAGATCCACTATAGCAGTTGTAACCTAATTAAAACCTCTATCAACTCATATTTGATCAAAGAAAATATAAAATGAATGAATAACTCTTGACCTAGTTAAGACTGCTAGGGCCAATGAATGACATGTTTCCTGTGTAATGAGTAGTTTTCTTATACACATCCTGTCATGGTTTGAATTTGGATGTCTAAATAAGAGTCTAAGACCAAAACACTTGTGTATCACGTGTCATGAGTATGCTTAAGTTTTCTAGAACAATACCTACTATGTAATATGAGTTAATTGTAGGTTAGGTTTAATTTACATCATATTAACAATAATTTTGAATATTAAAATTTCATCTAATCAACATATTTTATATGAAAATATTAAATTTTTAAATCAAATTAAAAATAAATTCATATAGAGGAAGTATGCTCAAAGAGGGAATGTGAGCCAAGATACAGTCATGGCGAAAGAGCGATGGGTTCATCTAGAGTGCATCAATGCTTCAACCCCTTACCACAAATGGGTGGAACATTATTTCCAAAAACTTACTAAAGCAAAGGAAAGTCGAGAAAAAGAAAAAATAGAGGTGATTGTGATCTAGGGGTAGTACAAGGTGGAAGTAAGTATGAGGTAAGAGAGAGTACAAGCCAAGAGGGAGTGCAATCCGAGAGCGAGTGCAAGCCAAGAGTGAGCTCCATTAGCTAGTATGGAAGGAAAGTCTTTGAAATCCATAATGGGAAGTTAGGATACCCTAGCTAGAAATCAAGATGCCCTGGTTGGAAGTATGGAGGTCCAAGTTGGAGATAAGAAAAGGAGCGAATACATTGTAAGTTTAATCTAGGTAGTAGATGTTACACCGGATGGGATGATTGATAATGGTTCTTAAAAGTCAAGGGTTAATATGTAAGTTCCATAGATCATGGTTAGGATTTTTAGATATTCAAAATTGGATCAAGTGGAAGTGGAAATTGAATTCAAATTATTTTGTGACTTTTCTTCCTCATCATCTTTTCCAGTTTAAAAATTAGGGATAAAATAATGGTTGGTGGTCCATGGTTTAGGGGAAGATATACCCTTTTTTTGAGACCATGAAATACATTTTTTTCTATTGAGATAGAAACTATAAGAAGCTTCCAATGTGGGTTAGGATTTTTGGACTTCCATGTCAACTTATAAATAAGGATGTTTTGAAGAATATTAGAAATACCCTAGGGTAATTCATCAAGGAAGGACTAACTATTAAGAAGCGAAAGCATGCTATGTATACTCAAATATGTGTTGCTATGGATATTTTAAAACCTTTACCACAATACATTAAGACTAAATATGAATCAAGAGAATGGGATCAACAAGTAGATTATGAAAGTATCTCATTTTGTTGCCATAATTGTTATGAGATTGAACACATGGCAAGATATTACAAAGTGAAAACTATGAAGAGAGAGACAAAAAATTCTAGCCATGAGATAGACTTCAAGATGAAGCAAGAAAATCATACATTAATAGAATCTAGATTAGATCAAGAATATTCCACTCCGAAAGAAGAGGTAAAGAAAGCTTATTTACAATATCATTTGGCTAGTTCAAAAGGAATTAAAAGTGCAAAACAAGATGTGGAGAGAAACCATAAAACAAAGATGACAAAAGAGGTCAAGTTTATTCTATGTAAATCATCTTCATTCTTCTCAAGTAGTATAGAATCCTCTCTAGGTAATAAAAGTGAAAATGGTGAAGATGTTATCCCTTGCACTTTAAGGTTTCAAGAGTAGCATAATAAAGAAATGAGGATGGAGGAAACCCATAACAATATAGGGTTTTTAGGATAGAATAAGAAGGTAATTGTCGTAGAAGGGCATCCTTGCACTTTAGAGTTTCCAAGGTAACTTAAAGAAGATTGTACTTTTAAGGTTTTTCCTTGCACTTAGATCCTTTACAACAAGGTAAACCTAAAGATGATAAGTCTTACTATGAGCAGTGTGAGAATATTGAAGAGATTGATGAAGATGAAAGTATTGCTGGGAATGAAAAAAGAGAGGAAGACCCAAGAAGCAAAAACAAAGAGAAAAAGAAACTCAGAGGGATATTGATATGGGAAAACAAAATCAAATATCACAAGTGTTAACAAGAAGTGAGGCTAAAACCACAAATAAAAATAAAAAATAACAATGAAAATAATATCTTAGAATATTAGGGAAATGAATAAAAACCCTAAAAAAAGTATTAAAAAATTATGAGGTTGTTATAGACAAGATATTTATAGATATAAAAGTTGGGCAACAAATATTTTATCCATTCATGGTGTTGAATTTAATCTTGATCAAATTTAAATTTCGGAAGGCATATGATATAAAAAGATTTGATTGTGAAAACTTAACATTTTGAGGAAGATGGAGAATATCTTTGATAGAAAAGCAAAATTGGATATGCTTTTATTAAATTGTTAAAAATGTAATGAGAGCAATGTAATGTTTTATTTTTGTAATAGGAGTGGCCCCAATAGAAGCCACACATAGCTTATTAAAAAAAAATCATATAGTCGTATAAGAGCATTTAAACTATAGAAAAATAAAAAATATTATATGCCTTAGTGGCATAGTATTTTTAATTTATTAAATTTGTATAATGTAGTGGTTAATGGTGGTGATATAAATATTTTATTTTAGCATAGTGATTTTAAAAAATAAGATATATGTGGTTTTTATTGGAGCCACTTCCATCAAAATAAATTTATTACTTATATATCATCTTTACTTCTCTATTTGTTGTCAAGTTAATTAGATTATATCAAGTTTTTATTTCTATCAAATATATTTTTCAAACTAATATGTTTTTTTGTAATCAACTCTTCACTATTCAATGTCATTTTGCAATCAACTCTTCACTCTTCGATGTCATTGGACTACTTATCTTATATAATTTTAATTTTATGAAGATAAATATAAACACTATGATTGGCTAAATTACTTGCTAGAGTCCCCACATCCATTTTTGTTGATAGCATTGATGATAATTTAAGAATCTCCCTCAATTAAAATATATTTTCATCATTTTCACTAGCAATGTTATTTTTGCTGGAGAATGAGGGATTGTACTTAGTTCCCCCACCCTTGACAAATCATAAATATATTTTTTAGAGCTTGAGAGGTTACAGAAAAATTCAATTCTCATCTCAACTAAGTTGCTATAACTAGATACCTACATTTTTTGTAAAAATTATGAATACTTTATTTTCATTTCTTGGATCTTTTATTATTTGCGTGAATACAAATATTCCAAAATTCAACATTCTTCTTCTTGATATTTTCCTACAAAAACCTTCATAATACCCAAAATCCACCTTTGTTATCTATGCATTGCATCTTAATAGAGTAATATTTGTAAAACTTCACGCTATCATTATCCACTTACCATATCTAGATTGCAAGTTTCCTTGCTTAAGCATAAGTGAAACCACAAAAATTCTAATAAATAGTTTATATGAAAATACATTAATGTGATTAAAATAAGCCAAATATTACCAATGGAAAACATTGAAGTAAAATTTAATAACTATTTCATTCAGGAAATCAATATTTTCTTGTCAACTTTAGCTAAACATACTACTTCCTTTAACCATGGAAAAGAGAATTTAACTTAATGAACCTCAACTAAAACCCCTCTATTGGCTAGCCTATCTGCACATTTGTTTCCTTCCCTTCACATATGTGTAAACCTAATTTCTTTAAACTCCATAGCAAGATCTTGTATTTTTACAATTATCTCTTGTATGTTCCAGGAAGACTTTGCTTTCATCACAAATGTATTTATTACTATTAATGAATCACTCTTCATCCATACTCTCTTCCATTTCATTTGTTTGTATTTTTTTAACCCTTCCAAATCCACCTAAGCTTCAACTTCATTATTTGTCTAAAATACACTATTGAAAGTGTAATGAGATAAAATCTCTCCCTTATTATTTCTAATTATTCATCCTCTTACTAGTCTTAAATTTTCTTTAGATGCTCCATCAAAATTCAATTTGACCAGCTCCACTCTTGGTGGTTTCCAATTTATATTCTTTTCCTTCCTTTTGTTTCTTCTGTCTCCAACATCATAATTCCATTTCATGACTTGAATCCATCTATCAAGGCTCTCTACTTCAATATTAGGAATTAGGTGAGTTGATAAGGTTGGTTTATCCTCTTCTATGACCAAAAAAATATTTATTTTCATTGCCTCAAAATTGCTTTCCTTTCCATTAAATATTATTTTATTCCTTTCCAGCCATATAGTCCAAAGTATTGTATCTTTTTTCACACCAAGTATCCATCCAAATAGATTTTTTTTTTCCAATTCCCACCACCCATATTAGACCTTTTTCATAGTGCAAAATCATCTACTAGTGAGAATGCAGTAAATATTAAGCTTGAGTCATTGGGATCAATGTACTTAGTGTGAAGATAAAAACACAACACCAAATAAAAGAATATGAATTGAACTCAAAAAGACAATATTGCACAATGAATGATTTTTATATTAATGGGGGGAGCCTCAAAACTCCATTGTTACAATAATAATCTTTGAATCCTTGATACAAATATACACAATGCTAGGGTTCTTTGAAACCCTAGCTACAACACTGGTGGTGTCTCAAAATATGTTCTTGCTCCCAATAGAAGTGAGTGGACTTCGTGCTATCCAATACTGGGCCACTCCAGCTTAAACAACTGCCAACGCCTGTGTATCTCCATATCTGCACATATAAGACGATAAAAGAGAGTTAGTAATAACTGTGAGGGTTCCACTGTGTGAGACCCTAAAAAATTAATGAAACCCTAGCTATCCAATAATGAAACTGCATGCAAATATGAAGAATACTAAAATAATAACCAAAATGAAAGATTTACCTTGCGATGCTTGTTGTTTTCTGGTTTGATGTAACTGTTGCAAGAAATCAGTGCAACGATGCCCTAGCGTCGCCCAAGGGCTAGTATTAGAACACCCGTGGGCACTCAGTAGCAACAAGAAACACCCGTGAGCACTCAAAAAAACACCCTGTTGAGTGGCATTTTCACCCAGTTGTGAAAGTACACTCTCCTTTAGGATTTGGGTTCCAAATCCCCTCTTGCAAAGAAGTTAAACAAACAACTTCTCCAAGGTCTCCGTTGTATTGGCATTTGCATATGTGTATTAGTAATCTCAAATAAAGATATTCAATTTAAATGCTTGGAACACCTTAGTTATTGCAAGTAACTGTAAACAAGGGGCAATGTTGGTTTATTTCACCATGAAAATTTAGTGATTGTTCATTGTTTTTTTTTTTGGATTTTGAATTTTTTTAAATGTTTATTTTAATGCCTTGAAAAGTTAAAATTTCTAGAAAAATAAAAATAAAAATGCAGAAAAAATGAAAATGAAATGCAAAAAACTGAAAATAAAATGCATTCAGTATGATGCTATCCTATTTCGACAAAACCGAAGATGTGAGGTCTCCTTGCATGCAACCTAACCTATTGGACTTGCAAACAAGCACAATCCAGATAGACTAAGTGCTGGTTCCTAGGGTACGAAATAAAATTTAGATTTCAAATATTCGCCTAATGTAACCCACAAAAAATGGCATTAACATTATCTATAAATTCGAAATCTAAAAAAAATGAAAGAATAAACATTAAATCCATAGCATGCAAAGAAAATCTCCTTCTTTCTTGCCCAAAAGATGCAAATTTTTGAAAACTTCTACATTAAAAATATGTCATTTTACAATAGCAGAATTTTTGGTTTTCCCAAACCAATCCATGGAAGAGAAACAACTCAAACAGGTCCAGAATGGCCTCATCGCCTTCAAGTCTGCAACTCTGCTCGTAACAATTTCCAACCCATGTCCATGAAGAAGAAAAACCAGTCTACAAAAGAAAAATAGCCCAACTAGGTCCATAATGGCTATCTCGCCTTCAAACCTGCAACGCTACTTGTAGCAGTTTTCCACCCATGTCCGTGAAGAAGAAAAACCAGTCTACGAAAGAAAAACAGCCCAACTAGGTCCAAAATGGCTATCTCACCTTCAAACCTGCAACACTACTTGCAGCAATTTTCCACCCCTGTCCATGAAGAAGAAAAACCAGTCTACGAAAGAAAAATAGCCCAACAAGGTCCAGAATGGCTATCTCGCCTTCAAACCTGCAACGCTACTTGTAGCAGTTTTCCACCCACTTCTGGCCTCTTTGAATGGCGTATTTAAAATTTTGAAGACATTGTTTCTCCTTCCATGATGGTTCGCTTCATTTTTCGATGGCTGTTCGCTTCACCTTCCCTGACTGTTTGCTTCACCTTTCCTTGTATGCGTGTGCTTTGGTTTCCATTTTGTGGCCCTTCGCTATGTTTTCTCCACATGGGCTTGCATCTGTTTCCCTCTGTGTGTAATGACCATCTTAAATGATTTCAAATCATTAAATATTCCTTATGTAACGCTTTGTCTTATTCATTAGATTTTTCCCTTATGTCCACGTCACTATGCAAGTCCATTACCTTGGCAAAAATGGAACATGTCGCGATATCACGACGCTTCTTGCTTCTCTGTTTGCCTGCCCCTTTTGAATCGCAAAAATGTAACATGTCGCGATATCGCGACACTTTTGGCCCCTTCCGTATTTTGTTGCTTTTAGCCGCGAAAATGGAACATGTCGCGATATCGCGACACTTTTTCTATTTTGGCCGCAACGATGCAACATGTCGTGATATCGCGACACTTTTTCTTTCTTCTATTATGGCCGTGAAAATGCAAAATGTCGCGATATCGGGACACTTTTCTTCTTTTTGCCGCGACGATGCAACATGTCGCGATATCGCGACACTTTTTGTCTTTGGCCGCGAAAACGCAACATGTCGTGATATCGCGACACTTTTTATTTTTTTGGTCGCGATGGTGCAACATGTCATGATATCGTGACACTTTTTCTCTTTTGGCCGCGATGGTGCAACATGTCGCAATATCGCAACACCTTTTCTCCTTTGGCCGCGATAGTGCAACATGTCACAATATCGCGACACTTTTTTCTCTTTTGGCCGCGATGGTGCAACATGTCGCGATATAGCGACACTTTTTCTCTTTTGGTCGCAATGGTGCAACATGTTGCAATATCGCGACACTTTTTCTCTTTTGGCCGCGATGGTGCAACATGTCGCGATCTCGCGAAACTTTTTCCTGTTTGGTTGCGACAACGCAACATGTCACGATATCATGATACTTTTTCTATTTGGGCCACGATGGTGCAACATGTCGCGATATCGTGACACTTTTCTCTTTTGGCCGCGACGGTGCAACATGTTGCGATATCATGACACATTTTCTCCTTGTGGTATTTTGCTTTTTTCCTTGATATTTAGCCTATGGGCCACTTCGGTCTTCTTGGAACACATGCAAAAAAGGTGGGTCCCCAATTTTGGGGTACGTTGTGGATCAACCACAACAAATGGTGACTCTGCTAGGAAATGCTCCTGAGCATTTCGATGAGAACTCAACCTGAAAAACACACAGACTCAAATACAAGCATTAGAAAATATCCCAAGAATGAAACTAGACGATAAATACATGAAACATTAGAATTATTAAGCATCATCTTGGTGTGTGCAATGTGCTTCATTCCCTATCGTTTGAAATTCATTCAGCTTTCCATTGTCAGCTTCACTTATGATTCATATGCAAGGCTATGAATGATTTGTGCAGGATTTGATGTATGACAACTATGTTAGAGATATAACAACCTCGCTTTGCAAAGGTTCAGACCTTCTAGCATCATGAACAAACATATTAAAACTGTCAAACCCTCTTAGGACCAATAATATGTATACTGAATTAATTTACTAGATCCCCAAAGTTGGTTATGTGTCACCACCATCTTGAACCCATGTGCAGGTGTAAGTGAAATTAGAGCTTTGGAGAATAGGATTCCAACCTAAGCAAGATGGGAATTTAATCCTATCCTTACTACTCTAATTCAGAATTCATTACCTCATCTTGAACAAAATGATTTAACCTGTTATGGATGAAACTATCAGGCTAGCCTGTCCGTTTGAGCAGTTAGTGGTCTTGCTTTTAGACAAGACATGTTGCCACGCATGAGCATACTCCACTGCTAGCCAGGCATCTATAGCCTTGGTGGAGATTAACCCCATAATCCATGATTTGACTCTACTTTGATTTCTTGGACCTTGGGGATGACTACCCATCCTTGCAAGGGATATGTAACTGGGGATGGCTATACTAAAATGAAAGATTTACCTTGCGATGCTTGTTGTTTTTTGGTCTGATGTAACTGTTGCAAGAAATCAGTGCAACGATGCCCTAGCGTCGCTCGAGGGCTAGTATTTGAATACCCGTGGGCACTCAGTAGCAGCAGGAAACACCCGTGAGCACTCAAAAAAACACCCTGTTGAGTGGTATTTTCACCCGGTTGTGAAAGTACACTCTCCTTTAGGATTTGGGTTCCAAATCCCCTCTTGCAAAGAAGTTAAACAAACAACTTCTCCAAGGTCTCCGTTGTATTAGCATTTGCATATGTGTATTAGTAATCTCAAATAAAGATATTCAATTTAAATGCTTGGAACACCTTAGTGATTGCAAGTAACTCGTAAACAAGGGGCAATGTTGGTTTATTTCACCATGAAACTTTAGTGATTGTTCATTGTTTTTTTTGGATTTTGAAATTTTTTAAATGTTTATTTTAATGCCTTAAAATAAGTTAAAATTTTTGGAAAAATAAAATAAAATGCAAAAAATGAAAATGAAATGCAAAAAATTAAAAATAAAATGCACTCAGTATGATGCTATCATGTTTTGACAAAACCGAAGATGTGAGGTCTCCATGCATGTAACCTAACCTATTGGACCTGCAAAACAAGCACAATCCCGATAGGCTAAGTGTCTGGCTCCTAGGGTACTAAATAAAATTCCCAGATTTCAAATATTCGCCTAATGCAACCCAAAAAAATGGCATTAACATTATCTATAAATTCGAAATCTAAAAAAAAGGAAAGAATAGACATTTAATATAGCATGCAAAAAATGACTCCTTCTTTCTTGCCCACAAGATGCAAATTTCTGAAAACTTCTGCATTAAAAATATGTCATTTTACAATAGCAAAATTTTTGGTTTTCCCAAACCAGTCCATGGAAGAAAAACGACTCAAACAGGTCCAGAATGGCCCTCACGCCTTCAAGTCTGCAACTCTGCTCGCAGCAATTTCCAACCCATGTCCATGAAGAAGAAAAACCAGCAAAAACACCAAACCCCAACACCAACTTTCCACCCCTTTGGCCTCTTTGAATGGCGTATTTAAACTTTTGAAAACATTGTTTCTCCTTCCATGACGGTTCGTTTCATTTTCCGATGGTTGTTCGTTTCACCTTCCCCACTGTTCGTTTCACCTTCCTTGTATGCGTGTGCTTTGGTTTCCATTTTGTGGCCCTTCGTTGCATTTTCTCCACATGGGCTTGCGTCCATTTCCTTTCATGTGTAACGACCATCTTAAATGATTTCAAATCATTAAATATTCCTTATGTAACGCTTTGTCTTATTCATTGGATTTTGTCCTTATGTCCACGTCACTATGCAGGTCCGTTACCTTGGCAAAAATGGAACATGTCGCGATATCGCGACACTTCTCTTGCTTCTCTTTTGCTCTTTTATCAAAATGTAACATGTCGCGATATCGCGACACTTTTCTTCCTATTTTCTTCTCTTTAGCCACGAAAATGCAACATGTCACGATATCGCGACACTTTTTCTTTCCTTGCCGCAAATGCAACATGTCGCGATATCGCGACACTTTTTCTTTCTTTTGCCATGAAAATGCAACATGTCACGATATCGCGACACTTTTCTTCTTTTGGCCGTGACAATGCAACATGTCACGATATCGCGACACTTTTTCTCTTTGGCCACGAAAATGCAACATGTCGCGATATCGCGACACTTTTTCTTTTTTGGCTGCGACAATGCAACATGTCACGATATCGCGACACTTTTTCTCTTTTGGCCACGATAATGCAACATGTCGCGATATCGCGACACCTTTTCTCTTTTGGCCGCGATGATGCAACATGTCGCGATATCGCGACACTTTTTCTCTTTTGGCCACGATGATGCAACATGTCGCGATATCGCGACACTTTTTCTTTTGGCTGCGATGGTGCAACATGTCGCGATATCGCGACACTTTTTCTCTTTTGGCCGCGATGGTGCAACATGTCGCGATATCGCGACACTTTTTCTTTTGGTCACGAAAGCAACATGTCACGATATCGCGACACTTTTTCTCTTTTGGCCACGAAGATGCAACATGTCGCGATATCGTGACACTTTTTCTCTTTTGGCCGCGAAAATGCAACATGTCGCGATATCGCGACACTTTTTCTCCTTGTGGTGTTTTGCTTTTTTCTTTGATCTTTAGCATATGGGCCACTTCGGTCTTCTTGGAACACATGCAAAAAAGGTGGGTCCCCAATTTTGGGGTACGTTGTGGAGCAGCCACAACAAATGGTGACTCTGTTGGGAAATGCTCCTGAGCATTTCGATGAGAACTCAACCTGAAAACACACAGACTCAAATACAAGCGTTAGCAAATATCCCAAGAATGAAACTAGACGAGAAATACATGAAGCATTAGAATTATTAAGCATCAGCTCGGTGTGTGCAATGTGCTTCATTCCCTATCATTTGAAACTCATTCAACTTTCCATTGTCGGTTTCACTTATGATTCGTATGCAAGGCTATGAATGATTTGTGCAGGATTTGATGTATGACAACTATGTTAGAGATATAACAACCTGCTTTGCAAAGGCTCAGACCTTCTAGTATCATGAACAAACATATTAAAACTGTCAAACCCTCTTAGGACCAAATATATGTATACTGAATTAATTTACTAGATCCCAAAGTTGGTTATGTGTCACTACCATCTTGAACCCATGTGCAAGTGTAAGTGAAATCAGAGCTTTGGGGAATAGGATTCCCAACCTAAGCGAGATGGGAATTTAACCCTATCCTTACTACTATGATCTGGAGTTCATTACCTCATCTTGAACAAAATGATTTAACCTGTTATGGATGAAACTGTCAGGCTAGCCTGTCCGTTTGAGCAGTCAGTGGTCTTGCTTTTAGACAAGACATGTTGCCACGCATGAGCATACTCCATTGCCAGCCAGGCGTCTATAGCCCCGGTGGAGATTAACCCCATAATCCATGATTTGGCTCTACTTTTGATTTCTTGGACCTTGGGGATGACTACCCATCCTTGCAAGGGACATGTAGTACGATCCTTCCAATCCAATATTAATAAAGAGAATGAAAAATATTTTCTTTTGAATTTCAAGTTCTTGAGTGGGCAAAATAGAAGCTTTGGGGAATCGGATTCTCAACCTAAGCGAGATGAGAATTAGACCCTATCCTTACTACTCCATGAAGGTCAAATCAGAGCTTTGGGGAGTTGGATCCTCAACCTAAGTTCGATGAGGATTTAACCCTATCCTTACTACTCTGATTTTAGGCTTTAAGCACTATGGGAGTGGTAAAAACCACTATTTTAAGGATTATGTTGCATGATAGGACAGACATGAAATACTCCTTTCGCCTCACCTTTTCTTCCAAGTATGGTTTTGACCATTTTGCTCAAGATCCTCTTTAATATGTGTAGAACGTGCTTGGTTCAAGATAGTTCGGGCATCAGTTCCCAACCTTAGGATCCTTTTAATATATGTTATGTAATAACCCTAAGAGGATTCGACACCTTTTCAATGATTGTACATGAAATGAAGATGCAACTGAGATGAAATGTATATGCAATGCGGAATGTACATGAGATATGAATGCATTGCTCCTTTTGAAATGCGGATGGAGTATACCACCTACTTTGCCATAATTTATAAAACTGACAACTTCATGCATCACAAGTTCCAAACGATATTCTTTAATGTGTTTGCGATATTCGTGGAGCTTTCTGCAATACAATTCCGATGTTTCATATTCTCCTAGTCTTAGTCAACATTCATAAGGACCTAAGTTAACATAATTTGGAGCTCTTTTTTTTTTTTTTTAACAAACCAAAAGTGTCCAAAGGACCAACACACAAAACTTAAAACCAAAATGAGATCTAATCCAAAACCAAAACATGAAAACCAAAAGTATATACAAATGTACAATTAAAAGATGGTCAAAAGTTTGGATTATCATTTTCCCGGATCCCAAACCTGATTAGAATTCTTTAAAAGACATATGACGTGATACGCATACCAAGTTTTGCAGGAATCCAACAAAAACAAGATCAAACCAAACAAAGAAACAAACTTCCACTTGCCCCTCTCACCATACCAATTTGATTTAGTTTCATTAATAATCCTATGGTGGAGTTTCAAATTTTCAAATTGATTAGACAATGATTGATATTCAATTCCTTTATGTCTATTCTTTAAGATGTCCATTCCGCACTTTGATTCATGGTGTAGAAATAAGCTTTCATTTTCATTCAATAAAGCCATAACATTAATAATATTTGAATCAAACCATTCATTAGGCAAATCTTCATTCGAATTTTGCATGGTGAAACCAAAAAGGTGAGATTTTACCTTTGGCATGTTTTCATTTGACCTTACTTGAAGAGGATTTGAAAATTCCTCTTTTCTCTCATGACATTCATCATCATGTAGCACTTGTTCTTTCTCCATGACTCGTTTATCAAAGGCACCAAACTTAGGTACCCAATTGAAAATATGTCCATCCCTTTCAAACCATAAGTCTTGTCTATCTAGGGGTGGGTTAACTAACACATTTCCATGATCAATCACTTGGGTTGTTTTGGGTAACGTGAGATTTTCAATTGGATCATCAATGATATCAAACCCAAATGATTTAGGTTTTGTAATTTTCTCATTTTGAAATGGCATAATCATTGTAGCACAAGTAAGTGGATCAAGATTTTCAATTTCTTTTCCTTCAAAGGAATCTAAAGCAAATGACTCTCTTTCTTGATTCATGGTTGTAGAATCCTTATCATGTTCCAAAATTTGATGAGATTCAAATTCCTCTTCCAAAACTTTCTCAAATTGTACAGGATTTATAGTATCCTCATGTGAGGAAGCAATTGAGTTATCCTGCATATTAATTGACACAACAAGTTTATTAGAAGATTTAGATTGATAATATTCTTCCCATTTCTTCCATGAATCATAGTAATCATCCTCCAAGTTCAAGTTGTGATGCTCAAGTACTTCTTCTTCATCTTCGATTCATCAACATGTTTCTCATCCAACTCATCTTCACCTTCCATAGATGTCATATTTCAAAAGGGGTTTTAATAAAAAAAAAATAGGGGGGTCCTCATTCATCACTCTCTTGACGATATAGAGTTTCCACCACCAAAATGTTGTCCTCTCCTTGTTGATGTTGGGGTGGACCCTTATTTGGCACAAGTTCCAAATCATCCACTTGAGCTTGGAGACAATGGGTATACATAGCAATTTCGGGACAATTCCTTTCATTATGCTCCTTTGTATTATGCAATCTACACCCCTTTTCCCATGCAAAATCAGAAATATTAAGAATGGAACTAGAGTGACTTGGTCCTGCAGAAGTATCTATCCGATTAGCAATAGGGGAAGGCACACCCCCATTGTTTGGCTTCGTATTCCACTGTCTCCCTCTATTGTTGAAATTTTGATTTGGGTGAGGGGCATGGGATTCATACTTCTATTTTTGAACCAAATCATTACTCAATTTGTGAACCATCTTTTTGAGTTCTTCAACCTCTGAATAAATCTCTTTTGGTTGAGCTATGTTATTGCTAGTTCCAATAGGATTTGCGTAATTGGTGAGATCTTGACTTAACATTTGAGTTGGATTTTGAGCCACTTGATTTGCGTAGGGATTCACACTTTGAATCGGAATTGGATTGGGTGCGTAAGCGGGTGTTGATGAATATGGTTGTTGATAAGGCAAAGCATTTATGCCTGATATTTGTGGTGCCATGATCTGATTCATCATAGGAGCTTGACCATATGGACCATATTGTCCTACCATAGGCATCCGGGAAAACCCATAACTCTGTGGTGTCATTTGTTGTTCAATGGTCATAGCTTCATTGTAGGCTAGAGCAAGCGTGGTAACTTGAGGATTTTGCCTTGCAAACATTGCCGTCATAGGATCCAATGCCCCAAAATATATTTGCAAAGCTACTACGGGATCAATGGCAAAATGTCGAATTGCTCTATTATAGCACTTCTGAAATCTCTGATTAAAAGTTTGGATTGGCTCACCCTGGCCTCTTTTGCATGTAATGAACTGATTATAGATGATTGTGGGATCTAATGGTGACCTGAATTGGTTGACAAAAGCATCCTCCATTTGCGTCCATGACGTAATGGAACCGGTAGGTAAGCAAATATACCATTCGTAAGCCACTTGGTCTAGGCTCATGGGGAAGAGTCTACAAGCCACATCTTCATGTTGAACTTGCAATCTTATCAAAACATCCCTATAGGCCTGAATATGTTCTTCTGCGGTCCTTGGGCCATCCGATTTGTATTTGGGCAAAAATCTCTCTATATTCTTAGGGATCTCATGAATATCCCCTGCAATATTCAAAGGAATGTTATTGGCTCCGTACCAAGGAGGTGGTGGAGGTTGGGCCATTTGATTCAAAATCGATGATGATAACCCTACAAGAACCTGACAAAACTCTCAATACCTCAAAGAAAACCTGCGACACACAGAAAATCTTGCAATTAATGAAATTCAAAGAATAACTTCAAAATCAATTTGTTAGTCATGAAAGAAGGAACCTTGACAAAGCAAGTATTCTAAAAATGTAAGTTTCTGATTCACCAGATCGCATATGCGCAAGTGAAGAGCATACTCCTAGTGTTGTAGGCTTTTTGATTCACAAGATCGCATTACGCACAAGTGAAGAGCATAATACCGACAACAAATACATTTTAGACAAAAATAATTCCTTACAAATAAGCATGAAATTGACTAGCAAATATCAAACATGTAACGTATTAATAATCATGTTAGCATCAACCAAGAGATGTATCCATTAAAATCAAATGAAAGTAATTGCATGGAGACAACCTCGTTAGTCAAGAATTTTTTTTTTTAAATCAAATCAAAACACATTATTCTTGTATGAACAATCAAAAGCGTTAGAACAATGCATAGCAATTCATGTCCTCCTTTTAACACTACAAGGTTGTATTGTTAAAAGAGGGCTAAAGATAATAATCAATAGGGCATGAAATATTCAAAATTTAAATCCCTATAGCATTTAAATCACTACGAAATAAACCAATTCAGGCCCTCCTTCTAGCGCCAATCTGTTGAGTGGTATTTTCACCCGATTGTGAAAGTACACTCTCCTTTAGGATTTGGGTTCCAAATCCCCTCTTGCAAAGAAGTTAAATAAACAACTTCTCCAAGGTCTCCGTTGTATTAGCATTTGCATATGTGTATTAGTAATCTCAAATAAAGATATTCAATTTAAATGCTTGGAACACCTTAGTGATTGCAAGTAACTGTAAACAAGGGGCAATGTTGGTTTATTTCATCATGAAACTTTAGTGATTGTTCATTGTTTTTTTGATTTTGAAATTTTTTAAATGTTTATTTTAATGCCTTGAAATAAGTTAAAATTTTTGGAAAAAATAAAATGCAGAAAAATGAAAATGAAATGCAGAAAACTGAAAATAAAATGCATTCAAGTATGATGCTATCCTATTTCGACAAAACCGAAGATGTGAGGACTCCGTGCATGCAACCTAAACTATTGGACTTGCAAAAAAAGCACAATCCGGATAGGCTAAGTGTTGGCTCCTAGGGTATTAAATAAAATTCAGATTTCAAATAGTCGTCTAATGTAACCCGAAATGGCATCGACATCATCTACAAATTCGAAAACTGAAAAGAGGAAAAATAGACATTAAATACATAGCATGCACAGATAATATCCTTCTTTCTTGCCCACAAGATGCAAATTTCTGAAAACTTCTGCATTAAAAATGTGTCATTTTACAATAGCAAAATTTTTGGTTTTCCCAAACCAGTCCATGGAAGAAAAACGACTCAAACAGGTCCAGAATGGCCTCTCGCCTTCAAGTCTGCAACTCTGCTCGCAGCAATTTCCAACCCATGTCCATGAAAAAAAAACCCCCCACCCTTCTGGCCTCTTTGAATGGCGTATTTAAACTTCTGAAAACATTGTTTCTCCTTCCATGACGGTTCGTTTCATTTTTCGATGGTTGTTCGTTTCACCTTCCTGACTGTTCGTTTCACCTTCCCTTGTATGCGTGTGCTTTGGTTTCCATTTTGTGGCCCTTCGTTGCATTTTCTCCACATGGGCTTGCATCCATTTCCCTCCATGTGTAACGACCATCTTAAATGATTTCAAATCATTAAATATTCCTTATGTAACGCTTTGTCTTATTCATTGGATTTTGTCCTTATGTCCACGTCACTATGCAGGTCCGTTACCTTGGCAAAATGGAACATGTCGCGATATCGCGACACTTCTTGCTTCTCTTTTGCTCTTTAATCCATAAAATGTAACATGTCACGATATCGCGACACTTTTCTTCTATTTTCTTCTTTTAGCACGAAAATGCAACATGTCACGATATCGCGACACTTTTTCTCTTTTGGCCACGAAAATGCAACATGTCGCGATATCGCGACACTTTTTCTTTCTTTGGCCACGAAAATGCAACATGTCACGATATCGCGACACTTTTCTTCTTTTGGCCACGAAAATGCAACATGTCGCGATATCGCGACACTTTTTTCTTTGCCGCGAACAATGCAACATGTCGCGATATCGTGACACTTTTTCTTTTTTGCCGCGACAATGCAACATGTCACGATATCGCGACACTTTTTCTCTTTTGGCCACGATGATGCAACATGTCGCGATATCGCGACACCTTTTCTCTTTTGGCCATGATGTGCAACATGTCGCGATATCGCGACACTTTTTCTCTTTGGCCACGATGATGCAACATGTCGCGATATCGCGACACTTTTTCTCTTTTGGCCACGATGGTGCAACATGTCGCGATATCTCGACACTTTTTCTCTTTTGGCCGCGATGGTGCAACATGTCGCGATATCGCGACACTTTTTCTTTTGGCCGCGATAATGCAACATGTCGCGATATCGTGACACTTTTTCTCTTTTGGCCACGATGATGCAACATGTCGCGATATCGCAACACTTTTTCTCTTTTGGCCGTGAAAATGCAACATGTCGCGATATCGCGACACTTTTTCTCCTTGTGGTGTTTTGCTTTTTTCTTTGATCTTTAGCATATGGGCCACTTCGGTCTTCTTGGAACACATGCAAAAAAGGTGGGTCCCCAATTTTGGGGTACGTTGTGGAGCAGCCACAACAAATGGCGACTCTATTGGGAAATGCTCCTGAGCATTTCGGTGAGAACTCAACCTGAAAAACACACAGACTCAAATACAAGCGTTAGAAAATATCCCAAGAATGAAACTAGACGAGAAATACATGAAGCATTAGAATTATTAAGCATCAGCTCGGTGTGTGCAATGTGCTTCATTCCCTATCGTTTGAAACTCATTCAACTTTCCATTGTCAGTTTCACTTATGATTCGTATGCAAGGCTATGAATGATTTGTGCAGGATTTGATGTATGACAACTATGTTAGAGATATAACAACCTGCTTTGCAAAGGCTCAGACCTTCTAGTATCATGAACAAACATATTAAAACTGTCAAACCCTCTTAGGACCAAATATATGTATACTGAATTAATTTACTAGATCCCAAAGTTGGTTATGTGTCACTACCATCTTGAACCCATGTGCAAGTGTAAGTGAAATCAGAGCTTTGGGGAATAGGATTCCCAACCTAAGCGAGATGGGAATTTAACCCTATCCTTACTACTCGGATCTGGAGTTCATTACCTCATCTTGAACAAAATGATTTAACCTGTTATGGATGAAACTGTCAGACTAGCCTATCCGTTTGAGCAATCAATGGTCTTGCTTTTAGACAAGACATGTTGCCACGCATGAGCATACTCCACTGCCAGCCAGGCGTCTATAGCCCCGATGGAGATTAACCCCATAATCCATGATTTGGCTCTACTTTTGATTTCTTGGACCTTGGGGATGACTACCCATCCTTGCAAGGGACATGTAGTACGATCCTTCCAATCCAATATTAATAAAGAAATGAAAAATATTTTCTTTGGAATTTCAAGTTCTTGAGTGGGCAAAATAGAAGCTTTGGGGAATCGGATTCTCAACCTAAGCGAGATGAGAATTAGACCCTATCCTTACTACTCCATGAAGGTCAAATCAGAGCTTTGGGGAGTTGGATCCTCAACCTAAGTTCGATGAGGATTTAACCCTATCCTTACTACTCCGATTTTAGGCTTTAAGCACTATGGGAGTGGTAAAAACCACTATTTTAAGGATTATGTTGCATGATAGGACAGACACGAAATACTCCTTTCGCCTCACCTTTTCTTCCAAGTATGGTTTTGACCATTTTGCTCAAGATCCTCTTTAATATGTGTAGAACGTGCTTGGTTCAAGATAGTTCGGGCATCAGTTCCCAACCTTAGGATCCTTTTAATATATGTTATGTAATAACCCTAAGAGGATTCGACACCTTTTCAATGATTGTACATGAAATGAAGATGCAACTGAGATGAAATGTATATGCAATGTGGAATGTACATGAGATATGAATGCATTGCTCCTTTTGAAATGCGGATGGAGTATACCACCTACTTTGCCATAATTTATAAAACTGACAACTTCATGCATCACAAGTTCCAAACGATATTCTTTAATGTGTTTGCGATATTCGTGGAGCTTTCTGCAATACAATTCCGATGTTTCATATTCTCCTAGTCTTAGTCAACATTCATAAGGACCTAAGTTAACACCTTGCCCCCCTTTTTTTTTAACAAACCAAAAGTGTCCAAAGGACCAACACACAAAACTTAAAACCAAAATGAGATCCAATCCAAAACCAAAACACGAAAACCAAAAGTATATACAAATGTACAAAAATTTTGGATTATCATTTTCCCGGATCCCAAACCTGATTAGAATTCTTTAAAAGACATATGACGTGATACGCATACCAAGTTTTGCAGGAATCCAACAAAAACAAGATCAAACCAAACAAAGAAACAAACTTCCACTTGCCCCTCTCACCATACCAATTTGATTTAGTTTCATTAATAATCCTATGGTGGAGTTTCAAATTTTCAAATTGATTAGACAATGATTGATATTCAATTCCTTTATGTCTATTCTTTAAGATGTCCATTCCGCACTTTGATTCATGGTGTAGAAATAAGCTTTCATTTTCATTCAATAAAGCCATAACATTAATAATATTTGAATCAAACCATTCATTAGGCAAATCTTCATTCGAATTTTGCATGGTGAAACCAAAAAGATGAGATTTTACCTTTGGCATGTTTTCATTTGACCTTACTTGAAGAGGATTTGAAAATTCCTCTTTTCTCTCATGACATTCATCATCATGTAGCACTTGTTCTTTCTCCATGACTCGTTTATCAAAGGCACCAAACTTAGGTACCCAATTGAAAATATGTCCATCCCTTTCAAACCATAAGTCTTGTCTATCTAGGGGTGGGTTAACTAACACATTTCCATGATCAATCACTTGGGTTGTTTTGGGTAACGTGAGATTTTCAATTGGATCATCAATGATATCAAACCCAAATGATTTAGGTTTTGTAATTTTCTCATTTTGAAATGGCATAATCATTGTAGCACAAGTAAGTGGATCAAGATTTTCAATTTCTTTTCCTTCAAAGGAATCTAAAGCAAATGACTCTCTTTCTTGATTCATGGTTGTAGAATCCTTATCATGTTCCAAAATTTGATGAGATTCGAATTCCTCTTCCAAAACTTTCTCAAATTGTACAGGATTTATAGTATCCTCATGCGAGGAAGCAATTGAGTTATCCTGCATATTAATTGACACAACAAGTTTATTAGAAGATTTAGATTGATAATATTCTTCCCATTTCTTCCATGAATCATAGTAATCATCCTCCAAGTTCAAGTTGTGATGCTCAAGTACTTCTTCTTCATCTTCTGATTCATCAACATGTTTCTCATCCAATTCATCTTCACCTTCCACTCCTTCCTCATTCTCACTCTCTTGACGATATAGAGTTTCCACCACCAAAATGTTGTCCTCTCCTTGTTGATGTTGGGGTGGACCCTTATTTGGCACAAGTTCCAAATCATCCACTTGAGCTTGGAGACAATGGGTATACATAGCAATTTCGGGACAATTCCTTTCATTATGCTCCTTTGTATTATGCAATCTACACCCCTTTTCCCATGCAAAATCAGAAATATTAAGAATGGAACTAGAGTGACTTGGTCCTGCAGAAGTATCTATCTGATTAGCAATAGGGGAAGGCACACCCCCATTGTTTGGCTTCGTATTCCACTTTCTCCCTCTATTGTTGAAATTTTGATTTGGGTGAGGGGCATGGGATTCATACTTCTATTTTTGAACCAAATCATTACTCAATTTGTGAACCATCTTTTTGAGTTCTTCAACCTCTCGAATAAATCTCTTTTGGTTGAGCTATGTTATTGCTAGTTCCAATAGGATTTGCGTAATTGGTGAGATCTTGACTTAACATTTGAGTTGGATTTTGAGCCACTTGATTTGCGTAGGGATTCACACTTTGAATCGGAATTGGATTGGGTGCGTAAGCGGGTGTTGATGAATATGGTTGTTGATAAGGCAAAGCATTTATGCCTGATATTTGTGGTGCCATGATCTGATTCATCATAGGAGCTTGACCATATGGACCATATTGTCCTACCATAGGCATCTGGGAAAACCCATAACTCTGTGGTGTCATTTGTTGTTCAATGGTCATAGCTTCATTGTAGGCTAGAGCAAGCGTGGTAACTTGAGGATTTCGCCTTGCAAACATTGTCGTCATAGGATCCAATGCCCCAAAATATATTTGCAAAGCTACTACGGGATCAATGGCAAAATGTCGAATTGCTCTATTATAGCACTTCTGAAATCTCTGATTAAAAGTTCGGATTGGCTCACCCTGGCCTCTTTTGCATGTAATGAACTGATTATAGATGATTGTGGGATCTAATGGTGACCTGAATTGGTTGACAAAAGCATTCTCCATTTGCGTCCATGACGTAATGGAACCAGAAGGTAAGAAAATATACCATTCGTAAGCCACTTGGTCTAGGCTCATGGGGAAGAGTCTACAAGCCACATCTTCATGTTGAACTTGCAATCTTATCAAAACATCCCTATAGGCCTGAATATGTTCTTCTACGGTCCTTGGGCCATCCGATTTGTATTTGGGCAAAAATCTCTCTATATTCTTAGGGATCTCATGAATATCCCCTGCAATATTCAAAGGAATGTTATGGGCTCCGTACCAAGGAGGTGGTGGAGGTTGGGCCATTTGATTCAAAATCGATGATGATAACCCTACAAGAACCTGACAAAACTCTCAGTACCTCAAAGAAAACTTGCGACACACAGAAAATCTTGCAATTAATGAAATTCAAAGAATAACTTCAAAATCAATTTGTTAGTCATGAAAGAAGGAACCATGACAAAGCAGTATTCTAAAAATGTAAGTTTCTGATTCACCGGATCGCATATGCGCAAGTGAAGAGCATAATCCTAGTGTTGTAGGCTTTACTGATTCACAAGATCGCATTACACGCAAGTGAAGAGCATAATACCGACAACAAATACATTTTTAGACAAAAATAATTCCTTACAAATAAGCATGAAATTGACTAGAAAATATCAAACATGTAACGTATTGATAATCATGTTAGCATCAACCAAGAGATGTATCCATTAAAATCAAATGAAAGTAATTGCATGGAGACAACCTCGTTAGTCAAGATTTTTTTTTTTAAAATCAAATCAAAACACATTATTCCTGTATGAACAATCAAAAGCGTTAGAACAATGCATAGCAATTCATGTCCTCCTTTTAACACTACAAGGTTGTATTGTTAAAAGAGGGCTAAAGATAATAATCAATAGGGCATGAAATATTCAAAATTTAAATCCCTATAGCATTTAAATCACTCCGAAATAAAACAATTCAGGCCCTCCTTCTAGCGCCAATCTGTTGAGTGGTATTTTCACCCGATTGTGAAAGTACACTCTCCTTTAGGATTTGGGTTCCAAATCCCCTCTTGCAAAGAAGTTAAACAAACAACTTCTCCAAGGTCTCCGTTGTATTAGCATTTGCATATGTGTATTAGTAATCTCAAATAAAGATATTCAATTTAAATGCTTGGAACACCTTAGTGATTGCAAGTAATTGTAAACAAGGGGCAATGTTGGTTTATTTCATCATGAAACTTTAGTGATTGTTCATTGTTTTTTTTTGGATTTTGAAATTTTTTAAATGTTTATTTTAATGCTTGAAAATAAGTTAAAATTTCTGGAAAAAAATAAAATGCAAAAAATGAAAATGAAATGCGAAAACTGAAAATAAAATGCATTCAGTATGATGCTATCCTATTTCGACAAAACCGAAGATGTGAGGTCTCCATGCATGCAACCTAACCTATTGGACCTGCAAAACAAGCACAATCCGGATAAGCTAAGTGTTGGTTCCTAGGGTACGAAATAAAATTCAGATTTCAAATATTCGCATAATGTAACCCAAAAAACTGGCATTAACATTATCTATAAATTCGAAATCTAAAAAGAGGAAAGAATAGACATTAAATCCATAGCATGCAAAGAAAATCTCCTTCTTTCTTGCCCACAAGATGCAAATTTCTGAAAACTTCGCATTAAAAATATGTCATTTTACAATAGCAAAATTTTTGGTTTTCCCAAACCAGTCCATGGAAGAAAAACGACTCAAACAGGTCCGAGAATGGCCCTCATCGCCTTCAAATCTGCAACTCTGCTCGCAGACAATTTCCAACCCATGTCCATGAAGAAGAAAAACTAGTCTACAAAAAAAACACCCAACTAGGTCCAATCTATCTTCCTTCAAACCCACCACTCCCCCACCCTTTCTGGCCTCTTTGAATGGCGTATTTAAACTTCTAAAAACATTGTTTCTCCTTCCATGACGGTTCGTTTCATTTTCCGATGGTTGTTCGTTTCACCTTCCCTGACTATTCGTTTCACCTTCCCTTGTATGCGTGTGCTTTGGTTTCCATTTTGTGGCCCTTCACTGTGTTTTCTCCACATGGGCTTGCGTCCATTTCCCTCCGTGTGTAACGACCATCTTAAATGATTTCAAATCATTAAATATTCCTTATGTAACGCTTTGTCTTATTCATTGGATTTTGTCCTTATGTCCACGTCACTATGCAGGTCCGTTACCTTGGCGAAAATGGAACATGTCGCGATATCGCGACACTTCTTGCTTCTCTCTTTGCTTGCCCCTTTTGAATCGCGAAAATGTAACATGTCGCGATATCGCGACACTTTTCTTTCTATTTCCTTCTCTTCTTTTAGCCACGAAAATGCAACATGTCGCGATATCGTGACACTTTTTCTTTTTGCCACGACAATGCAACATGTCGCGATATCGCGACACTTTTTCTTTCTTTTTCGCGAAAATGCAACATGTCGCGATATCGTGACACTTTTTCTTTTTGGCCACGAAATGCAACATGTCACGATATCGCGACACTTTTTCTCTTTTGGCCGCGAAAATGCAACATGTCGCGATATCGCGACACTTTTTCTTTTTTGGCCACGACGATGCAACATGTCGCGATATCGCGACACTTTTTCTCTTTTGGCCGTGATGATGCAACATGTCGCGATATCGCGACACTTTTTTCTCCTTTGGCCATGAAGATGCAACATGTCGCGATATCGCGACACTTTTTCTCTTTTGGCCGCGATGGTGCAACATGTCGCGATATCGTGACACTTTTTCTCTTTTGGCCGCGATGGTGCAACATGTCGCGATATCGCGACACTTTTTCTCTTTTGGCCGTGATGGTGCAACATGTCGCGATATCGTGACACTTTTTCTCTTTTGGCCGTGATGATGCAACATGTCGCGATATCGTGACACTTTTTCTCTTTTGGCCGTGATGGTGCAACATGTCGCGATATCGTGACACTTTTTCTCTTTTGGCCGCGATGGTGCAACATGTCGCGATATCGCGACACTTTTTCTCCTTGTGGTGTTTTGCTTTTTTCTTTGATCTTTAGCCTATGGGCCACTTCGGTCTTCTTGGAACACATGCAAAAAAGGTGGGTCCCCAATTTTGGGGTACGTTGTGGAGCAGCCACAACACACCCATAGGCACTCGAAAACAACAGGAAATGCCTGTGGGCACTCACGAAAATGCCCATGGGCACTCGACAGAATGGGAAACACCCATGGGTGCTCAGGAAATGCCTGTGGGCACTCAGGGAAAATGGAAAACACCCATGGTGCTCAAGGGGGTTAAAAGGAATGCAACAAAACTAGATATGGTTTGTGCGAGGTGGGCGACAACGGATGTGAAAGTGATGGCAAGCGAAAGCGAAGGTAAGGATGCGAGGGAGAACCCAAATATTGTTAGGAATCTTAGGGCTCAAAAAGTGTTAGGAAACTTAGGGGTTGAGATATCAAAATATCTCCTATTAATAATCCACCTTAGGGCATGTTAGGGTTTGAGCGACACGAATTGTGTGGCTCAGATTAAAACACATTGGAGGGTGGATATTAATTTCAGGTGTGTGGCATGGATTGATGTAAATGGATGGCTAGGATTGGGTTAAATTGGATGGTTGGGATTTATTCACATATATAGTATCTATATTTAGTAGATATATATAATATATAAGATTAAAATATTAATATTAAACATATATTTAATAAATATGCTAAAATATATATAAATAAATGGGTAAAATGACGGGAAGACCCGGATGGACGACAAGTGGTTAGATTTTGGTGTCTACAGATGCCCCTTTTTGTATAGCGTTGCATAAAACACAATGCAATGCAAAAACACGAGACACCTGTTTGGGCAAGATGCAGAAGCAACTTTCTCTTGGCATGAAAAAATACACTTGAAGATAAAAGAATTAAAGAATTTGGATTTGCGTAGCTTACCCCCTCAATTAGCAAATGAGTCCAACGAGCCAATTGAAAAATTTGTGCAAATGATTGTGGATGATATGAATGATGTAAATGTGGTACCATTTTTTTCCCAATGGGAAAGGGGATTGGTGAAAAATGTGAAATGATTGTGTCTATTTTTGCCCCAACAGATGAAGGGTTTTATGAAAATGTGTATGTTTTTGCCCTAACATATGAAGGAAATTTTTCCAATTATAGATGCCATGATCATGTATGATGTATCCCTTTGTGGGAAAGTCAAAACCAAATGTGGTTGCTCCAAGGGGTGATTCAATTTTGTTGAAGAATGTGCCTTCTGGCGTCATTGATATGCAAGTATGAAAATACAAAAAAAATAAAAGAAAAATAGTCTATCCTCGGGGCCACTCATGATTGTAGCAATTCCTACACGGAATCCCTAAATGGTTGCTCAATAAATTTACCCGACCTACATCCTCGGAGACTAGTGTAAAAGGAGATGATGAAAATTTATTATTTTGTCCATGTTTCAAACCCCATGAACAAGGCCATCAATGATAACTTTTTGAGCAAATTGGTCGTAGCATAGTTTCACTCTAAAAATAAGGTACCAAAATTGATTTTATTTTTGAATAAGGAGATAGTGGATGATGAAAATGACCAAGTGTACTTATGGTGGTTTACTCATATTACTGAACTGCATGGACAACCCATCATTGCAATCTCCAAGGAGATAGACTAGACCACTAGATACGACGTTCACTTGAAATTGTATGTGAACTTGGCAAATGTTGAATGTAAATGCAATTGTTGATGGATTTTAAGGTGACAGGAAGATGTGATGATGAGAAATGTATTGATGAATACAATATGGAGTGATTTTGTGGAGGTAAGCTACATTTTTTAATATATGGATTCAAGTGATTGAGTTTGTTTTTGCCCCAACATATGAAAGGGGTTTTTGACATGTGTATGATGCAATAACTGTGAAAAATGTAATGATTGTATCTATTCTTTTCCCCAAAATATGAAGGGATTTTGACATGGGAAAATGTAATGCAATGATTGTGTCTGCTCTTTACCCCAACAGATGAAGGAATTTTTAACAATGCAAGTGTCCTTATGGTAATCTACGCATCCTACCGGATTGCATGGATAACCAGTCATTGCAACTGCTAGGTTAATAGGATAAACCACGAAATACGAGGTTCACCTATATTTGAATGAAGGAATGATGATAAATGAAATTGATGATTTTAAATGTAAAATGTGTCTATTTTTACCCTAACAGATGAAGGGGTTTTTGAAATGGGGAACAATGTGATGATTGTGTCTATTTTTGCCCTAAGAAATGAAGGGATTTTTTTGAAATGGGAAAAAATGTGATGACTGTGAAAAATGCAATGATTGTGTCTGTTCTTAGCCCCAACAGATGAAGGGATTTTGACATGGGAAAATGCAATGCAATGAAAAATGTAATGAATGTGAAAAATGCAATGCTTATATATTTTCTTTGCCCCAAAAGATAAAGGGATTTTGACATGGGAAAATGAAATGTAATGAATGTTAAAAATGCAATGATTGTGTTTGTTCTTTGCCCCAATAGATGAAGGGTTTTTGACATGGGAAAATGCAAGGATTGTGAAAAATGCAATGATTGTGTCTATTCTTTACCCCAATAGATGAAGGATTTTTGAAATGGAAAAAATGTGATGACTGTGTCTATTTTTGCCCTAATAGATGAAGGGGTTTTTAAAATTGGAAAAATGTGATGATTGTGTCTATTATTTGCCCTAACAAATGAAGGGTTTTTGATAGGGAAAATATGATGAATGTGTCTGTTCTTTGCCCTAACAGATGAAGGGGTTTATGAAATAGAAAAATGTGATAAATGTGTCTATTCTTTGCCCCAATAGATGAAGGGATTTTTGAAATGGGGGAAATACAATGAATGATTGTGTCTATTCTTTGCCCCAACAGATGAAGGGATTTTTAAAATGGGGAAAAATATGATGAATGCGTTTGTTCTTTGCCCTAATAGATGAAGGGGTTTATGAAATGGGAAAAATGTGATGATTGTGTTTGTTCTTTGCCCTAACAGATGAAGGGATTTTTGAAAATTTAAGTGTCCTTATGGTGATTTATCCATCCTACCAAATTGCATGGATAACTAGTCGCTGCAACCACCAGGTTAATAGGATAAACCACTAAATACAAGGTTCACTTATACTTGTGTTTGTTCTTTGCCCCAACAGATGAAGGGTTTTTGAAATGGAGAAAATACGATGAATGTGTTTGTTCTTTGCCCTAAAAAATGAAGGGGTTTTTGATAGTGGATGAATGCAAGGCAAAGGGAGCAACCTTTGACAAAAGAATACAATCTTTTGAACCTAGCAATTTGTGTGGATGATGTGAATGCATGATTGAATTATTTGTTGAATTGGTGGGGAAGGTGTGATGCCTTGAACACCCCCAAGTTGTGAGGTTGTTTGAAATTTCTAGCGATCTTTGCATATGTGAATTACACACGCACACGCACACACACACATATATATAAATGGCTTTTAATTTTGTGTTATTCTTATGTGTGAGTGCTTTTGTGGAATGCAAGTGCATATGGATGATTAATGCAAGTTATGGATGTTGATATGGAAAACTGCCTATTTTGTGGAGACTCAAACATACTAGTGGCATTAAAAAAACTCACTAAAATTGTCTAATACCTCTAGGACCAAATGTGTGTGCAGTTAATTCATTTACCTAATCAAGAGCATGGTAATGACTCAAGGTAATCAAGAATAAATGTGTGTGCAAGTGAGTTCATTAACTCATCTTGAGTAAATTTGGTAAACCTATTATGGATGATACCAAGAAGCTAGCTTGTCCTTATGTGCGGTCAAATGTCTCTTTGAAAGAGATGTGTCGCCACACATTAGTGTACTCCATTGCCATTCTAGTGTCTATAGCTCCGATGGAGGCTAACTTCATAGTCCACGATTTGTGTTTTTGATCTCTTAAGTTTTGGGGATGACTACCTAACTGTTTGACCGGAAATGTAGTATGATCCTTATAACCCAATGATCAATGGTGTGTGATGTAAAAGATTTAGAGATTTGGGAAATCAGATTCTCAACCTAAGTATGATGAGAATTGTACCCTATCCTTACTACTATGTATTTTAAATTTGGAAGTAACTATGATAGTGGTGAAAACCACTATTCTTGTGGACTATGTTGCATGATGGGACTAGCAAGGATGACCCTTTTCACTTTGAGGTTCGAACCAAGGATGGTGTTATCCCTCTTTGACACAATATGGTTTTAAGATGTGGAATTGTGTTTGGTTTAAGAACGTTTTGGAGTCAATTCCTAAAAATCAAGATTTTCTTAGTGTAGATGTGTAATGGTCCTAAAAATAACTCGACATGTATTTGTGGTTTGCTTAAAACACTAGGAGTGGCTGAGTGACCAAAAACACCTAGGAATTATGGACATGTGGCTTTGCTAATGACAATTTGGCTTTGTGGAATGGTGCAATGAAATGGGTGATGGTGTGAAGGTGCCCCTGATTAAGGCAACATGAATTTATTGGATCAATTAACATTTTAACTGAATAAATGATCCCTAATATGAAATGTGAATGTGTGGATGGAATGTATGAAATGCAATTTATGAAATGGAGTGTATGAATGCAATTGTTGTTAAATGAAATGTGTGCAAATGAAATGCAATATTTTTGTGTATTAGCCATGTATATATACATATATATAAATCACATTAAGCATGGAACACTTTTGAGTGTATGATGTCAAGTGGCTCGGGTTCTTCTACTCCCCCTAGCCTGGTAAGCTTATGACCAAAGGGATTAAGTACCTTTGGAGCTTTTTGAAAATTGGAATGTGACCAAAGGGATTAAGTACCTTTGGAGTTTTTTTTTTAAATTGGAATGTGACCAAAGGGATTAAGTACCTTTGGAGATTTTTTTTTAAATTGAAATGTGACCAAAGGGATTAAGTACCTTTGGAGCCTTTTTAAATTGATATGTGACCAAAGGGATTAAGTTCCTTTGGAGCTTTTTTAAATTGATATGTGACCAAAGGTATTAAGTACCTTTGGAGCCTTTTCACATTGATAAGTGACCAAAGGATTAAGTGCCTTTGGATCTTTTTGAAATTGATATGTGACCAAAGGAATTAAATGCCTTTGGAGCTTTTTGAAATTGATATGTGACAAAAGGGCTTAGGTGCCTTTGGGGCTTTTTGAAATTGATATGTGACCAAAGGGCTTAAGTGTCTTTGGATATTTTTGAAATTGATATGTGACCAAAGGGCTTAGGTGCCTTTGGGGCTTTTTGAAATTGATATGTGACCAAAGGGCTTAAGTTCCTTTGGGGATTTTTAAAATTAATATGTGACTAAAGGGCTTAGGTGCCTTTTGGGCTTTTTGAAATTGATATGTGACCAAAGGACTTAAGTGCCTTTGGAGATTTTTGCAATTGATATGTGACCAAAGGGTTTAGGTGCCTTTGGGCCTTTTTGAAATTGAGATGTGAGTGACTAGGAGGATGTGCTATCCTGAGAATCCCCAATTTGCTTGATGACTGATGGTGTGAGTGACTGGGAGGATGTGATATCTTGAGAATCCCTAGTTTTCTTGATGACTGATGGTGTGAGTGACTGGGAGGATGTGATATCCTGAGAATCCCCAGTATACTTGGTGATTGAGTTGGTACCAATGTCCTGATCACATGAATTGGACAAACCATTTGTGGGAAAGACCTTTAGATCAATAAGATCTTGGAAAACATCTTTAAGTGCATAATAATGGTTGATGTCATGGTCCATTTGTTGATGATAAGGATAATACAAATGCTTCTTATAACTCTTTCCATGTGTCTTGTTAAGATCACTTGATTTGATTTCTGGAAGTACAATCTTTTGTGCTTCATAAAGTCTTCAAAAAATGGTTGAATAAGATTTTGAAAGCATCGTGTCTTTGTGAGAGGGCTTGGTAGGAAGTTTTGTGCATTTGTCCCATTGTGTTGGATTTTGAAATTGTGGTACAGGTATTGTAACCTAATGTACGAAGGTGAAAACCATGCATCTAGACCATTGCAAGCATGTAACAATCTAATAAATAGAAATCAAGTAACCATTTGCACAAATAAAAGATATCCAAGAAAATGGGGTTGCCCTTTTATTAAAAATGATAAATCTCGATTACAATAGCTCCCTCTTAGGGAGTCACTCAAATTGATACAATGTTTACAATAGTTGAGGCCCCTCAATGGGGAGAGATGCACTCAAAGGGTCTTCACTTCGACACCAATTTGCGTGAGGGCTTACTAGATGCCTCCTTCTCCAATGTTCGGAGGGAATGTTTTGAATGCGGCTTATTCTCGGATAGATCTATTACCTGCATGCAAGGAAACAACAAGAAACATTAAAAGCATATGAGGCCTCTCGAGATGAGGCTTATTCCATAGATCTACAAGAAATAGTATGAAAGCATAAAGAAAGCATGAAAAAGCATAAATGGAAGCAAAATACGTCTATTACAATGCTTATGAACCATGAAAATATGATAAAATAGTAAATCTAAACTAGGGTAAACTAATGATGCATAAAGGAAGGTAGGTCTACACTAGAAACTGAAGAAACTATGTCTCAAACCCTAGCCGCTATCGCTCAGGGTAGCTGGTCTGCTAGCCACTGCTATCGTCAATTGTGCCTGCAGGCCGCTATCGAAGACAGTGATCGCTAACTGTGATCTTTGCTCCTCGTATCAGGTTCTGCGACTCAGAAATCCTTGGTTGAATTGATGTTCAAGGTTTGCTGGTGTGTCTAAACATGGATTTGTGAGTGAAATCTCTTGGATCTACAGTAGATTGATGGCAAATGGATGATTTGCTTCTCAACCTTGTGGAAGCTCCATTGTTGATGGCATGCTTGGTGATCTACAATCAAGAAACACTTTGACGCTCCTCACAGGGCTATCAATTTGTTGCTCAATGCGGTAGGGCTTCACTACATAAAATTTGGGATCCATACTTGTTCCTGGGAGGGTGCATATGTAGGCCTCCCAAATTCCAAATCTTGGCTTCTTGGAGAAGCCAAGATCTAGATTTGCATGAAACTGGTCATTGGGGGAAAGGCCCAGTTCTAGACTTGCATGGGAGTGGCAGTTAGGAGGAACTCTAGGAGATTCATGCCCAAAACCGCTCGAATCCAATGCAAGTTTAGTTACCATGCATGATTTGGGCTCACATTTCATGATCAAATTTGTCTCAATGCTAGCCACTATCCACAATAGTGGCTAGCTCATAGCCACTCTAAGCTTCAGTGGTTGGGTTGGTAGTCACTCTAGTCGATAGTGGCTACACCTGAATAGGTCAGAACTACCCCTAGTGAGTGGTTAGAACCACTACTAGCTCTTGGAAAGGTCCAAGATCAATCATATGGTCTATAGAGGTGCCCATATGAGTAGTCTCCTAAACATGATGTATTTTAGGTGTCTACAGATGCCCCTTTTTGTGATGCATTATGGGAAACACAACATTGAGCAAAAAAATAGACCACCTAAAGCCATATTGTAGGGTGTATGATGATCATTGATCTAATCAACATTAGATACCCCAATCATGAGAAGGGTGTGCATCTCTGAATCATTGCTTCCAATAACATGGAAGGCTTAGTTTGCATAAGACTTTGAAGTCCACTAGAGTCTTGGGTCACATTGCTTAGCATTCACAAAGGACCGAAAGCTAGATTGTCAAAGGTTTAAATCAACATATTTGCTTTTACCCCAAGCAATAGGGTAAGCTTATGATAGTTGTTAGCAATGATTCATAAGATGAACATGATTAACTTGATTAAGTTATCAATTATTGATTTTGATTATGATTTTGTTATTATGACTACCCCCTCAAGCGACGAGTCGATGAGGAGAATACTAATGATAAAAGTGATGAGTCACTTGACCAAGATGATTGATTTGGACAATTTAAGATGAATGCTTTTGTTGTTATATGGTAGGTCCTATTACAGGTGTGATTTCAACCAATAATAGTAATTGTACATCTTTATCCCATGGAGCAGTCCGATTGTAATGGCCTTCTTAGGGAATCAAGATGATAGCAATTCCATTGAAGCTTATGTTGAATCACTCGATGATCTACTAAAAATATCATGGAAGAAATGAAATGAACACCTCATTCCCATGGGGCAGTCCAACCACCATGGCCTTCTTCGGGATTGAAGTGAAGCATTGCAATTCAATGATGACTAATTTGGCTCAAATGACCTTATGGTAATTTACTCATCTTGTCGGATTGCATGGAGTGCAAGTCGCTACAACCACCAAGTGTATAGGGTAAATAACTAGGTACGAGGTGCATTTGAAATTTTGATGTTATTTGATTTTTTTGTTAATTTTGATGATTTTTCAATTGTTTTTGAAATTTTGATTTAATGATTTTTTTTGTTATTTTTGCAATTTTTGATGATTCTAGACCATTAGATATGCTTAATTGTCCATTTTAAATCTTCTCATGGTGAGAAATCTAATGCATTTATTATTGTTTGCTAGCCACTATTAGCAATAGCGACCCAATTTTATAATTTCATGACCACTATCAGCATAGGCGGCCCACACTTTCTAGCCACTGTCAGCATCAATGGCCACAACAAAACTAAAAAATATAAAAAGAAAATTAGGGTTTTCACTTTCATTATTTTCTAGCTATCAATTTGCAATTTGAGCTCTAAGAGAGAGAGGGAGATAGTGACCCAAGACTATTAATAACTGACACCATGGCGGAGCAAGGTGAGGCATCGACGAGCGGAGGAGCCGGAGCTTCATAGGTATTTCTCCAAACCCTAACTTGTTTATTTAATCGGTAAAATGAACCAAACTAAGTAATCGGTAAATTAACCTCACTAAACTTATTGGTAATGAACCACACCCATAGCTAGGTTTAGAACTAGGCTAATTTAGGTGGGTGTCCCTTAGATTTAGATTTTGTTAATTTTTTTTAATTTTGGGTGAGGGTGGACGTCATTGGCATGTTGCCTCATGGTCACTATCACTCAAGGTGGCCCCTAATTGGCAAAGAGGGGTCACTATCACTAAGGGCGGCTAGTTTGAATCCCAATGATCAAATTTTTAACCATTGGTGGCTAGCCACTATCGCATAAACTTTAAAATTTTTTTATATTTTTTTTTAATTTAATTGATTTTTTAATTTTTCAAGTGCAAATTTTGATTTTTTTGCATGTTTTGGTGCATTTTATTATTGTGTTTGTACCCTTGCTTGATTATGGGTTATTGTTACACCATTTTTGGTTTTATTGTGTTTTTAGTGTAAGTGCATCTAATTAGGCATTTATTTTGCACATTTAGATCTTGTCTTCATGGGCTCGAGAGCCTGATTTGCTAACCGAGATACTACCCCTCATGGATCACACAGATTGGGATTGGTTTGATGCATGAGGCCTGATGTACATTGCTCAACTATCGATGATGATGTTAGATCAGGCCTACCTCATAGTGCTAGCCCATAGATGGGACTATCGCACGAACACTTTCCATATCCCTATCGATGAGATGACCATCACTCCCGAGGATGTCTATAGGATCTTTAGGATCCCATTTGATGGATGAGGCCATCATATCATCCCCTACTGATCACAGGACATAGTATTTTACAGAGTCTTTGATGCTTAAGCATGGACAACACTAGGAGACATTCATCATGGAGGAGTTCCTATCACTCATTGGTATCATAGCTTAGGTATTCTCATGATGCCAAGCCCTTTTGATGCATGTTATATACAATATGCTTCTACCTGATACATCTAGAGTGAGGTTCCCATGGAACCTCTTAGCGATGGTGCAAGACCTGATAGATAGCATCGAGCCCATCATTATGGCTTGGGGAGTGCACTATTAGCACAACTCTATGATGAGTTATACAAGATTGCAATGGCAAGATCAAGTTGGGGTTGCTTACAACTTACTCCTATAGATATAGGGGTGGGAGCATATCAAGATAGATCACCCAATAGGGTTACCCTAGGATATCACTACTATAGCACCTAGGTCATCATGGTGGTCATGAGATGTAGAGGAGCGATAGAGTCATCACCATGCAGGGGACTTGGCACACTATGCAAGCTCATTGATCGGGTTACAGGCCCGAGACATCCATATGGATTATATTGCTTGGCCGGAGGTAGACCGATTCATGGCATGAATGAGGCATGATCGATGGGTCATCGATCGCAAGGTAGGGGTGAGGGAGTTCTTTCATTACTCTTAGGTGACTAGGTAGTATGGGATCCAGTAGGACATCCCACTAGAGCCAATTTTGTACAAGATATCTAGGCGGAGAGGGATCTCCCAGTTACCCATACTATAGCTCTTGTAGAGGAGGTAGATCCTCCTATAGTTGATATAGTGTAGAAGATGTCGAGACTATAGATGCGTACACCCAGTGGTGGGTGACATGACTATGGCAGGGTGGTAGTAACCTAGGGTGATCCAGGATGAGGCACCTAAGGAGGATCCTGATGTATGATGAGTGCAACCTAGGATAGAGGAGTGGGGTCAAGCTATAGAGGAGCAGGCAATGCCAGAGGAGGAGGAGGAGGTAGCTCTAGAGGAGCAGGAGTCTCCCCTTCGAGCTCAGCTACACAACATAGAGGTTGAGCTTAGATAGCTCAATGATAGATCCTAGAGTGGGATACCTCTCTCGCTACATAATAAAGTTAGCTTGCTGTAGGATAGGCCACATGGTAAGGATATGAGGAGGAGAGGACCTCTCTATAAACACGACTTGATTCAACATGACCAGGATAGAGCAGCTCATCTATGAGAGATGCTCTACGATCACAGGTTGTACCAGCCACTCCAACTACTCAAGGGCCAATAGGTTTAGACTCTAGGTAGAGATTAGGTACCTATAGGGGCTCTTAGAGGATTATGAGGCTCAGATGTTAATAGATTTTAGGTATATTATCTCTCTATAGCTCTAGATCAAGAGGCTAGGTGGCACTCCTCGAGAGAGGTCTACAATAGGGGGCTCACATCAGAGTAGGTAGAGTGAGTTCAGGGTAGTCATTAGTGCGGCCCAGCCATAGGACAAGGACCCATAGAGAGGACCATAGGGACTAGCTCTAGACAAACTCACAGATATGGAATCGAGGGTGGAGGTGACACTAGTGGTGCAGGTCAATCATGATCATGCTTTGAGATACATGTATCATTTTTGAGTGTAAGGTCAGATGACCTACACTATTGTAGCCTACGGGTATTTTTATATACCTCTATGTACTTATACATATATATATGATATTATCATTTGAGACTCATTATGTGTATTATGTTTGCCTTTATGTTTATGAGATGCACATGGATGCAATGTTGATATGATTTGCTTATTTCTATATGATGTGATGTATTAATGACATGCACTAGCTAGATGATTTATGTATGATTAGATGCTATGATCTAGATGTGTAGATGGACTACTTATGTATGCATATATGGATGCAATGTTTATTATTAAATGCATGTTTAATTTTGATAGATTGTTTATGCATTTAACTTATGTTGATATGATATGGTGAATGCAATGTATGTAATGCATTATTTACATGATGATGATCTAATGTAAATGAACTTGTATGCTTTAATCACTTAAAACATAAGGAATGAATGTAATATGTGTTTAACAATCTAATGGGTGACACCATAGAATGTATAAAAATCATGAATGTAAATAATAAATCTTAGCATAAGAATTAATCATTTAAGCATCCATATATGAGATGAGATGATGTAATATGTATGTGCTTTCTTTATAAGTTTTCTATTATAAAGATATGTACAAAATAGTTAGTCCATCTAAATATCATTTTGATATCTATCCTTATCTATCCTACTTCTAACACCTTTAAAAAAAAAAACATCCATTCCCCTTAAAAATAAAAATATGTATGATTTGATGAGATGATTTGTTGCTATTTAGGAATTTTTGAGGTTTTCCATGAGACTCAAACACCCTAGTTAATTAATCAAAAGTTGTATAATGACCATACAAGACTCCTGAAAGATAAATTTTTTTTATGAAGACCAAGATATTCATTATCCCTATGTGTGCAAATGAATATATTAGAGAGACATAAGCCTACCCCAATGCCAGGCGGGATTCATTCAGCCCATTGTTGTATTGGGGATCACCAAATGCTCATCATGATCCTAAGTTGGACTCAGTTGGATTAGACCATTAGGTGATACAGGACACCTAAAGCTAGCTCTTTTTGCAAATTTCTTAGAACTACCCCAATGCTAGGTGGGATTCATTCAGCCCATTGTTGTATTAGGGATCACTCAATGGTTTGGGGAGATTGACCATTCCAAGGATTCAAGCTCTTCACCCCCTTATTTTCTTCACATTTATTTGGGATACTTGCTCATGCTTAGTGATGAAAATCATTATTTATTTGATTTCTTTTGAGCAAGGGATTTATGTAGTGATGATAATCACTATTTATTTTGCTTTTGAATTTTTCTTTATTTTGGGTGAAAGCAAGGGATTTCTTTGGGTAGGGGGGAACTTGTCCTTTTGTCAATGATCAAAATCCTAGACCATGCGCATCACAAGATGAGCAAGTAAAAACCTTTCACTTAGGATGCCTAGTACCACTTTGTAGTGTTCATATTTCCCTTGTTCCAACTAGGATTTTAGTGTTTTGATTAGTGATAGGATTTTGATATATGCTAGGTACTATCAAAACTAGACCTCATATTTTACCAGTGAATATAGCTTTCTACAAAATCTGATAAAATCACTAGGTATGGTTGAATGACCGAAAAACCCTAGTATATTCCTTATAGCAACAGGAAGGGGTTGTGTTGAAAAACATAGTTACTCACATGGGTTATGGATGAATGAGGATTTGAAGATGCATGATTGGCATACAAACGTGGTGCCATTTGCAATATTGAAAACATAGTCTATCCTAATGTGAATGCAATGGATGCAACATGCCTAATGCAATGCAATTACATGAATGCAAATGCAAAATGTAAGATGCAAATGTTTTTGTATTTTAATGTTTTCAATTATTTTTGTGTTTTTGTGTTTTATTTTTACCAAAGGGCTTAAATACCTTTGGAGCCTTTTGTGAGTTGACCAAAGGGCTTATGATGCCTTTGGAGCTTTTTGTGAGTTGACCAAAGGGCTTAATGTGCCTTTGGGGCTTTTTGTGAGTTGACCAAAGGGCTTATGATGCCTTTGGAGCATTTTGTGAGTTGACCAAAGGGCTTATGATACCTTTGGAGCTTTTTGTGAGTTGACCAAAGGGCTTATGATGCCTTTGGGACTTTTTGATTTTGATGTTTTCTGATTTGTTTGGATTTTTTTTTATTTTTTAATTTTTTTAAATTTTTTTTATGTTTTTGGATTTTGTTGCTTTTATGTGTAAAATACCTTCAGATGAAGAATGTTGAGAGGCTCAGGCTCTTCAACACCTTCTAATGATGTTAGGTGATATGTCCTAGGTCCAATATTCTCTGAGATGATATAAGGACCTATCCAGTTGGCCATAAATTTGTCTCGTAGGTGCGGTATAGGTTTGAATTCTGTTGGTTCTCTTTGAGCATGAGATCCCCAACCTTAAAGTCTCTCAGGTGGAATTTATTATTATAAGCTCATGTTAGATGATCTTGGTAAACATGGAGATGCTCAAGAGCATTGATGCGATGTTCATCAAGAAGGGTCAATTGATCAAGGTGAGCTTGCCACATAGTGTCATCATCGATAAACTCTTTCAATGCGATGTGCAATGTTGGAATTTCTAACTCCAAGGGCATAATGGCCTCAGTGCCATATACAAGTGAAAATGGTGTTGCCCCAGTGGGCATCCACATGCTAGTTTTGTAAGCCCATAATGCAAGAGGTAACTGTAGATGCCAATCCTTATGATTTTCTTTTACCATATTCTTTAAGATGGCTACGATTGTTTTGTTTGAGGCTTCTACTTGCCCATTTTCTTATAGATAATATGGTGTCACAAAAATATTATATTTGGATGTTAAAGCCCACACATTTTTGTTCTTAAATGAAGGACCATTATCCAAAATTATCTTGAATGGGATCCCAAAGTGATAGATGATATTGTGAAGTATGAACTCCACAATTCATGGTCCTATCATTGATGTTAAGGGGACCACTTCCACCCATTTGGTGAAGTACTCAATGGTCATTAAGATAAATATGTGTCAACCCAAATATGGGGGAGAGATCTTTCCAATTAGATCAAAACCCCACTGAGAAAATGGCCAAGCCACCTGAATGGGTTGTAAGGCCTACGATGGTAGGTGCATCAGATTCGCATGATGCTAACACTTAACGCACTTCCTGACATACTCACAGCAATCCTTTTCCATGGTGGGCCAATAATAACCCATTCGAAGGATGCACTTGATGATGGCCATGCCACTAAAATGGCCACCGCATGTACCATCATGAGCTTGTGAAATCTCCCAAGCTGATTCTTGGGGCTCAAGACAATGAAGGAGGACTCCATCATAGTTTCGATGATACAATATATCTCCTAGAAAGACATATCTTGTCACTTTTTGTTTGAATGCTCATTTTATGACATGCGATAATCCCTATGGGATGATTCCAAGCTTAAGGAAATCTTGTAATTGGCATAGCCAATCCTGATAAGCTACAACCTCAATAGACAAGATGACTTGTTCTCTCTATGATTCGATGTGCACAAATGTAGATTGAGAAATAACCTTGTGGTGAATGATGGTACCATTCCCCGTAGGACCCTACGAGATCAAAGACCCCCAAGGCACCTTCTTTAGAAAGTCTCTAGCTTTATAGAACCACTCATGGTTTGGTTCTATATGAATCATGTTGACTGATTCTTTGTTGTCAAAAGCCTCATATTGTATCATTGATTGTGAGAGCATCTTCACATGAATGGTAGTGAAATCAATAGATAGATTCTGAGGGATCAAGGATCCCAAAGATGCCATAGTGTCTACAAATATATTGGATGTGTGAGGGATTGCCTCGATGTCGTACCATTCTAGTTGGGCTAGATAAGTGTCAACAAGCTCTTTGTAAGCTTTCAGGATTGGACACCTGCATTGAAATATTCCCTTAACTTGGTTAACGATGAGAAGGGAGTCACCAAAGATATTTAGCTTTTTAATCTTCATAGTGATTGTTGTTTGGAGACCCAATATTAGGGCCTCATATTCAACATTGTTATTTGTGCAAGGGAAGTCTAGCTTAAATGACAAGGGCATTGGAGCACCTTGTGGCATGAAAAACATAATCCCTACACCACCCCCTTGCTCACACTTTGAACCATCGAAGAACAAAGTCATGTCAGCTTTATTATCAGGTTCTTCGAGTTTGGGTGCTTTCGATAATGCAAAGACTACCTCATCGAGAAGTTCTATGATGAGAGGCCTATTATCCTGAAGAGGCACCTCTACCAGTTGATCAACTATGACTTATCCCTTGATGGACTTTTGGCTTATGAATTCCAAATCAAATTCTATCAGTAGCATGATCCACTTTGTAGTACATGTATTATGATATGTCTTGCTCATCATATACTACAAAGGATTTTGTTTTGATATCACATACGTTGTATGGCTCAACATGTAGTGGTGCAACTTCTTAGTCACAAAGACCACTGCTAAGCACAACTTCTCTACGTATGCGTACCCTAGCTCATAACTCACCAAGGTGTGATTGATATAGTATATCACTTGTTCTTTATCTTGCACATTCTTTTGAGCCAACATGGTGCCCAAAGAAAAATTGATAGTAGATATATAAAGCAAAAATGGCATATCTAGCCTTGGTGGAGCTAGTACTAGTGGTATCACTAGGTATTTCTTGATCTCAGAAAAGGCTTGTTGACATTCTTCATCCCAATGGAATGGGACCCCCTTGTGTAGCAATCGATTCATGGGTCAATATTTATCCGATAGTTGTGTGATGAAATACTTTATGGATGCTACTTTGCCCTATAGGCTTCTCAACTCTTTGATGTTAGTGGGTGGGGCCATTTCTAGGATAGCCTTTACCTTTGTTGGGTCGACTTTGATCCCTCATTTAGAAATGATGAATCCCAAGAGTTTTCTTGAAGTTACGCCAAAGACGCATTTCTTGGGATTCAACCTGACATTGTGCTCTATCAAGTGATCGAAGACCTTTCTCAAGACCTCGACATGCTCTTCACATAGCAATGACTTGGCCAGTAAGTCATCAATATAATATTCTAGGATCTTATGCATGTAGTCATGGAAAATATATGTCATGGCCCACTGATATGTGGCACCAACATTTTTAAGACCAAATGGCATTACTTTGTAACAAAATATCCCCCATGGAGTGGTGAACATGGTTTTGTGTTGGTCTTCAAGTTTAATCTGAATCTGATTGTAACCAAAAAAGCCATCCATGAGGGAGAGCATCTCATGACCTATAATTGCATCTACAAGAGCATCTATGTTGGGCAACGGGAATGAATCCTTTGATGTTGCCTTATTGAGATCTCTAAAATCTATGCAAATATGGATCCTTCCATCAAGTTTTCCTATAGGTACCATGTTTGATACCCATTCTAGATAGTCGATGGGGGTAATAAAGACTACATCCAATAGCTTCTACAGCTCATTCTTTACCATCAAGGTGATGGTTGGATGCATCTTCCTAAGTTTTTGCTTGATCGATTTCTTTGTGGGATCTAGCGAAAGGTTGTGGACAACCAATTTTGGATCTAAACCCGACATATCCTTGTAGGTCCAAGCAAAGATATTAGGTCTCTCTTTCAATAGAGGTATGATGGTGGCCTATTCTTCTAGAGATAAGATTTCTCTAAACTTAACTTTCTTTGGATCAGAAGGATCATCATTGATGTCCACTTTAAAAGTTTCCTCTATTGACATGTGTGACCCCTCCTCAAGCTGGTGAGGAGTGGGGATCAAGTGGATGTCATCCATTGGGTTTAAAGGTTCAACTAAATTAGGGTCGAAACCTAGCATGATAAACATCATGTGCACAGCCTGGTGCAAAATGAAATGGTTGTAGCATTTCTTCATTGGGGAAGAAATCTTCAGGCTCTAAGGGTGAATCAACATGATCCCAATCAATAGCATCTAAGTTAAGACACAATGGTTTAGAAGGATCAGTTGGGTTGTGGAGTGGAGTGGTCAAATCAATGGAGATCATGTTGATGGATGGGATGGAATCTCCAGGACCACATGGGTGTAACTCTGCATTATTGATTTACCTTCCATACCCAAGATGAGGCTCTAGGGGTATGGGGATCACAAGATCTGATCTATGGATAGATGGGAATATGGGATCATTTGGTTGAAGTAGCTCTCTAAATGTAGGAGGATCGAGGAAAACCATATGATAGATTACATCTAAATTAGCTGGTCTTCCCTTGAGGTGAGGGCCAGGATATACTCTGTGATACATCTCATCTATGTCAAATGGTTCATTGAGATGATGTAAGTGTCGAGGCCCAAGGTAGGCCATCTCAGTATCATCCTCATAATCACTATCATCTATGAAATATCCATCATTCATACCCATTGGCTCTATGAGGTGATGTAAATGTTGAGGCCCAAGGTAGGCCAATTCAGTCTCATCCTCATAATCACTATTATCTATGATATAACCATTTCCTTTTTATCTCACAAGAGAAATTTATGATACAAGTACATTCTAATATAATCATCATAGCTTTCTAGATGTGATATCCTAGGCCAGACCTATCAGTAGGTAACTGATATTGTAGTACAATGGAGTTTTATACCCTTTGCTCATATAGACCTAAACCATAGCCATGCCAATGGTTGCATTCAAAGTATCTCAGAGCAAACTCAAGATTGGACAAGTAATGAACATTCATGGTGAATGACTCATCCTCATCCTCTTCAATGTCTGAAGCATCATGGACACAATCCAACCCAACATAAATGAAATTGGTCTAGTTAGGGGGATCCCCAATGGTACCACTATCCCTATGGGTAGGTTTGGGACTCTTGGTCATCCCATGTCTTGTGTAGACTTGATAATTGGAGTGAAAGTAACATTCTACACAAGATATTCACCTAGTCCTATATTAGCTAGGTGAACTATCACCTACGGTGCAGATGATGTTGATGATGATGCAGGTGAGGTAGGTTGAGGCACCTCCTCGACTATGTCTTGGGAATCTTCCTCCTCCATGGGATTTGGAATTTTTACTATTGCTATGGTTGGGACTTCCTTAGGTCTTTCCTCCACCAAGGGTGCTTTTAGTTTTTGAGAGTCTTTTGCCTTAGACGTTGTTGGTTTCTCAGAAGTGCCAGTAGCTTTAGAAGCTGGAGGTGGCATCGATGTGGATGGGTCACCTCGCACTGATTTGGATTTGCTTCCTGGTTGTGTGGTAGGGGATGATGGCCTAATGTATAGGTGCATGGATGGAAGGACAAAATCCCTCGATAAGTCAACCTGATGAACATATTTGAATGGCTCTTCATCCGATGGTACCACATGTACCTATCCCTCATGCACATATTTAATACATTGATGCAAGATCGAGGGAATGCACTACATGTCCCTTATCCAGGGATGCCCTAGGAGGATATTATACTGCATGGCCCCCTCCAATACATGACACATCATAGGGATGGTCTTATGCCCCACCTGCATAGGTAGGATGATTGTACCCATTATGGAGCACAATGCATCATTGAAGGCTCTCAATGTGTAGGAGGTAGGGATGATGTTTGACCTAGGGATCTTCAAGTGCCCTATAGCCTTGGTTGTTATTATGTTAATCGATGAGCCTATGTTGATTAAAACCTACTTGAAAGGTATGTCATTGATACACGTGATGATGTGCAGAGGTGGGTCTGCTATGGTAGTAGGGACTACCTTTATTTTATGATCATAAAAATGAATCATGGGCTCTTGACACTATTGTACTTGCCCCACAAAGTTTGTAAATGCATCAGGGTTTTGGGGTTATAGCTCAATTGATTTCAATATTTCCATTAGGGTCTCCCTATGTCTGGGAGACTGTTGAATGAGCTCGTATATCGATAACTTAGTCGACATTGTTTGGAGACTCTGCATAAGTCTATTCTGGATAGTTATCATAGGTCACATTGGTGGACCTAGAAGATTATTTTGCACTAGCCTCTATTGAGGTGCAGTCGAGATATGAATAGGAGCCATTGGAGGCTCTAGTTGGTTGTATCATCAGTTTCTTGTAACCACGTTGACTATGTCGACCATTCCAATGAATCCCTAGGTGGGAGGTTCAACTTGGATTTGATTTACTTGAGCACCCTAATTTCTAGGGGCTTCATGGTTTGGCAATGGGTTTCTAAATATGCCCATATCTCTATTGTCAGGTGCTAGTGGATTATCAACTTGCAGCTCACCCTTCTCGATCATATTTTGTACAATATTTTTGAAATCGATGCACACTTTGATATCATGCCCCTATTGTCTATGGTATGGGAAATAATGATCATCCCTATATCCCTTGGGCTTGGGATGGTTAGGGTCAATAAGTTGTACCTCAGGTAGTCTGAGTCTCTATGCCTCACTCAATTGATTGAATATTGATGCCATCAATTCTGAAAAAGGTGTGAAGTAGCGAGGTGATCGACATTGCCTATTTTAGCCTTGGTTGTTATTTTGGTTGTAGTTGGTTGGGGGGTTGAGCCTAGTAATTCTATGGTTGCTGGCTATTTCCTCCCTTTGGTGCATTTAGTACAACCTGATTGACTAGAGCAGGCTTGGCCTACTATTGTTGATTTTGGTTGTTGCGGTTGTTGTTCCAATATTTCTTGTTGTGGAGCTTAAGATCTCCTTCTTCAACTTTGATATCCTCTATCAGCTTGGCTTGTGCCAAGGCTTCCTCGAATGTTCCATATTGTTGTAGTTGCAAGAGCAGTGAGATGTGCTTAGCGCAACTCTTAGTGAACATTCGGGTGAGCTCAGTAGTGGGAACAAAAAATGGTAGTTTTACCATTAGTTTTCTCCATCTATTCCCATAGTCCATGATCGACTCATCATCATATTGCTTTAGATTAGCCAAGTCAGACAAGTTTATTTTCTTCTTGATGCCAAAATAAAAGTGTTCAAGGAATGCATTCACCAGCTGCTCAAAATTGATGATGCTATGTTTGGGTAGTTGATTAAACCACTCAGTTGTTGCACCTGATAATGTCATGATAAATATTCTTAACATCAGGGCATCATTGTGTTGGAGCTGGAAGCACGCATTCATGAAATTGGTCACATGCTCTTGCACATCTTCCTCTCCCTTGAATTTATCTAACCTAGGCATCTCGAAGTGTCTAGGATAAGCAGGACTTGGTACCGAAGGGCACAAAGACTGATTGTGTATCTTGCTTAGGGTTGGCTTCTACCCAACCATGTCTTGTTTCTCGAGAGACTTGATTCTCTCGATGAGTATCTTGTATGCCTTCGAAGAGATGATCTCTTGTTCTCAAAGGTTTACTCGGGGTGGTCAGGGAGGTAACTCTACATTTTCCCACTTTGGGCATCTATATTCATCTCCCATGACTACGGATGAGGGTTCAGGATACGTCTATTCTTGATCCTCCATTTCTACCTATTCTTGTTCATGCTCTACCTATTCTAGCTCTAGGTATTATTGGTGTTTTGAAGCATGTTGTGATGTGTGGTGAGTGCATTCATCTACTTGTTTAGTGTATCTCTCATGTTGAGAAATGACACATCTATTGGATTGGTAATACTCACTACCCATGTGTAGATTAGCTTGAGCCAACCTATTTGCTTGTTCCTCATGCTCTATTTTCTCTAGGGTAAGTTGCTCCCTCAAGAACTACTCATTTAGGTACAAATGCCTTTTCCTTTGTGCCCATGCTTCCTCCTATTCGAGGATGTCTAGGTGCTCTTGTTCTGCATGCAATACCTCCCTCTTGTCTTGGAGTAATTTTTCCTGATATTGTGCATCTTCATACAACCTACACACATGATCAGATTGATCCACCACTGAAGGTCTATGACTCTATAACTCCGTACGAGGAGTCCTTATGGAGAGGCCCTTTGGAGGAGCTCCTACTATGCTTTTACCTCTATCTATCAGGGCAACATGGTCAGTGTACAATGACCTATGTTCAGTATCCCCATGATCAAAAGTAGTGTGCATGTTATGGGGGTGCTTTGAAGCTTCCCCCTACTCATTAGTGTACCTCATTATTTGTTGGCTATGTGAAATCTCAGAAATAGAGTGCATAGTAGCATTGCTTCTCTGATTTGGTCTCGAGAAAACCTGATCCAACTCATCAAGCTATCTGGATTTCCATGGCTGATCTCATGGAGTTCCATTGGCACCAATGAGATTGAGGTCTATTGCTATCCTACCACCTTTAGAGTGGCTAGGAGTTATGGTGGGTCTACGATTGGATGCAACCCTTGTGTTTTACCCCTTAGTGGGCTGATCTTGCCTATGTCTATCATGTGAGGATTGGGGCCTTGAAGCTCCCTCATGTCTATCATGAGAAGAACCTGGATATGGTTCTCTAGTTGGGTTTTCTTGAGGAGTACCCCCATGGGTTGAGTTATCCCCCTGAGGCTCACTGAACTTCATTCAATGGTATTCTATGTGGGTGGCTCAACATCATTATTGTTGTGATTGTGGTTGGGTGGAGTGGTAGTTCCCACCTCGATGTTGGACCGAGGGTGGTTGCTTCATATGAAGACCATGACAATGTGAAATTATATTTTGTGTAAATTTTAAGACATGCAAACAAAGTAGACAAAATGTTTATCTCTTTTAAATGTTCTTGGTGTTCCTAAAACTGGTCTTGTGTGTTTCAGATTTGTTGAAAACTTTAACTATTTCTCATCATGTTTGGAAATTTGTTGATGAAATGCTTGTATAGTTTAATGGTTTTCACCTGTATGCTCGTAGCTCGACAATCGAAAATGAAAGTCATGGTCATGTAAACCCACCAAAGTGTGGAGATGAAGCCCACACCCAGTCAGGGAGCACAGGTCCTACCGATCCTCACCCAGCACACCGTGCATAGTGATACACCCCTCTGAAGAGAAGTACATGAAAATTTTCTAGGCTAGGATCAGTTCTTGGAGTCGGTATTGGCCAATAGAATGGGTTCATAGGATTTGAGCCAATGGATGGAGATGAAACCCACCGTTATTGGACTCTATTAGTGGTTGGGTGTGAATTCCAACTCACTAATATTTAAATGTGATGTGGTGTGTGATTGTTCTTTTTAAATTTGCATAAAGAATAAATGCATCATGAAGCACTCAAATGATTCTCCTATATGCTTAAAAAGAATGTTTCACTTTAAGAAAATGCATGTCTAAAGAACTACATGATGTTCAGAGAATGCAAGATTACTTATGAAGAAATGGCCTCTAATTGGGCCTCAAGCATGCAAACTCTACATACAATCTAGACCGCTGGAGACTAGGGTGGATTGCAATCAAAAGTCCATTGTTCCTAGCAACGACTAGTAGAAAACCTAAGAGAATTTAATCATTTTGCCTTAAAATTTCTCTATGTTTTCTAATTAAGACAAATTTCACCTACTGCATTCTGGAAATAAACATAGACAGAGAAGTGAAAAATTGTAGAGAATTCCACCAACCTAGAATCCAAGTCTATTGATGCTCAGGTTGTCTATTGTTGCATGTTTTCTATCGACCGCTATCACTCAGGGTGGCTCTGACTAGTCGTTGTCTTCAAAAGTGGCTGAGCTCTACTAGCCATTGTCAATCAGAGTGGTTGTACATGTATAGAGAAAACATGTAAAATATCAGCAAATCAACTTAAAAATTGGGTGTTCCCACCATGATCACCATCTGTACGAAGGTGAAAACCATGCATCTAGACCATTGCAAGCATGTAACAATATAATAAATATAAATCAAGTAACCATTTGCACAAATAAAATATATCCAAGAAAATGGGGTTGCCCTTTTATTAAAAATGATAAATCTCGATTACAATAGCTCCCTCTTAGGGAGTCACTCAAATTGATACAATGTTTACAATAGTTGAGGCCCCTCAATGGGGAGAGATGCACTCAAAGGGTCTTCACTTCAACACCAATTTGCGTGAGGGCTTACTAGATGCCTCCTTCTCCAATGTTCAGAGGGAATGTTTTGAATATAGCTTATTCTCGGATAGATCTATTACCTGCATGCAAGGAAACAACAAGAAACATTAAAAGCATATGAGGCCTCTCGAGATGAGGCTTATTCCATAGATCTACAAGAAATAGTATGAAAGCATAAAGAAAGCATGAAAAAGCATAAATGGAAGCAAAATATATCTATTACAATGCTTATGAACCATGAAAATATGATAAAATAGTAAATCTAAACTAGGGTAAACTAATGATGCATAAAGGAAGGTAGATCTACACTAGAAACTAAAGAAACTACATCTCAAACCCTAGCCACTATCACTCAGGGTGGTTGTCTACTAGTCATTGTTATCATCGATGGTTATGCCTATAGGCCACTATCAAAGACAATGATCGCTAACTATGATCTTTGCTCCTCATATCAGGTTCTATGACTCAAAAATCCTTAGTTGAATTGATGTTCAAGGTTTTTTGGTGTGTCTAAACATGGATTTGTGAGTGAAATATCTTAGATCTATAATAGATTGATGGCAAATGGATGATTTGCTTCTCAACCTTGTGGAAGCTCCATTGTTGATGGCATGCTTGGTGATCTGCAATCAGGTAGCACTTTGATGCTCCTCATAGGGCTATCAATTTGTTGCTCAATGTGGTAGGGCTTCACTGCATAAAATTTGGGATCCATACTTGTTCCTAGGAGGGTGCATATGTAGGCCTCCCAAATTCCAAATCTTGGCTTCTTGGAGAAGCCAAGATCTATATTTGCATGAAACTAGCCATTGGGGGAAAGGCCCAGTTCTAGACTTGCATGGGAGTGGTAGTTAGGAGGAACTCTAGGAGATTCATACCCAAAACCACTTGAATCCAATGCAAGTTTAGTTACCATGCATGATTCGGGCTCGCATTTCATGATTGACTTTGTCTTAGTGCTAGCCATTGTCCACAGTAGTGGCTAGCTCGTAGCCACTCTGAGCTTCAGTGGCTAGGTTGGCAGTCACTCTGGTCGATAGTGGTTATGCCTGAATAGGTCAGAACTACCCCTAGTGAGTGGTTAGAACCATTGCTAGCTCTTGGAAAGGTCCAAGATCAGTCATATGGTCTGCAGAGGTGCCCATATGAGTAGTCTCCTAAACATGATGTATTTTAGGTGTCTACAGATACCCCTTTTTATGATGCATTGTGGGAAACACAACGCTGAGCAAACAAAAAAAATAGACCACCTAAAACTATATTGTAGGGTGTATGATGATCATTGATCTGATAAATATTAGATGCCCCAATCATGAGAAGGGTGCGCATATCTAAATAATTGCTTCCAACGATGTGGAAGGCTTAGTTTACATAAGACTTTGAAGTCCACTAGAGTATCGAGTCGCATTGCTTAGCATTCACAAAGGACCAAAAGCTAGATTGTCAAAGGTTTAAATCAAAATATTTGCTTTTACCCCAAGAAATAGGGTAAGCTTATGATAGTTGTTAGCAATGATTCGTAAGACGAACGTGATTAACTTGATTAAGTTATCAATTGTTGATTTTGATTATGATTTTGTTATTATGACTACCCCCTCAAGCAATGAGTCAATGAGGAGAATACTAATGATAAAAATGATGAGTCGATGAGGATGATACTAATGATAAAAGCGACGAGTCGCTTGATCAAGATGATTGATTTGGACAATTTAAGATGAATGCTTTTATTGTTATATGGTAGGTCCTATTATAGGTATGATGTCAAATATTAATAATAATTGTACATCTTTATCCCATGGAGCAGTTCGGTTGCAATGGCCTTCTTAGAGAATCAAGATGATAGCAATTCTATTAGGCTTGTGTTGAATCACTCAATGATTTGCTGAAAATATCATGGAAGAAATGAAATGAATACCTCATTCCCGTGGGGCAGTTCGGCCGCCATGGCCTTCTTTGGAATTGAAGTGAAGACATTTCAAGTCATCAATGACTAATTTGGCTCAAATGACCTTATGGTAATTTACTCATCTTGCTGGATTGCATAGAGCACAAGTCATTACAACCACAAAGTGTGTAGGGTAAATAACTAGGTATGAGTTGCATTTGAAATTTTTGATGTTATTTGAATTTTTTGTTAATTTTGATGATTTTTCAATTGTTTTTGAAATTTGATTTAATGATTCTTTTTGTTATTTTTGCAATTTTTGATGATTTTGGATCGGTAGATATGCTTAATTGTCCTCGAACTATGATCTTTGCTCCTTGTATCAAGTTCTAAGACTCATATTTCCTTGATTGAATTGATGTTCAAGGTTTGCTGGTGTGTCTAAACACGAATTTGCAAGTGAAATCTCTCATATCAGCAACAGATTGATGGCAAATGGATGATTTGCTTCTCAACCTTGTGGAAGATCAGTTTTTGATGGTATGCTTGATGATCTGCAATCAGGTAGCATTTCGATGCTCCTCACAAGGCTGCCAATTTGTTACTCAATGTGACAGGGCTTCGCTGTATAAAATTGGGGATACATACTTATTTCGGGGAGGGTGCATATGTAGGCCTCCCAAATTCTAAATATTGGCTTCTTGGAGAAGCCAAGATCCATATTTGCATGAAAATGGTCGTTGGGGTAAAGGCCCAGTTCCAAACTTACATGGGAGTGGCAGTTAGGAAGAACTCTAGGAGATTCAGGTCCAAAACTGCTTGAATCAAATGCAATTTTAGTTACCATGCATGATTTTGACCCACATTTCACAGTCAAATTTATCTCAATGCTAGCCACTATCCATAGTAGCAACTAGCTCATAGCTTCTCTAATATTTATTGGCTGGGTTGGCATCCACTCTGGTCGATAGAAGCTACACCTGAATAGGTCAAAACTACGTCTAGTGAGTGGTTAGAACCACTGCTAGCTCTTGAAAATATCCAAGATCATTCATATGGTCTATAGAGGTGCCCATATGAGTAGTCTCCTAAACATGACGCTTTTTAGGTGTCTACACCTAAGATGTGAATTTTGGAACTAAATGTTGCAATTGTTGTGGTTGTTGACACTGATGATGACTCAACTGCAACTCAATGTTAGTGAGTCGAGTTAGAATTTGCTGTAACATTTCAGTGTGTTGACAATCTATTTGTAAGCCTTGGTTTACTTGTTGAGTGAATTGAGATGTGGTGAATGGATGAGATTGAGTGTGTTATTGGAGGTGTGATGAATTGGGGGGCATGGAGTGAATTTTATGATGATGAGGTTGGTGAAGAAATGATTGTGAATGAAGAAAAGTATATAATGTATGAGGACTATGGATGGATTGGTTGATGGGAATAGAATGGGTTGATGGAGGTATAGGGATGGAAACCATAGAATATTATGGTACCCAAGATGGACTTTATGTGATGAAGGTGGGTTGAGTGGAGATTGGCTAAGGCCTAGGGTCCACTTGAAATTGTTGTTGAGAGTTTTGATGCTACTTAAGCAATTTGTTCAAATGTTCCTACCTCATTAATATATCTATTAGAAGTGGGGGGTATGGAAACATATGGAACTACTGATGTGGTTGGTGGATAAGTGGCAATGGGAATTACGACTTTATTGAATGAGATGGGTATTTGTGAAGCAGCATTGACTTGTGCTTCATACCAGGGGTTGGTATAGGTAGATGTGTATGAAGTGCTAGGAGCACATGATGGTTTGGGAATGGAGAAATGGGATGAAGGTGCAACTGATGCCTCAAAAAGAGGGTTAGTGTACACCTGGATAAAGTTGAATGGTGGTTGGGAATAAACAAGTTCCTGCTGTAAAGTAGGATCTTGTCTAGGTAAGTTGGAAACTGATTGTAAGACATAGTTAGTAGACTTCATAAGAGCTTCTACTTTTGCCATGTCTATATGGGTAATGTGGTTATCAATGGTTGGTGAGGTTGAATCTACTTGGGGAACAACCATATGAAAGGTTGTGGGTGACAAGGAATGTGAGGGACCTATAGACAAATCCCGTGTCACATTCAAGGAATCTACCATAGAAGTGGTGGGGAAGGTGGATGAAGTTTTCATTGAATTGTATTGATTTAATCCTTTCTTTTGTTTTCTTGTTAAGACCATAAAGCAAATAAACCAAAATACACATTATGCAGTAAAATGAAACACAAAATTTAAATTTTATAAGAAAAATAAACAATCAATGCTAAGTTTTTTTAACACGTGTGTCTTACCTCATTCATTGATTATATCCTTTTAATGTAAATTCATTCTTCTTAGATTTTTATCTTGTATGTTTAAAATGTGCTAATATGAATTAATCGAAGAAAGGTAAAAAATATGGCTACGCTAGGGCAAAAAGATTATTGTTGGTGATGAAATCCAACAAGTTTGCTCGAGGGTAACCTAAGGTTTCTAAGGGCAGATATTGGTGGATGGAGATGAAAGCCACCATCACCAAATATCAAGCAATGTCTGATGATGAAATCCAGCAACTACTGTTAAATGTGAAGTGTGTAGTGTATGATTATTTTTAAAGTTTTTGATTTGCTATTGTGTACATAAAATGTTAGAAAGATAAATACTTTCGATAGTCTAAATCAGAAGCCACTACCCAGAATACCAATTTTTCCAAAGGATGTAGAGTACACCGTTTAAGACCCGCTCTAGATAGCTAAGGGGCTACTACTTCATATAGAATCACCCAAGTACGAGGATAATTTTAGTATCTAAATAATGTTGCTACTTATACCTACAAAAATAGGAATCCCTAACCCTATAATGCAAACTAATTATGCAATTTTTAAATTTACATGAAATTATAATGCAATATTTTTTAATTTATGAATACAACAGAAAGCCAACAACTTCAAAAAGAAAGTGTGGATGGATGCAAATGACTTATGAAATCTAAGATGCAAGATAGTATGAATTTTTTTCCCAAATTAATTAATGATGTTCTTTTTAGCTTAGAAATATGAAAATAATATAAGATTGCCAGAATATGTAAACAAAAAATATAGGGTTTTAATAGTAGACTTACATAATAGCCTATGTTTCTACTCCAAATCTCTGTAAAACACCCCTAGGCATTTTTGAAATACACCTGGACATTTTTGGATGTCCCTCGAGCACCTTTGGGCATTCGCGCACCTTATGCAACTTCTTGCAAGTCCTCATAAACCCTAAATCCAGCAAAAAATACAAAATCTGTGCTTTTGAAAACCCTACAAGATGATAGAAAATAGCAAATAAATTAGCAAAGCAAATCAGAAAAAGAAATCCTTAGTGGGTCTCATCATGATCGCAAGCCACATGATTAGTGTCATTGAAATCCTAAGTATGCCCTAGGTTGTATTATTAATAAGAGTCGTTTTGATGGCTTAACCCCTAAATATTGAAGCCTGAATCCAAGAATCTTGAATCTAAAGCAATTCCTAAGTTTTTCATGTTCTGAGTCCTCAGCCATTCATCCCTAAGTTCCTTGGAGTATCCAAGCACTCTCACCTTCCATCCTTACTTGCCACAACCCTCGCATCCATCGTTGTATCCCTTGCTCAGCTAGATCTGCTTCTGTAGACTTCCCCCTCAACTGTCGAATACCTTTGGGTGCTTCTTGTCATTCTCGAGTGCCTCTAAGTGCTTCCTTCTCCATCGCCAAGCATCTCTAGGCACCATATACCATTACCAAGCACCCATGAGTGTTTCTTGTAGTCGTCGAGCACCTACGGGTATTTTTTTGAGTGCCCATGGGCGCTTCCTACTGCTACCGAGTGCTCGTGGGCACTCAGGGAAATGCTCGTGAGCACTTGGTAGAAATATAAATGCTTGTGGATGCTCAATAAATGCTCATGGGAACTTAGGGAAAATTGGAAATGCCTCTTGGTGCTCGAGGGGTTACAAGGAATGTAGTAGAACCAGATTTGGTTTGCACGAGGTGGGCGGTGATAGATGCGAAAGCGACGACAAGCGAAATTGAAGACGAGAATGTGAGGGAGAACCCAAATATTATTAGGAATCTTAGGGCTCAAAAAGTGTTAGGAAAACTTAGGGGTTGAGCTATCAAAATGGATCCTATTAATAATCCACCTTAGGGCATGTTAGGGTTTGAGCAACACGAACTGTGTGGCTCAGATTAAAACAAATCGGAGGGTGGATATTAATTTTAGGTGTGTGGCATGGATTTATGTAAATGTATGACTAGGATTGGGTTAAATTGGATGGCTAGGATTTATTCACATATATAATATTTATATTTATTAAATATATATATAATATAATATTAAAATATTAATATTAAACATATATTTAATAAATATACCTAAATATATATAAATAAATGAGTAAAATGGTGGGAAGACCTGGATGGATGACAAGTAACTAGATTTTGGTGTCTACACTTAGAAAAATTCTTACCCATTGTCTTTGACTCTCTTTGTATAATCTCCAAATTACTCTTCCCTTAAGACTTAAGTTTGCATCTGTAAGAACTCTTAAATCAAGACCTCGCCTAGTTTTATCATCACACACCTTGCTCCATTTCAGCAAAGAAAATTTCCTTTTGTCATGTAAACCTAACCACAAAAATGACCACATAATATAGATTAAATTTTATGCTATCGATTTTGGCATAATATAAGGACATAATATGTTAAATGGGTATGTAAGACCGATTTAATTAGCTGCACTCTTCTTGCTAATGATATCCATCTACCTTTCCATGCTGCTAGTTTATTTTAAACTTTACTTATAACTGATTTCCACAATTATATCCTCATTATCCCCTTAAATAAGGGCATCCCTAGACAAGTTTTTGGTAAATTTTCCTCCTGCATTTGGATTAACTTGCATATCCTTGATTTGATTCTAGCAGGAGTGTTTAGGAAGAAAAGTTTGGATTTTGTCCTATTAACTTTCTACCCTGACACTCTTTCATAATCCTTTAATACGTTACTCAAATCTCTACCCTTTTTTATTCCTACCTCCCTGAAAATGTTGTATCTGTTAGAGAATATTAAATTATTTGGGACATGCTAATGTACCTCCTTGGTACAACCTTGTAGATATTAAATTAGGCTTGTGTCCTACATTAGATTGGGACTAATTATTTTATGCAATGTAACAATGTGCAGGAAATGCACAAGTGTCATGTAAACGAATGTGGAAGTGTTATGCGTGTAAATGTGCACAAGTGACTCATATGTAAGTGTGCACAAGTGTTCTTATATTAGGAAGTGTTATGTGAAGAGTCATGTCCAAGTGTGCATACAAGATAGAGTCATGTGTATGCAAGTGTCAAGTAGAGAAGCCAAGAGTCATGAGACTTGGCATAAGGAAAAGGAAGAGTCAAGTAACCAAAGATTCATCCTACAATGGCTATATATTACTCCATAGAGGATATCACCAATATCACCACCTACATTACCTACATCACCTACATTGTCTACATAGTGAGTATAGAAAGCATTATCATTGTATGAGAATTTTCATGATACATTTGTAATAGAAAGAGGAGTAATAAAGGGTGCATATATTTGAGAAATTAATATTGCGAGTCTTGCTATATGCTTTTACATGTATGATTTAGGATATTTATACATTCATATTGTTTCTTATTAGTGAATTTTATTTGACATATTATTAGCCTTGATTTACATATTAATTGGCTCATATTATTCTATTACATTATTATCTTGATATTATTATATTGTGGCTATCATATATTTGATCTTGTGATATTTATCTTGTGATATTTACATTAATATTAAGGCTTCAAAAGTCTTCAATATCATCTACAAAACTATTTATGGGTGATGTTGTCGATGTTATTACTAACCTTAAGTCCACTTATTAGCCCATCTTTGTTATCCTTCTTCAAGTTCCTACCCTATACCTCTTCCATAATATTGAATAGACATGATGATAGAGGATCTCCCTGTCTAATATCTCTCTTGGTTTTAAATGATTCTATTACTAACCCAAAAAATCCCATTTAACCCTATAATAGGCTTTACTCATATCAAATTTTTATATCATTTCTCTATCTTTTCTTGAAGATGATGAATGCATAATTTCATAAGCTACTATAATCCTGTTCAAAATTTGTCTCCCTTTCATAAGTCCTTGATTTTCGAAAATAATTTTGTTTAATAGTGGTATTAATTGATTTGTCATCACTTTGTGGATTATCTTATATGCCATATTACATAGGTTTATGGACCTAAATGAATCAAACAATTTTGCATCCTTCGTTTTTGGAATCAGGGCAATATATGTTGCATTTATTTTATAAGGTATGTACTATTTTACCCTAGACTGTTCCACTAGCACCAATAAATAATCCTTCACTATATCCCAATTATGTTGATAGAATATTGTGGAGAGCCCATATAGACCTAGGGATTTATCCTTATCAAAGGAGAAAAGAGATAAATAAACTTCTTCCAGAGTAATAGGCTCCATTAAATTCTTATTGTCTTCATTTGTTACAACTGAAGGTACTTCTTGTAGTAGTTTATTAGTAAGAACTTTAAACTCCTTCGATCCTAGAATATTCTAGTGAAAAAATCTTATCTTCTTTCTGATTTCACTTTGGTATTCAATCCAAACCCCTTATTCTGATTTAATTCTACTAATTTTGAATGTTGATCTCTCTACTATTGCCATCCTATGAAAAAAATTGTACTTTTACTTCCTTTTTACCAAGTTTGTCTTGATTTAAATCTCCAAAATTTATCTTCCTTACTCACAATATTACGATATTCACTAAGAAACTCCCTTTCCTTTGAGCTTGGATTATTATGCTCACTTTTTTAGAATTTTGAAACTTTTATTTTAGTTCTTTCTTCTCAAAAGTGTTTCCAAAAGTGTTATTTTTCCATTCTTTTAATCTAGATTTCATTGATCTAATTTGTTTTGGAAGTGTATACAACCTACCATTTTTTTAATAATTCCACATTTAGACTATCATATCAACAAATTGAGGATGGTCTTCCCACATATACTAATTTAAAATATGATATTTTTTACTTCACTTACCATCATTTTATCTTGTATTAGCCAGTGATTTGAACTAATCCTTGTCAAGGTATTAATTTTAACGCAAGTCCCTTCATATAGCCAATGGTCTGAGTGTATGCATCTATCTATTTTTTTTGCTATTATATTTTGGCCTCTCCTATTATTGGTTGATGAATAGTTTTCCTCTTCAAACTCAACCTCCCATAGATTATTGTTTTGAATAAAAGTTGAGAAATATCTCATACTTTGGGTTATTTTACTAATTCCCCCAAATTTTTCATCCAACTAGAATTAGAATCTCCTATAATCATGAATTAGGTTTCTTGTTCTTTACTTCTTATAAAGGCTTCAATCCCACTCTATACTTATTATTTTCCTGACTGAGTTGAAGGTCCATAGACATTGATATGGATGAAACAAATATCTACAAAGTAGCATGTGACCAATGAGGTTATCTAATGCCTAGTTTTATGAATGGTTTCATAGGAGGTTCTAACAAGATTCTAATATGTTAGAATTTGCCTTGTTTCTCCTTCAAAATCCATAGTATCCCATTCACATCTTGCCCATACCGCCTTAATAGTTTTGGAAACTTTCTCCTTTGTCATTTTAGTTTCCTAGATAAGAATATCATACTTATTACTTAAGCAGAGGTCCCTGATACACCCTACTTTGAGGGGGTATTAACACCCTTTATATTCCATGAGATGGTAATCATGTGTCATTAGGGACTACTGGACCTTCTTATAAATTACCAATATCATTTATTATTTGGTAAAGATAAGTTCAACCAACTTATATTATGCTCCTTTCTCTATGTTTGCTCTGGCTTCCCTAGTTCTCGCTTGATACTTTAAGGATTTTCCTCTTTTTGTCTTACTTCTATCAGGAGTAGGTCCTATTATTCTATTCCTCAATATTCTTTCACAAATTTCCTTTCCATTAGATTTGTCCTCTCTTGGCTCTACTATAGAAGTCTTTGATTTGTCTTGCTCATTTTTGGTATTTCATTATTAATGGTAGAGGTATTAACATCTAACATTGCATTTTCTCTACCACTTTTCTTCTTCTAAATGGTGTATTGCACTTCAAGAGAGTCTTCAAAATTTTATGAGGTACATTCCTTAGGTTCAATTGGAAGGTTCATCCCTAAATCAAGATCATACTAGATAGACGATTATTCGTTAATATTTTGATCCTATTGAATGGTGTCTTCTAAGATCTGATCTATTTTTTCTTCATAGGATAAATCCTTAAAAGAATTGGTATTTCTTCCAATATCCTTCCTTATTGATCTTCATTGTTTATTTACTTTCATCAATTTGGACCTATTTTTAAGAAGTTGAAAACTATCCTCATCCATATCCATTTGTAATTTTCTCTTGCAATTTTCTACATATGTTTTTGATGGACTCTTCTTAGGGCATAATCTCTCACTATGCACCGCATCATGACATCTTCTACATCTAAAAGATATATTGACATAATGTATAGCTTGGATCCACAAATTACCCCCATACTTAAGAATGACTAATTCTATTAAATGTTTACTTATATCAATTGTGACCAATATCCAAACATAAATAGCCAAGAATCCATATTTTGTAGTTTTTGAAATCTCAAGGAATTCTCCTAGAGTGTTGCCTATTGCCTTGAAGGCGTCTATTTCCTAGACTAGTACTAGGGATATATTTATGTTTTTAGGTGCAAAGCCTTCATACCAACGGGTAAGGAAGAGTCTTATTCTTCCCATAAACTAAGGACTCTCATTTAGGATTCTATCTCTTTCCTTGTTGAAATAAAAATGGCTAGGAAGAAAACTTTGGGACGCTAAAGCCCTTGATCAAGACCCTTTAAATTTACCAAAAAATATCCTATTTGGAGGATAAAGGATCGCTTCTTTGTGAGGTCCTCATTAACCTCTACTACTATGAATGATTCTAAGGATTTAGATGTGAATTGGTTCATGGAAAGGAAATTATAACTCAAAAATATATTTGAAATTTACCAGTATATCCTATAAAAATTGTATATTTTTAAAATAAACCTATAATAATTTGCATGCAAAACTTCTAAGATAATGAAGGGGAAAATAAAATTAGCTAAAAAATTCTATTTCCATATAGATATCTACAATTTTGTTTTCCATGACTTAAAAAATTGTTATTGCCCTTGTTTAGATGGCTAACTTCACAAGGTTGTATCTCCCTCAATACCACTTGGATTCCTTTATATGACCAATCTTTTAAATATCTTTAAGTTTTGCACAAACTAATCCAAGAATCATCTGAATAAAACAACTCTTCGCAAAGAAATGACTCCTAAAAGATGAGATACTTTTAAAGAAAAAATTGACCTAATGTTGATCTAGGTTCAAATGACTATCTTCACATGGTCATATCTCCCTCAATACTGCTTGGATTATTTCAAACGTCCACTCATTTCATAGCTTTTCAATTACTACACAAATGGTATAAGAGTTATCTGAATCAGACAACTCTATGCAAATATATGGCTCTTGAAAGATGATTCATTTTTTTGACAAAATTCACCCTAAGCTCCGTCGATTCATAATTTTCTCCTGATAAGAACTTTCAACTTAGTTTTTCCACTAGCAATGTTGATCATTGTAAGAAATGTTAATAATTTATTAATCCCCCTCAATTGAAATATATTTCTATCATCTTTCAGTTGTAATTTTAATTTGATCCTTATAAGAAGTGCTTAGCCTTTGCATAGTTGTTAGTTGAATTTCCATATGATTTTTAATTTGTATATGCAATTTTACCTTTTATTTCCTAGATTTCCTTTAGAAACACCATCAAAATTATTTTTGATACACCCAATTTCTAGAGAATTTTATTTTTTCATAGATTGAATAAAGTTTCATAAACAAAAGAAAATCCTTTATGTTAACTCCATTGTCATAAATGACCATTCAATGTATATTCAAATATTTTAATCAAGAGGCTAGAACCTATTTTTTGCACATGAGACTTTTCATGATAAGCACCATGTCTCTTAACATTATAAAGGAGAGACAATAATACAATTCCAAACCTAGGAATCATTTTGAGTTGTATTTTTTTTAAATTATTATTCTTTTCAAGTTATAAATTCCACTAATGATAGGACCTCTCCTCCATAGAATGCATAATGCTCTAGCTTTTAAATAATTTATCCAACATTTCATCAATTATTTCAATGTTAATGGAGCTATCCAATATTTTCTCATATGTTTAAAAAAGTAGCCCTAAACAATGTAAGCAAAGGGATAATGGAGAAGTAAATAATTTAATTATTCTAGGTCATTCTCAAACAAGGCACACCTAAAAGGTCCATAACACCCTCTTCTTTAAGGACTCTTTCTTGTAAGAATCTTGCTTAGGACTGCTAACTAAAGGAATCTTAAGGTCTTAGTAAAATCCTTTAGGGACCAAATATTCTTTCAAGGGAAATCATTAGGAGTAGAAAATTCTAATTGCTTTAAAGCCTCATATTCACCATGTTTTAATAGTTCTAAACCAACTCATCCTTATACCTAAAAATAGGTAAGAACTCTTAAAGCATCTTTTGAAGATCATCAACTATTTGTTTGAGTTCCTCTCCTTCAACTTTATTACTGATGAAAATCCACGATCTAAACTTGTTGCTTGCATTTTTGACCTTTGGATCTATACAAACAATTCTTGCTCGAGCCAAAGATTGACATTTTGGATTACAAATAAGAGGATAACGCTTCAACCAAACATTGAACTAAAATTGTGTAGAATCTTCCTCATTGAATGGCCATCTAATATATTTCTTGATCAATTAAAAACTAATTAATATCAAGTTCCATGTTGGTGATCTTCTTGGAAAGGATCATCTACTCAACAATTTCACTACATTAAGAAAACTTTATATATTTTTAAAGTAGCAATTTTTCCAAATTTTTCTTTGACATTTGAATAATCTTATGATTTCCCCCTAATACCAAACTCAAAATTCTATAATTTCATAATTCTATCCCTTCCATATTCTTTTCTTTGCAAACCTTATCCTACTTACAATGAGAAAACCTAATTTTTTCCTCACATCCTTTCCAAAGAAAATATCTTTAAATTTTATTAAATTTGAATGCTATACCTATTGACAATATTGAAAGTGTCATCATAGATTTAGGGATGGATTTAAATGTAGTTTTTATGAATTGTAATCTTCCAATCATGATTTATAACTTACCTTTACAACTTACCAAACAAGATTTCATTTTGTCTAAAATTGAGCTTGAAATATCCTTTCCTTTGTCAAACAAAGGAATACCCAAATATGTTGATGGAAAATTTTCAACTTTAAACCCTAAAAGATCTACAATAATTTACTATAATTCTAGGGCAAAGTTAGTAAAATATATATTGGATTTTGTAGCATTAATCAACTATCTAGAAGTCTTCACATAGCATGATAATAAAATTATATTGGATTTTTTTGCATTAACCAACTATCTAGAAGCCTTCACATAGCATGGTGATACTGATATTAACTTTATGACCTCATTAATTAAGAGATGACCTAAAATAAAATTATCATAAAATAATAGAGATGAGATTTAGAGGGACCATTTGTTGCAAACCTAAATTTCTTTCATTTTTCCTTTCATTTTTGTCGTTGAGAAAGCTCTCCTTAATGCCTCTATAAGAACAACAAATAGATAAGAAGATGGTGGGTCATCCTAGCAACGTCCATAGGATGATTCAAAGTATCGAGTAGAGGAATCAATTATCAAAATAGAATATAGTAGAGTGATATAACAACAACTAATCTATTCACACCAACATTGATCAAGACCAAATTTCTAATAATATCATGTTGAGAACTCTAGCAAACCCTATCATATGCTTTCTTCATATCTAATTTCATAAACATACCTAGATTTTTCAAGGAATCAAGAGAATGCATGGCCTCTTATGCAATGATTACATCATTAAGGATTTGTTTACCGTGAATCGAACCACCTTGTTCCTCTAAGATAACACAATCTAGAATGCTTTTTAATTAGTTTGCCATAATTTTTTAAGTAATCTTATAAATCACTTTGCAAAGGCTTATTAAACAAAAATTATCAAAGTAATTTATCTCGTATTTCTAGGGAACCAATACATTAAGGGTGGCATTGATCTCACTTATTGTAGCCTTCTTTTTCATTGTCTGTTCAACTACAATCAAAATATTACTCTTCAACAATTTCCAAATATTTTTAAAGAAAATTGTAGGAAATCCATTGAGACAAGATACCTTGTTAGGCTGGAAGAGAAAACTAGCTCATGTAGCTCCTCCATAGGGATCTTCCTCGTCAAGATTTTACTTTGTCTTTATGTGATAATTGATGGAATATTTTTCAAAATCGTAGCTTAAGCCTCCTTATCTTGGTCAACTTCTAACATACTATCTTTGAAATAATTAATTTCTTCCTTCTTAATATCTTCTTCTTCCTTAATTTTCCTTCCCTTTTGAGTTGAACTATTTGTTATGCAAAGAAAAGATAAATTTGATTTTGCTACAACATGAAAGAATTTGGTATTTATATCCCCTTTCTTAAGACTTGTCTCCCTCAATTTTAGGGATCAATATAACTCTTCCTTTTTCAATCCATTATAATAATAAACAAGTAATTGTTTTGCTTGCTTGTAAGCATCCTGATCCATTCCATTGTCTTCTATTATTTCTTGTGAATTTTTAAGTTTGGATTAAATTTTCTCTTTTACTTTAAATATGCCACTACAAAATTTGGCATTCAAAATCTTCATTTGAATCTTAAGATATTTTAGTTTTGGAATAATGTTGTACATATATGATCCTTCAAACTTTGCTTCATACCATCCTAACATAACCACCTAAAAGAAATCAGAGTCTTAGAGCCACAAGCACTAAAATTAAAACATATTTGAATGACCATTATTGGGTAAATAACATCTCAATAGAATATGTTATGATATAATGCTACTTACAATAAAATGTTTGAAGAGATCATACACTTTATTTGTAACTATGTATTAGATAACAAATTGTATCCATTATTTTTGCTATATGAGTCTGCACAATACATCTATTTGTTGGAAATTTGAGTTATTTTATGTTATCATTGATGTCACATGAATCATTGATGTCATATGGATCACATTGAGTTTTGATGGGCAGATGATATTTTGGAAATCATGGATAAATTCAGGGTTTTTGTGAAAACCAAGACAGGCAAAATAAAAGGTTTTATTTAAAATCATGGATGGCAGATTTGAAATGGGTTTTTCTTAAAACCTAGTTTGGCCTTTCGTTTCGTCAGAAAAGGTGCGTCGGTGATGGAGATATTTAATTCTAAATATTTAGTTAAATTTTTAATTTTAATTTTAAAAATTAAAGTTAGCGTCGACGTCTAAAGAAAGAGGGAAAATCAATAATGTGCCAACATCATAGAAAATAAGGAGAAGACTATATAAAGGGGGATCCTAAGGTTCATTTGAAATTCATCTTTGCTCGTGTTAATCGTTGGCTAAGCATCCGAAGAGAGCTCGTGCAAAAATTATTTTGAAAAGGGAGACAACAAATAAATCCAAGGTTGATCGAAAGTCCAAGACATTGTGGGCAGAGTGGCGCATTGGAAATTGGTTTTTTGTTAAGGTGTGTGGTAGTGCTTTACGTCAAGGTTCGAATCTCCTTAACTGCATTTGAAGGCATTGGAAGGAAAGTGTTCGAAGCGCTTTTGGTTTGCGTGGAAGGGAGGAAGAACTTAAGGCACGTCGTGCCTTTTCCTTTCGAATGATCGGCTAGCTCATGTGGCAACCTTAACCATGGCTAAGGCACTCGCAGTGTGTACAAGTTGGGGGTTCGAATCCCCTTGAGGAGGTAATTATGTTTTGCTCTAATTTAATTTGGTTGATGCCCTAGGATAGGAGTTATAAGGTGGTTAAGGAATAATTAAAGTTTTTAATTAAAATTTATTTTTATAAGGGTTGTGATTATTATTTTAGAGGTGGATGAGTTGTTGATTTATTTTGATATTCATGAAATTGAAAATTAAGATTTAGGAGAAATAAGGAGTTGTTATAAAATATTTTTGAGAGCCTTATTGATTATTATTTTTGATAGGGGTTTTTATTAAAAAGGACTTTGGTGGATGTGTTTATTAAGTTGGAGTAAAAATGTGTAAATTGAGTTATGCTTTATCTTGTGATTATTATTTGAAGTCCACTAACCCTTATTGAGATTGGAAAAGAAAGTTGTGTTTAGTGTGGCAGTTTTTGTGGACAACTTCTTGACATCAAAAGGGTATGGGTACATTCTCCTATTGATTGTTTATGGTGGATGATTTCTGAAATATCATTGGAGTCCCTTGTGGTGGACTAGGGTTTTTGTGAGAAAGAGTAGTCCCTTGTGGTGATTGGTTGAGTTGAGTTGATTGAGCCTAGTCAAGTGATTGTGTGAGGTGATTGGTCAAGTTTCATGAAACAAACTATTCCATAATTCTGATTTGAGTTGAGAGTGAGATTAGAACATATTGAGTCTCTAAAAATTCTCTTTATGCTTCTATGAGTTGACTTGAGTTGAGTTGAGTTGAGTTGAGAGTGAGATTAGAACATATTGAGTCTCTAACAATTCTCTGTATGCTTCTATTAGTTGACTTGAGTTGAGTTGATATTGATTTGAGTTGAGTTGAGTTGAAGATTGAGCTTAGAATATATTGAGTCTCTAACAATTCTCTTTATGCTTCTATGAGTTGATTTGATTTGAGTTGAGTTGAGATCATTGTGGATAATTGTTGTCATCCATTGAAGAGTACATTGCCATTCATTGTTGAGTTCATCTTTGAGCTTTTCCTTGATAGATTTGTGGATGAGATTTGAGTGCTACTTGAGCATGATTGATTGAGCCTTTGAGAATACCTTTGTAGACAGTTTTGGGACAACTTTGTGGACAACTTTGTGGATAGTTTTGGGACAGCTTTGTGGACAGTTTTGGGATAGCTTTGTGGATAGTTTTGGACAGCTTAACTTTATGGACAATTTTGGGATAGCTTTGTGGATAGTTTTGGGATAGCTTTGTGGACAATTTTGGACAGCTTTGTGGATAACTTTGTGGACAGTTTTGGGATAGCTTTGTGGACAACTTTGTGGACAGTTTTGGACAGCTTTGTGGATAACTTTGTGGACAATTTTGGGATAGATTAGTGGATAAATTTGAGCAAGTTCTTGGTGAGCTTGCTAGAGCATATTTTGGGCAAGTTCTTGGTGAGCTTGCTTGAGCAGATTTGGACAAGTTCTGTGTGAGCTTGTTATTCAGATTTGGATAAGTTCTGTGTGAACTTGTTATTCAGTTTTGGAAAAGTTCTGTGTGAGCTTGTTATTTAGTTTTGGACAAGTTTTGTGTGAGCTTGTTATTCATATTTGGACAAGTTCTGTGTGAACTTGTTATTACCTAGCTTTGAGCAGATCAAAGAAATAATTGTATTGGATAATTATCCTTATTTTTGTGTGAAATATTATGAGGATATTATTTGGTGGAGTACCCCACATTGGAGGAACCACATTAAATCTTGTGTCTCAATTGTGTGTGGTGACTTGTGCTCTTGCTTACTACTGCTATCTGAGTTATTAATGCACATTGCTATATTTGGTCATTGCAATTAAGGACATTAATTGATGTTGATTTGGAAATAAAGTAAAAAGTGGTCTTATACTGTTCACCCCCCCTCTCAGTATAAGCTTGTGTTCTTCACTATTATCCCATGTATATTGAAATTCTAAAGGAATAAATCCTAAAGGCCTTTTAAATTGACAAATGAAGCAAATCCTAAATTAATTTGGACCATCCCAAAGTACCACCCTTATTTTTGAAGGAGATATAACTATGTTGAAATTCCCACAATGATCCATAGATCACAATTATGATTCATCATTGTGCTTAATAAAAAATGTTGAGGCTCTTCCAACATCTTCCATGAGTAAATATAGTTGGAACACATACATTCATAACCCCTAATTTGATATTTTTATCTTTCCTAAAAGTTAGACATGCAACCCAATTACTTACTATGAGAAATTATCCACCCCATTTGCATTCATCCCATATTGTTGTAATACCTCTAAAATTTTTTATAGAAGAAACTAATAGATAATTCCCCATATTTCAAATCCTTTTGAATGCTTCCTTGCATTCCTCACTACCTAATTTCATTTTCCATATTAAAATAAAATCAAGACCATAACAACCTATTAATTCCTTGATAATTCCTTTTTTACAAGGTCTTATTCATACCCCTCATCATCAATTTTTATTTTTATTTGTGGGTTTAGCCCCTCTTCTTGTTAACACCTATGACCTTTATTTTTTTATTTCTCAAATTGATATGCCTTTATGTTTCGTTTTGTCTTTGTTCTCGCTTTGAGGATCTTCTTCTCCTTTTTAATTTTCCACTTAACTCTTTCATATTCATAAATCTCTTCTATTTTGCCATGTTCATAATGAGATTTATCTTTTAAGGGTTTATGCTATGTTGAAGAATCTAAAGTGGTATGAATAGCCTCACCAACATTTTATTCTTTATATTGATCCCAAAACCCTATGGTGTAAGGATGATCCTCCATAATAGTTACTTTTTTATGCTACTCTGAAAATCCTAAATGTTTTCCCACAAATAGTGAAGTACAAGTATGATCTTCAATTGTAATTACTTTCTTATGCTACCATAGAAACCCTATATTTCTATGGATATTGCTTCGCACTCATTTCTTTATTACGTTATTTTCAAGTTTCTAAAATACAAGGGACACGCTCTACACTACTTTTATCTTTATTGCAAGCAAATGATTTTATACTAGAGGAAAATGAAGATAATTTATCTAGTTTAATCTTGATATATTTATCTTCCTTTGCTTTAAAATTCACTTCCTCATATTCCTTCACACCTTTAATTCCTTTTGAATTTGAACTCATGCATTGTACTTTCTCATCCCTTATATTTTCTTTATTTCTTCTAAGGGTTGGTCAAATTTAATTTGTTTTGAATTTGAACTTGTACATTGTACTTTCTCATTCCTTGTATCCTTTTTTGTTTCTTCTAATGGTTGGTTTGAGTAAATTATAATAGCTTTTACCATTTGATGATGTAGAGGGTTTTCTTTACCACTTTCTTGGAACGAAGAATCCTTGATTTGCTCTAGCTTTTACTATTTCAATTTTCATTTCTTTCTCCATCATTTCACTGTGTAGTCTCTTTCCATGTGTAGTTTTGTAACATCTACTACATTGAAATGCAATTTTGTTCACAATTCAATTGTTGATTCCATTCTAAGCTACAAACTTACTGCAATGGTAAGGGCTTTGGCTTCTCTTTGAGAGGTCCAAGATTCAAACCCCACTTAGTATGAGGGGACCATGACCCCTCATAAAAATATGTGTAAACTCATTGAAAAAAAATTGTTGATTCGATTTTCTTGATTCATATTTAATCTTAATGAAATATGGCAAAGGTTTTGAAAGATCCATATCAACACATATCCAAGTATATACAACATGCCTTCACATCGTAAGAGTTTGATCCGTCTTGGATAAATTCCCCCAACGTATTGCCAATATTATTCAAAACCTCCTTATTGATAACTTGATATAGAAGTCCAAAAAGCCTAACCTTTGTTAGAATCTTTTTCAATGTTTTTATCTCCACAAAAAAATTCTCACTATATGTCACATCCCCAAAATTACTAAATTGATGGGTTTAATATTTTTGTAAAATTTATGATATAATATGTTAGTAACCATTTATTTATTTTTATCAAATGACATTAGATCAATTAGTTAAATTCCTAGCCTTTCAAGGAGAAGACCTAGGTTCAAATCTTGCCAAACAATACATGCATAATAGCCAAGTTATTACAATACCATTGTCTAGTGATAATGTAATATAGGTGGGACTCGTTTCAATTCCATATAACCAACTAAAAAAATCATTAATTTATAAGTTTTTTCAATGAGTTTACATAGGTTTTTATGAGGGGTCTTGGTCCCCTCATACTAGTGGGGTTTGAACCTTCGACATATCAAAGAGAGACCAAGACCTTTATCACTGCAGTAAGCTTGCAACTATTTTAATTCTAAAAATTAATTTAAATTATTATTTAATTATGTAAATGAAATTGATTCACTTATAAATTTGCTAAAAATGTTGATAAATTACAGTAGAAGATAAAAAGTATAATCTAAGAAAGAGTGACAAATTTACAAGAAACAATCAATCTAGACACCCCACACACTTGCACGATATGAATCTACTGAAATTTCATTTTAATATTCATAACCACTTGCTTAAATTACAAAAGTTGTTGAAATTTTTTACTTATTTTTAAGTTAAATGCTTGCCAATACGAAGTTATACGCACACATGCATATGTATTTGTGCAAATTCCAAACTTAAAACTTGATATAAGTTTGAATGCAAGATAGGCGACTTATCCCTGTAAGACTTTTAGTATTAAGAGTAAAAATATTAAGTTTTAAAACTTGGAGGGCACCAAAGAGAGCATCTATTAGAGAAAAGTCTGGTAAAAATATATTTTCTTACCACGTGAATTGAACCTTGGTCCCCTGCAAACTCAAACTCAATGAAAGCCACTCCTGAGAATTTATGTCCTACCGTGACGCTTAGCTAATGGAATCCTCAAGTTGATACGAGTCGCTAATTTACGAAAATTGACAGAGACATTCACATATAGATGATGTGGGTAGAAATTCAATCTGTCACGGGCAGTCTATTTAATGGGAGATTTTCATACTTTTCCTTCCTTCAATTCGATATTTTCAGTTTTTTTTTTTAAATATATATATTATTAAATTTAAAATAAAATTTTAAAATTTTAAAATATTTTTATAAAAAATTGAAATAATATCTTGAAGAACACTGATAGATTGTGTAGTCTTTTATGTGGCCCCTGTTAACATTTACCCTTCCGCAGTCAGTTCAAAAGTCAAAGTGGAATAACTCTTTTCTCAAGACTGCGTTAACAAATGTAAGGTTTATTAATCAACTATTTTTTAAAATATTAATTTCTTTAAATATTTTTAATATATATAATATATATATTTTTTTGGAGTAATACTTTTTATACACATTTATTAAGGGGATTGAATTCGGGTAACATCACCGATAATGCAATGTATTTTTTAATTTAAAAAAAAAATGCAAGTATAGTAATTGTTAATACTGGAGTCATAAACTTTATAAAATCAAACATTAACAAAGGTTAAACTTTTATGCCAAATTTAATTACGAATTTTTAAACATGACGAATTTCTTTTGAACTTCAATATTGGCGAATTCAAATACAAACTCGAACTTGGTAACTAAAATTGTAACCTAATGAATGAATGATTTTATTTACGTCCGCGAGACCCAAATATGGTCTATGGGACCTCAAATATAGAAGTACAATTACTCAAATCATATCATATGATCTTTAATATATTTGAGAAGGTTGTTCCTTCTCCTGCTAATTTGTGTTAGCAATTCTCCAACTTTTTTATTTTACTGTCTTCAAATAAATCTGCCATAAACCTGTTTCCAAGTGTTTCTTTGTATTTGTCATGGATATCTAAAAAACTCGGGCATTTATAGATGAAGTGTTCCTCTGTCTCTACCGCCCTTGTGTTGCATAGAGTACATATTCTTTCTTCCCATTGTTCTTTGGGCGTTGTCCATCTCCCTGTTTCACATCTAAGGCTATGAGAGCTAGTCCTTATTTGAGCAATGAGTATTTTTTCCTTCCACTTGATTTCAGCGCCTATATACGCTTTTTCCTTGTGGTCATGCGTTGGGTTAAAATTTGCAATATAATTGTCTTTTCTTGCTTGCATTTTTCCACATTCCACTTCTGAACTTTTCATTCACATAATTTTTTATGTCTTTGTTGATATTTGGGCATTCATTTATGTTGATTTCCCAATGTTTCATCCATTTTTTATTTTGTTTCATCCATGTATTCTTTCGCCTATGCAACTCTTCGTCCCTAGCTGCCCTAGGCCATCTATCATCTTTCATGTTTTCTGTTTTTTTCAAGCAACATAACAACTTGGTCATAGCAATTGCTTGTAAAGGGAATATTCCAGTTTCAGCCATAATAGTTTCATAAGGGGTTGTGGCCTTAATTTTGAGAAAGTTTGTGATTAGATATTTTTGAATCCTTTCTATTTACCTCAATTTTGCATTTGTTGTGCCACTAGCCCACACCTCGCAACCATACAACAGAACCGGTGTAACAAGTAGGCCAAATAAGACCTTGGTGGTCTTCCAGTACCACAACTCGGCATTCCTACACCTGTTTTGAAGTGCATATAGTGATCTCCAACCACTTTGAGTTCTTTTCATCCTACATGTATCCCAATTAAGTTTGTCATGAAATTCTATGCCCATGTATTTGTATTCTACTACTACATCAAGCGGTTCTTCTACAAACTGAAATTTGAGTTGTTGCTTCTTCCTTTTTGCTGAAAAAATCATAATTTGTGTTTTGCTCGTGTTCACCTGCATCCCAACTTCTTTACAAAATAGTTCTAGAGCTTGAAGGTGATCTTCTAGATCTTTGGTTGTTTTGGCCACAAGAATTACATCATCTGCATACATGAGGAGTTTTACCACATATTTGGCTAAATGCACACCCTCTCCCCCAAATTTGTTTATCCATTCTTCTAACTTGTCAATGTACAACCCAAATAAGGTCGGAGATAGAGGGTAACCTTGTTTGACACCTATGTCACTACCAAAACATTCAGATAACCCTTCTTGTGTTCTAATTCTAGCCTTTACATGCTCATATAGTCTATGAACTGCTGCCCTGTAGTGAATTGGAACCTCTAGCTCTTCCATTCTGCTCCATATTTTTTTCCTTGACACCGTGTCAAATACCTTTTTAAAGTCTACAAAACAACAAAAAGCCTCCTATTTTTTGTCCCATATTTTTTCCACTGTGTCTAAGCATGATACAGTGATCAATAGTTGAGTGCTTGGGCCTAAAACTCGCTTGCCCCTTTGCTCTCTTTCCCTTTTTTTCTGCCCATATGTTGATCCTATGCTCTATCATACTCCCAAACAACTTTGCAAAGAGAGGGTTGATCATGATAGTTCGATAGTCTGAGGGATTATTTACATCTCCACTTTTAAACAAAGGAATGGTCAAGCTAGTTGTCCACTCGGTAGAGAAGCCATTTTGTATGACCTCATTGAAAATTTCTTTGATCTGCGATGCCAGGATATCTACCCCCATTTTATATGCTCTGCTTGAAGATTGTCTATGTCACGTGCTTTACCAGTTGCTAACTTTTTTATCCCTTGAATAATGTCTTCAATTATGAAAATTACTTTCTTGAAAATGATAGTAGGGGGTGTCTCCTGTTGGTTACTATGCTGATACAGTTGTTTTGAATACTCCAACCACCGATTAACTGTTATGTTATTTTTAGTTTGCATCCTTTTCACGCTTAGTTCCTTCCAAAATTTCTTTGGTTCATTCTTCCCTAAGTAAATCCATTCTTTCCTCCTTGTTCTAGTGTATTCTTATTTTTTTACCCTTACCAGTTTCTCATATGATTTTTTTTTTGCTCTTATTTTATCCGTTGGTTCCTATAGTAATCTTCGCATTTTTTTGCAATCTTCATCGAACCATGGGTTGGTTGGGAAGCTATTCCTTTCTTTCTTTTTAGGTTCAGCTCTCTTGCATTTGTTTAGAGCTTCTTGAATAACGTGCATTAACCATTCACTCTTACTGTAATCTCTACTATTGTGAGGTAGTTCTTCCCTTTTCCTATCAAGTCGATTAACTTTCTACAAATTTTTAGCTTCTAATGAACACTTCTTGCTCCCAACAACAAAAATAAGATGACAAAACGAGGCAATTAATCAATCCATAGCTAGTCTCCCCAGTAATACTTGACACTAAACAATGATAGCTTCCTAAAGGTACAAAGTTAAGAAACTTTGGTCTAGATGACTTTAAAAGTGGTGAACGATCCACTTGAGTCTCCACATAAGCAGTAGTACTTCCCTCAGATCTAGTAATAGTCAAGATAGTTGAAGGTGAAATGTTCCTCAGTCTCCACCTCTTAGAGAGAGCAAGAAGACATACCCTATTCTCTCAAGGAATATGGTGGTATATCTCCACTCTCAAATGATGTGAACATGCTCTAAGCTGACCAAGAGGAATCAAGACAGTTGAAGGTGAAATATTCCCTAGTCTTTGCCTCCTAGAGAGAGCAAAGAAAACATACCAATTCTCTTAAGGAATGTGGTGGCCTATCTCCACTTCCAACTGATGTGAACACACTCTTGATCGATGATGGGCTAAAACATAAAAGACTTTATTTAATTAACTTCAAAAATTACACCACACACACAACGCTATGTAGACATTGAAGGATAGGGTATTTATAGGGACGTGGAGGTGGAGGAATAAGGAGGGATAAGGGAAAAGGAGAGACGTGGAGGGATAAGGGGAGAGGGAGGAGGTGGAGGGATGAGGAGCGGAGGTTACGGAGGAAATAAGGAGGAAATGGTGGCGGAAGAATAGGGAGGAAAGGCGAGAGAGAGAGAGAGAGAGAGAGAGAGAATATAGGAAGGGGGTTTAAAAAATTAAAAAAATCTTGCCGACATGTTGTCGATAAATTTGGATGCATGTTCACATTGTGGCCATAAATCAGGATATTTTTGAGCCACTTAGACAATAACCCTCTTCACACTTGCAACATTCTCCCCCTTAAAGTTGAGAGGACTGACTACACAGTCTCTCAGCTTTATAAATTGAGCTTTAGCCATCGCTTTGGTGAAGATATCTGCAACGTTCTCCAAAGTGCGGCAAAATTTAAGCTCAACAATTTCATGCTCCACCATGTCTCGGATGAAGTGGTACTTCATATCAAAATGTTTCGTTCTGCTATGGTGGATCGGATTGTATGCCAACTGAATGGCACTGATGTTGTCACAGTAGATTCTGGTTGGACCACTTTGCTGCTCTCCAATCTCTTCCAACACTTTTCTTAGCCATAGGGCTTGAGTACTAGCATAGGTGACTGCTATATATTCAGCTTTTGTAGAAGACAAAGCTACAACAGTTTGCTTTTTGGAACTCCATGTTATTAGCCCTGATCCCAGACTAAAACAGTTCCCTGAAGTTGATTTTTTGTCATCAATATTGCTGCCCCAATCACTATCACTGAAGCCTACAAGCTTGACAGTGTTACATTTATGGTACTGGATTCCAAAATCCAATGTACCCTTCACATATCTGAGAATTCTCTTAGCTGCCTGCAAATGCAGCTCAGATGGGCTAGCCATAAATCGAGAGACAAGAGAAACAACATACTGAATATCGGGTCTGGTGTTGGCGAGAAACATCAAACTCCCAACAATGCTCCTGAAAGTGGTCACGTCAACTTTTGGTGCTCCGTCATCTTTGCTTAACTGGATCCCATGTCCAACAGGAGTTGCAACTGGTTTGCATTGCTCCATAGCAAACTTCTTGATCATGTCCCGAGCATATTTAAGTTGATAGATGAAGATCCCTATATCTGACTGATGGACTTCCATTCCAAGGAAGTAGTGCATTAAGCCGAGATCCTTCATCTCAAACTGCTTCATCATGGAGCGCTTGAACTCCATATTCACTTTTTCATTACTACCCATGAAAATGAGATCATCCACATACAAGCAAACTATGAGGATGTCGTTACCTTGCTTCAGGTAGTAAAGTGTGGGTTCATTTCTGCTTCTGGTGAACCCAAAATCTTTGAAGTACCCATCAATGCATGAGTACCAAGCTCACGGTGCCTGCTTGAGGCCATAGAGTGCCTTTTTTAGTCTGTAAACAAGGTGCTCCTTACCTTGCTCTTGAAATCCTTGAGGTTGCTCAACATACACTTCCTCTGTTAAGTACCCATTGAGAAAGGCACTCTTCACATCCATGTGTTGGATTTTCCAACCCTTGTGAGCAGCTAAAGCAAGAACTGTTCTGATGGTCTCTTGTCGGGCTACAGGAGCAAATGTCTCTTCATAATCAATACCATATTTCTGTGTAAATCCTTTTGCAACCAATCTTGCTTTGTGCCTTTCAATGCTTCCATCAGCATTGTATTTGGTCTTGAAGACCCATTTACATCCAACACACTTCTTTCCTTTAGGAAGCTCTACCAACTCCCAAGTATCATTGTTTTTTATAGAGGTTATCTCCTCTTTCATGGCATCCTGCCATATCTTCTGAGTACAAGCCTTCTCATAACTAGAAGGTTCAAGTTGTGCACTAGTTAACAAGGCATAGTTAACTACATCCCCCGAGGTTCTTGGGAGTCATCATCTCCATACAAATGCATATTTTCAAGTCTTTGCAAAACTGAACCCATTTCACTTGCTTGACTTCTAGTATATCGTCTTTGAAAATTTGTATCCAACATCTGATAAGATGGATGATGCTGGAGAGTTCTCTTACCTCTAGATGGAGAATCAATATCCATTGGTGAGGAACTAACTGACCTTTGTGGAGAAGGACTTGGTGAAGATGATGATGGACTGGAAGTCGAATGTCTGCTTGGGCTTGGAGGAGGAGACTTCTTGCCTTTCTGTGGCGCCTGTTGAATTTGTGAAGAACCTGCATCATGAGATTCAACATCACTATAAATTTGGGGATGTCCCCATTCTCCCCCTTCATCAAAAATCACATCCCTGGAAAGTATTATCTTTCGAGTCCTGGGATTGTAGAGTCTGTAAGCTTTTGTGGTCTCACAGTACCCTACAAAAATGCAAGCTTGACTCTTGGGATCGAGCTTCTTCCTCTGTTCATCAAGAATGTGTGAGTAAGCCAGTGAACCAAATACTCTGAAATGCTTGACATTTGGTTTCTTACCATACCATGCTTGGTAAGGAGTTTTCCCTTTCAAACTTGAAGTAGGACTCCTATTCAAAATATACACATTGGTCCTGGCTGCATCTGCCCAATACATATTGCTCAAATGCTTCGTTTGAAGCATAGATCTTGCCATATCTACAATGGTGCGGTTCTTTCTCTCAGCCACACCATTCTGTTGTGGAGTATAGGCAGCAATGAACTGCCTCTTTATTCCATGTTTTTTACAAAAATTCAAAAATTCATTAGAGGAGTATTCTCCTCCTTTATCTGATCTGAGACACTTAACAGAATATCCACTCTCATTTTCAACTCTTGCTTTAAAATCTACGAAGCGATCAAATGCTTCATCTTTATGCTTCAAAAAATATATCCAGCACATTCTTGAAAAATCATCAATGAAAAGAAGAAAGTAAGAGTTGTTACCAATACTCTTGGTCTGCATTGGACCACAGATGTCCGAATGCACTAGCTGGAGTGGATAACTGGCCCGCCATGCTTGCCCATGAGGAAATTTGGTTCTAGCATGCTTGCCCAAGGCACAACCTTCACAGACTTCCTTATTGTCCTGAACTTTAGGAAGTCCGGTCACCATCGCTTGAGAAGTTAACATCTTCAAACCGGCTGAATTCAAATGACCGTATCTCAAGTGCCACAACACACTTGGATTTGCAATAGCAACATTTACCAATTGATCTCCTCCTGGCTGGCCAAAATTTAAAGGAAATAACCTGTTCTTTGTCATTGGCACTTGAGTAATGATTCTATCACTATTACTTTTATCAAAAATGGTACATTTACCCTCATCAAATAGCAACTTATAGTTTTTCTCCAACATTTGACCAACACTCAAAATATTATGTTGGAGATGAGGGGTGTAATAAATATCATTTACCTATTTGACGCCCTCTTTTTTTGGAACCTCCATGGCTCCAATACCTTCGACTGCCAATGACTTGTCGTCCCCCAACTTGATGCTTGATTTGTAAGAAGAATCCAGGGTAGCAAAGAGTTCTTCTTTGCCACTCATATGATTTGAACACCCAGTGTCCAAGATCCAGGTGTCATTCAGGTTCTGATCTGACTTGCCATATGAGAGAAAGAGATTTGAGGTCCCTTCTTCTTCTCCAAAATTGCCATACTGGCTGCTCTGGTTGTTGCTCCCTTGTGAGGATTTCGACCAGCAGTCACGAGCGAAGTGGCCAAGTTTGCCACAATTGTAGCAAACTTGTTTTGACTTGTCACTTCCTTTTCCTCATCCTGGATGCTTCCCTCTGTTCTGCTGTCCACCTCTATTCTGACCTCCACCTCTGTTTGAAGATCCTCCTCTGTTAGGAGTTCCACCTCGTGGACTATTCCTACCTCTACCTCTGTGCTGACCTCTGCCACGACCTCTACCTTGGCCTTTTCCTTCTTGTGAAGCAAAAGCTTTGTCATCGCTTCCATGGCTGGTGGAAGGAGATTCCTGCAATCTCTCTTCATGTGAAAGAAGAGAACCAATCAGTGCATCAAAGGAAAGTGTAGTCAAATATTTTGACTCTTCAATAATGATTGCTACATGATTCCACTTAGGAAGAAGTGTTCGCAACACTTTCTTCACCACAACCTCTGGTTTAACCTCTTCACCTAGAGTGACCATTTTATCTACCATGACTTTGACTCGCACGCAGTAGTCTCCTACTTTCTCATTCTCCTGCATTCTGAGATTTTCAAAATCTCTTTTCAGAGTTTGAAGCCTGACCTGCTTCACTTGATCACTCCCTTGAAAACTTTCCTTTAAAGCCTTCCAAGCATCTTGAGCTGTTACACAGGATGCTATTCTAGGAAATATACTTTTATCTAGAGCTGCTTGTAAATGGTATAGGGCAAAGGAGTTATTTTTTTGGGCTTCTTTTTTGGCTTTTCTATCGGCAACACTTAAAGCAGACCAGTCAGTAGTAGAGGGTTCTGTGTATCCTTCTTCAACTATTTCCCATAAACCTTTACCAATCAACATAGTTTTCATCTTTATTGACCAGTATTCATAATCACTACCATTAAATTCAGGAATTGGGAGATTCAAATTTGAAGCCATTTCTACTACTTGAAAGCAAACTTTGATTTGACTAAAAATAGGAAGTACAAAGCAATTACAAGTTCAAATCAAATCTAGATTTCTTAATTCTCTCACTGATTTCTTGTTCTTCTTCTTGTGGATTGCCCAGTACTGGAGGCCCAAAATTGTCTGCAATGGAATCCTCGTCGTCACTGATGACGACAATTTTAGGAGTTGCTTCTGGCTCGGCCTATGCTGGCTCAGGCTCTGCTGGCTTAGGTTCTGCTGGCTCAGGCTCTGGAGAGCGTGGGGTATAACTCTCACTGGATTGTTCCTCAGGTTCAAATGCAACTGAATCGGACTCCTCCACTCGTTGTCCAAAAATATTGTCCTCTGAGTCAGCCTCGTATCCAAAATCGGGCTTCCTCTGGTGAGATATCACTAAATTCTGTAGTTGACTGAATACCACATGTATTCCATTTCGCTGGACCCGCTCATCAAAAGACTCAACAGATTCTCTCCTCAATAGAGAGCACAAAGCATGGTAACATCCGGTAGATCTGATCATCTACTCATCAAGGCAAAAAGAAAAATTCGTTAGAGCTTCTGAGGTTACAATTTTCGCTCTCTTACAGCCGCTGAGGCTATTACACAAAATTTTTAGCCTTGAACGGGGTTCCAAGGGGCAGTGCTTCAGAAGGCTTCTCGTCACCTTTTTTTCCTTTGGGTGATTTTCCAATGTACCATAAAAGGTTCACAATTTCTCTTATAAAACTTTCTTATAAAGCTTTTCCTAGTTTATAATTTAATAATAAAATATGCTTTTCCAATTTAAAAAAATTTTTTTTAAATAATTAAAAAAGCATTGTTAAATTATTAAATTAATACTAAAAAAACTTTAATAAAAAACTTTGAAAATAATTAAAAAAACCTTTTTGTAGAGAATCGAACTCGAGCCTTCGTGCTTCCAAGCGGAAAGCTTTGGCCGCTACACCCGCGGTCCCCTTTGAAATAGCTTTGGTGCCCACGCACCTTTATCCTTTGCTCACGCGGCAAAAAAAAACTTATTAATTTTCAGCCTGGCGGGATTCGAACCCGACACTTCTCCACTGCAATGCTGCCGACTTTGCCACGCAGGCTACGCGCTCCGACGGGATTAAAAGGCAACAATACAATATTTAAATTAATCACGACAATAGTAGTTTAAAAAAATAAAATCCCACATGCACTGTGAGATGGATGTCGGAGGGTTTAATAACGCAAAATCACGCATTATTAATCGATTGCCTTCGGGCAATCGTGTATGTATCCTTTTGCCACGTCACAAAGACACCTCACCGCCACGTCAACGCCTGCCTCACCGCCACGTGTCAACTCCTCGCCACCTCAATGTGCCACGTCGACACGTCACTGCCAGCTCACCGTCCAGTCGTGCCACGTCACCTCTGCCAGCTCAGCTCCTCGAGCTGTGTGCCCAATCCGCACCTACCACTTGGCATCTCGAACTACGTGCCCAACTCCTACTGGCTGCCACCTCAGCCCTATGTCAGCCACCCAGTCAACATAATGTGTTGCCTTGAAATTTGTGCCTCCCCACGTGCGTCTCGGTTCTCATGCCATCTCTGCGTGGACCTCTTGTCTGCCTCCTGATGCACCTTGAAAACTGTGCGTGGACCTCGAAAACTATGCCAAACTCCTTGATTTTTATGTCCTGGCGCAGTGCCCAGCTCTGATACCAATGATCGATGGTGGGCTAAAACATAAAAGACTTTATTTAATTAACTTCAAAAATTACACCACACACACAACGCTATGTAGACATTGAAGGATAGGGTATTTATAGGGACGTGGAGGTGGAGGAATAAGGAGGGATAAGGGAAAAGGAGAGACGTGGAGGGATAAGGGGAGAGGGAGGAGGTGGAGGGATGAGGAGCGGAGGTTACGGAGGAAATAAGGAGGAAATGGTGGCGGAAGAATAGGGAGGAAAGGCGAGAGAGAGAGAGAGAGAGAATATAGGAAGGGGGTTTAAAAAATTAAAAAAATCTTGCCGACATGTTGCCGATAAATTTGGATGCATGTTCACATTGTGGCCATAAATCAGGATATTTCTGAGCCACTTAGACAATAACCCTCTTCACACTTGCAACAACTCTAAGCTAACCAAGAGGAATCTTGAGGTAGTGTCTCCAATACCATCAAATATAATTATGACAACTAAAAATGTCATTCTCCATTCTCATGACATATGATTGAGTGGCTAAGATAAAAGATACAAGTGATTTTAATACATTGTTAAGAGAAATCATCCTTAACTTCGTCATTAATAACCTTCTCATCAATAAGAAGTTAGGAAGGGACACTTAAAGAGTATTGAATGAAGGTGACTAATCTATGGAAACACAAACTGGTTAGAGAAGAGAAATAACTTTTGAGTACCATCCATGATGATGACCATAATGCTTCTAGATGAAATCCATTCTAAGAATCAGAGTGCCAAATATGGGTTTTTCTCAAGGCCTCAAGTGCAATCACCCGTGGATCTAAGAAAATAACTTACAAATAATTGTAAAGATGCTCAAAGAGGATAATTTCTAAACTTATCCTGAACAATACACTATGGAATGATTCTTTTACATCATAGAAATCACTAAACAAAACTTGTGCAAACTTCTTCATCTTCACACAAATCTTAAGTAGTCTATGCACTTCACTTGCACAAGTTTCTTCGTCTACATGCACATATTCACATGTGCAAAATTATTTGCTTTTGTGAACATCTTTAGTTGTGTAGACTTCTTTGTTAGTGCACACATCTCCACTTGTGCATATTTCTTTGTTGGAATGCATGTTAGCACTAACTTCTATGTCTGTACGTGCACTTCCATATCTACGTGTATGTCTTCTCTTGCACAAACATATTTGTCTATGTATATGTCATTGTCACTTGGTCCTTTGTCGATATCAAAAAACAAGTTTACCTCACTTTCGATTGCAAAATCTAAAATTCCCTTCTCCTGAGGGAGACTGCATCATTCAACTGCATTATAAACATCCCATTGTTGTGGTTGCATACCCTTATCAAGCAATACACTCATCACAACTCCATATTGCTAAAATTGACCCAACTTCATATAGAAAATGATACCAAAATGTAGAAATAGAATACATGTTAGACTATAATTCCATTAAAATATATAAACAAAAGTGCATGATGGGAATAACTAACATATACATATGGATACAATGTGCTTACAATATGTATCATGCATAACTATCTACAATAGATTATCGTCTAGACACCATATCTTGACAAACAATAACAACAAACATACACTAGCCAACTACATGATTTGACCAACATCCCTTTACCTAGGTAGATGCATACATATAGGCATGACGAGACCAGTAGCCAATTGGCAACTACTCAACTACACGGTATACATAAAATACTAAAATTACCCAATAATATTACATTACATTATTACAAACACATATTGCCACATATATACGTAACACTACTTGGTAAACACATGCATACGACAACTCTACTTTAGACATATCATCGACCCATGTGCATGCATAGCATGGTACTCATCCAAACATGCAGACATGTCAACTCGTCTACCTACACACCATCCAACACACAACTCACTTCAATTGCTATCATTGTTTCTTGATAAATCAAAATTTTTCTATTGATCTGGTTGTGGGACTTGAGTGGTTTAGTGTAGTGTGTGCATGCATTAATAATCCCACATTGATATTGTTGTGGGAATTAAATGGTTTATGAACTCGACTAATTGCAAAACTCTTTACCAATAGGGTAGCAGGCTTTTATACATATAAGTCCTTGCTCCCACTTATATGGGATTCCTCACTCCTATTAACATCAACTCATAGCATGTGTGTGGGGGAAAGTTGGCCCTATTGCTTCTAACCGGTTCATTATGATGCTCTTCTTCTACAAGATGTTCCTAGTAGCATATTCTTATGATGGAATTTTGTTCCACTTTAATATATGTTCTATTGTCATAACCATAACTTGGCCCTTCATCATGATGCATACTTTTGTTGCACTTGACTTTGTCATGCACACCTTCACATCTTGCATCGTAACACATACCTTCATCATGAACACCTCAACACACTTGCCTTCGTCACAAACACCTCTATTAGCAAGACCATTAACACATACCTTTGTTACACACTTCATCATGGACACCTTCATAGACAAAAATTCCTTCATCATGCCCTTCATTATGAACACCATTCACATGAACACCTTTAATTGCATGACCATATTTGTCAGCATGACCTCCTTTATCAACAACCATAGTCATCTACACAACCTTCATCTCGAATGGTGTCAACAAACAAGTTAATATCACTTTTTACTACAAACTACGATCTTCCCTCTTCCTCACAAGGGGGCAAGGGCACACTTATACTATGTTGTTGGTTAACCATGCTATCATCATCCCATCATTGTTATTGTCTTAAACGAGATGCTCATCACAACTCTATCATTGAATTAAACCCCGCTTCCTACAGGTAACATCCTCAAAATATAGTAATAAAATGCAACACATTACCTTATAATTCTACTATAAATATATAAACAAAGATACATAATGGGAAGAATTTATAGATAGATGTAAATACATTACATGCACAACATGTATCATTCACAACTCAAATATCTAGAGTACATAACAATATGGTCAAGTAGAGAACATAAACATACCTTGACCAACATCGACCAACATTATACTTCAACGAACAACAACCAACTTCATAATCAACATCTCCCACATAGACGTGTTCGTATAGGTATTACAAGACTAGTAGGCAACTGGCAAGTAGCTATCTACCACCAAAGTACCCTATACATCAAAACATTAAAATACCCTATAAAATTACCACTTACACAAATACAACCACACTATGTCATACCGATTACATACAACTCTATCTACATTACATTATAACCAATGTGGCACATATGTTTGCACGCTCAGATGCTAATGCACTCATACACTCATTTGTTCATCATGTGAAAGTGTGTTTCAATGAGGCTTGGCATTTATTTGTTCACCAACTTGTTTTCCTACAAAGATATGCACAAGATAGCCTTCCAAATGCACCATAGTCAATGCAAGTTATTAGTCATACCATTAGACTTCATGAATGTTCTAACCACATTTTAATCCACTATGAATTAGGGGTTCCAAACTTATTGACATAGAATATTTGCTAAAGAGAGCAAATGCACCTCTACAGTTGATGAATTATTGTATATTGGTATATCATCAGCAATAATGGAGGTAAGGTCAATGACACTAAAATTTAAGCCATAAGGAACTGACTCAAACAGAAGAACCTGATATAGCTATAAAGTTTTCTTGGATTGTGTAGCTACTATCAAAATTTTATCAAAGGGTTCTCACATTAACCACTCCTTTCACAGACCTTAAAAAGGATGTTTATTTGAATGGAGTGAAGCAACAAGAACTACTTTCAAGGAGTTGAAAAGGATAAGTGCACCTATTCGATTCTTGCCACACTGGATTTCTCACTTCCTTTCATTATTGAATATAATACTTCAAGACTAGAAGTTGGAGTCCTAATGTAGCAAGAGAGGATAATTGCCTTTGAAAATAGAAAACTGGAGGAGAGGCTTCTCTCTATTTATGACAACAAAATTCATGAGGTAGTGAATCCTTTATGAAAATTCAAACAATAATTTGTTTGTGAGAGATTAATTGTCAAGATTGATATTAATAACTTGAAGTTTTTCTTTTACAAATGTGATCTTAATGACCAACAAGCAAAATAGGTAAGCAAGCTTCAACCATATTAATCACAACCAATAATGCAAGGGTCATAAGAATTCAGTGGTTGATACATTTTCGAAAACTTTGAGGCTTAATTCTTCTTAGGGGCCCTGTCTAATTGGTATTGTGATATGCAAGCGGAGGATGCAAAGGATGATGGATTGAACGAAGACCCACAAACATTGCATAAAAGGAGAAGAGACATACTTTCAAAAATAGGCCTATTTATCATAATAATAAGGTGGTTCTTTGTGCCTAATGACTTTGGAGTAAGTTGTGGAGTGCAAGGAGTTTAACACTATAAGCCAATATTCCAATCTCATTGGTGAATCTTAAAAAGCTATAGGTCAAGCTCAATTGTGCCTATCAATGAATGTTTGGGAACCCCAATATGAGTTTCAAGATTTGAATTTGAAGAGGGTAGGGTCTATACACCCAGTTTAAATAGATAAAGTAAAGTGGAGCCCATTTCAATCTCATACAACCAAATAATTTAGCCCATGGGGTTGAAGTCCAGCCAGTGAAAATGTTTGAGTCACAAAGAGTCCATAAAGATCCAATTTTCATGGGACTCATGATAATGTAATTTATTGAAATAACATTGTAGTGTGGTTAGGATGTGATATGAGTGGGTCTTGCTTCAATCCAATGTAAAGAATTAAAAATGATAAATAGGTCCAAGTCAAAATTCAAATCTTAACTTATGGCTAAAAATTACTCTTCACCATCAACAAGACAAGTGGGACTCTTAAAAAACTACACGAGCATCCAAAATATATTCAAATAGAAGGGCTTAAAGGGTGATGTATAATGATTTATTTCAAATTTATGCCATGCTTACAACATAAAATGTTAGAAAATTTCTTATTCTTATTGTTTGTTGAAACCCTAGGCACACCAAATGGCCAATCCTAGTAGTTCAAACAAACCCAGACACAAACCCAAATATTTTCCTTGAAAATACCTCTAAGATAGTCAATGTTAATTAAGATAAGGGAAAGATCATAGGAGGACATGGAGTCAACATATAAATCCAGTAGTTTAGGAATGAGGTAAGACACTTGGATTCTCTCTTTTGTCTAAGTTTTTGGTTTTAAGGATTTATAAAAAATACAATTATTATTTTCTTTTTTAGGGGAATCTTGTTTGATGATAAACTCCCCAAGTGGATTAGGTATATATGAGACATAAGTAAAGGATGGTCAATTGACTCCATGAGGGCTTTAGGGAGAGGGTATAATTATGAATTTCTTGGATCCACTTCATTTATAGACCATCTTGCGGTATGCTACATGAATGATTTTGTTTAGAGTTAGTCATTAGAGTTTCATCCAAAAGGGTTTTCTAAGGTGTAATATTCCATCTAAGATTTAATTTTCATTTCTAAATTTATCATTTTCACCCTTTTAGGCCTAAATCATTAAGTAATCAAATCATGCCATCTAGTGTATATTTGAGAGGTGAAAATATACAATTCTTAGAATATATCCCAAGGTCTATGTTGGAATGGATATTTTTAATGTCTATCCCTAATCCATTAATATAGTTGGCCTAAAATTCTCATTGCCCAATCAATAGTCTATCTAAATTTACCTAATATGTCTTTTTATTATCATAAATTCAATCACCTTATTTGTGATTATCCCAAGAAATTGGTGAATAGACACTAGATGGAGGAGACCATCACAAGAATTATGATTATTGCTATAAAACTAGAACATTCTTTGACCACTTAAGTAGTTCTACCTTTGAGTATAGAGTCTCCCAAGTCCTCTAGCAATGATTTGTACAACAAGAACCAATCATAAGACCTTACTGATAATTTTGTGTTCTTTGTTATTGAAATGGTGGAGGGATGACACATGATGGGAAATGTGGCCACTCCTTTCCTATTAGTAATATGAAGTGACCAATATATCAATAAAATTACCCCTTGATCAAAGTATTAGCTTAGTATTTCACCCCCCACTCATCCTCCCTTTATCCTCTCCCTATTCCTCACTTATATTAATCCACTCACCATAATTATTCATGACTCCTCTATCACTATTCTCATCCTTTGGACTAAGGTAACTTGGTTGGAAAGGGGGCCAATCTCAATAATCAATTTGACATCCTACAATATGGAGTCAAGCAACCTCTATCATTAGTGTTTTTCCTAGAATGTATGTGTGTTTACTCTTTCTACATGAAAAATGTATGTTTCAAGGGTTATTCAATAAAACAAGATTCAAATCATCTTCCTCCAAGAGGCCAAAATCATAGGCATCCACTTGGAGCATTGTCTTGCCTATTTGCAACCTCAAGGAATATTATTTTTCACAAACCATGATTCAAGGGGGATGCAACTATTTTTCTTCACCTCTCCTCCTCTGTTGTAGTTCACTTGTGGTGTATAATTAGTGTTCAGGTGTGTTTCGATTATTTTGTTGCATGATAATAAAATCATTGGGTTGTGTGAAATAAACATGCCAAATGATCCCATTGGGTTTAAGAACTTATGAGACTCGGTGATCAATTCTTTATTTATGGAAGAATGGATTCTAGCTAGGGACTTCAATATGGGGGAAAATACCCAAGACTAGAGCTAGCAAGGGAATCATCCTCTCTCAAATAAATAGTCTAGTAGGTTTTTTTATAGATATTCTTTAGGTTACTTTGACCCTCTATTTGGTCAAACTCCTATAAATCTATCCAAGTGATTTACCTAAAATAATGACAAAATGGGAAAGGAAGAAAAGCATGTAGATTAAATAGGATATACCTCAATAAATTCTTATGTGAATGGAGTCATAATTAATAATTGGTTAAAGAGGTCCCTTATATAGTCCTCTTTGATCATCTTCTAATTTTCTCTTATTTCCAATATAAGACCCCACCCCCAATAAATTTTGAGCTTCCTTACAAATTAAATGTCTATAATCTCAATTCTAAGCAATGCTTTAACTTGATTCAACAAGTGTGGAACTCTTCTCCTCATCCATTAGGACCATAGAGTGGATATATGGTGTGAAGCCTTCACCTAAAGAATTGTTTCAACTTTGAGAGAGTATGGACATGTAGTGGCTTGACAATGTAGAGCATTAGAGGGAAAAATTCATAGGAAAATTCCTTACATAGGCATTAGTACACCCAAAAGGATGATCCAAATATTACCAACTATTAGCGCAACTTAAGTATGCATTAAGGAAGTTTGAAGCATATAAATACAATAGGGTCAAAATAGATCAAGATTGAATTGGATGGAGCATGTAGACAAGTGTTTCAAGTTTTTATTTAGCTTTTTGAGAAATAAAAATATTACAAAAAGTCCCCAATTTGCACATGGAAGATGGTTTGGTCCTTATAGTTGTTCAACATATCACCATGCCTTTTCTAAGCATTATGCTTCTCTATTTTAAAAAGAGGACATAAATGAATTCTATTCAATTTAGGCGAATTGTGTTTAAAAATGCATTCCCAACCTTGTTCTCTCATATCTATCTAAATATTTACATAAGTCTCCATTTGAACTTAAGGCTAAGATCACATAAAATGCATGCTAAGCTTATATCACACAAATGCAAGAAAACAAGAACTAATCTATATGTTTTTTCATTTTTATGACGAACTAAGGAGATATTTTATTTTCAAGGCAAACAAGGGATAATGCACAAAGACAAGATAATATATAATACAACTATATGATTTTGATTTCTTGCCTAGATGCTTGTAAAAGAAATGATTTGAACTTAGTTTAAGATTCCTTAACTCTCAAAATGAAATATGGTTTAAAAGGAGAATTTGGCCTAAATTAGGGTTCCTTTATTGACCAAAATAAGTGTGTTTTGTAAAATAAATTAAGATTCCTTAATTCCCCAAATGAAATGTGGTTTTGGTATAGAAAACAACAACAGACAAGAGAATAACATAAAATATATCAAATAACAAGGTTTAGGGTGATGACAAGAGGCATAATTACCTCTCCCGATGCCTGGTACAAAAATTCCACTAAGCTACAAAAATACTGCTGGCATTTTTGTCACAAAAATGTGAACCTAAATCTGCAAGAAAACCAAAAAAAAAAAAAATATATATATATATATATATATATATATATATATATATATATATATTTGTTTGATTTGGGGAGTCTTTCTGAGTGTTGAGAAGATGAATTCCTTGTCTTGATATTGGATCAACTCCCCTTTTAGTTTAAAAAATTGAGTATGCTTACCTCCTCGGAGTGGAAATAGGTCCTGTACAAAAATGCTAGTTGGTTACAAAAATGCCATTGGCATTTTTGTCACTGTGTTTCCAGAAGGACAAAAATACCAATGACTATAGGGAGTGGTATTTTTGTCACAAAATGCGGCTGATGAGATTTCAAGGTTGATTGTAGATGGGTTTTTGGTTGATTTTGCTGTGCAATGGAAGGATATGATCGTTAGGGAGGTTTACTATGCATGGGACTTACAAATTTGGGTATTTAAGTCTCAAATTTGCACAAATTAGGTGAAGGGAGTGAGTGGCATGCTAAATAAGATAAAAATACCAAAATAGATACAATTTGGGGAGTTTTGGAATGTAAGAGAGCTCAAAATATTGACAAAAGGATTAGAAATACAATGAAATAGATTAGCTAATCCTTAATCAAAGAAAATTGAAGAAAGTAATGTATAATGAAGTTAAATACTATAAAACGTAAGTGTTGTTATAAATTTATGAAATTTATAACAGTGAAAGAGGTGAATGCATGGTGGGGGGCCGAGTTAGGGCGAGGCGGCGCTTGGGCGGGTTGGCTGCTATGGTGGACGTCTGCTGCACCGACGGGCTTCGGTGCGGGGTGGATGCTAGGCGGGGTGGTTCCTGTTCTGGCTGGCGGCTGTGCGGTTGGGGGTGCTGTGCTGGCTGTCTTCTTTGGCCGCTGCGCGGAGTGCTTCTGCGGGTGCTGGTAGCTGTTCATCATTGGTCCCCGTTCAGGCTGGACCCCGGGCGGGTTGCTGTCATGCGGGATGGCCCCTAGATGGGGTGGTTCTCGTGCGGGCTGGATCCTGGGTGGGCTAGTCCCTGGGCTGGGTGGATCCTGTGCGTTTGGGCCCCGTTGCGGGGTGGTTCTTGTCCCTCTTCCCCTTCCCTCGCCCCCTCCCCGGGCACTCTCTTGCCCTGCTTTTCCAGATCCCGTGTTTGCTCAGGGTTCCCATTGCTTGGTTTGCTTTTGCTTGGCAGGGTCCGCGGTTTCTGGGCCCGAGTTCCTTGGTTTGGCGGGTTTTCAGCTTGCCCAGGGGCGACTGCTGAAAGAGGGTTGGTTCTGGTTTCCTGGTTGCCGCTTGGGGATCTTCATGTGCTCTTTCTTGGCCTCGAGGGGGGCCTATTCCCGCATATGAGGCCCTTCCTCAGTTTCTCTAGGTTGCCTTTGCCTTCGGGATCTCCGTGTAGATCTGGGGCAAACCTGCAGCTATGTCTCCTAGGCTTCTGTCTCCTCCAGGCATGGTTGGGGCTGGTTGTTCTCTTGCTGGTCATTTCAGTGGTCTTCCGCTGCTCTCGTCTTGGCCAAGGTTCCCTTTCCAGCCCCGGGCGCTCGTGGGACAGCTTCCCTGTCCCTCCCTTGTTTTTTGCTTCCCAGCTCCGGGCCTCCTGTTGGGCAGGGGTTTGTTCCTTTGGCAGATTTCTCGCCAAGCAGGATCCTTCTCTTCCAGCTACTGCTGGTTTCCTTGCTGAGCGGGTTGTTCTGCTCCTATTTTTTCCCGCGGGGCGGGTTTTCCAATCCTGCTGGTTTTCCCGTCGGGCGGGATTTTTCAATTATGCCGATTTAGGGTTTGCTCCTTTTCCTACTAGTTGGGATTTTTCAAATAATTTTGTTTTTTCCCTGAGACGGGATTTTAGGGTTTACTATTTTTTCCCGCTAAGACGGGATTTGTCAACTTCATCCCTTTTTCGGATTTTCTCACTGGGTGGGATCTGTCCTAGGGTTTGTTTTTGAACCTAGGTTTGATCTTTTGACCTGTTGTAAAAAGGTTTTGGGATCCTTTCAAAACCCGCTAAAAAAAGGAAACAAAAAAAAAAAAGGGGCCCGGGCCCCGGACTCCTGCCCTGGGATTAGATTCAGGCGGTGGTACTTCCTTTAGCTTCGGATTTTTCTGTAAATAAGGTTTTGGGTCCCTTCTCAAAAAACCCGCTGTAAATATAATGCTACTTATAAAAAAAAAAAAAAAGGTGAATGCATGAAAATAATGGTTGGTAAGGGGTTGTTGGTGGGAAAACAAGACAATGATAGTCTTGTATCCAACACCTCAACTGATTAGATTCCCATAATCAAATTACATGTGCTTGGAAAAGAAGATGACAAGTAAAATACATGTATATGAAGAATAGTTGGAAATAAAAGTGCATGGATATGAGATGAAGGGGTTAGTATGTTGATAACAAGAGAGAATATATCTACAAATGGAAAGAAGATCAAGTATTGTGAAGAAAACACACCAACAAATAGAGCAAAACCTTGCAAATGGAGGAGATTAACAAGTAAAATAAGGACAACAAGTTAAATAATTTTACAAAGAGATTCTAGATGCTTGAATAAGACCTACAACAGAAATGTTAGAGCCTATAACAGGGACAAAAACCTGCACAAAAGGGATTAGAAGCAAGAAAATATAGAAAATACAAGAAAAATGGAGTATTTAAGCTATCAAGGCTATGGAATAGAGAATAAAATACAGAATAAAGCAAATAAAATGGAGAGAATGGAGGTGCTAGGATTTCTATCATCTAGCAGTAGTCCTTCCTTACCTCCAAGATGACCTTGTCACAAAGTCCTCTTTGCCTTGCTTGGCTTGGCTTCAAGGGAATGCTTGCAAAATGCTTGAAGGAGAAGAATGCAAAATGAAAGAAGAAGCTAGAAGAATGTTGGTAGAGTGTAGTTAGCATGAATTGCTTTATGAATGCCTTACCCCAAGGGCTACTTAAATAGAATTTGGAGGAGGGATTAAGAGGGATTGAGAGGGAGAAATAGATTGAAAATGCCTTGAGAGAGAAAACCAAAATCTAAATTTTGTAGGATTGGTTTATTGCTGGAGTATCTGGGGTCAAAGCAAGGAGTGGGATGAAAGAATTTGTGTGCCCTTGGCTCATGCTAAGAGATTCTGACCATTTATACAAAAAAACCACTGGCATTTTTGCTTCGAATTGGTATTTTTGACCAATGGTTAATTTGACTTGCTGGGGTTTGACTTTTGAAAATTTTACAAAAATACCAGTGGTATTTTTATCACTAGTGGCATTAGATGTCCAAACATAGGTATATTTGTATTAATTGGAAATATTTTTCAATCCTGATCTAATGGTTGTGTTTTTGTAAAATTTTTATATGATTTTATAGGTCAAAATATGTCCCAATGATGACCTTACTTTTTAGGGCTATAAAAACCCTAAATTTGGGTATGAAGATGATTGAATTGATTTGCTTGATCAAAAGGCTTGTGAAGGTGAGGTAATTGATGAGTTTTGATAGGCTTGGGAATTGATGAAATATGTCAAATTTGGTGTCCAATTTGACATGTTAATTTGACATGTTTAGAATATCCTGTGAGGTGTTATTTGGTGCCTTGATTGAGGATGTCGTTGTCTAGGTGTGTCAAAATTGGGTGTCTACACCTTCCAATGCTTCTTACAAGATCGTTGTAAAGGCTTTTGTTGTTATGTTAACACATTCTACCCAAAAAAATCGAGGAAGAACATATAGGCTTCATCCAAGGATGATACATTTTGGATAAATCTCATACTAGCTTAAGAATTGTTACAATGTGCATAAGAATATAGGCAAGATGATCTACTAGTTAATATTAATTTGATAAATATTATGATATAATGCACTTATATTTTATCCTTAAAATGTTTACTTGGATAGGATTTAAGGACAAGATCTACCAACATATCTCTCTACTCTTCCAAGATGCTTCAATTTGTATTTAGATGAAATACATACTACCAAAGAATTTTAGTATGCATAGATTGAATAAACAAGTATTTTTTTTGTAATAGGTTATATGTGGATTCTATTGGGGGCCACTTCCATCAAAATACCAAAATATTACATTTGTTGCAGCATACATTTTTATCACAATTTTTTCATTTCTTTTTTCTCTTAAATATATTCTTCAACTTCCTCAAAGTGCTATGTTTCCACAATTAGCTCCTTGACATCATTTTGATTAAGACATAAAATTTGAATTTCACCGGGATAAATATCAACATCATAATTCACTAATTTATTTGCTACTTGATTTCCTTCTCTATAAATATGCTCACACTGACAAGAGATTACCTCTAATAATAAATGATGAACATTAGAAATAATATTATTTTTATCCAATCTCCACATCCATTTTTGTTAATAGCATTGATGATTATTTGTGAGTCCTCAATTGAAATATATTTCCATCATTTTCTATTCTAATTTTAATCCCTGAAAGAAATGTCCTAGCCTTTGCATAGTTGTTAGTTGAAGTTCCATGTGATTTTGAATAAGTGAGGAGAATTTTGCCTTCACTATTTCTAAAAAAACCACCTCCACCAACTTCTTTTGAATTTCCTTTAGAAGCACCATCAATTAATTTTGATAAATCCAATTTCTAGATATTTCTATTTTACCATATATTGAAGTAGATCCTTTGTTTTAATTAAATTATCACAAATGACTCTTCCATGTATGTTCAAATCTTGTAGCCAACTTATTAGCACCTCTTTTTTTGTAACTGAGTCTTCCCATGATGAGCACCATATTTGTAGACAATCTGCAAGAAAGGCACTAAGACGACTCCAAACTTGAGCATGATTTGGATATTTATTTTTTAAAGTTCTATTATTCCTTTCAAGCCATAAATTCCAACAAATAATTGCAGGGCCAATCCTCCAAAGAATACATAATTCTTTAGCTTTGAAAAAATTTATCCAACATTTTATCAACTCTTTCAATGTTGATGGAGCTAGCTAATATAATTTCATATTTTGTTTTAAAATAACCCCAAATGGTGTGAGCAAACGGTCAATGAATAATTGAATGATTTGTTGTTTCTAAATCCTTCTCACACAAGGCATATACGAAGGGTCCATAATATCATCTTCTTTGTAGACTCTCTCCCGTAAGAATATTACTTTGAACTGCTAACCAAAGAAATATTGAGTCCTTAGAGAGAGCCTCTAATGACCAAACATTCTCCCAAGGAAAATCTTTGGGAGAAGGAAATTTTGATTTTTCTAAATCCTCATATCCCAACTTGACAAAGTATCCACCATCCTTTGATAAATTCCAAACCAACTCATCATTTTGTGTAAAAATTGGCAAATAAAACTCTTGAAGCATATTTTGAAGTTCATTTGCAATTTGTTTAAGTTCCTCTCCTTCAACTAGATTACTAAAATAAATCCATGATTTGAAGTTTTTGCTCATAATAATATATTCTCTGATCTTTGGACCTTTACATGTTAACCACATTTGAGCCAATGGTTTCTATTTTGAGTCAGAGATAAGATGATAAGGCTTCAACCAATCATCAAACCAAAAATTTGTATAACTCCCCTCATTAACTAACCATCTAATATATACTTTTTATCAATTACAACCTCTCTAATATGAAGTTCCATGTTGACGATCCTTTGGGTAGATTTGTTTTCCTAAACAATTTAATTGCATCAAGAGAACCTATATATTCTTGAAGTAATATTTTTAACCAATTCTTTCTTTGATCTTTGAATAATAACCACCCAAGATTTTCTCCTAATGCCAACTTCATAAGTCTGCAATTTCACAAACCTGCTCCTCCAATATTCTTTCCTTTGCAAACCCCATCCCACTTAAAAAGAGGAAACATAAATTTTTCCTGACAACCTTTCCATAGAAAGTCTCTTTGAATTTTATCAATTTTTGATGCAATACATGTTGACAGTATTGAAAGTGACATCACATATATAGGAATGGATCGTAAAGTAGTCTTTATGAGTTGTAGTCTTCCTACCATGGTTAAGAACTTACCATTCCAACCTGCCAAGCAAGTTTTAATTCTATCCAAAAAGAGATCCCAAGCTCCTTTTTATTTCCTTTATCATACAAAGGAATACCCAAGTAGGTTGATGGAAAAATTTCAATTTTAAACTCTAAAATATTCGTAATAATTTTTTGTAAATCTAGGGCAGTATTAATGAAAAATATTGGATTTTGAAGTATTTACCAACTGTCCAATAGCCTTCTCATAGCATGATAATATTTATTTAAAGTCCATGGCCTCACTGACTAAAGGATGGCCCAAAAGAAAAGTATCATCAACAAATTGGAGATGAGATTCTAAGGAACCATTTTTTGCAACTTGAATACCCTTGATTTTTCCTTCCATTTTTGCCTTTGAAAAGGCTATCCCTAATGCTTCCGCTATAATAATGAATAGATAAGGAGAAAAAGGATCACCTTGACGAAATTCAAAAGATGAATTGAAGTACCCCACAGGAGAACCATTGATCAAAATAGAAAATTTTGCAGATCTATAACAACATTTAATCCACTCACACCAACTATAATAAGAGCCAAACTTTCTAAGAATAGCATTTAGAAAATTTCAGGAAACCCTATCATATGCTTTGTTCATATATAATTTCAAACGCATACCTGGTTTTTCATGGAATGAAGAGAATGTATGGCCTCTTGTGCAATAATTATACCATCAAGAATTTTTTTACCATGAACAAATCCACCTTGTTCCTTTGACATAAGACACCATAGAATGCCCTTCAACTTGTTTGCCATAATTTTTGAAATGATCTTATAAATCATATTACAAAGGCTTATTGGATGAAAATTATCAAAATATTTTGTCGCCTTTCTTGGGAATCAAGGTAGTAAAATTAGCATTGATATTAATTATTATAGCCTTCCTTTTCTGGGTCTCTTCAACCGCATCTAACATATCACTCTTCAATAAATCCTAAATTTTGAGAAAGAAAATTGTAGGAAATCTGTCGGGACCAGTGCCTTGTTAGGATGGAAAGAGAAAACTTCTTCATGGAGCTCCTCCATAGATATCTTCTTCATCAAGCTTTCATTTTATCCCACAGTGATAATTGATGGAATATTTTGCATAAGTTTTCCTTGTGCCTCCTTATCTTGCCTAGAATCTGACAAAATATTTTTGAAATAATTAATTGCTTCCTTCCTTATATCTTCTTCGTCCTCAATATTTATTCCATCTGGAGTTATAATATTTTTGATATGACGAACAAAAAAAATTGTTTTTGCTATAGCATGATTTTTTTTGTATTTCTTTTTTTTTACAAGAAAAAAATCGTAATTTTATTTCAAGAATGAAAGAAAATTACACTTCTCATGTGCCTTGGCATAAACAAAAACTCAAATAAAAATAGATTATTGGGAGTCAAAATAATTCACAGTCGGGCAAATCAGAGAGAAAAAAAAACCATCTTCAAAACAACATGGGGATAATAAGGATAAATATCCTTATATATCAATACTTAATCATCCAAATAACCTCCATGTCCAAAACCTCAATAGAAATCAATGAAAAATAAATTAGCAAAAAGAAAAGAAATAGTTAAAATTTGCCATAAAGCTCTAATCAAATGAATAGGTCCATAGTAAAAACCTAGAGCTAGCATAGAAACTTGGGGTAAGATATGTGGGTGAAAGAAGAAACTTCATCCTTGTTCTCTTCCATTTGCAAGAAACCTTCTAGAACATATTGACCTTCTTTTGATAACCTATCTGCTTCTTGATCAATTCCCTATAAACATGAGTAAAGGAGATATTTTCAAAAAAGAAAATTGCCTCTAGCAGTTCATCTTCCACTGGTCTAAGCAAATTATTTTTTAATTTAGTAGACCTTTTCATCCAGTTGATGACGAGTAAAATCTCCAAAAATTTGTAATTTTTTCACATTTCTCTCTATAGCACACTTCATTAGCAATCTCAATTCCTGAAACTCAACAAAATTGTTGGAACCTATCCCAAGACCTACTTTAAATTTGATATAGTGGGTATCCGAGAAGTACATAATGCCTCCCATGCTACTAAAAGTTGATTGTCTTTGACTAGCCCCATAAAAAAAACCCATGGTTGAGACTTTTCAATGAACAAATTGTCTACTTGTCGAGGTTTCTTATGTTTGCCAGACCCTTTTTTGATTGAGACCAAAGTCCTCACCTAAAATATGACCTGAAATAAGGGTATTAACTTCCCTTCAAAAATAGTTGCATTTCGTGCCAACCATATACCCCAACATATAAAACATGGTAAAAAAAAAAATGTTTCAACTCTTTTTTCAAAAACCACTATCTTGAGCATACCTCCAAAGTTTCTCCTTTCCAAATATTTTATACTCCAATAATTATCTCTTCAACTTCTAACCAAACTTATTAAAAAAAAAAACATTTTGACACAACATACAAATACTTAGAACTTGTAATGCCTTCCGTATCAAAACTCTCATCTAAAATTTATTTCTTAGATGCCTAAAATTCATTTCTATTCGTTGAACAGGTTTTCAAGTCTTTATGGAAGAATCTTAACTATTTGTAGCATTTAATGAAATTAGTTTTATTTTGCTTCGATGTGTTTACATCTAGTTTTTTTTTTTTTTCCTTTTTTTTATTTAATTCCCTATATTTATCCAATATGTGTTTTATGGGTTTACTTCTATTATTTTAATATAGTGGTTTACTTCTATTATCCTTGCGTGGAAAGTTCTGGTACTTTTGTCTGTTGTTTCTGCCATCTCCTTAGGCATTCATCGTTATCCCCTGTCATAAACAAGGATTTTTTTCATTTAATCCATATAGCTTCCACATTAAAATCTGTATCGAAAAATTCTTGGTCATTTCTATCATGCACATTCATTTTCACATTTAGAGACAGAAACCTGTTGTTAAGAGGTAGCCGCCCCTTGTTTAGCCTGGCATACTCTTCGATCTTTGGATTTTCATTTCGTTTTTCCCCTTTTCAGGTCAAATTCTTAGTCTGTATTTTGAAATGTTCTGCTTTGGTCAATTTTAAAACAGTAGTTCTTGGTAATGTTCTGTATCGGTCGATGGAGTCTCTTCCTCTCCCCTTTTCTATCTCGCAATCTCAACCACTTATTTTGGACTCTTCCAGAATTAAGTTCAGGAGAAAAAAACAAGGATTTGTATTTTGCCTATCAGATTCCTTCTCGGAAACTATTCAGTAATGTAATCCGATTTCATCTTGAAGGTCTTAGCTGTATCGCACATATACGTTTATATAATTTCATGTTTGCTTCTCTCTGCTGTCTGTGGGGACGGTGGTACATCGAACTGTTACGCGCTGGATACCCACTCTATCTTGGACTTATTTTAGGATTTGGAAGCGATGGGAATTTTTTAGCGCGCTCGATCCGGTCGTCTGATTGGTCCTGCCGGACTGGCCTAACTTGTCCGTAGCCACTCGGCCAGTTTCTCATTGGCATTGTCCGCTGTCGTCGTACTATGTGTACCTGTCTACACATACCGGTGAGAAGATGTTTTGCTTGGGCCGTTACGATTTTTATGTCTGTTATACCGTCAGGACTTATATTCTATTTATTGTCAATAAACTCTCCCGATCCCCCCATCCTGCAGAAAAGGGGATCTTTGCACGCTGTGTGGTCTCTAATGTGTGGACGGCAATTTGTCAGAGTCCATGAGTGTTGAAGAGTATAAATTGTGTTGATAATTTTATATTAGGGGAGATTAGTGGTCTGTAGTGGGTTTGGAATGCATCATGCAGTGGGTGCATATTTGGCGGTAATAGCCGGACACTTGACAGGGCACTTTTTTTATTTTATTTGGGTTAGGTGGCAGCGGGTGGGCGGGGCCTTTTTCTTATTATTATTTGAAGTTTTTCTTCCAAACCTCCCAAAGAAAAAGGTATAAAGACGAAGATGGGTATTCGGCCGTGAGAAAAGAGGGAACTTTTATTTATTCAAGTTTATCGTTGAGATCTCTATTTAAACCCTGTCCTAACCATATGCCCACCCTGCAGTCTTGTCGTGACTACGGGCACTATAAGGGTGCCCTAGATAATAAGATCGTGATGTGATATTGAAGATAGTATAAGGGCAAATAGTACTTATAACTGATAGGCTATGAACGTGGGAAATCTCCGATAACAGTTGTAACCTAATTAAAAAAATTTGTCGAATAGACAGCTTTCGACTTAGTTAAGACTATGAGGGCTATGCACTTATAATTGATAGTGACCATTATAGTTGCAGCTTTAACCTAATTAAAACCTCTACCGTCTATCCCTCATTGATGGTGATCCCCACTGATCCCGACTAACCCATGAACATGGAAGGCTCATTATAGTTGCAGCTTTAACCTCATTAAAACCTCTACCGTCTATCCCTCATAATTGATGGTGATCCTTAGATCCCGACTAACCCATGAACATGGAAGGTTCATTATACCAGCTGTAAATTAATTAAAACCCTTATTTTTTAAATATATTTTTTTAAATAAAGAAGATATTTAGGTTTAAATTTTGAGAGAGTTTGTCTGTAAAGGTATAGTTTGATGTGAATCTTCATAAGACCCATAATAATGGTACTAATGGATGGTCCTCTTCACATCAGGTCAACAATAAAGAAACGGAATAGGTTTGGTGGAAGCAACCCCTCTGTTTTGAACCCTTCACTTATCAATTGCTAAAAATAGTATGATTATGACCAACTTTCCTATGTAATCGAAAAAATATAGTAAAAGATAGTTCTTGAGCTAGATAAAACTTCAAGGACCAACAAATGAAGTCTCTGTAAAAAAAAAAAAAAATTTATGCACGCCTTGTTATAGTTTGAATTTAATCCACCATGTAATATTTTAATAAAACATTAAAGTAAATATTTTAATGTAATATAAAAAAAACTGAAAATTAATGTATTTTACATAAAAACTGAAAATTAATGCAATAAAATAAAACATTAAAGTAAATTTTAATGAAAATTTTACATAGTGGATTAAATTTAAACCATAACAATGCGTGCATAAAAAAATGAGAATTAAAGTAAATCTTCGGTTTATTTTAATGTAATTCACATTTTGTTATAGTTTTTTTTTTTTTTTTCTTTTTTAGTTTTTTGTGTGAATATAAATATTTCAAAATTCAACATAAACTCCAACTTTTAGCATAATATTTTCAAAACTTCGTTGTCATAGTCTGCTTTATCAAATTTGGATTGTTAGTTTCTTTCATGAAGCATAAATGTAACGGTTAAAATTATAATAAATAGTTTATATGAAAACAAATTAATGTAATAAAATAAAACATTAAAGTAAATCTTAATCACTACTTGATTTAGACAATCAATATTTTCTTGCCAGCTTCAACTAAACCTATTATTTCCTCTAATAATGGAAAAGATAATTTTACTTCACGATCCTCAATTAAAACCCTTTTATTGGCTACCTATCTACACATTTGTTTCCTTTCCTTGATTTATATGTAAACGTTATTTCTTTAAACTTTGTAGCAAGGTCTTGTATTTCTAAAATTATCTCTTGTATGTTTCATGAAGCCTTTGTTTTCCTCAAAATTGTATTTATTACTATTAATGAATCACCTTCCATCCATACTTTGTTCTATTTTATATGTTACATATTTTTAACCCTTCCAAAGCCACCCAAGCTTCAACTTCATTATTTGTCTTAAATCCACTATTGAAAGCATAATGAGACAATATCTCCCCTATTATTTCTAATTATTCTCCCTCTTCTTCCTGGTCTTGGATTTCCTTTAAATGCTCCATCAAATTTCAATTTGACCAATTCCATTTCGGCTGGTTTCCACTTTATATTCTTTGCCTTTTTTTTTTGTTTCGCCTGTACCCAACATCATAATTCCAGTTGATGACTTGACTCCATCTATCAAGGCTCTCTACTTCAATATTAGAAATTGGTTGAGTTGATAGGGTTGGTTTAGCCTCTTCTATGGCTAAACAAATCTTTATTTTATTTACCTTTAAATTGCTTTCTTGTCCTTTAAATATTCTTCTATTCCTTTCCATCCATATTGTCCAAACTATTGTATCATTTGATAAATACCAGATTATCTCTAAAGCCTTACTTTTAAAAGTGCTTTGTCGTTGCTTCAACCATTCTTCATTTTTGTCATTCAAAACCATGCATTTATTAAATATATTAAGAATCCATTGTCATAGTTTCCATACTAATGAGCAATGTCCCAAGAGATGATCTATACTCTTCTCCTATAGAACACATTGTTAGGGGCCATGAAAACCCCTTTTCATAAGATTATCCCAGGATAAAAATTTTCTATGACCTACTAGCCAAACAAACATTTTGACTTTAGAAATGCTCAACTTATACCAAATATCTCTCCATATTTTTGTGGTATTCCTACTTTGTTGGTGCTTTATGTTATATCCACTTTTTATTGTGTATTCTCATGAGCTTTTCAACTCCCAAATCAACTTATCCTCGGCTCCCCTCGGAATAATCATTGTTGTTATATTTCTACTCAACTACTTCCTAGAATCAATGTCTTGTATACTTGTAAAAAAATCTTGTTTATATTTGTATCTTCCTTCCTAATCCTAGTACATAATGTTTGAAATCCTATCACCATATTTATCTTGAAGTAATCTCATCCATGGTTTCAAAATTGGATCTAGATTGAGTGGTTTTTTATCACACAAAGTATCCATCCAAATCAAAAAAAGTCTCTAGTTCCCACCACCCATCTTAGACCTTTAATCACTAGATCAATTGATTTTTTAAAACCATTCCATAGTGCAGAACCATCTGGTAGTGAAAATGTAGTAAATATTAAGCTTGGGTCATTGGGCTCAATGTACTTAGAAGAATTCTTGTCCAATGTATTTGAATCTCTTTTACATCCGTAAGAACTCTTAAATCGAGACCTACCCTAGTTTTATCATCACACACCTTGCTCCATTTCACCAAAGGATATTTCCTTTCATCATGTAAAGCTGACCATAAAAATGACTGCATAATATAGATTATAATTTTTTTTATCAATTTTGGCATAGCATACAAGGACATATAATATGCTGGAATAGCCTAAGATTGATTTCATTAGTTACACTCTTCCTACTAATTATAACCATCTACCTTTCCATGTTGGTAGTTTATTATAAACTTAACTTATAACTGAATTCTACAATTCAATCCTCATTCTCCCCTCAAATAAGGGTATCCCTAGATAATTTGTTAGAAAATTTGCCTCCTCCATTTCAAGTAACCTACATATCCCTGATTTGATTCTAGCTAGAGTGTTTAGAAAGTAGATTTTGGATTTTGTCCTATTAACTTTTTACCTTAATTCTCTTTCATAATTCTTTAATAAGTTACTCAAAGCTCTAGGCTTTTGTATCCCTACCCTCCCAAAAAGGGCTATATCATCTACAATTTTTTTATGGGTGATGTTGTTGATGTTAGTACTAGCCTTAAGTCCATTTATTAGCACATTTTTGTTAGCCTTCTTCAAGTTCCTACCCAATACCTATGCCATAATAATGAATTGATATGGTGATAGAGGATCTCCCTATCTAAGACCTCTCTTGGCTTTAAATGATTATGTTACTAACCCATTGACCAACATTGAATATCATACTTTAGAGATAAGCTTTAATCCATCTGGCCATTTTTTTCCCAAATTCAAACTTTTCTAATACTACAAAAAGAAAATCTCATTTAACTCTATCATAGGCTTTACTCATATAAGTTTTAAGATCATTGCTCTCTTTTCTTGAAGTTGCTAAATGCATAACTTCATGAGCTACTATGTTCTTGTCCAGAGTTTGTCTTCCTTTCAAAAATCCTCCTTGCTCTTCTAAAATAAATATATTTAACAATGGTCTTAACCCATTTGTCATCACTTTGGAGATTATCTTATATGTCATATTACATACGCTTATGGGTCTAAATAAATCAAACAATTATGTATTCTTCTTTTTTGGAATTAGGGTAAGATATGTTCCATTTATTTTATAAGGTATGTATTGTTTTACCGTAGACTGTTCCATTACCACCAATAAAGAATCCTTTACTATATCCTAATTATGTTGATAAAATCTTGTAGAGAGCCCATCAAACTAGGGTTCATCCTTATCAAAAATGAAAATTTTAAATGAACTTCTTCTATAGTAATAGGCTCCATCGGTTTCCTATTGTCTTCATCTGTTATAAATGAAGGTGCTTCTTGTAGTAATTTATCATTAAGAACTTCAAACATCTTCGATCCTAGAATATTATGGTAAAAAAACCTTACCTCCTTTCTAATTTCACTCTGGTCTTCAATCCAAACCCCTTCTACTGATTTAATTCTACTAATTCTAGATGTTGATCTTTGTACTATTGTCATCCTATGAAAAAACTATATGTTTTTATCTCCTTTTAACCAAATATATCTTGATTTTAATCTCCAAAATTTATTTTCCTTACCCAAAATATTATGATATTCACTAAGCAAATCCCTTTCCTTCAAGCCTGGATTATTACGTTGACCTTTTTGGAATTTTGAAAGTTTCTCTTTTAGTTCTTCTGTTAGGACCCCATCCTAACCTTATTTTATAATGACCCCCTTCGTAATATGGGGATCCCATCCTAATGATATTTTGTAATATTTTATGGCACTAAAGGCACCTAGACAAGTGGGGCCTTTTAATGTAACCATTATAAAGAATGTAACTGTTTGTTTGGTAGAAGATTCTAGCTCGGGTGGCAACTTGCATGTGAGTTGACCCTTGAGTGTTAGGTTTAGGGTTATGAAGAGTCTTTAAAAAGGCAAGGGACATATATGGATGTATTTTTTTGCATATTGAATCAAAGTTCTATTTAGGAGGTTGCCCCCTTGAAGAGGCCTACAATTTTGTATTGTGATTCTATTGAGATTAATATAGATTGTTGCATTTTCATTTTGTATTGCAATATTTTGTTCTTTCATGATTTATTGCTTTTATTGCAATATTTATGTGGATGTGCTTATTTTAACTAGAAGGTTTCTAACAAGTGGATGTGTTGCTTTTATTGCAATAATTAAGTCAAGTTTCACATGTTTTCTCCTAGAGTCTTTTTCCACCAAAAAAATTGACTTATTTTTTTTGTTTTTGACAACTGCCTTGTATGCTATTGTTTGTCTAACAACTCCCTTGGCAATCTTTACAATGTTTGTTACTAGCAACCTAATCTGACTCTGTAACTCACTATTTCTAACTATTGTTTTGACTGTTATTGACTATGGCCTTGGCTAAATTATACCTAATTGTTCCTAGCAACTGCCTTGACAAACACTATCTTGACTATTACTTTCACCACAATTTTCTTCATATGCTTTAGTACAATCAATTATGTGATAGTGTAGTCTCTTCAGTATGCTCAATTTCTGTGGTAGGGTTCTTGGTGTTAAGATTTAATTTTTAATAAAAATAGGATACTCTAGGCCAAGGTGTGTGCACTATACATAACCCTTTGTTATACCACAATGATAAACAATAATACTCGAACCAATATTTTAGACCACTACTAGAGGAGGATTCCACTCATACCCTTGAGCACACTACCTGTCTCTCTAATAGTATGGAAGGGTGATCTTCCTGAGTGCTTTGCTTGGTGCATTGTGGATAAATACATGATAGAAAAACTTCTTATGGCTAAAGGTTTCTCCTAATCCTAGGGGGTCTCCTGATATACTCAAATATATGTGGGAGCTTAAGACTGTATATGAGTGTTCTCTTAGGCTTGGGTATTGGAGTCTGATCACCCCTCTTCATTAGACGCTTTATGAAAAATCTAGCTTAGCCAATAATGATAGCTCCTCTATAACATTTTAATTCTCGTAACACAGGGTTTTTAACATACTAAACAAAACAAAGGAAAAAAAGTTTGGGGTGACAAAAAATATCATCTAGAGACTAAGTCCATTCTAATTTTCTTTTTGAGGTGATCGTTTTGATATATAACACCCAAACACTTTTAAAGGACCATTACTAAAAATAGTAATTACCAAAATAGTATTTCTATTTTTAGTAACCTTAGAAGGCCAAAATTCATAGCATATGGCTAAAGGCACTATGGAACAACAAAAGGCACAAGATATGGATAAAAAAAATTGCTCAAGTAACTCAATCGAGGGAGCATTTGGGAAATCAATCATTGTATTTCTTCTGGTTTGCTTCAGGGAAAGAAAATTTGGAAAGGGGTGGGATTGCAATCCATTCTTACTACCCCTGTCTCTGTTAAAGTTAAAGGTTATTTTGTCATTCAAAGTATTTGGAAATCCTGGGAGGCCTTAAAACCTTGGCTCAGTTGGAAAGGGAGTTTCTACAAAGCAGGTGACTCTTTGCCTTCCATGAATATTTGGTGGTCTCCTGTTATCACTTGGCAGGGCTCTTCCCTGGCTCTGGTGTAGTGGGTCAGAGTGCAGAGGTTCTATAAGCGTGGTATTGCTTCCATTTTTATTTCTTCTCCCGACATACCAGAAGTTGGATACCCTGGGAAAGTTTTTGTCAAATTCACAATTCCTGGTGATAGAGATACTTATGAGGTGGTTATTTATAGTATTCCATTTTCTATTTGGTGCAAACTGCATAAGCATTTTCAAAAACCCTGGTGGTTAGATTGGTGTTGGCCTGAGGAGCTTCCTATTTTGCAATATAAAGCTCATCTAGGTTACAAATGGCTCATCCCGCAAGTTCCAATGGTTGATAAGCTCACTATGAGATGGGACTTAGTCTCTCTTCCCTCCCGATGGAATAAGAGGTTTCGAATTGCTTGGGCTACTTATATTGAACCTAAACAAAGTTTTTTTCTTGGAGCCTCTTGCACCAGGGGTTGCCTGTTGGCAATAGGCTCAAGCATTTGGGTGTTCATAATCCCATTTGCCCAGTTTGCGAACAGGCGAAAGATTTACTGCATGTTTTTTGGTTTTGTGTTCGGGCTCAGTCATCCTGGGAGTGGCTTCTTGAATTTTTTAGACCTTTTATGCAAGAGGGTTTTACCTGGGTGCATGCTATTTTGGGTGACCTTATTGTTTTTTCCTTCAACTTGGGTGTTGTTTGGAATATTTTTAGAATAGTTACCTTGTTTTATCTTTGGAAGTTTCCAAATAGAGTTATTTTTTCTCAGCAAGATGTTGAGCATGTCTTCTTTGTTGCTGATAAATATGCTATATTCTTTGATTGCTGGTTACAGATTCAAGTACAGGTTGAAAAAGTACATGTGGAGCTGCAGTACTTACGTACCCTATTGGATCATTGGGGGAATGTGCCCTGCGCTATGAGTTGTATGCCTCTTACTTCCCCTTCAAGGTCTCTGTTGTTGACTCATCGGGGGACCCATCGCCGGCCACAACCCTCTGCTACCAGACACTAGTTCCAGCCCCCCGTAGCGCAAATGTGGAGAATCTGGAGCTGGAGGCCCGTCTCGCCCGTCCTCTAGTTGGGATGTTCGGCCTCCTAAGCAAGATGATGCCCTTGGTTGGGGTGAAATTGTACCAAATGCACAGACTTGTACTGTTAGTGGTATTATTGCTGATGGCTGGGGGGCTCCGATCTTCAACTGTTGGACGAACTTATGACCTTATGGAGGAAAACTTCAGGCCTTTCACCTGGCAGTGATTTCTTGGCCCCTTTCTTTCTGAATGCATATTTCACACTGTTTTGGCGATCATAATATGGCTTTTTGTGGATTGTTTCTGACACTCTTGTGTACTCCTAACCACGGTGGTTAGTGTGTTGGTTTACGGGGTGTGCTAATCCCACCTGCCTTTTTTTTTGTATGATCAGACATTATTTTATTAATACAATGACTTTTTCATCCAAAAAATATTATAAAGTTAATTTCCATGGTGACAAAAAAAAATCTATCCAATCTTTCTGCTATATGGATCTGCACAATACATCTATTATCCCATGTATATTGAAAGTCTAAAGGAATAAGATCCCAAAGACCTTTTAAATTGACAAATGAAGCAAAATACTACATTGATTTGGACCATCCTAAGGTATCATCCTTCTTTTTTGAAGAAGATAGAACTATGTTAAAATTCCACCAATAATCCATTTATTGTGTTTGACAAAAATAAATAAAACCCTTCCAACATATTCCATGAGTAAATATAGTTGGAATATATATATATATATATATATATATATATATATATATATATATTTTGTACGCAAGCTCATTCACAGCGCACATACCCTACAGTGGTTTGAACTTAGGTCTCTCGAAATAGTTTTTTTTTTTGGTTCAGAAGAACGTTTATAAATTGCATCAACAACCACCCTCAAGGGGTTTGAACACAAGACCACTTAATAAACAACCACCATCTTAAAACACTAGAATAACTGCCTGTTCGGCAAAATAGTTAGAACATATACATTCATAACACATTGCCCAAGACAGGGCAACATACTTAAAATAGAGATTTGCTCCCTCTTAAAAGGGAAAACCTTTTTTCCCAAGGTTCGGCGGTTGCTTCTGTGG